>CM077561.1:32484294-33800960 GCA_039657345.1 Stephania japonica | reverse complement strand
TCTCGATTACACAACTTCACCACATTATTCACACAGTAACCAATCACAACCTTTATAATCGTTCAGTAAAGACAACATTTGATTGCATCAAATCACTGTATTTCTAATGTTGAAGTCTCTGGTAATCTCAAGTCAAAGGACTGAAAAATATACCTATCATGAGATACAACTATGACTTAATCCATGTGATGTTCTCATAGCGGGTCGGTCCAGTACTTTGTTCCCTAACAAGTACTCATGATCTTGATTCGTATTCCTATACGTATGATCATCGTATGATCATCAATCAAGACTCATACTAGTCTTGATTCATTATAGTTCCCAGTATAATAATCGACTAGGGACATTTAGGATATTTCTATAAATACCCATGGATCTTATTATAATGTAAACATGCAAATCAATTATAATAAACAACAAATGAAATCCTCTATTTTATTAACTAAAATGTGTTCATGAAGATTGTTAATGGATTGACTTAGGGCATATTTCCCAACAGCAGGAACTACGTAATAGCATTCTTGAGGACGCACACCGTTCGCGGTATACAGTTCATCCTGGCAGTACCAAGATGTACCATGATTTGCGATGTTTATTTTGGTGGCTAGGGATGAAGACTGATGTGGGTGCATATGTTAGGGCTTGTCATATATGTCAGCAGGTTAAGGCCGAGCACAGGAGACCAGCTGGATTATTGCAGCCGCTACCCATTCCACAGTGGAAATGGGAGCATGTTACGATGGATTTTGTCAGTGGTTTGCCACAGACTGCCAGGCGTCATGATGCTGTTTGGGTTGTCATTGACAGATTGACGAAATCTGCATAATTCATTCGTATATCGATGAAGCATTCGTTTCCTCAGTTGAGTATTATTTTTGAGCGAGAGATCGTTAAGCTACATGGAATACCGATATCTATTGTGTCTGATAGAGATCCCAGGTTGACTTCGAAGTTATGGGAGAGCATGCTGGATCAGTTTGGGACTAGACTTCAGTTCAGTACGGCTTATCATCCTCGACAGACGGTCAGTCAGATAGATTGATACAGATATTTGAGGACATGCTCAGAGCATGTATTTTGCAGTTTGGAGGTGCTTGGGAAGAGTATTTGTCATTGCGCGAGTTTGGTACAACAACAGCTATAAGGCAAGTATTGGTATGCCACCATTTGAGGCTTTGTATGGTAGACCCCTGCAGGTCACCAGCTTGTTGGGCAGCACCTGAGGATGTGGCAGTGATTGGGCCTGAAGTTGTTGTTGATCACATAGAGAAGATTCGACAGATTAGATTGAGATTGCAAGCAGCTCAAGACAGGCAGAAGAAGTATGCTGATAGATATCTTGAGGGTTTGAGTTATGTTGTGGATGACTTGGTGTACCTAAAGGTTTCGCCCTGGAAAGGTCATTAGAGGTTTAGGATCAAGGGGAAACTAGCACCTAGATATATTGGACCGTTTAGATTCATGGAACGAGTCAGCACAGTGACGTACAGGTTGTAGTTGCCATCAGAATTAGCGAGGGTTCACCCAGTGTTTCATGTGTCTATGTTGATGCTAGCTAGATCGAGACCGAGGCCGATGGTTGACATAAGACAGTTTGAGGTTCGTCTTGATGTTTCGTATGAGGAGCAGCCAGTAGAGATTATGGATCACCGGATACAGGCACTACGGAGCAGGGAGATCCCAAAAGTATTGGTACGATGGCGGCATCACGGGACTCACCTGGGAGCTTGAGTCGACTATGAGACGGAAATATCCTCAGTTGTTTACAGGTGAGTATTTAGTATGACTTAAATTTCGGGACGAAATTTTAAACTAGTTGGGAAGAACTGTAACGGCCCAATTAATAATTATCGTTATTTTATGACGTCATTGTAGACATGGACGCCAGTAGGGACGTTCGTGGGTCCCACAACGAGACTGGAGCACAGTCGTATTAGGTAAATAATTATTTTATGTGTTGATTTGACTAATTTGCGATGTTTATGTTAAAATAGGTTAAACGACATTGCGATGTGTGTAATTATATTTTAAATTGACGTGTGAGATTGTGTGTTGAGTATTCGCATCGATATGCGTGTCGACGTGGGTACCGGGTAGACTAAAAGATGAAATTTTAAGTTGAATGAAATATTACACACATTAAATGAATTATATGTGATAAAATAGTAAATTGGTGGGCGCCTAGCAACATGCGGGGTCGTGGTTGACACGCGTGGGTGGTACGATAGTGTACACGCTCGAGTATGCTCGTTGGAGTACACGACGAAATTGTAGGCGCGAAAATATAAGGGAACATCCATATATATATATATATTTATATATATGTAATTTAAATAAATATGTATATATATAAATATATATATATATATATTAAAAATCAGAAAATAAAGAAATAATTGTGTGGCCGAACCATCCCTAAATAAATAAATAAAAAGAAAAACAGTTTTGAAAAAAAAGATGAGAAATTAATAGAAAATTAAGATAAAATAGGAAAATTTTAGAAAAATTATATTTTGAACAAATAAATGAGTTTTGGGATTTTGTCGGGACTTTGACGAGATGTTGTCGGGGCTTTTACCTCGTAAAATGTAAAAATTAATATAATATATCAAATTGAAGCTAATTCAATGACAAATAATCTTAGGTACATATGGGTGATCATTTTGATTGTTGAGTGTTTATTGGAGCTAGACCGGGATTTATTTTACGGGACAAGGAGTGCGGTTTGAGGGGTGTAGTAACCCAACTGAAATTCACTTTAGTAATTACTGCTTGATTTATTTGAATTTAGTCCTGTTTATTTACTATTCCATTTCCTTATTACTTTACGGTGGCTGAGTATTCTCACCTGGTGACTTTACGGTAGTTGAGTTTACTCCTACCTGGTGTCTTTACGGTGTTGAGATCACTCCCCACATGGTGTTATTCGTTGCGGGGGCATAGGGTCCACTAAGCCATAGCATATGTCTAGGCATGCGCCGGTGAATATGCTACCCAAGTATGATAGGCATGTGTGGGTGGGCCGTGAATGTACATCGGCTACCTAGAGGGTCCAAGGTCATCCATTGGAGGTATCCTCACGGGCCGTGCCTGGAGGATAGCCCGAAGTATGGCTTAGTATGACCTTGATTGTGCATGCACTTTGCTTCATTGCTATATCTATGCATGCGATGATCTTCCACAGTTGCCTGTATTCTTTTGTTCCGCATGTTTATTTATAGTATTTTAAATTTCGTCAATTTATTTACGTATTTACTTGGTGAATTTCCTTGGGATTACTCACTCTGGACTCGTCATTTACTTTTTTGTGATGGCTTGAGTGCAGATCCTAGTACGAGCCGAGGGAAGAGCAAGCTTGAGGACTACATTGATTGACTGCATCTGCCCTACTCGTACGTTTGTTTTTATTTCCTTGATTTATGTTGGGTTTGGGTATTGAGAGATAGATATGACGTGTATATAACTTATATGTCATATTTTCGATATTTTGAGGATCTCAGTTGATATGTATATGATGTATATTTTGAGATGGTTTCCACCTAAGGTAAATGCTCATAAAACATCTTGATGATTTTAATTATCCGCTGTGTACTTTGAGGTAAAATGATAATAAAGAATCAAAAGCTAACTTAAATAAATAATTATTAATACATAACTTAAAGTTAGCAAGAATTTGATTATATTGAGTTTACGAGTGGCCGTGGGACACAGCTGGATGATGAGTTGGAAGGGTTGTGGGCCCGCGGTGCACGCCGTAGCTGTCGGTGGATTGGAGGTCACTACACTGTAATAACCCCAAATTTTTAACTGACTTGCGTTACACTTGTCAGGATTGTGACTTGGCTACGTGAATACTAGACAATATTTCGAACTTCGGGAGTCAACACCGAAGTAATATTATAATTCTTTGATGGTGTGTATTAGTATTTTAGTATTTTACGGGTCTCGAGCCGTTCAAGCAATTTTTAGTTGAGTGAGGTTTCGCCTAGTTAAACGGGGATAAAAACAAGTAAAAAGTAAAAACAAATGGATTTTTAATTAATTTAATTAATTAGTTGACGAGACAAGGCGAGACTACGCGCGCTACGGGAGTCGGGGCAAGGCAAGATGAACCGAGGAACGTCGTTTGAACACGGGAGTTGGTTAACTCCGCAACATACGGGCTATGGAATAGAAATTGTTAAAGTGACACAACTCAAATGAGGAGTGCCATGAGATTTGCATTGAGATTTGTGTGTATGATGAGATGTAATAAAGTGGTAAAAGACCCATAAGGGCAATAGTTCAAAATAAGCAAGTATGAAATTAAAGGGCAAAGGGGTCATTTCACACTTGTCCCATATATATAAACAAACAAAAACCTAATCCATTATTCACTCATCTCCTCCACACACCCACCCGAACCTCACGTTCTCTCCTACCACCACTGCCCCTCTCCCTCGTCAGGCCAGTCACGCCTCTCGTCGGAATCGGAGGTCCGTTATCTCTCTCTTTCTTGGTCTCGATTTCTCCACTCTCGTCATCTCACCTCTCCGTCTCTCGCTTCTTCGATCCCTCTCTCGGCCATCATCTCGGCTCTCTTTTCTCGGCTCTCTTTTGGTGATCGGACCACGACCCTGCCGGAGCTCCTACTGGTCATGGTAGGTTCTCTTTCTCTGCCTTGTCGTGGCTTTGCAACATTTTAGGTCTGTTGTGGTTGGAGACGACCCTGCTGGGGTCACTAGAGTCTCCATAAGTCCCAAAAGAGTCCAATATGTGGTGGAGATGCAATGGCGGTCTTGAGCTGGTCAAGTTGAGTGAACTGTGTGTGTTTTTCTTCTTCATCGAGTCTGTCTCACTGTATGCAACTTTCCTCACTGTCGGAGGTTGCTGTCACTGCTCCGGTGGGTGTCGAAGGTCGAGGGTGACCCTTGGTGGTCCACCAGAACCCCCATGTCCCTGAAAAAAATCGTTGATATGTGGTGTAAACCAATGCTGTCCGAACTATCTCTATTTTGTTTTTATGTATTGACTGGTTGGCCGGAAACTACCGTTGTCGGCGGTGCTGTTGGCCTGACTGCTGCTCTGGGAGGTTGCTTTGGGGACCATGCTAAGCCAATGATGGTGTCTCGCAACTCTCCAATGGGTCCGAGCTAGTGGTGACGAAGTACATTGACGTGATTTCATATTTTTTTTATTTGGTTATTCTTGTTTATAAATGTGCATTTGAGCTCCGATTAGGCGAGGTGCTTTTCGACCAATCCATGCCGAGGAAACCCTCCCAATGCTGGACAGTACTTATAATTCGAAATGAAGGTCTCGACCTTGGGCGTGATTAAGTTTATCGTTGTTTGGTTATGTCGATGAACACAATATGTGTGAGAGACTTGTGTTATGAGTTGTGTTTTCGTTTTGGTTGCGTTTCGATTAAGTGAAATTGCGTTCATGCGTGTATGGAATGTTATGGATATCATGGATTGAGGGGACTTGTTTTCATGTTTCAGTGTTTTAAGTTTCGTATTGAGTCGTGATTGTTGAGCGACACTGTGATTATGTTTTACGTTGACTGAACGGTAGTGACGTCGTGATCAAGCTGCCGGTCCTCGAGACTATGGTGTGACCTATTTACGACTGAGCCGAGCCTATGGTTGATGAATAGGCTTACATATGATGTGGTTTTCAAAACCCAAGAGAGTTGTGTTTTTTGTGACGACCCGTCCCCGACCTAGGGTCAGGTCACCCGGCCCAGACTGCCATTTAGACCCAATACCTGAACCAGGCCCAAATAACGGTCTGGCACGCCTAAACAAATAAACCTACGGAATAGATATTGGCTAAACAAAGGATAATAATTACGGAATGAATATAAAAAGATATCCTAAGCCAATAGATTTAAGTTCATAGAACATTAATAAAAATTATACATCGGTTCATACTCATTTAAACTAAACAAATTTATTATAATCTCCGAAATGGATCAACTAAAAGTATCTAGGGTTCAAGCTACCCAAAGATCTATTTTAAATTTTAACCCCAAGTTGATAGTTTCAAAATCAAATACACATAATATATATACAAAGGCTCACATCAAGAGGAGACTTCAAGCTCGTCTCTCCCTTGCCTCAACCTAGCGCTGTCGTGGATACCTAAGATGTAAGTGGGGTGAGCTACAAGAACCAACGGAGCTCAGTAATGCGGAAAACCCGCTCAACCATCAAATATGCAAGTAATACCTAATAAACATGCAAAGTCTAGCATGTATTTGAAAACAACCAAGGATTCATTAAATAATAACATGGTAGCATGATTTCATAAGAAATAGACTTATAATGAATCATCAAATACTATCATGGACATAAGGTTTGTAAGCCACAAATAAATAGAATTTCATCCTTTCATAACAAATATGACGTATTCTTAAGCCATCAAATTATAACAACAATAATCATGCATAGCATTAAAGAGATTGACAAATCATTTCATAATTTCAAACTTTCATACAAATGAGGGGGTTTCGCGAGATTATGTACTATAAAATATAATAATACGATAAGTCGATGTTCCATTCAATGCATACTAGATATTGGCAAGAATCCGGTGACCGATTTTCCTACTCTCAAAGTGATGGAAACAACCAACTAGCACACAGGACTTATGTGCCCTCTCATTTGTTCCATCAAATCAACTGTAGGTTCGTCCAAGCCATCACCGATGCACATCCTTATGTCTCAAGAGTACAAGAGAAGGTAACTCCAACTCATGTCCCTACGTGACATACTTATGAATTCAATTAGTCAAGTAAAACCCTCGATGGTAAACTCCACACATCCTGGGGTGTTAACGATCATCGGTGGTACCACAACATTATGAGGTATTCTTATAGATTTACTTGCTAATAAGACCCTCGGTGGAACTCCACACATTCTGGGGCCATGAAAAATAGTGCATTCACATTCCATAGATACGTTGATTCAAGCCAATACCACGACGCAACCCATAAATCCCAAGTCTTTAATTCAAATTACGAATCCTAAACATAACTAATAATCATGCCATATTTGATAATTGAGCAAGCTCCCCACTTACCTGCATTCAACGCGCCTATGACCAATCCTTGCGCACCCGGGGCTCAATGTGAACCATCGCGCGTCGCTAGACAATTCATGCAATATCATATCAATGCATATTCTAATACAAATTATAATCTAAGTCACTAGTTTCAATTTAATTGTGTTTTGGGTCCACTATTGCGGACCCCGCGGGTCTTTGTGTCGTCCGACCTTTCCTTCGGGGTATGCGGTACAACACCTCATTTGAAAATTTGGTACATTACCTTCATTTACTTGTTTTTATTCTATTTAATTCATTTATGTACATATACATATACATTTATATATTTACACATTATTTATTTATTTATTTTTATTATTATTATTTTTTTGAAATTAAGGTTCAGGGTCAGTTGACCCTGGTCAACTGGTCCAGGGTCAACTGCCCTGGACCGTTGACTGGTCCACAGGGCCGATCTGGTCCCTGGATGAGTCCAGGGACCGTTCGGCCCCTGGTTTCAAACCAAGGGCATGACACCCCTGGAGGCGCTGGCCAGAAACTGCCCAGCGCCCATACGTACTTGAGAGGGGAGGAGCCATTGCTCCTCCCCCCCTCACCTGTGGGCACAACGCCCAAGGGTCCCTTGCACCTCCCCGGCGCTGGGGAGCTCTGCCGCTTGTCTGGTCAGGGACGACAAGTCCCTGCCAGTTACGGCTGGGCGGGGGCTCGGGTGTTTGGGGAGGGTGGCGCTCCACTCTCCCTCTCTTCTCGGCTAGCTGTGACGCCCCTCTTTCTTGGCGGCAGCAATGGCGACGGCGGGATTGTCGCCGGCCTCGCCGGCGACACTAGACCGTGCCACCCCTTTAGGTCCTTTCCCCATAAAATTCCAACAAAATGAATCCTAAAGAAAACTTAAAGGAGAAGATGGGTTACCTTATTAAGCTTGATGTCTTCCTCTTTCTCTTCCTCCTCCACCATCCTCTTCCTACTCTCAAATTGAATTTGTGTGTTGCAAAGGAGGCTAGGGTTTATAATTGACTATTTATACAATTAGGGTAAGGTTAAGTTGTATATCTTGGTAGGAAATGGCTAAAGTACCCTTCCCTCTTGGGCCTTTAGTCCATCTAGCTTATTAACTTTCTTTAGGGTCCATTCAACTTAAGTCTTAATTAAATTTCCATCAATCAAAGAACTTTAAAGTCACACCAACATACATTTAGTATTGGGATTACTAAATTACCCTCGATTCGGGTCGCAGAAAGATTCGGGTCGTTACATTTTTACTTGTTTTTCCAATCGATTTTCGTCATGTTGTTTGAGTCCTTAGAAAAATATTGGAAAAACACTAGGGTTTCAACCTAGGGTTAATAATGACTCGACCCATTTTTAAAAAAATATTGGAAAAACACTAGGGTTTCAACCTAGGGTTAATAATGACTCGACCCATTAATTAGAGTTTTCGACCTTGTCAGGTAGCAGAAAACTCGGGGACACGTACTAGGAACGCGAGAGTGTTGTTACGCGGGTTGCGATTAGTCAGGTAAGTACATTTGTCACAAGCTTATGTATGATTTGTAAGCCAATAAGAAAATGCCATGTGATTTGTTATCATTTATTCAGATTTGTTACGCTCTATTATTGGTATTCCATTCCATTCCTTGTTGTGTGTTCCCGACGTAAGTGTTTTGTCTCAAAAGTACTAGGACCTGCACTAGAGGGATAAAACGTGGGCACTCATGTACAGGAGTGTGTGACCACCCTTAGTGACCATGTGACCCCGAGTACTAGGTGGGTGAGTTTGAGTCCCTCTCATCATAGCTGTGCCTTCGCTTATGTCGATGCCCGGGAAGATCTCGCTAGGTCTTCGCTGTTATGCTATGATTTAAACCACTTTTGAGCCTCTTTTGATTCCTTGGAACACATATGACTTTCGATTGATATCTATTAGTATGTTTATCATGCATCTTGTTTATTTACATTCCTGTATTTCTATTACCGCATGATATTTAGACTGTTTTAATTGCTATATCATGAATTACTGTTATCTTCTTCTGGCATTACATTCGATTTCTTCAGTTGCTCACCGTCTAGTTTGTGACGGTGGGTGCAGATAGAGCAGAGTGCAGTAGAGGCAAGGAGCCTTGCTTAGGCGACTTTTTGTGAGGATTAGCGAGTGAACTTGGAGACTAATTAGTAGGTTTTATGTTCTGCTTATTTGTATATCGTTTCATACTTATGTTTTTGGGATTATTGAACTTGGCATTTTTGGTTAGTCTGGTATCATGTATATATGCTTATCGAATTGTACATGAATACTCGGGGTTTCCAAATTTATAGAATTCCTATATTTCCCTTGATTGAGTTATTTTCCCTTATGTTTAGTTTATTTACTTTCTGCTGCGTAGAAAAATTTGCAATAACTCTTTCATAAATTGTACAATTGAATGATTGGAGGCTGACTAGGCTCGTTAGGTTGCCGAGTGATGACTCGGGGCCTGCACGGGTCTAGGCCGGGCGTACCCAATTGCATGGGAAAATTGGGGCCGTCACAGTTGGTATCAGAGCGCAATGTTTTGTAGACCTGATTCTTGATTTAAATTCATAAAACACAAGCCATTAAACCAGCGGAAGTTAGGAATGGTCGAACTTAGAAATGGAAACCTTATAATCCTATAGAAACTTAGTTGGGGAAAAAATGGGTTGAGCCGGATTATTTTAATACATATTATGATTGTTAAGTGTATTATTATAGTATGAAATAGCTAGAGACTGATCCGAGAAGTTCGTTCTCTTGATTCAGACGACGAAGGCGGATTAGACTGGTCCGAGCGATGATAGCGGCATGTCCGACACACGATATGCTAGTGCGGATGATGTGCACGCCTTGACACAGAGAGTTGCGACGCAGGACCAATAGTTACAGGAGATATTACGACTGTTTAGGACACTTGTACCAGCTGTTGGACTAAGTGGTTAGTCACTCTAACTCCGACCAAAATTTTGATGGAAACAAACAAGGTGAAAATATACTAATAAGTTTTATCAAGTGTATTTCAGTTTGTCAAAGGTTGCGAAACATCACATCATAGGTATTCGAGCATTCAAGCTATACAAGTTCAAGACTCGGCATACATAAAAGAATGAAGACGAAAGATCAAGGCCAGAAGTTGTAAAATTGATGTAAGGTATTCAAGTTCACTTAAGCAAGCCTATTGCATTAGTTCATGCATATCGTGATTTTAAAATGGATTTTCAAATGTCAAGTGATTACTTGAAGATTTCAGTCCTATAAGTCTAAACTATGTTAAACTATATGTGTATGTTAATATCGCATTTTGAAAATCATTGTGAAAGTTTTTGAAAAAGAAAAACTTGTATTTTCAAGGTTTTTGAAAAGAAAACTGTATATTTGCAGAAAAGTCCCTCGCAAATCATGAAATCGAGATTTTCCATTTTCGGGATTTGTGAAAATATCCGGACCATCCAAATAGGCCATATGACCCATAATAAACATGTATTATATGTTATATGAGGGCTTATTGGGTCTAGGACGCTAACCAAGGGACATAATTAATTATTCTGAGGTCCCTGCCATTAGCGCCCTAATACTGTTATTAGCACGCTATATGCAGAGTTAGCGCGCTAGGTCATAAAATTAGCGCGCTAATTGCTGTCCTGACAATTTTTTTATAAAGCTGAAAAATTCACTTTAATTCGAATTTTTGATCAAATCTCGACCCTTGGATGCACACAACGATCATATACTAGTCTATAAATATATACAACACTCTCAAACACACAAGGCACACAAATTAGGTTTTGAAATCAAAGAAAAACATTTGTGCTTAAATTTTTCAAGAGAAAGAGCTTGGGGTTTTCAAGTTACACTTAGAGACTGTTCATTCAACATCAAAACCAGCACTCTTGAGGCACTTTAAGGAGTACAACAACCTCTCCAGAACTGATTTTCAAATCATCTTCTTGGGGTTATAAGAAAGTCCATTCCCTAGCTTTTCTTGTGCTTAAATTATATATTCTTGTGTGATTGATTTAGGAAATTACTTGTTGTGTTGTTAAACACACCTGTATTGGGTTTTGCACTTAAACTTGATTCATTAAACCCTTGGTCTGGTTTGAACAAGAGTTTGTGCTTAAACTTGACTTTTATCAAACTTCTTGCTCTTTGGATTTGAAACCGGTTTTGTTCTCATCAATCTATTTAAAACAGTTTCATATTTGAGTCTTGCATAAAATCAGTTTTAAAATTGCATTTCTCAATTGTTTTCATACTTGTATGCATAAGAGTGGTTAGGCTCTAGGAGGCTTGCTTGTATTTGAACTTGATACCACTTTACTTTGTAAAGTGTAATTTCATTGTATTAATCAAATCTTGATTGTAAGACTTAGTGGGATCTAAGTCGAAAGGGAAGACCTAGTTGAGGCTAGTCATTTATCCTAGTTGCGGCTAGGTCGGAAAAGTCCTAGGTGGGTCTAGGTGGGAAAATTCTAGTTGCGGCTAGGTGGTTGTATAAGACCTTATTGCTATAAGGCATCGTGTAAAAGACCTAGTTGAGGCTAGGCATTCACTAGGCTAGTTGGCTTAGGGTGTAACACTTATCGATAATATAAGTGGGGTTTGAAAATCCTAACCGGGGAGGTTAGGTAGTGGATGTAGATCGGTTGGATCGAACCACTATAAATCACGTGTCTTATTTCCATCTCTTCTACCCCCTTCTTGATAGCATAGCATTAATATTTATCATTGGTGTATGCATTATCATTATTATTTGTGCATAAAGTTTTAAAAAGACGATAACTACTCGGTAACCCAATTCACCCCCCTCTTGGGTGACCTTCAATTGGTATCAGAGCGAGTTATTGCTCAAAGTGTTAGTAACGTATCTTTGAGTGTTTTGCGCAAGGATGCAATCTCTAGATTTTTCTCGCCTTAGGGAAGGCAACTCATCCATTCGACCTCCCTACTTTGATGGGACAAACTATGCTCATTGGAAAGTTCGAATGAAGTTTTACATTAGAGCACAAGGTAGACATTTGTGGGATGCAATTGAAAATGGCTACTCTCCACCGAACAAGTCCTTGAAAGAATACACCGCCAAGGAGATCAAGATTGAGCTCTCAAATGATCAAGCCGTGAATCATTTGTTTTGTGCACTAAGTGAGAACGAATTCAACCGAGTTAGTGCTTGTCAAACGGCCCAAAAAGTGTGGGAAAAACTTGAAGTGCATTATGAAGGTACATAACAAGTTAAGAATACCAAGTTGAGGATTCTTGAAGAACATTATGAGACTTTTCGAGTGGAACCCCATGAAGACATAGCCACGGCCATTACAAGGTCCACAAAGCACTTGAATGAAATAAAAAACCTTGGCAAACATTATGATCAAGAGAACTTGGTGTACAAATTCCTTAGAAGCTTGCCCAAGAAATGGGATGTGAAGAAGTATGCTATTCAATCGGCTCAAAATCTTGGAGATTACACTTTTGATACACTATGTGGAGAATTGATGGTCCACGAATTTGAGCTAAAAAACCGTGCTAGATTGGAAGCACTTGGTGGTTCGACCAAGAAAGAGTCAAAGAAGGAGCATGCCTTGAAAGCTACTTGCATATCGGTCGAAGATGATGTGAGCTCAAGTGAAAGTGACTCTATTGAACAAGAAATGGCCATGCTATCAAGAAAGCTCAAGAAGGCAACATACAAAAGATACAAGTACAAGAAGAAGTACAAAGATACAAGTCACGCGAGATGATTTGCTATAAGTGCGGCAAACCGGGACATAGAGCATCGGAATGCAAGTACTTGAGAAGAAGCAAGAGACATGAATCATCATCATCATCTAGCTCCGACTCCGAGTCGAAAAATGAGAAGGCCATCCTTTGTCTTATGGCGAGGAGTGAGGTAAGTGACTCTATCTCGTTCAATTATGATGATGTAAATGCATTGGATAATATGTCTATTATTCATGACCTTAGGGATGAATTAGAAAAGGAGGTCAAAAAGACCAAACAACTCAAAAAGAGTTTGATCAAAGCCATTAGTGAGATTGAATCTCAAAATGAGATTATTGATGATCTCCAACAAGACTTAGAATTGGCCATAAATGAGAAAAATGGCTTAGCAAAAGAAATAGAGGACTTGACCACTACGGTGACCAAGTTCACAAGTGGCATCAAAATGTTTGACATGATGTTGGGCGCACAACGATGTGCTCTCAACAAGAGAGGCATACAATATGGTGCAAGCCTATTGAGCTATGGAAAGCTTTTGGTCGAGTCTAAGAGATGCTTAAAATGCAATAGATTTCATAATGTTGGCAAATGTGTCATAAATAGGACCAATAGAGGTAAACTTGTATGGGTAGAAAAGAATGTATATGATACACATTATGGAACACAAAGGTGCATGGGTACCAAAGTCCATGATTCATAGAGTGAATTAGATTCACTTTGGAGCATGAATGTGCTAAAACGATAGATTGATATATAGGAGTTAAGAACGATTGGTCTTGCATTAGTCACATACACACAGCATGCATACACTGTTATTTTTGATGTCATGACTACATTCATATACATTTTATGTAGGACCATGATGAATTAATACAATGTAGCCAAACACTTTTAGGCCAAATTCATTGACACGACATGAGTTAGGCATTTCTCATAAATCGAACCTTCTACACATGTTTTAAGTGTTTTAATCATTTTTATATGGTGTTAATGAAGTGTCCATGAAGTTTGAGGTAAATTGGAGTTGTGCGTCAAAAACTCAAAAATTTTAATTTCAAAATTCCAGAGAGGAATTAGCACGCTAGGTAGCAATTAGCGCGCTAGGTCCATCAATTAGCGCGCTAATACCCCCTGACCAGACAAACTTCACATTCACTATATTTTAAAGTCATGTGTTGAAGCCATTGTTTTAAATTGGGGGAGACTTTTAGATAATGTGAATAACATTGATAGGGGGAAACTTTATACCCATTTTTTGTTGGTATCTATTTTTTGGGGGAGCAAGACATGTACCTAAAATGAGAAATTTATATGGTATCACAAACTGAAACATGCATGTTGATAGGGGGAGCCTAGATTCTCAATTATTTCCTTAAACTTTCACTTGATGCATATCGATAGGGGGAGCACTTATTTGGTATCATTTTCATAAAACGGGGAAGGAGACTTTCTAATGGTATCATATTTTTACGTGCCCCACTTTTTGATGTTATCAAACGGGGGAAAAAGAGTGTTGAACTTGAAAGAGTATAAATTTTGTATAACCATTAATGTGATGTTCATACATTTGTATTATGTTTTATGCTTGTCAAGTTCACATTGTTTGTTATCATAAAAAAAGAGGAGATTGTTGGACTAAGTGGTTAGTCACTCTAACTTCGACCGAAATTTTGATGGAAACAAACAAGGTGAAAATATACTAATGAGTTTTATCAAGTGTATTTCAGTTTGTCAAAGGTTGCGAAACATCACATCATAGGTATTCGAGCATTCAAGCTATACAAGTTCAAGACTCGGCATACATAAAGGAATGAAGACGAAAGATCAAGGCCACGAGTTGTAAAATTGATGTAAGGTATTCAAGTTCACTTAAGCAAGCATATTGCATTAGTTCATGCATATCATAATTTTAAAATGGATTTTCAAATGTCAAGTGATTACTTGAAGATTTCGGTCCTATAAGTCTAAACTATGTTAAACTATATGTGTATGTTAATATTGCATTTTGAAAATCATTGTGAAAGTTTTTGAAAAAGAAAAACTTATTTTTTCAAGGTTTTTGAAAAGAAAACTGTATATTTGCAGAAAAGTCCCTCGCAAATCATAAAACTGAGATTTTTCATTTTTGGGATTTGTGAAAATATCTGGACCATCCAAATAGGCCATATGACCCATAACAAACATGTATTATATGTTATATGAGGGCTTATTGGGTCTAGGACGTGTTAAAGGGTCGCTAACACAAGGGACAAAATTAATTATTCTGAGGTCCCTGCAGTTAGTGCGCTAATACTGTTATTAGCGCGCTATATGCAGAGTTAGCGAGCTATATGCAGAGTTAGCGCGCTAGGTCATAAAATTAACGCGCTAATTGCAGTCCTGACAGTTTTTTTATAAAGCTGAAAAATTTACTTTAATTCGAATTTTTGATCAAATCTTGGCCTTTGGATGCACACAACGGTCATATACTAGTCTATAAATATATACAACACTCTCAAACACACAAGACACACAAATTAGGTTTTGAAATCAAAGAAAAACATTTGTGCTTAAATTTTTCAAGAGAAGGAGCTTGGGGTTTTCAAGTTACACTTAGAGGCTGTTCATTCAACATCAAAACCAGTACTCTTGAGGCACTTTAAGGAGTACAACAACATCTCCAGAACTGATTTTCAAGTCATCTTCTTGGGGTTGTAAGAAAGTCCATTCCCTAGCTTTCCTTGTGCTTAAATTATATATTCTTGTGTGATTGATTTGGAAAATTATTTGTTGTGTTGTTAAACACACCTGTATTGGGTTTTGCACTTAAGCTTGATTCATTAAACCCTTAGACTGATTTGAACAAGAGTTTGTGCTTAAACTTGACTTTTATCAAACTTCTTGCTCTTTGGATTTGAAACCGGTTTTGTTCTCATCAATCTATTTAAAACGGTTTCATATTTAAGTCTTGCATAAAATCAGTTTTAAAATTGCATTTCTCAATTGTTTTCATACTTGCATGCATAAGAGTGGTTAGGCTCTAGGAGACTTGCTTGTATTTGAACTTGATACCACTTTACTTTGTAAAATGTAATTTCATTGTATTAATCAAATCTTGATTGTAAGACTTAGTGGGATCTAAGTCGAAAGGGAAGACCTAGTTGAGGCTAGGCATTTATCCTAGTTGCGGCTAGGTGGGAAAAGTCCTAGGTGGGTCTAGGTGGAAAAATCCTAGTTGCGGCTAGGTGGTTGTATAAGACCTTATTGCGATAAGGCATCGTGTAAAAGACCTAGTTTAGGCTAGGCATTCACTAGGCTAGTTGGCTTAGGGTGTAACACTTATCAATAATATAAGTGGGGTTTGAAAATCCAAACCGGGGAGGTTAGGTAGTGGATGTAGATCGGTTGGATCGAACCACTATAAATCACGTGTCTTATTTCCATCTCTTCTACCCCCTTCTTGATAGCATAGCATTAATATTTATCATTGGTGTATGCATTATCATTATTATTTGTGCATAAAGTTTTAAAAAGGCGATAACTACTCGGTAACCCAATTCACCCCTCTCTTGGGTGACCTTCATCAGCTACCACTACACCATCGACTTCGACTACACCATTGCCACATACTATTACTCGGGGAGCAGAGACTCCGATTGCTACGACATCTACAGCTCCGATTCCATTAGCGACGATTCCCGATGGAGCGGTTGTTGCGCCAGGTACGCAGACCGAGCCAGAGACACCTCCATTACAGACTGAAAGAGTACGAGCGGCAGAGACACTGACTACGCCAGTAGCTGCTGCAAAGACTATTCCAGTCACTACTCCGGAGAAGAGTCCCAGAGCCACTGCTGAGGCGAGGCAGTGGAGAGAGTTTAAAAGGCACGACCCAGTCAAGTTCTTTGGTGGCACAAATATAGTCGCGGTAGAGCTATTCCTGAAGAATTATGAGAAGATTCATACCATCATCGCGATTGAGGACCACATGAGGGCGACGATTTCTTCATCTATGCTATAGGGGGAGGCAGATGATTGGTGGACGACTATCGTCACTACTCGAGTCATTCCAAGAGACTGGATCGACTTTAAGACCCAGTTTAACCAGAAGTACTTCCCACCGACTATTCTTCGAACGAAGAGGAACGAGTTCATGGCACTGAGGCAGAACACTGATGAGTCAGTGATGGACTATATGGGCAGGTTTATTTCACTGCTATCTTATGCTAGATGATCCGCAGATACTGAGGCTGATCGAGTCTACTACTTTACCGAGGGTCTACTACCCGTAGTCAGAGGATTCGTTGTTACGACTGAGCCAGAGAGCTTGTAGAGAGCATACCAGCGCAATTTGGCAAGGGAGAGTTACTTGCTCACGCATCCGGATGAGGTTAGGGCGAACAGAGCAGAGACCCAGTTAGATTGTCACTATCAACAGGACAGAAAGAGAAAGAGGAGCAGATGGGGTAATCGTGACCACAAGATGCAGAGTGTAGGATCAGTTGCGTATCAGTCCACACGTCTAGTATAAATCGTTCCACCTGTGCCGAGTTTTGCCAGTCATCCACCACAGCCTAATCGACATGACCGCAGTCGCAAAGGCAGATTACTGAGAGCAAGGATGTTGACTGAGGAGACAGGCAGAGGAAAACGCAGAGGTCTAGTCAGACCCAGACTCATGGTTCTGCACAAGGACGAGGTTAGAGCCAGACTCAGAGATCGCTGGATACCTGTACATGTTACCGATACGGACAGGTCGGCCACTTTCAGAGGGAGTGCCCTCAGCCAGCGAGAGCACCGCCACAACATCACTAGCACCAAAGGGAGCGTGTTCAGGCTGCTGTTGAGCGAGACTAGGGGGCGTCCAGACACATTGATGAGGGTATGATTTTCAGTTACGGTACTTGCATGCATATCATGTTCGATTCAAGTTACGTCGATTCCTTGATTGTTGTGCACTTGGTAGACATGTTAGGGTTGTAAACTCGTTAGACATAGCAGACCTCAATCCTAGTCACGGTTGCCAGGATGCGATATACTCGAATGTGCATAGTCTTGACATTTCGGTAGTGTTAGGGGGCTACGAGTCGCCAGAAGACATGCGAGTACTATAGTTGTTAGAGTTCAAAGCCTTGGTTGGTGCGAACTAGTTATAAACATTACGTGCTTTGATTGGTTGATATGAGAAGACGAATGGGAGATCTTCGTGAGTTTCATAAGTGCTGGAGCGAGACAGAGGCGTTGGCTTGAGTTCTTGAAGGACTACGACTTCTTGTTTGAGTACCATCCGGGGAAGACCAATGTTGTTGCTGATGCTTTGAGCCGCAAAGGATTTGATGCTGAGGTAGTCGTGTGTCAAAGGACCTACGAGTGTGGTTTACATGAGGTAGCCGAGTTGATGAGTTCAGCGAACATGCCAACGACTACCAGGACACAAATACGTGATCAAATGATGTTGCAGACTGTCTCATTTGGCATTGTGCGCGAGGGACATCAAGATGATGCGTCATACCAGCGGTGCAGTAAGATGGTGGATAGTTCAGATTGCCCAGACAAGAGTCGGTCGACAGACTCATGCTAGAGGTATCGCGGGCGACTAGGGTTTCCATTGGCGGCTGATGCGTGTGACGAGGTACTTCAGGAGATTCACCGTTCCCGTTTGGTTGTATATTTGGGTCGACCTAAGATGTGCGCCGACATGCAACATCTCTTTTGGTGGCCAGGGATGATTTTCAAAGTGTCGGAGTTGTTCGAGCATGTGACATGCCAGCGCGTAGAGGCTGGGCATTGACGACCTGGAGGACTACTGCAGCCCCACCCATTTCTTGATGGAAGTGTGAACATATTGATATAGATTTCGTTAGTGGTTGCCCTGATCTCCTCGTGGTCACGATAGCATCTGGGTAATTGTGGTTAGATTTGCTCGAGACTTAAGAGTGCCCAGGAGTGGCAGAAGAAATACTTGACGAGTATCACGATGAGCTTCAATATGATTTGGGGAGATTATGGATACCTGAAGGTCTCTCAATTGAAGGGTCACGAATGTGTTGGACTCAAGGAATGACTCACTCTGAGTTTTATCGGTCTCTTTAGGAGTTGCGAAAAGGAACGATAAAGTCGTTAGTTTAATTTACTTATTAGGTAAATTTCGGGGACGAAATTCTAATAAGTGGGGGACACTGTAACAACCCCAAATTTTTAACTGACTTGCGTTACACTTGTTAGGATTGTGACCCGGCTACGTGAATACTAGACAGTATTTCGAACTTCGGGAGTCGACACCGAAGTAATATTATGATTCTTTGATGGTGTATATTAGTATTTTAGTATTTTACGGGTCTCGAGGCGTTTAGGCAATTTTTAGTTGAGTAAGGTTTCACCTAGTTAAACTAGGGATAAAAACAAGTAAAAAGTACAAATAAATGGATTTTTAATTAATTTAATTAATTAGTTGGCGAGACTACGTGCGCCACGGGAGTCGGGGCAAGGCAAGATGGACCGAGGAACGTCGTTTGAACACGGGAGTTAGTTAACTCTACAACATACGGACTATGGAATAGAAATTGTTAAAGTGACACAACTTAAATGAGGAGAGCCATGAGATTTGCATTGAGATTTATGTGTATGATGAGATGTAATAAAGTGGTAAAAGACCCATAAGGGCAATAGTTCAAAAATAAGCAAGTATGAAATTAAAGGGCAAATGGGTCATTTCACACTTGTCCCATATATATAAACAAACAAAAACCTAATCCACTATTCACTCATCTCCTCCACACACCCACCTGAACCTCACGTTCTCTCCCACCACCACCACCCCTTTCCCTCGTCAGGCCAGTCATGCCTCTTACAAGAACCCTCATCGGAGGTCCATTATCTCGCTCTCTCTCGGTCTCGATTTCTCCACACTTGTCATCTCACCTCTCGGTCTCTCGCTTCTTCGATCCCTCTCTCGGCCATCATCTCAGCTCTCTTTTGGTGGCCAGACAACAACCCTGCCGGAGCTCTTACTGGTCGTCGTAGGTTCTCTCTCTCTCTCTCTCTTTGCTCTACCTTGTCACGATTTTGTAGCATTTTAGGTCTGTTGTGGTCGGAGACGACCCTACTGGGGTCACCAGAGTCTCCATAAGTCCCAAAAGAGTCCAATATGTGGTGAAGATGCAATGGCGGTCCTGAGTTGGTCGAGTTGAGTGAACTGTGTGTGTTTTTCTTCTTCATCGAGTCTGTCTCACTATGTGCAACTGTCCTCACTGTCGGAGGTTGTTGTCACTGCTCCGGTGGGTGTTGAAGGTCAGGGGTGACCCCTGGTTGTCCACCAGAACCCCCATGTCCCTGAAAAAATTCGTTGATATGTGGTGTAAACCAATGCTGTCCGAACTATCTCTATTTTGTTTTTATGTATTGACTAGTTGGCCAGAAACTGCCGCTGTCGGCGGTGCTATTGGCTGGACTGCTGCTCTGGGAGGTTGCCGGGGACCATGCTAAGCCAATGATGGTGTCTCGCAACTCTCCAATGGGTCCGAGCTAGTGGTGACGAAGTACATTGACGTGATTTCATGTTTTTTTTGTTAAGTTATTCTTATTTATAAGTTTGCGTTTGAGCTCCGATTAGGCAAGGTGTTTTTCGAACAATCCATGCCGAGGAAACCCTCCCAATGCTGGATAGTATTCATAATTCGAAATGAAGGTCTCGACCTTGGACGTGATTAAGTTTATCGCTGTTTGGTTATGTCGATGAACACACAATATGTGTGAGAGACTTGTGTTATGAGTTGTGTTTTCATTTTGGTTGCGTTTCGACTAAGTGAAATCGCGTTCATGCGTGTATGGAATGTTATGGATATCATGGATTGAGGGACTTGTTTTCATGTTCTGGTGTTTTAAGTTTCGTATTGAGTCGTGATTGTTGAGTGACGTCGTGATTATGTTATACGTTGATTGAACGGTAGTGACATCGTGGTCACGCTGCTGGTCCTCGAGACTATGGTGTGACCTATTTACGACTGAGCTGAGCCTATGGTTGATGAATAGACTTACATATGATGTGGTTTTCAAAACCCAAGAGAGTTGTGTTTTTTCTTGGTTTTCCAATCGATTTTCGTCAAGTTGTTTGAGTCCTTAAAAAAATATTGAAAAAACACTAGGGTTTCAACCTACGGTTAGCAATGACTCGACCCATTACTTAGAGTTTTTGACCTTGCCAGGTAGTGGGAAATTTGGGGATACGTACTAGGAGCGCGAGAGTGTTGTTACGCTGGTTGCGATTAGTCAGGTAAGTACATTTACCACAAGCTTATGTATGATTTGTAAGCCAATAAGAAAATGCCATGTGATTCGTTATCATTTATTCAGATTCGTTACGCTCTATTATTGGTATTCCATTCCATTTCTTGTTATGTGTTCCCGGCGTAAGTGTTTCGTCTCAAAAGTACTAGGACCTGCACTAGAGAGATAAAACGCGGGCACTCATGTACAGGAGTATGTGACCACCCTTAGTGACTGTGTGACACCGAGTATTGGGTGGGTGGGTTTGAGTCCCTCCCATCATAGCTGTGCCTTCGCTTGTGTCGATGCACGGGAAGATCTCGCGAGGTCTTCGCTGTTATGCTATGATTTAGACCACTTATGGGCCTCTTTTGATTCCTTGGAACACACTTGACTTTCGATTGATATCTGTTAGTCTGTTTATCATGCATCTTGTTTATTTAAATTCCTGTCTTTCTATTACCGCATGATATTTAGACTGTTTTAATTGTTATATCATGAATTACTGTTATCTTCTTCTGACATTACATTCAATTTCTTCAGTTGCTCACCGTCTAGTTTATGACGGTGGGTGCTGATATAGCAGAGTGCAGTAAAGGCAAGGAGCCCTGCTTAGGCGACTTTTTGTAAGGATTAGTGGTTGGACTTGGAGACTATTTAGTAGGTTTTATGTTCTGCTTATTTGTATATTATTTCATACTTATGTTTTTGGGATTATTGAACTTGGCATTTTTGGTGAGACTGGTATCATGTATATATGCTTATCGAATTGTACATGAATACTCGGGGTTTTCAACGTTTATAGAATTCCTATATTTCCCTTGATTGAGTTATTTTCCCTTATGTTTAGTTTATTTAGTTTCCGCTGCGTAAAAAAATTTGCAATAACTCTTTCATAAATTGTATAATTGAATGATTGGAGGCTGACTAGGCTCGTTTGTTGTTGCGTGATGACTCGGGGCTTGCACGGGTCTAGACTGGGCGTACCCAATTGCACGGGAAAATTGAGGCCGTCACATACACCACTAATCCTAGGTTATAACTTGTTAGTTTGACGATGTATAGAAAAAACTCCAGCCTTCAACAAAAACGCTTCCTTTAACCACCAAAAACTCATAAACTAAAAAATGGAGATCATTGATCTAAAACAACACATATCAGAGATTGTTGACCAATATATGTTATTTCTAAAATATTTTTGATTGCTCAACGAAAGAAGAAAAAAATTAGAATAAAAACTAAAGGTAATAATATTTGAATATAAGAAACATCGAAAACAAAATAGTTATGAAAAAGTCAAAACCTCTTCTCCATAGTTATGACTTGTTAATCGGACAATCCTATTGTATAAACTCTAGCTTTCAATGAAGATGCTTCCTTCAGTTACCAAAACCTCTCATCTCCTCCACAGATGCGTAATTGACATTGACGTGAGATGAGATGAACCACGTTTGAGTACACACACACACACACACACAGAGAATGGTTTTTAGTGTTGGGTCGTGAAAGTCAAAACGTTTTTTAGTGTTGGGTCATTTTTTTATCTCTTTATTATATATTACTGAAAATTTGGAAGGTTTTGTGTTGAGACGCGCGTTTTGTTTTTTATTTTTTAATGTTGGGACTTTTTTTTATCTTTATTATATAATTAATGGAAAGATAGAACGTTTAGTAAAGAGGAGGAAAAATGTTGAATTTGGGGTTATATAATTAATGTGAAGAAGAAACGTTTAGTAGAGAGGAGGAAAAGTTAGAGATTTGGTGTTGTGAAAGCGGAAACACTTTTTAGTATTGGGTCATTTTTTTCTCTTTATTATAGATTAATGAGAATTTGGAAGTTTCATATTGGGACCTTTTTGTTTTTGTTTTTCATGTTGGGACGTTTTTTATCTTTATTTTATAATTAATGGAAAGATGGAACGTTTAGTAGAGAGGAGGAAACGTTAGAGATTTGGTGTTGTGAAAGTGGAAACACTTTTTAGTATTGGATCATTTTTTTTCTCTTTATTATATATTAATGAGAATTTGGAAGGTTTCGTATTGGAACCTTTTTGTTTTTGTTTCTCATGTTGGGACCTTTTTTTTATCTTTATTTTATAATTAACGGAATGATAGAACGTTTAGTAGAGAGGAGGAAAAGTGTTGAATTTGGGGATATATAATTAATGGGAAGATGAAACGTTTGGTAGAGAGGAGGAAAAGTGAGAGATTTGGGTTGTCAAAGCGGAAACGTTTTTAAAATTCAAATAACCATTTCTTATTAAAATTTGAAAAGCCCTCGTAAAGAAATAATAAAAGGTAAATTTAATTATTATCAAATAGTAAAAGGTTGCCTAAGATGTTACTTTATTCCCATTAGAGTGAAGTTGATGATGTGGCAAAAGAGTTGATGACGTGGCGCAATGAGAAGGCTGAAAATTGTCACATGGACACCCCAAGGTCTTCCCTTAATATATATATATATATATATATATATATATATATATATATAAATATATATAGATTAGAGTGAAGTTGATGATGTGGCAAAAGAGTTGATGACGTGGTGGTACGGGAAGGTTAGAAATTGCCACCCAACGACCTCAAGGTTTTCCCTTACTATATATATAAATTTGTGTAGGCTTTCAACATCTTTCACCTACTTTTCCAAAAAAAAAAAGATTCTTTCACCAAATCATCCCTCATTTAATTCTTTTTTTTTTTGAAGAACCCACATTTATACATCAACATTAATTTTTTTTCTTGTTTGGGAAAAATTGAGCAGCACGTACAGAAAAGGCAGAAAAACCAAATAGTATCAAATAGATATTTTTTTGCGACGACATTGCGAGGTTGATCACATAATTAATTGAGTGAGGTATCAAATACTTTTTGTTCACAAATGACAAACTTTATGGAGGTATCCGAAATTTCCCTTCTTTGTTTAAGATTCTTTTCAAATATTTAATTAATGGAGCATGCTACTGTAACCAGGCACCGAACCGCATGACACACACTTGTCATTGTCATTGAAATACACATTGAGATGCATGCATGCCCATCACAATGCGAAAATCAAGGGATGCATGCTAACACGAGTGTTGGTGTTGCATATTTTCCTTAATCTATGGATAAATGATTTTTTATCGATTTTGCTTAAGGTGTTCCAAATAAATAAGCTTTGTTGAGATGTGGAAGGGCTCAAGTATCAATGTAATAGAAGAGAATTAACAATGTACTCTCTTAACTAAAAGATAGTGGTAAAAACATATTTTTTGGTCCTTGAATTTTGAGTTTTTTATGCTTTTGATCTAAAAACTTTTATTATTGTACATTTTGTCCATAAACTTTCATTAGTGTATATTTCGTCTCTAAACTTTCATTGGTGTACATTTGATCTATAAACTTATGAGTTTTTTATGCTGGGGAGAAATTGAGTTTTCATTTATTTTATTTTTTAAAAATCTCTTGGGTTAAAGTGAGCCGTCTCATGTAGGAATATAAAATCACTTTGTTCTTTTTAGATAGTGACGTGACATTTCTGTCAGTCTTGTCACTGAGATTTAACACCTTAAACAGTAAAAGGAATTAAGTCGTCACTGAGATTTAACACCTTATACAGTAGAAGGAATTAATAGTAAATGTATAGTAATAAAAAAACACAAACTTAAGAAGCGAAATCATGGATTTTGCCAAAGAAAAAATATGTTGCACGGTGCAAACACAAGGACGTAGTCATGATAAATGAATGGTGTGAAAATATGAAAAATATGTAGTTGTTTTTATAGACCAAATGCTGAAGGAAATAAAGAGAAGAGAGAGGGAGAGGGGTGGTTAACTAGATTGTGGTTTCCATGTAGTTTATTGGTGCGTGTTGTACGTGGGTCTTACGTTAATTGGTCAAAAGGAAAGTGACATGAATGTAAGAACGGTTGGCCATTTTCTTTTGGTCTTACATTAAATGTCCAAAATCCTAATAAGCAAGTTTTTTTTTGTCTTTTGAGGTCCCACCCCACGACCAGTCTCCATCTCTCGGTAAGACGGACAAGGTGCGGATCACACGGGCACCATTTTGGTCACGTGTTATTTGTGTTTTTATTTGTTTGTTTTTTTAGATCCCTGATGTTATTTGTTCTTGAATGTGAAGGATACTAAAATTGTAGTTTGAAAAACATTTTACGACCATGAGTGGGAGCGAGGTTGTTCTCGGAGTCAGTTCTATTTTTTCGTGGTATTTACAAGCATGTTTTTCTATTTCAATCAATTTTTCGTTGCTTTATGCTATTAAATACTTATTTTGTGTATTTGAAAATGTGGATAAATGTTTATTTTGGTCTACTGTATTTTACTGTACTCACCGTCTTTTTTATGACGGTAGGCGCAGATGTGTCGACTAGAAGGCCGAAGAAGGAGAAGATTGACAACTATCTCTAAGCCTTCAGTGTACCGCTATCTGTGATTTATGTAGGTTTTGATATTTGATGTATTTATTTACTTACGTCTTTCTATATACATTTTGGGTTATACATATTGGGTTAAGCGATTAGTTCTCTGACTTTTGATGACTATCACGTTGTTTATATTCGCCATCTTATTATATATTCATGTGATCACTATTTCCTGGTTTCTACACTTGGGTTTAAATTTGTTGCTTCCACATAAACTGTTAAGGCTTCCACTGTATTTAATAATTTGTTAAAGATTTTTAATTAACCATAAATTCAATAAAGGTATAACACATGTATTGCTTATTCTGAACGCGAAAAATAAGGAGAATAGATTAAAAAGACTGACTAATACGTAGTTAAGTCCTACGTGGATGAGATTAGGGCTTAATTTCAGGATTAGGCCGGGCGATGCCATGTTTAAGAATTTGAGCCGTCACAATTGGTTTTAGAGCCTAAGTTTTCACAGTTGGTTTTAGAGCCTAAGTTTTCGATAAGTAAAACACAACTTGAATAAAACACAAACATTAGAAGTGAAAACCAGACGATCCTTGCCTAGAAAATCATTTTATTGGGAATTGAGCAAAAGTGAGTTGGGGATTGTTATATGTACATGCTATGTTGATTATGTATATATACACGATACTTGCATAATAGCTGATACTGAGTTCGTGTCGACATGCTAACATCGATGGCAGATTAGTGTAATGGTGGAGATGGTAGCACCAACAATAGCCAACACATGATATCGGTTGAGGACTTTTAGGGATTATCTGATAGCGTTGCGACACAGGGTCAACAACTGGATAATTTCATGACTTTCATGACGACACACATCACCACACTTATATAAGATGTCGCCACTGCTATTACGACTATTGCATTTCCAGCATTAAAGCCTACGACGGCAGCTGCTACTATCCCAACAACAACACCAGTACTAGAGACACCCATTATTTAAGTTACAACAGGGATTGTAGCCCTGATCATTATTCCTACTGAGTCTACACCGACTCCCACACCCACACCTCCCTGCACTTCAGTCGAGATTCAGCTGGTGAAGGACTTCATCAGACTTCAACCAACATACTTTAATGGAGTCAGGGACTTTTAAAAGATCGAGAAGTGGATGTTATCCCAGGAAAAGCTTCACAGGACACTGGGATCGAGGATAGGTTACGTACTTCATCAGATTTTAGCCAACATACTTTGATGGAGTCAGGGACTTTGAGGAGATCGAGAAGTGGGTGTTATCCTAGGAGAAGCTTTATAGGATACTGGGGATCGAGGATAGGCTGCATCCAGAGTTGTCATCATACATACTGCAGAGAGACGCTGACATTTGGTAGTGCACGACGATATCTACTAATGGAGACTTTGGCATTTAAGGAGAAGTTCTACCAACAGTACTTTTCGCCAGTAGTTATGATGAGGCTGAGGAGAGAGTTCATGAATCTGAGGCAGGAGTCCGACGAGTTAGTCATGCAGTATAGAGACCGGTATGGATTTCTGAGGTAGTTTACTGGGGAATTGGTCAAGAATGAGTCAGGCGATGTGTACCATTTTGGAGATGTTTTAAGGTCAGACAATGGGTATTGCGTGGTTAGCATAGGTGCTAGGACACTCAGTGAGAAGTATGAGTGAACATTCTCCCACGAGACCTACTAATTGAGTAGGGTCGCTGACGAGACAACTTTGAGCAAGAGAGGGGGAAACAGAGAGGCAAGGGGGAGAAAATAATGAACGAGAGATTTTAGAGTTCAAGGCCTGTGACACCATCCGCCGCCACTATATTTCACGTGACCCCCACCTGTTTTTCCATCACCAGTTAGACTAGCATTACCACCTCTGCAGACATATTGAACATTAGGTGACAGAGGCCGAGATGCATCAGGATAGGGCCTGACTCAAACTGCATTTGCTGATCGGAGGAGACAATCGACGTGTTACAGGTGTGGCCAGGTCGAACATATCGTGCGATAGTGTCCGCAATTGGCGAGCTATCAACAGGAGATACCACAGCCACGTGACCGAGAGAGAGCCCAGGCAGTTGCAGGACCAGACCCAGATGCGATACGTGACTGTGTCAAGGGTAAGTCCTAATTTGTTTATAAATATTGCATAAACTGTCTAACTTGAATACAACGGTAGCATGCAATTATTAATCTACGAGAGAGTTAGTAACTGGACTATGACGGCCCCAACAACCATAACTTGGCCCCACCCGACCTAAACTTACGTGGACCCCCAAACTAGTCTTCGACGAGTCAACGCAAGTCTAGTCAGCCTTAAGATACCAATTATTCAGTACATTATTCAATCACTCATCCTGGATCACTCTTTTTAGATTCACCTTAACTCTATCTAATCATTTATCATCAATTACAGTTAGGTGTGCAGCAAAATTGTTTTTAACACCAACTTAAAACAATTTACAACTCAGTCAACCTAGATGTGGAAATCCTGTCCAACATATAAAACATGTATATAACAGATCAACTGAAAGCCCAAAATACATGCAAATTGGATTGAGTTGGATTGATGAATTATTTGGATTGGACTGGACTGCAATTTTTCAATTCGTAATAATTGGATTAGATTGCGGATTGACCCTAATTGGACTGGATCCAATCCGTGTGCACCCTTATAAATAGATTGAATAAGTTTAGACAACGATAATCAAGTCATCGGGAAACAATCAAATAAGCGAATAGATAGTACCAAATCAAACCGCGAGTTACAAGACCTCCTCAGCTTGCGATCAACACAGTGGGCCCAAAATCGCCTTCCTTGCTTAATCCACCACGTAAGAACCTGTGGACCTGAAGGTCACCTCCAGTGAACGCACGATCTGTTAAGAAAAGCCGCAGACAAAACTGGCTGCTAAATTCCTAACACACTACTGAAGGAAATCCATAATCACAAGCAAGATGCTAAATCCTTTCGATAGGCTCCAACAAGAAACCACAGTCTATGCTGACTGCTAAACTTGTTGAGACTTCTCCTTATAGGCGAACTATCTAAACCCTAGGTCACCTGAACTAGAATGGAGTACAAAGTGTTCTCATTTCATGGAATAACCAGTCAAGAAATAGAAAAACATTTATGTTGATTCTATTGTTGTTTTTATTCACCTCGAATCCCGCTAAAACGCTCCCGTGAAGCTTCACACGTTTCCTAATTAGTTGCCAACACTCTGCTCGTCACCTGACAATTATTACGACCAATTTCCATTAATTTTCCCTAATTATTCCATGTTTTCCTCAATTTTCTCAAGTTTAACCAATTTCTACAATTTTTAAATTATTGTTTATTTGCGTAATTGGGTCGCTTACCCAGGTATTAGGTTGCATTTGGGCCCATTAGGATATCCGAGCGACCCTAGAATTTTCGTGCAATTTAAAAATATTTTTAATATTTTCTGATTATTTTTGCCAATTTCACGCTTTACGAGGTAACAACCCTGACAAAAAGTCTCGCCACAATTCCGAAAGCTTTACTTTTTTATTGAAATTCATAAATTTCTATTTATTTAGTCAATTATAATTTTTCATGATTTTTCTTATTTTTTTCTGGAATTTTTCCTTTTTCTAATATTTATTTCAAAAAAATAAAATAAAAACTATTTTTTTTAAATGGGTCGGGTCTGACCTGACCCGACATTGGCCAGCCCTGGGTTTGGCTCGCCCATGGGCCGAACCTGACCCAAGCTCCTATCCCGACCCAGTAAAGGGGTGCACACGGGGCCTCGTTCGATCGAAACTGTTTTTTTTTTTGGGTGAGAATGGGGTGTCGATGGTGATTGTTTGATATTTTGGAGGGTTTGTCAAATGACCAAAATACCCCCATCCTTATCCAAACTTTCTTCTCAACCAAATGCCTCTCTTGGTCATCTCACATTTCTTTTAATTATATATATACAATTGTATTTTTGCGTCTACAATTTCGTTGTGCACGCCAACGAGTTTTCTCAGGCGTGCACAATACCGTTCAAGCCACGTGTGTCGTCCATAACCCCGCACATCACTCGGCGCCCACTAATTTATTATTTGATTTCATTAATTATTTTCATTTGTATTTGTTAGTGTTTTTATTTCATTTTTATCCTCCGGACTCTCAAATACCCATGCAATTCACTCGATACCCATTTTGTGCGTTCTTTCACACCGAACTTGTTCTGCGATACCAACGTATACTCACCACGTCCTCATACATTTGAGATATTGAATTTAATATTTAGTAATAAATAAATAATACAAATAATCAAATAGACATCATACCTCGGTGTCGACTCTCGATGACCGAAACAAGTACACCACAACTAGCTGGGCCCACAATACGACCTTGAAATGTCTCATGACACGAGTTATAATTGTAAGGTCGTTACATGGACGGTTGAGGGAGAGCCGACTAAGTTCGTGACTTAATAGTGAAACGTAATGAAATGAATAGGAGTAGTGTTTGAATAAGAAACACCTGAACCTCGCTAGAAAGTTACGTCTAGCAAAATTTCTCTTGAGTACTATGACCAAAGTACCGTATAGGGTATGTGATATTTATGTGCTCGTTGAGCTTGATTTGCCCACCGTTATATGTGAACCCAGGTTGAAGTGGTCGGAGGCCCACCTGTGAAAATTGGAAATACAGGCTTTGGAGGTAGTATCATTTGAAATTTTGGCTAGGGTAATTGTAATAAGAATAAAACTTTTCTAAAGTTGAAAGAAAATAATGATTAAGTCAAGATGAATTTCGGGGACGAAATTTTCAGTTTATTGGAAATATTTGTCATGACCCATATTTCTAAATCTAGATTTTGGCCGTAATCAGGGTCACCAACCCGTGACGTGACCCGAGAGTGGGTACGAGGACCAGCACTCAGCGAGGGGACCGAGTAATATATTATTTTTGGTGTATTGGATGCATAGTGTGATGTATGTGTGTACCTTATACCTAAAGTTATTTTAGTTCGATTAATAAGTCGAGACGTGAGTGGGGACATGCCTTGAGTTGTGTGTGAGTCGTGGGACTAGGTAGATAACCTTATGTTAACTCTTATTTATTTTTAATAAGATTTAAATGACTAATCGTATAGCCTTTGATATATATTTTAATGTAAATCAATTGGGAAGCTTATGGTTTTAACTGAAAAATCAACAACACATATATGTGCTTTGGGATCCGTGCTAGCACATACTCTTATTCAAACTTATGTCAAGTCTTGTGTTACTTAGCTGAATTATTAGTGGAGTAGGAGTGCTTTAGAATCATTAGATGAACATGGTGATGTGTGTGTACACTAGGATTAGAACCAACTATAAAAAACATGCTTAGAACTCTTCTCTTCATTTGCATGTCTTTGAAAAAACAAATCAGAGTTATAGAGTACGTAATGAGTTTACTGGAAAATTAGAAGCTTACGAGGGAGGTTTCATCAATCAAAATGGTGCACAAGAGCTAGGAGTTCAACCCTCATAAGCTAGGTATGCTTAACTCCAGTCAAATGCATCAACTTTAATGGATTTTAAGCATAGATCAAGAAGCTTTCGTACCAAATCAATTTTAAGTATCATTTACGTTGTTTTCATTAATTTGAAACTTATGAATGAGGTCCCAAAACCCAATTTTTATTTTGCATGTTTTGGGCAAAAATAGTATTCATGAAACTGAAATATAGATTTTTCACTTATAAAATGTCTCTGATTTTGAAATAACACTTCATATTCTTGATCCTTGTGAGAAGCCTTTTACCCTAGTGTCAAGAATTTCCAGTTTTGGTCATGTATTCATCAAATTGTGAGATTTATAGCATGCCTCATGTTCTTCCCCAATTTCTAAATAATGCATGTATGGAACCTTTGTATTTTGATGTTTTGATCATATAAATGAAGTGCTTGGTGTATGTTGATGCGAGAGGATGTTCTAAATCCTTGGTGGAGGTAAACAAGGGTCTAGGGGATGAAGGAAAGGTTTTCCCGAGTTGGGAAACCCAGAAATCTGTTGCAGATTTTTGGGTTTCTACACTCAGAGCGCTGAGCGCACATAATGCGCTAGGGAATTTCTTTAGCGCGCTGGGTGTTCTGGGCAGTCAAACCCGCAATTTATCCTAATTTCCTGCAACACCCTAATCAAAATTAACCCTATTGGCCTAGCCTAAATCCATATAAAATGGCTCGAACCTACTCTAAACCATGTGTAATCATATCAGGGACCAAGGGGGAGTTCTCAGAGTTTGATAACGGGGTTTGAGGCGTCAAGAGGCAAAAAATAGCTAGGAAAAATGCGTGAACTGTGAGTAGACAGACTAGACACTTATTTTCATTTTATTTCCGCTTTGACTTCTGAATTTTTATTTGATACATGCGTGTTATTCCTTTGTACTTGAAATGCCATGTTTTTTGTGTGATCTGCTCATTTATGAAGTAATTAGTTTATGACATTCCTTTTGAATTACTATTATTCTTTGATGGTATCTTTCCTTGAATACTTAAATAGATGTGCACGATTCATGAGGTATGGGACCCGGAGTGTTGGGATCTCTTTAGTTAGTGATACAAATCTACTACATGAGGTTATTAGACGAAATCCGTGACCAATTAGGGTAATATCGAAGTGCACAGGTACTAACCTATTACATGAGGTCTATGTGTGGCCAATTAGGGTAGTCTGAAGTGTTCGTGTACTGACCAATTACACGAGGTCGAGGTATAAAACCAATAAGGGTAGTATCGATGTACACTACATGTATATTTATATCTGAGTCAGTTCTGTTTCTTGTGGTATTTAGAAGCATGTTTTCTATTTCAATCAATTTTTCGTTGCTTTATGCTCTTAAATATCTATTTCTTGTATTTGGAAATGTGGATAAATGTATAATCTAGTCTACTGTTATTTTACTTTACTCACCGTCCTTTTTATGATGGTGGGTGTAGATCCGTCGACTAGTAGGCTGGGCAAGGAGAAGATTGGCTACTATCTCTAAGCCTTCGGTGTACCGCTATATGTGATTTATTTAGGTTTTAATATTTTGATGTATTTATTTACTTGCATCTTTCTATATACATTTTGGGTTGTACATATTGGGTTGAGCCATTAGTTCCCTGACTTTTGACGACTATCACGTTGTTTATATTCACCATCTTATTATATCATGACTTAGGGTTTAAATTTGATTGCTTCTACATAAACTGTTAAGACTTTCGCTGTATTTAATAATTTGTTAAATTTTTTTAATTAACCTTAAATTCAATAAAGGTATAACAAGTGTTTTGCTTATCCTGAACTCAAATAACGAGGAGAATTGGTTAAAAAGGCTGACTAATACATAGTCAAGTCCTGCGTGGATGAGATTAGGGCTTAATTATAAGATTACGTTGGGTGATGCCGTGTTTAGGGATTCGAGCCGCCACTACAACAGTCGTGTTTGCACTGAAGGCCTGGAGGCATTATCTCTACAGAGAGAAGTTTGTGTTGTTCACTGATCATCAAAGTCTGAGGTGCCTATTTACTGAGAGGGATCTGAACATGCAACAGAGGAGATGGCCTAAGTTACTGAAGGACTATGACTGTGATAGCCCCAGTTTCCCATAAAACTGGGCCCCACCTAGCCTAGACCTACATGAACCCACGAGTCCAAACTCGCAAAATCAACGTAAGCCTAGTCAGCCTTAGATATTCATTTTCTCATTAATTTAACAATTTAATAGACGAGTTATTGAGTTATAGCGTTTTAAAGGTAATTCACAGTGGAAATAGACTATAACAAAGATAAATAACTTAATACATCTGAATAGTTAGATCAACCTATAGTGTGGAACCCTGAAAAGTGGAAATACATGAATATTTGGTGATTAAAACTAAGCAGTATGATGATACATGATTTCCAAAGTCACTCGATCTCCAAAAGTGGTCCCAATGTTATCAAAACATAATGTACAATAATCGCAAGCAAAAGGCAGAGCATACATTGAATAAAAGAAAAAAACCGCTCCGAGAGTCCCAGAGGAAATCACCAATCACCGGTCCTTTCTCTTTGCTGCTTCCTGTACCCACCGTCACAAACTAGATGGTGAGTCTTAATAAATTGAAAGTAAAGACAGAATGACATAAACAATAATTCATGAATAACCAATAAAACAGTCTAAGAATCGTGCGGTATTGAAAGGCAGAAAATAACACAAATTGCATGATAAACAGGCTGACAAGTATATCAATGATATTTGAGTGTCTATCGAGTCAAAAGAGGCTCATAAATAGTCAATAACCACATCAATCCACAACATGTCCACAACCATTTCCACAACCAGTTCCACAACCACATCCACAACAATATCCACAACAATATAGTACTCAGGGTGAAACTCAATATTAGGTAGGTGGACAACGCTTATGCAGAAGTGTTCACGTTAGCTCAGCTAATATGAACCCAGAAGTACCTTCACGGCACACTTACGCCAAAGACACTCAACCAAGGAATATAAGAATGAAATTCCAACAATAGCTCAATTCAACTAGAAACAACAATAATGAAAAATGAATTACTATGCACCTCCTTACTGGCTTACTAACGTACCTTAATCGATCGTGAAATTCGTCCCTCGCGGCTTCTACACGTCTCAAACCAATCCCAAAACCTTCGTTACCAGTTCGCTGCGTTCCTGGTATTCAATTGGGTCAAGTTTGGTCGTGTTAGTGTCTAAACACTTCATTTAATAGTCTACACCCCAATTTAAATCTTGAATTTGTGGGAATCCATTTCAATATTTATAGAAAAATTTTAGATAATTCGGACTAGTGGAAACCCTAGGATAGGCCCTAAAAAATTTGAGAGAAATTGGACAAAGTTGTCAATTTCATGCTTTACGAGGTAAAAAAACCCAGCATAAAGTCTCGCAAGAAACCTGAATACTTTGTTTTTCATAGAAAGTCATAAATTTCTATTTATTTGGTCAAAATATTATTTTTCTAGATTTTTTCTTTATTTTTCAGAATTTATTTATTTTTTTTTTGGTCTGGTCGGGTCAGACCTGACCTTGGCCTACCCTGACCAGGTGCTAGGCCTGGCTCACTCCATGGGCCGAGCTTGGCCTAGGCCCTTGGCCCGGTCCAATGGGGGCTCGCACGTGTGCCCCTTCTTCCTCCCAAGGATTCCAGAGACATTCTGCATCTCTATTCCTTTTTTTTCTTTCGATTTGTAAGGTTTGGCTCCCAACCCCAACCTCAACCCCAACCCCAATCGATTCGACAGGGGAGTCAACCATGGCCTTGCTCAACAACCACCAATGACACCAAACAACAACATCAACGATCAACTACAATTACGAAATCAACACTCAACACTCACCTCGATCTTGATCACCTCGTCTTCGATCTCTCTCTCGTTCTCTCCTCCAGTTTTGATCCCATAATATATATTTTTCTTTTGATCTTGAGATTGGTGAGAAGGGGTGTCGGTGGTGGTGATTTGTGATATTTTTTAGGGTTTGGTCAAATGACCATTTTGCCCCCATCCTTATCCACTCCCATTATAAACTCAATGCCCTTTTTAGTCTTTACACATTTATTCCTTATATATATATATTTATATATACTTTATATACAAATATATACACACTTGTATTTTCGCGCCTAAAATTTCACTGTGCGCACCAACGAGCACATTTAGGCGTGCACACTACCGTACGACCCACGCATGTCGCCCATGACCCCGCGTGTCACTAGGTGCCCATCAATTTTAATAAATCATTTTCCTGTGTTTATTCTACCCATAATTCACTCGATAACCCGTCTCGATGCATTTTTCTAGGCAAAACCTCACACACAAATCTAGTGCGATAACAAAACAAAATCACGCACTAGGACATACAGACTTCACATTCGGGTATAAATAATAGTACAAACATTACAGAAAAATAAAATATACCTCAGTGTCGACTCCCAAGGCTTAAGCAATATGACAAGTCATGACAATCAGGTCACGGTCCTGAAACACGACACATGGAACAAATTAAATTTGAGGATCGTTACAATGACTTCGCCATTAAGTACCATCCGGGTAAGGCTAATGTTATAGTTGATGCATTGAGTCAGAGCGACATTGATAGCCAAACAATTGTGCGGCATATGACACACGAGCATGGTCTTTTAGAAGCAGTGCCGGTGGTGTATGATAGAGACTATTGCTGAGCCACAGATTTGTTTTCACTATGTCTTTAGAGTTCCCACTATGTGTTTAGAGCGGGTTGTTGAATTTCAGATGGTTGACGGGCTATATAAGCAGTTTAGCTAGCTGGCTTAGTATCTGGGGGTGCACTGATTGGTCTGAGTCGTTAAATGGGTGTGTGTATGTTACAAGGGTAGGTTATGGATACATGCGGTATAGGTGCTCAAGGACAATATTCTGAAGGACGTACACCGATCATGGTATACTGTTCATCCTGGTCGTACCAAGATGTATTATGATTTGTGACAATTATTTTGGTGGCCATGGATGAAGGCTGGCGTGGGTAATTACATAAGGAGTTGTCATATATGCTAGTAGGCGAAGGCTGAGCATAGGAGACCAACCAAGTTGCTACAACTGCTACCCATTTCACAGTGGAAATGAGAGCATGTGACTATAGACTTTGCCAGTGGCATATCGTAGACTACGAGGAGACACGATGCAGTTTGGGTAGTGATTGACAGGTCACAAAGTCGGTGCACTTTATTCCGATTTCTATGAGATATTTCTTCCTATAGCTGAGCATTATTTTCGAGAGAGAGATCATCATAATTCACAGAGTACCGGTGTCCATTGTGTCGGACAAGGACTCCAAACTTATAAGCTTTGGGAGAACATGCAGGAACAGTTTAGCACCAGGCTACAATTTAGTATGACATACTATCCTCAGACTGATGGTCAGTTAGAGAGATCGATTTAGATTTTGGAGGATATTCTTAGGGCTTGTATGTTGCAATTTAGTGAATGGTTATCTACTGTTGTATGAGGTTGCTTATAATAAGTGCTATCAGACGAGTATTGGGATGCCACTATTTGAGGCACTGTATGGCGACCTTGTGATGGCGAGCCCTAAGTGTAGGGCTTCGTGGTAGTAATAGTGGCGCAAACTAGTGTTTGCGCCGAGTTTATCGAATCCATAGGGAGAGTTGCACAAAGCATTAGAGTAGATTAGGCGATTTGAAACATAAACAAACAAGTAGTAGAATTATTGAACTATCTAAGAAGTAAAACGACAAGAACAAATTTATTATAGACTTGAATTCATCAATCAAATTAGATGTGCGATGAATCAATCAAAATGTGTGTTCAACTCAATTTATAGACCAGGTAGAATACTATCTCAACTTTTGGACTCCACAGGTCTGTGCGAGCAGCGTAAGAGCATCAAAGCATTAAGTTCAAAACCCTATCCTCTCAAAATCTAGGCAACTGGTCGGTGTACCCTAACATATTAAGTTCTAGTGTTCAATTCCGGTTTGATAGCCCATAGGATATTCGTCGAATGGTGTTCTTATATATGGAGGGGCGACTGTGTTGTCTAGCTGAATGGGAGAGGTGGGTCGGTTAAAGCCCTAAAATGCAGTGAAATCTCATTTCTGTCCCCGTTTTTGTTGTATCTGGTGAGACGTGTTGAGTTGTGCCTACCGAGGAACATCTATGGGTGTGCTTGCATGTGGAAGGGTCTGTTACGTCATTCGAGGAGCGTCGGACGGTAGCTCGGCTGGTTTTAAGAGACCGTGTAAGGGTTACAGAGAAGCCCAGGTTCGAGTCTTGTAGACCACCATTTCTTTTTTAAATTTTGTTTAAGTTAGCTGTAAAGGTGGCTCGCTGGTATAGTTGGCAGTAAGGTTGCAAGTGGGGCGGGGCGGAGAATTTTTTCAAAAATTCCCTGTGGGGCAAACTTTGCCGCCTCACGCCCCGCCCCGCCGGATTCCCCGCGCCCCACTGGTAGAGAGTGATGCTTGTTGACCAAATTGCTAGGCGGGAGTTCGATACTTCGATGGTGTATATGGGAATCTTGTGTGAGACATATGGAAGATGTCGTAGTTATTTAATGGTTTATGTTTGACGTCTTTCTAGAAAATGGACTATTGAATGTCCTTTCTTTATTAATTCAGGATCACTTGTAATGACATATTTACCACATCAATAAAAAAAGTTACATTTTAACTTTGAACACAACTAGAAAATGGACTTTGTCCTCAAGAAAGAAAATAGTAAAAACAAATAGATTCAACTTTAAACACAAGTAAAAAACTTCATTTCATTCCAAACAACAAACACATAAATAAGAGCGTTCTTATATATTTTTAAAATATAAAGCAGGTGGCATATATATACAAAACCCAAAAGTATAAACTATATAGCATATATATACAAAATAACAAACTATGCAGCGTATAGGTACAAAATAACAAACTATGCTAACAAGCCACAACATATTTTAATGCGTTTTTTCACATATTGAGAATATATATCTTCCAACGCATATTCATTATTGTCAAGGTTCTACTTTTCGTTTTGATTCTGATTTTTTTGTTTTTTGTTTTAGGATTGAATCAAAATTCTAATAACAAAATGATTAAAAAAGTGATATGTATTGGTTGACATCTCTGGTAAGTGTTGCCTAGATCTATGATCTCCAATTTTAAGTTTATTTGACAAAATCATATGTTTTTATTATATATTCTCACTGTCTCAACAAAATTTATATGTATATTTGAAGTTTCCTTATGTCGCACTTTTTTACCATAACATTTTTTTACTTTTTTTCAACTTCTTTTTTGCTCTTTTCGACTTTTTGATAGCTATTTGGTTTTCGGTGTTTTTTATATTCAGATTTTTACCCTTGAGTTTTTATTTTGATCTCTTTTTTATTTTTCTTTTCAAGAGCAAACAAAAATATTTTAAAAATGACATATACTGATCGTTAATCTCTGTGTGCATTGTTTAGATCAATGACCTCCCTTTTTTTAGTTTATTCAACAAGATGTCAATTTGTTATATATCTTTTATTGTGGCAACAAAACTTTAATTAATCATTTTTCAAAATAAATATAGCTTCTATTCATAACGTATTAAATTGGGATTTCACCAATGTTTACATAAGTTTTTTTTTTCTCTTTCTATCACTTCCTTTTTCTCATCAAATTAATTTTATTAGAATTATATTTTTGTATAACCATATGCAAAAAGTTTTTAAACTTTCAAGACATATATTCCCTAATTTTGCTACAAAAAAAATTAAATGATATTATTCTTCACTTAAAATTTGTTCGAGATTATGTAGTAAGATTATTTTTTTTTATTTTTTTCTCATTAAGTTAATTATTTTTTAACTAATATATTGACACTTAGTCTTACCCGCGTGCGAAGCGCCAGATTTTGACTAGTTTTTTAAAATGGATTCCTCGTGGGACGGAGCACGTGGCAAGGAGACGGGAATTCCCCGTGTGGCGGGGTATGGGGCGGGGCGATGGGGATTTCTCGTAGGGCGGGGCACGGGGCGGGATGCGGGGCAGAGTGACGGGGATTCCACATAGGGCAAGAAAACTGCGGGGCAAAGGCATGCCCCGCCCAGTTATGCGGGGCGAACTCTCGCCCCGCGCCTCGCCCCGGCGGGGGCAAAAAATGTGAGAAATCCCTGCCCCACCAATGCTGGGCCCCGCGGGGGGACGGTGAATCCCTGCCCCACTTGTAACACTAGTTGGCAGAGGTGGTGATGTGTGGACGTGACCAGGAATTGAATCCCTCTGACAACAATTTTTTGTATTTAATTTCATTTGCCTTTGATTTACCTCACGTTAAGAGGCTCGAGGCCAATCTTTCGTTGCTGAACCACGTGTCTTTATATGTGTAGAAATATGAGTCACTCTGCCTAATTCCCATCAATTTCCAGCTCTTGATTCAACTTCATTATCAATCACACGTGTCTCAAGATTTATCCAAGAGCAGATGAACTGTACCTGTGTTGCACTTCCAACATCATTTTCTCTACATTGCTCATTGTTTTCAATATGGCTCTTCAAATTCAATAAAACCAGTTCCCGTAGGTCCCACGCCACTACCTCATGATGCGTGCATGTACGTTCTTCAAGATGAAACATCAAATACATTCCCAAAAGGCCCCGCTTTTATTACTTTTGATGAAAGACACATAAAACCTACAATTGACATAAAACCTAGTTAAAAGCCAATTTTGAAGACTTTGGCACATTAAAATAGAGTAAATACACATCAAAATAGGGCACGTAAGCTAACTTATCACCTTGCAAGTCACCTGCATGTTGGGCAATGCTGGAGTATACATTGGCTAGAGGACCTGAGATAGTTGTTGATCACACTAAGAAAATTAGGCAGATTTGGCAAAGGCTTCAGGCTACCCAAGATAGAAAGAAGAAGTATGCGGATAAGTATTACGAGGGCCTGAGCTACGAGAAGAATGACTTGGTGTACTTGAAGGTTTCTCCTTGGAAGGGTCATTAGAGGTTTGGTATCAAGGGGAAACTAGCACCGAGGTTTATTGGATAATTCAAGGTCGAGGCGCGAGTTGGAAGTGTGGCGTACAGAGTAGAGTTGCCACCATAATTAGCTAAGATTCATCTGGAATTTCATATCACTATGTTGAGGCTCGCTAGGTCAGGACCGAGACTGATGATTGATGTAAGATAGGTAGAGGTTTGGGCTGATGTGACCTAGGAGGAACAACCAGTTGAGATTATGGACCACAGGGTACAAACTCCACGGAATAGGGAGATCCCTAAGGTATTGGTTTGTTGGCGGCATCACGGGACCAAGAGACTCACCTGGGAGATTGAGTCTACTATGCGGGAGCATTACGCTCAGCTATTCCACAGTACGAGTTTAGTGTATTTTAAACTTTGACACGGAATTTCCCCTAGTTGGGAAGAATTGTAATCGCCCAATTTTAATTATGCAGGTATTTTTATTTTTTTTCAGACGTAGAAGCAATTCAAATCTGCGTGGACTGTAGTGACCCCAATTCCCGAGGCCCGCCACAGGTGCCAACGTGAACCCACAACTGGCCACGTCACTACCAGTTGTGTCCCATGCGCGATTAAACCACCAATATCATTTAATACCTGAAATTATAAACATGTTTTGTTCATTGTTGACATTGGACTCTAATCATCTGTTAAACCATCAAACATTAACTGAAGACTTATAAACATGGTTAATCAAGTAAAAACCTTAATACCATGTTATGAGAGCATTTGCCTAATGCGAAAAGCCCGTAAACAAGGCATCATATAGACATCACGATCCAAAAGCCTAAAAATATGTCAATATACATGCCAAAGGTGTCTCATATAGTCCTATTCCCAACTAGAAAATGATAACAAAAATATAAGCAAACGTACAAGTCTGGCCTCAAGTATGATAATCACAGATAATCGATGAGCTTTCCCTTGCCACGATTTGTACCAAGATCTGCACTCAAGCCATCACAAAAAAATAGATGACGAGTCTAAAGTGAGTATTCCCAAGGAAATTTAGTGAATAATTAAGGAAATAAATACATAAATTTAATAAGATATTAAATGAACAAGTGGAAAAATAAACAGTCAACTGTGCTCATCGCATGAATAAATAATAAATAAGCTTAAAGTATGTGTCTAAGCCTAAGGCAGGCTAGCACCATATTTCAAACTCTACCGCAATCACTATCAGCAAGTAGTACTCTAGCATGACCAACCTCCAGGTCCTCTCGGTGGCATACATAAGACCCACGGCGCACCGACACGTGCCCTGTCATGATACTTGGGTTGAACTATCCACCAAAACTCCTGACAACACGTGTTATGGTATAGAAAGATACCCACAAGAATAGAACGACGAGGGAATACCCTACCCGCTGTCTATATAACCACATCAGGAAATGAATAATTGAACAATTGAATGGAATTTAAATACAAAAGTATGTAAATACTCAAGAAATTTCAATTGGGATAGTAAACACCTCGAATTGTGCTTTACTAACTCGAAAACGGTCCAATTATGTCCCTAACTACGTGGCCAATCCCCGTAAATCAATTCCAAATAATTGATAATAAAAAATCCATTTAATTTCTCAAACCTCGGAATTTCCCTTAATTCCCATTAATGTATCAATTCTATCAAGTTAATTCACATTATACCCGGTATCAATCCTCGAGATTAGCCCTCAAATTGGCTAATAAAAAACCAAAGCTTGTATAGTTTTTTTTTTATATATAGTTGTTCACGACACCGCAGGTGGCGCCGTAGGGAGTAAAATCCCTAAAGCGTTATTTCCCACTGCCAGCCTTGCTCTCGGGTTTTCTGGGGTTTTTTGAAACCCCGACCCTGTCGTTGCGACCCGAATTCATTCCAATTCCCTATGGTTTACCAAAATCACCATAGGGCACGCTCCAACCACGTCAAAACCTCGACTAAAGCGTAAATCACGACAATTCTCAACCAAAAACACCGATAAAAATCACAATAGTCATAACAACAACAATTCCAACTAAAATTCAAATAAAACCTTAAAACCATGGTGGCACCTCTCAATTCCAGCATGCTATACTTGGTCATTAAAACTTACGCCAAAACACAAGAAAATGGGCTCGAAGATAGAGAATAGCGAGGACTGTTTGGATCTAACCTTTTTTCGTTGATTCGTCGATTTTTATATCTCCAAATGGTCACCTAAAACTCACAAAACCCTCCACCACCTCAATTTTTGGATCTTAGGAAAGAAGAGAGGGAAAAGATCGTAGAATGGTGACAATTTTTACTATTTATAATCTAAAGTTGATCCAATGTGTGTGGTGATCTCAAGGTTTGATCAAATGGCTTATATGGGGTCAACATGTCCACTAAATTGTGACTTAGGGGGTGACTTGTTCTCTTGACCTTATCCTTCTCCACACAACAAAATGAATTTCCGAGCATTTCGGTACCCGGTCCCGTACGAAGACTCGTACCGTTCACATATAATGACGATCCGAACCGACTAAACATCGTTTTGTTTTAATTATTTAATGCATTTTATTCATTTATCATGTGTGTATTATTTCCCAAACCTAGTGTACTGTCTTTCGCCTACACGATACCCACGTCTACACACTAATCGAGGTGAATACTTGTCACATTATCTCGCACAGTCAATAACAATAAAAACACACACATTGCGATGCCAACTAACATAATTCAGTATACAACACAAATAATACAAAATAACACATAAAAATAGTCTATTGCCTAATCAGCCGCGACTAGACCTCGCTCCGAGGTTCACGGTGGCCTTAGCTGGCATCCACGTCACCAAACACATCATAATTATGATTTAATTAAAAATGGGTTGTTACATGGATGTCGCAGATAGGCTAGGGCACGCCCGACTTGGTAAATAGTGAATATTGTGTGAATGTTTTGCATAATTTGCAATGTTTATATTCAATTATGTTAATTTATATTGCATGTGTTTATTTATATTATTGTTATCGAGCGAGATAGTGTGCCAACGCGAGTACCGGGTGGGCCAATTACGGGTACACTAGGTCAGGAAATGGTACACATAAAGTAAACAAATAAAATGTGTCAAAAATAAATATGAAACCATTGCCCAGTGGAAATTATCGTGAAAGTCAAAAAATAGCACGAGTTGCGGTGCATTGTCGTGTACTGGAACACCCGAGAAACCAATAATTGGTGCTTGTAATTGATAAGACCAAGAGACAAATCACAAAGTTTGTCACTTATATGGAATCTTTGACCTAATCAAGGTCATTATATGAGCCTAGTGATTAGTACATCACTTAAGATGAAGAACGAGTGTATATATAGGAGACATTGACTCATTTTCGCTAATTTTCTCTCCCCTCTTCATTAAATCCGAAAATTGAGAGAGCAAGTGAGGGTTTTTAAGAGATTTCCTGGTGATAATAAGAGGAGATTAAGCTAGCCAATAAGAGGATTAAGGTGAGCATCTCATTCCTCTTTCAATTCTTCATCTTTTAACCTAAGCTTTTGGGGTTTTAATGGTGGTGTTTATGGTGTTGTTGAGTTAAGAGAAATTAGTATTTTAATGGTGATTATAGGTTGTTGAAGAAGTTGTTGTTGTTGTTGTTGTGTTGTTGTTATAGAGAAAAAGAAGAAAGAAAAGGAGAATGAAAAAAATGGTAGAATGTACTTATAAATGTGAATTTGGAATTTCGGAGTTTTGATGATTTAATTGGTTATTGGAAACCACGGATTTAGGATATTATCGACGGGTGTTGGACATGCATTGCAAGGCATGAAAGGGGTGTTTTGGAGGATTTGGAGCGCGGTTTGAGGTGTGTAGTTACCCAATTGAAATTCACTTGGGTGTTTACTTGTTTCATTATTGATTCCATTTCTATTTGTTCAGTATTCTTATCTCTGTGGTTACTATTTGGATAGTTGGTCGAGTTTACTCCCGCCGAGTTTATTTAGTTGTATGCTTGTGGCACACTAGACCATAACAAATTTATTAGAAGTATTCGATGGATAGTCGACCTGAGCTATTGCGACTATACATATGTCGGTGAGCCGTGGTCTACACCGGTCATCGAGAGGATCAGGAATTCAGTCATGTTTGAGTTTACTTACTGGCGATGCCTGGGGAAAATCCGAAGTATGGTTCTAGTTTGACCAGGATCTGGCACACACATTTATGCTTCAGTACTTTATATTTATGCGATGATCAATTTACAGTTGCATGTTTACTTTCCGCATGTTTATTTAATAATCTTTATGGATTCCTTTATTTATTTATGTGATTACTTAGTGAAGTTCCTTGAGATTTTTCACTCTAAACTCGTCATTTGTTTTGTTACGATGATTGAGTGCATACCCTAATATGAGTAGGAGTAAGTGAAGCTAGCTGACTATTTGTGACTACCCACCTTCGAGGAATGACTCGTACATTTGTTTTTAATATTTTGAATTTCATGTTGGGTTTTGGAAACATTGTGAGACACCAGTACTTGTATATTTTATATTTTGAGGCTTTTGATTATTGTATACACATGGTACATATTTTTTCAGGTTTTTCACATTAGGTTGATGCTCTAATTAACATGATATTTGCATATTTACTTGATTAGTCATGTCTGATAAGTCTTCCGCTATTGTTTGATGATTAAATTATGATTATAAACAGATAAAATGAGTCAATTGGCTAACTTTGAAAAGAAAATTATATAAATTAGCCATAATATTAGATATGAATAAGGAATATGACGTTGGTTACGCGTAGGATAGAACAAGGTCGGTGACTAGGCAGGACTATGGTCTCGTGGCGCATGATGTAACGGGCCTCAGGTTATGGGGTCGTCACACGACCTAACTCAATTATAAAAAGAAGAGAAGAATAAATTATGGAAAAATCAGGAAAAAATCCAAAAAATATAGGAAATATTCAGAAAATAATATTTTGGCCCAAATAAATAGATATTTTTATTTTGATGGAAAATAGAGAATTTAGGATTCTCTCGAGACTTTGTGTCAGGGTTTTTTATCTGTAAAAGTGAAATTGGCGAAAATAGCTAGGAAATTATGAAAAATTTAAAAAAATCTAAAAATTATGAGAAATTGGAAAAGGGTTGGGAAATGAGTTTTGAGACTTTTTTTTGGGCGTTTGACATCCCGGTGAACCGAAAAACTGTGTCGCACCAAAAAATCGGAATAAAATGCTAATTTTTGTTGTCACAATATAAAATCAATATATTTAACATTAAATCACTTAAAATGGTTTATTCAGATACCAGGGACTTAGGAGACTATAGTCGAGTGTCAGACACGTATCCAGAGACGTGAACGGGATCGATACCCCTTAAGAAACACATTCGAGTATTTATTTGTTTGTTTCAATTGATCTCTTTACTATTCTTGTTAATCGCTTATACTCTATCCTTGTTCTTGCTTTGGTTTAACGGTTGATTATTTGGTTTTCCGCTGAACTTTTATACTGTGGTGTGTGTATGGATTTGGGCATGCTAGACAATAGGAACGGACTAAGGAGATGGACCAGTGGGGGTTGAAGAAGCCACTGGGGAGATCCTTATATCCGAAGTAGTGTCTACTCTGCTACACATCACACATCCATTTGGTTTCATTACTACTATTTATGCATGCGTTACCATTTACAATTGTCTGTTTAATGCACATTTTTATTTAACATTATTATTGGTTTCCATATTATAAATATTTGGTGGTTTTCTTCTGGGAATTTATTCACTGGACTCGTCATCTGTATTTGTTGGGATGACTAAGTGCAGATCCAAGTACGATCAGAGACAAGGAGATCCTGGGCGACTACATCTAATTGTTTACAGTTCGAGACCTACTCGTATGTGTTACTTTTTGATATTTTACTTTATGATGGGTAACTGGAGACTTTTGAGACACTTGTACATGTATGTATTTGCTTTTGTTGCCTTATATACAGTATTCTATTTCGAGTTTTCCACATAGGACTGATTCTCTAAACTGTGATGAAATATAAATGTAAATGCTTACATTGAGACTTCTGCTGTTAAAATTATTGGTTATCTATTTGCAACTGTAAAATACATTTAATTGTCGTTTGAATAATTTAATCGAATAATTGGTGAATATGGTTGAAAATAAGGCTAACTAAATGAATGAACTATTCAACTTTGCAATAAAATGATAGAAGTTAGCCACAATACAAGATATGTGACGTGGGAAAGAACGTCAGAGGCACGTGGGACCCAGTGGGCCGATGACATGGTAGGGATGTGGGGCTTGTGACGCACCACGTGGCGGACCTCGGGATATGGGGTCGCCACATAAGCTATCATTGGCCAGTCGTATCACACTAGCGAGGTCCTGTTTGCAGGCTATTCCCATATTCCAAATGCAAACAACCCAGTTACCTATTCATGTGTGCAAGGATATCAATAATTGATAAAACAGTTCATATGGGGTTCCACTACGGATCACAAAAAATTCCATTTAGTCAACTGAGAGCTCCTTTATAAGGGAAAGGGTGTAGGGGGTTTAAGTTTTTAGGAAATCTGACAACAATAATATAGTTTTTACCCTTAACCTATGCTGACAATTTCTAACTCAGAGGGACACACTTAAAGTTCAGGTGTTGAGCATTAAGTATTGTCCTAGTGATAGAATCGAAGACTACATCCTAAAGAACAAACCAACCACAACGTTATTGCGCAACATGGTTCGGTGCTGCCTGTGTTTTTTCAAGGTGTTACTTAGTCAATCGAGAATGGGGCTTCAACAAGCTTTTGGAAAAATGGGTAGGTTGAGGGGGTTGAACTCCTTGAAGCTTATGCTGTGACGGCCCCAGTTTAACAACCTTAAATTAGGTCCCGCCCGACCTAAGCTTATGTGAACCCCCGAGCCAATCTCATCGTGTCACGCAAGCCTAGTCAACCTTCCTTTACCATTTACCATTTTAAATCATTTACAAGTTAAAAATATCGATTAGTGAGTTAACATTATTAAAGCATAAGCAATCAATCCTCAAACTAATTGAAATAATCACAACCATTCAAAAATAAAAAATCCTAAGGTGTGGAAACCTCACATATGTATATCATCATCAATGATCACTCAAAGGAGAATAACATATAGATAAACATGTCTAGAATCTCTCAAAAACCCAAGTCCCTAAGGTTTCAAAACAATATATACAATAATACTAGAAAAGTCACCTAAATAGACAAGCAAAAAGTCCTGCTCCGGTATCCTCAAATCAAATCTCTAAGCTCTGGAGCCTTTTCCTTGCTGAACTATGGATCTGCACTCCGTCTAACACAAGACTGACGAGCCTAGGTAAGTAACGCCAAACAAGACATGATTACAACATTTCGAAATAAATAAGAGACCAGTCCATATTCATGTCGATATAAAGAAAAGTACAGGAAATGCATAAATAAATAAGACTGTAAATAAATCAACTAAACAATTGAAAATGAGTGTCCCTGAAACAATAGAGAGACGCAAGTAGTCCCGACCAAACAGTCGTTGAGTCGAGGTAAACACCTATAAGACTTGACGTTTAAGACGTAGTACACTCATGCCGTCCTTACATCCAAGCAAATGAGATTCCCTGGTAGTCCAGGTAAGAACACTCAACTCGTATAGAACCAGAACAAGTATCATGCATCTCCAACCGTTGACCTCTGGCCTGTTACTTCAGAAGGCCAGGAAATCTCGCAGGGATTACGTTGACTCACTTGCCCTTGGACAACTCAAAGGAATGGGATTTCAAAAATGGGCATAGATCAATAACAATTACAATTTAAAGCTAAAAAAATAACTCTAAAATTCTTCACTGGTTTACTTACTTGTAATCCCACTTTTTGCACTCACACGACCTCTGACTCACCTCCTACGAATCCCGTGTGACCCCACTAATCGACTAAAACCCCTGATATTTCAATTAAATAACAAATCCTATTAATTACTTCCTAATTTACCTAATATTCTATAATTATTTTATTAGTATAATTGGGTTGATTTTTAGGGTTTTGGGTCACATTCGAACCCATTTGAATCCCCAAGAGATTTCCAAATTTTCTGAAATTTTTATAAAATTGCCCCTGTGAATAGTGTTACACCACCGAGGTGCCGTGGTGTTCTACTCATGGCGGCGTCCCCACGGCGTGGAATCGGGGCTCACTGCCCCATCTGCCGTGGGTGGCGTCGTGGGCAGTAAGTGCCCACGGTGTCCCTTGCAGTGTGGGCCCTACATGCCTTATCCGATGTTTTTTGAAACCCCAACTCTCATCGCCGTACTTCAAGCCTATCCTAAACTCGTAAGGACGTCCGTGACTATATCAAACCACCTTCGGTTAGCATCAAAACCTTGATAAAACACCCGATTCTGAAAATCATACAAAAATTCTCAAAAATTTCACCACTTCTCAAATCCACAACTTAATTCACAAATCATCAACAAAACATCCATTTGATCAATAATCCATTACATAAATTCGTTTCCAATAATTCCTAAAAAAATTTGACCGAAATCATTGTGACGAAAACCTACAAAATTGATATGAAAACGTAGATATACACGTGGGGAACATGGATCTCACCTTATAATTCAAGATTGGTCGATCCTTTAGCGTCAAATAGCGTAAAAAACACCCGGAATCACACCGTTCTCACGTTGATTTTCATTGAGATGAGATTGAAAAATGAAGGAGGAAAGAGAAAAGTTGGTCAGTTGCCTTATATACTACTCCCTCATCTCCACGCACACGCGAATCTCGAGGCATATCCCTTGGCCACCCTTAAATCCATCCAACCACCTTAACACAATCTTGTGACTTCGATAAGTGACTCCCGCTTTTAACTTAGCCATTTCTCGCATAATACTCACGTTCCCGGACCCGTTCTGTACCACGAATCACTCGACGCGTAACCCCAATCGTATCAAAGTATTGAATGCGAATATCCAACTTTTAATTATTATTTATTTTGTATTTAGTCGGTATTTTTAATTCATTAAATCCCCCCAAATTGCTAATTATCGACAACCGTTCGCCCGAAACCAGTTATTTATGTTCCCGTTGAGCCGAACCCGTTTCCCAACACCAACGCTCATACTCAAACTTCCTCACACGTTTGAGACATTGGAATTTACATTCGGGTAATAAAATATAATACAAAACATTGAACGAAAATAACATACCTCGGTATTGACGACCAAGAATTGGACAACTGTATCACGATAAGGGTCCACGTCGACCTAAAATTGACACGTGGCACGAGTTGTATTTTAAGGTCGTTACAGTATTTCCAATTAATTGAAATTTTGTCATTGCAATTAAAACAAAACTAAAAGAAAACTTATCGAATTAGAAGAGGTAGGGTAGATGCTCATGCATATAGGACTCAAGCTCCCACGTCAACTCCTCGTTATCATGATGATGCCATTTGACAAGAACTGACGGGATCTCCTTGTTCCTTAGAATCTTCACCTTTCGGTACACTATCTGAATAGGCTGCTAGTCATAGGTGATATCCTCCCTCAAATCTACCTGCCTCAGGTTCACCATCGACTGCTTGCCCTCGCTTGACCTATCCAGTCTGAGCATAGAGATGTGAAACATAGGGTGAACTCCAGACAACTGAGGTGGCAACTCCAACTCATATGCAACTCTGCCTATTTGCTTCCAACTCTTAATGGACCAATGAATCTCGGCGCAAGCTTCCCTCTGATCCCGAACCTCTTATGACCCTTCATCGAAGACACCTTCAGGTAAACGTAATCCCCGACCTTGTACTCTAACTCCCTGTGATACAATTCATAATATCTCTTCTATCTTTCCTATGCATTTTTCAATTTCAGTCTAATCAGGTGTATCTTCTCTGTGTGATCTACAACAATCATTGGCCCAATAGCTGCCATATCCTCTGGCTCTGCCCAACAAGATGGAGATCTGCACGACCTCCTGTATAATGCCTCAAATGGTGCCATTCCAATACTGGCCCGATAACCGTTGTTGTATGCAAACTCACACTGGTGAAGATATTCCTCCCATGACCCATTGTACTCCAACACATACATCTTTAACATATCCTCGAGTATCTGAATCAAAAGCTCTAATTGTCCATCAGTATGTGGATGATAGGAGGTGCTAAGATCCAACCACATGCCGAACTGTGCCTGCATGCTCTGCCAAATCTTTGATGTAAACTATGGTCCTTTGTCAAACACAATTGATAAAGTTACACCATGCAGTCGAACTATCTCTCACTTGTATAAACTAGCCAACCTATCCACCCGATGTATGGTCGAAACCGGTATAAAGTGCGCAGACTTCGTCAACCTGTCTATAATCACCCAGATGTTATCATGACCGCGCTGAGATCGAGGTAAAACACTAACGAAATCCATGGAGATATGCTCCCACTTCTATCGAGGAATGGGAAGTGACTATAATAGCCCACTAGTTCTATGATGCTCAGTCTGAACTCGCTGAAAAATCACACATCCTCGAACATAATCAGAAACATTGGTCTTCATCTCCGGTCACTAAAAGAGATGACGCACATCGACATACATCTTGGTCCTACTTGGATGAACTGTAAAACACGAGCGATGTGCCTCATGAAATATCTCATCGTGTAGCTTAGCCACTGATGGAATCCACAGTCGCCCTCTAAATCTCAGGCATGAGTCTGTCGATTGACTCCAATCTGGATGATCTGAACTCTGTACGAACTCCAAAAATCTCCTGTAATGCTCGTCAACCCGTTGACCATCAAGTACACTCTGAATAGAGATTGTCTAAGTCATCAACTGGCCACAAATCAATACCCTCGTATTGGTTGGAATATCAATAGAATATAACCTCTCGACTGCCTTGAGCAAACCATACTCATATGTCATGTGGCAGGTAACAACCTCTGAATCTGACCTTCAGCGGCTCAATGCGCCTGCGACCACATTGGCTTTCCTCGGGTGGTACTCTAAAGAGAAATCATAATCCTTGAGGAACTCAAGCCAACGCCTGTATCTCATATTCAAATCTTTCTAAGTAAACAGGTATTTCAAACTCTTGTAGTCAGTAAACAACACAAACCTCTCTTCGTAGAGATAGTGGTGCCAAATTTTCAGTGAAAACACCATTACCGCCAACTCCAAGTCATGCGTGGGGTAGTTCTTTTCGTGAACCTTCAGCTGTCGTGATGCGTACGCAATCACTCTACCGTCTTGCATCAAAACACAACCTAAACCGAATTTCAAAGCATCGATGTTCACCTTAAAACCCTTCCCTGACTCAAGCAATACTAGCACTGACACAGTAGTCAAACGTTCTTTCAAAATTTAAAACGCTTGCTCACAACTGTCTGTCCATTGAAATCTAACATCTTTCTTCATCAACTGCGTCATAGGTGCGGCAATCTTTGAGAAGTTTCATATAAAACGCCTGTAATATCTCGCTAAGCCAAGAAAACTATGAATGTCTGACACGGATCTCGGTGTAGGCCAATTTATCACTTCTCTGAATTTAGTGGGGTCCACTGATACTCCACCTACTCCGACGATTTGTCCAAGAAATCTAACCTTCGTACACCAAAACTCGTACTTATTATACTTGGCGAACAATATGTGCTATCTTAGAAGCTGCAAAAACAACCTGGGATGCTCCTCGTGATCCTCATGAGTCCTAGAATAGATCAAAATGTCGTCGATAAACACGATAACGAAACGATCCAAGTACTGTATTAACACTGGATGTATCAGGTCCATAAACATCGTTGGTGCATTTGTCAGCCCAAAAGGCATGACTGTGAACTAATAATGCCCATATCAAGTGCTAAACATCGTCTTCTCCCTATCTTCCACTCTAATCCTTAGCTGATGGTACCCAGATCTCAGATCTATCTTTGAGAACTACTGCGCACCTTTCAGCTAATCAAACAAGTCATCGATACGCGGAAATGGATACTTATTCTTCACTATCACCCTGTTCAATTACGGTAGTCAATATACAATCGTAGGCTGTCGTCTTTCTATGACAAACAAAACTGGCACTCCCAGGGTGACATGCTTGGGTAGATAAAACCCAACTCTAACAACTCGTCTAGCTGACCCCTTAGCTCCTATAGCTCTCTTGGAACCATTCAGTACGGTGGAATCGAAATAGGTTTGGTCCCTAGGACCAAGTCAATAATAAAGTTAATCTCTCTAGGCTGTTGTAATCCCGGTAGCTCTGCTGGAAAGACGTTAGGAAACTCGCATACCACTAGTACCTTTTCCAACTTAGTCACAACTTGCTCCGTCGTACTCAATACACTAGCAAATGTCTCAACATCTACGCTAGTGGCGACTCTACCTCTAGTAATAGGCAAACTAGTCGAAGTCCCCTGAAAACTAAACTTCGGATGCCCTGGAATCTGAAATATGACTCTCTTACTGAAGTAGTGAATCTGTGCATGATACGCACCCAACCAATCCATGCCCATTAATGCATCAAACTCGAGGAACTCCAACACTTTCATGTCCGCTGGCATGATAAGACCCTCTATCTGAACCGAACAATCAACACACAACAAGTTCGGGTAGATCTTGTCCCCAACCGCTGTGCTAAGGATCAAGGGTCTCTATAGTCTAGTAGGTCTCAAACCCAACTCATCAACCATACGACCCGAAATAAACGAAATAGTAGAGCCTGAATCAAACATAACGTGAATAAAATGACTACAAATGAAAATCGTACACTCAATAAGATTACAACTGGCAGTCGGGTTTGGTGTAGCAACTGCGTGAACCTGGTCCCGGCTCTGCTGTTGATGCCCTCGGTCCAATTGTGGACACGCACTAATGAAATGACCTAACTGTCCGCACTACTAACAACCCCTCTGAGATCTAGATCTAGATGAACCACACTGACCTTGTCCCTATCCTTGTGCCTAACTAGACCTCTGTCCCTGTCTCTGCACCTGATTGGAACTCTAACCCTGTTTTTGGCCCCTGCCTTTACTATTAGTCCTCTGATAATAATGGTGTTGAGGACCTGATAGTGTTGACTGTTGTGGTGCACTAGCGTAACTCTGCGCTAGAGCAGATAGTACTATCGCTGTAGTAAGTGGAGACACAACAGATCCTACACTATGAGCTCGATATCTCCGACCCCATTGTTTGGGTCTTTTCCTCCTGCTATTACCTCCAGATCCTCCCCCTAACTGTGAAGGTGCTGACAATGTTGCTGGTGCTCCAGTACGCATGCTTCCAAAGCTCTCACTAGCCATAGCCCTCTCACAGGCCTCTTATAATGTGCTCGGAGCCATTGTCACTACAACAAAACCAATCGAATCCAGTAGACCGTATACAAAGTAGTAAGCTTGATCGACGTCAGTGTCGGCTGCACCCTCGACATACTCCATCGAACCCAAGTACCGATCCATATACTAGATAACAGACTCTCTTGTTTGTTGTCTGATCATTTGAAACTTGGTCTTCTTCCGATTACGGACTGTAGGAGGAATATACTTTTTGTTGAACCTCTCTTTAAACTCAGTCCAATCCTTGGGCTTCCCTTTTGACACTATCGTAGTATGCCACCATACATTAGCCTCGCCGAATAGTAAAACGGACGATATACTCGGCTGCATATGTGCCGATGTAGCCAATACATCGTGTATCTTCTCGTGGCTTCTCATAAAATTCTCTGCAGCCTCAAGAATAGTTCCCTCGTGGAACTTCACCGGCTGATGTTTCATAAACTCATGAGCCTGCCTCGCCTCAATCGTCGCCCTAACACCCGTATCAATCGGTGTGCTCGGCGTGTCCTCAGCTTGTGTCTCTGGTATAGGAGGTACTACTTTTATCTATACGGGTGCTTCCTCAGCCATTGCGAGTCCTACCGTAACTGTAGGTGCTGCAGGTGTATCGCAGACTGTAGGAGCACTCCTTACTTGAGTAACTGGAGCTGGTGATGTAATAGGGATGTTGTCACCTGAGCTCTTAGTAGTCCAAGAATCTCCTGAAGCTACTGATCATGTGAGGTAATCATCTACGACATGCCGTGTAATCGCCCCTGAACGTCACCTGTACCACTATCGCTAACCTCGGGCTGATCGACCATCACTAACTGAAAAAAAAAGTGATTTCCATGATCATGACATAGCTATCGATAATAATATATACAAAAAAATCAAATAGTTCATAGTCCAATTTTAATTTCCCCAACTCTCCTCACTTCCCAACTAAGACTGAAGTTAGGATCATATGGTTTCACTCTAACTTTAACCAATTCCTAACTTCCGCTGATTAATGTCTTAATGACTTGTGATTCAAATCAAGAGTCGAGTATTTGTCCTACGCATAGTAGGAGTATCATATATTCCACTTATTGTTTTGATACTTTTTCGTGCCGGAAGCCTTCGAGGTTTAATGAATTTCAGTACTGAGGAGAAGGCCGAAAGGCTGGGAGACCTATGTTTTGATACTATAAAGGAGCAAATTAATAAAAAAATCTAAGAGTTGCTCCAACTATATTATCATAATGCTCTTGTTCTTCCCCCTGGTCGGAGTATTCAAGACATTGCTTGCTACCTCCATCAGGATTCAGAATCCTTGGAAGTACTGTTGACGATTTTCAAAAATCTCACTGAGTTGGGGCTTCAAAGCCAGGAGTTTCAACTAATTCTACTATTTATTCAGTGAGATTTTGTTTTTACGGTATTTCATTTTGCTGCTGTCGGTATTGGAAACTGAGTTCCTCGATCCATTCTGTTTCGCTCAATCTACATCACAGGCCGCTCTGTCATTGTCTGATTTTTGGTTGGCGACGTAACGAATGAATTGGGATTCAAAACGGATTTGAAAACGCGAGTATTGTGTGAGAAATCACAAATTAGATAGATTGTGTCACCTATTGAAGTCATACACTTGAGTCAAATTTGGTGGATGGATTAAGTGATAGCCAAGGGATTTTTCTCGAGATCCGTGTGTGAATTGAGATGAAAAGGGGATATAACCTCATCACCACCAACTTTTCTCTCTCCTCTCATCCATTCTCATCTCTCTCAACGTAATCACCAACGTAAGAACGTGGGTTTTTTGGGATTTTCGTCACGATTCGACACCATGGGAGCGAGCATATAAAAAATTTAAGGTGAGATCTCGATTCTCCACGTGATTATCTTCGTTTTGGTGGTAGTTTTATATGTTCTCGTCGTGACGGATTCGAACGAGGATTCAGGAAATTGTGTTCTATGATTTCTTTTGATGGATTTAGAGTCCGTTGGATGATCAAATTGGGTGTTGTGAAGTGGTTTTGTTAAATTGAAAGTTTTGTGAATTTTTAGGATTTTTGGTTAATTTTCAAAATCGCGACATTTTGTCGAGGTTTTGGCATGAGCCGAAGGTGGCTTAGTGTTGTATCGGAGGTTTAATCGAAGTTGGGATAGGCTCGAAGCACAGCGACGTGAGCTAAGGTTTCAAAAACCCCGTTATAGAGGCGTTGTGGATCGGAGCCGCGAGCATTCCAACTCATGGCGCCACTCACAGTGTCTTTGGTAGGAGCCTCAGGGCCCACGCCAGGAACGACGTCGCCAAGATCGATAGGGTCATGACATCGCCCATGTCGTGTTGGGCAGTGAGCCTCATTCTCACGCCGTGGAAACACCGCCTAGGCCAATGAACGCCACGACGTCCCGACGACATGACACTGTTCATAGGGGCAAATTTTTATAAAATTTTTGAAAACTTTCGAGTATTTCTCTAGTATCTAAGTGAGTTTGAATACGATCTAATACCCAGGTAATCGACCCAAATGGGTGTACGAATAATTTTTTTGGAAAATTGGATAGAATGAGGGTAATTAACGGGAATTTCAAATTAAATGGTCAACAGTGATTTTTGTTGTTGACAAACTATTTGGGGATTCGTAGGAGACAAGTCAGGGTTCGGTTGAGTGCGTACAAGTTGGACACAGGTAAGTAAACCAGTGAGAAAATTTTACAGTTATTTCTTGAGATTTAATTTGTTGTTATTGCTCTGTTTATCACTTTATTTTATTGGAATCCTTATTGGTTGAGTGGTCCACTAGCAAGGGAGTTATGGTTACTTTTATCTGCGATATGAGCCATTATCTGGATGCTGTTGATATCTCCCAATTGAATGTACGTTGGAGACTCTTATCCGGGTCTGTAGATATTTCATAGTCGCAAGGGTTAGGGCTGGTAGGCCATGTTCTCGTCCTGAACTCGAGTTTGCTGGGCTTTGCCGTGAATCAACGACCTTTTGGTCGGGACTCCTTGCTATTTGGTTTTCATATTCCGGGCACTCCATTTTTGATTGATTGAATTACAGTCTGTGTATTCATACGCTCCCTATTCCATTCTTTCTATCTGCATGAATTAGACTAATTTATTTATTTCGAAATACTGTATTTATATTCTGCTTAAAGTTACTTACCTGGGCTCGTCATTTTTGTGTTTGATGGAGTGTAGATCCACAGTCTAGCAAGGGAAAGGCTTCAGAGCTTGGAGATTTTCTTTGATGATATAGGAGCACGCCTTTTCACTTGATTGATTAGGTGATTTTTGTATTATTGTATATATATATATATATTTTGTTTTGAAACATGGGTTTGGTTCTGTGAGAGATTTTGGGCATGTATATCAATATGTTGTTCTCCTTTGACTGATCATTTATGATGATATACATATGTGGGGTTTCCACATTTTAGGATGTTTTATTTCTATGGTTGTGATTCTTTGATTAGTTTAAGCTTTTTGCTTCCATTATATTGATGATAATTCACTAATCAAGGTTACAAATTGGTAAGTGAATGGTAATTGGTAAGGAAAGGCTGACTAGTCTTGCGTGATTCGTCGAGACGAGCTTGGAGTTTCATGTAAGTCTAGGCCGGGCGGGGCCCAGTTTAAGATTTGAAAACTGGGGCCGTCACAAGTCCCGACCAAACAGTCGTTGAGTCGAGGTAAACACCTACATAACTCGATGTTTAGGACGCAGTACACTCATGTCGTCCTAATGTTTACACAAATGAGATTTCCTGGTAGTTCATGTAAGAACACTTACCCCATATAAAACCAGAATTAGTATCGTGCATCCCTAGTCGTTGACCTCTGGCATGTTACCTCAGAAGGCCTGGAAATCTCGCAGGGTTCATGTTGACTTACTTGCCCTTGGACAACTCAAAGGAATGGAATTTCAAAAATGGGCATAGGGCAATAACAATAATAATTTAATGCTAAAAAAATAACTGTAAAATTCCTCACTGGTTTACTTACCTGTAATCCCACTATTCGCACTTACAAGACCTCTTACTCGCATCCTATGAATCTCGTGTGACCCGTAAATCAACTAAAACCCCTGATATTTCAATTAAATAACAAATCCTATTAATTTCTTCCTAATTTACCCAATTTTACATAATTATTTTATTAGTATAATTAGGTTGATTTCTGGGGTTTTTGGTCACATTCCAACCCATTTGAATCCCTGAGGGATCCTAAAATTTTTTTGAAATTTTTATAAAGTTGTCCCTGTGAACAGTGTCATGCCATCGGGGCATCGTGGTGTTCTACTCATGACGGCGTCCCCACGGCGTAGAATCGGGGTTCACTGCCCCATCAGTCGTGGGTGGCACCGTGGGCAGTAAGTGCCTATGGTGTCCCTCGCAGTGTGGGCCCTGCACGCCTTATTTAAGGTTTTTCGAAACCCCAGCTCACATCGCCGCACTTCGAGCCTATCTTAAACTCGTAGGGATGTCTGTGACTATCTCAAACCACATTCAGTTCGCGTCAAAACCTTGATAAAACACCCGATTCCGAAAATCATACAAAAATTCCAAAAAATTTCACCACTTCTCAAATCCACAACTCAATTCATAAATCACCAACAAAATATCCATTTGATCAATAATCCATCACATAAATTCGTTTCCAACATTTCCCGAAAAATTTGTCCAAAATCGTTGTGACGAAAACCCACAAAATTGGCACGAAAATGTAGATATACACGTGGGGAACTGGGATCTCACCTTAGAAGTCAAGATTGGTCAATCCTTTAGCGTCAAATCGCGTTGAAAACCCCAGAATCCACACCGTTCTTACGTTGATTTTCATTGAGATTGAAAAATGAGAGAGGAGAGAGAAAAGTTAGTGAGTTGCCTTATATACTACTCCCTCATCTCCACACACATGCGAATCTCGAGGCACATCCCTTCGCCACCGTTAAACCTATTCAACCACCTTGGCACAACCTTGTGACTTTTATTGGTGAATCTCGCTTCTAACTTAGCCATTTCTCACACAATACTCGCATTTTGGAACCCATTCCGTACCATGAATCGTTCATTGCGTAACCTCGAACATATCAACGTATCGAAGGCGAATATACAACTTTTAATTATTATTTATTTTGTATTTAGTCAGTGTTTTAATTCATTAAATCCCCAGACTGTTTATTATCCTGCAACTGCTTACCTGAAACCCGTTATTCACGTTTCCGTCGAGCCGAACCTGTTTCCCAGCACCAATGCTTACACTCAAATGTCCTCACACTTTTAGGATATTGGAATTTATATTCGGGTAATAAAATATAATACAAAATACTAAAAAAATAACATACCTCGGCGTCGACAACTGTAAATTGGACAACTTTATCACGGCAACGGTCCACGTACGACCTAAAATTGACACGTGGCACAACTTATATTTTAGGGTCGTTACATATGCCATTAGGCCACTTTGTGAAGAAGAATTGAATTCATCAGTTAAATAGTTTTCCTCCACAAATAAGGGATGGAAACAGTAGCTAATCAGAGAATGTTTGCGACCAAAAATTTAGGACCAAATCAATACAATTCACCACCTTTCCTTAAGTTGTGACTCGCTAAGTTGGATGTTTTCTAAGAACGACGCTTTCTCTGTGAGGAAGGCGTACAACTTGGTGGAAGATGTACCAACCTATTTTCCAGTAAACCACCATAGGGCCAATGTGGGCCTACAGTCTGGCTTACCAGCGCCAGCTGTGCCTCACATTGAATCACATTTTACTTTTTTATCGTTATTAACCTCATTAAGCCACAAGTTATTGTTTAAATTGTTATTAAATTTAGTTCATTGGTTAAAATCATTACCAAATATCAAATAAACCAGCAGAAGTCTTAAAACATATTACCTCATATAATAAACATTGAAGTATGAGAAATAAACCATAAACCTAGTGTGGAAAACCCTTGAATCCCTCATATACCAATAAAATGCACATCAGATATCTCAAAATATCAAAATATACAAGGTTCTAAAACATCTCTCAATCCCCAGTTCCCAAAATGAAACCAAAATATATATAATGCAAATGTACAAGTTAAGCTCATAGTCTCTGAATTAACGATACTCCGGTAGCTTGCTGATAAGTTAGTATTTATAGGATTTTATTGTCTATTTTAGTATAATTTAGTGTGGAAGTTTATAAAATATATATTTAATTATATTTAGTTTTGGTTTTTAGGTGAAACGGAGTGCACGGTTCGATTCGGGGCGGTAAAATACTCAAAATAGAGTATTTATTTGCATTAATCGGATACCGGGAGAGTTAGTTTCGAAATATACGCCGACCGTGGGGTAATTGGAGTCAACAGTGCCACGTGTCGATCCGTGATTCGTCAAGCCGCGTCACACATGCCGTTTCAGCCAATCACAGAGCGCCACATCCGCACTCCAGCAGCGCCTCATCTAACCAGCATCTGCCACGTGGACAAGACAGCCGTCTCCTCTCTCCAGCTCGTCGATCTGCCTCGAGATGCGCATCCACACTGTCTCCCAGAACTTCGGTGATACTCGCGCGAATTCGCCCGCCACTCGACACGCCACGTGTCGCTCCACGACTGGTCCAGCAAGGCACAGATTCCAGCTCCAGCGAATGGGATCCCGCCATGTGTCATGCTCTACACCCCTCAGCACGTCACGCCTGTCTTCTCTTCCAATCGCCTGCTGCCACGTCACCCGGTCATCACCTCAGCGCCAATCATCTTCTGACACGTCAGTAACGCCCAAAAAACAGCCAATAAGCTCTTGACACTTCAGCAAGACCGAAAAAACACCAAAAACCTATTTTCTCTCTCTTCCATACACCAATCTTGGTAGTTTTACATATTAGGACTTTAGGTATAAATAGAACATCTATTATTCTTTAGGATCTGGGGGCTCTCTATCTCTCACTCTTTCTCTCTGCATTATTTTGAGAGTAGCCATGTCCGGCTAATCAAGCCATTGCCTAGGTCGATGGTGAAGCAAGTCAAGATTATTGATTCATGGCATAACTTGTGAGATCTATTATTTTATTATTTAATTTAATTTAATTTCTTCTATTTCATTATTGTTGATTTTAATGAATATGGTTTAAACTTAGGGTATGTATGTGGCCAGTGCATGCTTTTAGGTGGATAATCTATAGTTAATTGACTCATTAGTATCCGTAATTGTACTTTTGAGACAATATAAGTAACAAACATTCACCCGATTGCCGTCAAAACCTTTCGGTTCTTGAGTGTGCAACAATTGAATCTAGGTTAAATCGGTAGCGGACGCGATCCGGTTATCTAGGATTAGTATTCCCATAGAACTTTATTACTGCGGTTAGTGTGTTAAATCTTATGGCGGATGTCTAGGGTTATACATTAATTAGGGAAGTAGTTAGTGGCGGATGTCCTAGCTATCGAGATTAGGGGAATTAGGAATTTCTGGCGGATGTCGATTTTCCATAGCTAATCTAGGGGAACTTAAATTAATAATTGTTTTGGGAAAGATTGACGACCATGATATGCCATTGAATCTTGATCTTGTCTTGTGGAACCATAGACTTAGGTATTTAAATTAATTGTTCATAGTCTTATATATTTATTTTAGTTATTTAATTTATTAATAATTAGATTATTTAATTTAGTTATTTTCTCTAAACCCCCATTTTTTCCTTTCTTTTAGAACCTTAGAAAGACTACCAATCTCTGTGGGATCGACCCTTTGCCACTATCTGCAAATAGTTGGTTTAAGGAAATATTTTATTGACGTGTTCGGCGCGCGTCAATGTAACGACCCGAAAATTTGGTTATTTGTGGATGATAATGCATGTATTAGTATATTAGTATTTTACGGGTCTCGAGCCGTTTGGGCTATGTTTCAATTGAGTGAGGGGTCGCCTAGTTAAACGGGGGTTTCGGGAACCGTTTTAGTGGGCATTATTAATAAACAAAGTCAAATAAAATATATGATCTAAGATGAGAAAATACAAGGTTAACAATAAAGTATAACTTAGACAAGAGGGAATTTATTTGAATCCCAAGAGTGGGACCGCCTCGGGAAGCGTGTCGAATGCGGGACACGGTGCCCCGAGTAGGCGAGAAGTTGTGTAACTTTATTGGTAAATTATTAAAATTATGGAGTTAATTTAATAGGATATTATGAATGGAATTGTTAAAATGACACAGGTGAGTGAGGAGGACCATTGGATGGGCATAGGGATGTGCATTTGTGTTGAGTTAAGATGAGGAGGCAAATGACCCATAAGGGTAGCTGTCCAAGTGTTGGGAAGGTTAAAACTCAAGGGCAAAATGGTCATTTCGTCCTAAAACACAAGTATAAAAACAAACAAACCCTAATACACTATTCATTGTCTTCCCCACTCAACAGCTACACTGTTCACCGTCCTCCCCTCTCGCCGCTGCCGCCGCCTCCTGCCGGCGTCACGAACTCCGACGAGGTGAGCTCCACCTCTCTTTCTCCCCGATCTCTTTCGTTCTCTCTCTTTCTCTCACGTTTTCACTCTCGGCCTCACATTCTCACTCTCGATCAGGGTTGTTTTCGTCCCCTCCGACTGGACCACCATCACCGCCACCCACTACGACCACCTACCTCTCCACCACCACCGGAAAACACCAAGGTGACCGTCCCTCTTTCTCTCTCTCTCTCCACTGTTTTGTGCTCCTCTACCCACCGTTTTCACTTATGTTCATATGGATTGTGGGACTGTTTGAGGTGTGTTTCGCCACTGTTTGGTGGGTGCTGACCGGACGTCGATCTCCGGCGACACTGCTGGCCGGAGGTGACTTCTAGATGGGGCAGTTGTGTGTGTGATTGTTTTGTGAATGTGTAACGATTTGGGTTTGTGAGTGACGGTTTTGTTTTGGAGGTGTGTATGTACAACGGTTTGGAAATGTGTGTGTGTGGTGTGTGTGTGAAGACGTGGGGTGCACACAGCGTGTGCACACCCCAGTTGGGAGTGTGTATGTACACAACCATTAATTTGTAGGTTACACTATGATATATATGTGTGTACATTGTGAACAAAGGGATTGTATGTAATGGTTTTGGTTAATATGAGTGGGGTGGCTATTAATAGGAGTGGGGTGGCTGTTCAAAGTATGAGGGGTGCACACAGTGTGTGTGTACACACCCCCGCTGGGGTGTGGGTGTGTACAACCTAATTGATGTATGGGAATGGGTTTCATGAGTTATATGTGTATGGACTTCCATTTACATAAGTGTATGTAAGTGTGAAGGTTGTGAGGGGTGTACACTTTGTGTACACCACAATGGGGTGTACACAACAGTGGGTGTGTGCACCACAGCGGGTGTACACAGCACTGTATGTGTACACCACATTGGTGGGTACACAACAGTTGTATATGGGGGTGTGATAGAAAATGAATATACAACATAATTCCAAGCAATAAATTAATGTTCTAATGCATGTGAACATGGAAAATCATAGTGGGGTGCACTCACCAGCGGGGGTGTGTGTGCACAAGGCAGCGGGGTGTGAGAAATGTTAGTGTACACACCAGTGGGGTGTACACATCAATTTGTGTATTTAACCCTAATGTATAGGTTTAAGAGTAAGTAAACAAGACTTTTAAGTGTAGACATTTATATAAAATGAACATGGAAGTGTAATAAAGGTTCAACACACAACATAATGAAGACTCAACACATCCAACACACATTGCAATCAAAGCCTAAAGCAATATGTACAACATAAAGAATGAATGCGAACCTTAAACTAATATTCGGGATTCCAAAACTTTATCAAAGTTGTTGAGAACTTGTGGGAAACGCGTTAGAGTTTCGGAGTGATACCGAGTCGCGAATAGACGGTAAGTACATGCATGCATTGTGTGTATGTACGTTAGTAGACCAAGAAAGAAAATAACATGTGATTTATACATCCTTTATTTATTGCTATTGTTGCATTGATCCTTTGCTTGATATTCCATTCCGTTTCCTTGGTTGTATGTTCTTGGCATGAGTGTGTGTCTCGAAGGTATCATGTGGTCCCGCACTAGGCCGGGACAACGAGGGTGCCCTCTGCGGGGGTAACCGACCACCCCTAGTGATGTGTGTACTTGGGTACTTGGATTCGAGAGGTGTTGCGATGCCTCTCGATTTCACGCTAGCGCTAGTGTTGCGACATTGCCGGGGAGATCTTGCGAGATCTTTTCCGTATTGCTTTGTGAAATAGACCACTCATGGGCCTCCTTTGAATCTTAGAACATGCAAAATATCGATTGTTTATCTTTCGGTCTCTTTATCATGCATTTGATTTATTTACTTTCCAAATATTTCTTTTCCGCATGATACTTAGATCGCTTTTCTTGTTATAATCATAAATTACTGTTACATTCTTCTTCCGGTACTACTAGCAATTTTATTCGATTACTCACCGTCTAGTTTGTGACGGTGGGTGCGATAGAGTGGAGAGCGACGAGGGCAAGGGGCTCTGCTGGCGATATACTTTGAGGAGTTGCAGGATATCTGAGAGACTTTAGGTGATTACATATTGTTTTGCTGAGGTGTATATCGTTTTATACCTATTTTGTTGAGATTATTGAACTTGGTATATCTTTTATGAGACTGGTATCATGTATATATACCTATCGAATTGTACATGCATACCCGGGGTTTTCCACATTTATAGAATTCCTAATTTCCCTTTGATTGAGTTATTTCCCTTTATTATGAATGTTTTAGTCTTCCGCTGTGTATAAATGCAATAACTCTTTCATAAACTGCTAAATTGAGTAAATATGAGGCTGACTAGGCTCGTCAGGTTGCCGAGTGATAATTCGGGGCTTGAACGGGTCTAGGCCGGGCGTACCCAATTGCACGGGGAAATTGGGGCCGTCACAGTTGGTATCAGAGCATACCAGGTTCAAATTCATAAAACACAAGCCATTTAAACCAGCGGAAGTTAGGAACGGTTGCACTTAGAGTGGAAACCCTATGATCCTGACTTAGAATCCTAGTTGGGGAGTGGGATAAGTCGGATGTGATGTTTATACATATTACGATTCTTGTGTGTATTATATGGTATCGGTAGTTATCCACTGATCCGAAAATATGCTTCGTTATGAGATTGCGATGGCGGATCAGAGGGGTTCTAGTTACGACAGCGGGACGTCGAGTACTCGAGCTGTTAGCATCGACGAGTTTCAGACTTTGACGCAGAGAGTCGCATGTCTGGAGCGATAGTTGGAAGAGATTTTGGCGATAATGAGGACGTCAGTTGTTGTTGCATCGGTACCATCAACGACTAGAGTAACCATTACTCAAGAGGCAAACACACCGGGGGTTATGACCATGACTTTGCTTCCTTCCACCACTTCAATGGCACCAGTGATGGCGGTTGTAACTCGTGCACCGACAGTGTATGACATTATGGCGACTATTAAGGCCAAGCAATGGCGAGAGTTCAAGAGGCACGACCCTGTCGTTTCTATGGAGGCACTGACGTGAGCGCAACAGAGTTGTTCCCGAAGAGTCACGAGAAGATACCCATCATATCTACGGAGGATCACATGAGAGCGACGATTTCCTTATCCATGCTTCAAGGAGAAGCTGACGATTGGTGGACTACGATTGTGAGTACCAGAGGCGTATCGAGGGACTGGATAGAGTTCAAGACCCAGTTCAAAATGAAGTACTTTCCTCCCCCGTGATGAGAGCCAAGAGAAACGAGTTCACTTCCCTGAGACAGTTAGCGAATGAGTCCGTCATGGAGTACATGGGTCGGTTGTTGCAGTTGTTACCATATAATGGAGGATCGGCTAGCACGGAGGCGGGCCGAGTGTACTACTTTATTGAGGGTCTACTACCCGAAATTGGAGGTGCAATCATTACGACCGAACCAGGGACGTTGCGAGGACTTATGAGCGGAGCTTGGCTAAGGAGAGTTACTTGAGTACTCACCACGAGGAGATTGAGCCCGATCGACCCGAGTTGCAGCTTAGAGCACCGATCGGGGGGACATGACGGGAAACGAACGAGGAGGAATCGAACGATGATAATGGTTCTCGAAAGCGGAAGGTGTGTTACCAATGCGGACAACCCGGACATTTTCAAAATCGATGTCCCGATTTGTACGAGAATCGCGGGATGACGATCGCTTCAGCCATCGAGGATGTGCACGCGACGAGTGAACAATAGCCGACAAGGTCGTGATCCTACCGAGGTAAAGAATGTTTCTGATTATCCCACGACATGCATGGAACCGATTAAATGAAGCTTTAGGTGTTTAAATAGGACGTTGGACGTCATGTGACAGAGTTAGGGTTGATACTGGCTAGAGTGGTACCGTTTAAACTTAGCAATGTTGTCTAGGATGAGACAGACCTAACTTAGATAAGAGTCCAAAAGAGATGGTAAGTTTGGGCACAATGGGTTGTCAAAACTAGCCACAAGTACACCTAAAGAGAGGCAGGACCAGACTGGTTGTGATTCATCTTACGATGCATGGACACGTAGTGTACATGGTGGCCACGGTTACAACTTTGTCGAATCTATTTTACTGCCTGGGTATAGATGAACTTGCGTCGAGACGCGAGTGGGTTGGGAGGTTTTCACGAGTATGGCGTACGAGTCGCGATCGTAGCGTCTTATGTCGTGATCACCAAGCTTGAGTCGTGGTAGTGGACGATGTTTGCGACGAGGTCGTGGCATTCCTACCATTTTGGGAAACGGGAGCGGTCTAGAGAGACCGTAGTTGAATTAGGCTGTTTGAATTGGTTGGGGCCCGCAGTCTGAGGACTGAGGTAAAAATCAAGCTGTTCGAAGTGGCAGAGGCCCACAGTTTGATAAATGTGGAGAAAAGGGAGTGGATTTAAGATGTTGTGCTGTGCAAAGAGACTTTGTACAAGTCCGCAGTTCAATACCTAATGTCGAGCTGTTGGAAGTGACTCTCGCGAGAGTCCACAGTTGGTCATAGCTTATTGAGCTGTCTGAAGCGACTTTGCATTGGTCTGCAGTTCAACGATGATGAACGAGTCCGTCTCAAGTGACTTTGAGGTAGTCCACGCTCGAGAAAGAGGATCTAAGCTGCTGAAGCGGCTGGCCGTAAGCTCGCGGTTTGGACGAGTTGCGAATGGGTGTAGTTCTCCTTATTCACTCGATTTAGAACTAATTTCGAGGACGAAATTCTTGTTAGTTGGGGAGACTAGTAACGACCCGAAAATTTGGTTATTTGTGGATGATAATGCATGTATTAGTATATTAGTATTTTACGGGTCTCGAGCCGTTTGGGCTATGTTTCAATTGAGTGAGGGGTCGCCTAGTTAAACGGGGTTTCGGGAACCGTTTTAGTGGGCATTATTAATAAACAAAGTCAAATAAAATATATGATCTAAGATGAGAAAATACAAGGTTAACAATAAAGTATAACTTAGACAAGAGGGAATTTATTTGAATCCCAAGAGTGGGACCGCCTCGGGAAGCGTGTCGAATGCGGGACACGGTGCCCCGAGTAGGCGAGAAGTTGTGTAACTTTATTGGTAAATTATTAAAATTATGGAGTTAATTTAATAGGATATTATGAATGGAATTGTTAAAATGACACAGGTGAGTGAGGAGGACCATTGGATGGGCATAGGGATGTGCATTTGTGTTGAGTTAAGATGAGGAGGCAAATGACCCATAAGGGTAGGTAGTCTGTCCAAGTGTTGGGAAGGTTAAAACTCAAGGGCAAAATGGTCATTTCGTCCTAAAACACAAGTATAAAAACAAACAAACCCTAATACACTATTCATTGTCTTCCCCACTCAACAAGCTACACTGTTCACCGTCCTCCCCTCTCGCCGCCGCGCTCCTCCTGGCGTCACGAACTCCGACGAGGTGAGCTCCACCTCTCTTTCTCCCCGATCTCTTTCGTTCTCTCTCTTTCTCTCACGTTTTCACTCTCGGCCTCACATTCTCACTCTCGATCGGGGTTGTTTTCGTCCCCTCCGACCGGACCACCATCACCGCCACCCACTACGACCACCTACCTCTCCACCACCACCGAAAACACCAAGGTGACCGTCCCTCTTTCTCTCTCTCTCTCCACTGTTTTGTGCTCCTCTACCCACCGTTTTCACTTATGTTCATATGGATTGTGGGACCGTTTGAGGTGTGTTTCGCCACCGTTTGGTGGGTGCTTGACCGGACGTCGATCTCCGCGACACCGCCGGCGGAGGGTGACTTCTAGATGGGGCGATTGTGTGTGTGATTGTTTTGTGAATGTGTAACGATTTGGGTTTGTGAGTGACGGTTTTGTTTTGGAGGTGTGTATGTACAACGGTTTGGAAATGTGTGTGTGTGGTGTGTGTGTGAAGACGTGGGGTGCACACGGCGTGTGCACACCCCAGGTTGGGAGTGTGTATGTACACAACCATTAATTTGTAGGTTACACTATGATATATATGTGTGTACATTGTGAACAAAGGGATTGTATGTAATGGTTTTGGTTAATATGAGTGGGGTGGCTATTAATAGGAGTGGGGTGGTCGTTCAAAGTATGAGGGGTGCACACGGTGTGTGTGTACACACCCCCGCCGGGGTGTGGGTGTGTACAACCTAATTGATGTATGGGAATGGGTTTCATGAGTTATATGTGTATGGACTTCCATTTACATAAGTGTATGTAAGTGTGAAGGTTGTGAGGGTGTACACTTTGTGTACACCACAATGGGGTGTACACAACAAGGGTGTGTGCACCACAAATGGGGTGTACACAAGATCGTATGTGTACACCACATTGGTGGGTACACAACAGATTGTATATGGGGGTGTGATAGAAAATGAATATACAACATAATTCCAAGCAATAAATTAATGTTCTAATGCATGTGAACATGGAAAATCATAGTGGGGTGCACTCACCAATGGGTGTGTGTGCACAAGGCAAATGGGGGTGTGAGAAATGTTAGTGTACACACCAAAGGGGGGTGTACACATCAATTTGTGTATTTAACCCTAATGTATAGGTTTAAGAGTAAGTAAACAAGACTTTTAAGTGTAGACATTTATATAAAATGAACATGGAAGTGTAATAAAGGTTCAACACACAACATAATGAAGACTCAACACATCCAACACACATTGCAATCAAAGCCTAAAGCAATATGTACAACATAAAGAATGAATGCGAACCTTAAACTAATATTCGGGATTCCAAAACTTTATCAGGTTGTTGAGAACTTGTGGGGAAACGCGTTAGAGTTTCGGAGTGATACCGAGTCGCGAATAGACGGTAAGTACATGCATGCATTGTGTGTATGTACGTTAGTAGACCAGTAAGAAAATAACATGTGATTTATACATCCTTTATTTATTGCTATTGTTGCATTGATCCTTTGCTTGATATTCCATTCCGTTTCCTTGGTTGTATGTTCTTGGCATGAGTGTGTGTCTCGAAGGTATCATGTGGTCCCGCACTAGCCGGGACAACGAGGGTGCCCTCTCGCAGGGGTAACCGACCACCCCTAGTGATGTGTGTACTTGGGTACTTGGATTCGAGAGGTGTTGCGATGCCTCTCGATTTCACGCTGCGCTAGTGTTGCGACATTGCCCGGGAGATCTTGCGAGATCTTTTCCGTATTGCTTGTGAAATAGACCACTCATGGGCCTCCTTTGAATCTTAGAACATGCAAAATATCGATTGTTTATCTTTCGCCTCTTTATCATGCATTTGATTTATTTACTTTCCAAATATTTCTTTTCCGCATGATACTTAGATCGCTTTTCTTGTTATAATCATAAATTACTTGTTACATTCTTCTCGGTACTACTAGCAATTTTATTCGCTTACTCACCGTCTAGTTTGTGACGGTGGGTGCGAGATAGAGTGGAGAGCAAAGAAGGGCAAGGGGCTCGCCTAGGCGATATACTTTGAGGAGTTGCAGGATATCTGAGAGACTTTAGGTGATTACATATTGTTTTGCTGAGGTGTATATCGTTTTATACCTATTTTGTTGAGATTATTGAACTTGGTATATCTTTTATGAGACTGGTATCATGTATATATACCTATCGAACTGTACATGCATACCCGGGGTTTTCCACATTTATAGAATTCCTAATTTCCCTTTGATTGAGTTATTTCCCTTTATTATGAATGTTTTAGTCTTCCGTGTGTATAAATGCAATAACTCTTTCATAAACTCGCTAAATTGAGTAAATATGAGGTTAGACTAGGCTCGTCGGGTTGCCGAGTGATAATTCGGGGCTTGAACGGGTCTAGGCCGGGCGTACCCAATTGCACGGGGAAATTGGGGCCGTCACAGTCAATTTTTGGCGCCGTTGCCGGGGATTGGTTTTTTTTTCTTTGGTTTTATTTATTTATTTATTTATTTGTAGTTACTTTATACCCTTGTCTCTAGCATGTTTGCAGATAACTCCACGATGGTCTCCTATTCCGACAATTATAGTCAATTCAAAGACTCATACTATAAAAGTATGAATGGGGTAGGTATATCAAATTATGGTCATGAATTTTCTTATTGGCCTTCTTTTGTGCAACAGGTTGAGGTTTGTGGAATTTGCGGAGATAATACTCATCCTACCGATGTTTGTCCTTACGAGCTTGAATATGAGAGTTATCCTTATTGGGGTAATGCATCGCCACAACCCGACTTGAGTTATCCCTTTTCCAGCCCACTGACTCCTCGAAAAGATGAGCAATCTCTTGAAGATATGTTCAAAGAATACTCATCTGCCAATCAAAGGCTCCATCAAGACATCTTACGATATAAGGAAAACATGGAACAACACTTTAAAGACATAAATTCGAACCTTCAAAGTATAGAAACTCTCACTAGTAAAATGAATGACACACTTAATAGAATGCTTGAAGACGAAGAGTTTCCCGTGCTATTAAGTTGTGATGAACAAGAGACTTTGAAGGATGTCACATTGATGAGTGTTGAGGCAAATGAACATGCCATGAACGAGTACTTTGCTATTGATGGACTTACACCTTGTATATATGAGTATTGGAGCGATCACGAAGAGTCAGAGGGGGAACTTGAAGTGTCTCAATCAGAGCCGGAGATCGTTATGCCACAAACTTATGAAGAAGAAGCTAAAAAATAGATTAAAGTCACTTTAACAAGGCCGGAGGATCTACAACAAGAGAGCAAGGACGACCAATCCTTTGTATTGGTAAACCCACCCACCCTCTCGTATATATTTGATGATTTTGACATGGAGGTGGATGTAAAGGAGTGTTCGAAGACTTTTTGCACCGCCGACACCTTTGTGTTGAACGATTTAGACATTACAGATTCATATGTGCTTGAAGTCTCGGATAAGCTCCCATTTCTGAACAGGTGCGTGTCTGTTTCACTGCCCAATGCTAAAGGAGAGAGTATCATTCTTGGATACTCTTTATTGGAAGGCATCAAGTGAAGACATCATACGCCAAATCGAGCCAAAGACTTTAAACAAAAGCGCTATTGGGAGGCAGCCCAAAGTTTGATAAGTATTATTTAGTTTTTTTATTATTTTTATTTATTATTTTTTTTATGCATGAACTTATATCATTTCCTTCTTCTTATCACTATCATGTTCTTTCACTATTATTGTTTATTTTTTTGTGTATAGACCACTTGACTTGTTTTGAACCTTGAGGACAATGTTCGGAATAAGTTTGGGGGTATTTTAGGGATTGTGGATAGTGTTGGATGGATTTTTTTTGCTAAAGACCGCAGGTATGATTGTTACTTTTTTAAAAATTATGCGGTTGAAGGATGGTAATGATGGTGTTATTCCCAATCTTTTATTCTTTCCATATCTTTTTCTTCTGTCATTGATACCTCCATTTTTCATTTCACTAGGATATGATACATTTTCATGCATGCATTTAGTATAGTTTTATTAGGAGTAGACATGTGTCTATCTATGTTTATTCTTGCATTTAGACTTTACATAGTTGCATATGTTGCATTTAGAGTCACCCAAAATTTTGTTTCATGCCTTTGATTGTGGATGAGTATATTATGGTTGCTTTTTGACTTGAAATTCGGGAAAAATTAGGAGAAACATTTAATCAAGCCGTAGCTCAGCATTTTTATGATTTCATGATTATGGACTTAGTATAATGGTTAAACTTTGTGCTAGATACCAAAATGAGTAGACGGTCAAATTTGTGCAAGTAATAGTGCTTTAATTCTTATTTGAAAATCTGCTTAATTATAGTGAAAGTGAGAAAGGGCTAACAGGAGTTTTCTTAAAATAGAGAGTCCCACAGGATTCCATAGGAAATGGAGCAGGGAATCTTGTGGTGGGAAAAAGTGAGAAAAGCGGTCCATAGGAAATGGAGCAGGGACCGTACTACTTGAAAAAAATTATGGAGAAAAAAAATAGAGAGTATATATTGAATAAATAAAGGCGAAAGTATATGAAAACTTCTCAAATAAAAAAGATTTAGCTCGAGTGCTTTCACTAGATTAAGTAAGATTTTAAACTTGCATGTTTGAATATATAGACCAAGAAAACTCATGAGTAATTAATGGCCTTTGTTTTGACTACATCTATGTCTTTAAAGTGTGATCTTAACTGTGTTTGAGTTGCGAGTCTTGACATATCATAACTCTGAAATTCCTTGAGTGGCTTGTTACTTGGCAACTATTTAAATCAAAGGAAATCCATGAATTTTGAATTGGGTATAGGAATAGGTATAGGTATTGGTATGGTCTAGGTTTAGGATTAGTTTAGTTAATGCATTAGGAGTCTAGTTTAGTATGTGTTGTCAAATATACCTTTGCTCGGGACGTGCAAAGTCTTAAGTTTGGAGGTATTTGATAAGTTGGTATTTATAGGATTTTATTGTCTATTTTAGTATAATTTAGTGTGGAAGTTTATAAAATATATATTTAATTATATTTAGTTTTGGTTTTTAGGTGAAACGGAGTGCACGGTTCGATTCGGGGCGGTAAAATACTCAAAATAGAGTATTTATTTGCATTAATCGGATACCGGGAGAGTTAGTTTCGAAATATACGCCGAAAGTGGGGTAATTGGAGTCAACAGTGCCACGTGTCGATCCGTGATTCGTTAAGCCGCGTCACACATGCCGTTTCGGCCAATCACAGAGCGCCACGTCCGCACTCCAAATAGCGCCTCATCTAACCAAAGATCGCCACGTGGACAAGACAAATGTCTCTCTCTCTCCGGCTCGTCGATCCGCTCGAGATGCGCATCCATACTTGTCTCCCGAGAACTTCGGTGATACTCGCGCGAATCGCCCGCCACTCTGCACGCCACGTGTCGCTCCGCGACGGTCCAAAGAAGGCACAAATTCCAGCTCCAAATAATGGGATCCCGCTATGTGTCATGCTCTACACCCTCGACACGTCACGCCCGTCTTCTCTTCCAATCGCTTCTTTGCGCCACGTCACCCTGGTCATCACCTCGGCGCCAATCATCTTCGACACGTCGAACGCCCGAGAAAACAACCAATAAGCTCCTGACACGTCAGCAAGACCGAAAAAACACCAAAAACCTATTTTCTCTCTTCCATACACCAATCTTGGTAGTTTTACATATTAGGACTTTAGGTATAAATAGAACATCTATTATTCTTCAGGATCTGGGGGCTCTCTATTTCTCACTCTTTCTCTCTGCATTATTTTGAGAGTAGCCATGTCCGGCTAATCAAGCCATTGCCTAGGTCGATGGTGAAGCAAGTCAAGATTATTGATTCATGGCATAACTTGTGAGATCTATTATTTTATTATTTAATTTAATTTAATTTCTTCTATTTCATTGTTGTTGATTTTAATGAATATGGTTTAAACTTAGGGTATGTATGTGGCCAGTGCATGCTTTTAGGTGGATAATCTATAGTTAATTGACTCATTAGTATCCGTAATTGTACTTTTGAGACAATATAAGTAACAAACATTCACCCGATTGCCGTCAAAACCTTTCGGTTCTTGAGTGTGCAACAATTGAATCTAGGTTAAATCGGGAGCGGACGCGATCCGGTTATCTAGGATTAGTATTCCCATAGAACTTTATTACTGCGGTTAGTGTGTTAAATCTTATGGCGGATGTCTAGGGTTATACATTAATTAGGGAAGTAGTTAGTGGCGGATGTCCTAGCTATTGAGATTAGGGGAATTAGGAATTTCTGGCGGATGTCGATTTTCCATAGCTAATCTAGGGGAACTTAAATTAATAATTGTTTTAGGAAAGATTGACGACCATGATATGCCATTGAATCTTGATCTTGTCTTGTGGAACCATAGACTTAGGTATTTAAATTAATTGTTCATAGTCTTATATATTTATTTTAGTTATTTAATTTATTAATAATTAGATTATTTAATTTAGTTATTTTCTCTAAACCCCCATTTTTTCCTTTTTTTTTAGAACCTTAGAAAGACTACCAATCTATGTGGGATCGACCCTTTGCCACTATCTGCAAATAGTTGGTTTAAGGAAATATTTTATTGACGTGTTCGGCGCGCGTCACTTGCCCTTGCCTCGACTCATACTAGGATCTGCACTCAAGGCTCACAAAAGGCAGATGACGAGTCCAGAGTTAGTATTCCCAAGGAAATTAAGTGAACAATACTAAAAGTAAATACAGGAATTTAAAGAAAACTATTAAATAAACATGCGAAAATAAATACAGGAACCTGTGATCATCGCATGGATAAATAATAGGGAAAGCTCAAAGTGTGTTCCTAGAGCCTATGCCCAGACTAGCACCATAATTTAGACTCTTTCGCAGAGTATTGCTGGTGAGTCCTACTCAAATAGGGCCAGTATTTGGATCCGCTAGGTGATCGGCGTAGTACCTACGACGCACCTACACGTGTCCCAATGTAATTCTCAGGTCAAACTATTCACTGATTTTCCCTGACACGCGTGCTATGGCCTATTGTGCATACATACTGGAATGGCATGGAGGGAGCCCCACTTAACGTCCGTCCATCAAACTACAATCCAATAATAGAATATTGAAATAACAGAAATTGAATTCAAAAACCAAATGAAGTAAATACTTAAGTAATTTATGTGGGGATACTACACAAATCAAATCACACTCCAACTAATCGCAATTGCTGTCCAAATCACACCCACAATGTGTATCAAATCTCCAGTCAGTCAATCCAAAGTCTGATAATTGAAAATATTCGTAAATTTCCCAAATTTGGAATCCTAATTTGAATCCATTTTAATCAATTTAAATTCCCATTTAATTGATTATAATCCTTAATAAAATCTCAATTAAAAATTTTAGAAAATCCATTTTTAAATTTTATTTAATTTTCTGTCCCGGACGCCGTAGGTGGCTCAGTTATGAACAAAGGGTTCACGGCTTGCTGGACGTCGTGGCCCATGCGGCCAAGAACAACCCTCTCACGGCGTGAAATAAAATGTGGGTGGGAGTTTCGTCTCTTGTTTGGATGCCGCAGGTGGCGCCATGGGAGTTTCCTACCCACGGCGCCCCTGGCGGCATCTGAACCAGTGACACCCTTTAGGGGTTTTCGAGCCCCATCGGCTCGTCGTCGCCATCCGAACCTGTCCTAACATCGCATATAAACATATAATATTCATCTTCAACCATAACCCTTCAACGAAAATTGTCTAAAATTAAAACCTCGGCAAATTTAACAAAAAACCTTGTTTTTCTTTCCAAAGTCCAAAACAACAACAACCATTTCCACAAAACTCAACTTGTTGCTCACAATCAACACAAAATCCATAGCAACACCTCCAAAACCGGTGTGCTCAAAATCCACAATCGAAATCCACATAAAAACCTGAGCTTTTACCCCCGAAATGTAGATAACGAGATGGAGAACGAGATTCTAACCTTGGATCGTTGATTCGTCGTTGTTTAGTGCTCCAAATCACTTCTAAAAGTCTAGAGAAACCCTCACCATACTTCCAATTTTCGTTCAAGTGAAGAAGAAGAGAGATAAAAGGTGGTAAGTGAGGCAAATATTGACATTTATAGTTTCCAATTCATCCCCCTCACTTGTGCATCCCCATGCACTATCTAAGGGCTCAAAATGAGTCAAGTGATCCAGCTTAAAATGACTTGAATAGTGACTCCGTCCCTTGACTCGTCTTTGCTCATTCAAACACTAAACCCTTGGGCGTTCCAATACCTGACTCCCGCACGTACACTCGTGTCTCTCGTGTACTCTCGCGCCACGAACGCACATACGACATTATTATTATTAATTGTATTTTATTATTTCCTATATGTGTATGAATACCCAAGCTAGTGTACTTTCATTCGCCTACTCAGTACCCGTGTTTGTACGCTAATTGGGGTGAATACCTGTCACACTATATTGCATATCAATAACACAATAAATTGCACACATTGTGATGTTAACAACCCTAATTACACATAAACATCGCAAATTAAAGCACAACACACAAGCATCTGAGTTGTCAGCCATATCTGCATACACGTCATTAATAACGACAAATTCACTTCGGGCTGTTACAATTCTTCCCAACTAGGTGAAATTTCGTCCTAAAATTTAAATTAAACTTAAACACTAACTGACAAATTGTTGAGGGTACCATTATCGCATCGTAGACTCTAGCTCTCTGGTGAGTCCCTCGATTCTGTGATGCTTCCAACGAACCAAAACTTTCGGGATCTCTGTGTTCCTTAAAATCTGAGTTCTCCTATCCACAATCTCCACTAGCTGCTCCTCATACGTGCCATCAGGTCCTACCTCTACCTGTCTGGCATCTGCCTCGACCAAGCCAATCTCAACATTGAAACATGAAATATCGGATGTATCCTATCTAACAGCGACCGTAACTCTAACTCGTAAGCTAAATCATCGACACGTGCCTTGACCCTGTATGGTCTAACAAACCTAAGTGCCAATTTCCCCTTAATGCCAAATCTCTTATGCCTTTTCCATAGAGAAACCTTCAAATACACCATATCATCAACCTCGTAGCTCAGATTCCCGTGATACTTCTCCCCATATTTCTTCTGTCTATCCTGGGCCGCCTGAAGTTTCTACCTAATCTACCTCACCTTCTTTGTATGATCCTATAGTTGTAATATCCTTTGGTATTGCCCAACATGTTGGTGACCTATATGGCGTACTATAAAATGCCTCAAATGGTGGCATCGCAATACTCGTCTGATAGCTGTTGTTATAAGCAAACTCATATAAAGACAGATAATCCTCCCACGATCCACCAAACTATAATATACACGCCCTGAGCATATCCTCGAGAATCTGAATCAAACACTCACATTGCCCATCAGTCTGAGAATGGTATGTAGTATCGAACGTTAGTCGAGTGCAAAACTACTCCTGTATACTTTCCTAAAGCCTCAAAGTAAACCTCGTATCTCTGTAAAAAATAATGGAGACCGGTACACCATGCAATCTAACAATCTTTATCTCTTGAAGATAGTGCTCAGCTGTGTAATCTAATATCTCATGAAAATCGGTATGAAATGTGTCGACTTCGTCAAACAGTCAATAACTACTCAAACTGTGTCGTGTCGTGTCGTAATCTACGGTAGGCCACTAACGAAATCCATGGTCACGCGTTCCCACTTCCACTAAGGAATATGCAGTGGTTGTAGCATCCAGCTGGTCTCTTGTGCTCAGCCTTCACTTGCTGGCAAATATGGCAACTCCAGACTTATCTCCCCACGTTAGCCTTCATCCCTGACCACCAAAACAATCGCTATAGGTCGTGATACATCTTGGTCCGACCAGGATGAACTGTATATCACGATCGGTGTGCGTCCTCAAGAATGTTGTCCTTGAGCTCTGGTACTGTCGGTATCCACAAACGACCCCTGTGTCTCAAGCACCCGTCTGGACCCTCAGACCACTCTGTGCACCCCAGATTCTGAGCCAGTCTACTGATCCATAAATATCGGCACTTAGCCCTTTGTTACTCAGCAACCCGTTCGAAAGACACCGTGGGAACTCACATCTGATAACAAATGTGTAGCTTAGCAATAAGCTTCGTCACACACAATACCGATGCAGTCTTAAGCAACCCGTGCTCGTGTGTAATATGTCGCGGTACCTCTTGGCTTTCGATGCTGCTCCTACTCAGTGCATCAGATACCACATTCGCCTTACCCGGGTAATACTCAATTGCGAAGTCGTAGTCTTTTAGTAACTCGAGCCATCTCCTTTGTCGCATGTTCAACTCCTTCTGAGTGAACAGATAACGCAAGCACTAATGGTCGGTAATCAACACGAATCTCTCACTGTACAAGTAGTATCTCTAGGCTTTTAGTGCAAACACGAACGCTACAAGCTCCAAGTCGTACACTGGATAGTTGTCCTCGTGGGGTCTCAATCGTTGAGATAAGTAGGTAACTGGGTATCCATCCTGCATCAACATGCAACAACCTGTGCCTGAGAGTATAAACTAAAAAACCTTTCCCTACCACAGGTAATGCCAAAATTGGCGCAGAAGTCAACTGTCTCTTAAGCTCCCAAAAAACATCCTCACACTTCTGTGACCAGTTAAATCTGGCATCCTTTTTGGTTAACCTTGTCATCAGCGCTGTAATCAACGAGAAATCCTGCACAAAACGCTTGTAATATCTTGCCAAACCTAGGAAACTCCGGATATCAGAAATAGAGTCGGGTGTCCTCTGGTCAATAATAGCTCGAATCTTGTCACCATCAACTGAAATGCTCAGATCGCTGATGACTTGCTCCAGAAACTTGACTTCACTCAGCCAAAACGCACACTTACTGAACTTTGTGTTAAGTCAATTTTTCTCAGCGTCGCCAACACCTCTCTGATATGCCTCTCGTGCTCCACATGAGTCATACTATAAGTCAGGATGTCATCGATGAATACGATCACATATCGATCTAAGAACGGCCTGAACACCTTATGCATTGAATCTATGAAGATCGTCGATGCGCTAATCAGCTGAAATGGCATGACTGTGAACTCATATAACCCATATTACATACTGAAGGCGATCTTCTTAATATCACCTTATCGAATCCTCAACTGATGGTATCCTGATCTGAGGTCAATCTTTGAGAAGAATTTGGCTCCTACCAATTGATTGAACAAGTCATCGATCTTGGGAAGTGGGTAACGATTCCAAATCGTCACCTAATTCAATTTCCTATAGTTTACACACATCCTCATCGAGCCATTCTTTTTTCTTCACAAAAAGAACTGGAACTCCCCAAGGTGACATGTAGGGTGAATGAAACCCTTCTGTAGTAATTCCTCTAACTGGGTCCTCAACTCCTCTTACTCCAATGCTGACATCCTATACGACCTGCTGTAAATCGGTTGAGTCCCCGAAATCAACTCAATGATGAACTTAACAGCTCTCCGTGATGGTAATCATGGGAATTCCTCAGGAAATACATCTGCAAACTCACAAACAATCGGGACATCCTCAACCCTAATCACTGTCCTAAGCTCAACCATAGCCACATATGCCTCTATCTCCTACGACGTCGCTAGTCTGCCTCGAGTGATAGGTAATGCTGTCACAACTTCGGTAAATGAAAAATTCAGAATTCCTTCGATGTAAAACGTTATAGTCTTGCTGAAATAGTCGATCTGTACGTGATAAGATGATAACCAATCCATACTGAATATCGTATCAAACTCCCGATACTCCAATACTCTCAAAATCAGCCGGTAACTGATGTCCCTATATCTGCACAATACAATCCTGGCAAATTCGATTAGGGTATATCTTATCCCTAACTGTTGTACTGAGAATAAGATGTATGTCTAAGGTTTGTGCATCTAACCCTAACAATCCTACCATGCGTCCCAAAATAAATGAAAGTGCGCTGCCTGAATCAAACATGACATGCATAGAAATAACACAAGCAGGTAACGTACCCTCTACGAGTTGTCTGGTTGCCTCCCGGTCTGGCTGTGCAACTCTAAAAACAACTATTTGGGCCCTATCTCTAGCCTGTTCAGTTTGTGGTGGTACTGGTGCTGGTCTGGTACACTCTACCACAAAATGTCCTACCGGACCATAATGAAAACACGCACAAGACTCTAATCTGCTAGTAGTCCTCTAACTTCGTATCTGACTTTGGCCTCTCTGACCCCTATCCTGCCTTTACTACTATCTAGATTGATCAACTGGTGCAGATGCCACAAAATATGCTACTTCACGATCATCTCACCTATTACGGTCATCCCTACGATCTCTATCGCCTTTAAGACCCTGATTTGATTACCAATCACCTCTACAAGGTCTCTAGCCCTGTCCTTGTCAGCCTTGATCTCTCCTCCGCCTCTTTGATCTCTGATTAGACCAAGAACTCTAAGCTTGCTGACTGTGCTGACCTCGCAACACAGCCTGAACCACTAATCTACTAGCTCTCTGAATCAAATATGTCTCATGTGAGAAAAACCTATCGTAGACTACTGTCAATGTACCCGCTCCACTAGATACAACCATGGTAGTTATCCTCTCATCCAGGCCTCGTACAAAGTAATATATCTGTAACTTGTTGGTCCTTGCCAAATTTATGGAATACAACAAAAGATATCTGTACCTTTGCATGTACTTAGTAACAGACATCTCACCCTGAACTAACGTCAAAAACTCCTCTCCCAGTTTGATCCTGATCTCTATAGGTATGTGCTCATCCATGAATAACACTCGGAAGTCTGCTCAAGTAGCAACAGTAGGATGAGTCACTCTGTGGGTAGTCTACCATACTGCATCAGCTGATCTCAAACAATACCTAGACGGTCTTGGTCAATCGATCTCCTCAACTGACAACATTACGTGTAGTCTCTCATGAGCCAATGGACACCTCCTAACTATCTTTGGGTCTTTGGCTCCGTAGAAGTACCCAAGAGAGAATCTAAGAAAGTCCTTGAGCTTCTTTACCTCCACCATCATCAATCCCTCTGATTTAGATGCCACAGTTGGCTGCTTAGTAGTCGATGGAGTCATGACCACTGTGGTTTCTGCCGGAACAACCACCGGTGCAGCCCTCTCGACCTGTGTCTGATAATTATATATTGGTGACTTATTTTTATGTCTAAATACTATATTTTTAATTGTCAAAGTCTCCAATTTTAGTTTGTAAATGCTTATTTTTTTATTTGATATTTGTAGGCATTGTTAATTGAAAGAATAAAATCGAGGTTCTCTTGGAGTATTTTTTGTGTTCACATAGAAAATCGCGTAAGCACGCATCTCAAAATTGTGTTGTGGGACCCACATTTAGCTATGATGAAGGCGAGATGGTTTGCATAATGAGTTGAGGGTCCAAAGTTGAGAAAGTTGAAGAAATGGGCTAAAGCAAAGACTAATATTGATGCAATTCAGCAACCATCTGTTCAGCCTTGAGATGCGCACCAAATTAGATTAGATGAAAACATATTTAAGTTACAGCCGGGCCTACACGGCTTCTCTTTCCACTCATGCGACTCTTCATGGAAAAAATTACATCCGTATAGTATATATAGTTTTAGTGCAGTTGGTTTTGTTTTTATTATGAAAATAATGTATTGTGCCTTTAGTAAAGGCGTTATTAGGCATGGTAACAGTGATTCAACAAATCACATGAATAGACCTATTCGTGTGATGGCGAAGGTGATGTGGATGCCACGTGTATCACGAATAGCGCCTTTTCTAATGGCACTATTTGTGATGTGGATGACACGTCAATCATGAATAGCACCTTTAGAAAAGGCACTATTCGTTATGTAGATACCACGTGGATCACGAATAGCACCTTTTCTAAAGGCGCTATTCGATCTACGTGGGCGTGGACTCTCTTTACAAGAATAGCTTCTTTTCAAAAGGCGTTATTCGTGTAGATAGTCGCCACGTATATATCACGAATTGTGCCTTTACTAAAGGCGCAATTCGTGATATATACCTCCCACAACAAAGAATATATTCTTTGCGGCAGCGGACCTATGGGTCGAGGAGGGGATAGGGTCGAGGAGAGGAGTTTAAAAAAAGGAGAGAAGGGGACGTGAGGGAGAGAAGCATCAGCAACAACGACAACAACAGCAGGAAAAACGAGAGTGGGAGAGAGAGGCCGAAAAATTGAGAGAGTGTGTGGAGAGAGAGGCCGAGAGAGTGAGAGAGCGAGAGAGTGGGAGAGAGAAGTGGGAAAGCCAAGAGAGTGAGAGAGAGTATGGGAGAGCCGAGAGAGTAAGGGAGAGTGAGAGAATGTGTGGGAGATCCGAGAGAGTGGGAGAGAGAGCGAGAGAGTGAGAGTTGAGAGAGAGGGGTGGGAGGAGAGAGAGAAAGAGGTAGGAGAGGTAGGAGAGAGAGGTAGGAGGAGAGGGAGTCGAGAGAGAGAGAGAGAGAGAGAGAGAGAGAGAGAGAGAGAGAGGTAGGAGAGAAAAAGAGGTAGGAGAGGTAGGAGAGGTAGGAGAGAGCCGAGTGAGAGAGAGTGAGAGGTAGGAGAGAGAGAGATAGTGTGCGTGCGTGCGTGTTTGGTTAGTTAGATTTATTTAGAGAGAATTGGGTGTTGGGGCGATGTGGGAGAAGAGAGTAGGGTTGAAGTTGATTCCACAAGATCGATGGCGAGAGGTTGTTAAGGTGCTGAATTTTTTTAAGTAGTTTTTAATAATATCTTTTTAGTTATTTACTTTTCATTTGAATAAAATAACTAACTTTTTTTTACAGGAAATATTATTTTGTTTGTAGGTCGGAGAATATTAAATTAAAGAATAAAACAGGAGGGAAATAGTAAGAACTAAAATTTATTTATTTATTATTTTTATGTTGTGTAATTACATAATTTTTTAAGAAAAAATGTGGTTAAGTAGCATGTGTTTATTGCATGGTATGTGTAATTTAATTATGTATTTAATTATTTTGTGCTTTAAAAAATAACTTTTTTAATAAAAGGAAAATATTAAAATTCACAACTAGAAAGAAGGTTTTTCATCGCTTATGAAAATCGTTGTGACATAAATTTAATTGTTTTTTTACCAACGTTGTCACATGTAGTTTTTAAGAAAAGTTATAGGTTAACTTTTAACTGCATTTAGTTAACGTAACTACTAATTGCTTTTAAAAATGGCTACCAAAGGATGTTGCAGCTTAACATTGTATTTAACAAAGTGTTACAAAAATTAAACCCCATTAAGACCATTTAAATTAAAATGTATGTCTTTTATTTATTTTATTTTATTTTTAAGTAATACTTATGTCTTTTATTGCATTTCAAGAAGGTGGAATAAATCTAAAGCTATAGAAAAACTAATTTTTAGTAGTGATTGCCATAGCTTATTACTTGTAGTAAAATATTTTTTAATAATTAAAAATAGATACAACTATTGACTGATAAAAAAATGTAATCTTTTTTATTCAGAATAATTGAAGGCCTATTATTCAACAGTATAATATGACTTATATGTCTGTTTCAACCAATATAAACATTGCTAGATTCAATATGAATCTATTTGGTCGGATCTCTCATATTGAATTGCGAATAAATAAGAAAAAAAGAGTAAAAGAAATGGAAATTGAATATGATTTGTATTTTCTAATGCCTAAGTTAAGTTCCTTAGAAGGGACTCGTTTCCTTTCTCAAGATGGGACTCTAAGAAAATTGAATACTCAGTCGATATTAAGTTCCTTAAAAGGAACTCGTTCCCTTTCCCAAGATGAGACTCTAAGAAAATTGAATACTCAGTCGATACTAAGTTCCTTAGAAGGGACTCGTTTCTTTTCCAAGAGGCTCCTTGAACAACCTTAAGATAAAATTCAAATCATTTTGAAAAATTACTATAAGATGCTCCATTTTGATATAGGAACAAGAATAATCTTTGATGAGAATTTTTTCAAAAGTTCGATCGCGCTCAAATCCCCATTTTGATCATTTTTTCGCTTGATATATATGTAATCTTTTTTACATTATCAATACGAAAAATTATGTAGGTCATGGAACGTAAGAACATCCCGTTTCAATTTTATGCATACGGAGAAATTGTTAAGGTTTCGCAAGGCATTGAGTACAGCAAATCCTCATCAATGATCCTGATTCGTAAGATTGGAATGAGTAAACATGAGTTGATGGATCACGTGTATAACGCGTTTGATATCTCGTCAACTGAGATTCTCATTACAATGATGTATCATCACATAATAACCCATCCATCAGGTTCACAATATTTTATCCCTGTGTCATTGCAAGACGAGACCCACTTCGAGTTGATGTGGTCAACAGTGGCGAATCTACCATTATCAGCGAAGGTAGAGATTTATTTAACTTTTGAGCCAATCGAGCCTTTTCAAAACTCTACTGTGCATTCACAAATGGTGGAAGAAAATGTTGGCATTACATGCCCTACATCAATGATGGAAAGATTACATATACAATTACCTATAGGTGATGTTGTGCAAGATAGATTTGTTACTCCAATTGATGATGACATTAGTGCCCCCTAACGAGGACGACGACAATGACATCGACGAGGACGTATGTCCCCTCGAGGATGCTGCGCCATCTGTTAATGGGGAAAATATAAATGTTGTTACAGACGACCAAACCTATGAACCTGCAGGGGTGGAAAACTTGCAAGATGATGAACAATTTGCAATTGATGAAGAGGAGTGCATAGAAGAAGTAAGCGATGAAGCAGTTTACCAACCATTACCGGTGTATAATGAAATTGATTGGGAAGTGGCTAATTCTGCTGCAACCCAACATTCTCATCATTCAACTAGATGAGACATGCCTAATTTTGAGTTGGAAAGAGGAATGTGTTTTGACAATAAGAAAGACTTGCAGCATGCCATCAAAGTATGACATGTTAACAACCACTGTCAATACCTTGTGATGGAGTCAACTACAACCTTATGGGTGGTGAAGTGCAGAAGTGCACCTGCAGCTGGGTGCATGTGGCGTCTTCGTGCTTGTTTGTGAAAGAAGAAACAATTGTGGGAGATCATTCAATTAGATGAGCCGTACAGCAGTATAAATCCCGGCATAGAATGCAGTCATGCCCAACTCGACGCTAACATGCTTGCACGTAAGATACAAAGCGTTGTCCAAATAGATCGAACAATTACTATCAAGGCCTTGGTAGAAATGATTAAGCTAAAATACGGACATGAAGTTCCCTACAAATGAATGTGGGATGCTAAAAGGAAAGCAGTTGCAAATGCATTCGGAGATTGAGACGCGTCGTATGCCAGGTTACCAAGATGATTAGTGGCTGTACATAACAAGAGCAAAAGGACAAAGATTGAGTGGTCACATACATAATGGGTTGCAGATGAGATCAGGACAAAGCATCCTCAATTACGTCGTGTGTTTTTCGCATTTGAAGCATCAATCGAACGGTTCAAGCATTGTAGGCCTCTTCTACAGATTGACGTGACATTCTTATATGGCAAATACAGTGGTAAGCTAATGAATGCCCTATCTGTTGATGGTAATGGACATCTACTTCCAATTGCATTTGCAGTTGCAAAAAACAAATCAACAGACTCGTGGAGGTGGTTTTTGAGGATATTGCGTAAACATGTGACCGATAGAGATGATATTTGTATTATTTTTTACTGTCACACTGGCATTCTCGAGGCTGTTAACATACCAGCAAATGGTTTTTGTTCACCAAGAGGATACCACCGTTATTGCCTGCGACACTTGACCAGTAATTTTAACACGAATTTTAAAAATGAATCGTTAAAGAACATCCTTTCTCGAGCTACTGGTCAACATCAAGTGAGGAGATTTGATGCATGCATGTAGTGTTTTGCTTATTTGTCATCAGGAACTCCTCAATGTCATCAATATGTGAATGCCATTCCTAAGGAACTCTGGACTCAATCGCATGACGGAGGCCTGAGGTATGGATGGGTGAATTCTAATAGGGTTAGTATGTAATCAATACTAGTTATGTTTGTTATCCTATATTTTTTTATCATTGTGCTGATATTACTGATACGACATTATCTTACTATTGTTGAATGTTTTAACGGTGTATTGAAAGGGGCACGATTCTTGCCAATAACAGCAATGGTTCAAATGATTTACTACAGGTTGGTGACATACACCAACTGACGCAAGCAGGAAATCGATGAAGCAATCTCACACGGGCTCTATTACACAAAATATGTCATGGATAAAATTGCCCATTATGAACAATCTGCAAGGAGACATTACATCAAATTGATAAATCGAGACAATGGTGAGTTTGAGATGCTCACTGGACGTCATGGTGATCGCATGCATAAAGGCAACAATACACAAATTGTTATCCTGAAGAACTAGTATTACAGCTGCAATAAATGGCAATCATTTGATTTCCCTTGCTCACACGTGTTAGCTACATGTGCCCTTATTCAACTTGATTATACACAATTTATTGAGCAATACTACAGGATGGACGTGTACGCACGATGCTACTCCTCTCAATTCAAAGCCATCCTCGATGAGAAGTATTGGCTGACTTTTGCGACGAAAATTTTACCAGATCCTAGGTGTAGATGTGGCCGAGGGAGACCAAAGGGAACACGAAGGCGAAATGAGATGGATCTTCCTAATGTTTCGAGGACCTTGCGATGTGGCATATGCCATCAAGAAGGACATAAACGAACATGTCCAAATAGAGATCGTGGTCGAGTCCCTACTAGGAGGAACTGTTGCAGTCTTTGTCGTGCAGAGGGACATAACAAAAAAAATTGTCCATCAAAAGCTCAATCCCCCAATCCAAACCAATGAAGGGATTTGTATTTTGTTTGTAAATGGTGTCAGTTGGTAATTTCATAACATTTATATTAATATAGTATTCAGATATGTTATGTAAAGTAATAGATAGGTCTTTGTTAATGTTTTAACTCGTATTAAAGATTCGCTGTGACTTTTAAAACTACTCTACTAGTTTTCCTAATGTTCACGTGTCGTGTGTGCCAAATATAACCCCTAATTGAGTTGTCAATCTTACAAGGGTGTAGTAGTGGTAAATACGGAGTCGAATCCATAGGACTTGAGTTTCACTTTAAGTTAACTAAAAATGGGGGTTTTAAAAAGAAGTTTTAGAGGAAACAATTAAAATAAAAATAGCAGGAATCAAGATAGCAAGAATAATATCGATGAGAGAAAACACCTAGGTCTATGGTTCCAAAAGACAAGATCAAGATTTAATGGCATATCATGGTCGTCAAGCTTCACAAAACAATTATTAATTCAAGTTCCCCTATACTAGCTATAGAAAATCGACATCCGCCAGAAATTCCTAATTCCTCTAATCTCGATAGCTAAGACATCCGCCACTAACTACTTCCCTAATTAGTGCATAACCCTAGACATCCGCCATAAGGTTTAACACACTAACCGTAGTAATAAACTTCTATGGGAATACTAGTCCTAAATAACCGGATCGCGTCCGCTCTCAATTTAACCTAGATTCAATTATTGCACACTCAAGAGGTGAAAGGTTTTGACGGCAATCGGGTGAATGTTTTTCACTTATATTGTCCCAAAAGTGCAATTATGGATACAATTGAGTCAATTAACTATAGATTTTCCACCTAGAAACATGCACTGGCCATACACATACCCTAAGTTTAAAACAAATTCATGAAAACCAACAACAAAGAAATAGAAGAAATTAAATTAAATTAAATAATAAAAACAATTAGATCTCACAAGTTATGCCATGAATCCATAATCTTGACTTGCTTCACCTCCAACCTAGGCAATGATCTGATTAGCCAGACATGTTCTTCATAAAACTTCTAAGAAAAATAATGCAGAAAGTTCTTTATGTTGGATTCCTTTTGATTTTTCAATGTGAAGATGTTGGTTATTTCATTTCATTGTGTTGATTTGTATATTCTTGCTTGTTGTGCTATGCTTACCTTGATTTGTATATTCTTGCTTGTTGTGCTATGCTTACCATGACCATTGGGGCTTTAGAACCCGGATTTGAGGAAACATAACCTTAGAACATGTGGTATGTCGACCGACGACCATTAACTAGGGAGGTTTAAGAATTTGGTGTTTATCCCGATGTTCTCACTTAAGCTACTCAAGCCGACCGGTGGAGTCCGGGTGAACCACTAGACTAGAATCTCCATCACCGATACCTCGGGATGGAGTGAACTTTTAGGGAATTCGCCTATCAACACATGATTTGAGGAATTTTCAAATTACATTGGAACAAAAGGATACAATTTAAGTGAAATAGATTATCTAGAACTACTTTTCCATAATTTAAAACCAATTTTAAATAATTGCAATTAGTGTTAATTAGCTTAATTAGTGTTAGATTAATTTAGTTCATTAAATAGTCTATTTTTTTAAAACCTACGTTTCCTAACTTGATGTTTTGATTAGACTTGAGATTAGCATTGCACCGTCCTTGTGGTAGGACATCACGTTTGTGCCACTATTACAACAACGAAGCTCTACACTTGAAGCTCGCGTCAAGTTTTTGGTTTTCTCAGATACTTTAGCTTGCCCTTGAGTCTCAGCGGTAGTAGGAGCCACAACTGCTTGAGTAGTAACCAAAGGAGTAGCCACAACTGTAGTTGGAGCTGTAGTAGCCTCCCGAGCATCTTAAGCTCTCGACATATCGACAAACAACGCAAATCTGCGTCAACCGTCCGCTGTAACGACTCCAATGTCAATATCTTCCTAGTCGAATGACTAGTATCTCTGACCTCAGGCTGAGTCTTATTTAAAGGCTGTCTGTTCATCGATATTTGCATCGAAGAACGTGCCTTAGTCAGCCTCAGTGCGAATATACGTGTATCGTATGTAATATACAGCCAAAAACATAACACGTATAACCCTGATTTCTACCTATCTCACATCGCTTCTCAACTAGGTTTCTAGGCAATTCCTTTGGGTTTCCACATCTAAAGCTTATTCATCAGGTTTATCCTCATGTTATTCCACAATTTCGAGCCCAAGGTTTCCCTAAACCTAGGCTCTGATACTAAAATGTAAACGACCCATTTTCCAATAGACCTCCACGGGGCCAATGTGGGCTCAAAGTCTGGCTTACTAGCGCCAGCTGTGCATCATATTGAATCACATTTTACCTTTTAATGTTATTAACCTCATTAAGCCACAAGTTATTGTTCAAATTGTTATTGAAATCAATTCATTGGTTAAAATCATTACCAAACCGCAAATAAACCAATGGAAATCTTAAAACATATTATCTGAAATAATAAACATCGAATTATGTGAAATAAACCATAAACCTAGTGTGAAAAACTCTTAAAACCTCATATATCAAGAAAATGCACCTCAAATATCTTAAAATATCAAAATATAAAAGGTTCTAAGACATCTCTCAATCCCAAGTTCCGAAAATGAAGCCAAAATATATATAATACAAATGTACAATCCAGGCTCACAATATCTGAATTAACGGTACTCTAGTAGCTTGTCCTTGCCTCGACGCATACTAGTATCTGCACTCAAGCCATCACAAAAGGCAGATGACGAGTTCAGAGTAAGTATTCCTAAGGAAATTAAGTGAGTAATACTAAAAGTAAATAGTGGAATTTAAATAAACTATTAAATAAACATGTAGAAATAAATACAGGCAACTGTGATCATCGCATGGATATATAATAGGGAAAACTCAAAATGTGTTCCTAGAGCCTAAGGATAGACTAGCACTATAATTCGGACTTTTACACAGAATATAGACGGCGAGTCGTACTCAAGCAGGGCTAGTATTTGGATTCACTAAGTGGCCGGTGTAATACCTACGACGCACCCACACGTGTGCCGACACGATTTCTGGGTTGAACTATTCACCGAGTTTCCCTGACACACGTATTATGGGGTAGTGGGCATACACACTGGAATGGCACAGAGGGAGTCGTGCTCAACGCCTGTCCATTAAACCATAATCCAAGAATATAATATTGAAATAACATAAATTGAATTCAAAAGCCAAAAGAAGTAAATACTTAAGTGATTTTAGTTGAGAAGTAACACACCTCACTCCAACTAATCCCAATTACTGTCCAAATCACGCCCACAAAGCGTATCAAATCTCCTGTCAGTCAATCCAAAGTCTGATAATTGAAAATATCTGTAAATTTTCCAATTTTGAAATCTTAATGTGAATCCCTTTTAATCAATTTAAATCCCCGTTTAATTGATTATAATCCTCAATAAAACCCCAATTAAAACCCATTTAAGAAAATTCATTTTTAAATTTTTATTTAATTTTCTATCCCGGATGTCGCAGGTGGTGACGCCGTGAACAAAGTGCGCACAACGTGTTGGACGTCGTGGCCCACGCCGCCAAGAACAACCCTCCCATGATGTGAAATAAAACGTGGGTGGGAGCTTTGTCTTTGGTTTGGATGCCATAGGTGTCTATGTGGGAGTTTCCTTCCCACGGCGCCACTGGCAGCGTTTGAACCAGTGACGTCCATTAGGGGTTTTTGAGCCCCTTCGACTCGTTGTCGCAGTCTGAACCCATCCCAACATCGCATACAAACATATAGTATTCATCTACAACCATAACCCCTCGACGGAAATCGTCCGAAACCAAAACCCCGGCAAATCTAACAAAAAACCTTGTTTTTCTTTCCCAAGTCCAAAACAACAACAACCATTTCAACAAAACTCAACTTGTTGCTCACAATCAACACAAAATCCATAGCAACACCTCCAAAATCGGTGTGCTCGAAATCCATAATCGAAACCTACATAAAAACCTCGAACTTTTACCCCCAAAATGTAGATAACGAGACGGAGAATGAGATTCTAACCTTGGATCGTTGATTCGTCGTCATTTGGTGCTCCAAATCACCTTTAAAGGTCCAGAGAAACCACACTTCCAATTTTCGTTCAAGTGAAGAAGAAGAGAGATAAAAGGTGGCAAGTGAAGGCAAAAATTAACTTTCATAGTCTCCAATTCTTCCCCCTCACTTGTGCATCCCCATGCACCATCTAAGGGCTCAAAATGAGTCAAATGGTCCAGCTTAAAGTGACTTGAATGGTGACTCCCTCCCTTGACTTGTCTTTACTCCTTCAAACACTAAACCCTTGGGCGTTTTGATACCCGACTCCCGTACGTACACTCGTTTCTCTCATGTATTCTCGCGCCACAAACGCATAGACAACGTTATTTATTTATTATTAATTGTATTTTATCATTTCCCAAGTGTGTATGATTACCCAGCCTAGTGTACTGTCATTCGTATACCCGGTACCTGCGTCTACATTCTAATCAAAGCGAATACCCATCACACTATATCAAACGTCAATAACACAATAAATTACACACATCGCGATGTCAATAATCCTAATTACACATAAACATCGCAAATTAAAACACAATATCACAAAAATTATTATTTAAGTAGCTCCAAGCGCGCTTGGTCTAACTGTAGTTCCCACAAGCATCTGAGCTTTCAGCCACGTCTGTATATACGTCATTAATAATGACGAATTAACTTCGGGCCGTTACAGAAGGTTTAAGCGAGGAATGTGACTCAAAAGCTTGGGACCGTATCTGGAAATGGAAAGGGCCTATGCTTATCCGATCTTTTATATTGCTAGCCATAGATGATCGGCTTCCTTCCAATTATCTATCTATGTGCTCGCAGACAAGCTATTCCTTCATATTTATGTGCTAAATGCAATTTGGGACCTAAGACAATGATCCATGCCTTAAGGGATTGCCCTGAAGCCCAAAAGGCCTGGATTGATTTAAACCTAGATTTGAACGAAATTGGGGTGGAATATGAATGTTGGAGGTTTTCAGTCCAAGTGGTTAAAAGACAGGATTGATTCAAACCTGGCTATAAAGGAGTTAGAACGCATATTGCTTTTTTGGGGTAACTTGTTGGAGCATTTGGCATCACAAGAACGTGTTCATGTTTCAGCAAGTCCAGAGATCCCAAATGGAGATTGTGTGAGGTATTCGATACAGGACAGATGAGATTTTACTCAGTTTGTGGCTACTGGCAATTAATGTCAAAGCTGGGCTCGAAACTTCGCCAGTTCTCTCACTAGACACCTCTAGATGGGAGGCGTATTAAGCTGAACTGTGTGATAAGGCAGTTGATGGGAATTCTGGCTAGGCTGCTGCTGCTGCTGCACAGTGAGGGAAGATACTTGGTAGGGTACAGGTTCTCTTTGGGTATCTGTTCTCCTTTGATTGTTGAACTTTGCGGCATCAAGTTTGGATTTTAGGTAGCAATTTAGAAAAAGGCTTCTAAGCTTGTGGTGGAGTCGGATTCACGAGAGGCGATCGACTTATAGGAGCATCTGGCTCCTCATCTGCAAGTGACTCGTTAGTTACACATATCATATCTGTGGCCTAATTTAATTCGATTTTTAAGGGAGGTGCATGTCTGCCATACCTTTATAGAAAATAACTTATGTTCAGACAAGTTAGCCAAGGATTCTTTAGCCCTTCTAGGGGAGTTCCAATTGTTAGAGACTACCCCGTCAAGTATTTCTATGTTGTTCGATTTCGATTTCTAGAGAATAAATAGAAATACCTCTTCGGCCTAGTTAGGCCTTGTTTCTACTTAAAAAAAGGTGAAGGATACTAACCACGAGAGTACCTACGGATGGCAAAGACTAGAGTTTGACATTACCACTTATGAATTTTTTTGGCAGCGATTAAATGGACTCCAGTTTTTGCTAAATATATCCCAATTTTTTTTTAAAAAATATTAAATGACCTAACTACATTCCATATAAAGGGTTTTTGCTCTCCCCATGCCCAACTCATCTTATCCATCCATACCCCACTCACACCACCGTCTTTCCCATTCTTAAATCGCACTCACATTCGGCCCTAATCCGATGAAATGCGGGCGAAACCACATGAATTCGACATCGTGAGTGCGATTCTCCATCTCTTTTGTGTTGGTTTTGTGGTTTACTTGGAGTTTTTGGCCTTTTTGAGTCGGTTGGGTGTTGTGTTGGGTCCAGGGCTTCGATTTAGGGCTTGAATTTTACATTTTGGACACAAAAATGTTGATAGAATTGAGAATATCAAGTGATTCCGAGCAAAACCCAATAACGTTTTGGTCGTTTTCATGAATTTTTAGGAGTTTTGGAAAAAAAAATTCCATTCTTGTCGTCCATGAGTTGCGGACACACAGGGCCGAGATTTCTTTGAAGGTCTCTGTCGGTTCCCACTGAGACCTATAAAGAGATCTCGATTGGAGTCAGGTGAGACCCAGTTTCCTTCCACCAAGATCGAGACCTTTTCAAAGGTCTCGCTCGGTGGGATTAAGATGAAGCCAACCGAAACCTCTAAAGAGGTTTCGATGGGAGCCATTTGATACCACTTTAGAGGTCTTGGTCATGTATAACTAAAACCTATAGGCCAGAGATAAAAGGGAATGTTTGAATAATATGGTATATTTAGCAAAAAGTGGGGTACATTTAGTGTGAGGCCTGAGATCCCACAGACTGGGCCCCGTCCGGCCTAAACCTACGTAGATCCCTAAGTCAATCATTGTGAAGACAACGCAGGCCTAGTCAGCCTCCAATTACTATATTCTCATTAAAATAAAGTTTTAGAGTTGAGTTATCAAGTTATGCAAGTTTTAATAGTTACACAGTGGAAATAAACTTAAGCAAATTTAAATAACTCAAAATATATAGTCAGGACAACCTACAATGTGGAACCCTAAAATAAATGGATAAACATGCATATCTGGTGATAAACAGTAAAAAGATCGACAATACATGATACCCTATGTCACTCTATCCTAAAATGTCCCAGTGTTATAAACAAAAATTGTGTATATCACCTATAAAAATACATAACCTGCAGTGTGCAAGAGAAGAAACTGCTCCGAGAGTCCTTAGAGGAGGTCACCAATCAACGACCTCTTGCCCTTGCTCGTCTCTACCCGATCTGCACCCACCGTCATAAACTAGATGGTGAGTACAATAAAGTAGAAAATAATAACCCGAAGGATATAAACAGTAATTCATGAATCATTTAAAAGCACTATAAGAATCGTGCGGGTGTTTAAAAACAGATAAATAATGGAAAAATGCATGATAAATAGACTGAAAGGTAATCACAACGATAAATAGTGCCTAGGAACCAAAAGAAAGCAAACTAAGTGGTGTTAATCCACCAAGTTGCAGGTCGCAACCACAACTTGACTTCCAAAAGAAGCGACTTTACAAGTGAACAACTCAGTCAGTATGGCGTGGTGGGATCAACAGTGCCCTGAATATCGCAACCACATCAATGACCTCCAATCCTGTACTCGGGGTAAGGCTATGTTTGTTCTGGCTAACACCAAACCTGCAGGTAATGTAAAGACCCAAAAAATATTTTGCCTGTGTGACGACGTGTATTACCTATTTATACTCATGTATGTGTGACAAGACGGTGACGTCAATTTACAAGCAGGGTTTCCCTAAAAAACGTGTCGTACGGGGGTCGGGCAAATGAAATATGAGTACACGGGGTCGAAAAATGATTTTTGTGGGCGACTGACAAATAAAATACAATAATTAATTAATCTGAGATATTGTTTGGGTTGTTAATAATTAATTAATTAAGTGATGTCGTGACACAAATCATCCCACGGCGCCACTCACGAACGTCTGGAACAGTGGAAATTGGATTTCACGTTTTGAGTGACGTCGCTAGGCTTTTGACCTCACGACGCCACCCAAGGCATGACATTGTTCACAAACCAAATTGTGAAAATTTACGAAAACTTCAGGATTTCTCTCGAATATCCAAATAGGTTCAAATACGACTCAATACCCGGGGAATTGACCCAAAATAATGAAAATTGGTAAGGCTTGAAAAATGGGAAAAATTACAATTTAAATGGAAATAAAACTCTAACACAACCAAAATGGATAAAAAATGATTACCAGGTACTTAATGGACTGGTGACGAGCATACGGGATCAATTTGGGGACGTTTGAGAGCCGCGAACACAGAGTTTCGCGTTGTACTGTGAGTAAAATCAGTGAAAGCTTTAATATTATTTCATTTGTGCAATTGTTTAGCTGTTATTTTTCTTGAGCAATATTTCTTGGTGAAATATGATTTCTTGAATTCCGTTTGTGGTATCTATCATTGGTGAATTATCGGTTTGGTTTTCTTGGATTTTGAATGAGTGGTCTTTTGGGTCTAAATGAGCGATATGGTGGTCACAGGTTCGGTAAGTCTGTTTAGTGATCTCTCTCATACCGTGATTACACGAATTCTGGACGTGCCTAAACCCGCAGTTTAGGAGATGGAAAGTCTGACCGTGAGTTGAACTGTGTGTAGGCTACAGTATTGTGACTCATTCTAAATTGTCTAGTGGTTTGTTTAGGTCCAGATTTTGTTTGGGAAGTCCGATTGCGTACTATGTGTTGCAATTTGATGGACTTGGAAGACTTAGATGTTTTTTTGCTTTGTGCACTTGACATTCATGTATCGTTGATATCTCAGTAATTCATTATCATGTAGTTTTTATTATCTTTGTGATATCTACGCATGATACTTGATTAGCCATTTATTTGATGTTTGAAATTATGTTGAGACTCCACTTGGTTATTACTGTTATACTTTTTGTACTCACTGTCATTTTTATGACGGTAGGTGTAGCCTTTTCATATTGCAGGATTGAGAAAGGTAAAGGACCGGTAATAAGCGATTAAGGTTGAGGACAACTAGGTGATCTTCTCTCGCTTATTGGGTAGGTCCTATGTAATATATATATATATATATATATATATATATATGTTTCAAATGCTGGTATATGGTGCATGAGAGATCTTGGACATGTATTATCCTCTAGCTTTATGACGTTGGTATATATATGCGGGGTTTCCACACTCTAGGTTGTCCTAACAGGTGTTTCGAGTTATTTCATTTAGTTGAGTAGAATTTGCTTCCGCTATACTTTGAATAACTCACAGTTAATATAACTTTAATTAATGGGTAATGAAAAGGAAGGCGGACTAAGTTTGCTTTGACTGCGCGAATGTTGAGTCGGGGTTTACGTAAGTCTAGGCCGGATGGAGCCCAGTTTAGGGTTGTAGAATTGGAGTCGTCACAGGTAAGGTCACGTTTTTATGTCTAGCACCAGATCCATGAGTACTTTCCTAACGCACTTAGGCTTTAGGCACTCAGCCAAAGAATAAAGAATGGAATTCCGAAAAATAGAACATTTGAACAATAACAAGGAAAAATAGATGATGAATAACTATTCATGTCCTAATTGATTTTACTTACCTCAAACGTCACAAAAATCGTCTCTCGCGACTCCTACACTTCCAAATTCAGTCCCCAAACGCACGTCTCTAGTTCTCTAGATCTCTGGTATTCATTTGGGTCAATTTTGGTCGCGTTAGAGTCTTATAAACTTATTTTATAATTTAAATTCCAATTTTAGGTTTTAGTGTCCAACTTGACTCATAAATAACCTGACCTGATTCTCGTTATATTCTCGACTATCATTCAACAGTCCTTAACTTTTGGGGATCCATTTCATAAGTTTTTTAAGTGAATTAAAGGTATTTGTACTAGTGGAGATCCTCGAGAAAGGCCCCAAGAAGTCCAAGAAAAATTGGACAAAATTGTCCTTTTTTTGTGTTTCAGCCCCCTAGTGCCATATGTGGTGTTGTGGGGTCAATCCTTACGACGCCCCTCACGACGCCAAACTAGGCAATGGTTTGCCCATTTAAGGTCGTGGGGATTTGTTCCCAGTGGCGCCAGATCGAGTTTATGTGTAGAGGTTTTTGAACTCTCACGCCTTCGTCGTCACGTTTCGAGCCACTTCCATTTTCTCAAGGGCTTTTAATTACACCATTGGGTGTTCTCGAAAGACCTAATTCAACAACAATTGATCACTTCACAAAATTAACACCGAAATCATCAAAATATCAAAATCCATTAATTCCTCTACAACCACCAAAACCCAACATTAATACACACATAATTGATCACATAAACTTCAATTACACCATACCAAACCATAAAATCAGTGAGTCTCTATTCCCAATTCATTTTTCCATCAAAAACCACAATTCAAAGCTCAAAATGCTCAAAATTGAATGAACGACTAAGATCTCACCTTTATCAATGTTTGTGTACAATCCAACCCTTGAATCCCTCAAAAAATCGTTAAGAAATCTACCCCTTCACTCCTATTTTCTGATTTGCTCAAAAGTGAGTGAGAAAAGTTGGTCTAACCATCAAAATGTTGATATTTGTACTCAAGATTTCATCTCATGTGTCGCACAAATCTAAAGGATATCTAATGGCCTTAATTTGGGTTGTCTCAACCACTTTAATGACTCATTTGTGACACTCACTCTTGTTCTGATCCATTTTTGATTTTCTTGTTGTCGGGCGTTTTGCCCGTTGACTCGCGGCGCAAGTCGCGTTTTACTTCAAATTTTCAATTCAAACAATCTCGACTATGGTTAAATTATAGTTTTTGTATTTTCATAATTTTCATGTAATTTTATAAAATCACTTCCTGTGTTTCTTTACCCGTAATTCGTTCGGTACTCGTGTCGACACGTTTTCCTAGGCAAAACTATACTCGCAAATTTGACGCGATAAATAAAATGAAATTATACATTTGGTCATTTGAAATTCACATTTTTTTTTATAAAAGTTGAAATTCACATTCAAGTATAAATAAACAGTACAAACACTACAAAAAATAAAATATACCTCGGTGTCAACTCCCGAGGCTTAAACAAGTACGCCCACTCATGACGGTCCAGGTCATAGTCCTAAAACGTGACATGTGACATATGTTAAATTTGAGGGTCGCTACATTTAGCAATGATATTTTGGAGATTTTTCTAAAAAAAGTGGGGTACGTTTAGCAATTAAAATGCGGCTTACATACAGTAACATGTTCTTTCAAGTCCGAGTCTATCTATACTCCACTTGTCCACGTTTCAAAAACAAAAAAACGCATTGCAAATAGTCTTCTATATTTCCAACTTTACTCCCACCCACACATGACACACCACACACACACACACTTCAATCACCAACAATTTCTTATCTTCTTTTTTTTTTAAGAACAACAATTTCTTGTCTTATATACATAAACGTTCACCTATTTTAATAGAAAATAAATGGAAAATATTACAATGACACCCAAATGTCACGTTTAAAGTCACACTGAGTAACGTGGTATATGAACCCACATTCTTGAAAGTTGTCCATGCGAGTCTTTAGATACACACCTCGCGTGTTATGCACCGAAAACTATATGCACACACTCGAAAGTTACCCATTTTTATACAGAGCCTACACATTTCATTACTTGATGTGACTTTGGAGTGTCATTATAGCATTTTCAAAAATAAATAGGAAGATGCTACAATGACACCCTAAAGTCACACTGAGGAGATATACGCATGTAGGTCCCACGTAAAAGAGTGCGCAAATAGTTTTTGGTGCATAATACGTGATTGTGTAGCTTGAGGTGTGCACAGATGACTCCCTATGACATGGGCCCGCATCTACATATGATGTGAATTTGGATATAACTACAAATTAAAATATATTTAAAATTAAGAGGCCCATGCTTTCATATTTATTTTTTATATAAATCGTATTTTTATAAGAGAAATAGAAAAAGATTGTTTGGGGAATTTAGTGATTGAAGTGTGTGTGTTGTGTGGATGTGTTGTTGGGTAAAGATGGAAATAAAGAAAGACTATATGCATTGCGGTGTTTTTTTTTTTTTTTTTTTTTTGAGAAGTAGACACGTGGAGGACATATGGACAAGGATTGGAAAGATTGGAAAATATGGTACTATATATAAGCCGCACCCGAGCAAATGGGGTATATTTAGCAAAATTAGAATCCGTTTAGCTGCTGCCTTTTTTTTTAGTAACCATGGGTTTCAATTCCTTACGACAGCTAAACGTGGGGCACTGATGGTCTCGTTTCGCAATCCCAGGGCCTGTAGAACTAGTCAGACAAAGTGTAACAAGTGTTTTTTTTTTGTTTTTTATCAATGAGAGCCAAACCCACGATCTTTCTAAATTTTGTATTTTAAAGAGTGATGTCTCATCCATCTTACCGTAGAGATACTTTGACATAAATTTATCAAGTGTTGGGACGCGAACTTGTTTGAAAACGCACACAAAATCATTTGGGAAATGCATGAGTAACCTACTTTTAACACCTACATCTGATATCTAATTATTTATGGATCTACAAATACACTTTGAAACAAGGGCATACATATTTCAATGCAAAACTCAAAGGACTACAATAACTTGATGTCAAATGTAGGTATTAATAGTGAGTCAACTAATCATTTTCCAAATCATACAAGGGAATACAAAAATCGCTTTTGTAATTTTTGAAAGCATGTATAATTCTGATTTACATTTTAGAGTTTTTAAAGTTTAACTTGCGAACTATCTTGATTAGCGTCTCATGGTTATTAGCAACTACCCCAGTAAAAATATGCCGGTAGTAAAAAAAAAATAACAAATGTAGAGCGTTCAACTCTATCTTTTAAATTCATTTGTCTCGATTAATAAACTTAAATCTTTGTTGATATTAACAGGTAGAATAGCTACAATAGCCGAATTCTAACATTTTCACCGGGAGAATCAATGTTTGAGTCTCGTGGAATGCGTAATAAATGAACCTGAATTATTCTTCCAATTAGATTCATGATAGACTCGGACTAATTATTAACTATAGGTCTAATATTTGTTCCATAAAACTTAAACCTTGGTTCTCTCGGTAGAAATGCTAGACGTCGGCCACTGTAGTTTTTTTTTCTTTGAAGAGAAATTAAAATTTTATTAATCATTTATGACTCAATACAGAACCAGACATAAAATCAAGTACATTGATTCACTAATCTTATTTGTGCAAACAAACTGTCATTAATTTGACTTTTTTTTTTCAAAATTGAAACAGTATGACAATCAGGGACTGCTCTCTACAACGCTGAAACTCATGACAATACATGAAAGTACTAGAACCACAAAACGAATAACAAAACAAACTATCATTAATTCAGCCACTGTAGTTATTCTACTGTGATTTGCTCATACACTGATGTAGATATCCTTAAAAATTAAATTTGTCTACTTAATAAATATTTACCTCCATAAGTAGGAAACATAAAAAAATAAAATCACCATATTTGCACTGGCATCCCACTTGACTAGCTTAACCTTGACCATGGCACATTAATAATCTTCATCAACAAACAAGTAATACTTTAGTTGGTTAAATCGTCCATTATAAGTTGCAGAACTGAAGGACGGCTCTCCTTCCCTTGCTTCAACGATAGAGCGAGATTCATTTTGTAGGGTGTTTCTCTGTGTGAGAATAAATCACTAAGCATTACTGTTACTATGTCACATTTGATTTACTGTAGAAATATTACTGTGCACGTGCAGTGATTGTGAGTGCATGAATCAACGGTGAGGTGGTGTGTTAACCATGTGGTTATTACGTAACCCTAGTTGTGCACTATAAATACATCTTAACATATTGAGAGAGTAACAACTCTCTTAGATCTGATTTCTCAAGTTCTTGTTGTTCAATAGTCCAAGGTTTCAGAGACTTCTGAACCATCTTCAACACTCTGGAATGCATAATCCTTGTTCAATGTTTAAAATGCACGTGAAGGAGGCGAGGGTTGCTCGAGCATGTAATAAGAAAACATCGATCTATGGACAAGCTTTTGTGTAATATGTTATGTTTTTTAAGAGAAACATCCCATACACAAGATATGCTTAAATAGTTGCACAATTCGAACAGATGACCTCTAAAAGGGCATCCAAGTGAACAACTAATAAGGAAAATACGGCAATCTAGCTATTTTTGTTTTTTGGGTATTAGGCAACCTATTTTATTATATTGAAAGAATGATCAGCACAATCACAAGATTTTGACCACATTGTAGTAAGGAAAATGATTTGGTAACATTTCTGGAGACAACCGATCACATCGGCACATGTGTTCAATTTTAAGTAATTGCTGGTGGGGCTCATCGTTGACAAAAGTTGAACACATGTACATCACGCCATGCAATCGATTTGCATCATGGAGAATGTCATTATATCATTTTCTTGGTAGAAAATGTAAGTATCAACAATGTGTTTCCTTTCCCCAAAAAAAAAAAAAAAAAACAATGTGTTTCCTTTAATTAGGGACCATCAGAATTTGATGCGACATAGGGGATTAATTAAGGCTTGAAGGTGAATGGCCATAATTCAAATACGTGGACACAAGATTGTTAACGAAAAATGCGATTCAAAGCCATAGAAAGAATAGTAATAGTTTTCAAAAAAAAAAAAAAAAAAAAAAAAAAAAAAGTTATAAACATAATAAATACCTCCTTAGTCAAAAATCAGCTATTTCTTATTTCACGTGGTCTAAGGTAGCAATTTTTTCAAATAGAGCTCTTTTCCTTTCTTTTCCCTCATTGGTGTTTTTTTGACCCGACTAATCTACTGCTTTTGACCCATTGGATTCAACAATGAGTCAAACACGTCTCCACCTCATCAAATGGGCCCACAAAAAGATATTTCTTTTGGGGCTCAATGTTTCCCGAGTTTAATTTTCCATTGATCATGGCTCTTGATAACATAATTGAAGTCCATTGTAGATCAAAGTAGAAGTAGTCTCCCCTAAGCATTATAAGTAATTGCGACCAATATAAGTTTTATGAATCTACTTTGATCGATTATGTCTGTCCAATAAACGTCAATAAGTTTATAATTACTTATCATGATCTTGTTATTGGGACAACGATGCCTCTTAATGGCGTAAGGTGGTCAATTTAGAACTAAAATCTTCTTCCGATGCTACATAAGGTTATGATTACTTGATTACATCATAAAAAAAACATAAAATTTTAAACATACGGAAATTCTAGAAGTGTTCTTTTAAAAAAAATTTTAAAGGCTCTAAATAATGATAAATAGGAAAAATCAGTCAAGTTCAAAGAGTATGAAGAAATCAAGCTTACACTTAAAAGATGGTTCCAAATTAAGGACCAACACAAATATAGCAAAGAAATATTAATTTGCTTTGTTCTTTAATTAGATGATTGAGAGGTCATATTTGATAGGTAAATTTAAAATTTGGACTAGACCATCACTCACGCACTGTCCTTAATTATTTGGGAAATCTCTCTCTCTTCTCTTTTTTTTTTTTTTTTTTTTAATTTCAGTGAGAATCGAGAACTTGCCTTTTTGACAAGTGATGTCTTTACCATCTCACCTGAGAGGCTTTGACTCGAAAAATCTCTTCTTCATCTGTTAATTTTCACACTTGCGTCACAGCCATCCAATAATAAAAACGACTAATTGCTTTCAAACTAGTATACGGCCAACCTAACCCATGAGAATTTTAAATAATATAATTAATCTTAGGTTTTTTTTCCTTAGATTATCATAAAGTTTAATTTGGTCAAATATTCTTATTCATTGTACCATTATTTGTGAACTAGAGTGCACGACGTACGTTGAAAAAAGCTTTCAATTTTACTTGCTAAAAAAAGAAAGCATAGGTTTCATTTCATCAATCACCCTTTTGAAATGGTAATTAAGTGATACTAGACAATTAGTTTTTTTTTTTTCATTGTTTGAAATAAAGACTAAACTAGGATAGCATCTCTACTAAGATGGATGAGGCTGTCCAGGTATCACATGCTAAAATGCAAGGGAAGGGGTGGTCATAAATTTGGTTTCTATTTTTTTGCCAAAAGATTGGAATAAGAATCTTAGGGGGTACACTTAAAGATTTGCTCATAATAAGAATGGCACACTTAAAGATTTGCTTCAAGTTTACAACCAAAAACCAAGTAATCATGCTAACTTTCTATGAGTAAAATAGATTCACCATGCATAGTGGGTGTTACATTCAATGAAAATGTAAAACATCCAAAGGTCTGATTTAAGGTTTCTGTAATTTTCCGGTAAAGCGAAATTGTCTAGAGCAACAACATTAATCAAGCCTTAATCCCAAATATGTTAGGATCAACTACATGAATCACATGCTTCCAATAAGCTCGATGTAAAGCGATTGATGCGATTATTTCATAATTGTTTAAATGTTCTTAATTAATACATTACAAGTTACATGAAGTCTACTTTTATTCTATCAATTTTTTATATTTGTTGATTTTCTAACTAAGTCGTTCGCAACTAAGCAGTCTTGAATATATTTTGTAGGCTTAAAGAAGAGCTAAAAGAATCAGGAGAAAGATCAATTTTATTTCTACAATGTGGATGTTAAATATAAAATGAAGTACAATTGAAAATAACTGTCTAAGAATCCCTAAAATAACTCATACAAATTAGAACGGACTAGGAATAAGTCAAGTGACTGATTCAAATACATTAACAACTAAATGACTAATTCAAACACAAAAAAGGAAACAACACAAACTCTACTAATTGCATAACAAGTTCATAATAACTTACAGCAAATATAGCATTTTGCTAACAAATCTCCTCATTGCTATTTTTGCTGCAAACCACAATTAATGTCTTTTTATGTTGTGGCATGTACTAGCTGCCATGTTTGATTTTTCTTTATCATCCTTATTTCCTCCTCCAATGCAACAATTCCTTTTGATCTTTAGCAAGCTCAGCATATCCTGCAGGTTTAAGGACAACCACATTACAGAACATCATCAATTCTATCATCTACACGCAGCTCTCCTTTATCTTCTTTGACATTGATAGTTGCAGGTTCCTCCTTGTTCCAATTCCATTTTCCACCTTCATGAAATTTCACATTTCTGCACACTTTCACATTTCTAGATGAAAGCTGAAAAATTCTAAAACCTTTGGTGACATTGCTGTAGCCAAAAAAGACTCCATATTCAGCTTTTGGATCTAGCTTCCCTCGCTTGACATCTTGAACATGAATGAAACATAGACATCCAAATATTTTTGACATCCAAATATTTTCAAGTTAAGAATCGGCTTAAAACCATACCAAGCTTCAAAAGGTGTTTTTCCTTTTAAAGCCTTTGTCGCTAACCGGTTAAGCAAGTAAATACTCGTATTAACAGCTTCTACCAAAAATTTATTTGGCATACCCTTCTCAAATAACAAACATCGAGCCATGTCCATGACGGTTCTAATCTTCCTCTCACTAACGCCATTTTGTTGAGGAGTGTAGGTTGTAGTAAATTGATGCTCAATCCCTAAATCTTCACAAAACTTAGCAAATTTTTCAGCAGTATATTCAATACCATTATCGGATTGAATTACTATGATTTCACAACTGCTTTGATTTTCAATCACAATTTAAATTTCCAAAAGACATCAACAACCTCATTCTTTTGTTTGAGAAAATAAACCTAAAACATTCAGGTAAAGTCATTGATGAAAAGTATGAAGTACCTACTACCATTTAAAGAAGCAGTTCTCATGCCTCCACGAACATCAGTATGAATGAGTTGAAGCTTTTCATCTGCTCTCCATGCTTTTCCAACTGGAAAGGGCAATCTGGTTTGTTTCCCCAATTGACATATTTCACATATAGCTGCAGTTCCTCCTGCTGTGAATGACATTCCCTTCACTATCTCCTTCTTGTGCATTCCATGGTAGAATAATGAAAGTGCCTCAGCCTCTTGTGCCATAATTCAGCTTGGTTCTCCGCACATGGATTTGCATTGAACTCCACTTCAGTCCAATCAAGACAAAAACTTTTGTCTTTCATTTTTACAGTAAATAGTTCAACATCACATGAGTAAAAAATAACACACATATTATCCTTAAGGTAACAGAACAACCCTTCTCAAGTAGTTGTCCTACACTTAGCAAGTTTTGATTAATCTCCGGAACAAACATAACATCAGAGATTAACTTAATACCTGTTGGACCTACAATTGCAACAGTCCCTGTACCTTTAACTTTGATGAATTGTCCATTGCCAATTCTGACTTTTGACATTACTGACTTGTTTAAGTCTCTGAAAAGTGATGCATCAAATGTCATATGATTAGTGCATCTACTAACAATAAGCCAAACATTGCAGGAAGTTTGACTTGCGAAACAAGTGACTGAAAATAGTTGCTCCTCCTCGTGCTCCCGACCCACGACTTGAGTTTGCTAGTGTTTGTTTTTACAAACCTTCTCCATATGACCCATTTGACCACAAGACCTACATTTAATATCAGGCCTAAACCAACAAAATTTTTCTAAATGAGAAGTTTTCTTACAGTGTTGACATTGAGGAGAATTCCTTTTGGTGCCACTGCTTTGACATTCCTTCCCATTCTTCTTTTGCCAATGTTGTTTCTTGCCTTTCTCATCTGCAGTGAATGCTTCTTCAACAACTTTTTCATTTTTGTAAGCCCTCCTTTGCTCTTGAGCATGAAGCACATGAAGAAGCTCAGCTAGAGAAATTGTTGCCATATCCCTTGAATCTTCAAGAGAAGATATTTTGGATTCAAATCTCTCCAGTAAGGTTACAATTATTTTTTTAACAACTCAACTATCAAGAAAGTTTTCTCCCAATAATCTGATTTTGTTGACTATTTTCTGCACCTTGTCTATGTGGTCCTTCAACAGATCAATCTCCTTCATTTGTAGCATCTCAAACTCCCTCTTCAAATTCAAGATTTGCATCCGCTTTGTCCTGACATTACCTTGATATTCTTCTTTTAAAAGATCCCATGCTTGTTTTGCACTTTCACAAGTCATGATCTTTGTGAATATATCTTCGCGTGAATGCAGGTTTTGGTCTTGTGCCTCTTCTTCCTATCCTCCCTAAATCTTTTCATTTGAGCAATTGTTGGATTTTCTGGAAGTGGCAGAATTTCATTTGTGTCCACCATCTCCCATAGACCATTTGCTTCCAAATATGACTCCACAGTCTCCATTTTCACAGCCCATGCATGGTAACTTTCACCTGTGAAAACTGGGAGGTGCAGCCAAGAAATTTCTGCCTGCCATTAATGAAGGTAGGTGTTCAGGCTTTGGTTGAAAGGTTCCTCACTAATTCACTCACACAGGTCCTCTAAGAAAACAGCTCTGATTTTGTAGGCTCTGAAATCAAATTTTATTTCTAAAATGTGACTGTTAAATACAAAATGAAGTACAACTGAAAATAACTGTCCAAGAATCCCTGAAATAACTCTAACAAATTAGAACTGACTCGGAATAAGTCCTATGTGACTGATTCAAATACTTTAACAACTAAATGACTTATTCAAACACAAAAAAGGAAACAACACAAACTCTACTAACTGCATAACAAGTTCCATAATAACTTACAACAAATATAAAATTTTGCTAACATATTAAAACCATTGCAACCACCAATCCCTAATATTTGGATGCATTATTGTCACTCCTACGTTTCTTTGAATCTCATTTTTGTCAAGAAATGGGAAACTAAAATGGGATTGTTGAGTTTCTAAGGTAACAATTTAATAGAAATTATAGATTCATAAGTGGAACTATGTTCCATATTGATTTAGTATAAATATCAGAAAGGGGTGAAATCTTCTTGACAAAATGAACAAGGATATCTTTTGGCAACAAAGAAAAAATAAAAATAAAAATGAAAGAACTAAACTATTTTCAAATTAGTTGCTGAATTGGATCATAAAAAATATCCATCCTGAAGCGAATGAAATGTATATATACTCAAGAATAATGAAAAGATACCTTTCAATTCCAGAAGCCTTCCATCTTAGTTTTGAACGTAATGACGAGGCACCTGTTGGTTTTCAAGGCATAAATTATGGCTCAGGCAGTTACCGCATTCAAGGCTAAAATGTACTTGAGCCCTCCATCCCCGCTTCTTTGGTTGAATGCACTAACATTCAACATCATTGGCAAATGCTTAAGATAGGACCACGGAAACTGCAAGAGAAATTTAAGGAATCCATCTAAATTGAAACATGGTGCACTTACATTGTTGAAAATGACTGCCATAGAGATCATAGCAGGAGCAGTTGATTCTCCCTTCCCACAACGAAACACTGAGAAGGGGGTCCATTCCTTCAGATTATTTGATATATCAGCAGCTAAAGAATTAGAAGTGTGTCCTAACTGAGGAGAGGATGAAGACTACCTTTCTATCACCTGAGATTTAAATCAGCCTTTGCAACAACTGACATCATCATATTAATAAACTCAAGCAAGAAAGGAAAACAAAGGGGAAACTAAATAGTGAAAAACCCTCGATCAAATATGACAAGTTGCAACCAATGTATGTAGTACAGCACTTCAGAAAGCAAATGATGTTTAATTATCAGGGATCAAGAACAATATACAGTCGAATAATGTTTTCCACAAAATTCATGCAATGACCAACTTTCAAAAGTTATGCCTCAAAGGCTTCAAAAAAAAGGTACGCCTCAATTTACACAACAAAGTGATTTGTCAAATCCTACAATTCCACCAGACAACAAATCTGAAGCATCTAAAGCAACATATAAGATATATCACAGGAACATCTGAAATCTTGAAGCAAATATAATGATACTGTTAAGAATTAGTACTGCATTGGGTATTAAGTAAATATAGAAAGGGTTATAAGTTTAGACTGAAGCCTCCATTCCAAACCTTAAGCCCTCACTTATTCTACACCTTCCTCGTATATAAACTTGGACTTGGTATCTCATCCTACAATGGTATCAGAGCCAAATGGTTGTCCAAGTTCAAATTATCGAACAAGTTTGGCTAATGTCCCAGTGGCTAGTTGCCCGTTCAACTTGAGGATCCAATTAATTCAAGTCTCAACTTGGCTATCACCCTTTGGACTTGAGGGAGAGTGTTAAGAATTAGTCCCACGTTCGGTATTGTTAAGTAAATAAAGAAAGGGTTATAAGTTTGGATTGGAGACATCATCTTGCCTTAGCAATTTGGTGAGGCCCCCACTCCAAACCTTAAGCCCTCGCTTATACACACTCTCCCTCTTATATAAATTTGGACTAGGGTATTCCATCCTACAAAATCTAATAGATATCTCTGTGAAAAGTGTCTATATAAGCACTTCATGAAAAGCACCTTGAAGCCTCTTCTATTGTATATCAAAAGAAAAGAAACATTATCACATAAAAGGGGAAAAAAGAAACAGATAGTGCCCAAGCTCCAATTTCAAAATAGATTTTGATGGACAAACACCAAAATAGGTTTATCACCAGAGGTAGATCAATAAATAAATTTGTCATTTAACAAAAGTAATTGCCTTCTTTTTTTTTTTTTTTTTTTTTTTTTCTAACAATCATCATCAAGCAACAAATTTGACAAGCTCAATTCTATTCTTTAATAAAAGTAATTTGAACATCTAATTCAATGCTCATTTTTAGGTTCTCATTCCCATGAAGGATCTCCATCATGACCCATATACATTGAGAGTCTCGTTATATTATTGCAATTTCTAGGAAAGGTTTTGACCAAGTATTGTACAAGTAGAGTGATTGATAGGCTTTAGATACGTCCCTACCACCGAAAGCCAGAATCAAAAGTTAGCACTTATTGACTAACTAAAAAAATATCTCTTTTTAACTGGAAGAATACCCAATTGACAAGGTACTGAACATTTTCAAATCCCCACTCTTTTCCTAGGAAGGTGCATGTTCTAACTCTAACGAACCCGTAAGTTATGAAGGCAAATATGTTGTTACCAGAAGAGATCTTGGTTGTGAGGTCCCAAGAGGCTGAATGGCAAGTGTCGATGAGCATTAGATAGCTTCACTTCCTCATTTCAAATCCAATGAAACCATCAAAAACCATCTCACCTTTGGTGAAGATTTTAACAAATTAACCATAATTGCCTTGCAAACTCGGCGTCAATGAAAGCTAAATGAGCATTACCTTATTATAGTCACCCCACTTCATCCACCACTTATCTTATTAGTTGTGTATGAAACATTCTGATCAAAGCATATTTCTGTTCTTCCTGGTTCTTCAGGTAGAAAGTAGTTCAGGATTATGCCTGAAACCTTTAAGCCTTTATTTATCACTTGAACCTAAGTTCAACAGCTTTGTTTGAAGTGTTGTAATCTAAGATGCATTCCACTGCCAAAAGAATCAACAGAACCAAAAGCAATGACAGAATCCAAACCAAGATCCTAGGCAAAAACAAAATCAAAATTAAGGGAGGATATTCGCAATAGCTGAGCAGGACCCAGCAGCTCAAATGCCAAAACCTTGGAAGTGGTCTTACGTTTATGGAAGAGGATGCATTTGCATTGTTAAACGTAACATTTCTAGTGGCAATGCTAAGAACAGTAAGCCTGAACAGCAAACCCATCAAGAAGCAATGTTGGCGTTTGTAGTTTGGCTGAGCACAAGTGTTGAGGTCCAAATTGAAGAAGGATGAATTAAACGGCACTTAATATATTAACAAAAAACGAGTACCACTTTCTCATGTGAGTATGCCCTTCAAATTTCACCAAATTAATCTGAATTACACAATTACGGTTGTAGACACCAGCAATTTATAAAAGATAGGTAGTTTATCACAGGCATCTTTTATGCACAAAACTTATTTCTACTATGTCACTTCTGAGGTCCTTTAAATCCCAAATTCGTTGGGGTCGGCTACATGGATCAAACTCTTCCATTGCGCTCGATTTAGTGCAATTGATATTGTGCTTTCCAAATCCTTTAAATCTCCACTAGTCAGTGCATCCCAAGTTAGCTTCGGTCTACCCTACATAATCGAATTTCTTCAGTTTTTATTGAGTCAATTTTTCTAGTGGGAGCATTTGTCCGCTGTCTTCGAAGGTGTCCAAACCACCGCAACGGTCCTTCCCTATCTTTGCGTCAATTGGTGCTACTTCTACTTTTCTTTGAATTTTTGTACTTCTTATTCTATCTTTACATTTTTACCACACATCCACTTGAGACCCTCATTTCTGCTACATTCATTTTAACTATTTATGAGGAAACCATGCAAACAAAATAAAATAAAATAAATTCTCTGCTCCAAGTTTCACAAATACAAGTTCAAAGGAACCCATGTCATAGGTAGCATGGATTAAGGTTCCATAAGAGCGTAAAGAGGGAAGTCAATCTCCCTAACCTCACAACTCACAAGCCCCTATCTTACCTCCCTCTGTGGACCCTAGTCAACATTTGTTCTGAAAATAATAATGAATATACAAAGTTGACTATGATTTCTAAATGGAAAACTTGACCAAATTCTAACGAAGTAAGCTTAATTTGTTAAATCATAACCCCATTTCACCCATCCATGCTTCATGAAAAAAAGTCATCTAACCCAAGTACCCAACAAAGATAAGGGGCAAAAGGCTTGCACAAGGATACCATAAAGAGGCTTGGGAAAGGCATCATAGCCAACATAACTTGCATCAAAGATAAAGGGGAAGAGAGGTCAGCTTGGTATTTCAGTTGAACTTCTCTTTCCGCCAATTCTGCAACAGGCTAGAGGTTATCAAAGGATCACCGTGCATAGGGAAAATGGAGGCTCATGGGCTGATACAAACAGTAAGCTCATAAAGAATAAAGACAAGAAGGAAAAAAAATTTCATTCCTAAGATGTTGCTCGAGTAATTTGATATCACACCTTCTATGACATAGAGAACCTAGATGCCAGCAAAGATGCTTCGTAGTTAGTAATTTAGGTGGGCTACCAGCTGTTCAGACTTCCTTTACAACGAACTACACCTTTCTAAAGACATCCTAAGAGAGACCTTTAATGACATGGAGAACCTAGATTCAACAAAGACATTTCATAGTTAATATTTTATGTGGACTATGTGCTATTTCGATACTTCATTAAACAAATGATTCTCGAGTTGCGCCCCTTTGAACTATCTTTACAATCCTCACCCAGTAATTTGTTTGGAGGTATCTTTTTAGCTAAAATAATAATGTCTTTCTCTTGTTGCCTTAAAACAAACCTTTTACAATGTCTCATTTTTTAACAGTTACAGCCAAATGGACACCTTTTCAAGGGCTCTCTCTAAAAGGTGCCTTCCACATGATTTAAAGGTCCAAATTGCAAACCAACAAATTTAATTCATAATGCTAATTGCTAAATAATATAGACCACAACATCTGGCACAGCTTGTGCCACATTGACTACATAAAAAGTAATTAATGCATGATCTAATGGTAAGAATAAAGGCCACCCCAAGGAGATTCAGTATCGAATACTTATAAGCAAAATAGATGCTTGAACTAATTAGATTCATCAGGTCTCTTCTCATTAACTTCATTGTAGATTATTGTGCATATTTTTATTGAACTACAAGAAAATTAGAAGTGAAAATGTCAATAGACAAATAAAAGGATCCAAATAAATGTACTGACTGAGTCACATGACATATTATTATAAGCAGTCTCCTTATATTGAAACTTCCTTGAAAAGAAATGAAAGGAAAAGAAGTCTCACAGTTTATCAAACTATGCAACATCAGTTTTGGCAAAGCTAAAATTTATGTACGTTAAAATAAATTAATTAGCACAACATGTCACCAAAGTAAGCCCTCTTGTGTAGATTAATTTGTTTTGAAATATGAAATGCTGTGTATGTATAATCTAACGAATATTATCTGGCCCAAAGAAAGGTTTTAATAAATTAATCAGCACAACATCTCACTTTTAACATACCTGTACAAGCAGACTATACCACTCACGACTGCACTGTGGCCTTCTTTTGCCAAGCATATGCAGCCTTCAAGAGAAATGCCTCTCCTAATATTCCAGTCAATAGCTAATAATGTGCATTGGGGACATAACCAACTTGCTTCAGATGCTTCCCTAATCTCTCCATCATGCTATATATCCTTGATGATTGAGGGTGTGATCTATCAGCTACCGTAAATTCATGAACTTCATCATCCAACTCAATTAAACTGGCCCCGGCCTGCTTTGGAACACTAGCACTCTTCATCCGCAAACGCACTTTCGCAAAATCATCCCAGTGGCCTGCCGCAGCATAAATATTGCACAAGATAGCATAGTTCCCAGCATTCGATGGTTCCAATTTGATAAGGCGTTCAACTACTTCCTCTGCAAGCTCTACATTATTGTGTATTCTGCAAGCACCCAAGAGGGTGCCCCATATAATGGCATTCGGCTCCATAGGCATGCTTTTAACAAGCTCAAGTGCTTCCTTCAAATAACCACCCTTTCCAAGGAGATCAATCATGCACCCATAGTGCTCAACTTGGGGAGCAATGCCATACTCCCTCTCCATCATACTAAAGTAACGGCGGCCATCATTGACAAGACCTATGTGGGTACAAGCACACAACACTCCCACAAACGTGACACCATCAGGCAATACACCTTCGTCTCTCATCCTTGAGAAGATCTTAAGCGCACGCTCGCCATGCCCGTGCACAGCTAACCCTTGTAGAATAGAATTCCAAGAAACAACATCCTTCTTCACCATCCCATTGAATATCTCCATCGCCACATCAACATTTCCACACTTACTATACATATCAACCAACGCATTGCACACTTGAGTACTATATCCCAACCGTTTTCTCTTATAGCAAGCATGGACTCTCTTACCAAGACCAAGCAAACCAGATTCAGCGCAAGCAGACAATATACTAACAAAAGTTCCATCATCAGGCTCCATTCTAGATTTCTCCAACTGATCAAACAAGAAAAATGCCTCCTTGGCCAGTCCTTTCTCTGCATACCCAGCAATCATTATAGTCCAAGTAACCAAATTCTTAGCCGGCATCCTATCAAACAACATCCTCGCCATCTCAATGTCACCGGCTTTGCTATACCCCAATATCACTGTCGACCACGATACAACATTCCTTTCCGGCATCCTCTCAAACAGCTCGAATGCAGCGTCCATTTTTCCCGCTTTCACATACCCATCCAATATCGCGTTCCAACTAACAGTATCTCTCTTAGGCATTTCTTCAAACAGCCGGCACGCCTGCTCCAACTCCCCCACTTTCACAAGCCCAGAAATCATTGAATTCCAAGACACCACATCTCGTTCAGGCATTGAATCAAACACCCTCTTCGCGGCAACTATGCCCCGAGCGCCAATCTTCGAATAACAATCAATCAGTGAATTGGGCACAAAGATATCGTAACAAAAACCAAATTTCTCAATGTGGGCATGAATCATCTGCACTTGATTGAGACCAAATACGCCAGAACAGGCCTTGAGAAGAAAAGGGTAGGTGAAATTGTCAGGGAAGACGCCATTGTTCTGCATTTCGAAGAAGGCGGAGAGGGCGTGTGAGTCTTGGGCATTCTGGGCGTAAGCCCTGATGAGAGTGTTGTAGAGGAGAACATTTGGGTGTTGAATCTGATTGAAGACGTTGAGGGCCAACGGCATTTGGCGAAAGCGAGCAAATGCTACGATTAGCTTTGGAGCCACGTAGGGGTCTTGGTGAAGATTCGCTCTGAAGATCTGAGCATGGATTTGCTTGAGATGGGTGAGGTTCGGGCACTTGTGGAGTTCAGACAAGTGTTGTTCGAAGAGTCTACGCTTGGAGAACCAAGTGGGCGCCCGAATAGCTGTACTACTACTACTACTACTCATCGTAACAGATGATGGAGAGATCAGTGGCTCTGCCTACCATAACATTTGCTAAGGAGTTCAACACTTTGAGAGTGAATGAAGGGAAGAGCTTGAAATCATCCGTTTTTTAAGATAAGAGAAACGAGCGAGGATATGCAGTGTTCCGGTATGCTATAATCTATTCCCATTCGGACACAGGTATTCACTGACCGGGAACCTTGTAAGAGAAGCCCGGCCCCACCAAAGCCTAACCAATTTAATGGACGGGCTTGTGTTTATGCTGTTGACTCAGGTCCGACCCGCTTTAAATAAGAATGATATTTTTATAAATACTTTGTATAAGAATTAATGTCAAATGCGACTTTGTGAAGTTCGAACCTGTACCTTACTTTTTTTGTTTAACTTTTGAAACTTAAAAAATATATTTGACTTTTTAAAACTAATAACAAACTCATTCAGCCCACCCAAGTCCCACCCATATCGAGCTTGGGTCCATCCCATTTAAATCGGGTTTGGACAACACTTTAAAAAGAAAGCCCAATTAAGCCCAATTCGGGTCTGCCCATTGAACTAGTCTATCTGTGATATGGATTATGTTTTACTCATCAAAAAGGCAAGACTTAGAAAGGATCGGGAATAGCTTGCTAAAAGGCTAGGTTTAGAAAGGTACGACTCCTGTTAAAGTAGAAAACAAAATAAAAAACATGGGGACACAGGTCAATGTTAGTGTAACGACCCATTTTATTAACGTCGTTATTTATTATTATTTTCAAACTAAGACACCAGCTCAGACCATACGTAGACATTGCAGATAGGCTTGGGGCACACCTGACTAAGTACTAGCTTATATTGTTTGATTGTATGCCTTATTGTGGTAGTTTATTATTATTTTATTCATTTAATCATTGCATGTGTGTTTTTATATCTCTATACCGCGAGAGAATGTGTGACGGGTGTTTGCATTGAAAAGCGTGTCGACGCGGATATCGGACAAGCGTAATATGAGAACACTAAGTCTAACTAATGTTAATGTGAATGAAATGACTATGGTCAAGGTAGTTATAGTTTAAAATGAATTATCAAACCTTAGACTAAGTCATATTATTTGGATACACTAAATGTTGGTGCACCTCTGGATGCGTATCGGACGCAAGGCACCTGGCACCGGTAGTCAGGAGTTAGCGTAACCTTAAATAAGATTTTATAAACCAATGTGAAGGCTTAATGTGCCTAGTTGTAATTTATTTAATTAAATCAAGTCATCTACTGTTACGACCCGATTTTAATTGGTTGTTATTAATGACGTGTTTGTAGACTGGCAGCTCAGACGCTCGTGGGACTCGCAGCTAGGCCAGGGCTCGCCTGGAGTTAGTTAAATAGTTATATTGTGTGCTGATTTGTCTAATTTGCGATGTTTATGTTGAAATATATTAAATAACATCACGATGTGTGTATTTATATTACGCTGGAAAATGATCACCCAGCACGTTAGGCAATTTAGGCAGTTGGTGTAGATGAGGATGAACACTAGCATGCTGGGTAATCCTCCAACGCGTTGAGTGTTCATTAGGGGCGTATTATAGTGCTGTTTTGGGGTTTTGGGTCTAATGCCTATACTAATCAACATAAAATACATTCAATTGACTAAAAATCAATGATAAATGGTATTAGGTGATTTTGGGCGATAATTTGATTGTCGGGGATTTAGCAGAGCCGGATTGAGGTTTGGTTTTTAGACGAGGAATGCGGTTTGAGGTGTGTAGTATCCCAACTGAAATTTTTTGGCATTTACTTATTTTGACAATTTGAATTCAGTACTATTGTTTTATTACTCTATTTCCTATTGTGGAGTCTATATGGACGAACGTTGAGGCTTTCCCTCCATACCATTCCATGTATATCCACTAGACCATAGCACGTGCATCATAGATCTCGATGAATGGGTCAACCCGAGGATCGCGTCGAGGCACGTGTAGGTGTGTCATAGGTTCTACGCCAACCACCTAGAGGATCTGGAAACTGGCCTTACTTGAGTGCTACTCGCCGGCAGTACTCTTTAGAAGAGTCCGAAGTATGGTGCTAGTCTGACCCTAGGCTCTAGGCACACTTTTTGAATTTCTCTATTATTTAATTCATGCGATGAGCACAATTGCCTATATTTAATTCTGCATGTTTATTTAAATTTCAGTATTTACTTTCGTGATTGCTCATTTAATTTCTTTAAGAATACTCACTATGGACTCGTCATCTGCCTTTTATGATTGTTTGAGTGCAGATTCAAGTACGAGTCGCAGAAAGGGAAAGCTTGCGGACTACCCGTGGTCAGAGATTGATACACCGGACTCGTACATTTGTATTATATTGTATTTTGTTTCCATTTTGGAGATTTGAGATTGTGAGACATTTTTGGGACTATATGTTGATGTATTGCGACTGTTTTGAGGTTATTTAACTGTTATATGATGAGATATTGGTTTTCCACACTAGGTATATGATTAAATGACATGTTTTGATTCTTTCAATTTAAAATTGTCATGACTTAAGTCTTCCGCTGTGATTATTCAGGTTGAAAAGATTTCTAATAGATTATTTGAGTTAATTATCAATTTAAATAGTAAATTGTTGTTTATTAAGGTTAATAATGATATAATAGTGGATGTGATTGCATGTGGTATATAACATGTGCTGGTAGGCTAGGTTGTGGGCTCGCATTGGCCTCTGTGATTGTCCATTGGAAAAATGGGTCAATACATTTTGGTATCAGAGCATAGGTTTTTGAAACCTAGGACTCGAATTTGAGGATAAACCTGATCATAAACTTGATGAATAAACTTTATATGTGGAAACCTAAAGGAATTGCCTAGAATCCTAGTTGGGAAGTGATGTGAGGCGGGTAGTTTTGAGGTGTTATATGTGACGGCCCCAAATTCCATAATCCTATAATCGGGCGCCGCCTGGCCTGGACCAGCGTGAAACCCCAGAGCCGGTCCCGTTGAGTTGCGCGGGCCCAGTGAGCCTATCCTTACCATTCCATCATTTATTAAACATTTAAAAGTGAGGTTAATTAATTAGTGAGTTATCAAAAAATATAGCGGAAGCGAATTAAACTCAAAACTAAATAATAACCTTAAAGCATCAAGTTAGGATGAACCTAGGGCGTGGAAACCCTATAAATCAAATCCACCATGTGAAACAAAATAGAGTATCATCAATATCATACAAATCCAAACAATCTCTTAACCAATAACCCCATGTTCAAAAACAATATAAGTTGATAATATGCCAAATGGTCACCTATGTCAAGTAGAAGAGGGCTGCTCAAAGTAACTCGCCTAGCTGCACAACCTTTCCTTTACTGAACTGCAGATCTGCACTCAGTCAAATACAAAAATGACGAGCCTAGGTAAGTAACACCAAATAGGAACAATAAATATAATATTTCAAAATAAATAAATTAAGCAGTCAATTCATGCAGATAGAAAGAAAAGACATGGAGCGCATGAATATATAAAGACTCTAAATAAATGAATGAGCAATCGAAGTTGAGTGTCCCAGAATACAAAGGAGAGGCACAAATGGTCCCATCCAATCAAAGTCGTTTGAGCTGAGGAAAGAATCTCCTCAAAGGCTCGGAGTCGAGGACATAATTTCCTCTAAGACCTCTACGTGAATGTCGAATTCCCAACAATCTAGTGGAGAACTCTCACCCCGTACATATCATCACAACTAAATCACGTATCCCCAGCTGTAAACCATTGATATAAATACATCGAAGGCCCGAAATTCTGCAAGGATCACGCTTGACTCACTTGCCTTAGGACAACTCAAGAGAATGAAATTTTCAAGATAGCATTCAACAATATCAATAATGAATTTAAAGCTCAAGAAATAACTGTAGTGTTCCTCACTGATTTACTTACCTCAATCCAAGCTAATCGCACTCTCGCGAACTCCAACTCGTCCCTACGTAGTGTCACGTGCTAATAATCATGATAATACAATTTATTGTGGTTTTCCATTAATTTCTATCCAATTTTCCTTATTTATGTTTATTATGTTTTCGGGTCAAATTCTAGGTTATTGGGTCATATTTGACCTGATTATATACCTCGGGAATTTCCTCATTTCGTTCTGAAGATTCCATAAAAGTTGGGAAAATTGGGTTCTGGGCACCGTTGGGGCGCCGTAAGGTTTTACCTTTCGGCAACGCCTCCACGTATGGGGCAGCACTGTGGGGGTTTTTTATCCCCACGGCGCCTTCACTGCGTGGGCAGAGTGACTCTGCCCCAGGCATTTGTGGGGTGCGCCATAAGGGTTTACCCCTCCGCGGCGCTCCCATAACATAGGGACAGAGAGACCGCTCTCTGTCCCCAGTGTCGCGTCTGGCTTCATGAGGCTAAGGCCCCACGACGTTAGTCATGGCGCCGCTCTGAGAGATTGCGAGGGTGTTTCCTACCCCGACTCGCGCCACCTTGAGCCGATTCATCCATTTTCTTTCGGGAACTTGACAACATTCCAAAAACACCTTTGACACACTCCAAAATGTTCAGAATCATCGACGGAAAACCCAAAATGAAAATCATTAAAAAAATCCCTCAAAATTCATCAAAAATCCAAAACTTCCCCAAATCGAATACCGCCTTCACAAAACTCGTGTTGATCATTGTGAGGATCACTAAAATGTCGAGAGTTTCTATTAAGTTTGAAATCTCGACATGGTGTCCAAATTTCATCGCGACGAACAAGGGTAAAACCTGTACCAATGCGTAGGGAACGACGAGGAGATGAAGGATCTTACCTCAGATCGCCTGAAACTATTGCCGCCAATGTCGCTCTGGCCACCGTAGTCTGTCAGTTACTTGGATGAGAAGTTAGGGAAGAGGAAGAGAGGGAGAAATGAGAGAGGAATGAGAAAAAGGTGGGTGTTAGATTTTTATACCTTTCACCTAATCTTGGCCCAACACACATCCCTAGACCCATCTAGTGACTCATAATCACCCCATCCCACCTACTTAAGTGACTCAATTGGGTGACTCTAGTTGACTTGCTCCTCACCCTAGCCTATCCACCTCATACCTTGAGCATCCGGACTTGACATCGAAACATACTCCGCGCGTCTTGCGCATTTGGTCGAATCACGTACCAATTAATTCGATAAGTTTGGAGTTTGTATTTTATCAGTGTTTTTAACTCGACTTTGTCGCCCCGGACCACTAAACATCGCCTCACACAACTAACACTTGCACACAAAATTCCTCACGCGTTTGGGACATCAAAATTAGTGTTAAGACTATACAGTATAATACAAACATTGAACAAACATAACATACCTCGGTGTCAACGTTCGAGAATTGATGACTGTACCATAGCAGAGGGCCCACGTACCACCTGTATTGACACATGGCACAAGTTAAATTTTAGGGTCGTTACATTATACGTGTTATTTATCGGTTGTATACATTACATACGATACATGTATATTTATATCGAAGCTAATGCGACATACGTTCTTCGATGCAAATTACTGATGGACGAACAACAACCTCCAGTTACTACTCATTGGTGATACTAGCTATCATGACCCAAATTTCTAATCTTAGATTTTGGTCATAATCGGGATTACTGACAGGTGACGTGGCCCGAGGGCGAGCCCACAATACTGAAAAATTAGCTTGAAGATCAAGTATTATGTTATTTGTGTGTGATGAATGCCTAGTGTGGTGTATGTGTGTATAATATACAAGAGAATGTTCAGTTCGACTGTCTTGTCGATTGGACGAGAGCGAGGACACGCCTTGGAGCGCGTGCAATTGCGAGTATCGAGTGGAATTATCCGGGGTTACACTAAACTAGGCTAGAGAATATTATTTGATGTTAAATTAACTATAACCTAAGTTTAATGACTTAATTAAGTTGAAAAATATGACATTCTATATACGAGGAAAATGCCTCGAGTTGCGTGCAGGTCTGGGTACCTAGTGCCGAGTAGTTGAAGGCTAGTGTGACCACTTGGGTAAATTTTATAAATTAGTGTGGTCATTTAATTATGGTCTATGTAAATAAAATTACCTAAGTTATTTAATTAAATCAAATTGGTATTAGATGACCTATAGTTGAGAGGGAAAAATTTAAGAACCCTTAGATCGGTCTAGTGATAGACAAGTTGATGGAAATGAAGAGATGTGTCACAAATCCTGTGTCACTTGAAATGTTGGACTGCTCAATTAGTGACCTTAGGAAATACCTCGATATACATGACGCACACCAGATTAAGAAAAATACTATAAATAGTAATGGATGAGTGGATTTCTCAACAGATTACATGCAAATATGAGAAAAACCAGTGTTCTTGAGAGTAGGAGAGGTTTTGGAAAGAGATTTGAGCAGGAAACTGAGGGAATTTGGAGAGATCAAGCAAGGTAATCACCAACCTCATCCCAGTTCCATTAAAGTGAACTTGAAAAACGAATTTAAGTTGTGATTTTTTTTTGAAGGGTTTTTATAACATATTTGTGTTTATTCAACTGTTATTTAAAGTTTTGAATCGGGATTTCGAGAAATTTGAGGTTTTGATAAAAATTTGTAAAAAAATGGACATGCATGACTTTGATCTGTAAATCCATTAATCTTTATGTTGTTCGGGTGTTTTTGGTGTTGATTTACGCCCCCAAGAGTCATGCATGGATCGGTGATGGTGTGGGTGATGTCCAGGGTGTCCGAAACACTAAAATTCCCATTGGAATTCTGTCTAATGCAAGTAGCACGTTGGTCATATTCCTCAGTGCGCTGCCTATTATGGGGAAGACGACATTGTTCATTCAAGAACAGTAGCGCGCTGGAGAAGTCCCCAGTACGCTTGGCACTGTTAATAAAGGCTGATTTAATTAAATCGAATATAGGACCTATCAAGCCAACATATATAGACCTTAAATTGTATTAAAACATAACATGAACATAGGGAAACGTACTGGGAGTTCGAGTGCGCGAGTCAGAGTGTTGGGAAGCTGAATTGGCTAGGAAATTGCATGATTTGTAAGTAAATTTGTTGAGGTTCTTTACTTCATTTTAATTCCATTTCCTTTATTGTTTTATAGTCCCATTCAAACTGATATGTGACTTTTTATCGGGTATCATGAGTTCTTTTTTATTATATCCATTTAATGGATGTTATATCATGATGCTATGCCTTGTTACGAATCATTGATTTGTTCCTAAATATTGTTCCTTGTTGAAGCTATTCTTGATTTGATCCTTTGTTTAAGTAGCATGTTATTAGTATAAATGAACTATTAGAAATACACCCTTGCTCCTACTAGTTAGTGACACTGAGCTACCACTTGTGGTTGAAATGACGTAGTTCATGACCAACAGGGTAATACTAGACAACACTAGTTTCCACCTATTGAACACATGAGGATCTTAATGACCAATAAGGTGGTCTAGGGGGCACTAGTGATACTGACTATTACTTGAGGTTAATGTGATGCAATTTATAACCACAGGGCGGTGCCTGAGTGCACTACGAGTGGATGATTACTTTGTGTTGTCTCAATTAATTTGTTTAATTGTGGTATCATCTAGCATAGCCTTGTTTCATAACATCTTCACTACTTTATACTGTTGATACCTTTCATTACATTTGGAAATGCGGTATAGAATCTCCAGATTCTACTTTCTACTTTACTGTACTCACCGTCCTTTTTATAAGGGTGGGTGAAGATCCATCATCTAGCAGGCTCGGTAAGGAGAAGATCGATGACTACTTCTAAGCTAGTGGCCCAACCCTGCCGCAGATAGTGTAGGTGTGACGGCCCAAAATTCCCAATGCATTTGGGAACGCCCGCCTTAGACTCGTACAGATCCCCGAGTCATTACTCGGCTATCTGGCGAGCCTAGTCAGCTTCCAATTATCAAATTACAAGTTTTATGAAAGAGTTATTGCAAGTTTTAACACAACGGAAGACAAATAAACTATACAATTATGGGAAATAACTCAATCGAAGGAAAGTCAAGAATCTATATATATGTTGAAACCCCTTAAACGGGAATATTCATGTACAATAAGCCAAAGTCAAATGAAACAGTATATGATATCAATCCCAAACTATAATCCCAAGTTCAATGACTTAACAAAATATGATATATATATAAACAAGCATACAATAAAAAAACATAACCTATCTCTAAGATCTCCAATCCAGCTGCTCACAAAACGTCTCCTAGGCAAGGCTCCTTGCCTTTACCGCACTCCACTCCCACCGTCACAAACTAGACGGTGAGTATCTAAGAGAAATCGAAAGTAATGTCAGAAGAATATAACATTAATTCATAAATTATCAAACATGGTTGTCTAAATATCATGCGGGAATTGAAAGACAGGAATTTAAATAGACAAGGTGCAAGATAGACAGACTGGAAATAATGGCAATCGAAACTTGCGTGTTCTACGTGTCAAGTGAGGCCATAAGCAATCTAAAAATCCAAAACAAATCCACAACAACGATGTCGCAACATCGATAACCACAACAATTCAGTACATGGTATAACACAACCACTAGGGGTGGTCAAACACTAGTGCACACAAGTGCCTGCGTTTGATTTCTTCTAGTACAGGCTGCATGTACCTTCAAGACACACACTTATGCCAAGAACACACATACAAGGAATATGGAATGGAATGCCAACAAGTATAAAATAGCAAATACAATGGAATGATAATGAATCACATGGTATTTTTTTAACTGGCTTACTAACGTACACAAGCTTTAGGGCAAGTGTACTTACCTGACTATTCGCAACTCGTATACACTCTCGCGTCACTAACACGTATCCCAAGTTTCTCGCTACTTGACAAGGTTGGAAAACTTGTGTTAAAAGGTCAAGTCGTTAAGTAAACCTAGGTTGGAACCTTAGTGTTTTCCTAACATTTTTAATGACTCGGAAACATTTTAAGACTCAATCAATTCGATAAATCAAATGGGAAACAAAACAACTTTCTTGGGTTTGAAAAACCATACTAATGTAAGTCTATTCACAAATCATAGGCTCGGCTCGGTCGTATATAGATCACGCCATAGCCTCAAAGAACGGCGGCGTGAGCATCACCACCAATAACCATACGTTCTTTACCAACCGTGACACACACAATATCCCATACACATACACTAAAACCGAAACCATAAACCATATCCCATATGTCTCTCACACTCATTGTGTGTTCATCGAGATAACCACTCACTCTAGATAGTTTGAAAAATCAGTTCATCATGCCTAAGTCGAAACATTAAAACAAAATTTGGAAAACTCACAATAGTTTGGTCGGCAAGGATTAACAAAAACTCCATAACCAAACACCAAACAATAACGAGACTATCATGGCTACACGTTGGTATTGTCTAACGTCGGGAGGAAGTCTTTTTGGCATGGAGTGGTCGAAGACACATCACCACCAGATCGGAAAACCACGATGACACGAACAAGACAACCAAAAACACATCGTTAACAACATGAAATCATGTACAAATGACCTAAAACAACACTGATTCGGACACACCAAAGGCTATGAGACACCATCGAGGACTTGACGAGGTCCCCAATAATCCCTGTTGGACTAAGTGGTTAGTCACTCTAACTCCGACCGGGATTTTGATGGAAACAAACAAGGTGAAAATATACTAATAAGTTTATCAAGTGTATTTCAGTTTCATCAAAGGTTGCAAAATATCACAATCTCAAGTATTCAAGTATTCAAGCCAAACAAGTTCAAGATTCGGCAAACATAAGGAAAAGAAGATGAAAGATCAAACCACGAGTTGTAACGTTGATGTAAGGTATACAAGTTCATTTACGCAAGCCTATTGCATTAGTTTATGCACATCGAGCTTTTCAAATGAATTTTCAAATGTCAAGTGATTACTTGAAGTTTTAAGTAAAACTTAACACACGACTCGGTCTATAAGTTTAAACAATGTTAAACTATGTGTTTATGTTCATATCGTACTTTCAAAATCATTGTGGAAGTTTTCGAAAAAGAAAAACTTGTTTTTGAAAAGAAAACAACATATTTGCAGAAAAGCCCCTCGCATGTAATGAAACTAGGATTTTCTGTTTTTGGGATTTGTAAAAATACTCGGACCACCTAAATAGGCTATATGACCCATAACAAATATGTATGATATGTTATATGAGGTTTGGTAGGGTCCCAGATGTGATAAAGGGTCGTTAACTCTATGGTCAAAAATATCATTTTGAGGCCTCTGACTATTAGCGCGCTAATATTTTTATCAGCATGCTAAGTGCAGAATTAGCACGCTAGGTTAGAAAATTAGCGAGCTAATTCCTTTCCTGACAACTTTTTTATAAAGCTGAAAAACACACTTTAATTTGAATTTTTGATGGAATCTCAGCCCTTGGATCCCTAGAACGGTCATAAAATAATATATAAGAATATAGAACACTTTAAAACAAAGAAACACAAAGGATTTGTTTTGAGGAGAAGGAAAAACACAAGTGCTCAAATTTTTCAAGAGGATGAGCTTGGAGTTTTGTGAAGAACATAAGGAATATTTTGAGGCTGTTGAATCAATCTTAAAACCAGCATTCTTAACGCCTTATAAGGTGTACTACAACCTCTCCAAAGCTGATTTTCAAGTCATCATCTTAGGGTTGTAAGAAAGTCCTATTTCCTAGTTTTTCTTGAGCTTAAATTATATATTCTTGTGTGCTTGACTTGGGAAATCACTTGTTGTGTTGTTAAACACATTTGTCTTAGGTTTTGCACTTAAACTTGATTTATTAAACCCTAGGACTGATTTGGACAAGAGTTTGCACTTAAACTTAATTTTTATCAAACTTCTTGTTCATTGGATTTGAAACCGAATTTGTTCTAATAGATTTGTTTGAAATGGTTTAATATTTGAGTTTTGCATAAAATCAGTGATATATTTGCATTTCTCAATTGTTTTCATACTTGCATGCATTAGAGTGGTTAGACTCTGGGAGGCTTGCTTTTATTTGAACTTGGTGCCGCTTTACTTTGTAAAGTGTATTTCATTGTATTCATCAAACTTTGATTGTAAGACTTAGTGGGATCTAAGTCAAAAGGGAAGACCTAGTTGAGGCTAGGGATAAATCCTAGTTGCGACTAGGTGGGGAAAATCCTAGGTGAGTCTAGGTGGGGAAAATCCTAGTTGCGACTAGGTGGTTGTATAAGACCTTATTGCGATAAGACATATTGTAAAAGACCTAGTTGAGGCTAGACATTCACTAGGTTAGTTAGCTTAGGGTGTAACGCTTATTGGTAATATAAGTGGGGTTTGAAAATCCTAACCAGGGAGGTTAGGTAATGGATGTAAATCGGTTGGATTGAACCACTATATATCGTGTGTCTCATTTCCATCTCTTCTACCTCATTCACTTGCATAGCATCCATATTTGCGTTTTAGTGAGCATATATCATCTTGATTATTGAATTATATTTAAAAAGGCGATAACTACTTGGTAACCTAATTCACCCCCCATCTTGGGCGACCTTCAATCCCCATGTGTGGTGGTCCGGCCAGCAGTGTCTCCCCAAGGCGTGACAGTCCGATCAAGGAGAAAACAGTGAACAAATCGGTAAAACACAACAATACATCACTACCACCACTATTATGGACTACTCTACTACCGCGAGACACTAGCATGAGTGTGGTGAGGTCTCCAACAGTTCCCAATCATAGTGGTCCTGATGGCAGGGCCACCTCATTGACCCTTTTTTCGGCGAGGGAAACAACCCATCTACATATGTGATAAAATAGTATACAACAAATAAAAAAGTGTCCATACAACAGTGCTGCGATGAGGGAAGTGCTTTGAGACTATCGGAGCTCCGGTAATGCACACCGCTTATCGCCTCTGACCAGCCCCAATTACGGTAATGCCTCCACCATCGGTCATAACACAAAAACAACATCAACAGTTCGATAAACAAAGAATCCTGCCAACACGGACAACAACACACATGTACCGCAAACCGAAGGTGTTCCGGGAGCTCTAATGACCCCAGCTAGGTTGTCTTTGACCACTGCAGCCACCACAGCAAACCGACAGCCGTATAATAATGACAAATAAAGAAAGACAGGCCTTGGACCTTCGGCTACTTGCAGCGTCTCTGGCGAGCTCCGACCACCACTGGGTCTCCAAGGATCGGTGGTTGCTCAACCGAGGAGGAGGAAAGAGGAGAAGGAAGAGAGGGACGATGGTGAGAGAGGAGGGGATCGGGTGTGTATGGTTGGAGAGAGTGAATAGTAAAGTGGGTGTGGGGTCCTATTTATAAACCTTTTGTTTCATCACCACACACGTACACATCTCGAGGCTGATCCCATGGCTCTCCTAATTTGGGTTATGTCACTTTAACAATTCCTTTCACATAGCCTGGTAGTTGTGTAGTTATTTGACTCCCCATGTTTAATTGACGCTCCTCGACCCGCCTTGCTTTGTCACTCACGTAGTCTCGCCTTGTCTTATCAAATAATTATTTAAACATTAAAAAAATCATTTATTTGTGTTTTTACTGTATTTTATTCCCCCGTTTACTTAGGTGAAACCTCACTCTGATTAACAATCGCCCGAACGGCTCGAGACCTGTATTAGACTACAATACTAATACACACATCACATAGTCATAAAATTACCTCGGTGTCGACTCTTGAAGTTTAAAATACAGTCTAGTATCACGTAGATGGGTCACGGTCCTAACAAGTGTAACACAAATCATGTTAAATTTGAGGGTTGTTACAGTCTCCCTCATTTATTAGAATTTCGTCTCTGAAATTAAACTAATAAGTAAACTAAACTACAAACTTACCAAAATCAAACAAGTAGGGAAAGTGCTCACGCCTGTAGGACTTTAACTCCCATGTTAGCTCATCGTCTTCGTGAAATTTCCATTTCACAAGAACCGAAGGAATCTCCTTATTCCTCAGCGTCTTGACCTTGCGGTAAACGATCTAGATCGGCTGCTCCTCATACGTGGCATTATTCTGCAACTCGATCTGGCTCAAGTCCACCGTCGGTCGCCACCCTCCACTTAACTTGTTTAGTCGAAGCATGGAAATGTGGAACACTGGATGAACATCAGCGAGCTTTAGCAGTAACTCTAACTGGTAAGCAACTTTACCGACCCTTTTAAAATTTTGAAGGGACCGATAAATCTCGGAGCGAGCTTCCCTTTGATTCCAAACCGTTTGTGACCCTTTGGAGGTGAGACTTTCAGGTATACATAGTCTCCCACATCGTACTGAAGCTCATCATGACACTGATCATAGTATTTCTTCTACCGCTCTTGGGCACCCTTAAGTCTCTGACGAATCTGTCGTACCTTCTCAGTATGATCAACAACAATTTCAGGACCAACTGTTACAACATCCTCTGGCTCAACCCATCAAGAAAGTGATCTACATGGCCTACCATAGAGTGCCTCAAATGATGCCATATCGATACTCGCCTGATAACTGTTGTTGTAAGCAAATTCGCACAAATGAAGGTACTCTTCCCATGACCTGTCGTACTTCAAAACACACATCCTGAGCATGACTTCCAACACACGGATCAACCTCTCGGACTGTCTGTCTATCTACGGATGGAACGTCGTACTCAACTCTAGTCTGGTGTCGAACTGAGCCTGCATGCTCTACCACAACAATGAAATGAACTGCGCCCCTCGATCTGACATAATCGACAACGAAACTCATTGCAATCTGACAATCTCGTGCTTGTAGAGGATGCTCAGTTTGTCAATTCAGTGTGTAGTGGACACCGGTATGAAATGAGCAGATTTCGTCAATCGATTCATAATTACCTAGATGCTATCGTGACTACGAGGAGATCAGGGCAAGACAATGTCAAAATCCATAACAATGTGCTCTTATTTCTATCGAGGAATGGGTAAGGGTTGTAGCAATCCTCCAGGACGTTGATGCTCAGCCTTCATGTGCTGGCATAACTCACACACTCTAATGAACTTTGACACATCAGACTTCATCCCTGGCCACCAAAAGAGACGTTGCATATCAGCATACATCTTGGTTCGACTCGGATGTACAAAAAAATGAGAACGATGAGCTTCCTGAAGTATCTCAGTGCGTAAATCAGCCGCCAATGGAATCCACACTCACCCATGATACTTCAAGCAAAAGTCTGTCGACCAACTCCAATCTGGATGTTCTGAACTGTCTACCATCTCACTATAACACTGGTACGACTCATCACCCTGCTGTCCCTCGATAACATTTTGTAGTGAAACGGTATGCAACCTCAACTGACCACAAATTTATGTCTTGGTAGTCGTCGACACGTCTTGTGAACTCATCATCTTGGCTACCTCAAGTAACGCGTAGTCATGAGTCATAAGACAAACAACTACCTCTGCATTAGATCCCTTGCAGCTTAAAGCATAAGCAACAACATTGGCTTTCCCCGGATGATACTTGAGTGCAAAATCGTTGTCATTCAGGAATTCAACCCAACGCCTCTGTCTCAGGTTCAGCTCCTTTTGAGAGAATAAGTACTTCAAGCTTTTGTGGGCTGTGAACAACTCGAAGTGCACGTCATACAAGTGGTGCCTCCATATCTTCAACGCAAACACTATTGCTGCCAACTCTAAGTCGTGTGTCGGGTAGTTCCTCTCATGAACCTTTAGTTGTCGGGATGCATAAGCTATAACTCTACCCCCTGCAACAACACATAACCCAAGCCATTTTTCGACGCATCGGTATATACGACTAAGTCTTTCCTGGTCTCGAGTAATGTTAAGACTGGCGTGATAGTCAGTTTCTCCTTCAGAGTGGAGAACACTTGTTCACACTCATTTTCTAATCAAACTTCGCATTCTTCTAAGTCAGTTTCGCCATTAGTGCAGCGATCTTGTAGAAATCCTACACAAATCGGCAGTAGTACCCTGCCAATCCTAGAAAACTATGGATATGAGTTACTGTAGTTGGAGTAGGCCACTCAACAACGGATCTAATCTTCTCTGGATCAACAGCAACACCACTAGCTCCAACCACATGCCCTAAAAATCTGACCTCTAGCAGCCAAAACTCACATTTGTTGAACTTAGCAAACAATTGGTGGTCCCTCAAAGTCTGCAACACTACGCGTAGATGCCCTTCGTGCTCCTCACGAGTCTTGTAATAGATGAGGATGTCGTCGATGAACACAATCACGAACTGATCAAGGTACTCCCTCATCACACGATGCATGAGATCCATGAACATCACTGGCACATTAGTTAAGCCGAACAACATGACTGTAAACTAAAAGTGACCATATCTCGTGCTGAATGCAGTCTTCTCTCGATCCTCAGCCTTGATCCTAAGCTGATGATAGCCTGACCTCAGACCTATCTTCAAGAACCAATGCGCTTCGGTCGGCTGATCAAACAAATTGTCAATGCGCGGCACCGGGTACTTATTCTTCACTGTGGCTCAGTTCAGTTGGCGATAATTTATACATAGTCTCAAACTACCATCCTTCTTCTTCACAAACAACACTAGCGCTGCCCATGGTGACATACTCGTGTTGGGAAATGTGCCCTAGATCAATCCATTAATAGTCTTTATGAATACATTTTAGTTAATAAAATAGAGGATTTCATTTGTTGTTTATTATAATTGATTTGCATGTTTACATTATAATAAGATCCATGGGTATTTACAGAAATATCCTAAATGTCCCTAGTCGATTATTATATTGGGAACTATAATGAATTAAGACTAGTGTGAGTCTTGATTGATGATCATATGATGATTATACGTATAGGGATACGAATCAAGATCACGAGTACTTGTTAGGGAATAAAGTATTGGACCGACCCGCTATAAGAACATCACATGGATTAAGTCATAGTTGTTTCTTATGATAGGTATATTTTTCAGTCTTCTGACTTAAGATTACCAAAGACTTCAACATTAGGAACATAGTGATTTGACACTATCAAACATTGTCTTTAACCGGACGATTATAAAGGTTATGATTGGTTACTATGTGAGCAATGTAATGAAGTTATGTAATCGAGATAGAATTTGTCCCTCTCATATAAAGAGAGATATCTAGTGGATCCCTCGATGTGTTGGACTGTTAAAAGGCCTAGTTTAAGTGAATTGATATTGATCAATGTCACTTGGATGTTTTCAGTCTACCTAGAGATCGAGACTAGTACGATTGAACATGTTGGATGACAATTCCATGCCTTATGTTTGATCAAAAGGATATCGTGTGACAAAAGGATGTTATATACACTATTGATTAGGTTGTATCGATTTGATATTCGTACAACTTGTGTCATAATGTCTTGCTAGAGGCCGCTTATGACTTGTATACCAAAATATGTTTTGGTACACTGCCAACGTTGTATGAGCCTATTGGGTCGCACACTAAGAATGGTTTTGTGAGATTTTAAGATGGTTCAAAAAAATGAATTTTATATGATAAAATTCATGACAGAAACGTCCTTGTAGTGTATTACACTTATACTTCTTTAAGTAGGGGTATATGTGTAATTTACTTAACCGTCTATATACAAGGGTTGTATAAATAGACGCTTTGAGTTAGAATACACTAACGAAAGATTAAAAAGACGGAAACTCTATTTTCGTTTTAAAAATGACTTAGGGGTTTTGGTATGCTCTGGATCGTTTTGGAGAGAAATAAAAAGGTTTGGTATTCTCTCGAAGCTAGCACTTCAAATCTCGGCCGCCGTTCGTATGTGGACTGCTGATAGAGGGCGTTCGTCGTTGGCAACGCCTTAGAGATCGATTAACCTTCAGAAAGGTACATTGTAACTGAGGTATGATTAAGTTTTCATAGAAACCAAATGTTTTAATGTAATCAGATTCGGATCCTGTTAGGGGTTTTTCTCAAAATTGTTTTGAAATTTCTGCTACGTATGAACCCCAAACACCAACAGTGGTATCAGAGCTTTCAAGTTTGATTCCATTAAACTCATTGCATGTTTTCTTATGATATATGATTGAAAGCATGTTAATAGTTGATGTATATGTGATATACATAAGTTTTCTGTGAGATTTATTATCATGTTTTGTGTATATGATACATACATTTGTAATTTAATTGAAATTAGTTTCGTACATACTAGTAATCATGTTAGGTTAATTTGAATAATTTTAATGAATTGAGTTTCGTGTTCTATGATCCATGACACCATTAGGTTCGATTGGGATAGTAGTTCATGATTCAATTACATATTTGTGATTATTTGGATGAAGATCGAAATTGCAAATAATTAATTTTTAAAATTATTTATTTATAAATAATTAATTTTTAAAATTATTTATTTATCCTGTTATATCTATTTTGTTATGAAGTTTCTATTTGATAAAGATAGATAACAAATTAGAATAGGAGATAAATATCAAGAAGTTTGTTATTGGTGATATGCTAGGATTCAAATATCTAAAGTTCAAATTGGATTAGGATTAGATGATTAGTTAGATGTGGGCCCGAGTTAATTGAAAACGTTTTAATTAACTTAATTTTGGATAAATTAAGGGGTAAATTTAGTATAGTAAAATCAGCGAAAAATATAATTTTCTATAACGAATTTCAATTTTTGGAATTGAGATTCGTCTTCTAAAAAAAGGGGCGCTGTCCCCTGTACCCCCATCTGCTGACTGGCCATCGGGACCGCCGTCTAACTAATCCTAGCGCACGAAAATTCTTCTATTAGTGAATAGCATAAAAATTTCTTAAATTGTTTAGTGGTTCTACAAATCAATAAAATATATGATATTTCATTGTTTACTTAAAAATCACTAAAACTGAATAAAATCCCTCTATTAAATCCTAAGTCTTGTGCCATCCAATTTTAAACACTTATCAAGGTCTCAATCGCACTAATATAGTTTCAGCCATAGCTGGGTGTATTGTGTTATCTTGGTGAGATAAGTTGGGTAAGAGGTACCTAAATATTTAAATTGGTTCGACTTAATAAAGCTATCAAAATAGTTTTGGGCTTTAGGCATATGATGAGATAAATAATGCTAAGACATAAGATGTCCTGTATCTCATAAAAGTATCTAAAATTACATAAGATGTAATTAGTAACTGTTACCTACCTAAATAATCTAGTTCTGTATTTCATGCCATAACTGTCATAGAATTAGGTAAAATATGGATTTAAGTCCCCTAAATAAACAGTATGTTTTAGGATGGTTGTTAATTTAGTGGGATTCTATTCCTCTATACTAAAATAAACTCTGCATAATCTTTATTGTAGATCAATGGCCTCTTCAAGTAACAATAATCCCCTGTCACTGCGATCTATCCTTGAGAAGGATAAGCTATCTGGGACTAACTTTCTTGACTGGTTCAGAAAGTTGAGAATCGTTCTCAAGCATGAATGCATGTTGTATGTTCTGGATGCTCCGATCCCTAAGGACCTACCAGCCAATACTACGAAAGCTGTGAAGGATGCACATAATAAGCATATCAACGATTCTACTGATGTTGCATGCATTATGTTGGCAACTATGGTTCCTGAACTTCAGAAGGACATGGAACTAATGGAAGCCTACGACATGGCTGTAACGCTAAAGGAAATGTTCTAACAAAAAGCTAGGCAAGAAAGGTTCGAGACAGTCAAGAGCCTTCATTTTTGTAAGATGACTGAGGGTGCGTTGGTTAGTCCTCACATTCTGAAGATGAAGGGTTATGTTAACCAACTTGATAGACTTGGATTTCCCATAAGCCAAGAGTTGGCTACGGATTTGACCCTAAATTCATTACCAGAGAGTTACTCACAATTTGTGATGAACTACAATATGAATAATATGGAGAAATCAATTTCAGAGTTGCATTTGATGCTCAAAACTGCTGAACAAAATATCAAGAAACCCTTTAGTAATGTGCTGATGGTCCAAACGGGAAAGGGAATGAAGAAGAAAGGCAAAGGCAAAGGCAAGGCTAAAGTTGCTAAGGCTGCTGCTGCACCTGTGTCAAAGCCTGTGGAACAAGTCAAACCCCAACCTGTTCCTACTTCAAAGCACCAAAAGGAAAAGGAAGGAAATTGTCATTTCTGCCATGCACCTGAACATTGGTTCAGAAATTGCAAACTCTATCTGGAAGATCTAAAGAAGAAAAAGGGTAGTGCGACTACCACCTCAGGTATTTATGTTATTGAAATTAATTTATCTACTAGTGATTCCTGGGTATTGGATACCGGATGTAGATCTCACATTTGTATAAATGTGCAGGAACTCAGCAGAAGTAGGAAGCTGAAAAAAGGAGAAGTCATCCTACGCGTAGGAAATGGAGCAAGAGTTGCTGCCATAGCTGTTGGATCATATGACTTAGTCTTACCTAGTGGACTTATTTTAACTTTAAATAATTGTTATTATGTGTCTGCCTTGAGTAGAAACATCATTTCTGTTTCATGTTTGGATATGGATGGTTTTGATTTTATTATTGCGAATAATAGATGTTCAATTTCTCGTAAAGGCATTTTTATGCAAATGCTGATTTGTGTGATGGTCTTTCTATTCTAAGCATGAAAAGGTCCACTGATACTCCAGTCTTTAACATAAATACAAAGAGATTCAAGTCAAATGATTTGAATCAAACCTATCTTTGGCATTGTCATCTTGGCCACATAAATGAGAAACACATAACGAAGCTCCATAAAGATGGACTTCTAGATTCATTTAATTTGGAATCATATGAAACGTGTGTATCTTGTTTACTAGGCAAGATGACTAAAAGTCCCTTTATTGGACATAGTAAAAGGGCAAGTGATTTATTAGGTCTAATACATACTAATGTATGTGGTCTTATAAACACAATGGCTAGAGGAGGTTATTAGTACTTCATTACATTTACTAATGATTTCAGCAGATATGGTTATGTATATCTTATGAAACATAAAGTTGAATTATTTGAGATGTTTCGAACATTTCAAAATGAAGTGTAGAATCAACTTGGTAAAACTATCAAAGCATTTCGATCAGATCGAGGTGGTGAATATTTGAGCCAAGAATTTGATGATCATCTTAAAATTGTGGGATTGTCTCACAATTAACTCTACCAGCAACTCCACAATGGAATGGAGTTTCTGAAAGGAGAAATCAAACCTTATTAGATATGGTTCGATCTATGATTAGTCATGCAGATCTTCCTATATCCTTTTGGGGTTATGCATTACAAACTGCTGCTTTTACTTTAAATCGTGTTCCTTCTAAAGCGGTTAATAAAATACCATATGAAATATGGTATGGGAAGACACCTAGTTTGTCTTTCCTTAAGATTTGGGGCTGTGAGGCTTACGTAAAACGACAAGTCTCAGAAAAACTAGCACCTAAATCTGATAAGTGTCTATTTGTGGGGTATCCTAAGGAAACAAAAGGATATTACTTTTATAATCCCACTGAGAACAAAGTGTTTGTTGCTAGGTATGGTGCCTTTATGGAAAAATAGTTTATTTCAAAAGACATTAGTGGAAGAAAAGTAAATCTTGAAGAAGTTCAAGAATCATAGATAAACACTGAACCACTACTGGAAGTTCAACAACGTTTTGAACCAGCTGAACCTCCGCAAGTGACACAAGGCCCACGTAAATCTGGTAGGGTAAGACATGAGCCAAGAGAGATTCGATTTCTCATTACTGATAGTCGTGATGTGTTGCTTATGGATCAAAATGAGCCCACCACTTATCAGGAGGCTATGTCCAAACTTGACTCAGATAAATGGCTAAGTGCCATGAACTCTGAGATGCAATCCATGTATGATAACCAAGTTTAGAACTTGGTTGATTTACCTGAAGGTGGTAAGACCATTGGATGTAAATGAGTTTTCAAGAAAAAAACTGACATGGATGGCAAAGTGCATACTTTCAAAGTAAGACTTGTAGCAAAAGGTTTCAGGCAGACTCAAGGTGTTGATTATGATGAAACTTTTTCGCCAGTAGCCATGCTTAAATCCATAAGAATTTTAATTATCATTGTTGCATATTATGACTATGAGATATGGCAAATGGATGTAAAAACAACATTTCTTAATGGAAAGCTACTTGAGGACGTGTATATGACACAACATGAAGGTTTGTACATCCTGAAAATTCTATGAAGGTATGCAAGCTTCAAAGTCTTGCTCATTGGAAATGACATCCCAACATTACAGAATGTCAAATCTTGGTTAGGGAAGTGTTTCTTAATGAAAGACTTAAGAGATGCAGCCTATATCCTAGGGATAAAGATCTATAGGGATAGATTTAAAAGGCTAATCGGTCTAAATCAGAGTGCTTACATAGATAAGGTGCTGAATAGGTTCAGTCTGTAAGACTCTAAAAGAGAATTGTTGCCATGTCTCATGGCATAAGCCTCAGCAAGACTCAATGTCCTAAGACAAATGATGAGCGAGACCGTATGAATAAGATTCCATATGCATCTACTATTGGATCTATCATGTACGCCATGCTATGCACTCAGCCTGATGTATAATATGCTTTGAGCACTACAAGCAGATATCAGTCAAATCCAGGTGAAAGTCACTGGATAGCAATAAAGAACATCCTTAAGTACTTAAGAAGGACTAAGGAAGTATTCTTCGTCTATGGAGGTTTTGAAAATGATCTAGTTGTAAATGGTTACACAGATACAAGTTTTCAAATTGATATAGTTGATTTTAGATCGCATTCTAGATATGTGTTTACTCTGAATGGGGGTGCAGTAAGCTGGAAAAGTTCGAAGCAAGAGACTGTGGCAGATTCTACAACAGAAGCTGAGTATATTGCAGCGTCCGATGTAGCAAAGGAGGCAGTTTGGATAAAAAAAGTTCATTTCTGAACTAGGGGTAGTTCCAAGTATTGCTATCCCTATTTGTTTGTATTGTGACAATAACGGGGCAATAGCACAGGCCAAGGAACCTAGATCACACCATAGATCTAAACATATACTCAGGCATTTTCATCTCATCAGAGAAATCATTGAGAGGGGAGACGTGAAGATTTGCAGTGTACCTACTGAAGACAACATTGAGCAATGTGATGAAGTTGTATAATCGAGATAGAATTTGTCCCTCTCATATAAAGAGAGATATCTAGTGGATCCCTCGATGTGTTATACTGTTAAAAGGCCTAGTTTAAGTGAATTGATATTGATCAATGTCACTTGGATGTTTTTAGTCTACCTAAAGATCGAGACTAGTACGATTGAACATGTTGAATGATAATTTCATGCCTTATGTTTGATTAAAAGGATATCTTGTGACAAAAGAATGTTATATACACTATTGATTAGGTTGTATCGATTTGATATTCGTACAACTTGGGTAGTCATAATGTCTTGCTAGAGGCCGCTTATGACTTGTATACCAAAATATGTTTTGGTACACTGATTACGTTGTATGAGCCTATTGGGTCGTACACTAAGAATGGTTTTGCGAGATTTTAATATAGTTCAGAAAAATGAATTTTATATGATAAAATTCATGAAAGAAATGTCCTTGTAGTGTATTACACTTATACTTCTTTAAGTAGGGGTATATGTGTAATTTACTTAACCGTCTATATACAAGGGTTGTATAAATAGATGCTTTGAGTTAGAATACACTAATGAAAGATTAAAAAAACCAAAACTCTATTTTCGTTTTAGAAACGACTTAGGGGTTTTGGTATGCTCTGGATCGTTTTGGAGAGAAACAAAAAGGTTTGGTATTCTCTCGAAGCTAGCACTTCAAATCTCGGCCGCCATTCATGTGTGGACTGCTGATAGAGGGCGTTTGTCGTTGGTAGCGCTTTAGAGATCGATTAACCTTTAGAAAGGTACATTGTGACTGAGGTATGATTAAGTTTTCATAGAAACCAAACGTTTTAATGGAATCAGATTTAGATCTTGTTGGGGTTTTTCTTAAAATTGTTTTGAAATTTTTGCTGCGTATGAACCCCAAACACCAACAACTCGGACTGATGAAGCCTAGTAATAACAACTCATCTAGCTGACTCCTCAACTCCTCAAGCTCTCGAGGTGCCATACGGTATGGTGGTATCGAGATCGGCTTAGTTTTCAGGACTAAGTCAATGATGAAATCGATCTACCTCGGCGGTGGTAATCCCGAAAAATCCTCCAGAAACACATCTATAAAGTCGCATACGACTAGTACCTCGGCAATACCAATCTCCTATCTCACCCCAGTGCTCATGACGCTCGCAACCATCTTGATCTTGCCACTCGTGGCTTCTCTGCCTCTGGTAATAGGAAGTAACGATGATGTACCTTGAATGCTGATCTTCGTACCATCTGCTAACAGAATATTGATCTTCTTCTTATAACAAACGATGTGGGCTTGAAACTCCTAGCCACTCCATGCCAAGCAAGGCATCGAACTCCAAGAACTCAAGTACTCTTATATCAACTTGTAACTCGTAACCCCCTATCTCTACCAGAATATCAAAACACAACAAATTCATATAAATCTTACCTCCAGTAGCAGTGCTAAGGATGAAGGGTTTACTAAGCCTAACATGTTTCAAACCTAGCTTATCTCTTATGCGACCAACAATAAACGAAATAGTGGAACCGAAATCGAACATGGTATGCATGAAAGTACCACAAATAAAAACCATACCCTTAACAAGGTTTTGGGACGCCCCCTACTCTGGCTCAACAGTTGTCTGAACACGCTCCCTCTAGTACTGGTGATGTTGTGGCGGTGCTCTGGCTGGTTGAGGATACTCCCTCTGAATGTGGCCAACCTTTCCGCACCTGAAACATGTCCGGGTATCCTGCGATCCCTAAGTCTGGCTTTGGCCTCGACCCTGTGCGAAACTCTGAGTTTGAGTCTGGCCAGACCTCTCTGTCTTCCTCTACCTGTCTCCTTGATCAGTACCGCTGCTCTCAGTAGTTTGCCTCTGCGACTGTTTTGTCGGTCAACTCAGCTGTGGTGGATGACTGGTAAAACTCGGTACTGGAAGAATGATCTGTGTCGGTCAAGTAGTCTACTATGCAACAGACCCTACGCTCGTAGGTAGTAATCCCTTAGTGAAGTAGTAAATCCTATCAGTATTTGAATCAGCTAATCCTCTCGTATAAGGCAATAGCTGAATGAATCTGCCCATGTAGTCCATAACTGGCTCTCCTGTAAACTGCCTTAGTGATGTAAAATTGTTCTTCTTCACCCGTATTACTGTCAGTGAAAAGTACTTCTGGTTAAACTAGGTCTTGAAGTCGATCCAGTCTCTCAGAACACCTCGGGTAGTGACAAAAGTCGTCCACCAATCATTTGCCTCCCCCTCTAACATGGATGAAGAGATCGCCGCTCGCATATGATCCTTCATGGCAATAATCAAGTGAATCTTCTCATGATTCTTCAAGAATAGCTCCGTTGCTCGAACATCAGTACTGCCATAGAACCTCAATGGATCGTGCCTCTTGAATTCCCTCCACTGCTTTGCCTCAGTAGTGGTTCCCAGACTTTTCTCTGGAGTCGTAGTTGGAGTAACCTCTGCAGTCGCTGCTGGCGGAGTCAGTGTCTCTATCGCTCGTAGTATCTCTGTCTATAACGAAGGTGTCTCTGCCTCGGTTTGCGTATCTGGCACAACAACAGCTCCATCGGGTATCGCCGCTAATGGAATCAGAGTCGTAGATGTTGTGGCAATCGGGGTCTCTGCTCCCCGAGTAACAGTAGGCAGCAATGGTGTAGTCAGAATCGATAGTGTAGTGGTCGCTGGTACGAGTGTCCTTAAAAATCGTAACATCTCCTATAGCTGCCGGTCCTGCATTGCGACTATTTGTGTCAAGGTGTACACATCGTTCGCGCTAGCATATCGTATGCCGGACGTGCCACTGTCGTCGCTCGGACCAGTTTGATCTGCCATTGTCGTCTGAATCAAGACAACGAACTTCTCGGATCAGTCTATAGCTACCACATACCATAGTAATACACTCATCAATCATAATATGTATTCAAAATTATCCGACTCAACCCATTACTCCTCCAGTTAAGTTTTTACAAGGTCATAGGGTTTCCACTTCTAAGTTCAACCATTCCTAACTTCCGCTGGTTTAATGGCTTGTGTTTTATGAATTTAAACCTAGTACGCTCTGATACCAACTGTGATGGCCCTAAATTTCAAATGCATTTGGGAACGCTTGACTTAGACTCGTACAGATCTCTGAGTCAATACTCAGCGATCTGGCAAGCCTATTCAGCCTTTAATTATCAAATTACAAGTTTTATGTAACACAACGGAAGACAAATAAACTATATACAATTATGGAAAATAATTCAATCAAAGGAAAATTAGGAATCTGTATATATGGAAACCCCGTAAACGGGAATATTCATGTACAATAGGCCAAAGTAAAACAAAACAGTATATGATATCTATCCCAAACTATAATCTCGAGTTCAATGACTCAACAAAACATGATATATATAAACAAGCATACGATCATAAACCTATCTTTAATGTCTCCACAAAAAGTCTCCTAGGCAGGGCTCATTGCCTCTACCGCACTCTGCTCTATCTGCACCTACCGTCACAAACTAGACAATGAGTAACTGAGAGAAATCGAAAGTAATTCCAGAAGGATATAATAGTAATTCATGAATTATTAAACATGACAGTCTAAATATCATGCGAGAATTGAAAGACAGGAATTTAAATAGACAAGGTGCATGATAGACAGATTGGAAATAATAGCAATCGAAACATACGTGTTATACGAGTTAGGAGAAGCCATAATCGGTCTAAAAATCCACAACAACGATATCGCAACATTGATAACCATAACAATATCCAAAACATTCTAGTACATGGTATCACACAATCACTAGGGGTGGTCAAACACTCGTGTGCACGAGTGCCCGCGTTTTATCCCTTTTAGTGCAGGATGCATGTACCTTCGAGACACACACTTATGCCAAGAACACACATACAAAGAATATGGAATGGAATGCCAACAAGTAGATGATAGCAAACACAATGAAATGATAATGAATCATAAGGTATTTTCTTAACTGGCTTACTAACGTACACAAGCTTTAGGGCAAGTGTACTTACCTGACTATTTGCAACTTATATACACTCTCGCGTCCCTAACGCTTAACCCTGAGTTTTTGGCTACCTGACAAGGTCAGAAAACTCATGTTGATATGTCAAGCCGTTAACTAAACCTAAGTTGGAACCCTAGTGTTTTCCTAACATTTTTAATGACTCGAAAATGTTTTAAGACTCAATCAATTCGATAAATCAAATAGGAAACATAACTTTCTTAGGTTTGAAAAACCATACCAACATAAGCCTATTCACAAATCATAGGCTCAACTTGGTCGTATACGGATCACGCCATAGCCTCGAGAACCGGCGGTGTGACCACAATGTCACCACCAATAACCATACGTTCTCTACAAACTGTGACATACACAACATCCCATACACATACACTAAAACCGAAACCATAAACCATATGTCCATTTGTCTCTCACACTCATCGTGTGTTCATCGAGATAACCACTCACTTTAGATAGTTTGAAAAATTAGTTCATCATGCCCAAGTCGAAACATTAAAACAAAATTGGAAAACTCACAATAGTTTGGTCGACAAGGATCAACAAAACCTCTATAACCAAACACCAAACAATAATGAGACTATCATGGTGACACACTGGTACTATCCAATGTTGGGAGGGAGTCCTTTCGGCATGGGGTGGTCGAAGACACCTCACCACCAGATCAGCAAACCACAACAACACGAACAAGGCAACTAAAAACATCGTGAACAACATGAAATCATGTACAAATGACCCAAAACACCACTGATTCGGACACACCAAAGGCTATGAGACACCATCAAGGACTTGGAGAAGTCCCCAATAATCCCCATGCGTGGTGGTCTAGCCAGCAGTACTGCCCCAAGGTGCAGTAGTCCGATCAAGGAGAAAATAATGAACAAATTGGTAAAGCACAATAATACATCACTACCACCACTATTATAGACCACTTTAGGACTGCGAGACACGAGCATGAGTGGGCGAGGTCTCCAACGATCCCCAATCATAGTGTTCCTGATGGTAGTGCCGCCTCATCGACCCTTTTCCGTGAGTGAAACAACCTATCTACATATACGATAAAAGTGTACAACAAATAAAACAGTGTCCATACAACAATGCTGCGATGAAGGGAGTGCTTCGGGACTATTGGAGCTCCGATGATGCACCGTTCATCGCCTTCGACTAGCCCCAATCATGACAACGCCTCCACCACCGGTCAGAACACAAAAAATATATCAACAGTTCGATAAATAAAGAATCCCGTCAATACGAACAACATAACACAAGTTTCGCAAACCGGAGGTGTTCTGAGAGCTCTGGTGACCCCACCTGGGTCGTCTTTGACCATGATAGCCACCACAGTAGGCTGAAGCCGCAAAATAGTAACGAATAAAGAGAGAGAGAAACCTCGGACCTTTGGTTACTTGCAACGTCTCTGGTGTACTCCAACCACCACTGGGTCTCTGAGGACCAGTGGTTGCTCAACAAAGGAGGAGGAAAGAGGAGAGGTAAATAGTAAAGTGGTGTGGTGTGAGAGGAGGGGATCGGGTCTGTGTGGTGAATAGTAAAGTGGGTGTGGCGTCCTGTTTATAAACCTTTTGTTTTATCACCACGCATGCACACATCTCGAGGCTAATCCCATGGATATCCTAATTTGGGTTGTGTTACTTTAACAATTCCTTTCACGTAGCCTGGTAGTTGCATAGTTATCCGACTCCCCGTGTTCAAATGACGCTCCTCGACCTGCCTTGCTTCATCACGCACGTAGTCTCGCCTTATCTTATCAAATAATTATTTTAACATTAAAAAATTCATTTATTTGTGTTTTTACCGTGTTTTATTCCCCCTTTTACCTTGGAGAAACCTCACTCTGACTAACAATCGCCCGAACGACTCGAGACCCGTATTAGACTACAATACTAATACAAATATCACAGAATCATAAAATTACCTCAGTGTCATCTCCCGATGTTCAAAATACAGTCCAGTAACATGTAGCTGGGTTACGGTCCTAACAAGTGCAACACAAGTCAAGTTAAATTTGAGGGTTGTTACAATAGGTCTTTTTGGTTTTTTATGTAATTATTACTTATGTCTTTATTACACTTTTGGGGTGTATATAAATATGGGTTGAGAGACTAGACTCCCCGACTGATGCATGTTTTACGATGTTATTATCATGTGATCATGTTTTCCTGCTTTTCCACACTTAGGATTCATTATTAATGATTCCACTATAATAACAAGACTTCTGCTAAAATGTTAAGACTTCCACTAAAATTATAAGACTTCTGCTGGAATAATATATTGTTAAAAGGTTTTAATTAACTCTATAATTGATAAGAGAACAATACATGTCTTTACTTATCCTGAACACGAGGGACTCAGAGAATGAGTTAAAGAAGTTGACTAATACGTAGTTAGTCCTACATCGATGGGATTTATAGCTTAATTACAAGATTAGGTCGGGCGGAGGTGTGTTTAGGAATTTGGGCGTCATTCCAGCGATCCTTCATGAGAGGTTATGACTTTGCAGACACTATCGTAGAGTATAGATGATAGGATCAATGTGCAGTAGGCACACATGTTTGAGTTTATGAATTTCATCAGAGATCATGTGACTACTATGTCGGCATAGGTCACTACATTGGTTTACCAATGACTACACAGGCAGTCGTAGCCCCTGCTATAGTTGAGACACAAGTGTAGACTACGATTTCTGAAACACTGGCTAAGGGAATTGCTTTAGTTGTTGCACCAATGGTTGTACCGGTTGATATCATAATTGTTATTACACCTGCATTTAATGAGCAACCAGCAGTGGCGTCAACATTAGGAAGTTCGATGTCGGCAGAGGCCAAGAGGGTGAAAAACTTTTTAAGATTTTAGTTAGGGTACTTCTATGGAGTTTGAGACCCGAAGATAGCTGGGAGATGGCTACTGGCTTATTAGTGACTGCATAAACTACTTCTTATCGAGCAGTGGGATCAGTCGAGGTTGTCCAGTTATTGCCTATAATGTGAGGCAACAGTTTGGTAGACTACTTACAAGGTTACGCATCCTCCAATTACGACTTGGGCAAACTTCCGGGAGTTGTTTATGGACGAGGATATTCCGATGGAGGTTAGGATTAGATTGAGAAAGCAATTCTTGTTCTTGGTTCAGGGAGCCATGTCCATTTTGTAGTACATGGAGAGGTTTTGGTACCTTTTGCAGTATGCTATGGATGTGGCAGGGACTGAACATCTACAAATCTACTACTTTGTCTGAGGTTTGGACGAGAGGATAACCAATGTTGTTGTGGCTGGAGGAGCACGCACACTACATGAGGTATTTTATAGGGCCCTAGCACATGAGACTTATCTAACGCTGAGGGCCAGTCGACCAACATCTTCGTCACAGTAGGCACATCCAACACCAAGTTCTTGGTCTAATCAGAGACAAGAGACAAAAGGAAGATCAGGGTTGACAGGGACAGAGCCAAAGATCTCATAAAGGTGATTGGTAGTCAGATCTAGGTCTTAGAGGTGATAGAGATAGGCACAATGATCGAGACAGACATAATGATTGCCAGAAGGCATATTAGACTGCTTCAGCACCATCTGACCAACATAGACAACAACAGAGGCAAGATAGATAGTAGAGTGCCCGAGATAGAGGTTAGAGGAGCTATGTTCAGAGTCAGATATAGAGTTAGGGGAGTGTTGGCAGATCTGAGACTCGAGCGTGTTTCTGATGTGGTTAAGTTGGACATATTGTGGCACATTGCACCAAACCAACACCAGCACCATCGTAGACTGAGCAATCTAGTGATAGGGCCCAAACAACTATTTTTAGGGTCGTACAGCCAGACCGGGAGGCGAACAGACAGCTTGTTGAGGGCATGTTATCTATTTGTGGTGTTCCCATGCATGTCATGATGGATTTTGGTAGTACATTATCGTTTATTTTTGGACTTATGGTAGGAGAGTTAGGGTTAGCTGCACAGACCTTAGACACACATCTTGCCCTTAGTACGACAGTTGAGGATAAGATTTACCCTAACTAGATATGCCAATATTGTGTTGTGAAGATTGAGGAACATCAGTTACCAGTTGATTTGAGAGTGTTAGAGTACTTGGAGTTTGACACGATGTTCGGTATGGATTGGTTGTCATCATATCATGCACAGATCGATTGTTTTAACAAGACTGTGACATTTGATATCAAGGGGATTCCAGAGTTCTCATTTGTCGGAGTTGCGACTACTCTACCGATTACTAGAGGCCGAATAGCAAAGTCGCAGGAGATAGAGGTGTTCGCAGCTAGTGTTGAGCCAGGGCCGAGTACAGTGGTTAAGGCTTAGGATGTCCCTATTGTTTGTGACTTTGTAGATGTATTTCTTGAGGATTTACCATGTTTGCGACCACTGAGAGCTGTTAAGTTTATTATCGAGTAGATACTAGGGACTCAACCGATCTACAACAGACCATACAGGATGTTAGCATATAAGCATGAGGAGTTGAGGACCTAGTTAGAGGAGTTACTGAAGAAGGGTTTTATTCACCCTAACATGTCACCTTGGGGTGCTCCAATTCTTTTTGTGAAGAAGAAGGACGACTCGATGCTTATGTATATGAACTACAGGAAGTTGAATCAGGTGATAATTCAAAATCATTACCCACTTCCCATGATCGATGACTTGTTCAATCAGTTGGTAGGAGCTCGAAGATTGACCTCAGATTAGGTTATCACCAGTTGAGGATTCGAGAGGGTGACATTGAGAAGATTGCCTTCAGCATGAGATACGAGTTGTACGAGTTCACAGTCATGTCGGTTGGGCAAACTAATGCACCGACGATCTTCATGGACTTAATGCACAGAGTTCTAAAGCCGTACCTGGATCGATACGTCATAGTATTCATTGATGACATTCTGATCTACAGTAGGACTCGTGTGGAGCACAAGAGGCATCTTAAGGATGTGTTGGCGACGTTGAGAGAGCATAGGTTGTATGCGAAGTTTAGCAAGTACACGTTTTGGCTGAGTGAGGTAAAGTTCTTGGGGCACATCATCAGCAATCAGGGCATTTCAATAGACGACGATAAGATTTGGGCTATTATTGATTGGAGGACACCCAAGTCATTATCTGACATATAGAGTTTTTTGGGTTTAGCAGGTTATTACTGGCGCTTCGTGCAGGATTTCTCAGTTATTGCAGTGATGATGACTAGTTTGACCAAGAAAAATCTTATATTTGATTAGTCATAGGAGTGTGAGGATGCTTTCTGGGAGTTGAAAAGAAAGTTGATTTCGGCGCCAGTTTTGGCTTTACCAGAGGCAGGGAGAGGCTTCTTGGTGTACACAGATGCTTCAGAAACTATGTTAGGTTGCATATTGATGCAGGAAAAACACCCGGTGGCTTACCTATTTCGAAGATTGAGACCTCACGTGGGGAACTATCTAGTGCACGACTTGGAGCTTCGAGCGACCATGTTTGCACTGAAGGCCTAGAGGCATTACTTGTATGGTGAGAAGTTTATGTTGTTCACAAACCACCAGAGTTTGAGATAACTGTTCACTCAAAGGGAGTTAAACATGAGACAGAGGAGATGGCTTGAGTTACTGAAGGACTATGACTTCGTTATTGAGTACCATTCGGGTAAAGCGAACGTCGTAGTTGATGCGTTGAGCTGGAGCGACATCGAGAGCCAAACAGTACTACAACATACGACACACTAAGCACGGGTTGCTTGAGGCAGCGTCAGTGTTGTGTGTGACAGAGGCTATTACTGAGCTACAAATTTGTTATTAGATGCGAGCTCCTACAGTGTCTTTTGAGTGGGTGGTTGAGTTGTAGAGGGCTGATGACCAGTGTTTGAGGTTCAATGGACTGGCTTAGGATCCAGAGTGCATAGATTGGTCTGAGAGTTTAGATAGGTGCTTGAGACACATGGGTAGATTGTGGATACCGCCACAATCGGAGCTCAGGGATAGCATTCTCGAGGATGCACACCGTTTGCAATATACTATTCATCCTGGTCGGACCAAGATGTATCATGATTTGTGACGATTGTTTTGGTGGCCAAGGATGAAGACTGATGTTGGTAATTATGTCAGGAGTTGTCATATTTGCCAACAGGTGAAAGCTGAGCACAAGAGACTAGCTGGATTGATACAACCGCTGCCCATTCCTCAGTGAAACTAGGAACACGTGATCATGGACTTTTATAGTGACCTACCGAAGACTACGAGACAACACGACGTGATTTAGGTTGTTATCGGCGGATTGACGAAGTCGGTTCACTTCATACCTATTTTGATGAGATATTCCATCCCACAACTAAGTACTATTTTCGATAGAGAGATTGACAGATTGCACGGTGTACTGATCTCCATTATTTCTGATAGAGATCCCAAGTTGACTTTGAGGCTTTGGGAGAGTATGCAGAAATAGTTTGGTACTCGTTTATAGTTCAATATTGCATACCATCCCTAGACTGATGGACATTAAAAATGTTTAATTTAGATTCTCAATGATATGCACAGGGCATATATACTGTAGTTTGGGGAATCGTGGGAGGATTATTTACCTTTGTGTAAGTTTACAAGCATGTTAGGCGGCACCGGACGATATAACGGCTATAAGACCTGAGGTTGTTATTGACCATACTGAGAAAGTGAGACAAATCAGCCATAGCCTTTAGGCGGCCCAGGATAGGCAAAAGTAGCATGGGGACAAGTATCTCGAAGGTCTGAGCTACGAGGTTGGGGACTTGGTATATTTGAAGGTTTCGCCTTAAAAGTGTCATCAGAGATATGTCATTAAGGAGAAACTGAAACCATGGTTCATTGGACCATTAAGAGTTGAGGAACGCGTCGGTAGAGCGACTTACCATCTAAAGTTGCACCAAAGTTAATGGGGGTGCATCCAGTGTTTCATATTTCCATGTTGAGGCTGGCTAGGTCGGGACCAAGGCTTATAGTTGATGTACGTCATGTGGAGGTTCGGCCTGATGCGACTTACGAGGAGCAACCTGTAGAGATCATGGATAGGAGAACTCAGACTCTGCGAAATAGGGAGATCCCGGAGGTTTTAGTACGTTGACAACATCACGGGACTGAGGGACTCACCTGGGAGTTTGAGTCTACCATTCGATAACAGTATCCCTACTTATTTGCTTATAGTTTAAGTTAATTTAAATTTCGGGACAAAATTTCACCTAGTTGGGAAGAACTGTAACGGCTCGATTTTAATTGGCTATTATTAATGAGTGCTTGCAGACGTAGCTGACAGCTTAGATATTCTTGGGACTCGAAGCTAGGCCAAGGCGCGCTTGGAGTTAGGTAAATAGTTATATTGTGTGAGGATCTGTCTAATTTGTGATGTTTATGTTGAAATATATTAAATAGCATCGCGATGTGTGCATTTACATTACGTTTGACGTGCGAGACAGTGTGATAAGTATTTGCCTCGATATGCGTATCGACACAAGTACCGGGTATGCTAATAGATAAAATACTAGGTCAAGGGAATTAATACACTAATGAAAAGGAATTAAATGAAATAAATAATTATTATGAAATGCCTATTTAAGGTTTAGTAGGGCGGTGGTACGTTATGTCGCGAGTCGGGGCGCAAAATCGGGTGTTGGAATGCCCAATTAGTGACTTATTAAGTTGCATATAAGGAAGAGTGTTGCAAGTGTGTCACTTTAAGGCATCATATGGGCTGAAAAAGGGCCCAATTATTGACCATTTGGGGGCCACTAGATGGGCATAGGGATTTGTTGGTGATGGGAGATCATTTTTGGATATATATGTTGACTAAATCACCCCTACCACCTTTTCTCTCTCTCCCACTTCTCAAATATGAGAATTCACAAGTATAATCAAGGGTTTAGAGCTCTTGAAGTGATCATTTAAGGATCTAGGAGGTGTTAATTCAACAAAACAAGGTGAGATCCTTACTTTCCTTCTCATTTCCTCTCTTTTGGTGTTCATTTTATTGGTTTTTGGTATGATCTGGGATTAGGGTGTGTTGATCGTTTATGTTTGGTGGTTTTGGTGTTGTGACGGTGTTGGTTGTCATGGTTGAGGAGTTGTTTTAATCGGTTTCAAAGTATGCTAGTTTTCATGATTTGGATTTTTACAAGTTTTGATTGATCTTGTCAAATTGGTGATAATTGATATTTATGGTTATGCCTCTGGCTTTTGTGAAATGTTGTTAGTCTGCCACGAGGTGAGGATAGGGTCGACGGCTATGGAAGAAGCCTAGGGTGGAGATTTCATAGCTCAACAGATTTGAACTGCTGGAAAACAATCACCCAACGCATTGGCCAAAGGCCCTAGTGCACTGGGTGATTTGGGCAGTTAGTGTAGATGAGGATAAACACTAGTGCATTGGGTAGTCCTCCAACGCGCTAAGTGTTCTTCAGGGGTGTATTATAGGGTTGTTTTGGGGTTTTGGGTCTAATGCCTATACTAATCAACATAAAATACATCCAATTGACTAAAAATCAATGATAAACGGTATTAGGTGATTTCAGGTTGTAATTTGATTGTCAGGGATTTAGCAGAGCCGAACCGGTGGTTTGGTTTTCAGGACGAGGAGTGCAGTTTGAGGTGTGTAGTATCCTAACTAAAATTTCTTGAGCATTTACTTATTTTAGCAATTTGAATTTAGTATTGTTGTTTTATTACTCTATTTCCTATTGTGGAGTCTATATGGACGGACGTTGACGCAATCCCTCTGTGCCATTACATGTGTATGTCCACTACACTATAGCACGCGTGTTGGAGATCTCGGTGAATAGGTCGATCCGAGGATAGCGTCGGGGCACCTATAGGTGCGTCGTAGGTTCTACTCTGACCACCTAGCGAATTCGGAGACTGGCCTTGTTTGAGTGCTACTCCCTGGCAGTACTCTATAGAAAAGTCCGAAGTATGGTGCTAGTCTGACCCTAGGCTCTAGATACACTTTTTGAGTTTCACTATTGTTTAATTCATGTGATGAGCACAGTTGCATGCATTTAATTCCGCATGTTTATTTAATAGTTTATTTAAATTCCAGTATTTATTTTCGTGATTGCTCATTAAATTTCCTTAGAAATACTCACTCTGGACTTGTCATCTACCTTTTGTAATGGCTTGAGTGCAAATCCAAGTATGAGTCGCAGTAAGGGAAAGCTTGCAGACTACCAGTGATCAGAGACTGATACACCAGGCTCGTACGTTTGTATTATATTGTATTTTGTTTCCATTTTGGGGATTTAGGACTGTGAGACATTTCTGGGACCTATATGTTGATGTATTATGGCTCTTTTGAGGTTATTTCACTAGTATATGATGAGATATGGGTTTTCCAAACTATGTATATTATCAAATGATATGTTTGAATGATTTTCAATATAAATTGTCATGACTTAAGTCTTTCGCTTTGATTATTGAGGTTGAAATTGATTTCTAATAAATGATTTGATTAATTTAACAATTTAAACAGTAAATTGTTGTTTATTAAGGTTAATAATGATATAATAGTGGATGTGATTGCATGTGGGACACAGTTTGCGTTGGTAGGCCAGGTTGTGGGCTCACATTAGCCCCCGTGACGGTCCGTTGAAAAAATGAGTCGTTACATCTACTATAGTTAAATGGAAAATATAAGAGCCTTAGACATTCCTTGTAACGATCCTAAAAACATAACTTTAGGTCAGATGTGTCATCAATTAGTCACTGGACTTTGGGACACTCAAATGACGACTTATAGACTATCCTTGAGTTACACATCACACATTTGATGAAAACCAACATATAAATACATGAGAAGTAGTGGGATCTCTCCACATGCAACATTCTAGATTCTCGACACAAAATAGTCAGAGAAATAAGGACTGGAAGATTGGGTTTTTATTAAGATTAGAGCTAGATGAGTCAACCTTGAGAAATCAAGAATTAGTAAACATCTTTTTCACCTCCGCTTACTTAGACTTCCATTAAAATGAACCATGTGTCTGGCTCTAGCCTCGTCCCTGTGCAGAACCATGAGTCTGGATCTGACTAAACCTCTACGTCTTCCTCTGCCTATCTCCTCAGTCAGTATCCTTACTCTCAGCAGTTTGCCTCTATGACTACTGGTCCTGTTGACTAGGCTGCGGTGGATGATTGGCAAAACTCGGCACGGGTGGAATGGTCGGTACCAGTCGCATGGTCTGCTGTGCAACAGATCCTACACACTGCGTCCTGTGCTCACGAGTAACCCATCTGCTCCTCTTTCTCTTCCTGTCCTACTGATAATGATTATCTGATTGGGTCTCTTCTCTTTTTGCCCTAACCTCTTCCGAATGCGTGAGTAAGTAACTCTCCCTCACCAAATTGTGCTCGTATGCTATCTGTAAGCTTTCTGGCTCAGTTGTAACAACAAATCCTCTGACTACGGGTAGTAGACCCTCGGTAAAGTAGTAGACTTGATCAGCCTCAATATCTGCGGATCCTCCAGCATAAGGTAGCAGTGAAATAAACCTGCCCATATAGTCCATCACTGACTCGTCGGTGCTTTGCCTCAGTGCCATGAACTCATTCCTTTTCGCCCGAAGAACAATTAGTGGGAAGTACTTCTGGTTAAACTAGGTCTTGAATTCGATCCAATCCCTCGGAATGCCTCGGGTAGTAACGATAGTCGTCCACCAATCATCTGCCTCCCCCTGTAGCATAGACGAAGAGATCGTCGCCCTCATGTGGTCCTCAATCGCGATGATGGTATGAATCTTCTCATGATTCTTCAGGAATAGCTCTGCCGCGGCTATGTCTGTGCCACCAAAGAATTTGACTGGGTCATGCCTCTTGAACTCTCTCCACTTCCTCGCCTCAGCAGTGGCTCTGGAACTCTTCTCCAGAGTAATGACTGGAGTAGTCTCTACAACAACTACGGGTGTCACTGGTGCCTCCTCAGTCTGGACCGGATGTGCAACAACCTCCGTCTGGGCTATTTATGCAACTATCGTCCCTGGCATCACTGTAATCGGAATCGGCGCTGTGGAAGCTGTAACCACTGGCGTCTCCGTCCCTTCAGTAGTCTAGATGGGGGGAATATGTGTGGTCCGAGTCGATGGTGTCATGGTAGCTGGTGCGGGTGTCGTCAGCGACCGCACTAACTCCTCGAATCTCCGTGTCCAAGCGCAAAACTCCTTCGAAGTAATGAATTAAGAATCAGCCATCCTGCTGTTGTCGCTCGGACCTACCTGATCCGCCATCGCTGTCTGAACCAAGGGAGCGAATACTTCGAATCAATTCATAGCTACCGCATACCATATAGTACACACAACAAGCATAATATGTACGAAGTTAAATCCGACTCATCCCCAACTCCCCCATTTAAGTTTCTAAAAGGATCATAGGGTTTCCACTCTAAGTTCAATCGTTCCTAACTTCTGTTGGTTTAAATGGCTTGTGTTTTAAATCAAGAGTCAGGTCTATATAACCTTGAGCTCTGATACCAACTATGACGGCTCCAAATTTTCCTTGCATTTGGGTACGCCCTGCCTAGCCTCGTGTAGGTCCCCGAGCCGGTACTCGGCGAACCTAGCGAGCCTAGTCAGCCTCCAATCAATCAATTACACAATTTATGAAAGAGTTATTGCAAGTTTTACGCAGCGGAAAGTAAATAAACTAAAATAAGGAATAACTCAGTCAAAGGAAAATTAGGAATCTATAATGTGGAAAGCCCCGAAATATTCATGTACAAACAGACGTGAGATATAAATCAGTACATGATACTAATATCAAAATAACCCCAAGTTCAATGATCAACAACATATAAATATAAAATGTCATACAACTGAGCAAAAGATATAATAGACCTACACTCAGGTCTCCAAGTCTAGCCGCTAATCCTCATAAAAAGTCGCCTAGGCAGGGCTCCTTGCCTCTACTGCACTCCGCTCTATCTGCACCCACCGTCACAAACTAGACGGTGAGCAACTTGAGAAAATCGAATATAATGCCAGAAGTAGATAACAGTAATTCATGATATATCAAGTAAAATAGTCTAAATATCATGCGGTAATAGAAAAACAAGAATTTAAATAGATTAAGTGCATGATAAACAGACTAATAGATATCAATCAAAAGTCAAGTGTATTCTAAAGAATTAAAAGAGGCCCACAAGTGGTCTAAATCATAGCATAACAGCAAGGAACTCGCGAGGTCTTCCCGAGCATCGACACAAGCGAAGGCACAGCTATGATGGGAGGGACACAAGCCCACCCACCCAATACTCGGTGTCACATGATCACTAAGGGTGGTCACACACTCCTGTACAAGAGTGCCCGTGTTTTATCCCTCTAGTGCAGGTCCTAGTACTCTTGAGATGAAACACTTACACCAAGAAATACACAACAAGGAATGGAATGGAATACCAATAATAGAGCATAATGAATCTGAATAAATGATAATGAATCACATGACATTTTCTTACTGGCTTACAAATGATACACAAGCTTTAAGGCAAGTGTATTTACCTGACAATGCAACTCGCGAATAACAATACTCTCGCGAATCCTAACGCGTATCCTTGAGTTTTTCGCTACCTGACAAGGTTGGAAACTCTTATTAATGGGTCAAGTCATTAACTAACCTAGGTTGAAACCCTAGTATTTTCCCAACGTTTTAAATGACTCGAACAATTCAACAATTCAATAGAAAAATGAAAACTCTCTCGGGTTTGAAAAACCACGACAATAACCACGACTACGGTATCACAACGTCGGTATCCACAATGCATATAAGCCTACTCATGTATCGTAGGCTCAGCTCAGTCGTATGTGGGTCACGTTATAGCCTCGATGAGCTGGCGACGTGACCACGACGTCATAACCAATTCCCGACCTTCAAATGTAAATCCGTAAAACAACACGACTCAAAATGACCATGCACCAACGAGTTTGGGAACCTCGCTGGTGTGGTCTAACACCCGTAGAGTGTCAACACGACATGGGAAGGTCATGTGCATGCCCTACGTCACGTCGACGACTACTCGACGTGATATAACCAACTCATGCATAACTCCGCCATTACGACTCATCACCATTGATATGGACGCTCCAGGGCTGTGAGACTCCATGAAAGATATGGTAAGGTCTCCGGTAGTCCCCCATGTCATCGCGTCGACGACAGTACCACCACGACGGGTGGTTTTCGACGAGAAGATTACAACATGCATACAACACATAAATGACATAATATAACAATAACGCCGCTATTTTTAGGCCACTTCGAGAGTCCTGAGACACAAGCATGGACTTACCTTGGTACCCGGCATCCTGGTCATGGTGGTACAACGGTGGCATCGCTCACGGCATCGGATTCCTGTGAGGAGGAGCATAACGCACATGAAATAAACATAAACATGAAATTAAGACCAAACAGTCCAAACGCAACTGATTTGGACACATCGAAGGGCAGTGGGGTACCAACAAGGGCAACCTATGGCTCCCAATAGCCCCTCGGACATGGTGTCCGGCCCACAGCGCCACCAGTTGAGGCAGTTTCCAGCGAGACATCAACAATAGAGAAAAACCAAATAAAATACAACACCTCACTAGCATCGTTGTTATGGACCACTATGAGAGCCGTGAGACACAAGCATGGGTTTAGCATGGTCTCCGACATTCCCCAGGTCACGGTTGTCCAACCAACGGTGCCGCCCGAGCTCTGCAACTCCAACGAGACATAAAAACCGTCAACATGTGTATACAAAGTATGGACAACATCTACTCTGTGTATCAAACGTCCAAAGGTCTCCCGGGGATATGGGGACTCTGGTGGGCCACGAGGACCCGTCGTCGACTGTCCCCGACCATCGCCAGTCATCCTAGCAGTGGCCAACACATGGCACAGCTGCCAGTCGTGAATATCGTTTGGGTCATCACCACATGTACGCCGTGAGGTTGGAGAGGAGATCTGCCATTGCTGGAACTCCAGTGGGTCGTCATCGACCAGTTCCTGGTTGGATAGCAGCCCCCCCCACAGCCCACTATGTGTGACCGAGAAAAGAGAAAAAACGATATAGGAGAGGGAGAGAGAAAAAAAAGAGAAGGAAAGAGAAATAGAGAAAAAAAGAGAAGGAGAGAGAGATCACAGACCTCTGGTGAGGGCTCCAGCGAGGGTTATGTCCGGTTACCAAGGGAGAGGGGAGGAGGAGAGGGGCAGCGGTGAGAGCGAATGGGAGACTCGGGTGTGTGTGTGGAGAAGATGAGTGAATAGTGGATTGGGAAAGTGGAGGTGGATCCTATTTATATCCTTTTTTTTACATCTCAAATCCTACACTCATCTCAAGGTCCCTTGGACGGCCCTTAATAACTCCAGTCCCTAATGTAAGTGACACCCATCTATGACACATCTATCTTGATTACCTCATGTTGTGCATCCCAAAATTCATCCTAAGCCTAATATATTTTTCCAACTCAACCATTGGTTTCATATTGATTCGATTCAAAATAAATCATATAACTTATGTTAGGCTATCAAATGAACTTTATAAAATGGTACTCAAGGTCATGCTAACTCCTGTCTATCTGGTACTCAGTGCCCCGTGTCTGGCACACTTCTCGAGGTAGTCCCACACTTAGTGTTCAAATAAAATATTTATGCCTAAGGTATACTTTATTTGATTAAATCATGTTTCTTTAACTAAGGTCATATCTTTGATTTGACTTAGTTTATCACCTCTAATACCCAGTTATACGACTACCAAAACCCTGCTTACCTAGGCAACGCCTCACTCAAATTAATATTTGCCCAACTGGCTCGTGACCCGTATCATATTACCATACTAATACATGCATCACAAAATCTTAAAATTTACCTCGGCGTCAACTCCCAAAGTTCGAAATACAGTCCAGTATCACGTAGCTGGGTCACGATCCTGACGAGTGTAACATAAGTCAAGTTAAATTTGAGGGTTGTTACAACTACCACTGTCACCATGGATGTTTTTGTTCAAAGTGTGGATGACAGATTCGCTGCACACGACACTCAGCTGACGGAGATTTTACAATTATTGAGGGCTCAGGCCGCAACAACCATCGCAGCAATTCCCACAATACTCGATGTTCGTACTTCACAAACAGTCATTGCCCTAGCTATCCCATAGAAGCCTAATCAAGTTGTGATTTATGAAACACTGACAGATGTGATTATGCCGGAGGTTGCACCAACATAGACACTAAATCCTACTCCTACACCTACTAAGTGACCATCTACTACTTCTGAGTATTTCTTGACACCAGAGGCTAAGCTACTCAGGGAGTTTCTCAAGTTCCAACCAAAATTCTTCTACGAATGTGGTAATCTCGAAGCAGCATGGAGATGGATTTTATCTTATCAACGACTGCATAAGTTGACGATGACCGATAAGAGGATTCAGGCGTGACTTTTAGGATCTTATTTCAGAGGTGACGTGGAAGTTTAGTGGACTACCTATTAGGAGACATAACCAAACCTGACTATTTAGGCACAATTAAGACAAATCTTTTATGATTAGTACATACCGATGGAGGTTCAGTTGAGACTAAGAGAGAAGTTCCTAGCCGTAGGACAGGGTAGCCAGTCAGTGTTGCAGTACATGGAGTGATACTGATATCTACGACAAATTGTGATGGATGTAGCGGGAACTAAGAAGTTGCAGATCTACTACTTTAACCGGGAGTATAGAAGAGATGATTGCAAGTGCGATTGTATCATTTTGGGCCCAGACTCTACATGAGATGTAAGATAAGGCTTTGAAACATGAGACATTTCTCTTGTAGAGAAGTGATAGGCGTACTACAACTAATTCTGAGAGACAGTCAGGGCAGAGTTTTCGATTGGATAAGAGGTCGAAGAGACAGAATGATCAATGAGATAGGGGTTGTAGGGATGACAAGTAGGGAAAAGACCACAAAGATTATCTTAGGGATGGACAATTCATATATGAGGATCGACAACAGGTTCATGCTCTTACACCCGCACCAGCAGTTTAACATCGATAACAACCTCAGTAGTACTGTTTGAATAGGGATCAGGGAGGACATGACTAGGATCAGAGAGATCGGGGTCAGGGTCAGATATTTGGGGATGGACAGGCTAGGTGGCAGGAGAAGCTTCGATGTCACAGATGTGGTAGAGGGGACAATTGAGGGCATACTGTAGAGCACCACTATCATTAAGAAGAAAGCCAGATCAAGCTGAAGAGAGGGCCCACGCAGTTGCATAACCAGGTAGGGAGGTGACTAGGCATCTCGTCGAGGGTATGTTATATATTATGAGTAGACCGATGCATGTTATGGTAGATTTTGGTAGCGCATTGTCATTTATTGTTAGAAGGATGGTAGGAAAGTATAGGCGTTATATACACATCTTGTCCTTAGTACGGCCGCCAAGGACTAGATTTACCCTAACCGTATATGTCGAGATTGTATGATTGAGGTAGAGGGACACCAATTACCAGGTGATTTACGAGTCCTAGAATACCTAGAGTTTGACGCATTTTTGTGGATGGACTGGTTGGCGACATACCATGCTCAGATTATTTTGGGAAGATTGTCACATTTTGTATTTCGAGTATTCAAGAGTTTACGTTTACCAGAGTCACCACCGTGTTACTTATCACTAGGGGTCGATTAGCCACAGTTCATGAAATAGAGTCCTTTGCAGCTATAGTGGAGCTAGAGACGAGGACGAATATTAGGATTGAGGATGTTCCTGTAGTCAGAGATTTCTCCGATGTGTTTCCAGATGATCTATCAAGATTGCCACTTCCGAGAGAGGTTGAGTTAATCATCGAGCTTCTACTAGGGACCCAGCCCATTTTTATCGAACCATATAGGATGTGAGCATTAGAGGAAGAGGGGGTGAGGAGGTAGGTTGAGGACTTATCTTATAAAGGTTTCATCCACACAAATATATCTCCTTGGGGAGCACTAATTTTGTTTGTGAAGAAGGATGGTTCCATGAGGATGTGTGTGGACCATAGGAAGCTAAACCATGTAACAGTTAGGCACCATTACCCACTCCCAAAGATCGACGATTTATTCGACCAGTTGACAAGCGCAAAGTTCTTCTCGAAGATTGATTTGCGATTAGGTTACCATCAATTAAGGATGTAAGAAGAGGATATCAAGAAGGCCGCCTTCAGTACTAGATACGAGTTATTTGGGTTTCCAATCGTGCTTTTTGGGTTGACTAACGCCGAAACAATCTTCATGGACTTGATGCATCGATTTTTTAGGCTGTACTTAGACATATATGTCATTGTCTTCATCGACGACATTCGGATCTACATCAAGACTCGTGTGGAGTACGAGAAACACCTTCGGGCAGTATTGACGACATTAAGAGAGCGCCGACTGTATGCGAAGTTCAACAATTGTAATTTACGGCTAAGTGAGGTGAAGCTTATGGGACATGTCATTAGCGATTAGGGTATCTCTATGGATATAGAGATGGTCAGAGCGATTAAATACTGGAGGATACCTCAGTCTATTTTTGACATCCGGAGTTTTTTGGGAGTAGCAGGATATTACAGGTGATTTGTATAGGTCTTTTCCTCAATTGCAACACAGATAATAAGGCTGGCCAAGAAGGATGTTCGATTTGATTGGTCAGATGAGTGTGAGTACGCTTTCTAGGAGCTGAATAGGAGGTTGACTTCTACACCAGTGTTGACACTACCATAGTCTGAGAAGAGTTTTTCAGTTTATACTGACACTTTAGGGATTGAGTTAGGGTGCGTATTGATGCAAGAGGGTCGTCTAGTAGCTTACCTTTTCAAACGATTGAGACCTCACGAGTGTAACTATCCAGTGCACAACTTGTAGCTTACAATAGTTGTGTTTACACTAAAGACTTGAAGGCATTATCTCTACGAAAAGAAGTCCGTCTTGTTCACAGATCATCAGAGCTTATGGTATATTTTTACTAAGAGATATATGAACATGCGTCAGAGGAGATGGCTAGTGTTGTTAAAGGACAACGATGTCACCATTGAGTATCATCTTGGGAAAGTGAACGTCATAGCTGACGCTTTGAGTAGATGCGAGATTGATAGTCAAATAGTTGTTCGATGCATGAGACATGAACACATATTGTTAAAAACAACATTAATGATTTGTTTGTCAAAGATTCCTACGACAGAGGGGCCACATATTTGTTACCAGATGAGGGTCCCGATAGTATCCATGGAGCGAGCTATCGAGTGTCAGAGGGATGATGGGTTCTATGAGCGGTTTAGTGGGCTGGCACAAGATCCTGAGTGTAAAGATTGGTTGGAGACATCAAATTAGTGTTTGAGGCATAGAGGCCGGTTATAGGTACCTACAGTGAAGGAGATATGAGACGGTATTCTAGAGGACGCTTACAAATCTCGTTACACAGTTCATCGTAGTAGAACCAAGATGTATCATGACTTGACGAGATTATTTTGGTGGCTAGTAATGATGGCTGATGTTAGAGCGTACGTCAGGAGTTGTCACATCTACCAACAGGTTAAGGCTGAGCACAGACGACTGGGAGGATTGTTACATTCGTTGCCCATTCTATAGTGGAAAAAGGAGCACATCACTATGGATTTTGTTAGTAGACAACAGTAGAGTTCGAGGCGACACGACACAGTTTGGGTTATGATTGATAGACTGACAAGATCGATGCCTGTTTTGATACAATACACGTTCCCACTACTGAGCATTTTTTTAGCATGATATAATTAGATTGCATGAGGTGCCCGTCTCTATTTTATTTGATAGAGATCCTAGGTTGACATTGAGATTCTGGGAGGCTATGTTGGAGCAGTTTGGCACAAAGTTGCAGTTTAATATGGCTTACCATCCTCAGACAGATGGGCAGTCGGAGGGATTGATACATATTCTGGAGGATATGCTTAGGGCTTGTATATTACAATTTGAGGGTTCGTAGGAGGACTATTTGCTGCTGTATGAGTTTACTTATAAAAACATCTATCAGGCGAGTATCAGGATGCCTTTATTTAAGACGTTGTATAAGAGGTCCTACAGATCACCCGCGTATTCGGTAGAGCCTGAGGATACAGTTACCGTTGGGCCGGCGATACTTGTTGACCATACCGAGAAGATCAGGCAGATTCGACAAAGTCTTCAGGTTGTCCAAGAGAGACAAAAGAAATATGCGGATAAGTACATATAGGGTCTGAGTTATGAGAAAGGGGTTTATCTAAACATTTCCCTTTGGAAAGGACAACAAAGATTTGAGATTAAGGGGAAACTAGCGCCGAGATTTATAGGAATGTTCTGAGTCGCAGCACGAGTTGGCACCATTGCATGCCATTTAGACATACCTACAGAGTTAGCTGGGGTTCATTCGACATTTCACATTTCGATGTTGAGGCTGACTAGGTTAGGATCGAGACTTATGGTTGATGTGAAACAAATTGAGGCTCGGCTTGACAGGACCTACGAGGGCTAACCATTGGCAATCTTAAACCGTATACTCGTTTGTTAGCAGCAACATGGGATGGAAGGATTCACCTGGGAGCTCGAGTCGACTACGCGAGAGTGTTATCCTTAGCTTTTCCATGATACATTTTAAGTTAACCTAAATCTCAGGACGAAATTTTCTCTAGTTGGGAAGAGTTGTAATGGCCTGTTTTATTAAAACTATTATTTATTATTATTTTCAGACTAGGGCGTTAGCTCAAACCATACGTGGACACCACAGATAGGTTAAGAGTACGCCTGGCTAGGTACTAGATTATATTATCTGATTCTAAGTCTTATTGCGGTGGTTTATTATTATTTTATTCATTTAATCATCGCATGTGTGTTATTATATCTTTATACCGCATGAGAATGTGTGATAATATTTGTTTCGAAAAGCATGTCAACACGGGTATCGGACGGGCATAATATGGGAACACTAAGTCTAAGTAATGTTAATGTGAATGAAATGACTATGGTCATGGTAGCTATAACTTAAAATGAATTATCAACCTTAGACTAAGCCATATTATTTGGATACACCAAATATTGGCATGCCTTGGGATGCGTGCCGAACGCGGGGCATCGGGTAGTCTGGAGTTAGTGTAATCTTAAATAAGATTTTATAAATCAATGAGAAGGCCTAATGTGCCTAGATGTAATTTATTTAATCAAATCGAATATCTACTGTAGTTGGTTGGAAAATACAAGAACCTTAGACATTCCTAGTGATGATCCTAGAAACATAATTCTAGGCCAGATGTGTCATCAATTAGAGTCACTAGACTTTGGGATAGCTCAAATGAGGACCTCTAGACTATCTTTGAGATACACATCACACATTTGATAAAAACCAACATATAAATACATGAGAAGTAGTGGAATCTCTCCACATGCAACACTTTAGCTTCTCAACACAAAATATTAGAGAAATTAGGGCTGGAAAGCTGGATTTTTATGAAGATTGGAGCTAGGAGAGTCAACCTTGAGAAATCAAGAATTGGTAATCATCTTCTTCACCTCTACTTAAACTTCCATTAAAATGAACTTGAAATTTGGGGCTTTTGGCAAAAATGAATTTTTGTGGATGCTCACTGATTTTTAGAGCTATTCATGAGTATTGAGACTTTTTTCTAGCATCTATTATAGTTTTGAAGATTAAATTCATGGATTGTATGGAAATTGGTTTTTTGAATGTTTATAGTTTCATGCATATTTGATATTTGAATTTATGGTGAAATTATTGTTAATCTTGTACCTCTGGCATTTTTAGTAATGTTGTATTCCCCCACGAGTCAAGGATGGGGCCAACGGCATTTGGTGACGGCTATTGGTGTCGAAATCACTAGAATTTCGGTTATAGAATGATGGGTTTTGACACGAGTAGCACGTTGGATAGGGTCCCCAATGTGTTACCTACCTGCGTGACTCCTGTTATTCCCAAAGAATAGTAGCGCAATGGGGAGGCCCTTAGCGTAGTGGAACTCCTAGCATGTTAGGCAGAAACCCCTAACGCGCTGAGGGAAGAAAACAAAATTTTAAAAATAAGTTAATAAGGGTCTGGTTTAGGACTTAGGCTATAAAACTAATCTAAACCCACCATAATCACCCTAAAACACTGAAAAATGATCTCAAAGGTCGACGGGACTATAGTGCGATAGTCGGGGTGAGTCGGGGTCAGACCAGGGTGTTTTTGGGGCTTCAGAGTGCGTTTGAAGGTGCGTAAAATCCAATTGAATGACACTTGAATATTTAATTTTGTTTTACTTTGATTCAATTGTTCCTTGATCATTTATTCTATTCCTTACTATTTTGAGACGGTGGTTGAGTTACTCCTACCGAATGTTCGTTGTATGTTCATGGTGCACTAGGTTGTACCATGTTTGACTCAACCCTCGGTGAATGGCAACCTGAGCTGTTTCTGGTGCACGTGTCGGTGTAGCGGGGATTGAAGTCAATTTATTTACTTATTAAATGCTTAGTGGATTTCCTTAGAATCTTACTTACTGGACTCGTCGTCTGTTTTGTTGTGATTGTGTAGATCTCAATACCAGTAGGGGCAAGGGAATTCTAGCTGACTATCTCTAATTTCCTTTAGTCCAAGGACCTACTAGTATGTGTTTACTTTTGATATTTTGTTTATTTTGGGAAATGAGGACTACTAAGAGACATCGTACATGTACATATTATCATTTATGTAATATCTGTTGCCTTATATACAGTGTGCTTTTCCTAAGTTTTCCACATTAAGACTAATGCTCTATTTTGAAATGAAACTTATATATTATCACTGTTATTTAAGTCTTTCACTATAATACACTGGTTATCTACTTGCAACTCTATTAAAACACAACCCAATTGTGACGGCCCTAATTCCCCAAAAAACTAAACCTACATGGACCCCCGAGTCAGTCTTAGCAAAGTCAACGCATGCCTAGTCAGCCTCCAATAGTTAAATTCTTCTTAATATTAAAATTTTATCATTGAGTTGTTAGATTATGTCATTTTCAGATAGTTCACAGCGGAAACAAACTCAAACAAGGTTAAATAACTCAGTAAATATAAAGTCAGGACAACTTAAAGTTTAGAACCTCGAATCAAATGGATAAACATGCATATCTAGTGACTAACAATATATAAAACAATAATACATGATATCCTATACGACTGGATCCCAAAAGTTATCAGTATTGTCAAAAATAATAATATACAATAATCACAAGCAAAAGGCAGAACATACTGTGGGAAAAGGAAAAAACCCGCTTAGAGAGTCCTCAGAGGAAGTCACCAATCAATGACCCTTTTCTCTTGCTAGTCCCTGCCTGATCTGCAGAGACAGTAAAGTAGAAAGTAATAACTAGAAGGACATAAACAATAATTCATGAATCGTTTTAAGGCAATCTAAATATCATGAAGATTTAAAGATAGATAAATAACAAAAAAAAGTGCATGATAAATAGACTAGCAAGTATTCACATCAATAATGAGTGCCTATAAGTCAAAATAGTCATACTAAGTGGTCTTAAATCCACAACAAGCCACACCAATCTAGTACTTGGGGAAAATTCACGGTTGGTTGGGTAGCTGCACTCTCGCAGGTAGTGTAACGTTTACCCAACTAGGTATAAACCCAAGAGTATCTTCTCGACACATTTAGGCCGTAGACACTCAACCAAGGAATAAAGAATGGAATTCTAATAAATGACATTTATCAATAAAGACAATAAAAATGGAAGATGAATTACTATGCATTCGCTTAACTGGTTTACTTACATCAATCGACGCGAAAATCGCCTCTCGCGGCTCCTATATGTCCCAAGTCGGTCCCAAAACCCTCGTTACCAGTCTGTTGTGTTCTTAGTGTCTATTTGGGTAATTATTCTCATGTTAAAGTCTAGCATCTTATTTTATAGTTAATATCTCAATTTAAAATCCTAATTTTATTAGAAATACTTAAACTCGTGAAAACCCCATTTCTATAATTTATAAGGTAATTTAGACGTATTCGAACTAGTGAGAACCACATGTGAAGCCCCTAGAAGTCCGAAGAAATTTGACAAGAATTGCTAAATATTTTTTTATTCCTTGCTCAGCGCCGTGCATTCAACTCGCAAAAGTGTCACCCACGGCGCCCCTGGCAGCGCCTCGCAAAGTTGACGGAATGTAATGGGGTTTTTTAAACCGCTGACTTCGTCGTTGCATTCCGAGTTGACTCGATACTCATAGTAACGTTAATACACACTAGTGGGTGTTTCGAAACCACCCAAATGACAACAAATCGCTAATTTATCAAAACTCCCCAAAATTCAACAACACTAAAAAATTATTTAGTTCCTTCAACAACCATTCCATTCCATTCCAACATAAATCTTCATCAATGATCAACAACACCTTCAATAAATACCCCAAATAAGTGAGATTGAATCCTAATTTTCCATGAAAACCCACAAAACCACATTCAAAATGATCAAAATTGAAATATCAAGCTAGATCTTACCGTTGGGGTATGTGATCGATTCCTCATCATCGAAACTCCTTAAAATCGTCAAGAATCACTCCCCTAAATCTCCATTTTTTTTATAATCGATGGTGGTGGTGTTGTGTTTGTGAGAAATTGGAGTCAAAAACCCAATCTCCAAGCTTTTATACTCTATTTTTCATCAAGTGATACACATAAATCTCGAGGTAAGTCCATGGCTCTCACTTAAGCGGTCCCAACTACTCTAATATCTTGGTTTGTGACACAAACTCATCCTTATCTTGTTTTGACTTTTTTATTTTGAGTGTTTCGCCCGTCGATTCGCAGCGCGGGTCGCGCGATACTTCAACTTTTCTATTCCTATAGTCTCAATTATGGTTTTATTTCACATTTTCACATTTTATTATTCTCTCAATAATTTATTTATTATTCATTTTCAGTGTTTATTACCCCAACATGACATGTTTTCCTAGGTGAATCCTCACACCTAAATGTGGCGTGATAAATAAAATAAAAACTTGCATTCGGTCGTTCGACATTTGCATTCATATATAAATAATATTAAAAACACCTTAAAAAATAAAAGATACCTCAGTGTCGACCCCTGAGGCTTAGACAAGTATGACAAGCCATGACGATCCAGGTCACTGTCTTGAAACTTGGCACGTTGCTTAAGTTAAATTTGAAGGTCATTACAGTCTTCCCAACTTATTCAAATTTTTTCCTCGAAATTAAACTAATAATTAACTCAAAATAAAACTCACGGGAATTCAAACAAATAAGGGTAATGCTTCTGCATATAGGACTCTAACTTCCATGTTAATTCCTCGTCCCCGTGGTGCTGCTACTTAACCAGAACTAAAGGTATTTCCTTGTTCCTCAACACCTTCACCTTTTGGTTCGCTATCTGAATCAACTGCTCCTCATAAGTGATATCGTCTCTCAAATCAATCTGGCTCAAGTCTACCTTCGGTCACCGTCCTTTGCTTGACTTATCTAGTCTAAGCATAGATATATGAAAAAATAGGATGAACTTTGGCGAGCTGAGGCGGCAGCTCCAACTCATAAACAACCTTGCTGACTCTATTCCTAACTCTGAACGGACCAATAAACCTAGGCGCAAATTTTCCCTTGATTCCAAACCTTTTCTGACCCTTTAGAGGTGAAACCTTCGGATAAATATAGGCTCCTTCGTCGTCCTGCAACTCGTCGTAGTACTTGTCATAGTACTTCTTTTGTCTTTCTTGTGTACCCTTCAGCCACTGACGAATCTTCTGTGCCTTCTCAATGTGATCCACAACAATCTCCTGCGGCTCCGCTCAACATGATGGTGATGTACGAAGCCTGCCATACAACGCCTTGAATGGTGCCATCCTGATACTAGCCTGAAAAATGTTTTTATAAGCAAAATCACATAAATGCATGTACTCTTCCGAAGATCCTCTGTACTCCAACACACATATCCTAAGAATATCTTCAAACACCTGAATTAGCCTCTCAGATTGTCTGTTTGTCTATGGATGGTATGTTGTACTCATATCAAGTCTGGTGCTAAACTTTGCGTACGTGCTCTACCACAATAGTGAAACTGTGACGACCCATCACCTAATCTAGGGCACCGTCCAGCGTAATCCCGTAATTAAGCCCTAATTCGGTCCGTAGGAATTAATTACGTATTAGTCAGCCTTTTTAACCTATTTGTTAACTTCATCGTGTTAATGATAAATAATACACTAACTACATTCAATTTCAATAACTTATAGTTGTTTAAAAAAATATTTCAACAGTTAATTAATTAGCGAAAGTCTTATCAAATTATAGCTGAAGTCTTTTAAATAAATGGAAACAATTTGATAAACCTAAGTGTGGAAACCAAGAATAATGATCACAATATATGTAAACAGCGTGATAGTCAAAAGTCAAGAAACTAACGCTCAACCCAATATATAAAACCCAACAGTATGAAAGACATAATAAGTGTAATATAGAAAATATATTAAAACCTATAGTCAAACAGTAGTATGCTCCCCCAAGCTTAGAAGTAGTTTCCAATCTTTTCTTTGCTGGGTTTACTACTCGACGAATTTACACCCACCGTCATTAAAAAAAGTTGAGTACCAAAAGTATAACAGTAATTACCAAATGACTTATTTACTCACATTTCCGAAATAAATTAATGGTACTTAAAAGCATAAAAGTAGCCATAGAATGCTCTAAATAAACATCTAGAAAATACCAGAAATTCAAATGAAACTGACACAGGTTAAGCAGTCTGATGTAGGCCCTGTCGGCGGTGAGAACTATCACTTTGTCTTTTCCACAATTTCCATGGAGCTGTGCTCGACATATCATCATTTTCTAATACCCTCAAATGGCGAAGTTGTGCTCTACGTGTATAAGTCATCTATCATAAATCTCGCCGAACACCTCGGTTCATTACGCCGTGAGTCGCGCGAGTATAGTGGAGAGTGCCAACATCCCCACGGTCCAGTGACCTCATGAGCCACCCACTCTATCATGTGCACTAGACCCTAGATACCAAAGCTACTATTAAAGACAATAAAAGACTTGATAAAGGCTTACAATAATTTGCTATGCTACAAAGCACAAATAGACCGAGAATACAAGTCTCTAACACAATTATAAACTTAGCTAATCCTAATAGCATGCTATTTGCAAGATAAATTATCAAATAACCACAAGGCAGACATATGCATATGGAAAGTATCACTGAACTTTAAGGAAAGGAGATATCATGATAGAAAGTCTCCATATGAGGAGATTCCACAACAATTCGTGATATTCAGAATACAAGGCATAATATAGTCAATTAGACAAATCGACAATAGTAGAATAGAAATGAAATGAAAATATATAATTCAAGTGGGAATACACATCCTCAAGCAATTATCCTAGCTAACTTCGGTCTTTCGACGCTTGAACCCACGCACCCGGACTCTCGACACACTTCCCTATGTCCCTGGGGTGTTTAGACAAGTATTAGGTTAGGTTTAGGATTGTTAAGGTGGGTTATGTTGGGGTTTAAGGGTTACAGGAAATTTAGGATAGCAACAAAGTTTCTTGCTGTCAAGGGTGCCCAGTGCACTGAGGGATTTCTTTAGCACGCTGGTTGGATTGCCTAGCGTGCTGAGTGTAGAAACCAAAAAATCTGCAACGATTTTTTCTAGGTTTCCCCTCTCTGGAATCACTTTCTCCATCGCCCTTGGACCTTGTTCCTCTCCACTAAGGTCGTACAACCTCTAAGCAATCAAGACAAAGCAGGCACTTTGATTTATAACATTCATTCATGAATTCATACATGCATTCAAGGAAAAATTGGGGAAGAACACTTGTTTTTCCAAAAACCCAACTTTCATGAAAAACGAAACTGGAAATTTCATAACTCAGAGTCAGCCCAAGTGAAATTTGACAAGGATTTTGAAAATGCCATTGGTTTTAACAAAAAAGCTTGTTTTCATGGTCGAAAATCACAAAATCACTTCCAAAATAAAACCCTAAAAATGGCATAACTTGCCAAAAACAAAAATGAAAGTTTGGAAATCAAATTCAAAACTCCCTTTTGATTCAAAACTGTAAATAGAACCCATTCAAACTGATTTTCATAAAAACCCCTTTGATCTAAACGAAAACCATTTGAAATTGATGAAATGAGGTGGAGAAGAACATACCTAGTTTGGGATAGTTAAACTCCTAGTTCTTGTGTATGATTTTGGTTGATGAATCTCCATTAGTTGTCTCAAATTTTCCAGCACTAAATTAGTTCAGCAACTCTAGTTTTTCTCTTCTTGAGAGCATGCAAATGAGAGAAAACCACTAAGTGTGGTATATATAGTGTTTTGTTCATCAAGTGTAATTTCCCATATGCCGAGGCTGATCTAGTGATTCGTAGACACTCCTAACCCTCCACTAATTCAGCTCAAAAGACATTAAGTTTGACATAATGTTTGTGGGAGTATGTGCTAACACGGATCCCGAGGTAAGTCCTATGTTTCTCCCTTTTTTGTAATTCAACTTTAGGACTTCTAATTTGATTAACTTGAGTTAAATACCATAGGCTATGTAATTAAATCATTTGACCAATATTTAAATAAATTAGACTTACCACAAGTCTAGCTACCTGGTCCCCTGGCTCGCACGCAACTTGAGGTGCATCCTCGCTCGCGTCTTGACGCCTATAACTGTAGGAACCGACTTAGTTAGTATACACAAATACATAACACTAGGCATGCACCACAACAAATATAAAATATACCTCGACCACTTACCTCGGTCAATGTGCGCATCTTACGCGGATCCTACGTTATGGGTCGATGATCCTAATTAAGGAATTAATTAAGGGTTAGGAATTTAAGTTGTCACAGAAGTGAACTACGGTGCTCTGTCTGACACTATAGATAATGAAACTCCATGCAATCGGACTATCTCTTACTCGTAGAGACTGCTCAATCTATCAACTCTATGTGTAGTGGAAACCGATATAAAACGTGCAAATTTCGTCAACTTGTCCACAATTACTTAGATATTGTCATGTCCACGAGGAGATCGTGGTAAATCAATGACAAAATCCATGGCAATGTGCTCCTACATCCACTGTGGTATGGGAATTGGCTGCAACAAATCTCCAGGTATCCTATGCTCAACCTTAACACGTTGGTATATCTTACACACTCGAATGAACTCTGAAACATCAACTTTCATCCCCGACCACCAAAAATGCAAACGCTGAGCCTCATGGAGTATCTTAATGCGCATCTTATGCAATAATGGAATCCACAGTCGCCCTCAAAACCTCAAATGTCGACCAACACCAGTCTGGATAATCTGCAATATCAACCATTTCACTGAAATGCTAGTACAAATCATCAGTTTTTTGTCCCTAAGAACAATCTGAATTGAAATAGTATGTGTTACGACCCAAATTTCTAATCCTATTATTTGTCCATAATCTGGGTCACCGACCCGTGACATGAGACCCGTGTTAGGACATGTGCATTAACTGAGGCATGTGGCTGAAATATATTTTATATTTGATATGGTGAATGCCTAGTGTATTGTATGTATGTACCTTATACCTGAATTTTTAAGTTTGATATTTTTGTTGATTCGGCACACGCAGGGAAGTGCCTCGAGTTGCATGCGAGCCGTGAGACTGGGTAGATAGTGTCATGGTAAGTCATAATTCATTTTTATATTTTTCATAAATTATTTGCATAGCCTATGGTCATTTATATCAATGTAAATCAAGTTTTTGCCTATAGTTCCAAATTAAAATACAACATATTGACATGCCTCGAGATTTATGCTAGGATACACTTCCATGCGACTTGTGTCTAAGTGTGAGTTAGTTGGCTAATTTTAGTGGATTAGTAGGAGTGGTTGATGTCCCTTGGATCACATGGAGATGTGGGTAGGTACACTTGATGAAAATGAAATATATAAAAGCCAACACTTAGTGGTGTGCTTTCATTTGCATGTTCTTTAAACAAAGCAAAGAGATAGAGGGGTTGGAGAGGGAATTTAGAGCATCTCTTGCTGAAATTGGGGTGTTCAAGAGGGAAATTTCATCATCAAAAAGAGAATTCAAGTGCTAGGAACAATCTATAACCCTAAGTATTGTTTCCTACACCTTCTATGCTTTCAATCCTTGAAAAGTTGAGCTTAGATGACGGGGTTTTTTTATCAAAATGTGTTTTAAACTTTAATTCTTTATTTTTATGAGCATTTGGAAGCATTAGTTTGAATCTAATGTCTTAAATTTCAAGATTTAAGGTTTTTGCTCAAATGGCATATTTGAATTCCTTACATTCCTAAATTCAGTAGTGAAGATGATTTTGTATTTGAAATCAAATGGCATATTTGAATTCCTTGAGTTTTTCTAATAATCCAGCTATCCAGAAGTTTTAAATTTGGACTCCAAATCATCATGTTATGATTTTTCAAAATTAAGTTGTGTTCTTAAGGTGTTTGATGAACTGCATGTTTGAATCTCTTCCAAAAATGATTTTGATATGGGACCAGTTTTTGGTTTCTTTAGTGATTGAAGTAGTTTACATGAGATCAAATTTTGTTAAGAAATATCAGCAAGGGCTATTGTCATGACTGTTAACGATTATTAAGTTAATTGAACAATTCAATTTCTTGAAACCATCCTAAATTACAACAGTTAGGTCAGATCAAATAACTTTTTATATACTTATCTGAAGTGGCTAGTTTTTAGATATGCTTTTTTTATCAATATATTAGGTAGCTTTCCATCATATTTTGAGAGTTAAGAATATTCTAATTTGTTGTCATGAACCTGCTGTTAAATGGAGCTGGTTTGTTGTTTCTTTTGTATCTCTTTCAATTCTCGTCGAAATTGAGCAAACCTTACCATTTCGGAAAGCTAAGAAGAAGATCTTCTATTTTTTTGTAAGTTGATTTCTCCAAATTTTGAGGTTTAAAGACTCAAAAATGTCCTGCAACAGTTCAGCTGAACTAAACATATTTTACTTAGAAAAAAATAGTGAAAAAAGGGGAGTTCGAATAGTGGGACTTGGGCTAACATTCTAGGATGATACTAGGACTAGTCCGAAATTATAATTGATCAAGATTACTTAATTTAATAATGTAGATTCGCCCGAAAGAGCTTTAGGAGTCTCGGGAGTCCGAGTGCACGAATTGGGGTGTTGGAAAGCCAGTAAAGCTAGGAATTCTTGCGTGAGTGTGAGTATACTCAATGTTACTTTATATTGCATTTCATTTCCAATATTATTGTTGTTTTCATAGTCCTTTTGACTATATGACTCTTGTATTCTGATATCATAAGCCTTGTTGATGTTGCTCATATGTTGAGCTTTGATTTCATGATATTTATTTCTTGTGTTGGTTCATTGATTCCATTCTAGTGCCATGTTGATTCTTTGCTATTGTGAATTATTAAATTCGTTATTAAAATAGCATGCTATTACGATTAGAGGATTTATGAATGAGTCTATGGACTTTGTACTCGATTTGGTTAGTTAAATGGCTTGTTTCTATGGCTTGGCATTCTATGCCTGAGTCATTTATTGAATACACATAAAGTAATCTTAGTATCTAGGTTCCTTCTTCGATCGAGGTGTGTGCGACTCACAGGGTTAGAGTCCCTGGGGATGTCGGTACATGTTACTTGATTGTATGCGATACTTGGCTGTGTGCAATGCTTGGTTGCGTGTGATATACCTGGGTCAGAGTCCCTGGTGACACTTAGGTTAGAGTCCCTTGTGATGTTACAACTATTGAGTTAGTGTCACGCGGCTCATTACCGATTGAACCTAGATCACTACTACTTAGTCGAGTGTCAGTATCATTTGTTTAACTCTGGTATTAACTTGCATATGGTTAATCTTCTAGTATTCATATTTATATGCTTTTAAATACCATTAGAATATTTAAAAATGCGAGATAAACATAACATCAGGGATTATTGTTATTTTCTTATACTCACCGTTCTTTTTTTGACGGTGGGTAGAGAGGCGTCGACCAGCAGGCTGAGCAAGGAGAAGATCGACGACTACCTCTGAGCCAGAGGCATGACACTGCTATCGACATTGTAAGTCTTATGGTATTTGTTGTATTATTTTACGTTATGTCTTTTAGATACTCTTTAGGTTGTATATATTGGGTTGAACATTAGTTCCCCGACTTGACTTAGATCATCACACTATGTACTACATTTTGAGGTTATATGCACGTGAGGTATTTTGCCTGGTTTTCCACACTTAGGATTTAATTTAATTGCTTCCGCATAAATTACTAAATTGCTTCCGCAAAATCATTAAGACTTTCACTAAATAACTATTTATATAAAAGTTTTAATTAACTCTGAATTTCAATAAGTGGTAGGACATTTGTATTACTTATCCTGAACACGCGTATAAAAGTTTATAGGATGTAAAGGTTGACTAATACGTAGTTAAGTCCTATGTGGTTGGAATTAGGGCTTAATTAAGGGATTAGGCCAGGCGGTATCGTGTTTAGGAGAACGAGCCATCACAGTCTGCATCCTAATCTGACCACAAATCTGTGTCCTAGAAGTAGTCGGTATTTAAACTGAACTCATCATCTTGGCTGCCTAGAGTAACACATACTCGTGAGTCATATGATAAACTACTACCTTAGCATCGATACTCTCCTGCTTAAAGCATCAACAATAACATTGGCCTTTCCCGGATGATACTCAAATAAAAAATCATAATCCTTTAGCTAACCAATGTCTCTGCCTCAAGTTTAATTCCTTATGAGAGAATAGGTACTTCAAGCTCTTGTAATCAGTGAATAAAGCAAATCTCATGCCATACAGGTAATGTCGCCAAATCTTCAATGCAAACACCATATCAGCCAACTCCAAGTCATGCGTCAGATAGTTCTTCTTATGAACTTTGAGACATCAAGATGCATATGCAATCATTTTTCCCTCATGTATCAGCACACAACCCAAACCAATCTTTGAAGCATCAGTATATAAAACCAAATCCTTCCCTAACTCAAGCAATGCCAAAACTGGTGCAGTCGTTAGCTTCTCTTTCAAATTGGAGAATGCCTGCTCACGACTCTTATCCTAGTCAAATCTCATATTCTTCAGGATCAGTCTAGTCATCAGTGTCGCAACCTTAGAAAAATTATGCACAAAACTACAATAATAATCAATCAATCCTAGAAAACTACGGATTTTGGTCACTGTAGTTGGTGTAGGCCAATTGATCACTGCTCTAATCTTAGCGAGATTCATTGATACTCTGCTGGCTCCAACTACATGTCCCAAGAATCTGACCTTAGAAAGCCAAAACTCACATTTGCTAAACTTGGCGTATAACCGGTGTTCCCTCAAAGTTAGCAGAACTGCCCAGAGATGTCCCTCGTGGTCTTCACGAGTCCTAGGATAGATGAGAATGTCATCAATGAATACGAACACGAATCTATCTTAATAAACCCTCAGTACTCTGTGCATGAGATCTATAAACATAGCTGGTGCATTAGTTAAACAAAATGTCATGATTGTAAACTGATAATGGTCGTATCTCGTACTGAATGCAGTCTTCTCACTATCTTTAGCTCGAATCCTGAGCTGGTGATATCCTGACCTCAAGTCAATCTTGGAAAACCACTGTGTTCCTGTCAGTTGGTTAAATAGATCATTAATGTGAGGAAACGGGTACTTATTCTTCACAATAACTCAGTTCAACTGCCTATAGTCGATGCACAATCTCAGGATGAAGTTTTTCTTTTTCACAAACAACACCGACGCGCCCCATGGTGACATATTCGAGTTAATGAACCTTAAATCCAACAACTCAACTAATTGAGTCCTTAGCTCCTCCAACTCTCAAGGTGCCATCCTATACGACAGTATAAAAATGAATTTAGCCCTAGGGAATAAGTTGATGATGAAGTCAATCTCCCTTAGTGGTGGTAGTCCTAGCAAATCCTCTGAAAATACATTAATGAACTCGCATACTACTAATATGTCTCCAATACTGATCTCCAATCTCTCAGCAGTACTCATGACACTCGCAAGTGTCTCAGTTTCACTACTAACAGCTAGCATGCCCATGGTGATCGGAAGTAAACCAATTGTCCCCTAAAAACTGATCTTCGTACCATCTGACAATGTAACCATAACTGACTTGCCATAACAACCAATATGTGCATGATAAACACCTAACCAGTCCATACCAAGCAAAACATCATACTCGAGGAACTCTAATACTCTCAAATCAATAGGCAAATCATGGCCCTCTATCTCCACCTAACAGTCAACACACAAGTTCTAGTATATCTTGTCCCCAGTAGTTGTGTTAAAGATCAAGGTTCTACTAAGCCTTGTAATTCTCAACCCTATTGCATCTACCATGCATCCGAAAATAAATGAAACAGTCAAACCAAAATCAAACACGGTATGCATTAAAGTACTGCAAATCAAAATCATATCCCCAACAAGATTATGGGAAGCTCCCTGATTTAGCTCAACAACAACTTGAACTTTCTCCCTTTGGTGGTGATGATGCTACGGTTGTGCTCGGCCCAGCTATGGACACTGGCTCTGAAGATGACCTATCCGACCACACTTGAAGCATGTACGTTGCTCTCTCGGACCAGAAGAAATCCTCTATGTCTAACCTTGTCCACATCCTTGTGCAGGTATTTGAGTATGTGTTTGTCCACTGCCTCTACCCACATCCCTACTGTCAAAATGTTGCCTCTATGGTTGTTGTACGGGTCAGGTAGCCTGTGGTGGTAGACTAGCAAAACTTGGTGCTGGTACAAGTGGAACATGAATAGTCTAAACAGGTCACGGTGGTAATGCAACAGACCTAAACACTCTAAGCTCTACTATCCCTAAAGCCATGTCTGTTCTTCTTCCTCTTCCCATCCTTATCAGATCGGTGGTCTGAACGTGTCTCCAATCGAGTAGGTCTAGCCCCTTCAGGATGTGTACATAAATAACCCTCCCTAACTAATCTCCTATCATAAGCCCTCTGCAATGTATCTGGTTTAGTGGAGATAATGACACCTCCAATCTTATGCAACAAACCCTCAATGAAGTAGTACACCTGTTCGGCGTCTGTATCTGCCACGCCTCCAACATACTAGAGTATATGTAAATACCGTCCTATGAACTCCATCACGAACTCGTTAGCAAACTATCGCAGGGTAGTGAACTCATTCCTCTTCTCCCTCAGGATGGTAAGGGTAATGACCCTCAAATTTAATTGGTGACACGTGTCGTGTTTTAGGGTCGTGACCTGACAGTTATGACTTGTCATATTGCCTAAGCCTCGAGAGTCGACACTGAGGTATATTTTATTTTTCTGTGATATTTGTACTATTATTTATACTCGAATGTGAACTCTATATATGCTAGTGCGTGATTTTGATTTGTTTATTGCCACAGATTTGTGTGTGAGGTTTCGCCTAGGAAAAACGAGAATTTTTTGGTAAAAAGGGTATAATATGGGTAGTTAAACACTGGGAAATGATAATTAGTGAATTATCTAAAAATAATAAATAATTAATTAATATGCGGGTGCGTTGTTATGTCTAGAAACGCACGACGTACGAGTCTTAAGGTGGTATGGGTCTGGTAACGCGAGGTGTTAATGACAAATGGCTTAGTTATGAAATCTAAGTCACCTATCGAAGTCACAAGAGTGAGTCATAGTGGTTGGCTGGATTGAAGGACAGACACAAGATATGCCTCAAAATACGTGTGTAATGAATGATGATGAGAGAGTATATAAACCCCATCACCTTTTCTCTCTCCTCTCATCTCATTTTTTTTCTCTTGAACGAACGAAAGCGTGTGCGAGGGTTTCGTTATTTTCAAGCTCAGATTCACGACGAGGATCGACTGACTACGTGATAGAAGGTAAGATCCCAACTCCTCTCCTAATTCCCTTTTTGGCGCTAATTTTGTGAGTTTTCGTCGCGATGATTTTGAACGATAATTTTGGGAATTCGTTCTATTGAAATTTTGGGGTGTATTAATGATCAATTAGTGTTTTGACAATGGTTTTAATGATTTGAAGGATTTTGAAATTTTTGGGGATTTTTGGTTTAATTTTCGAATTGGGGTTATGTCAAGGTTTCGACATAAGGTGAAGTTGTTTTTGAATGGTTTTGGACGTCCCTAAGAGTTTGGGGTAAGCTCGAAACATAGCGATGCGAGCTGGGGTTCCGAAAACCCCAAAAATGGGTTTAGGTTGTCACGCCACGTGGGGCGTCGTGGATAGCTTTCTCCCACGGCGTCAATCATGACGTGCAAACCATAAGCGATTAGGGAAGAGATGTTTAAAGTGACACCGTGGGCCAAAAGCCCTAGTAACGTCACTCACAACGTCCAAACCAGGGACTCAATAATTCGTCATTTTAAATGATGTCGTGTGGTTTTGAACGTGGCGACATCACCCACGGTGTCGTGAACAGTAAAAATAGGAATTTTCAAATAATTTTTAAAACTTTTGGGAAACTTTGGTAGTTTATCTAGGGTCATGGAATGACTCTAATACAACCATATTGGGCTTAAAATCGCCAGGCTATAGGAAAACAAATTGAACGAGTTTAAGATTCGCGAGGATCGGCATTTTGCACAATTGGTTTGAGATAAGTTAGTAAGCCGATAAGAAGATGCATAGTAATTCATTTTCCATTATTGTTTTTTCTATTGAATTGAGATATTGTTGGAATTTCATTCTTATATTTCTTGGTTGAGTGTCTTTGGCGTAAGTGTGACATGAAGATACTCTTGGGTTCATATTAGTTGGGCTAATGTGAACACTTCTGCAGAAGTGTTGTCACCCCGAGTACTGATTGTCGTAGATGTTGTTGTGGATGTGGATGTGGGCATGGATGTAGATATGTTGTGGCTATTGACCACTTATGGCCCTCTTTTGACTCCATAGACACTTAAATATCTTTAATATGCTTGTCAATCTGTTTATCATGCAATTTGTGTTATTTTCTGCCTTTCTATACTGCATGATTCTTAGACTGCTTTATTGGTTATTTATGAATTATTATTTATGTTCTTCTGGCTATACTTTCAATTGTTTCACGTACTCATGTCTAGTTTGTGACGGTGAGTGCAGATAGCGCTGAGATGAGCAAGGGTAAAGAGCTGATGCTAGGTGACTTCCTCTGAGGACTCTTAGAGCGATTCTTTCCTTTACTCTACTCTCAGTTTTGTCTTTTTGTATTGTGACTATTGTATATTATGTTTTGAATACAACGGGTTAGATTTTAGGAATTGAGTGACTAGGGATATCATGTATTATCACATTGTCACATTTGTCACTGGATTCATATGTTTATCCATTCTCAGGGTTTTCACACTATATGTTGTTTAGGGTTTTAGGGTTTAGGGTTTATAGTGATTTCTGCTATTAATTTTCTGATAAATATATAATCGAATAACTCACTTATTAAATTGATAAATTAATGACTTCATTGAGGATTTGAGGCTGACTAGGATGTGTTGACTTCACAAGTAGGGTCTCGGGGGTCCATGTATGTTTAGGCCGAACAAGACCCAGTTTTATGGGGAACTGGGGCCGTCACAGTAGGAGGAAAGTACTTCAAGTTGAACTACCTCTTGAAGTCTGCTTAATCCTTAGGCACTCCTTTGGTAGCTGCCATCATAGTCCACTAGTCATCTGCCTATCCCAATAGCATCGATGAAGAAATATAGGCTTTCATGTGCTCTTCAATAGCAATGATATTGTGCACCTTTTTATGGCTCTTCAAGAACTTCTCTGTAGCCACCAAATCTGTACCACCGTAAAACTCCGTAAGATTATGCCTCTTAAACTCCCATTACTATCTAGCCTCTGTGGTAGCCTTAGTGCCTTTCTCTGCTGATTTAGTAACACTATCTCAGTCTATACGGGAGGTACAACAGGTACTACCTCAGTTTGTACCAGTGGAAAAATAATAGTCTCCGATATAGCTACAACACTAGTAGTAGCCGCAGAAGTTGCCTCTATAATCGCTATATTTGTCTCCTGGGTAGTAGGTGAAGGTCACCCAAGAGGGGTGAATTGGGTTACCGAGTGGTTATTGCCTTTTTAAAACGTTATGTGCAAATAACAATGATAATGCATACACCAATAATGAATGTCTATGCTATGCAAGTGAATGGGATAGAAGAGATGGAAAGTGACACACGATTTATAGTGGTTCAATCCAATGATCTACATCCACTGCCTAACCTCCCCAGTTAGGATTTTTAAACCCCCACTTATATTTCAAACAAGAGTTACAACCTAAGTATACAAACCTAAAATGCCTAATCACAGTTAGGACTTCCTACCTAGTCGCAACTAGGGTTTATGCCTAGCCTCAACTAGGTCTTCCCCTTTGACTAAGATTCCACTAAGTCTTACAATTATCCAATTACAACAAGTGGCTGAAGAATAATGAGATCCACATTACAACATCAAGTGGTATCAAATTCAAACACTAGCAAGCCTCCTAGAGCCTAACAACTCTAATGCATGCAAGTATGAGAATAAATGGAATATGCAAATATGTCACTGATTTTGTTGCAAATCCCAAATATGAAGTCGTTTTAAAAATCTAATGTGTTAGTGCAAAACCGATTTCAATGCTAAGAACAAGAGTTTAACAAAAATCAAGTTTAAGTACAAACTTTTGTTCAAATCAATCTTAGGGTTTAATAAAATAAGTTTAAGTGTAAAACCCAAGATGAATGTGTTCAAACACACAATAAACTGATTTTCAATTCAAACACACAAAACTATATAGATTAAGCACAAGGAAAGATGCTAGAACAAGAACTTTCTTACAACCAAGAAGATAACAAAAATGATCAGTTTTGAAGAGATTCTTGTACTCCTTTGAAAACCTCAAAAGTGTTGGATTTTGGAGTTAGAGGACAGCCACAAGAATCTTCGTTTGCTTCTTCACAAAAATCAAAGTTCTCTTTGTAAATTTTGAGCTTTTGAGTGTGTTTGTTCCTTGTTGTGTCAAAACCATGTTCTTGGTGGTTTTTAGTGTTAGGTATCCCATATTACCAGTATATAACCGTTCTAGGGATCCAAGGGTCCAGAATTCATCAAGAATTCAAAATAAAGTTTGTTTTCTAGCTTTTTAAAAAAGCTATCAGGTATGCAATTAGCGCGCTAATGCTGAGACATAGCACGCTAACTCTGCACTTAGCGCACTAATGATAGCATTAACGCGCTAACTACAGGGACCTCAAAATAAATATTTTGTCCCTTTTACGTTAGCGACCCTTAAACTCGTCTGGGACGCAACTAACCCTTATATAACATGATATATATATATATATATATATATATTTAATATGGGTCATTAAGCCTATTTGGGTGGTCCGGATATTTTTACAAATCCCAAAAATGGAAAATCTCGATTTCATAATGTGCAAGGGACTTTCTGTAAATTTGAAGTTTTCTTTTCAAAAACCGTTCAAAAACAGATTTTTCTTTTTCGAAAACTTCCATAATGATCTTCAAAATGTAAATGACCATTAACACATAGTTTCACATTATTTAAACTCATAGACCTAGTTATGTATTAAAGTTCTATTTTGAAACTTCGAGTAATCTCATGACATGTGAAAATTCATTTAAAAAACTTGGTATGCATGAACTAATGCATTTGGCTTGTGTGAAAGAATTTGTGTACCTTACATTGAAATTACAAATTGTAGTATGATCTTTCGTCTTCATTCCTTCATGAATGCCGAGTCTTGAACTTGTATGGCTTGAATACCCGTGATATGATGTTTTGCATCCTTTGACAAAAACTGAAATGCACTTGATATTTATTAGTACATTTTCACCTTGTTTGTTGCCATCAAAATTTCGGTCGGAGTTAGAGTGACTAACCACTTAGTCCAACAATCTCCCCCTTTTTGATGATAACAAACAATGTAAACTTGACAAATGCAAAACATAATTTAAATATATATCGCATTCATGGCATGGTTATTCATATCATCTATTTTCATTTATACAAGTTCAACCGCATCAACATTTTCAAGTTCAACCATATTTTCTCCCCCGTTTGATAACATAAAAAAGTGGGGCCAAACTTCCCCATAAATAAAGCACAATAGAATCAATACTTCAAAGATACGCAAAAAAATGTCATGATATAGAGAACATAAAGTAATGAGAGCGTAGTTGTGGCTTAAAACATGAGTTTATAAAAAATTTTCTTAAACAACTAAGACTAACATTTTGGAGCCTAATGCTCACCTAACAATAAGAACTCTAAACACTCCTCCGAGATGACGATGGCCGACTTGCAGAGCCAGAGGCACGATCATTACGCGCGGGCCAAACTGGGAGCAACTGACCCTCGATGCGACGAAGCCGATCATTCTGATGCTGGATACTTGTCTCGACGACAATGAAGGTCTGAGTCATATATGCATGCAAGTAGCCCAGCTGCGCAGAGATATACGCCGATGATGGAGCATATTTGGTGGAGGCGTGAAGCCGTCGAACGTAGAAGGAGGTGGAAGTTGTGCCGACTCATATTGTTGCTGCTGCTGGGGTGGAACTGTAAAGTCTTGATGAACTTCCTCATCGCCATCATGTTCATCATTTCCAGCAAGGCCTTCGTTGTCAGCATTGTCATCATCGCCAAAACTATGGTTATATTCCAAGTAGTCGGGCGCATCAAAAGGAGCAACGGGAGGGTCCATAGGTAGTGGAGACTCATAGCCGCCGTAATACTGACCATCCGGAATGGCATCTTCCCGTGTTCACCTCTGCCTGTCACGTATGTAGCGATACTTCATGGCCTTCAGAGTGGCCATGTCAATGGTGTCATAAACAGTGAGGGGACGACCACCTAATGCGAGATCCACTTGGGCGGACTCCAAATAGGATGTGATAATATGTGCATAAGGAAGATGACGACCCGAGCTACACGTGCTCGTCATATAACCGATAATGATGTGGGGCAGGCTGAGAGGAATTGCTCGAAGAAGATGCCCAAGAACAAACATGTCAAGGAGAGTGACATAGTTCTTACTCCCACCTCAAGGGAGAATGACTTTGTGAAGGACTTTATGAAGGAGGTGAGGTATAAGTTTAAAGTCAGTATCTGTTATATCAGTCGGATATACAGTTAAAGTTCTTTTCGGCCGAAGGAAGGAATTAAGTACTTCAAGACAATCAAACGGCCAATTGAGAAATTCTCACACAACCGTAGTGGTAGGAGGGTGCAGAGGAAGGTGAAGCCGTTGAGTGAGATTTTCAGGTGTAATCTCAATTGATCGACTGCCAACAGATGATCAGAGTACAAAATGGTTCGTCGTTTCAAGATTAGAATAGAAAATGTGAACCAGGGGTGTTATAGTTGGCGTTATAGGCACAAAAAGTGGTCCATCCCGCCGTATCGAAAATCTCCCTAATTGCGAGATGAGCCTTAACAAAAAAGGCGAAATCGATGATGGTGGGCCTTAGGATTTTGGCATTCGTTAGCCGTGGAGCCACTAACTCGAGAACAGATGTGGACTCATGTACAGACTTGGCACGCCTCACGTCGTGGGGCATTTGGCGGAGTTGGGACGGGGTGTGTGGATTCGAATTCACTACTCGAGGACGAAGATTGAACAACACGTCAGCTAGAGGGACGACGAGAGGACGTGGCTTGGGTAGGACGAGACGTGGTGGGGGCGGTAGGTCGGGAAGCAGTGGGGGCGACCGAACGGGAAGAGGGACAGTTGGTGGTTTGACAAGTTGACATTGGGGAAAGAAAAGTGACGAAATTGACAAAGAGAAGTGAAGATTGTTACCTTGTGGGAGAAGAAATCACGGTGGAGACGTCGAGAGGAGAGTGGAGGCGTGTGGAATCGACGAGAGGAGAGGGGAGATGCGTTGTGTCGATGAGAGGAGAGGAGAGATTTGAGAGAGGGGTGAAAATTTAGGGTAAAATGGAATTTATAGAACCCTGGCTGAACGACATTAGCGCGCTAAGGGGTCAATTTGTATTCTGGGCCAGTACACTATTAGCCCACTAATGTCTGCTATTAGCGCGCTAATTCCCCTCTGGAAATTTTTGGCCAGGACAACATTAGCGCGCTAATTTCACCATTAGCACGCTAATCTCTCTAGAAATTTTGGACATGAAATTTTTGGGTTTTTGAGATACAACTCCAATTCACCTCAAACTTCATGGACACTTCACTAATACCATATAAAAAGGTTCGGAACAGCTAAAACATATGTAGAAGGTCCGATTCTCGAAACATGTCTAACTCTCACTAATCTTAGAAAATTGATCTCTAGGCAAAGGCTTAGTAAATATATCGCTAGTTGATCCTCTGTGGGCACATGGATGAGTTTAACATCGCCCTTTTCGACATGATCACGAAGAAAATTGTGCCTAATCTCAATATGTTTTGTTCGAGAGTGTAACACCAGATTTTTCGATATGTTGATTGCATTTGTATTATCACAATAAATTTCGGCACAACCAACTAGGATTTGATAATCCTCAAGTTGTTGTTTCACGTATAGAACTTGAGCACAACAACTCCCGGCAGCCACGTATTCAGCTTCCGCCATAGATAAAGCAACGGAATTTTGCTTTTTGCTAAACTATGAGATAAGTGAATTTCCTAGCAAATGAAAAAATTAGGAAGTGCTTTTCCTATCAACTAGACTTCCCGCAAAATCATAATCAACAAAACTTCAGAGTTCGAAACTCTTGGTTTGTTAAACCACAATCCTAAGTCTTGTGTTCCACTTAGATATCGAAATATGCGTTTTACACATTTTAAGTGTGACTCCTTGGGATCAGATTGAAATCTAGCACATAAGCACACACTAAACATAATGTCGGGTCTACTAGCGGTCAAGTATAGGAGACTACCTATCATTCCACGGTAAAGTTTAGGATTTATGGATTTTCCTAGTTTGTCTTTGTCCATTTTGATGGTGAAACTACTAGGAGTGTCACATGCTTTCAAATTTTCTAATTTGAACTTCTTTAACATGTCCCTCACATACTTTGCTTGATTTATAAAAATGTCATGTTTGAATTGCTTTATTTGCAAGCCTAGAAAGTATGTTAGTTCACCCATCATGCTCATTTCAAATTCATTCGTCATTAATGATGAGAATTCATCACATAAACGTGTCTTGGATGACCCGAAGATATCATCAACATAGATTTGAACAAGTAGCATGTCACATTTTTTGATCAAAATAAACAAAGTAGGATCTAGTGTTCCTTTCTTGAATCCTTTCTCAAGTGGAAATGCACTTAGTTTATCATACCAAGCTCTAGGAGCTTGTCTTAGTCCATACAAGGCCTTTTGAAGATGATATACATGGCTTGGATGTTCATGATTTTCAAAACCCAGTGGTTGTTCTACATATACTTCTTCATGGATGAACCAATTTAGAAATGCGCTTTTAACATCCATTTGGTATAGTAGAAACCCGTTGTAGCAAGCATAAGCAAACAACATGCGAATTGCTTCTAGTCTTGCTACAGGTGTAAAGGCTTCCTCATTATCAATTCCTTCTTATTGATTGTAGCTTTGTGCAACCAACTTAGCCTTGTTTCTTATAATTTCACCTTTTTCATTCTTTTTGTTTCTAAAAACCCATTTGGTGCCTATGGTAGTGTGGTCCTTAGGTCTAGATACTAATGTCCATACCTTTTTCCTAACAAAGTGGCTTAGCTCTTCTTGCATAGCCATTACCCAAAATTCATCTCCTAAGGCATCATCTATCTTGGTGGGCTCTGTTTATGACACAAAAGCTAAGTGTCCTTCATCTCTATGTAATGTTGACCTAGTGATTATTCCTTTATTTCGATCACCTATGATTTGTTGAGATGAATGGCCAATAAGGAGTCTTGAATTCGTAGGCACACTTGTTTCGGATTCCTTGCTTACCTCAACCTCTTGACTATTTGAAGTTTGTCCTAGAGTGCCATCATCTTCATCATCAATCATCAATTTCTCAAAGTTTTGCATTATCTTAACTTTGGGATCTACTTCATCAAATTTCACATGGATAGACTCTTCTATGGTTTTGGTTGATCTATTAAACACCCTATATGCTTTGCTATGTATAAAGTAGCCTAGGAAAGTGTATACTTTTGACTTTTAGTCAAATTTGTCTAATTGATCCTTATCATTTAGAACATAGCAAGCACAACCGAATACCTTAAAATAACTTATGTTAGGTTTTCGGCCTTTCCATAATTTATAAGGAGTCTTTTTTACTTGCTTTCAGACATTTACTCTATTTATAACATAGCATGCCGTGTTAATGGCTTCGGCCCAAAAATGCTTAGCTATGTTGTACTCATTTAGCATAGTCCTACACATCTATTGGAGTGTCCTATTTTTTCTTTCAATAACTCCATTTTGTTGGGGTGTTCTTGGAGAGGATAATTGGTGTGTATAACCTTGTTTAGAACAAAAATCCTCCAAGTTCCTATTTACAAACTCACCACCCCTTTCACGTCTAATGATGGTGATTTTGTATCCCTTTTCATTCTCAACTAAAGCACAAAATTTTATAAACACATCAAACACTTTATGTTTATGAGATAGAAAATACACCCATGTATACCTAGTAAAATCATCAACAATGACAAAGCAATATGATTTACCTCCTAGACTTTGTGTTTGGGTAGGTCCGAACAAATCCATATAGATAAGTTTTAAGGCTCGAGTCACATCACTTGTTACTTCCGTTTTAAATGACGATTTCACTTGTTTACTTAGGATACAAGGTTCACATTCCTTATCTTTCTTAAACATGCATTTGGGTAGACCCTTGACGAGATCATGCTTAGTCAATTTTGACAAGTTTTCCATGCTAGAATGTCCTAATATACGGTGCCACAACCATGCATCACATTCACTTTGTGCACTCAAACATGAAACATTTTGCATATTCATCTCATCAAAGTTAATGGCATAAACATTTTTATCTCTATATGCGATAAATAAAGTTTCATGTTTCTCATTCCTAACAATGCATTTCGATGATTCAAACATAACATGAAATCCTTTGTCACACAATTGACTAATACTAAGCAAATTATGTTTCAAACCATTAACAAGATAAACATTAGAAATAGAAAGTGAGTTGTTATCAACGGTTCCAAGACCAATAACTTTTCCTTTGTTGTTGTCTCCAAATGTAACCTTTCCGCCGTCATGCCGCTTTAGTTCAATGAATTGATGTGCATCTCCGGTCATGTGTCTTGAGCACCCACTATCCAAGTACCATGGAGTGCTCTTCCTCGCATCCTACATAATGGGAAACACACTAGATTTTGGTACCCAAACACCTTTGGGTTCGAGAAAGTTAGTGTCATAAACATTTTTAACTACCCATGCTAGTCTACCCACTTTGGCCTTTTGTAAGACACATTTCCCAACCTCATGAAACCTATCGCACTTTGAGCATCTACGATCATCGTTTAACAATTTCTTGTAACTCAACAAGTTTGCTCCATAGCCTGTGCCTCTTTTATTGAGTGCACGTCGTTGTGCTCCCAACATCATGTCAAACATTTCTCTACCATTGGTGAACTTATGCACCGTGCTAGTTAAGTCCTCTACTTCCTTGACTAAAGCATCTCTCTCCTCTAGGATTTCATTCAAGTCACTTTGGAGATCATTAATGGTCTCATTTTGTGACTCTATTTCACTAATTACGATGGTCAAGCTCTTTTTGAGTTGTTTGGTCTTTTTCACATCCTTTTCCAACTCTTTCCTAAGCTCATCAAGATTTGGAACATCATCCAAATTATCAACATCATCAAAGTTAAAAGAGTTAGAATTTACCTCGCCTTATACCATGAGAAAGTATTGCCTTCTCACTCTCCGATTCGAATTCCGAACTTGATGATGATGAGTCATCCCAAGTTGCCTTGAAGCTCTTCTTCCCTTTTTTCTTATCCACCACCTTCTTGGATTTGCATTCCACCTTAATATGACCCGGTTTGCCGCATCCGAAGCATATAGTCTCACTTGACTTTCCTCCCTTGCTTCCACTTCTAAACTTCTTCTTGTACCTATCCCACTTGTACATTGCTTTGTTTAGCTTTCTTGAGAGCATAGCTACTTCATCCTTAAGATCATTTTCGTCACTAGATTTTTCATCTTCAACAACATCCATTGATGCAACCAATGAGTTATTTGCCTTCAAAGCAATCTCTTTTCTTGAACTCTTTGCGCTTCCATTTAATGCTTCTAATCTAGCTCAGTCTTTAAGTTCAAATTCATGGACCGTTAGCTCTCCACACAATGCATCAAATGTAGTCTCCAAGGTTTTGTGCTGATTGAATGGCGTACTTCTTGGCATCCCATTCCTTAGGCAACCCTCTAAGGAATTTGTACACCGAGGTCTCTTGATCATAATTCATTCCAAGATTCTTGATCTCATTTAATAGTTTAGTGAACCGTGTGATGGCGGTGGCTATATCTTCATCGGATCCAACTCGGAAAGTTTCATAGTGCTCCTCAAGAATCCTCAACTTTATCTTTTCCACTTGCATGGTACCTTCATAGTATACCTCAAGCTTTTCCCATACTTCCTTGGCCGTTTGGTAAGCACTCACTCGGTTAAACTCATTTTCACTTAATGCGCAAAATAAGTGATTCATGGCTTGATCATTTGAAAGCTCACTCTTGATCTCCTCGGCGGTGTACTCTTTCAAAGGCTTGTCTGGTGGAGTATAGCCACTTTCAATTGCATCCCATAAGAATCTATTTTGTACTCTAATATAGAACTTCATTCTCACTTTCCAATGAGCATAGTTAGTTCCATCAAAATACAGAGGCCTACTCGAGGAGTTTCCTTCCCTAAGGTGAGCCGAAACTAAAGTTTGCATCCTTGCACAAAAAAACACTCAAAGATACGTTAGTAACACTTTGAGCAATAACCTGCTCTGATACCAATTGAAGGTCACCCAAGAGGGGGGTGAATCGGGTTACTGAGTGGTTATTGTCTTTTTAAAACATTATGTGCAAATAACAATGATAATGCATACACCAATAATGAATGTCTATGCTATGCAAGGGAATGGGATAGAAGAGATGGAAAGTGACACGATTTATAGTGGTTCGATCCAATGATCTACATCCACTACCTGACCTCCCCGGTTAGGATTTTTAAAACCCCACTTATATTTCAAATAAGAGTTACAACCTAAGCATACAAGCCTAGAATGCCTAATCACAATTAGGACTTCCTACCTAGTCGCAACTAGGGTTTATGCCTAGCCTCAACTAGGTCTTCTCCTTTGACTTAGATTTCACTAAGTCTTACAATTATCCAATTACAACAAGTGGCTGAAAAAATAATAAGATACACTTTACAACATAAAGTGGTATCAAATTCAAACACTAGCAAGCCTCTTAGAGCCTAATAACTCTAATGTATGAAAGTATGAGAATAAATGGAATATGCAAATATATCACTGATTTTGTTGCAAATCCCAAATATGAAATCGTTTTAAAAATCTAATGTGTTAGTGCAAAACTGATTTCAATGCTAAGAACAAGAGTTTAACAAAAATCAAGTTTAAGTACAAAACTTTTGTTCAAATCAATCTTAGGGTTTAATAAAATAAGTTTAAGTGCAAAACCCAAGATGAAGGTGTTCAAACACACAACAAACTGATTTTCAATTCAAACACAAAAAACTCTATAGATTAGGCACAAGGAAAGATGCTAGAACAAGGACTTTCTTACAACCAAGAAGATGACAAAAAGGATCAGTTTTGAAGAGATTCTTGTACTCCTTTGAAAACCTCAAAAGTGTTAGATTTTGGAGTTAGAGGACAGCCACAAGAATCTTCTTTTGCTTCTTCACAAAAATCAAAGTTCTTCTCTTTGTAAATTTTGAGCTTTTGAGTGTGTTTGTTCCTTGTTGTGTCAAAACCATGTTCTTGATGGTTTTATAGTGTTAGGTATCCCATATTACCAGTATATAACCATTCTAGGGATCTAAGGATTCATAATTCATCAAGAATTCAAAATAAAGTTTGTTTTCCAGCTTTTTAAAAAAGCTGTCAGGTATGCAATTAGCGCGCTAATGTTGAGACATAGCGCGCTAACTGAAAAATAAATATTTTGTCCCTTTGTGTTAGTGACCCTTAAACTCGTTTGGGACCCAACCAACCCTTATATAACATGATATATATGTTTAATATGGATCATTAAGCCTATTTGGGTGGTCCGAATATTTTTACAAATCCCGAAAACGGAAAATCTCGATTTCATAATGTGCGAGGGACTTTTCTATAATTTGCAGTTTTCTTTTCAAAAACCTTTCAAAAATAGATTTTTCTTTTTCAAAAACTTCCACAATGATCTTCAAAATGTAAATGACCATTAACACATAGTTTCACATTGTTTAAACTCATAGACCTAGTTATGTGTTAAAGTTCTATTTTGAAACTTCGAGTAATCTCATAACATGTGAAAATTCGTTTAAAAAACTTGGCATGCATGAACTAATGCATTTGGCTTGCATGAAAGAATTTGTATACCTTACATTGAAATTACAAATTGTAGTATGATCTTTCGTCTTCATTCCTTCATAAATGCCGAGTCTTGAACTTGTATGGCTTGAGTACCCGTGATATGATATTTTGCATTCTTTAACAAAAACTGAAATGCACTTGATATTTATTAGTACATTTTCACCTTGTTTGTTTCTATCAAAATTTCGGTCGGAGTTAGAGTGACTAACTACTTAGTCCAACAGCAGGCAAAGTTGATGTAGATGGTGGTCATGGTGCAGACGTACACGATGTCCTTAATATCTGTAGGATCTCTTCCAGTCGTCGATCCTGGGCTGCGACTCTTTGTGACAAGGTCTGAAACTCCTCAACACTAACAACTCGAGGACCCGTAGCCCCACTATCTGTTGGACTAAGTGGTTAGTCACTCTAACTCTGATCGGGATTTTGATGGAAATAAACAAGGTGAAAATATACTAATGAATATCAAGTGCATTTCAATTTTTGTCAAATGTTGCAAAACATCACACTACAAGCATTCAAGCCATTCAAGTTCAAGATTCGGCATACGTAAAGGAATGAAGACGAAAGATTAAACTAAGTGTTATAACATCAATGTAAGGTATACAAGTTTAATTACACAAGCCTAATGCATTAGTTCATGCACATTGAGTTTTTCAAATTGATTTTCATATGTCAAATGACTACTTGAAGTTTTAAGTGAAACTTAAAACTTGACTTGGTCTATAAGTCTAAACGATGTTAAACTATGTGTTTAAGCTCACATCGCTGTTTGAAAATCATTGTACAAGTTTTCAAAAAAGAAAAACTGATTTTTGAAATATTTTTGAAAAGAAAACTGCACATTTACAGAAAAGCCCCTCGCACGCTATGAAATCGTGATTATCCAATCTCGGGATGTGTAAAATTACCCAGACCACCCAAATAGGCTTAATAACCCATAACAAACATATATAATATGTTATATGAGGTTGGTTGGGTCCCGGATGCTTATAAGGGTCGCTAACACAAGGGACAGAAATAATTATTTTGAAGCCCCTACAGTTAGCGCACTAATACTGTCATTAGCGCGCTATATGCAGAGTTAGCGCGCTATGTCCCAGTATTAGCACGCTAATTGCATTCTTGACAGCTTTTTTAAAAAGCTGAAAACCCAATTTAATTTGAATTCTTGATGAATTTTGTGCCCTTGGATCCCTAGAACGAGCACAAAGTAATCAAATGAGATATGTAACACTATAAAACCACCAAGAACATTGTTTTGTTTCACCAAAAACAAAAACCACACAAAAGCTCAAACTTACAAAAAGGAGAGTATTGATTTATGTGAAGGAGACAAAGAAGATTCTTGAGGCTGATCATTCGCTCTAAAATCTAGCACGTTTGAGGCTCCCAAAGGTGTATAACAACCTTCTCAAAACAGTTTTTCAATTCACCTTCTTGGGGTTGTAAGAAAGCTTCTTGTCCTAGCTTTTTCTTGTGCTTAGATTCCATAACTTTGGTTGTTTGATTTTGAAAATCGTTTGTTGTGTCTTTGAACACACTAATCTTGGGTTTTGTGTTTAAACATATTTTATTAAACCCTAGGATTTGGTTTGGACAAAAGTTTGCACCTAAACTTGATTTTTTATCAAACTTCTTGTTCTTGGCTTTGAAATCGGTTTTGCACTAATACTTTAGCCTTTGAAACGATTTCATATTTGAGACTTACACAAATCAATGATACATTTGCATATCTCATTCATTCTCATACTTGCATGCATTAGAGTGATTAGGCTCTAGGAGGCTTGCTAGTATTTGAACTTGATACCACTTTACTTTGTAAGGTGTATTTGATTATTTTTCAGTTATTGGTTGTAATTGAATGATTGTAAGACTTAGTGAGATCTAAGTTGAAGGGAAGACCTAGTTGAGGCTAGGCAAAAACCCTAGTTGCGGCTAGGTAAGAAGTCCTAATTGTGATTAGGCATTCTAGGCTTGTAAGCTTAGGTTGTAACACTTGTTAGCAATATAAGTGGGGGTTTAAAAAAATCTTAACTGGGGAGGTTAAGTAGTGGATGTAGATTATTGGATCGAACCACTATAAATCGTGTGTCTCTTTCCATCTCTTCTATTCCATTCACTTGCATATCATCCATATTCGCACTTTGGTGAGTATATAGCATCTTAATTATTGAATTAAATTAGAAAGGGCAATAACTTCTCGATACACCCAATTCACCCCCTCTTGGGTGTGGTTTCACTATCATCACTGGGCTCGGTCTGATCCATCATCGCAATCTACAATAGAAAGCAAATCCCCAAATCAGTGGATAGCTACCGATATAGTATAGTACAACACAACAAATATGACATATAGGTTCAAGTTTTACCTTTCCCCAACTCTTTTCACTTCCCAACTAAGATTCTTAGTCTGAAGACTCAGAACCATAGAGTTCCACTCTAGGTTCCAACCATTTCCTAACTTTATTATTGATTTGTATATTATGTTGGTTGTGACAATCAAGAGTCAGGTGTTACACCTTTATGCTTTTATATAAAGCCTATGATCTGATACCAACTGTGACGGCCCCAATTCCCCATAAAACTAGGCCCCACCCAACCTAAACCCACATGGACCCCCGAGTCAGTCCTCACAAAGTCAACACAGGCCTAGTCAGCCTCCAATAGTTACATTCTCATTAATATTAAAATTTTATTATTAAGTTATTAGATTACATTATTTTCATATAGTTTGCAACAGAAATAAACTCAAACAAGGTTAAATAACTCAGTAAATATAAAGTCAGTACAACCTAAAGTGTGAAATCCAAATCAAATGTATAAACATGCATATCTGGTGACTAACAATATATAAAATTATAATACATGATATATTATATCAATCGATCCCAAAAGTTCCCAGTGTTGTCAAAAACAATAATATACAATAATCACAAGAAAAAGGCAGAACGTACTATGGTAAAAAGAAAGAAACCGCTCCGAGAGTCCTCAAAGGAAGTCACTAATCAACAACCCTTTTCCCTTGCTAGTCTTTGCCCGATCAACACCTACCCTCATAAACTAAATGGTGAGTACAATAAAGTAGAAAGTAATAACCAGATGAATATAAACAATAATTCATGAATCAGTTAAAAGCAGTTTAAATATCATGCAGTTATTTAAAAATAGATAAATAACGAAAAAAAGTGCATGACAAATAGATTGGCAAGTATTCACATCGATAATGAGTGCCTAGGAGTCAAAAGAGGCATACTAAGTTATTTAAATCCCCAACAATCCACAACAAGCCACAAAAATCTAATATTCGGGGAAAACACACGGTTGGGTAGTTGCATTCTAGCAACGTTTGCCCAACTAAGTATAATCCTAGGAGTACTTTCTCAACACACTTAGGCTTTAAACCCTCAACCAAGGAATAAAGAATGGAATTCAAAGAAATGTCATTTATCAATAAAGATAATAAAAATAGAGGATGAATTACTATGCATTCCCTTAACTAGTTTAATTACCTCAATCGACGCAAAAAAGTCTCTCGCAGCTCCTACACGTCCCAAGTCTGTCCTAAAACCCTCATTATTAGTCTGTTGTGTTCCTGGTATCCATTTAGGTAATTATTGGTCGTGTTAGAGTCTTAGCATCTTATTTTATAGTTAAGATCCCAATTTAAAATCTCAATTTTATTAGAAATAATAAAACTCGTGAAAATTCCATTTTCAAAATTTATAGGGTAATTTAGACGTATTCAAACTAGTGGGAACCCTGGGTGAATCCCCTAAAGTCTAATGAAATTTGACAAGAATTTTCAAATTTATTTTTTTTTAATTTTCTTTCCCCGGTGTCGTGGGTGGCGCCGTACGTTCAACCTGTAAAGCATCACCATGGCGCGAACCTGGCAGTGAGACTGCCCAAGACGCGTCATGCGCGTCGCTGTGGGTTTAACACCTATGACGCCCTTGGCGGCGCTACACGGGGTTGACAGACTGTGATGGGGTTTTCGAAACCCCCGACTTCATTACCGCGTTTCGAGTCGACTAGAAACACTAAGTGACTTCAATACACAATAGTGGGTGTTCCTAAACCACTTAAACGACAATAAACTACCAATTTATCAAAATTCCCTAAAATTCAACAAAAACACCAAAAATTCATTTAATTCCTTCAACAACCATTCCATTCCAACATAAATCCTCATCAATGATCAGCATCACCTCCAATGAATACCCCAAATCAGTGAGCTCAACATTGAATCCAACTTTTCCATCAAAACCCTCAAAACCAAATTCAAAATGATCAAAATTGAAAGATTAAGCTAGATGTTACCATTGTTAGGGTGCGTGATGGATTACTTGTTGTTGAAACTCCTCAGAATCGTCAAGAATCACTCCCCAAATCTCCATTTTTTTATAATTAGTGGTGATGGTGTTGTGTTTGTGAGAAATTGGAGTCAAAACCCCAATCTCCACCCTTTTATATTTTATTTTCATCAAGTTATACACACGGATCTCGAGGTAAGTCCATGGCTCTCACTTAAGCTGTCCCAGGTACTCTAGTAACTTGGTTTGTGACACAAACTCGTCCTTATCTTGTTTTGACTTATGTAATCCAGGTATTTTGCCTGTCGACACGCAACGAAGGTCGCGTGATACATCAACTTTTTGATTTCAATAGTCTAAATTATGGTTTTATTTCACATTTTCACATTTTTTATTTTTCCAATAATATATTTATTATTCATTTCCAGTGTTTATTATACCTACAAATTCCACCATTGTAATTGTCATAGGGTCACTGGTGAGAGGGTTGACCCTAAGGAAATTTTTCTCACTCAATATCACTTTGTGGTGCCTATGGACCACCTTAGTACAACACACCAACAACTTTCACTCTAACAAGCAACAATAGGCACAAAGGGGAACTTTACTAATCTTTGATAGATGGGTTACAACTCTACCACCTTATATTTCCCCAAGCATAAGGGGTTAGCTTTATAGAAAACAGCCTGAAGTGGTTACATAACCGAATGGACACATGTCCTAGTTTACAAGCATCAAAGACTAAGTAAACCACACCACACTCCCATGTAGTCAAACAGTTGCCTAATTGTTTGCCTCCTTTGTTGCCACCTGGCTTCATAACTACCATGACCAACTGGTCAATAGGCACATCTTCAATGTGCTAGGGACTTGCTTGGACGTGCCTTGGTCATGCTCTGGGCCATGACCAAGGTAGTTGCCTAACCGCCTAGGAACTGCCATGCTTGACTTGGTCCATCCAAGCCTAGGAACGCTCCTTGATCTTAGGGTCGTGCTTGGTCATGCCTAGCTGAGCGTAGGCCCCCTTGGGTGTGTGCCGGAGCCTGACTATGTTTGAGTCCTACTAGCTCGGAGGTGGTTGCATGATGGTCTTTGGACAAGGCCTTGGCATGCACGCCCAAGGCCTTCTCTAGGGTCACCCTTGCCTTCCTGCCCATACCACCCCCATGAGAGGTCCCTCCCCTATAGTAGATGTTAAGCCGATCTTGGCCCTCCAATAGGGAACATCCAAAAGTGAGACCAATCATACTTTGACCTTGTCAACGCCTGAGTCAAGGAAAGTCAATTGTGTTCTTGCCAAGGTCTTACCTTGCCCATGCCAAGGCGTGACCTTGCTCGTGCCAAGGTATGTGCCAAGCTTTCGCTAAGGTATGCTCCAAGTCGCTGTCGTGCTCTCCCTAAGTCACCGCTGTGCTCACCCCAGGGAGAGCAACTTGCCCGCGCATGTGCTCACTTAGGTATGCGAGCTGTGCCCGCTAAGGTACGCGTCGTGCCACCCCGTGCCCGCTAAGGTACGCGTCGTGCCACTCTGTGCCCACTAAGGTATGCGACGTGCCACACCATGCCTGCTAAGGTACGTGCCGTGCCACTCCGTGCCCGCTAAGGTACGCATCGTGCCCTACCTTGCCCACTTAGGTAAACACTATGCCCACTTGGGTAAACACCGTACCCACTAAGGTAAACATCATACCCACCTAGGTACACGTCATGCACTGAACCTCAATCCGTCACTTGAGTCCCCCGAAGCCTTCTGAGTCCACCGAGACTCGGTCATTTACTAAGTTATCATACTACCCAGCCCAACATGCTCCGGTCCAGCTATTGGGGTGGTAACAAACCTCCCCCGATCGAAATGTTTGATGCCCTCATCGAACTGCTCAGTACCTGCCGCTTCTAGTAGTCTGTTATCACCTTCTCAAACTGCCATAGGGTAGTGTCCCGCTCCCAGGTAGGTCCCTCCACATCAACCTACTTGATCAAGTAGAAAATTCGCCTATTTTTCTTACTCTGACCACGCACCTCGTGGTTTAGAATTTGCTCGATCTCCCCTGTAAATTCCTTTCGTACTAAGGGTGGAGCTTGTCTGGCTGCACTCCGCCTCGGATTTGCCTGATCTGAATGGAAAGGCTTAAGGTAACTAACATGAAATGTAGGGTGTACCTTCAACCTCTCTGGTATCTTAAGCTTGTAAGCTACCCTTCCAACTCGCTTGACCACCTCAAATGGTCCCACATATCACTAAATCAAGCCCTTGTATGTCTCCTTCTTGTTGAACTTCTTCAAAATTTGAGGAGTGAGCTTCAACAAGACCAAGTCTCCTTCTTGGAACTCCAAGGGTCTCTCGTTCTGGTCAGCATACTTCTTCATCCGTCGAACAGCTTTAGCCAAGCTGTCTTGAGCTGCCTCCCGCAACTCCTGCTTGCACTTCGCAAAACTATAAGTTGTTGGGCATGACCCCATCGACTTTGATTTTGCTACCTCGTGTGGGGTAGCTGGTTGTTGTCCCGTCGCCACCTCAAAAGGACTCATCTCTGTATCAGAACTTCTATGGAGATTGTAGCAAAATTGGGCCGAATCAAGCAAGTCCACCCAGTTGGACTGGCTTGTATTCACATAGTGTTTAAGGTAGTTATCCAACAAGGCATTGATCCTTCCGTCTGCCCATCCGTTTGAGGATGGTTAGCTGTCAAGAACTTCAACTCCGATCTTAGCATGTTGAAGAGGGCAGTCCAAAACGGCCCTGTAAACCTCGTATCCCGATCACTTATGATGTCCTCAAAAATCCCCCAATATTTTGCCACATGTTTCAAAAACAACTCTGCAGCCATGTCTGCATCACAATTCTTCAGAGCAACAATGAAAGTAGCATACTTTGAGAATCGATCCACCACCACCATAACGCTAGTCATCTCATACGTCTTGGGAATACCAGTAATGAAATCCATGGAAATGTTTCTCAAGGGTCTGTCTGGTACTGGTAGAGGCTCCAACAAGCCTGCTGCCTTCCTTTTCTCTGTCTTGTCTTGTTGGCACACAAGACAAGTTTGTACATACAGATCCACGTCCTCCTCCATCTTTGGCCAAAAGAATGAACGGGATAGGAGGGCAAAGGTACGCTCCATGCCTGGATGTCCTGCCCACCTAGCATCATGAGTCTCCTTCAAGAGTTCTCGCCTCAATCTGCCTATACTAGGAACATATGGACATCCTCTTTTAGCATAAAGGACTCTATCTTCACACTAGAATATCCGAGTAACACCTTCAGCTACTAGTTTCACCAGTTTCACGCAAACTAGCTCTTTGCCTTTCTCCTCCTTAATTCGAGGCAAGAATTGGCTTTCCAGCACTACAATTGCCGAGACCACCTTAGCTACCACCTTTCGACTGAGAGCATCAGGGACTGAATTAAGCCTCCCCGGCTTATGTTCAAACTGGACATCATACTCCACCAAGAAGTCCAGCCACCTTGCTTGCTTTCGGGAGTGTTTCTTTTAGGTCATGAAGCAGGTGATTGCTGCGTTATCTGTGCGCATAATGAAACTTGTCCCAAGCAAATAGTGCCTTCAGACTCTGAGGGCATGCACTACAGCAAGCATCTCCTTCTCGTAGGCTGGATATCGATGTTCAACATCCTTTAGCTTCCTGCTCTTAAAGGCAATGGGGTGTCCCTCCTGGACAAGCACCGCCCCCAAAGCCCTATCTGACACATCGGTATGGACTTCTAAAGGAAGTTCAAAGTTAGGTAAATTCAGCACTGGTTCAGAGGCAATGACCTACCTAAATCTCTCCATCACTTAGTCGCACTTCTCTATTCACGACCATGCATGATCTTTCTACAAAAGATCTGTCAGCGGTGCCACCTTCCTCGAGTAGCCTTCCACGAACCACCAATAATAATTCGCCAAGCTAAGGAATGATCGAAGTTCAGGGACTTTTATGGGGTTTGGCCACTCCACAATTGCTCGAATCTTTTTCGGATCCATCAACAGCTTCCCCTAACTTACAATATGACCAAGAAAAGTGATGGTTTGCCTTGCAAACTCACACTTTTCCTTCATTACAAACAATTGGTTAGATCGTAAAGTAGTCAGAACTTTCCTCAAGTGATCAACATGATCTTGGAGGTTCTGACTATATACAATAATGTCATCCAAATAAACAACTACAAATCGATCAATAAACTCCCTCTATACATCATTCATCAAATGACAAAATGTAGTAGGGGCATTCGTGAGACCGAAAGGCATAACAAGATACTCAAACGAACCATACATCGTCACCATGGCCGCTTTAGGCTCATCTCCAACAGCAATACGAACTTGGTAGTACCCTGATCGCAAGTCCAACTTGGTAAAGTACGAGGCACCGGAAAAGCGATCAAACAGATCTGCCTTCACTGTGAGCTTGTTCAAAGCCCTGTAGTCGACGCACATTCAAAGGGACCTATCATGCTTCTTCTGAAATAGGACTGGGTCTCCGAATGGTGCCTTGGATGGCTGAATGAACCCCGCATCCAACAACTCCTCCAACTGCTTTCTCAGCTCCTCCAACTCCTTAGGAGCCATTCGATAAGAGGCCTGGGCTGACAGTTTTGAGCCTGGTACAAGCTCAATATCATGATCAATGGCTCTTTGTGGTGGTAGATGCTTTGGGCAACTCTGGAGGCATGACATATTTGAACTCCTCCAGCACACCAGCCACCACATCAGGGACCTCCACCATAACTCCTGGCTTCATCTCCACCAATGTTGCCAAGTAGCTTGGCTGCCCTTTTCTCAGACCATCTTTGAGTTGAATCGCCGATAGATGGGTCTGTTTGTCACCTTCCTTCCCTATAGCATCACCAATAGCAGGTACAAAGCTGGGGTGGGACTTGTTCACGATGAACAATCCCCTTAAAAAAGGCATTAAGGCAATACTCCCCGAATAGAGAAAATCGTTCCCTAGAATTCACAGCCTTTATGCGACTGGAATTTTCAGCAACTGTAAGCTCCAGCTTACTCACCATATGATCTGCCACAAATTAGTGTGTCGCCTCTGAATCCACCATCGCAAGGACCTTGTATTATTTCACCATCGCCTCCACATAGAGCAATCCCTCCAATTTGCTTAGCCTTACTTGTTGAATGGCATTCAAATATTGTAATGGGTTCATCCGAGTTTCAGCAGTATTTTCTGCAATCAAGGCAGAAATCTTCTCCTTTTTTGGACACTCCCGTGCTCGATGAGACCCATTGCAAATGAAACAACCCTTTGAGGATGATGAGGGTTGTGTATCTGCTTTGGGTGTCGACTTTGAGGTCTGCTTCTTCAAAGGAAATTTCTTCTTTTTGCCCTTCTTTGAGTACTCCTTATGGGGATTTTTCTCCTTGTTTTTCCCTTCCGAAGGCGAAAAACTAGTCTTGAAATCAACAAGACTATCAGCAGCAGTTATCGCTCCAGGTAAGTCCTTCACACCTTGCCTTCTTAACTCAGTTTGGGCCCATGTCTACAAGCCGGTTTTAAAATTGAAGAGTTTATCCTCTTCTGACATGTTCTTAATGTCCAGCAACAAAGATGAAAACTCCTTCACGTACTCCCGAATAGAGCCTGTATGCTTCAACTTACGCAAAACCTCCCTCGCTTGCCAAACTGCATTAGTGGGAAGAAATTGATCCTTCAATTCCCGTTTCAGCACATCCCACTCGATGATCTTCGGCCTGCCAGCAGCAACATCATCGTCAACTCTGGTTCTCCACTAAAGCTTTGCATCTCCCTCAAAGTACATTGAAGTTAGGATGACCTTCTGATTATCAGGAGTTCGCACCGTGGCAAAGTACTGCTCCATGTCCCAAAGAAAGTTCTCTAGTTCGTTGGCACTTTGCTTACCAGATAACTTCTTTGGTTCATGAACTTTGGGTTTAGGTAGCTTTGTCGCTTCCACAACATCTGAGGTTCCACCAACAGCCTTCTTGAGAAGACTCACCTCCACAGCAATCCTCTCTGCTGTGTCAGTGGTAAGTTCACTAACTGCACGAACATCAACAACTAGCTCATCAAAATGAGCCTCCCAACTAGAGATCATCCCCATCTGAGATTCCTCTCTAGCCACCAACGAAGCAATAAGTGCCTCCAAGCCTCAAACTCGCTCCGCCAAGGAAGAGCTCTGAGCCTCTTCCCTTTGCATACTAAGAGTTGCCACGAGCTGTTCCAAGTGAGACACCTTCTCACTTAGATCCACAACTGCTCAAGTCACCATCGTCGCTAAACGAAGCTATGATACCAATTTTCATGGGGTTGCTGGTGAGAGGGTTTACCCTAAGGAAATTTTTCTCACTCAATATCACTCCCTGGTGCCTAAGGACCACCTTAGTACAGCACACCAATAACTTTCACACTAACAAGCAACAATAGGCACAAAGGGGAGCTTTACTGATCTTTGATAGATGGGTTACAACTCTACCACCTTATGTTTTCCCAAGCATAAGGGGTTGGCTTTATAGAAAACAGCCTGAAGTGGTTATATAACTGAATAGACACATGTCCTAGTTTACAAGTATCAAAGACTAAGTAAACCATACCACACTCCCATGTAGTCAAATAGTTGCCTAACTGCTTACCTCTTTTGCTGCCACCTGGTTTCGTAACTGCCATGACCACCTGGTCAATAGGCACATCTTCAATATGCTAGGGACGTGCTTGAACATGCCTTGGTCATGCTCTGAGCCATGACCAAGGTAATTGCCTAACCGCCTAGGAACTGCCATGCTTGACTTGGTCCATCCAAGCCTAGGAACGCTCCTTAATCTTAGGGTCGCACTTGGTCGTGCCTAGCTGAGCGTATGCCCCCCTAGGTGCGTACCGAAGCCTGACTACTTTCGGATCCTACCGGATCAGAGGTGGTTGCATGATGGTCTTTGGGCAAGGCCTTGGCATGCACGCCCAAGGCCTTCTCTAGGGTCACCCTTGCCTTCCTGCCCATACCAACCCCAGGAGAGGTCCCTCCCCTATAGTATATGTTAAGCCGTTCTTGGCCCTCCAATAGGGAACATCCAAAAGTGAGACCAATCATACTTTGACCTTGTCAATGCCAGAGTCAAAGAAACTCAATTGTGCTCCTGCCAAGGTCTTGCCTTGCCCATGCCAAGGCGTGACCTTGCTCGTGCCAAGGTATGTGCCAAACTTTCGCTAAGGTACCCTCCAAGTCATTGGCGTGCTCTCCCTAAGTCGCCGCTATGCTCGCCCCAGGGAGAGTGCCTTACCCACGCATATGCTCACTTAGGTACGCACGCTATGCCCGCTAAGGTACGCGCCATGCCACACTGTGCCCACTAAGGTACGCGTCGTGCCATACCGTGCCTACCAAGGTATGCGTTGTGCCACCCCGTACCCTCTAAGGTACGTGCCGTGCCACTCCGTGAGGTAAACATCGTGCCCACTTAGGTAAACACCGTTCCCACTAAGGTAAACATCGTGCCCACTTAGGTACGCGCCATGCACTGAACCTCAATCCATCACCTGAGTCCCCCGAAGCCTTCCGAGTCTACCAAGACTCGATCATTTGCTGAGTTATCATGCTGCCCAACCCAGCATGCTCCAGTCCAGCTATTGGGGTGGTAATAGTAATCCATTTCAATGCGTTTTCCTAGATGAAATCTCACACGCAAATGCGACTTGATAAATAAAATAAAAACATGCATTTGGTTGTTCGAAATTCGCATTTGGGTATAAATAATAATATAAACACCACAAAAAATTAAAATATACCTCGGTGCCGACTACCGAGGCTTAGAAAAGTATGACAAGTCACGACAGTCCTGTTCACTATCCTAAAACGTAACATGTGGCACGAGTTAAATTTGAGGTCCTTACACCAACACTTAAAGGAATAAGTTAACCGAATAGTTGGTGAATTCAAGTGTTTAAAAAGGCTAACTATTGTAACACGGAATAAATGGTAAACCTTAATCAATATGATCAAGTTAGCACGTAAATCGAGGATGCTAATGTGGCAATGGACGCAATGGAGCGTAGGACCCATCGGTCAATGACTTGGTTGGTGTAGCGGGTTCCACAAGGTAATGACCAGTAGGCCACGGGGCGGCCTCGGTGCGTGGGGTTGCCACAATTAGGATACTCGAGGAGATAGCGGTGAAGAATTTAGGACCTTGATAAAATAACCCACTTTGGGCATCCACATTGAGGGCGATGTGTGATACACCTTGAGCGATATAAGCAATGCATCTCAAGACACATCACATGGTGCCCACATAGTCGGTGCTCAATTGGCAGTGCTCAAACTGGGTTAGAAAATCATATGAAATCATGGTCAAGTCTCGAAATACACTTTATAAAAGGTTTTGCTGGACTTTACAAATTGTGATGAATCTGTCATTAACAATTGCTACTTAAATTTGTATGAAATTCTTTTGGGCAACTCGATAAGGGTTTTGGAATATATTATTTAATTTCATTAAAAATTTATGATTTCATGATGGATATGCATATATGATGTGAAAATTTGATAATTAGTTTGTTTGAGGGTAGAATAATTAATGCATTTCATATTTTTATGTATTGATTCACATTTATTCTCATCAAGATTACATATATTGGTGGTGGTCATGAGTATATATGGTGTTAACATTTTTTTATTTTTTGTGATCGTTGTTGGATCAGACATTAGTTCATGCCACCAAAACAATGAATTGATGATGTAGAGAGAAAGAATAAGATACTTATAGACATGGCTCATAGCATATTGGCCAAATGTCTGCATCATTCTTTTTAGGTTGAAACAGATTATTTACTAAAATTTGAGGTCTCGTTTGGTTCATTTTTGCTAACTTACAGTGTTAGTTTAGATTTATCTCCTTGAAGTTAATATTTTTCTGTTTGGGTCAGCTTTAAACTTGTAGGGAAGTTGCAAATTTTTAAACAATAAAAATATATGAATTGAAATAAATAGCCTTCAAATAAAAGAGAGATGGGTAGTAAGAGAGACATTAATGAAGGGTAATTATGTCCACAACTTTGGGAGATAACTCCTTCTGGGGGTGGGGAAGATAAGTTGGGAGATAACTTGCAGGGAAGTTGGGCAACCAAACAATATTAGTTCCCAACTCCATGCAAATTATCTCCCAGGTGATAACTCCACCTCTAACCAAACAAGGCATGAGCCTCATCTTACTCCTCAAAAGGTTTAATGTGGTAACAAGCCATGTGTGAAATACTTGAAGGTGTTTCAATCGACAACATATTTCATATTTATGATATTAATTGAAGGAAATTACCTGAAGGACAAAGCTGTAAAGGTTTTTTTATTGGATATGTTCCATAGAGAACTGTAGCGTATAATTATACAATCTAGTATTCCACTTCAATCTTTGTTATTAGAGATGTCTTATTTGATGAGAAAGATGAGAGAATTGGAGCACAAAAGAGAGAAAGTATTGATTATCCTACAATGATCGTATTTGATGAGGTTTCTACTTCAACTAGTATAGGGTGATGGACCCCAAAGTGCCATTGCAATCCATATGTGGGGTAACCACCTCAATTTCAAGATTTTCAAGTCACTCCTGATATTGTCATTAATGATGATAGTAATTTAATAATGTTTAGCTTTGAAGAAGTTTTGCGAGATAGATGGTAGATGAAAGAAGGTTTAGTGGCTAAAGGATATCGACAAAAAAAGGGTTGGATTATTTTGATACTTATTCTCCTGTTTCAAGAATTATATCTATCAAGAGGTTAATTTCATTTGTGGCCATATACAATATAGAAATACATCAAATGGATGTAAGAACAAAATTTTTAAATGGAGAATTAGATGAAGAAACTTATATGGAACAACCTAAAGGATTTATCGTTAAAGGTCAAGAAAATAAAGTCTATAAACTTGTTAACTCATTTATATGGATTAAAACAAGCACAGACCATACTATGATTGCAAATGGATTTAGAATAAATGAATGTGACAAATGTGTCTACATTAAGGAAACGAAAAAATTATGTGTCATAGTACGTTTATATGTTGATAATATGTTGACCATGTCCCCTCATACTCATATAATAATTTCAACTAAGAGGATGTTGAATTCTAATTTTGATATGAAGGACTTAGGTCAAGCAGATGTCATTTTAGGAATTTAAATTAAAAGAAATGATGATGGATATATCTTACTCAATCTCATTATGTTGAGAAAGTATTAAAGAAGTTCAATCAATTTGATTGTAAACTTGTTCCTACTCCATTTGATATAAATTGTAAGCTTAAGAAAAATATTGTAAGTGCAATTAATCAATTAGAGTATTCCCAAATAATTAGGACTTTGATGTACTTGATGAATTCTACTAGATCTGACATTGCTTAAGTAGTTAGTAGGCTTAGTAGATACACAAGCAATCCAAATGAAGATCATTGTGAAGCATTGATTAGAATATTAATGTATTTAAAACATACTTTATACAATGGATTGCATTATAAAAAATATCCACCAGTACTTGAAGGCTATAGTAATACTAACTAGATTTTTGATAACCCAGAAACTAAGTAAACTAGTGGATATGTGTTTACTTTAGGAGGAACTACGATTTCATGGAAATCAACAAACAGACGTGTATAGCACGTTCCATAAGGAAATTAGAATTTCTAACCTTGGATAATATGACGGCTCCAATTCCCGATAAACTGGGCCCCGCCCGACCTAAGCCTACGTAGACCCCCGAGTCAACCTCGGCGAGGTGAACGCAAGCCTAGTTAACCTTTCTTTTCATTAGTTTAAGTCATTTAACATTTATAAGGTGAGTTATTCAAAACTTGTAAGTTTTTCAAGTTTAGAGAAAGCAATTTAACTTAAACAAATTAAATAACTCGATATAACAAAGTCGGGACAACGAATGATGTGGAGCCATGCATGTATACAGACAACATGTATATTAAGTAAAGAGAGTGTAAATGAAATTCGTATACATGTATCGATATGTCTCACAACCCAAATATATCCCAAAAGTGTTAAACATCATATATATATATATATATATATAAGTCATGCAATAATAAGAAAATCGTACAAAAGTGAGTAACGGAGAGCCGCTCCGATGTCCTCAAAAGTGAATCCCCTAATACCGGCACCTTTCCCCTACTCAATTGCAGATCTGCACTCAATCAATCACAAGAATGGAAAGTCTAGATAAGTAAAAGTCAGTAGGATTCAAACAATATTTCCAAATAAATAAAGTAATCTTAATTCATACGAATAGAAAGAAAGGTGTAAATGATGCGTGAATAATAATAAGACTGTAAAAATGAAAGTACAGCGAGAAATGAGTGTCCATAAGAAACGAAAGAGAGGCACCAAGTAGTCCAAGACCACTGAGTGCAGGTGCCACAGGGTCGACACCATGGAATCACGACAATGCCATGCAGACATAGGTTCTAGGAAGCTTCAATGCCAATTGTACCTACACCTTCGCAAATGAGAGATATCTACGGTGCCCCAGATAAAAGCCCTCATACCGATCAAACAATCTAGGGCCTCAAGATAATGGCTCTGCTAGCTAGCTCGTAACCACTCCATCAGAGACACCTTCCTGACTTACTTGGCCTTCAAACACTCATATAAGAGTAGTGGGAATTCCAAGGAAGGGATACAATACTATAACAACAAAGTTATAAAGTATATTGAAGTATTGTTCATTTCTTAACTGGTTTTACTTGCCTCAAATCACACTACAATGCCCTCTTACAGCTCCAACACGCTCCACAAGCTAATCCCCAACTATCGAGCTAGCACAGTAAGTCTCTGGTATTCATTTAGATTAGTTTTAAGTGTGTTAGAGTCCTATTAGTTTGGTTTGTATCTATAAATACCACTTCACTACATTCTATGTATTATAGCATTTTTGTCACTTTTCTTAACTCATAAAATGGCTCAAAATACCCAAAAATGACTCTGAGATACTTCAAGTCTCAACTTTAAAGCCAAGCCCATTTTTTTTGTCAAGTAAGCCCAGTGCCCACCCCACCTATGCACCTACTAAATCAATCGGTCAAAACAAAAAAAAACGCACCCACACGCACATGCACACACACGCGACCCATAAAAGAGCAAAACAAAAGAAAAAACCAAAACAAAGCATATCTTCTCTAGTTCACCCTCTACCCTTCCTGGTCTCCTCATTCTCATTCCCAATTTTCCACTGCCCTAAAAAACTTTTTATCCTCTCTTATCCTACCATTTGCTACATATATACCAATATGAGAAGAAAAGAGAAGAATTGTAGTCTCTTGGCAAAAGGAACAACAAAAAGTGATTGGTGATCTCACATTCCATTGATTCACCTATTTTAAAAGTTTTGGTAAACTCTTTTTTTTTTACTTTTTCATCTCATTTTTTTAATAATCTATATTTTACATCTCTCCTTTAATTTGTTTTTGTCTTGTTTTGTGCTTCCTTCCTTTTCTCTTCTTTTAAATCATCAAAACCCTAAATTTATAGGTATCATTAATATTCATATGAATAAGACTATGTTTGTTTTCTTGTTAAAGAATTATTTTTAGGTGATACATAATATGGAAAATAGATTTATTTTTTGGTGTTTAAATAGATTTGTTTTTTGAGTTAAGAAGCTTTTCTTTTTAAATTTTTTTGTCTAGATTGTTAATTTTAAATAATTGTGCTCTATTATTAGGTTATCTTTAATGGAACATTATGGCAAGAAGAGATCAAAGACTCTTTATTCATTTTTAAGCCGAGAGGAGAAACATCAAGAGGAGACACGCCTCCATCTAATATTAATGATGAAGTTGAACAACCAACTCCCAATGAAGTAGAATCCCCTAAGTCACCAACTCAAAGAACTGGGATTGATTACAACTCTTTAGAAAGAGATCCAAATTTGCGTATTTCAATTTGAGAATACCCTGTTAATTTGCAAGATGAAGTACGAAGGGCATACATAAAAATGGGCCCTTATCAACTAAAGTTGGTAGAATATCCTTAAACTCCATTTGAGAAACAATGTTGTAGATTCAAATATGGTTGGTTTGAAAATTTTCCATGGTTAGAGTATTTTCCTTCGAAGGATGCTACATTTTGTTTTCTTTGTTATCTTTTTGAAAGTGATATTGCACCTCGTTGCACATTAACTAATGAAGGTTTTACAAATTGGAAGAGAATTAATAATGGACAGGATTGTGCATTTTTTGTGCATATTGGCGGTATCAATTCCCTGCATAGGCATTGCTTACAAGCAGTTGAGGATTTGTCGAATGTTACCAATCATATTGATATGTTGTTAAATGCACAAACATCCAAAGAAGTTCAACATAATCGATTATGACTAAAGATAAGCATTGAGTGTGCCCAATGGCTTTCCTTACAAGCATGTTCATTTAGAGGTCATGACGAGTCTTCAATTTCTAAAAATCAAGGAAATTACGTGGAAATGATAAAACTATTGGGGAGATTAAATGTCAACATTGATGATGTTGTATTAGATAATGCTCCAAAGAATGTGAAGTACACCTTGAATATGATTCAAAAAGAGATTTTACATATAATGGCTCGTATGGTAAGAACTAAAAAATTCTTGAAGAAATTGGAGATAGGAAGTTTTGTCTTTTACTTGATGAACCTAAGGATAAATCTGAGAAGGAGCGAATGGCTATTGCCTTGAGGTTCATTGATTGCCAAGGTTCTATCAAGGAGCATTTTTTTTGACGTTGTGCGTGTTGAGGACACCACTGCTCTCACACTTAAAAAACATATATTGGATTCACTTGCTTGGTATAACATACACGTTCATGACATATGTGGTCAAGGATATGATGGTGCTAGTAATATGTGTGGGAAATGGAATGGATTACAAGCTTTATTTCTTAGAGATTGTCCATATGCATATTATGCACATTGTTTTGCCCATCGATTGCAACTAGCATTGGTTGCATCTTCTTCAAAGGAAACTTCGATTTGGTTATTCTTTTCAAAGTTGACAGTCATTGTAAATCTTATATTTGCTTCTCCTAAGCGTATTGTTGAGTTACAATCCATCCATGTTGATTTTATTGTTCAAGAGATAACTAATGGAGAATGTAAAACTGGTAGGGGAACTAATCAAATGGAAAATTTGCAACATGCAGGAACTACTCGATGGAGTTCTCAATTCGATTCTATTTGTAGCTTTGTTGATATGTACTATGCCACTACTACAGTGCTTTATGATCTTAAAAATGAAGGACCAAATCCCGATGTTCAAGGAAAAGCACTTGGTTTTTTTCATTGATGTGTGAACTTTCGATTTTATATTCATATTACATTTAATGCATAGAATCATGGGAATTACACACTCGCTTTGTCAAGCCTTGCAATACAAATCTCAAGATATTTTGAATGCTTTGGATTCAGTTGCAACAACGAAAGTTCTACTCCAAAGATTGAGAAATGAGAGCTTTGACCATCTTTTAGCATATGTGGAATCGAATTGTAGAAAGTATGGTGTTGATATTCTCGATATGAATGCTTCCTACAAAGAGGGTACTAGTCGTTCTTGTCAACAAAGAAATCTCATTACAGTTCGTCATCACTATCACTATGATGTGTTCAACTCTGTAATTGATTATCAGTTGAAAGAGTTGAACTCTAGATTTAATGATGATGCACTAGAAATCTTGAAGCTTTCATCTACCTTAAAACCAAATGACAACTTCAAATCATTTGATGTTCATCACATGTCTTATTGCCCAAAAATCCTATTCTAACGATTTTAACGAACAAGACATGCATCATTTGAGATGTCAATTGGAGTATTATTAGGTCGATGTATTGCACCATGAAAGCTTTCATGGGATACAAACACTCTCTGATGTGTTGAAGATTTTGATTCGAACAAACAAGTCACAACATTATCACTTAATTGATAGGCTGATTCGTCTTGTTTTGACTATTCTCATGTCCACTGCAACCACAAAGTGAGCATTATCTGCTATGAGTCTTATTAAAACAGATCTTCGAAATAAAATGAAAGAAAAGTTTTTAGCAGATACTATGGTGATGTATATTGAACGAGAACTCACGAAGGATATTGATTCAGAATCAGTGATAGATGAATACGATTCTTTAAAGAAAAGAAGGGTGCAACTACGATAGGTTCTATTATATTTATCTTAACATTTATATTCGATTGCAATTAAATATATGAATATTTATATTAGATCTTTATTAATTATTTTTACTTAATTGTTAATGTTTGCAGTTGGCACCACTTTTCAATGATGGAGCTTTTGCATTTTGACGTGAAGATTTTGCTTTAAAATGGTAACGTTTTTAACGAAAGCACATCATGTATTAGTGTTTTATTGTTATTAATCACTTACTAGAAAATTACATTCTATCTAAAATTTAGTTTGATCTATTCTAATTGTTGTCACTTTGTGATCTTAAAGTAACTAATATTTGCTTGAATGATTTATGATTTTAAGACGTATATTATTTTTTCAACTATATAAATTGTGCATTAAATAATAGTAATTAAGTTGATAATTGTAGTGAATAAACATGCATAACTATTAAGAAAAGTCCTAGTGTGCCTAACATGGACTCGCGCATCAGTCACGCACTCACCATCTGCCCTTCGACATACCTTGGGATGTGTGTGTGAGCGCTCGAGAATCAAGGGATGTGTGCGCGCCTAAGAATCCAAGTCGGCCATGTAGTTGGTGAATCAAAATATTTTTTAATTGTTAAATAACAATAAAATATACATTAATTTTAGCCCAAGGCTTTAAAAAATCTTGGCTCCACCCGTGTACATAACAACTCTATAATTGTGTCTAATTTGTACCATTTTTTTGTCACTATTTTGTTAATAGATATGAAATAAAAGATCCGGTGATTTTTTTATCAAAAAAACAAAAACAAAAACTGTCTAATTTAGGTGTGAGAATTATATCATGCGTGGCTTGCACACGGACTTATCGTGTGCAGACTACCTAAGGCGAACACGAAAGCACACATGCGTTCCTACCAACAAAAAAAAAACCACACATGCGTGGCTTGCACGCCAACAACCATGCCCACTGTGTCACGTGTCTCCTTAGTCAACATTTTGCCAACCAAGGTCGATAAGTGTCACTACTAATTGCATTTAAAAAATAAATAGAAGGCTCAATACATTCACTCACTGCACCCGCTATGTGACACCTGACACATGTTCTAGTCGACAACAACTACAAAACAACAACATAATGTTGGTCCAAATTAATTGGGGTAGGTTGAAAGAGTGTTCAATGATACATTTTCTATTCCCACTCTAAGAAATAAACATATTTCCACTTTAAAACATAAACAGTTTCTTTTTAAAATATTAAAATAACACTTTTTTTTTTTTTCAGTATGAATTGATCCACGATCTTCTGATGTTTTGTCTTTTTTATAAGTGATATTTTTACCATTTCACATGAGAGGCTTTGATGTTAAAATAACACTCTTTTACTAACTAGTACATTATATAGGTAAATACTAAAACACACACCTAAAAAATCACATTATAGCACACCTCCTCTATTCAACCGTATTTTGAATCTCAAGATGCAAACTCACGCATCTTGAGATAAATACAGACGGTTAAATAAGAGGTATTACAGCTTGGCTTAATAGAGGTATCGTTTTAGCAAAGTCCCGTTATATATGTTGAAATGTATAATCGCATTCAAAACAAAGCCTCTCATTCAATCTAACACCCTCACCTAACGAATATAGGCACTCACCTACCAAAAAAAATATAGGCACTCACCTACCCTCCCCAGCCGAGAGAGTAAATTAACCTACACTCAATGACATCAGTTTCGCAAACCTCTCTCTCAAAGTCCGCCACGTGGAGTCACAACTAGTGATGGTCCGCCGTGGTCTGTGTAGTCCCCTACTTTAACTTACTTCGGTAGACACAGGAACGCCAGTAGCGAATTCAGCAAAATAAAAGCCAAGCCATCACAAAATTCACCAAATTCAACTTTGCTTTCGCTCTCTCTGTGAAGCAAAGCAAAAGCAATGGCGACTCCGCTATCGAAACCTGTCGCCTCTCCGGCCATCGCAGGGGCTCGCACGGCCAACCCTTCGAGACCCAATTGCGTGTTCGTCGTACAAGCGAAGCGGAGTCAGAATCAGAGGCTTGGATTGATTGGGCAACATGGGGGCTCGGCGAGAAGAGGAGGCACTGCTGTTGGGGTTCAAGTTTCTCCGATCTCTACTGCTCCGTATGATCGATCAGTTCTCTCCTTTTTGGTGTTTTCGTTTCTGGGTATTCGATGATTTTGCGTGATTTGGGTTTATTTTTTATGTTTTGCAAATAATGTTTGATTTAACATGCTTTTTGTGGGTTGATTTTGGGTGCGTATCATCTGTTTGTTGAGATGGGCGTGTGAATTAATGAGAATTGAGTTAATGTGGCATTGAAATCTGTTCGTTTTGGGTTCATTTTCCTGCTTTTGCTCCTAATTTGTTCTTAATTGCATAGCTGTTCAACCCGGACGGATGGGTTAGCAACAGTAAGGGCGAGCTTGGGATTTTGTGGGTTAGGTGCATGATCCAAGGTTCCTTTCCTCGCCACGTCAAGATTGTCTGGGCCACTGGGGTAAGTAGGGCCTTGTGGGAATACCTCGTCAGGATACCCACGGATATCAGGAAAAAAAAAATTGCATAGCTGTTCATGTTTTAAAATTTTGATTTGCAGTGATGAGAGTCTTCGTCTGCTTTTAAAGAAACAAATCGTGGATTTTTTTTTTAATTTTTTCTATTTTTATTCTTTTGTGTTGAAATCTTGGTTTCTCTTCTTATCATCCAATTTATTACTGGATTCGGTTTCTTAAATCTTGCCTGCTTTATTCAGCTTAGTGTAATTTCTGTTGTAAATTGGGAAATGATATTGTATCCCCAACTTTGGGACACAATGTCTCTAGAGTTGTTGGAGATCATTTGAAAATCCATCAAGATATGTGCGTGTAAATCTCGGGGTTTATTCAATGAGTTCCATAACTTGTAGAAAGATTATGTCGTTTTATGATTTTAGTATCGAAAGTAATTAATATAAGAAAGGGACCTTTAATCAATTTGTATTGATTTTTTGTTGGCTGTAGTTAGACATAAACAGAATCGAAACAGACCTTTAATCAATTTGTATACAATCATTATAACACTTGGGTTGTTGTATATGTGTGGCGTACAATCATACATGCGTGTGTTAATGCATAATTACATTTATGTGCATATGAATCATTCATGATTAATTAGTCATGAGAATGGAAATGATTTAGAAAGCTTTTATTGCTAGTGTTTTGAGGAATAAACTGCATAAGTGGAGCCGCCTGCTGGCAGTGTACATGAAGCATTGGTTCATGGTCACAAAACGGTACTGTGTTAGGAACCGAAAAACTCTTCTTTGAGGGCTACATATAACTTTGTTGATGGGCTTTCATATTGGTTGATGGATGCGAATGAATTTAACTGTTAAGCTGAATTTCAAGCTCAACTTATCTTCCCTTTTCAAATGCTCGTACATGTATGTAAAGCGTTGGTTCTAATTAGAATATTGACATTGAATTGCTGCTAATTTGTGTATGACTCAAAGGTTGCTTTCGATGTAGATTGGAGAAAAAAAGCAGGGTGGATGAAAGTGAAACCTTGAAGTTGGAAAGTATAAGGCACTCTTTGATACGCCAAGAGGACAGTATAATATATAGCCTTCTGGAGAGGGCTCACTACTGTTATAATACAGACGTTTATGATCATAATGCATTCGGCATGGATGGATTTGACGGGTCCTTGGTTGAGTTCATGGTCAAGGAGACTGAAAAGCTTCATGCTCAGGTAAGCAAAACCTCCAACTAGAAATGATTTAAATTTGCAATGATTGTATTTTTGGCAATTTCTTAAAAGGCATTCTATTACAATCAGGTCGGCAGATATATGAGTCCAGATGAGCATGCGTTTTTTCCTGCAGATTTGCCCAAGCCAATGTTGCCACCTTTGCAGTATCCGCAGGTATGATGCTGGAAATAAATTACAGTCGTTGTAATTGTTTAGAGCTGGTATTTATGACCTAACCATTTTAATCGACTGATATCTGCAAGTCTGGAATTCTTAATTGTGGATTTCGTTATGATAGCAGCATATTCCTAATGCCATACAATCATTAGATTCTGCCTGTACCGATTTTCGGAATTTGAACTCTAATTTATGAGTTATTTCAATATGCATCGTCAAATCATTTTACGCCGGCCTAGTTTGAGTCTTAAGAAAAATGGAACACCGTGACTAGAAATTAAATGGTGTGGATGGGCAAAGCCAAAGCTATGGTAGGGTGGGCCATGGCCAACCCCTGGCCCCGCCTCTGCCCCTATAATCTAAGTGTATATGTACACTATGTCTGCTTCACAACTGATAGCCTCCCCCACCACCCACACCCCCCCAACACCTCGTTCCCTCACTTGTCTAGTGTGCTTTCATGATTTGTAGTGGCTTGATTAATATTGATTTCTTTAATAAATAACTAGATTAAATTCATACTTCAATTCTTTGACACTAGATATGCAAGATAAGAACTGAGTCACATCTCATTCTCATTTTTACATTTTTTATAAGAACATTCTATTTTTAACTAAGACTCACAAACAATGATATTTATAATGCTAAACATCAATTTAAAATCAGTTAGTGGGGTAGCTTAAATTAATGAGTCCATCTTATGTGTGTGCGTATATCCACACGTGCAAACACTAATTGACTTGTGATATATACCTTATTAAGGGAACTTAAAAAAGAGAAGTTGAATTGCAAAAGATTTAAATTTTCTACAAAAAAAATATTATTAAAAATAAATAAAGAGAGTTCTACATACGTACGAAAAGTGGACGTAATTTGCAAAAAAAGAGATCGTTGCGTTGCAAAGAGAACACACATAAAAAGGTTAAGAAAAAGATTCATTTAATCATATGATATTTAGGTAAAATATTCATAATGTTTGGTTTATAACCGTTATATGTATTTTGCCAAAGCATCTCTGGTGAGATGGATGAGGCATCAAGGCAAGGTTTGGAGAGTTTGTGGGTTCGACTCTTGTTGAAGTCAAAAAAAAATTGTTACATGAGTTTTTTATTTTAGCGATGCGTATTAAGGTTGGCCCCCCTCCATTTGAAGTTTGGCTCCGGCCCCGATTGTGCAGGAAGATGGTTGGAAGGTTCTAGTAGTTTGTTCAACTCTTAGTTCAAATTCCAAGAACTTGGTATGATTGTAGGAAAGACTTTCTGGCTTCTATACCCTACTTACATGGTCCTCACTTTTTAAGGTGGTTGCTCGCCTAAACTTTTTGGATTGGTTAGCATCTATATAAATCAGAAAGATTTTAATTTACTTGAGAGATGGTAGTTAATTTTGACTCTCAAAACTTCATTCCCTTTTACTTGTTTGGATAATTTTTTTTTTCTATAATGCATAGACATGGCTGGTCTCTGTCGTGCTGCATGCTTACACAGGGTGGGTAAGTGACCCCCTTTGTTATCGAATCAGTATTTGGTCAATGGCTTCAATCTCTTATTTCAATTTGTAAATTGGCTTGATATATCTTGCTTCTTTTATATAATATATCCATGCAGGTGAAGGCACTTCTTTGCCATTCTTGATTTTCCAAGGTTGTTTTAAGGTCTGACTTGTTTTTCATTCAATTAGGTTTTGCATCCGTGTGCTGATTCTATCAATATAAACAAGAAGATCTGGGATATGTATTTTAACAATCTTCTCCCTAGATTGGTCAAGGAGGGAAATGATGGAAACACTGGGTCAACTGCAGTTTGCGACACAACATGTCTTCAGGTATGCATTCTATCAAAAGTATGAAGCTATTTTAAATTGTATAAAGTGCATAGAGATGTTAATGTGATGATCAATAGTATAATATTGTATGTGGATAATTTACTTTGACGTTTCCAAGTGCCAACGACCTTTTTTTATTATTTAAGCTTCATTTTTCTCCATCTATAATATTGTATGTTTGGCATCTATTTCATTGTTAGCTGCTATGTTGTTGAAGTGCACCATAGGGCTCCCTCTTTCCCTTCAGAAAAACTTTTCCTTGGACATGTAATGAAACCCCTACCTTATGGATCACTTGCTACCTCTGCTATGTCTACATAAAAATCTGACACTTTGATGCCCGTAACATGGTGAATCTGTTGCACCTTTTAGATTCCTACAACCAAAACTGAGCAGATATTGCTTGTTCTGTTCTAGCTTTGTTTTATTACTCTGTAGAATATTATATGACTTAGGTCACGTTTGTTCGATTAAGTGGAAGTGTATAACTGGTATTATTTTATTAATGACATAACTTTTAAGGCAGTCCACGTCTTTAATTGCTTTATTTTACTAAAATGTATCTTCTGCTAGTTAACAGTGGTTTCCTCTTGGGCTCTTAATTCAACTACGTCTGAAGAGTAACCTTTGTTTTTTAATTGAGAAAAACGATGCTTTCTTGTTAGTTTAGAACCTTTGAATTAATTTTGACAACAATGTTGTATTAAATTTGAAATCTGGCATTTACGTATCCTGGATATAGAGATAATGATACTATGAAGCTGGGAAGCTTGTCCTTCTTCACATTCTCTTTTTGATTCATGAGTTTCTTCTCTTAACATTAAGGTAAAGAAGTTGCCTTGCACTTCTTTCCAGCTTTAATTTACTTCACTTTATGGTTGTAGGTGATGTCTAAGAGAATCCATTATGGGAAGTTTGTTGCAGAGGCTAAATACCGAGCCTCTCCAGGCGTATATGAGCCAGCCATCAGGGCACAAGTATTCACTTGTTCCTTAATTTTATCTGCGTTTAATTTTCCGTCGCTTGGTCCTTAAAATTTATTTTTGATAAGAATGGCTATTACATTGAGCATCAAACTTTTAACTTATATGTTGGGATTTAATTTTATTTTGCATATTGGCAGGACGGAAACCAGCTGTTGATGTTGTTAACATATGAAACAGTGGAAGCTGCAATCAAGAAAAGAGTAGAGATGAAGACCAGAACCTATGGACAGGAGGTCATTGTGAGTGAACAGAGTGATCATGATGGAGCTGACCCGGTGTACAAAATTAGGCCTAGCTTGGTTGGTGAGCTGTACGGAGACTGGATCATGCCTTTAACGAAGGAAGTTCAGGTTCAATACTTACTGAGGAGGTTGGATTAAGTTCAGATTTCCTCCCATTTTTCGCTGTTTGCGAGAATATCTGAGAGGTTGAGAATCGATTGAAAAGGCGGCGGCAACTCCAGATTACAACTAAGCTTTTTAGTTGTAGTAACTTATAGGTGCCATGCTCTAAGGAGGTTCAGACTTTCTGTGGTAGTCTATTTCTCTTATGTGCCACTGTTTTTGTCTGTCCTCCATGTCAATGTTTCCACAGTATGTGTTGCTTTCTTTCTTCACCTTGTAGTTGGTTCCCCTCGCATGCGTTCTTATGTATCCAAATAAACCTTTTTTGCTAAGTAAGGAAGTAATGAACATTCTGGTTCAGAATATATATAAGTTTTAGAGTTTTCAAGAGAAAATATGTTGGATTTTTTGTTAACTTCCTTTTGTAGCTGTTTGAACTTATCAAGAATTTATTTCTTGCATCTTCTATAAGAGAAGATAATATCTAATCTCTTTTGGTATTTTTTTAAGATAAGGGGAGTTATCTTATCCTTAAGGGAGAAAGGACACATTACCTTTTGTTAAACACCTCTAATGGGTATTTATGTTAATTCTTACGTTTTATTACTTTTTAAAATTGTAACTTTTAAGAAAGTTCAAAGGTGAATCAAACATGAAAATATGAACTTTCTTAGAGAATTAACTCTATGAGTTTTATTGTTTGATGGGTATTTATGTCAATTTCTATATTTTATTTTTTTTGAAAATTTGTAACTTTCAAGAAAGTTTAAAGTTGAACTAAAATGAAAATATGAACTTTCCTGTAAGTTAACATTGAGTTTTATTGTTTGATGGGTATATATGTTAATTCTAATGTATTGTTGTTTTTTTTTAAATATAAAGTTCTAAGTTGAACTAAATATGAAAATATTAACTTTGTTGTGAGTTAATTTCTTTACAAAATTTTTTTCTATAAATTGACAAAAATTAACCAAACGAAGCTTATGTGAGCATATCGATTTTTACATGGGCCACATACTTAGTCACCCCAGGTTGCCTTTTTAAATAGAAAGAAGAATAAATGGGTGGAGGAGATGGAAAATAGGAAAATATTAGAATGATAATGTGTATATCACACTATAACACATATTGGCCTATAAGAGTCATCCATGTCTACCTTGACTCACATGTTATGTATCAAAATCTGTATGTGGCCCATATCTCAAGGTAGATAAATAGCTCTTATAGATCAATATATGTTGGCAATGTTGCAGTGTGACTTTCTATTGTCTGTAACACTTTAACTTACGTTTTACCACTCTAAAGGTGTGTTTGATTGCTTGAGAATTTTTAAGAGAAAAAATAATTTTCATTTAAAAATTCTCTCAAGAAGATTTTTAGAGGGCAAATTTTCTTGAAATTGTTTGATAGCATTTTAGAAAATTTTATTTTAAGAAAGAAAAAGTGATGTGGGTCCACAAAAAAGTAACTTACACCCTTATTTCTCTATCTATTTACGTTTTCTAATAAAAAAAAAGTTAAAAAAAGTGAGCCCATTTTTTTCTCTCTTCTAAAACATCACGTTATTTCCTTATTTTTCTCATCTTTTAAGAGAGAAAATAAATGAAGAAAATTGTGGAGTGTGACTTTTTTTTCTATGTAGTTGCAAAGCTATCAAACAATAAAAAAAACAGTTACACCAAAAAAATTAAAAATTTTCCCACAACTTTTTTATTTTCTTTGCTATCAAACACACCCTAAGTGTATGTACAATTTTGCCCATCCTTTATGATTTTAAGAATGTAGACAGTTTTTACCCCTCTCAAAGCGGCTGATTGACAAAATTGAGTGACGGAGAAATTTATTGGAACTTGGGAACCATTCAACACAATTAAGATGGGGCCCACTGGACACTAATCTAAATGTGCACGCGTACATCTCGATGAATGAAATGTGACAGTCTATTGTACAGTTGAAGGCCAATTTTGCCCTTCACTTTTGTTTTACATGTCACGTATACAATAGGTGACGAATCCCAGTTTTGATACATATTGTGCATACATATATGACTGGGATTCTTCAGAAAAAAAACTGGGATTCCTTGGCTAATCTGCAAGATGTGCACGTACACATCACAATGTAAAATCCTAGGTCCACTTTTGTTTTTATGTGTGATAGTATATAGAATAGGTGATATAGTATGATAGATGCATCTGCTACACACAGATAGATATATAATTAATTCCTTGGTCAAATGTTGGATATGTATCATCATCATCATCATTATTAATATTATTATTATTATTATTATTATTTTGGTCAAATGTTGAGATATACAAAATCTTAATGATTAGAACTTGTACGAAATGTATACGCATATGTTATAACAAATTCATGTGTTTATCTTACCAAAAAAAATTCACGTATTTACCAATAAAAAAAAAAAAAACGTGTAAAATCCTACGTCCACTTTTGTTTTTATGTGTGATAGTATATAGAATAGGTGATATATGATTGATGCGTCTGCTACACACAGATAGATATATAATTAATTCCTTGGTCAAATGTTGGGGTATTCGTCGTCGTCGTCGTTATTATTATTATTATTATTATTATTATTATTATTATTATTATTATTATTTTTTTTTTTTTTTTTTTTGGTCAAATGTTGAGATATACAAAATCTTAATGATTAGAACTTGTACGAAATGTATATGTATTTTTTACCAAAAAAAATTCATATATTTACCAAAAAAAAAAAACAAATTCATGTATGTATTTTTTATGTGAAATTTGTTTAATCTCTTTTTTAAGGTACGCTTTGCTTAAGTATCTTTAATCGAGAAGTGCATATGATATTTGCTTTGATTTACACATGATTAAGTGAAGTTAATTTTCACAATTTATTAATATGTTTAGGAACTAGTTTGAACATAAAATGCTCACAATTAACTATCATAAGCTATATATTTCTTCAATTTAAAAAACGGCCTTGCTACGTGCAAATCAGTAAATCAATTTCCACAAATACCCCCATAAAAAATAACCTCTTTACCCCTCACTAGTCCCACAATTTCTCACATGCCAATTTCCCGCTCAAGACGTGCGCACCCCACAAAGCTTGAAGTTCAAACTTCAACTTTGACGATCCCCTCTGACCATCGGCGACGCGAACTCGTGATTTTAGAGGCCTCTACCATTGTAAGAGTCGAGTTTTTCATTGTTGTTGTTGGAAAATGTTTTAAGTTGCACTATTTTGGTAAGCATTTGAAAGGGTTTGAGCAAATTTTGGTGTTTTAATAGATCTTTATTTGTTTGCGTTATTCAGTGGCTATTTACAATAAAATATGGAGGACAAACTTGTAAGAGATGGAGATGTGCAAGATGGAGAGGTATTTCATGAGTTTTAAATCACACTTTTTTTTTATTTATTGTTCAAACCTAGGTTTCCACCCTTTGGTTCGGCCACATAGAGTCGATCTAATGGAATTTGATCGGTCTGTAGGGACTGAATGAAATTGCTTAAAAAATTATGAGTCTGTTCGGTGAAGCAAGACAAAGCAAACTACATTTGGCCGGCATATATAGGCTGATTGGTACTTATATATTCAGTTACTCATTACCAAACTGAATAGTATGAGTTGGTCTTTCTTGATCGAGCAACTATTTTCAGGGTTTGCTTTGTAATTTTTTGTTGTACTTGAATCAAGTTCTAATGACTTACAATTTTGTAAGGAAATTCGTGCTCTACGGACTATTTTGACTACACTAACGACTTCAAGATAGATACATCAACTAGGGTCGTTGAAGCGGTCAAATGGGTTCAAATCTAGGGAACTAGTAAAGGATTCGTCATTATCACGAAAAGCTCTGATGTAAGGGCGATGGTCGTCGTTAGGGAAGGGTGAACATGGGGTACGAGAGGTCTAGTTCTTATATGGGTGATGTTCAAAGAGTAGGAAAAATAAAAGTTTATTGAATATGCGAAAACTGTTAAGGAAAAATTATGGTGGATGAAGATGGGGAGGTTTTGAAGGGGAAATTAAGAAGTAAATGTGGCACCAAAAAATGTGGTTGTCTATTTGCAATAAATATCAACGAACATGCAGATGGTTTATGACATGTGAAGGTGGTGTGTGGGACATCATAACCACTACCTTGGGCATTATTTGAAGGGTCACTCATATGTTGGTTGGTTAGATCCGGAAGAGCATGTTGTGTTGTTACAAATGATGGATGGAAACGTCAAACCTCGAGAGATTTTGGATACGTTAAAGAAGAGGGTCTCGAAGATGGTAGAAGAAAATACATCAACCATGCGCACGATATACAATGCAAAGCAAAAACACATGTTTGATCAGGCTGGAGGGAGATCACAAATGCAACAACTCATGCATTTGTTTGACATACATGCTTATCTCATGTGGCATCAGAAACACGAGGAAAATGATGTTATGAACGATGTTGTGATTGACTTATTTTGGGTTCATCCTGACTCCATCAAGTTATTATGATGTTTTCCATTAGTCTTGCTTATAGATTGCACGTACAAGACCAACAAGTATCACATGCCTTTGCTACAGATATTGGTGTCACGTCGACTGGGTTATCTTTTGTTGCGGATTTTGCATTTTAATCATCAGATAAGAAAGACAATGTAACAGCCCCTATTTTCATCTAAGGCACCGCCCAGCTTAATCCTATAATTAAGCCCTAATTACAATACGTAGGACCTAATTACGTATTAGTCAGCCTGTACTACCTATTATCTCGTGAATTAAGTTCAGGGATAAGAAAATTTCCTATCACTACTATTCATCATTTTATATGGATTATCAAATTAGCGGAAGTTTTTAATGTATTAGCGGAAGCATTTTATATAAATCCTAAATGTGGAAACCAGGAAATAACAATCACAATATCAATATGTAATAAACGACGATCATAGAGACAAAGTGAAAGTTAAAAGTTGGGTGACTAACTCTCGTCCAACAAAACAACCCAAGCAAAAGACGTATATAAACATAATACAAAAAATATAACTTATGTGTACGGTAGCTACGAGCTCAGAGGTAGTCATCGATCTTCTCCTTGCCCGATCTGGTACTGCTCGATGGACCTACACCCACCGTCACAAACTAGACGGTGAGTATAGTGATATTTAAGTGATAACCGGGGAATTCTATACTACATTCACTACAAAAAAACAGCAAATCAGAAACGGAATTAGAAACGGAATTAAGTTCCGTTTCTAAAAAAAAAAATTAGAGACAGAATTGAGACGGAAAATTCAGAGACGGAATTGAGATGGAATTGAGACGGATTTGAGACGGAATTAGAGACGGAATTAAATTCCGTCTCTAAAAAATGGCGCGAATATTCCCACCAAAACTTTATTTTGTTCTACCCGTTCATCAAATCTCGAGATTTGTTGCACAAATCTCGAGATTTCCCCTTTACCCCCTCTAATGCCCATCCTCGTCCTCCCCACCACCGAAAGAAAACCCTAACTCCTCCTCCTCCCCACCACCGAAAGCCCTAACTCCCACCACCGAAAGCCCTAACTCTTCGTCGTCTCTCTCTATACTCTCGTCTCTCCTCTGCAGACTCGGTCTCTTCGTCTCTTCGGTCCACCGGCCCCCAAATCTCCAACCCCCACAAATCTCTCGTCTCTGTTCCGTTGCTCTCAATTCTCTCGGTCTCTGGTCTCTCTCGTCTCTCTCGATCTCTCGGTCTCTCGTCTCTCTCGGGTCTCTGGTCTCTCTGGTCTCTCTGGTCTCTCGGTCTCTCGGTCTCTCTGGTCTCTCTGGTCTCTCTCAGTCTCTCTCTCGGTCTCTCTCTCTCTCTCTCTCTCTCTCTCTCCTCCGTCTCTCTCTCGGTCTCTCCGTCTCTCTCCGGGTCCACCGCTCCCCAAATCCCCAACCCCCAACAAGTCGTCCTCTCACTCCATTGCTCCCGGCGCTACTCTCTGGTCTCTCTCTCGGTCTCTCTCTCTCTGGTCTCTCCGTCTCTCTCTCTCGGTCTCTCCGTCTCTCTCCCGATCCACCGCTCCCCAAATCCCCAACCCCCAACAAGTCGTCCTCTCACTCCATTGCTCCCGGTGTGTAGCCCCTGCTCGGTCATAGAGCCGAGTCTTGCACATTTTCGGTCTGCACCTCTGCTCCTCTCGACTCTCGCATCGTGCTCTCATTCGGTCCCCTCTTCGACCTCTCTGCTCTCTCTCATTGTGCTCTCATTCATCCGGGCCTCATTGTGTTTCATTGGTGAGTTCTCCTCTTTCCTCTCGAAACATTTTTTTTGGTTAATTGGCAGTGACATGTTTTGTTTGCTTTTACAATGATCTGTGATTTTTACTCGGGCGTGAGAATTTATTGTTTCATGTATGTAGTTGTTTGTTGCAAGTTTATTATACACAAGTTGTTTTTACAATGATATGTGATTGTTGCTTTTACAATGATCTGTGATTGTTACTTGTTCCACTTTGTGTACTCTTCTATTTACCTTGTCCACCAATTGTAGCTTGTAATCTTTGTTCAAAGTACATATGATCATCATGATCAAGGGCATATAAATGGAGTTCATTCTCTTGTACACAATATAAAAATTCTTGAAATACAATCTCTACATTATCTCTAACTCTCTTCTCTTTTGTTTCCCTTCTCTACTTGCTCTTCTAATTGTTAGTTTATTTAAGCCTTCCATGCTTAAGTCTTTAGCAAGGCCAATAGTTTTATAATAGTTTAATTAAGCCTCTCACTATGTTTCTCTATGGGTGTCCGTTCTTTTGTGTTTCTTGGTCAATAGTTTTGTAATACATGGGTGGTTCATTATATTGATTATATGTTTTATAATATCATGTTAGCATTAATTTGTTGATATTGCTCCTACGTTTCGTTATTAAATATTATACGGATTGTTGACAGTTAGGTCAATCTAAACTTATTGAGCAAGTTGAAGTGTTGACCACTGTGACAAGTGATAACCCAAACCCATATGAAGACCCTGTTTATTACATAAAAAGTAAATAGATAAATAGTATTAAAACCTACGCATGGAATAAAGATCTCTTATGTTATAACCATTTATTTATTTATTTTTAGATCAACAACCGAGGTACTTAAGAAGTAGTTATTGTAAACAAGTTAATCACTTAAGTATTTTCACTTGAGGAAATAAGTCTTAGAAAAAAACTTTGATCCTAGATATCTCTACAAGTCAAAATAATGCGGCAAACGAAGTAAGTGAGGTTTGAACTATTATCAATCCTCCCATGCTAGTTTATATGCTTCGATTCATTTTAGTAGTGATTGAAGTTTAATTTGGGATCCATTATGGTAGTTCTTCACTAAGATTTTTTAGCGGTTCCCTTTTAAACTCCTTATCGTTTAAATGCCGGTGGAATTGATATAACGTTGGATAATTTCAATTAGTACCTTGTAAAGTAGGGCCAATGGCACCAGTGTGTCTCCCTTGCTATTTTATGATATTTTGATGTGTATAACTATTCAGATATCATAAGTGATATCTTGGAATTAAGGTCGTCACATTACATGTGTCAAACATGTTGAATAAGGCTTCTTTATATCGGTATTATTTATAAATTGTTTAGTTGGACACACAAGTTGTCATGTACCAAAGTGAAAGGAAGAAACTAGTTAACTAATTTAATTGCACAACACTTCAATAGAATGTCGTCTACAAGTTGAGACTGGATGTACAACCGGCTCGACAACGGTTACGTTCGAATTGAATTTGCGGCGAAGGTTAAAGAATTCATATCATTTGCCAAACAACATTGTCCTACCTACCAAAGTGAAAGGAAGATTAGACTTAATCATGAGAGTGAATTTGAAACGGATGATAGCGAATAATGTATGTATATGTTATGTCAACGTCCAATCATTTAGTTACTTTTATCAGCATGGATCCCGTGTTATTAATTCCAATCATTTAGACTTAATTTCTAGTTTTTGTATGCCCTCCTTCTCTGAAATTTTATTGCTATTTTGTTAGGTTTCATGGCGGGAGGTGGTCATCCACCACGTCGAGGTTTCCCATTAGGAGGACATCGTCCGGGCGGAAGAGGTGCGACCGACCTGCGGAGGCGAAATACCGACTGGGCCTCATGGTCAGGCCACACGAGGGGTCCATAGAGGTCGTGGCGGTCGAGGTCGTGGGTCGATTCCTGCATTATCGATTCCGACTTCTCGTTCTCTCGATCACGAGATAGCCGCAACGTCACCTTCGCCTTCCATACCGTCGGCGTCGTCTGTACCATCATCGTCGTCATCAAGGACTATACCAAATATGCGCCCCGGTCACCATCGTTGACATCAAGGACTCCTTTACCCACGAGGCCTGCACCCCCAGACACAGCATCACCGGCAGCATCCCCACAATACGACGTAAGAGCAGGGTTGGAGGTGACAGGCCCTCCGCGAGCACCTCAGAGGATAGGGATGGAGCCCCCTGACGTACATGAGATCCCTATCAGACTGATTGCCAATGATACGTAAGTTTGTATTTGACTCATATATGTCGTTTTAAATATGAATGTAAATTATTGAAGAAGTAGTTAAGATGTTATGCATGTTCATGAAACACAGGGAGTTGCATCCTTCGCATTTTTGTGCACGGAGGATGACAAAAGTTTTCAAAAGATGGATGATTCTGAAGGGTATTGTTGGAAGTCGATGCCGCCTCATCATAAAGACAAATACGGCGCCACTTTGGAAGGTAAACACGACTACTAAATGTCTTATGATTTATACTATTTCCTCAATGTCTCGTAACAATAGCAATCGCCAATTTGTAGGTATTTTTTAGATGGGATGACACGATTCCCGAGGATCTCATTCGAGCGGCGTACGACGAGGCTTGCGGGCATAAGGTACACCGCATTGATGCACAAGTTAAAGAAGAAACGTGTGCAACCGGTGTATGTTATAGATGAGGCATGGAGGAGATACTTGGAGTGCTTGGAGAGCGAGGACTTCCTTGCCGGTCTAGTCAAGCGACGGCGAATAGGAACACGAGGTCGAAGGCCCTGGGGTGGACCCTCGAAGCACGATGGTGGTTCCGTGTCTTTTGTGACTACCCAAGAAAGATTGGTAAGTTTTTTTAACCTCTTGGTTATTTTTTACATTTATACACTTGTTCACTATGCTTGGTCCTGTACGTAGAATGATTCATCCGAGACGCCACCGACGGTGAATGAATTGTATTTGCATCTCCACACCGTAAATCACGACAGGATGACATTCATCGATACTAGATCAGAGCGGTTCTATGTAAGTATAGAAATGAAATGTAAAATAGTATTAAGTTTACTTTAAACCATATCATGTATTTTGTTTGTTGTTGATATCTGCAGGATAGGCTCCAGAGGAGATGTCAGGAGCTCACCTAGGCTACACCGGACCAATCGGTGGATGATGAGGCGGTGTACCTCAATGTGGCGGGTGAGTGTCCCAAAGGACGTGTCTACGGTCTCGGGTCTTTAGGGAGAAAGAAGAGGAGATATGCGAGATCCCGGTGCTAGCACGTCCGAGATGCGGATATGGTGCCGCGTGCGAGTTCAATGTCGTTGCGAGCAACTACGAAAGGTTATGGAGTTCATGCGGCGGCATCTCGGGATGAACATGGACGGAGCGAGGCCTATCTCAAGCAACAACCACCACCACCACCAAGCACCGCCACCTCATGACCAGCAACGAATGTCGCAAATAGATCCGGTCGATCCACCACAACAAGGGGACAATGTTGAGCGTGAGACGTAAGCGTGGCTTCTGAGAGATGAGCAGCTTGGTGATACATAGGTATTTTACTTGTTGCTTGTGTAAATTCTTCGCATAACTTTATGATTGACATTTCTTTTTGTGCATATTTAGATTGATTGGAAAGGTAAAGTTAATGTGGCAAATGTGTTGCAAAATCGATGTCCATATCTTTATCTCTCTCCATCATGGTGTGTTCTTTGCAAACGAGATAATGAAACAATTGATCATGTGTTTCTTCAATGCTCAGTATCACATCGGATTTGGAAGGAGATGATCTCCGAGCTGGGGTTGATTGGAAGAACGCCTAGAAGTTTACATGATTGCTTGGATGATGGAGAGGCTCACACTTTGAAAGGCCGAAGAGGAAATTTGGTCCATATGGGAGGAAAGGAACAATAGAATTTTTCATGATAGGGAACGTACTTGGGTGGAAATTTTTCATGATACAGTTCACTGCTTTTTTTTTTTTTTTTTTTTTTTCTCTTTTCTTTTTGCTATGAAAAGGTGTGGTTTGCATAGATATAGATATATACTTTTGTATCTTTGGGTGTGGAACAAAAATTCCCATCCTATTTTCTACATTACAATGAATGACAGATATCTCTTTCGATCAAAAAAAAATGCATGAAGCTCGGCCAACACTTCAAAGAGCTAAATCAAATTTGTGAAGAGTTGAAGGAAACAAAGACAAACAATTGAGGCTATAGATTAGGTATGTTTTTATATGCTTAGATATTTTTGTAAATGGTCCTTTCTTTGGCGTGGTGCGCATGTATTTAATATTTCATAAACTGCGATATTTGACATTGTGTTTTTTTCCATGTTTACGTGATCATGTAGCTTTAACATTGTCCTGAGAGGTCTAACATTAGGCCAATCATTCCGATTTGCGGACACAAAAGTCTGTTGAAATTGGTTGTGGTTGTTTTCTCTGGAGAGGATTCAAGGATGCTTTTGAAGTACAACAGAATCACAAATTAGATTCACTTCAACTGCAAAATCTCCAATCCCTTGATAACCAGTGAATTCAACGACTCCATTGGAAGGTGAGTCATTAAACCTCATTTCGGTTTTCATTTCTATAAGATCTTTTCATAACTTTTTGCAACAAATATTTTGAAAAAAACAATGGTGAACCGGTTGATTAGCATTAGTTCCTTGTTCTTTTAATTTGTTTTTCTTGTTGGTTGAACTTCAAATTACCATATACTATTAATAGCTTTTTTATTTTGTTCTCATTTGATCGAGAGCTTCTAATTATAGTGACATTGGATTTCAAGAGTGTGACGACCCCATTTCCACAACCTTAAACCGGGCCCCACCCGGCCTAGACTTACGTGGACCCCGAGTCAACTCTCGCATAGTCAACTCGAGCCTAGTCGGCCTTCCTAATATTTATATAGGTACAATATTTACAATAAGGAAAATTAACAAATTGAATTAGAAGAACAATTTGAATTTTATTGAGAATGTCTCTCGTTGTGTTGTGAGAGTCCATATGATCTAATATTTATATAGGAACAATATTTACAATAAGGAAAGTGCCGTTAGAGATACAATAAGGAAAATGGCCGTTAGATATACAGTAAGGAAAGTAGCCGTTAGAGATACAATAAGGAAAGTGACCGTTATAGATATAATTTGAATTCTTTCCTTATTCTCTCAAGGTTTGATGTCATTTGTATATGTCTCCATATCCTCCCGCAAACTTGGCCGAGGTTGAAGGCAAAGTTTGGTGCGAAAATAAACTAAGGTAGCTTTCTTGGGATAGTGCAGCATGGTGAATCTCTACCAGCGGCAAATCCCTTGGCTACCATGTGACGAATGGAGAAAGAATTGGAAACTATTGTTGAAGAGAGTTAGAAAATGTTAGTCTTCGTTTTGGGGGCTTTTGGCACATGTTTTTTGCGCTTTCTCCTTTAGTCCTTTTGGTGCTGTTATTTCATTGCTATCATATCTTTTGTACTTGGAAAAACTCTTCACTTATGAAAGCATGTTCCTCATAAAAAATCAAGGAAGCACGGATGGTCGCAATGCCAATGAGAAGCGTGCATCCTTACATTTCGTGTTTCGTATTGTTTTTATTTATGTGAATCTAGTTCTATTACTGAAAGTAGTTGGTATGCAGGTATATCAATTGTAGAGATTGAGCAAGCTGTTTGACATTTGATGAAGTTTTGAAAATTTGAACAATGCTTGCGTGATTGATCACAATATTCCTGCATTGCTCATGCCATTGCAAGAAATGTTTTTCAACATCTTTGCAGCTAGATTTATATTATTCCCCGATGGTATGTTTAATAGATGAGTCAATCTAATTTCTTCAGCTTTGCTGTAAGCCCTATTTTATGACTTTACTTTGTCCAAATATTGTAGTGAATCAGTGATGCTTTCTTTCTCTGAAGTTGCTTACTTAAATGGCTGCAGTTTCTGCTTTTGGTTATGCTGTATTGCTTCAAGAGTTATATGAATCAGGCTTCTTAATAAATTACGCTTAGCAACTAGTATTTTGTGTCTAATATGGTCTAAGAATTTAATTATTTTAAGTTCTTAATTTCTTTGCATTTACATGGTTCTTTAGTGGTTTTATTAATATTCCTCCCATCCTTCATTGGATTAAAAAGTAATTAATATTCGTTGGAACATCCAATTCTGTACTCATGCACGCACTGATATTTACTCAGGCTTTAACTATTTTATGATCCGGTGAAAGCTGATTTTGTGTAAGTCGTTTCCTAGTTTGAAAAAATAGCTTTTGGAAGACCAAGTCTTAGATGAATTTGTTTGCTTAATGCCATTATGATTTCCGGATGATGTGAGTCATGGTATTGATCTCTATATGATACTTCTACTGTGGGTCTGATGGACCAATGGGAAATTTCAATATTGGAAGACATTATACAAAGTCGGTTAAGATGTCTGCCTTTGCAAGAGTGTGGATTATACGTTGCTTGATCTTCTAATTATATTTCTTTTTTGATCTCCTTTCTCTGAAATCAGGTTCAAGGTTTCCATTATGGTCCGAGGATGAAAAGCCCTCAGCCTAAACAACTCCTTAACATGATATATAAAATGTCAAGTATATGAAAATTTGAGCAGAATTAAGTTCACATTGAGGTAACTAGGAATATTTTTCTTACGAAGCTTTAGAAAAAAGAAAAAAAAAAAACATAACTGAGTTACCAAACGAAACAAAATTAAAACAAGAGAACTTTTAAGAACGTACATTTCATGATATCGTATTTTTCACTATTTTTTAGTTTCTCATCTCCCTTAATTTATACTTTGTAACACAAAGTTTTGATTTTGAGGTTTTGGAACTGATTGGATTTCGAGTTTATGGTTTAATACATGGAAATTAAGTTGTGTTATATGATATATTAAACTACTTTTCTTGTGCTTCTAAAGGTTTGGTTCCTTTTTAAGGTGGATCTATTAAGTGACTGGAAACTTTATCATTGTAAATGCAGGGTGAGCATCTGAAGAACTCTGTTTGGTCTTTGAAAGGAGAATAATCAGTGAGTACTTGTAGCTCATAAAATAATGCTGCATATTGTATTTGTTTTATGTTTTGGCCTTAAGTTTCTAGCTTCTATCTTTGGATTATGAAATAGTTGGCTCTTTCAGATTTGTTTCACTTGTTCTTCAAGATTGTTACTCAAAATCTAGTCATTGGTAGGGTTGAAACAATGTCATTCTCATGGATCACAATGTATAGTTTGTGTAGATTTCACCTTCATGTATGATCCAGTCACGGGCTTTGACACCAACAACTTAGTTATAATCAAGATCAACCTGAAAATTCATTTGTCGGGGTACTCAAGGTACCACTGTTTCTCACAGGCTTAAACTATTTTATGCACATTAGACTTTCCTTTCATGGCCATTTTAGTGACGTCGACTCTTGCCCTACACTAGTTTATATCTACTGTGACATTTATTTTCTTGTCTTCTTTTCTGTTGAACTTGAACTTCATGTATAATGCACATGCGGATGCATTGGTTTGTTTTAGGTATTCAGCCTTGGCATTGCAAAAGAAATTTGTTGGTTTGGCAGTGTCCCCTTTTGTTTATTTTTTTAGATATATTTTTAAGTGTGCTGTTCTTACATTATATTCATTATATTTATGGTAGTAATCCTAACATTTTTCATATTTGTTCTTGCAATGCCTGCCAATTATTGCTTACTACTTATATGGGGTATTGATCATGTGTAATGCCTCTATTGCAACATTAGATATGGCAAGTCATTATTTTTGTATAGTCGATTTCAAGGTGTGCAACTAATCAACATTACATATACTTTCCAGCCTCTCCTCTCTTTTCCTATATATTTTTACTTCCTTGAAAGCTCTTGATGTTGTGTGGTGTATTGCTTTTACCGGACGTTGGAGCGGATCTGTTCCTAGGCGCTATTTAGCTCTCTGTGGTTCAGGACTGCTCGAAAGGAACCCTGTGAATATGCATTATCACTGGTTGTTGTCCTCAGATGGAGAATCATAAGTGCTTCAAAGCTGCGTTATAGTTATTATGTGCATATTTATAGGATTGTAAGTTTTTTTTTTTTTTGTGGTTGTTGAACAATAGGATTGGTGGTTTTTGTGAATACTTACAACTTTGGAGCTTTTGTAATACAAGACAATTTTCTGTGGATATATAAATCTTTTTCAAATTTTGATTTTTACATTTTTTTTTCTCTTTTGAATATTTGTTGATATATATTGTCGATGTATGAATGTCAAATTTGGTTTTTTTGTAGGATGTTAGCACCCCCAAAAAGTTGTTGGAGGGGGTGCAGGCGATGGAGTAGATCTCATGGTTGTAATTTCAAGTTATAGGTTGGAAAACCAATTGGATTATGTTTATGTTTGAAAATAAAATGAACAGGAAAATTAGAGACGGATTAGAGACGGAATTCAAACATTCCGTTGCTATTCCGTCTCTAATTTTCCAGAATATATGCATAAATCTAACACAGAATCAGAGACGGATATAAGAATTCCGTCTCTAAATCAGAAACGGAATCAGAGACGGATAATTCCGTCTCTGATGATTCCGTCTCTGATTCTGTCTCTAAATCAGAAACGGAATCAGAGACGGATAATTCCATCTCTAAATTAGAAACGGAATCAGAGACGAATAATTCCGTCTCTGATGATTCCGTCTCTGATTCCGTTTGTGATTAGCAACGGAATCAGAGACGGATTGCAATTACAAACGCACCATTTTCGGAGAAATTCCATTTCTGTTCGTCTCTCGTTCGTTTCTAATTTCGTCATATTAAAATCTGCCTCTAATCGAAACGGAATTATTCCGTCTTTATTCTCGTCTCTAATCGAAACGGAATCAATTTTCCGTTTCGATCGAATCAACGACGACGTTTTTAGAGCAAATTGATTCCGTCTCTGTTCCGTTTCTGATTGCAATTAGAGACGGAATTTTTGCAAATCAGAGACGGAAATTTCCGTTTCTGATTTGCTGTTTTTTTGTAGTGATTTCTAAAATAAAGACAGATATTTAAATGCATAATATAGTAGAAAAAGGTGCTGAGAAAGTAATGCATATAAATATCACAGTTAACCGAATTAGATAGACTGACATAGGCTAAGTCGAGATGATCTATGTCCGGTTGGCGGTGAGAAATATCAACCAGCTTTTTCCCACTATCGTATGGAGATACTCTCAATATACTTTGTAAATTTTGAATATATATATATAAAAACTTGTCGACAACCCCGTAGTTCAAGCTACGTGATGCCACCCAAGTAATAGTGGTGAGTGCCAGAAATCCCGAGGTCCAGTGACCCCGTGAATCCACCCATCTCTCGTGCAATGGACACTAGATAATCTCCAACTTTTGTCTCAAGGGTTTTCATTTCTAAGGTTCTACAATATCAACGATAAGTTAGGCTGCAAAGCCCCAAAGAAAATAGAATACAAACCAATTACCACAATAACCGTAGTGCATGCATATCTAACATCAATTATAACATAATTCACAACAAAATATGGCATATCAGGAAAGGAGTCAATGAAACCATCACAAGGCATCATGCTATTACAACATTCAACTTGAATAAAGCAAGGAAAACGTGATGGTAGATTACTAACAGCAAGTCATCAAATTGACTGAAAAGAGAATTAATATGAATGAAATAAAGTAGAGAGTTCCCACAGTTTCACTTACAAGTCACAGGATAGCTATGGCTATCCGGCCTTGCAAAACTCCGACTAGCGCTCCCGAACTCCCGTAACACCCCTAGGTCAAAGATTATTTCATATCATTTATTTATTAATATTTTATTTCATAGATATATCTTATGTATATATACATATATGTGTATATGTATATATACATACATGTGTATTTGTATATATATATATATATATATATATATTTATTTATTTATTTATTTATTTATCTATTTATTTATTATTATTATTATTATTTTGGGGGGGTTTGGACCACTGGACCGGGTCTGTCCCGGTCCAACCGAGTTTGACCCAGTCTAGCCGGGTCTGACCTGGTTGGGGACGCACGCACACGCACGCACGCGTGTGGGTGCGTCTCCCTCCCCCTCATTTTGTTGATACAGAGACGCTGCCTCAACATTATTATTATTTTTTTATTTTTCTTTTTTTTATTTCTTTCTTTCTTCCTTCACTTCTTCAATCCATCAACACAACAACATCACATTAACACCATAGCATCAACAATCCACCATTAACACATTGATTTCAAAATCAATCAACTTCATCAACATCACCATTAATGTCTACAACAATGCCAACATTAACAACAAAAGACTCACCTTGCCAACGTTGTCATCGTCTCGATCTCCTCCGTTGACCTCTCTTTTTCTCTCTCGGATTTCTTCTTCTTCTTCTTCTTCTTCTTCTTCTTCCTGTCTTTGTGTGCGATGGTAGTGTTTTTGTTGGTGTTTTGGAGGTCAAATGACCATTTTACCTCTCCAACCCAATCCTTTTCTATATAAGCCAATGCCCCTTATTGTCATTTCTCAAATCTTTTTTTTGATTTTTTTTAAATGTATATATTTATATCATATATATATATATATGTCCAATTCAATTTAATTAATTTATAACCATAGGCTATGATCTAATGTGCATTAATTTAATTACATTGCATTTTACTAAATTTAGACTTGCCACAAATCTCTCTATACCCGGTACCTTGACTCGCACGTAACTCGAGGCGTGTCCCCGACCATGTCTCGACACCGATAGCTGCAAGTACTGACTTAGTCAGCCTACACACATACACAACACTAGGAATACATCAATATAAACATAAAATTTACCTCGGCTACATGCCTCGGTCTGTGTGCACATCTCATGCGGGCCCTACGTCACGGGTTGGTGATCCTGATTAAGAAATTAATTAAGATTAACAAAATTTGAGCCGCGATAAATATTCCCAACAAAATAAAAATTTCGTCCTCGAAATTAATTCAAGTTAGGGTATACCTGACTCAAAAGGTACGAAAAACGGTCTCGCATAAAATCTTCCCATTCCCAAGTGAGTTTTGAGTCGTTGTGGACCTGCCACTTGACGAGTACTTTTGGGATAGACTTGTTCCTCAGCTGTTGTACCTTTCGGTCTAGGATCTGGATAGGTTCCTCATATGAACAATCCTCGCTCAGGTCGATCTGACTCAAGTCAACCATCGGTCGTACACTTGCCTTCGACTCAGCCAGTCGAAGAATCGATATATGGAAGACTAGATGAACCTCTGACATATGTGGAGGAAGTTCTAACTCGTACGCAACCTTTCCAACTCGTTTCCTAACTTCTGAATGGCCCGATGAAACGCGGTGCAAGCTTGCCTTTTTTACCAAATCTCTGCAGACCTCTCCGAGGAGAAACCTTAAGGAAGACATAGGCTCCCTCAAGATAAATGAGATCACTGTGATACTTGTCTGCATACTTCTTTTGTCTTTCTTGGGCTCTCTTAAGTTTTAGTTGGATTTATCGTACCTTCTCTGTATGATCAACAACAATTTCAAGTCCTACTGACAATCTGTCCTCTGGCTCAGCCCAACACGATGGAAAGCGACAAGGTCTGCCATATAGAGTCTCAAATGGCGTCATGTCAATGCTAGCCTGATAACTGTTGTTGTAGGCAAACTCACACAATGGTAGGTATTCCGCCCATGATCCGCCAAACTCTAGCACACAAGCTCGTAACATATCCTCTAGGTCCTGATTGAGTTTTTCAGTCGGTCCGTCAGTCTGAGGGTGAAAGGCTGTGCTGAAATGTAGGTATGTACCGTACTACTCCTACATACTCTGCCACATCCTGGATATAAAGTTAGCATCTCTATCTGATACAATAGTCAACAGTACCCCGTGCAACCTGATAATCTCTCGCTCAAACAACACGCTCAACTGATCAAAGGAGTAATGTGATGTCACTAGTAGGAAATGAGTTGACTTAGTTAGTCTATTGACTATAACCCATATCGAGTCGTGTCTCCTGGCAGTCCTCGGTAAACCTCTGATAAAGTCCATAGCTATGTCTTCCCATTTTCATTTCAGAATGGGAAGTGGTTGTAAGAGTCCCCCGGGCCTACGATGCTCAGCTTTCACTTGCTGGCATATCCCACAATTCCTAATAAACTCTAACACGTCTGCCTTCATCCCAGGCCACCAGAAATGTCTCTTCATATCATTGTACATCTTAGTCTTGCCTGGATGAATGGTAAATCGAGAATAATGTGACTCCTGAAGGATCTCGTCTCTCAACTCTGGCACTTCAGGTATCCACAGTCTGCCCCTAAACCTCAAACACTGGTCTGATGTCTCTGCCCAGTCAACACAATCTGAACTTTGCGCTAACTCACTGAATCTCGTATACGACCTGTCGGTCCTTTGACCCTTTGCACTCTCTGTGTAGACAGGGTCTGTACTCTCAACTACGCGCAAATCTGAACTTTAGTATTTGTAGGAATACCTATCTGACTTGATGTCACCGCTGCCTCAAAAAACTCATTTTCACGTGTCATATGACAATTGGCCATCTCGGCATCTCCAGTCGGTTTCCTACTCAATGCGTCTTCAACTACGTTAGCTTTTCCTGGGTGATATTCCAGAGAAAAGTCATAGTCCTTCAAAAACTCTAACCATCTACGCTGCCTCATGTTCAGCTCTTTCTGTGTGAAGAGATATTTCAGACTTTTGTGATCATTATAGAGTGTGAATCTCTCTCCATACAGATGATGTCTCCATATCTTCAGAGCAAATACTATCGTTGCTAACTCCAGATCATGTGTAGGGTAATTCTTTTCATGTATCTTCAGCTGTCTCAAAGCATATGCCACAACTCCACTACCCTGCATCAATACACATCCAAGTCCCGTGTATGAAGCATCAGTGTACACTAAGAATCCCTGTCTAGCTTCTAGCAACACCAACACTGGGGCGGTAGTCAATAATCTCTTCAACTGAGCGAATGCGCTATCACACTCCTCAGTCCAATTAAATATGACGTCCTTCTGTGTCAGCCTAGTCATTGATGAAACAATTTTGGAAAAATCCTTCACAAATCTTTGGTAATAACCTGCCAACCCCAAAAAACGCCTGATCTCTGTCACGGACTTTGGTGCCGGCCAATCCATGACTGCTTGAATCTTGGTTGGATCTACTGCAATCCCTGCTGCCCCAACCACATGACCTAAGAACTTGACCTCTGCAAGCCAGAATTCACACTTGTTGAACTTGGCGAATAGCCTGTGCTCCTTCAAAGTCTGCAACGTCTCCTTGATGTGTTGTTCGTGGTCCTCTCGTGTCCTCGAATAAATGAGAATGTCGTCGATGAAGATTATTACGAACGGTCAAGATATGGTCTCAATACTCGATGCATAAGATCCATAAACACAGCAGGGGCATTGGTCAGCCCGAAAGGCATGACCGTGAACTAATAGTGTCCATATCTGGTGCGAAACGCTGTCTTAGACCTATCCTCGTCCTTGATCCTAAGCTGATGATATCCTGATCTCAGGTCTATCTTAGAGAAAAATTGTACTCCCCTCAATTGCTCAAATAAGCCGCCAATCCTCGGTAACGGGTACTGGTTCCTAATGGTGGCCTTATTCAGTTTTCTGTAGTTGATACATAGTCATAGACTACCATCTTTCTTCTTTACAAACAAAACTGGTGCTCCCCATGGCGACATAGATGGTGTAATGAATCCTTTATTTCCCAAATCTTGAAGCTGATCCCTCAACTCTTCTAACTATGTCGGTGCCATGCGGTAGGGTGGTATCGAGATCGGTCTGGTGCCTGGCACAAGATCAATGACAAAGTCTATCTCTTGAGGTGGTGGTAGTCCAGGTAAGTCCTCCGGAAAAACATCAAGAAAGTCTTGGACTACTGGTATGTCATCAAGTCGGGGTCCTTGACTCTCTGCTACAGCATACAAAGCTACTAGAGTCTCCATCTGCTCACTAGACGCTAATCGACTTCTCGCGGTGCTAATTCTCGGTGTACTACCTCGATGTACAAATGATGAACGTCCAGGAATCTTAAATACCACAGACTTATTGTAATAGTCAATGTGGGCGTGGTATGCTGATAACCAGTCCATCCCAAAAAATGCATCGAACTCTAACGTCTCAAGAACTCTAAAATCGGCAAGTAACTCAACCTCGCTAATCTCTACTGGGACTCTCTCAACTAGGCTGTTAGGATAAACCTTATCCCCAGCTGCGGTACTCAACATCAAATGTACACTAAGTTCACCGGAATCAGTCCAAAGATGTCTATCATGTGACCCAAAATAAAACATATGGTAGAACCAGAATCAAATAAAACGTAAGAGTCTCTACCAGCGATAGAAATCGTACCCTCAATGAGACTCGTGTGGCACTGGCGTCTGGCTGAGCTGGCTGCGCCACCATATGTACTGCCTCCCGGGCCTATGGTGGATGTACTGCGGCTGGCTGCGAACATTCCCTGACTACATGTCATGCCTGCCCACATTTGAAACATGTAACCTGTCTAGGCTGACCGAGTTGTCACTGATAACTATGACCTTGCATCTGTCTCTATCCCTAACGAGGTCCCTCTCGGCCTCTACCTCTACCTCTGCCTCTGCCACCTTGTTGCTGATGGTGGCGTGTCTCTGGTGGTACCAGAAGTGCCAATCTCTCTGGTGCCGGTAGCGCGGGTCTGGACTGTGGTAGGGGCAAGATCCGTGATGTTGAACTCTGTGCAGAGGTGGCATACGATGCCTGGGGCATGACCGAGTGATGTGAGGTCGTCCCCGATCTCGATGCCCCTCGGTACCACCCCCTAGGTGCCTTACCCCTCTGTCGCCTCCTCTTATACTCTGCTATCTGCTCAGACGACCAAGTCTGACTTGGAGCTGCCCTGTCAGCTACTCTACTCAGATGGTAAGTCTCATGGGCAAGAGCGCGCTCGTAAATGTCACCAAGAGTCCGGGTTCCTGTGCCGACCACATGCTCTCCAATATCAGCTCTTAAGCTAACCCCAAACTAGTGCACATCCTCTAGCTCCTCTCTGACCAAATCCCCAGTAAACTGTCACAGGTAGCCGTATCTGTCATGATATTGCATAACTGTCTCATCTGGTCCTTGTCTCAAACTCATGAAGTCTCGCCTCAGTCTCATCCTAACTGCCGGCGGGAAGTACTGCTGATAAAACTTGTCCTTGAATATCTTTCATGATGTGAAGTCCTCATCCGTCGCTATCGTCGTGCACCACCAAACATCGGCGTCCCTTTGCAGTGTATACGACGATAACTCGGGGAGTAGTCTATCCTCAATGCCCAATATCCTATGGAGCTTCTCCTGAGATAGCACCCACTTCTCGATTATCTGAAAGTCTCGAGTCCCGTCAAAGTACTCTGGCTGATGCCTGATGAAGTCCTTAATCAGCTTGATCCCTACTATTGAGTCTGATGACGTGGAGGTGCGAGTGGTCGTCGCCACTACTATATCTGTCGTTGGAACCGTGGCGATTGGGAGAGCCTATGCCACAGGAATCGCAGTCGTAGTTTGAATAGTAGGCGTCTCGGCTACGGGTGTGGCCACATGAATGGTGGCTGGTACAGCAACCGGAGTGACGGCGGTCGTAGTCGCTGGAATGGTGCCCTGTGGTATAGTAGACTTTGTCGTCGGAGGTGTAATAATTGTACGTGTACTGGCGACTACCTGTGTGAGTGCAGTGAGTTGCGCAGTGACGTATGCCATGAAGTCCACCAACTGCTGCCCCTGAGCAGTCACCCGGTCAGACAGCTTCTGTTGGTCGTCATCAGATGTGGTAGGAGACTGATTGTCGCTAGCATCCGAATCACCTGTATCACGTACGTCCATCATCGTCGTCTGCATGTTGATAGCGACTACGCATTAGCCACTACGAAGTGTATCGTGTATATATATATATACATAATGAAATTAACACATATACTTTGAAAATCCCCAGCTCACATTCACTCTATTCCCAACAAAATAGCTCCTAGGCGATGTTCATCTGGTCTCCACTTCTAAGGTTTGTGTTTTATGTGAATTCGTGTTTTTCCTTATTTGTCCCTAAGGTTCTGAAGCCTAGGCTCTGATACCAACTGTAACGACCCCTATTTTCATCTAGGGCACCACCCGGCCTAATCCCGTAATTAAGCCATAATTATAACACGTAGGACCTAATTACGTATTAGTCATCCTGTACTACCTATTATCTCGTGAATTGAGTTCAGGGATAAGAAAGTTTCCTATCCCTACTATTCATCATTTTATAAGGATTATCAAATTAGCGAAAGTTTTTAATATATTAGCGGAAGCATTTTATATAAATCCTAAATATGGAAATCAGGAAATAACAATTACAATATCAATATGCAATAAACGGCGATTATAGAGACAAAGTGAAAGTCAAAAGTCGGGTGACTAACTCTCGTCCCAACAAAACAACGTAAGCAAAAGACGTATATAAACATAATACAAAAATATGACCTACGTGTACGGCAGCTACGAGCTCAGAGGTAGTCGCCGATCTTCCCCTTGCCCGTTTTGGTATTGCTCGATGGACTTACACCCACCGTCACAAATTAGACGGTGAGTATAGTGATATTTAAGTGATAACCGGGGAATTCTATACAGCATTTTCAAAGTAAAGACAGATATTTAAATGCATAATATAACATAAAAAGGTGCTGAGAAAGTAATGCATATAAATATCACAGTTAACCGAATTAGATAAACTGACATAAGCTAAGTCGAGATGATCTACGTCCGGTCGGCGGTGATAAATATCAACCAGCCTTTTTCCCACTATCATATGGAGATACTCTCAACATACTTTGTAAATTTTGAATATATATATATATATATATAAAACTTGCCCACAACCCCGTAGTTCAAGCTACGTGATGCCACCCAAGTAATAGTGGTGAGTGCCGGAAACCCCAAGGTCCAGTGACCTCGTGAACCCACCCATCTCTCGTGCAATAGACACTAGATAATCTCCAACTTTTGTCTCAAGGGTTTTCATTTATAAGGTTCTACGATATCAACGATAAGTTAGGCTGCAAAGCCCCAAATAAAATGGAATACAAACCAATTATCACAATAACCCTAGTGCATGCATCTCTAACATCAATTATAACATAATTCACAACAAAATATGGCATATCAGGAAAGGAGTCAATGAAACCATCACAAGGCATCATGCTATTACAACATTCAACTTGAATAGAGCAAGGAAAGCATGATGGTAGATTACTAACAACAAGTCATCAAATTGACTGAAAAGAAAATTAATATGAATGAAATAAAGTAGAGAGTTCCCACAGTTTCACTTACAAGTCACAGGATAGCTATTGCTATCCGGCCCGACACTCTGATTAGCGCTCCCGAACTCCCGTAACACCCTTAGTTCCCTGAAAGATTATTTCATATCATTTATTTATTTATTTATTTATTAATATTTTATTTCATAGATATATCTTATGTATATATACATATATGTGTATATGTATATATACATACATGTGTACTTGTATATATATATATGTATATGTATACATAAATATATATATATTTATTTATCTATTTATTATTATTATTATTTTTTTATTTTTTTATTTTATTTTGGGGGGGTTTGGACCACTGGACCGGGTCTGATCCGGTTGGGGACGCATGCACACACACGCGTGCGTGCGTCTCCCTCCCCCATTAACAGCAGCGTCTCTGCCTTAACATTATTATTATTTTTTATTTTTTTTTCTTGATTTCTTTCTTTCTTCCTTCACTTCTTCAATCCATCAACACAACAACACCACATTAACACCATAGCATCAACAATCCACCATTAACACATTGATTTCAAAATCAATCAACTTCATCAACATCGCCATTAATGTCTACAACAATAATGCTAACATCAACAACAAAAGGCTCACCTTGCCAACGTCGTTGTCGTCTCAATCTCCTCTGGTGACCTCTCTTTTTCTCTCCTGGATTTCTTCTTCTCCTTCTTCTTCTTCTTCTTCCTCTCTTTGTGTGCGGCGGTAGTGTTTTTGTTGGTGTTTTGGAGGTTAAATGACCATTTTACCCCTCCAACTCTATCCTTTTCTATATAAGCCAATGCCCCTTATTGTCATTTCTCAAATCTTTTTTTTTCTGATTTTTTTAAATGTATATATTTATATCATATATATATATGTCCAATTCATTAATTTATGACCATAGGCTATGATCTAATGTGCATTAATTTAATTACATTGCATTTTACTAAATTTAGACTTACCATAAATTTCTCTCTACCCGGTACCTCGACTCACACGCAACTCTTGGCGTGTCCCCGACCATGTCTCGACGCCGATAGCTGCAAGTACTGACTTAGTCAGCCTACACACATACACAACACTAGGAATACATCAATACAAACATAAAATTTACCTCGGCTACATGCCTCGGTCTGTGTGCGCATCTCATGCGGGCCCTATATCACGGGTTGGTGATCTTGATTAAGAAATTAATCAAGATTAACAAAATTTGGGCCGTGACAGACAACTATATTTGAACGTTGCAGAATCTTAATACCCTCATAGATAGGTGGTTTAAACCACATGTGATATGTAACGACCCTAAAATCTAACTCGTGCCACGTGTCATTTTAGGTCGTACGTGGACCCTTGCCGTGATATGTGTGAACAATTCTCGGTTGTTGATGCCGAGGTATGTTATTTTTATTTGGTATTGTGTATTATATGGTATTTCATTCCGAAGTTAGAGTTTGTGTTGGAACTTGAAAAATGTTTCAAGTGAGTTTGAATAGAAAACCTATTTAGTCCCACATTGCTCACTTCAAAGAGTACAAACTCTTTATATACAAACATCTACTTTAAAGATTTGCTTTAGAGAAACCCAATGAATAGAGTCAAAATTGGCACCCATTGGGTAATAGGTGTAAATATACATATATATAATAATATTTAAAATCAAAGATAGGGCCTTGGCCCTTGAGGCTTTTGGGCTTTGGACTTAGATTTGTTAGCCTTATAAAATCAAATAAATTTTTGTTTTCGAAATTATTTTTTGACAGTTAATTTAGTTATTTTGTGAACAGGTGTGACTGTTGAGAACAAGTGCAACTGCTGAGAATAGGTGCGATTGTTGAATATATAGTTTTTCGAACTTGAACAGACACATTGGTTTGACCAAGTGCCTCAAGTTCTATTTAAGTAGAACTAAAACACTGGAAATACACAGAATTTCAAATTTCATATTTTTTAGAGAGAAGGAAAATCACAGTTTGGCAAACTTTTGAACTTGGTGATTTTTGGTTCGAAAGGGCATCCGGTTGTATCCTGAGGGCAGATCTTTGAAGAAAATTTAATCACCGAATTCAAGGAAATTTCTGTCTTAGGACATTACTTTTGTGCAAGCCTCCGGTTAGAAATTTATTTTGTTGATTGATTCTGTTATTAATTATTTGTAAAACTTGTTCATTCATATATATTAGTATCATTATTTATTGTTCCGAACAACAATCTAAGACAAAAAAAATTTCAGAAATTTCTGAGATTTTGTGTTCTATTGTGAATTTTAGAAATTCTGAAAATGGTGGGACAATCGAGTTTGAACAACTCTAAGATTTCAGAAGACAAGTCTGAGAAATCCAAGGGAGTGGATTTCAAGAGACATGAAGAAAAGCCTGAAAAATTCACAGGAGTGGATTTTAAAAGGTGGCAACAAAAATTGTTGTTCTACTTGACAACCTTCAATCTTGCACATATTATAAGAGAGGATGAACCTAAGACAGATGAAGATCCTCTATCCAAAGAGACTATTATGTCCATTGAGAACTGGAGAAATTCTGACTTTCTTTGTCACAATTACATCCTTAATTGTTTGGATGATAATTTATATGACATATATTCATCATATGACACAGCAAAGGAAGTATGGAATAATCTTGAGAAGAAATACAAAATTGAAGATGCCGGTGCGAAGAAATTCGTAATTGGTAAATTTCTGAAGTATCTCATGGTGGACTCCAAAGCTGTCATTAAACAAGTAGAGGAAATCCAAGTCCTGATTCATGAGTTGCATGCAGAAGGATGTTCTATCAATGAACACTTTCAAGTTGGTGCAATTATTGAGAAGTTACCTCCTTCATGGAAAGATTTTAAGATCTATTTAAAGCACAAAAGGATGGAGACGTCTATAGAGGACTTGATTCTGAGGCTTCGAGTTGAAGAAGATCATCGCAAGGGAGACAAATTTGAAGTAACTTTCTTGGCTGCAAAAGCAAATGTGGTTGAAGGATAGGTTTCAAAATCCAGATTTCAGAAGAACAAAGCAAAGAAGTTTTCTGTGAAAAACTCTAACAATTTTGTACCTAAAGGCAAGCCATTTAAGAAAGTTAAAGGTAATTGTTGGGTGTGTGGAAAACCTGGCCATAAGGCTCAAGAATGTCGTCACCGGAAAGATCAACCTGCTGCAAATTCTTCTCAAAAGAATCAGGCCAATGTCACAACTACTAAAGAAGACTTGGTTGTTGTTATTTCTGAAGTCACTATGATTGACAATGTTAAAGGTTGGTGGATTGACACAGGAGCTACTAGGCATTTTTATGGCGACAAGGCGCTGTTTTCAACCTTTGAAGATATTACTAATGATGAAAAACTCTACATGGGGAATTCATCTACTTCAACTGTCAATGGAAAAGGAAAAGTGTTGCTGAAATTTACTTCTAGAAAAACTCTTACTTTGATTGATGTACTTTATGTTCCTAAAATATGAAAGAACCTAGTCTTTGGTACTCTTCTTACTAAAAGGGGATTCAAACTAGTGTTCGAATCTGATAAGTTTGTGCTATGTAAGGCTACGGACTATATAGGATGAGGGTACTTAGTAGATGGTATGTTCAAACTGAATGTAATAGTTACTAATGCTATGAATAAAGTGAACTACAAGAGGAGGAAAAAATTACTACATCACTTTTATAGATGATTGTAGTAAATATTGCTATGTCTATTTGATTAAAACTAAAGATGAAGCTTTTGATATGTTTAAGACATATAGAGCTGAAGTTGAAAATCAATTAGATAAAAGGATTAAAGCAATAAGAACAGATAGAGGTGGAGAATATGAATTCTCTGAATTTGCTGAATTTTGCAATAGTCATGGAATTATACATCAAACTACGGCACCATACACACCTAACAGAATGGTGTCGTGGAGAGGAAAAACAAAACTTTTCAAGACATGATAAATTCTATGTTAAATAGTTCTGGACTTCCACACAACATGTGGGGTGAGGCACTACTTACAGCAAATTATATCCTAAATAGAATCCTAATTAAGAAGACAAATAAGTCTCCTTATGAATTATGGAAAGGAAGAATTCCTACTTTTAAAATTTTAAAAGTGTGGGTTTGTTTAGCAAAGGTACAAGTTCCTATCACCAAGAGAACAAAATTGAGACCTAAAACTATAGATTGTGTATTTATTGGCTTTGCTAACAATAGTGGTGCATATAGATTTTTGGAAATAAATTATGAGATTAATTATATCCATGTTAATACAATTATAGAATCTGCGGATGTACAATTCTTTGAAGGAATTTTTTCTTATAACGAACAGAAATCAAGTTCTTCAAACAAGAGAGTTCGAGATGAACCATCCACTTCTAATGTTCCAACATTAGATGAAGAACCAAGAAGGGGGAAAAGATCTAGATTCAAAAGAGTTTTCGGCAAGATTTTATAAGTTTCTTGACTGAAACTGAACCACAAACATATAAAGAAGCTATGACTTCTACTGAGGCTATTTTATGGAAAGAAGCCATAAATAGTGAAATAGAATGTATTTTAATTAACCATACATGGGAATTGATTGATTTACCTATAGGGATTAAACCAATAGGTTATAAATGGATTTTTAAACGAAAATTGAAAGCCGATAGATCAATTGATAAATATAAAGCTCGTTTAGTAGCTAAAGGTTTTCGATAAAAAGAAGGGTTGGATTATTTTTATACATATTCTCCAGTTTCAAGAATTACATCTATTAGGATGTTAATTTCAATTGCTGCAATTTATAATATAGAAATACATCAAATGGATGTAAAAACAACATTTTTAAATGGAGAATTAGACGAAGAGATATATATGGAACAACCCGAAGGATTTGTGGTCCAAGGTCAAGAAAATAAATTCTGCAAATTGGTTAGGTCTTTATATAGACTTAAACAAGCACCAAAACAATGGCATGAGAAATTTGACCATACTATGCTTGCAAATGGATTTAAAATTAATGAATGTGACAAATGTGTCTACATCAAAGAATTGAAAAGTTCTTGTGTCATAGTATGTCTCTATGTTGATGATATTTTGATAATTGGGACTAATAAGGATATAATCATTTCAACTAAGAAGATGTTGAATTCTAATTTTGACATGAAAGACTTAGGTCTAGCAGATGTCATTTTGGGTATTCAAATCAAACGAAATAATAATGGATATATCCTTACTCAATCACATTATGTAGGAAAAATATTGAAGAGGTTTAATCAATTTAATAGTAAACCTGTTCCTACCCCATTTGAGCCAAATTGCAAACTTAAGAAAAATAGTGACAGTGCAATTTCTCAATTAGAGTACTCCCAAATAATTGGAAGTTTGATGTATTTAATGAACTCTACAAGACCAGACATTGCTTATGCAGTGAATAGACTTAGTAGATATACAAGCAATCCAAATAATGATCATTAGGAAGCATTGATACGAATACTAAGGTATTTAAAACATACTTTAGAATATGGATTGAATTATACAAAATATCCGCCGGTACTTGAAGGGTATAGTGATGCCAATTGGATTTTTGACAATACTGAAATAAAGTCTACCAATGGATATATTTTTACATTGGGAGGAGTTGCGATTTCCTGGAAATCAACTAAGCAAACGTGTATAGCACGTTCGATAATGGAATTAGAATTTGTAGCCTTAGATAAAGCTGCTGAGGAAGCAGAATGGCTACGTAACTTTCTAGAAGATATTCCATTATGGCCAAAACCAATGCCAACAATATGTATACATTGTGATTGTATGGCAGCATGAGTTAATGCTAAGAATAATGTATACAATGGTAAGCCAAGACATATAAGGCGTTGACATAATACTATAAGACAATCTTTCAAGTGGAGTCATTAGTATAGATTATGTAAAGTCAAAGGAGAATATTGCAGATCCTATGACAAAGGGCTTACCAAGAAATCAAGTTGTATTGTTATCGAGGGGAATAGGTTTAAAGCCTATAAATGAGTTAAGTCTGGTGGAAACCAAACCTAGGTGATTGGAGATCCCATGTGCTAGGTTCAATAGGCAAATTGGCTAGATGAAACTTATGAGAAGAACACATTCGTTCATTCCTAAAATAAAAACTGTGTTCAAAAGAAGTTCAAGGATATGTTAAATATTTAATGACAAATAAAATTGTCACCTATATGATAGTAAATGTGGGTCGCATTTATGAGAACGAGACAGGCTAAATTCTCTAAATCTATCATGAAACCAGGATATGTCCAGGACCAAAATGGACAAAAACGTATAAACTGAATTTTGATAATCGTGTCATGCGTAATACATATTGTCTAGGTTTACTACGAAACGTGAACAGTTCAAGATCCTCCATATCCACTGCGTCACTAAGTAAATCCAATATGTTTTACTATGGTAAATTCAAGTCTTTCAGATACTTTTCCTGACAATATGACATGAGACTTCTCTCTCTTTCGTGTATTATAATTTTCGTTATAATTTTTTTAAAACTAAATTTGAATAGAAATATGGGGTACAGTGATATTTTCTATTCAAATGTGGGTATTGTTGGAACTTGAAAAATATTTCAAGTGAGTTTGAATAGAAAACATATTTAGTCCCACATTGCTCACTTCAAAGAGTACAAACTCTTTATATGCAAACATCTACTCTAAAGATTTGCTTTAGAGAAACCCAATGGATAGAGTCAAAATTGGCATCCATTGGGTAATAGGTGTAAATATATATATATATATATATATAGATATATATAAATATACATATATATATATATATATATCTAATAATAATATTTAAAATCAAAGATAGGGCCTTGGGCCTTGGGGCTTTGGGCTTAGATTTGTTAGCCTTATAAAATCAAATAAATTTTTATTTTCGAAATTATTTTTTGACAGTTAATTTAGTTATTTTGTGAACAAGTGCGACTATTGAGAACAAGTGCAACTATTGAGAATAGGTGTGACTGTTGAATATATAGTTTTTCGAACTTGAACAGACACATTGGTTTGAACCAGAGCCTTAAGTTCTATTTAAGTAGAACTAAAACACTAGAAATGCACAGAATTTCGAATTTCATTTTTTTTAAAGAGAAGGAAAATCACAGTTTGACAGACTTTTGAACTTTGTGATTTTTGGTTCAAAAGGGCATCCGATTGTATCCTGGGGGCAGATCTTTGAAGAAAATTCAATCACCGAATTCAAGGAAATTTCTGTCTTAGGACATTGCTTCTGTGCAAGCCTTCGGTTAGAAATTTATTTTGTTGATTGATTATGTTATTAATTATTTGTAAAACTTGTTCATTCATATATATTAGTATCATTATTTATTGTTCCGAACAATAGTTTGTTGAGGTATAACCTCAATTTTCTTTTTAATCGGGATCGATGGTAGTGGAAAATGAGAATGAAATTGGTACAAGACCTTGCCTCAAGTTTTGTGTCAATTGGCGGTAGTCGAGGTTAAGATTGGGTCTAAATTGGTGCAAGTTTGATTAAGTATGACAAGATAATTGGTCAATAAAAGTTTGGTATGTCGTAGATAAAGTTAGTATATTTGGAGTTTTGGTTTGACAAAGATCAGTGTTATGGATGTTTTAGGAAGATGGACTGTTTTACCAAGAGTTTGGCTCAATTTGGTGAAAAATCGAATCTAAAATGAGCACCGAAAGTAAAAAATCGTCAAAATAAGGATTTAAGTGAATTAATAAATAAAAAAGAAATTAAGCTGCTAACAAGCAGTTAAGGGTTTATATATAAAAAAATCAAAAATAAAAAATTTCAATCAATAGAACGAATGTTGTTTTTGGTTTCTAAAGCTCTCCGACTCTTCTCTCGCACACGGAGCTCCCTGCGTCAGATTCTTATCTGGTTTCTCTCTGCAAAACAGCAGAGCATCGCAAGATGGCCAGTTTGAGCTAAGTTGTCACGGTGGAAACGAGGGATTCGACCAGAAATTTGGTAAGATCTCAATTAATAGTGTTTTTCCTTAATTCAATTTGAAATCTCGAGATTTTTTTTTATTTCTTTCACGAGGTTTTTCATAGGAATTGGTATCAATTGTTGTGAATTAATGTATTGGGTTGATTTGCATTAATTTGGGATAAATTTCAGTGGCGTGGGATAGAGTTTTTGGGATTTAAAGTGATGCGACTTAGTTGATAATGGTTTTGAAAATGTTTTTATAGTTGATATTGATTTGTATTGGGATTTTGATGAATTGAATATTGGTTTTGATCCAAATTGACGCCACGGGCTGTGGAAATATATGAAAGTTGGTATTGAGTTGTTTTGTGGTGTTTGTGAGCGAAATTTAGAGAAGTTTTGTTAGTTCAAAATAAATAAAGTTTGCCTTGTTAACGGGTTGTATTGGAAAAATTCATAACTTCTCCATTTGTGATCCGATTTGAGGGTTCTTGGAGTCTTTGGAAAGTAAGAAATGTGTACTACAAGTTTATTATGAGCATGAAAAATATTGAGGTTTTCAATGTTATAAAGTTACCCCAAGTTAGCTAGTTGAAGTCATAAATAATTATTTTTAGAACTAGCTCTCAAGCGTACTTTGGTCGTATGTTTTATGAGGTTTTGTTATTTGGTTTCACTTGAAGCTTGACCATAATATACTTAGGTATGCAAGGAAGCTATTGGAACCAGTTTTAAGGTGATCTGACGCCCCAGAAGTTCTGAAAAGTCTATTGAAAGTTGGTTGATTGTAGTCAGTGACAGTTATACGGGGATTCGTCAGGGACGAACTTGAGTCATGTGAGTGTGTAATAGCTTTGGACATGGGTAAGTAAACCAGTGAAAAAATTTATAGTTATTTCTTCGAGCTTTAATTTCTTATTATTATTGCTCTATCCTGTTTCAGAACTATATTCTGATTGAGTGGTTCAAGAACAAGTGAGTCAACGTGATTCTTGGGAGTGTGGTCTACTGATGTAATTGTTGGACTAAGTGGTTAGTCACTCTAACTCCGACTGGGATTTTGATGGAAACAAACAAGGTGAAAATGTACTAATAAATATCAAGTGCATTTCAGTTTTCGTTAAAGGATGCAAAACATCATATCACGGGTATTCAAGCCATACAAGTTCAAGACTCGGTATTCATGAAGGAATGAAGATGAAAGATCATACTACAATTTGTAATTTCGATGTAAGGTATACAAATTCTTTCACGCAAGCCAAATACATTAGTTCATGTATACCAAGTTTTAAAACGAATTTTCACATATCATGAGATTACTCGAAGTTTTAAAATGGAACTTTAACACATGACTAGGTTTATGAGTTTAAACAATGTGAAACTATGTGTTCATGGTCACTGACATTTTGAAGATCATTGTGGAAGTTTTCGAAAAAGAAAAACTTGTTTTTGAAATGTTTTTGAAAAGAAAACTGCAAATTTGCAGAAAAGTCCCTCGCACGTTATGAAATCGAGATTTTTCATTTTCGGGATTTGTAAAAATATCCGGACTATCCAAATAGGCTTAATGACCCATATTAAACATATATATCATGTTATATAAGGGTTAGTTGGGTCCCGGACGAGTTTAAGAGTCGCTAACACAAAGGGACAAAATATTTATTTTGAGGTCCCTACAGTTAGCGCGCTAATGCTGTCATTAGCGCGCTAAGTGCAGAGTTAGCGCGCTATGTCTCAGCATTAGCGTGCTAATTGCATACCTGACAGCTTTTTTTAAAAGCTAGAAAAAAAACTTTAATTTGAATTATTGATGAATTATGGACCCTTGAATCCCTAGAACGGTCACAAACTAGTAAGATGGGATACCTAACACTATAAAACCACCAAGAACATGGTTTTGTTACAACAAGGAACAAACACACTCAAAAGCTCAAAATCTACAAAGAGAAGAACTTTGATTTTTGTGAAAAAGAAAAAGAAGATTCTTGTGGCCGTCCTTTAACTCTAAATTCCAGCACTTTTGAGGCTTTCAAAGGAGTACAAGAATCTCTTCAAAACTGATCTCCTTTGTCATCTTCTTGGTTGTAAGAAAGTCCTTGTTCTAGCATCTTTTCTTGTGCTTAATGTACATAGTTTTATGTGTTTGAATTGAAAATCATTTTTGTCGTGTGTTTGAACACCTTCATCTTGGGTTTTGCACTTAAACTTATTTTACTAAACCCTAAGATTGATTTGAGCAAAAGTTTTGCACTTAAACTTGATTTTTGTTAAACTATCATTTTTAGCATTGAAATCGGTTTTGCACTAACACATTAGACTTTTAAAATGATTTCATATTTGGAATTTGCAACAAAATCAGTGACATATTTGCATATTTCATTTATTCTCATACTTGCATGCATTAGAGTTGTTAGGCTCTAGGAGGCTTGCTAGTGTTTGAATTTGATACCACTTTATGTTGTAATGTGTATCTCATTATTCTTCAACCACTTGTTGTAATTGGATAATTGTAAAACTTAGTGGAACCTAAGTCAAAGGGGAAGACCTAGTTGAGGCTAGGCATAAACCCTAGTTGCGACTAGGTAGGAAGTCCTAATTGTGATTAGGCATTCTAGACTTGTATGCTTAGGTTGTAACACTTGTTTGAAATATAAGTAGGGGTTTAAAAATCCTAACCGGGGAGGTTAGGTAGTGGATGTAGATCATTGGATCGAACCACTATAAATCGTGTGTCACTTTCCATCTCTTCTATCCCATTCACTTGCATAGCATAGACATTCATTATTGGTGTATGCATTATCATTGTTATTTGCACATAAAGTTTTAAAAAGGCAATAACTACTCGGTAACCCAATTCACCCCCCTCTTGGGTGACCTTTAGTAATATGCTAGAACCAGTAGCCCGGGATGTACAATATTATTTGTGGTTCTATACGAGATGAGAGTTTCCTTACTAGATTATTGGGGAGTTATGCATTCGCGTGGATTTTAGGATGGTGTAAGTGGTCGGGACTCAAACAACTTTTCACTGGTCGGGACTTCTTGCGCCTTTTCCATTGTTTTCCTAGACACTCATTTTTTATTGATTCAGATTTATTTCCAGTCTTTATTTATGCATGCATTCTCTGTGCTTTTCTTTCTATCAACATAAATATAGACTGTTATTTACTTTCGAAATACTGTAAACATTTTGCTTGGTGTTACTTACCTAGGACTCGTCATTCTTGTGTTGGACTAAGTGTAGATCCACAGTCGAGCAAGGGGAGAGCTCCTCACCTTGGTGATTTGCTTTGAAGATATTGGAGCTTTTGATCCCTTGGTCTCGATTTAGGTTTGATTTTGTATTACAGTATATATGTGTTTTGAAACTGGTTTTGGGAATGACTGATTTTGGGCATGTATAAAATGATATTCTCTCTTGTGATAGGACATATGATGGTGGTATACATATGCAGGTTATCCTAACTTATGTCTTGAGGTTGTTATATTAGTTGGAGATTTTAATTGTTTCTGTTTATCTTTGAATAGTTCACTAATATTAATAATCTCATCTTAAATTGTTAATAAATGGTAAAAGGTAAGGTAAGGCTGACTAGGCTTGTGTTGATTGCACGAGAGTTGACTCGGGGTCTACGTAAATCTAGGTCAGTCGAGGTTCAGTTTTAGAGTTGTGGAACTGGGGCCATCACATGATAGTTACCGATAGGGAGTTGGGATTGATAAATGCAATCGAGTTGCTCTTTCCCATGTCGACTCACCTATTATGTACTTGGCATATTAATAAGGGTGTAGCATTGAACACCAAGAAATATTTTGAATGTAACGAAGATTTTAATCTTTTCATGATAAGGTGTAATGCTATGATAAATGCCACTTCTGAAAGTGTGTTCAATCTAAGGATGTTGAATATAGCCGACGAGTATAGTTGTGTGAATGGACTGCTTGATTATTTTATGGATACATGGGTTAAACATTACAAGGAACGCTTTGTTAAATTAAGGACAGACCCAAAATTGCATCTTGGACATGGTACAGTCGACATAGTTGAAAGTGCACATAATTCCTTGAAAATATGTCTTAGAAATTCCAATGGAAACTTTGAGGATATGTGGTGGGTTACTAATAGTTTGGTTGAAAGGCAACATAATGAAATCAAAAAGTCTTTTTGAGACAAGTTTGAATGTCGTACAACACAGGATTTGTTTCGCAATATGTTTTAGATAATATTGGCAAAGAGGTGGAACGATGCAAAAATGTTGGAACCAATCCACTAAGATTTAGTTATGTATTGTGCAAGACCTTTAGCCTTCCTTATGCTCACGAAATTGCAAGTCTTCAATTGGCAGGTTCACTAAGTCCACTTACCGATGTTCACATACATTGGCAAAAGTTGAGCATGAACCCCAAGCAAGCTGTGAATCGGATGGAGTACAATTTTAAAGAGGAAATTCAAAGGGTGATTGAGAGGTTTGCAAGTCTTCAAATTGAGGATCATCGCCTGAGGGTTGTGCAACAGCTTCGAGAGATTAGTTGTTCCTCATCCGCATCATTATTAGTCCCAACGGAGAAAATTAAGACAAGGGGAAGAAAGGCATCACAATCAGTGAAGGAAAAAATGTCACAGGCGAGAAAGAAGAGGAAGACTAAGGCAGACGAGATTGAGGAATCTACAAAGAGAAATCCATCCCAGCACGAGTATGTCCTTACTCTAGAAGCAATATCCATGAAGCCACCTCATCAAGTGCCAGTCAAGGTTCATAGAACACCTACATGTTTGCAAAATGTGACTAAGGATGGTTATCGTGATGTTGCACTTAGTGAATAGCTTGATCACATTGAGATAGTTGATAATGTTAAGGGGGATGGTAATTGTGGTTACTGCATTATTGCAGCCGGTCTTGACCATAATGAAGATGATGCATGGAAACAAGTGTGCAATAATATGTATAAAGAGCTTCATGGTAATAAAAATCTTTGGCATTCAATTTTAGGTAATGGTATCTTCGATGGTCTAGTAGAATCCGTGCAGTACAATGACGACACCAAGGATGCGCCATTAAAGAAGTGGATGACTATGCTTGACATGGGACTTGTCATTGCTACATGTTATGGTGTCATTATGGTATGCTTATCATTGGGTGGTGGTATGACATTCCTACCACTTAGGAGCAAACCACCACCTTCACCAAGTGACAGAGTCGTAATTGGGATGACACACGTATGGAACAACCATTATATGAGGGTAAAAGTCAATCAACCATATTTTTATTCTTTGATGCAGTTGTAATAAATATTACTTTTTATTAACCGGTTCATGTTCTTTTACAAGTATTATTCAAGGTGGATGTCCCTTTTCCTCAGTTTTATCCGGGGTGGAAACCAAATGCACAACCAAAGGCGACAGTATGGAGTGAGAACTTGAAAGTAAGAAACCCACCAGTAGTTGTATATTCTCAAGATGCAGTTCCAATTATCGTTGACCTTGACACACCTTGATTTTACATATATTACTATCTGTACTAGACACTTTTTGTACATCCTTTACACGACACACTTTGATATAAAGTATAGATGATGTTGTGGTATCAGACACACTCATTTTTTGTACATCCGATACACGATGTATAGTTGGATGAGATTTTGTAGATACAAACTTTTATTTTATATAGTATATATGACGTCATCGTATCAACACGTTCATTTTTTGTAGAAGATCAATGTATTATTTCATTATGAAGGGATATGGAACAGTTATATCTACAAATTAAATTGCTTGGTTGGGAACAATTGAGTAATATTTATTTGCTCAGTTGTCAGTAGCTAAACTAAAACCAATAATTCGGTATATGGTGATCGAACATGTCGTGTTATTTTAGTATTTAGTTTGGACTATTTCCTTCGGGCAGTTTGTGTCGATCAAAGATAATTAATTCGGTCGTTTAAGACCTAGTGGTGATATTTTACCAGGTGGGGTCTGTGCGACCCTAATTTTGAACAAAATAAGATATATCATGTTTGTGTAAACTAGGAAACCCTAGCTTATTTAAAAGCTTGTAGGGCCCACAGATTAATACTAGGAGGCACTAAGGTTTGGAGTGGCCAACACTTTTGATTTTGAACAAACCAATATGGAAAGTAAGAATTGAATTTCTCATTAATTGATGAGACCGTTACTTTCATAAAGTAACGGTTTGAAATCTCATTATTTAGGAAGTTAGATATTTCAAATCTTGAAACCCCTCAAATTTAAGGTACGTTGAATGTGGTCAACTTTGTGTGCAAGGGAGAGAGAGAGAATTAAGGAAGGCATGATTCAGGGAGTAAATTTAGGATCTTGATTGATTTCCTTTTAAAACAATAAACGTGTGCGGTGTGGAAATACTTCACACAAAATAGAGAGAGAGCCGAGAGCGGAACGAGGGAGGCGATCTTTGGAGTTCCTCGCGTTAGGTAATCTCTTTTATTTTAGTTTTTAAATTTTTTCTATTGATGTTGAGGTTTAATCGAGTTTTCTATCGATCTACTAGAGTATTGTGTGAGATCTATATGTTATTAAGATATTCAAACAAGTTTCCTTGTTGATTGAAATTCTTTTAAACTAGAAAAGTTTCGTTAAAAGATTTATTATTTATTTAAAAAAAATAAAATAAAATGGTGGGTTTTCAAATATGAACGAAGAAGAAATTCTTTAAAATGTTTTGAATAAGTATTCAAAAATGTATTTTTCGAAAGATTTTCGAAATCAGTTTTATTATCAGAAAAAATTCAAGTTAACTTATATAATTAATGGCATTTAACCTATTTAGGTTTATCGAATATCGGTGTAAGCTCGTGAGTGCCAACCAGAAAATTTGGAATTAGCGTACCGAGTAAGTTAGAATTTAAGTTATTGGTTTTATGATTATTTACCTCTCTACTAGACTATATGCTAGGAATCATATAAGTAATTCATGTGGGTAGAACGAGGTGCATTATTAGACATAGTATGTAGACAACTTAGTGGAGCTCGCTAGAAGTCCTTGCACCAGATGCTACCAGTTTGACTAGGAGTTAAGGACAGTTGAACCATACAAGGGAGAACAACATAGGGCAGCTTGCCCATAATGAATATTTAATAATTGAGAATAAGAATAAGATCCAATGTTCTCAATAAATTTTGGTAGTAGGTGTTATGTCCAGTTGGACGAGATGTGAACTTGGTGATAGATGAATCTTGTACAGTGTAAGGGAATATTGGAGTGTTGACACCACTACAACCATAGTAGGGACAACCTTCATGAACTTTAGTGTGTTTGAGAAGTCTATCACAGTAGCTCATACATGTCTAGTATTTTCATATTTTATGCATTGTTAAATACTTCATTTATATACTTTCTTGTTTATTCTTTTCGTCATATTAAATATTTGCAGATCATGCATTTTATTTAATTTTGCATTTACTAAATGGAATGTTCATAACACCCATAACTTAACTCGACTTACTGAGCATCGTTGAACTATTTGTGCTCACCCAACATTTTCCCCCCACAGGTTTTTCATTGGGAGTCAACAAAGAGAAAGGAGTTGCTTTGGTTGTCTAGAGGAGCCTTTCTGATTTGGTATGGTTCGAGATTGAACCATTCACCTTGTTTTTATTTATGTTTATTACCATGGGGTTGGAATTTGAAGAATTTGAACTAGAGAGGTATTATTCTAGTTGAGAACTTTTGAAGGCCATATATAGCTTTTATGTCAAAACTTTGATTAAGTTCTATTTAACAATATTCCGCTGCGATTATGATTCATTTATTAAATCTCAATTGTTGATAAATGATAAAGAGTTAGTATTGATAGAAGGCTTACTAGTTTGGTTCATAACTTAACAATGAGTTGGTTAGTGAGTTATGGAACGGGCTAGGTCGGTCGGGATTCATTTGGGAAATAGGTCCTGACAATATGGTATTAGAGCGGTTAAAACAATAAATTGTAAAAAGTTAAGATACCAAAAATGTTGTTATCAGAGGCTAAGCTTAATGCATAGGTAAAAATATAAATTGAGAAAAATTTAGGATACCAACAACGTTGGTATTAGAATGGTTTATTGAAAGTTGAAAAGTAAATAAAGATTATTTTGAGAACAGACTCAAGAACCTAAGTAATTAATAAGAGTTTTAAGAAATGCCTAAGTTGGGGAGGGGAAATTAAACGTTATATTATGATACTTTTGCTCGTATATGTATATTATATCGGATAGATATAGGCTCGTAAAGGTTATGATGAGACCAGAGATACGAGGTGGCGCATCGACTCCCGTACACTATACTTATGAAAAAAAAGTGAAGAGTGTATTTCACTATGAGGCGACAATGAGAGGAAGCAATGAGTACTAAATTTCAGTACAACCGAACCAGGGTTAGGGTAAAGGAAGTGGAGATGAGGGTTTCTCAAAGCGTCCACAATATAAGAGGTATGGAATGGGCGACTAGATAGTAGTAGCTTCAGCAGCACCGACGGTTGTTATGTGGGCCATGAAACTGCTATAGGCACCAGAGACTCAAGTGAGTCTGAGGTCCAGAAGCAAGCAACAAATGCCACAGGTAGGACAGCCAAAGTTTCAGGCATACATACTTGATTTAAGTACGGGAGGCAGAGTCACTACCAGAGTCAGTGCCCGAGTGCTCCAGTGACATTAGTAGGTAGTGTAGCGTAGTCGATCAGATGACAAATGAAAATGGTAGCAGTGTCAGATCGGGACATAGCTATCAACTCATTGAAGATATGAACTACTTGTCTTGAGCACCACAGTGAGTGAGAAAATATTCCCCAATCTTATCTGTCGAGACTGTGTGCTAAAGATTTATAAGCTTGACCTACCCACAGACCTTAGAGTTTTGAAGTTCTTTGATTATGATGCATTGTTGGGATTGGATTGGCTTGTCGCTTATTACACTCACATTTATTGCTTCCGCAAGACAATCATTCTTAAAGTCCCACATCTACCTCTATTTTTATTCAGAGGCAGAATACCTCATTGACACACCACTCAAGGAAAAGTGACGAACATTCAGGAGATTGACGAATGATGGGAGTAACCACTTTAGAAAAATAAGGCCAAGAAGATAAGATTCAGAAAATACCTATTGTGCGAGAATCCCCGAAGGTATTTCCCTTTGATCTACTGAGTATTCCTCCACATAAGGAGATTGATTATCATCTATCTTATTATCAGAACAAAGCCGATATCCATACCTCCTTATCGTATGACACCTAAAGAGTTGTAAGAGTTGAAGATCTAATTAGAAGAGTTATTAGAACAAGGCTTCATAACCCTGAGTATGTCACCTTAGGGTGCTCCAGTCTTATTTGTAAAAAAGAAAAATGGGAGTATGAAAATGTGTGTAGACTATCGTCAGCTGAATTGAACAACTGTGAGAAACAAATAATCATTGCCGAGAATCGACGATCTATTCGACCAACTAAGAGGAGCCAAATTTTCTCGAAAATTAATCCAAGGTTAGGGTATCATCAGCTAAGGATCAGGGAGGAGGATGTTTCGAATACCTTGTTCAGTATGAGGTATGGTCATTTCGAGTTTACGGTAATGCCCTTTGGACTAAGAAACACGCATGCGATGTTCACGGACCTTATGCATCGCGTATTCAAACCTTATCTGAATCAGTTTTTCATCATTTTCATTGATAACATAATGATATACTCAAAGTCCCGGGTAGATCACGAGACACATATCAGAATTACATTACAGACATTGAAGAACTACAGATTGTACGCTAAGTTCAGTAAGTGTGAGTTATGGGTGACGAGGTGAAGTTCTTGGGACACACCATCAGTGTAGAAGGGGTGATAGTGGATTGCGATAAAGTTAAGGCAGTAATTAATTGGCCGAAGCTGAGTGCAGTGACAGTGATCAGAAGTTTCTTAGGATTGGCAGGTTATTACAGAAGATTCGTTAAGAGTTTCTCTAGCATTGCTGCCCCGTTAACACAGCTGACACGGAGGAATGCACCATTCGATTGGATTGATAAATGCGATAATGCTTTTATGAAATTGAAGCAAAAATTGACCACCTCCCCATTGTTGACACTACCAGAACCAGGGATGTCACTAACAGTTTATACAAATGTTTTAAGGATCGGAATTGGTGAAGTGTTGATGCAGGATGGGAAGGTGATAGCTTACGCATCTCGACAACTCAATATCCATGAAAAGAATTACCCGGTTCAGGATCTCGAGTTCGGAGCAGCTGTATTTACGTTGAAGATTTGGAGACATTATCTGTATGGTGAAAATTTTATCCTCTATTCAGATCACAAAAGCTTGAAGTACCTTCTTCACTTAGAGTGAATTGAACATGAGACAGAGAAGATGACTCGAGTTTCTGAAAGATTACAATTTCAGCTATGAGTATTACCTAGGGAAGGCAAATATGGTGGTAGATGCTTTGAGTTGACAAAGATGGGTGACATAGACAGTTGATTCATTGATGACATGGGAGTACCAACTACCCGAAGATCTGTCGATGTTGAGTATTCATAATGATCTGTCAGAGTACTCAGTGTGTGCACAGTTAAGGACCAAACCAGAGACCATTACCAGAATCATCGAGGGTCAGAAAACAGACACAGAGTATGGGTATTTCAAGGCTTGGGATGATAGTGCAGAGTATCCAATTTAGAGGAAGTCGACAGATGGAGCTTTAAGATATCAAGATAGATTATGGATCCCTACTCAAGAAGAGTTGAAAGAAGAGCTACATCGAGATTCATATAAGTTCAAATACACCATTCATTCGAGAGGTAACAAGATGTATCAGAATATGAAGATGACGTATTGGTGGTCGAAGATGAAGACTGATATTGCTTAGTGTGATACATGCCAGTAGGTAAAGGCAAAGCATAAGAGGCCAAGTGGTCAGTTGCAGTCGTTACCCATTCCTGAATGGAAGTAGGAACACATCTCGATAGACTTTGTAGTTGGTTTTTCGATATCATAGAAATGAAATAATGTCATTTGGGTCATAGTGGGTCACTTTACCAAATTAGTTCCTTTTCTACCTGTAGCTACTGAAGACAAACTTGAGAAACTGAGCAAATTATACATATATTGGATTGTGAGGTTGCATGGAGTACCAGTGTCCATCGTTTCAGATCGAGATCCTCGATTCGCATAGATGATGTGGCAGGGTTTGTAGGTGTTTAGGGTTTAGGGTTTAGGGTTGCAGGTGTTGGGAATCCTCAACAAAGGATTAGAGTCGAGTGAGAGTGTACGAGTCGCAACCTTACCGGTTAAGTTAGTAATCCAGTAAGAAAATAACATGTTATTCAATTTCTTTTATTGTTGTGATATTTGAATTGATCATATGTTTGGCATTCTATTCTATTGTTCCTTGGTTGGGTTTTCTTGGTGTAAGTGTGTCGAGAAGGTACTACTGGGCCTGCACTAGCTGGGCCAACGTGAGCATTTCCTGCAGGAGTGTTATCCACCACCTAGTGTTGTGTAATACCCGAGTACTAGATTGTTGTGGATATTGCTGTGGATATGTTATGGATTTTTGTGGATTAGACTACTCATGGGCCTCTTTTGATTCGAAGGACACCCAAATTTCGTTGATTATCTGTCAGCCTTTTATCATGCAACTTGCTTATTTATCTGTCTTTCCTTTACTGCATGATTTTTAAACTACTTTATTGGTAAATCTTGAATTACTGCTACCTTCTTCTAGTATTACTTTCAATTATTTCTTAGTTACACACCGTCTAGTTTGTGATGGTGGGTGCAGTAGACCGGAGACGAGCAAGGGGAAGGGACTCGTGCTAGGCGATATTCTCTGAAGACTTTTGGAAAGGCTTTTCCTGCTTTCTAGTGTATGTGTCTCCGTTTGCTTGGTGTATTTTGTTTTCATAGACTATGAGTTTTATTATTTGGGATTATGAGACAGATATTATGTGTTATTACCCTATCATTTTAGTCACCAGATAATGCATGTTTATCCATTTTTAGGGTTCCACATTATAAATTACTCCTAATTTCCCTTACTTTGAGTTACTTACATGATTATATTATAATTTTCGCTACGCGTCGATCTGATAACTCTTATAATCTAATAACTCACCCTTTTAACTTGTAATTTGATAAATTGAGGCTGACTAGGCATGCATAGACTTGCCGAGTATGGTCTCGGGGGTCTATGTGTGTCTAGGTCAGGCGGGACCCAATTGTATGGAAAATTTTAGTTTTAGCAGCATTTGATGCAACCAAAGAAAATGTTTAGATCATAAGGGTTATTAATGGAATAGGTGTGATTCCAAGTGTAGGAAGCAACGTTGGATTTTATTGTAAAACGAATGCACAACTTTAGGTTATGGATCTTAAATCACACTATAGATCTAAACAATCATTCAAGCGTTTTTGTCTTATTTTAGAAAGAACGTAAAGATTTGCAGAACAATAATATTAAACAATGCAGAAGATACATAAATAAAATTCTTCCACTAATAATGCATTTTGGTCACACAGTATTAGATACGTGTAGGATTGGACCTAGTGCAAGTTGGAGATGTAGGGAAATGTTCCTTAGGCCAATTCTGTAAATATTGTTTAACTACTATACTTAGATGCATGTTTCTTTTATAATAGTATCAATGAATATTGTATTATTCTAAACGTCCCTAGTTAGTTATTATTGTGGGAACAATAATAAATTAAGACTAGTATGAGTATTAATTGATAGTCATGTAATGATTATGTGTATACGGATACGAATCAAGATCATGAGTATTTCTTAAGAACAAACACTGAACCGACCTGTTATGAGAATGCTACATAGTCAATGTCATAAATGATTCTCATGATAGTCATCTCATTTAGTCCTTTGACTTGAGATCACCAGAGACTCCAACATTAGGAGCACAATGATTTGACACAATTAAAAATCATCTTTGACTGGATGATGTGTGGATGTTGTGTGATCAAGATAAAATTTATCCCTCTCTTTTAGAGAAAGATATCTATTGGGCCCCTCGATATGTTAGACTAATAAATGGCCATGTCCAGTGAGTTGATTGGATCAATGTCACTTGAAAATTTTAGTCTACTCTTAGATGGAGACTAGTAGATTGAACAATAAGGGTGACATTCCATGTTTTAAGTTCAATCAAAAGGTATCGCGTGACAAAAGGATATGTATACACTATCTATTAGGTTGTATCGATTTATTGATCTTCATGCAATTTGGGTAGTCAAAATGTATTGTTAAAGGTTGCTTATGACTTGTGTGTCAAAAAGGGTTTTGGTTTACTGCCAACGTTGTATGAACCTATTAGGTTGCACACAAAGAACGAATTTGCGCAATTTTAATATTATCTAAGTTTATGAATAAAATAAAATTCATTTTTAAAATTCTCATTAAGTGTCCTAGTTTGACTGGGATTCAAAACTCTCCTACATTTCTAGTGTGACTAGAAATTTAGTCTCTTACTAAATTCTATTTTCAATAAGACTCCAATTGGAATTAAAGTATGACTTTAATTCCTATTTGAGTTTTAGATAAATTACAACTCTTATTGGATTAGTAATTGTAGATTATCTATGACTTTATCCTTTTTAGAGTTGAACTTTATCTAAGACTCTATTTAAAGTATGACTATGAGATGGAGTTCTTTTACAACTCGACCTATTGAACTATAAATAAAACATTAGGGTCTCACTTGTAATATGAGAGAGATTTTTCTAGAGAGTTTTTTGTGAGGATTTTCGCCCTATAATTTTTGGTGCTTGCACTCCAAATCATGATCACTCATTCATGTATGGATTTTCGATAGAGGGCGTTCGTCTTTGGTAGCATCTTGAAGGAATCGATCAATACCAAACAAAGTAGACATGGAGTTGTTCTTGTTAAGGTATGGTTTTTCTTTCTTGATATATCAGTTTAATGGAATCGATAGGATTCTGGTTTGGAGATATTCGAAAAGGTTTCAAAAAATTTTGATGCGCTTGATCCCTGAAACCAAATAATGTGATCAAAACAAGTATAATACAAAAGTCTCAAAAACCTACACAAGTGTGATAGAAAGTGTCACGACCCAAATTTTTAATTCTAGATTTTGGTCATAATTCGGGTCATCGACCCCTGACGTGGGACCTGCATTAGGACACGTATACTTACCAAGGCACGTGGCCGAGGTATATGCTATATTTTATGTGGTGAATGCTTAATGTATTGTATGTGTGTACCTTATACCCGAAGTTATTAAGTTCGATAGTTTCGACGATTTCAGCACGCACGGGGAAGCTCCTCGAGTTACGTGCAAGATGGGGAACCCGGGCAACTAGTGAAATGGTAAGCCTTAGTTTATTTAAATATGAATTAAGGATTTATTATTATAAGCCTATGGTTCCATACATGTAATGTGGATCAAATTAAAGTCCTATAGTTTTGAACAAAAATCAATAAAAGTTGGACTTACTTCGAGATACGTGCTAGCACACACTTCCATGTAGCTAGTGTCATACTTGTGTGTTAGTTGGCTGGAACTAGTGGGTTAGATAGAGTCATTTTAGACCATAAGATGTCATAAAGATGTGAGCATGCTTTGTGATGATATGACTTCACATAAATATGAGGCTTAGCTCATTCTAGCTCACATGCAGCAAAAAAAAAATACAGAACTGAAGAGTTGACTAGTTGAATTTCTCAAGGAGCAGGAGGAAAGAGATCAAACATCTCAACAAATGAAGAAGCTAGAAGACTAGAAGACTAGGTAACAATTATCTCTCTTATATGCATCAACTTAGGAATAAATCAAAGTCTCAAGTATGTGGCTTTTGTCTTTAAATGATTTCAAATAGTTTTTAATGATGTTTAAGGTGTAATGAAAGTATGGATTTGAGTTTGAGTATCCAATTTCTGGAATTTACAAGTTTTGCCAACTTTTAGAACTTTTTTCATGAAATCAGTTTTCTAATTTTTGAGCTAGAAAATGGGTTTGTTTTATCTGAAGGTCACCCAAGAGGGGGGTGAATTGGGTTACCGAGTAGTTATCTCCTTTTTAAATATAATTCAATAATCAAGATAATATATGCTCACCGAAACGTAAATATGGATGATATACAAGTGAATTGGGTAGAAGAGATGGAAATGAGACACACAATATATAGTGGTTCGATCCAACCGATCTACATCCACTACCTAACCTCCTCGGTTAGGATTTTCAACCCCCACTTATATTTCAAATAAGTGTTACACCCTAAGCTAACTAGCCTAGTGAATGCCTAGCCTCAACTAGGTCTTTTACAAGATGTCTTATTGCAATAAGGTCTTATACAACCACCTAGCCACAACTAGGATTTCCCCGCCTAGACTCACCTAGGATTTTTCTCACCTAGCCACAACTAGGATTTATGTCTATCCTCAGTTAGGTCTTCCCTTTTGACTTAGATCCCACTAAGTCTTACAATCAAAGTTTGATGAATACAATAAAATACACTTTACAAAGTAAAGCGGCACCAAATTCAAATACAAGTAAGCCTCCTAGAGTCTAAACACTCTAATGCATGCAAGTATGAAAAAAATTGAAAAATGCAAAGATATCACTGATTTTATGCAAAACTCAAATATGAAACCGTTTCAAACAAATCGATTAGAACAAATTCGGTTTCAAATCCATTGAACAAGAAGTTTGATACAAATCAAGTTTAAGTGCAAACTCTTGTCCAAATTAGTCCTAGGGTTTAGTAAATCAAGTTTAAGTGCAAAACTCAAGACAAATGTGTTTAACAACACAATATGTGATTTCTTAAGTCAAGCACACAAGAATATATAATTTAAGCACAAGAAAAGCTAGGAAATAAGACTTTCTTACAACCCCAAGATGATGACTTGAAAATCAGTTTTGGAGAGGTTGTAGTACACCTTAGAAGCCTTCAAGAATGCTGGTTTTAAGATTGATTCAGCAGTCTCAAAGTATTTCTTGTGTTCTTCACAAAACTCCAAGTTCCTCCTCTTAAAAAATTTGAGCACTTATGTTTTTCTTTCTCCTCAAAACAAATCCTTTGTGCTTAGATGTTTAAGAGTGTTCTATATTCTTATATAATAGTTTTAAGACCATTCTAGGGATCCAAGGGCTGAGATTCCATCAAAAATTTAAATTAAAGTGTGTTTTTTCAGCTTTATAAAAAAGCTGTAAGGAAAGGAATTAGCGCGCTAATTTTCTGACCTAGCGTGCTAATTCTGCACTTAGCGTGTTAATTCTGCACTTAGCGTGCTAATAAAAATATTAGCGCACTAATAGTCAAGGGTCTCAAAATAATAGCTTTGACCATAGAGTTAACGACCCTTTATCACATTCGGGACCCTACCAAACCTCATATAACATGTCATACATGTTTGTTATTGGTCATATAGCTTATTTAGGTGATCCAGATATTTTTACAAATCCCAAAAATGGAAAATCCCATTTTCATTACATGCAAGGGGCTTTTCTGTAAATAAGCAGTTTTATTTTCAAAAATCTTTCAAAAACAAGTTTTTCTTTTTCGAAAACTTTCACAATGATTTTCAAAGTACGATATGAACATAAACACATTGTTTAACATTGTTTAAACTTATGGATCGAGTTATGTGTTAAGTTTCACTTAAAACTTCAAGTAATCACTTAACATTTGAAAATCCATTTGAAAAGCTCGATGTGCATGAACTAATGCAATAGGCTTGCGTAAATAAACTTGTATACCTTACATCATTGTTACAACTTGTGGTTCGATCTTTCGTCTTATTTTCCTTATGTTTGCCGAATCTTAAACTTATTTGGCTTGAATACTTGAAATTTGAGATTGTGATGTTTTGCAACCTTTAACGAAACTGAAATACACTTGATAAACTTATTAGTATGTTTTCACCTTGTTTGTTTCCATCAAAATATCGGTCGAAGTTAGAGTGACTAAACACTTAGTCCAACAATCTCCCCCTTTTTGATGATAACAAGTAATGTGAACTTGACAAGCATAAAACATAATACAAGTATATGAACATCACATTCATGGTTATATACAAAATTTATACTCTCTCAAGTTTAACAACCTTTCTCCCCTGTTTGATACCATCAAAAAGTGGGGCATGTAAAATCATGATGCAAATTGAGTAATAGCAAAGGAATGAATCCAATAAATAGAGTTCAAATACATTCTCTCCTGTTTTATAAAAATGATACCAAATGAGGACTCCCCCTATCAATATGCATCAAATGTAAGCTCAAGGAAATAATTGAAAGCATAAGCTCTCCCTATCAACATGCATGTTCAAATTCATGATATCAATATATTTCTCATTTTAGGTACATGTCTCACAAAAAAATGATTAGATACCAACAAAAATGGGTATGAAGTCTCTCCTTATCAATATGCATCAATATCATTTACACTATGTATAATTCTCCCGCAATGTAAAACAATGCATACATGAACTCAGTTGTGGCTTTAACGTATGAGTCAACAACATAGTGAATGTCTAGTTTGTGTGGCCAAGTGGCATTAGCACGCTAATGATGGAGGTAGCGCGCTAATGGATCAGTTTAGCAATTTGGGCCAGGGTGAATTAGCGCGCTAATTGCTCTCTGAAATTTCGGAAATAAAGTTTTTGAGTTTTTGACGCACAACTCTGATTCACCTCAAACTTCATGGACACTTCACTTACAACATATAAAGAGGATTAAAACATTTAAAACATATGTAGAAGGTCCGATTCACGGACATGCTTAATTCACGCCGTGTTAATGATTTCGGCCAAAAGGGGCTTGGCTATATTGTATTCATTTATCATGGTCCTACACATAATGCATATGGAATGCAAGCATGACATCACAAATAAAAATATAAGCACACTATGTGTATGTGACTAATACAAGACATATCATGCTTAACTCTTATTCATTAATCAATCATTCAAGCACATTCATGTTCTAATACACATCTAATTCATTTTATGAATCATGAACTTTGGTACCAATACACCTTTGTATTCCATAAAATGTATATCATATATATTCTTTTCTACCCATGCTAGTTTACCTCTATTGGTCTTATTTAAGACACATTTGCCAATATTATGAGATCTATTGCATTTGAAGCATTTCTTAGATTCAGCCAATAGCTTTCCATAGCTTAATAGGCTAGCACCATAGCCTATGCCTCTCTTGTTGAGTGCACGTCGTTGTGCGCCCAACATCATATCAAAAATTTTAGTACCTCTTGTGAACTTGGTCACCGTGGTGGTCAAGTCCTCTACATCTTTTGCTAAGCTATTTCTCTCATTTATGACCAATTCTAAGTCATGTTGGAGATCATTGATAATCTCATTTTGAGATTCAATCTCACTAATGGCTTTGATCAAGCTCTTTTTGAGTTGCGTGGTCTTTTTTACCTCTTTTTCTAACTCGTTCCTAAGGTCATGAACATTTGGCATATCATTCGATGCATTTACATCATCACAAATAAAAGAGATAGACTCACTTACCTCACTCCTTACCATATGACAAAGGATAGCCTTCTCATTTTCCAACTCAGAGTCAAAGCTAGATGATGAAGGTGATGATGATGAGTCGTATCGCTTGCTTCTCTTCATGTACTTGCATTCCGTCATCATGTGTCTCGGTTTGCGAAACTTGTAACAAATTATATCGCGTGATTTGCTTGCTTTGTTTGCACCTTTGTACTTCTTGTACTTGTCTCTTTTTTATGTAGCCTTCTTGAGCTTTCTAGACAACATGGCCAATTTTTGTTCAATAGAATCATTCTCACTTGAACTTACATCATCTTCGGTCGGTGAACAAGTAGCTTTCAAGGCATGCTCCTTCTTCGACTCTTGCTTGGTCATTCTACCAAGTGCTTCTAATCTAGCACTGTCCTTTAGCTCGAATTCATGGACCGTCAACTCTCCACATAATGCATCAAAAGTGTAATCTCCAAGATTTTGCACCAATTGAATAGCATATTTTTTCGCATCCCATTCCTTAGGCAAGCCTTTAAGGAACTTTTCCAATTCTCTTGATCATAATGTTTGCCAAGGTTTTTGATCTCATTCAAAAGCTTTGTGAACCATGTGGTGGCTGTGGCTATGTCTTCATGGGGCTCAAATCAAAAAGTCTCAGAATGTTCTTCAAGAATCCTCAATTTAGTATTCTTCACTTGTTATGTCCCTTCATAATGTACATCAAGTTTTTCCCACAATTCCTTAGCCGTCTCACATGCACTAATCTGGTTAAACTCATTTTCACTTAGTACACAAAATAAATGATACATTGCTTGATCATTAGATAGCTCAAGTCTTGCCTCGGCGAGAGTGTAGTCTTTTTCGACCTTGTTTAGTGGAGTGTAGCCTTCCATGATAGAATCCCACAAATCTCTACCTTGTGCTCTAATGTAGAACTTCATTCGAACTTTCCAATGAGCATAGTTGGTCCCATCAAAGTAGGAAGGCCTGACTGATGAGTTGTCTACCCTAAGGCAATCGAAATCTAATGTTTGCATCCTTGCAAGAAAACACTCAAAGATATGTTAGTAACACTTTGAACAATAACCCGCTCTGATACCAATTGAAGGTCACCCAAAAGGGGAGTGAATTGGGTTACTGAGTAGTTATCGCCTTTTTAAATATAATTCAATAATCAAGATGATATATGCTCACCAAAACACAAATATGGATGCTATGCAAATGAATGGGGTAGAACAGATAGAAATGAGACACACGATATATAGTGGTTCGATCCAACCGATCTACATCTACTACCTAACCTCCCCGGTTAGGATTTTTAACCCCCACTTATATTTCCAATAAGTGTTACACCCTAAGCTAACTAGCCTAGCGAATGCCTAGCCTCAACTAAGCCTTTTATAAGATGTTTTATCGCAATAAAGTCTTATATAACCATTTAGCCGCAATTAGGATTTTCCCCACCTAGACTCACCTAGGATTTTCCTCACCTAGCCACAACTAGGATTTATGCCTAACTTCAACTAGGTCTTCCCTTTCGACTTAGATATCACTAAGTCTTATAATCAAAGTTTGATGAATACAATAAAATACATTTTACAAAGTAAAGCGGCACTAAGTTCAAATACAAGCAATCCTCCTAAAGCCTAACCATTCTAATGCATGCAAGTATGAAAACAATTGAGAAATGCAAAGATATCACTGATTTTATGCAAAACTCAAATTTGAAACTATTTTAAACAAATCAATTAGAACAAATTCAGTTTCAAATCCAATGAACAAGAAGTTTGATAAAAATCAAGTTTTAGTGCAAACTCTTGTCCAAATCAGTCCTAGGGTTTAGTAAATCAAGTTTAAGTGCAAAACTCAAGACAAATGTGTTTAACAACACAATATGTGATTTCCTAATTCAAGCACACAAGAATATATAATTTAAGCACAAGAAAATATAGGAAATAAGACTTTCTTACAACCCCAAGATGATGACTTGAAAATCAATTTTGAAGTGGTTGTAGTACACCTTAGAAGGCCTCAAGAATGTTGGTTTTAAGATTGACTCAACAGCCTCAAAGTATTTCTTGTGTTCTTCATAAAACTACAAGTTCCTCCTCTTAAAAAATTTGAGCACTTGTGTTTTACTTTCTCCTCAAAACAAATCCTTTGTGCTTAGTTGTTTTAGAGTATTCTATATTCTTATATAATAGTTTTATGACCATTCTAGGGATCCAAGTGTTGAGATTCCATCAAAAATTTAAATTAAAGTGTGTTTTTCAGCTTTATAAAAAAACTATCAGGAAAGGAATTAGCACGCTAATTTTCTGACCTAGCATACTAATTCTGCACTTAGCGCGCTAATAAAAATATTAGCGCACTAGTTAGGGGCCTCAAAATAATATTTTTGAACATAGAGTTAACGACCCTTTATCACATCCGGGACGCTACCAAACCTCATATAACATGTCATACATGTTTGTTATGGGTCATATAGCATATTTGAGTGGTCCGGATATTTTTACAATTCCCGAAAATGGAAAATCCCGTTTTCATTACATGCGAGGGGCTTTCTATAAATATGCAGTTTTCTTTTCAAAAACCTTTCAAAAACAAGTTTTTTCTTTTTTGAAAACTTCCACAATGATTTTCAAAGTACGATATGAATATAAACACATAGTTTAACATTGTTTAAACTTATAGACCGAGTTATGTGTTAAGTTTCACTTAAAACTTCAAGTAATCACTTGACATTTGAAAATCCATTTGAAAAGCTTGATGTGCATGAACTAATGCAATAGGCTTGCGTAGATGAACTTGTATACCTTACATCAATGTTACAACTCGTGGTTCGATCTTTCGTCTTCTTTTCCTTATGTTTTCGAATCTTGAACTTGTATGGCTTGAATACTTGAACACTTGAGATTGTGATGTTTTGCAACCTTTAACAAAACTGAAATATAATTGATAAATTTATTAATATATTTTCACCTTGTTTGTTTCCATCAAAATCTCGGTCAGAGTTAGAGTGACTAACCACTTAGTCCAACATTATCTAATGTCATTTTGGAATTTCTCACTGAAAAACACATGAGACAGTGCAAACATCACAAAAAAATCAGTTTTAATTTGATTGAAATAAATCATTATGTGTTCATCTTGTTCTTTCTCCAAAATCTGAAAATGCATGTATTAATCTCTTGTTTTTAATGAAATTGATGATGATAAGAAGTGCATGGTGTTGTTTGTTGTTGTGGAGGGTGTATTAGGTCTCTGGTGGTGGGAAACAGAGACCTAAGGCATTGAAGAAGACCATTTCTATGGAGATAGCTCAGAATTTTGCATTTGGTTGCAAAACTCTGGGTTCTTGCCAGCACCCCACATGCTAGGTGATTCTGACAGTAGGATTTTCTTCCAACTTTTCCAAATTTCCTACAATTTTTCTAAATTTCTTGTAACTTTTTGAAATTTCCTGCAACACCAAAAACACAACAAATACAATATAAAACTATCAAAAAACACTCTAAATCATATATAATCATACCAGGAGCCTAGGGAAGTGTTTTGGGAGTCTAGGTGCACGAGTCGAAGTGTCGGAAAGCTGGTAAAGCTAGGATAGACATTGCTTGAAGTGAGTATACCCGATGATACTTTACATTGCATTTCATTTCTTTTTATTACTGATTTATTGGCAGTCTTTGTGACTATATGGTGCCTTTGTACTCTAATATCATAATATTTGTTGATATTCTTCACTCCTTAAACTTGCTTATCATGATATTGTTATGTTGATGCTTTCATTGATTCCATTCGTGTGCCCTATGTCTTTATTTGATGTTTTCAATGTTAAATGAGCTTTAAATAGCATGCTATTAGGATTAGAGAATTTATAAATGTGACTATGAATTTTGTACTCGCTTTGATTAGTCAAATAGCTTGTCCTTATGCCTTGGTATTCCATGCCCGAGTCATTTATTGATCATATAAAAAGTAGTCTTAGTATCTAGGTCCCTTACTCGATTGGGGTGTGTTAGAGTCTCTGGGGATGTCGGTACTGTTACTTGGTTGTGTGTAATGCTTGGCTGTGTGAAATATTTAGTGTGTTCAATACAACGAGTTTGAGTCCCTGGTGTGGTTATGATTATTGAGTTGGTATAATGTGACTTATTATCAACTGGACGTAGATTACTACTACTTAGTGGAGTGTCAGTATCATTGTTTAACTCTGGTATTTACCTGCATATGGTTAATCTTTCAATGTTTCATATTTATATGATTTTAAATACTAGTAGATAATATTTGGAAATGCGAGATAAGCATATCATCGGGGACTACTGTTATTATATTGTACTCACTGTCCTTTTTATGACGATGGCTGCAGAGCCGTCGACTAGCAGGCCAAGCAAGGAGAAGATCAGTGACAATCTCTGAGAAGTGGTGCGATCTTACTTTCGATATTGTAGGTATTTTGGTAGTTTCTTGTATTACTTCACGTTATGTCTTTTGATATTTTGTTTAGGGTTGTATATTTAGGTTGAGAGACTAGGCTCCCTGACTAAAGCATGTATTATTGTGTTTATACACATGTGACATATTTTCCTGATTTTTCACACTTAAGGTTATATTTTAATGGCTTCCGCATAAACTACTAAAACATTTCGCATCACTGTCAAGACTTCTGCTAAAATAACTGACTTCATAAAAGTTTTAATGAACTCTAAATTTCAATAAGTGGTAGGACAGGTGTATTATTTTTCCTCAACGCAATCAAGTTTGTAATTGGAATAGAAAGGCTGACTAATACATATTTAAGTCCTACTGGATTGATATTAGGGTTTAATTAACAAATTAGGCAGGGCGGTGCCCTAGATTAAGATAGAGGCCTTTACAGAAAGGGTCGCTTGAATGTCCTCAGAGTAGATCACTAAGTAATGGCCTCTTGCCCCTGCTCGATTGCGGATCTGCACTCAGTCAAACACAATAATGATGAGACTAGATAAGTAATGTCAGTAGGATTCTAAACAACATTTCAAAATAATAAAGTAGTTCATATTCATGCAGATATAAATAAAGCTATAAGAACGCTTGAATAAATAAAGACTGTAAATAAATCAAGATAATTCGATACATGAGTTTCCAGGGATCAAAATAGAAAGGTCTAAGTATCACGACCCAAATTTGTAAATCATAGATTTTGACCATAATCGATGTCACCGACCCATGAAGTGGACTCATGTTGGACATGTGCACTGACTGAGGCACGTGGCCGACCGAGGTATATGGTATATTTGATGTGGTGAATTCCTAGTGTATATATGTGTGTACCTTATACCCAAAATAGTTAAGTTCAATAATATTGACGATTCGGTGTGCGTGGGGAAGCCCCTCGAGTTGCATGCCAATCATGGGACCGAGTAGCTAGTGATATGGTAAGTTTTAGGTTATTTAAATAAGACTTAAATGACTTACTTCTTAAGCTTAATCAATTTATTCAATACAAATCAAATTGATATACAATGGTTACAAATGAAAATTTGATAACACTTTGACTTACCTCGGGATATGTACTAGCACACACTCCCATAAAAGAGAGTGTTTAAAGGATTGTTTGGTGCCCATAGGATTTTCTAGTGATGTGTGAATACACACTTGATAAACCAAAGGACTATAAAAGTCACACTTTACCATTTTACTTACATTGCATGACTAAAACAACACAAAAATTAGAGCTGGGAACTTTGGGGTTGTTTTGTTCAAATATGTGGGATCAAGAAGTCAAATTTGTGCATGCAAACAAGGATTGAAGAACAAAGGTGTATACATTCAACATAGTTATGCACTATTAAATTTTAATGCATAAAATTCAAGGGGGTTTAAGTTTAGATGATGGGGTTGTTGCTCAAAATGTTTTTGAAACTTTAATTCACTGGTTTTGTGAAAAATATTGAAGCTTTGATTTGAGCATATTGTTTATTTTCAAAATGCAAATACATATTTGGAATCCTTGCAATTTTCAACTAAATTCACTATAAATAAGTTCTTAAATCAAATTTGTTTTGCCAAAGTTATGCTATTATAAAATATGGAGTGTTCTTGAGTTTCCATGAACATGCATGATAAATCTTTGGTCTTCAATGAATATATGGAGTGCCTGGTGTATGATTGTGTTATGGAGGAGGTATTGGGTTTTTTATGGAGGATAACAGGGACCCAAGGCGAATGGAGATGGCCATGTGGGGGAGGGAGAACCAGAAATTCGTGAATTTCGGGTCTCCCCAGAATATGGAGCGTGTTCCCTTTACCCAGCGCGCTAGGGGTCTTGAACAGCAGAAAATTCTGTTGTTCCCCCAATTTTCGTGCAACACGAAAATACTCCTTAAGCCCATCTTAATCAATGTTAACACGCACTAAAACATGCATAAACACTTCAGGAACTTAGGGGGTTCTCGAGGATTCGGTTATGAGTTTCGAAGTATCGAGAGCCGAAGAAATTGGAAAAATTTGCGTGCTTTGTAAGTAAATCTGTCGAGGTTCTTTTCTTCATTATAATTTCATTAGTTTACTGGACTAATTGTGCCCCTTTTAATTGGGTATCATGAATTGTGTTTAATTCTATCCATTTAATGGATGTTTTATCATGATGTTATGCCTTGTTGTGATTCATTAATTTCATTCCTATATATTATTCCTAGTTGAAGTTATAAATTGATATATTGTTGAATAACATGTTATAAGTGTAAATGAGTTACTGGTAATGTACTCTTGTTTGTTCTTTAGTTAGTGACACTGAGCTACCTCTTACGGTTGAAGTGACGTAGTTCATGACCAACAGGGTATTACCAGATTGCACTAGTTTCACTCATTGATCACATGAGGATCTCGACGACCAATAAGGTGATCTTGGGGGCACTAGTGATACTGACTATTACTTGAGGTTGATGTAACATAACTTATAACCAATAGGGTGGTACCTAAGTGCGTTGCTAGTGGATGATTACTTTGTCTTGGTTCAACTTAATTTGTTTAACTGTGGTATCAACTAGCATAGCCTTGATTTCAATACCTCTTCACTACTTTATGTGGCTGATTCCTTTCTATATATTTGGAAATGTGGTATAGAGTCTCCAGATTTTACTTTCTACTTTACTGTACTCACCGCCTTTTTTATGACGGTGGGTGCAGATCCATCGTCTAGCAGGCCTGGTAAGGAGAAGATTGGCGACTACTTCTGAATCAGAGGCCCGACCCTGCTGCAAACATTGTAGGCCTTTTGATATTTTATGTAATTACTACTTATGTCTTTATTACCCTTTTGGGCTATAAATATATATATATGGGTTGAGAGACTAGACTCCTTGACTGATGCATGTATTACGATGTTCATTATCATGTGATCGTGATTTTCCTGGTTTCTACACTTAGGATTCAATTTAATGCTTCCGCTAAAATGTTAAGACTTTTGCTGAAATTAATATTTTGTTAAAAGGTTTTAATTAGCCCTAAATTTAGTAAGGGAACAACACGTGTGTTTACTTATCCAGAAAAGGAGACTAAGTTGAAAAGGTTTACTAATACGTAGTTAAATCCTATGTGGATGAGATTAGGGCTTAGTTACGAAATTAGGCCAAGCGGTGCTGTGTTTAGGATTTTCAGCTTTCACAGTAAGTAGTCCCGACCAAGAGGTCGTGAGATTTGGAAAATCCAAAAAGACTCGTGTAATAGGACGTGGCAAACCCAACAAACCCTAGACCCACTTGAATATGAGTCTTCCTGGTAATCCAGCTAAGAACTCACGTTCCGTATAGAATCAGAAACTAGTGCAATGCATCTTGAGGTTATGGCTCTAGCATGTTACCTCAGATGACCAGTCCTACCAAAGATCACCGTGGACTCACTTGCCCTCGAACAACTCAATAAGAGAGGAATTTCCAAGAATAAATATCGAGCAATAACAATAACAAAATAAAGCTCAAATGAAATGATTGTACATTTCCTAGCTGGCTTACTTACTTGCATCCAATTTATAAGCACTCTCACAACTCAGATTCGTCCCCAATGGATCCTCGTATGCCTGTCACTGAACTACATTCCTTGGTAGTCATTTGAATTCAATTAGGTTATGGTAAAGTTATGTTTTCCCATTTAATTTTCAATTTCCATTAATATTCTCAAAATTTCTAAAAATTTAATAATTCCATCATTTTCACTATTTAGGGTCGATTTCTAAAGTATTGGGTCTCATTCGAACCCATTGGAATACCCAAGCGAAGCCCTAAAGTTTCTCAAAAAATTTATAAATCTTTATAAAATTTTCTTGCCCTGGTGCCGTGAGGTGCATGAGGGTCACCCAAGAGGGGGCTGAATTGGGTTACCGAGTGGTTTTTTCTTTTTTAAAACTTTATGCTTAAATAACAACAATAACATACACACTAACGACAAATAATTGTGCAATGCAATCAAGAAGGTGGTAGAAGAGATGTAAACAAGGCACACGATATATAGTGGTTCGATCCAACCGATCTACATCCACTACCTAACCTCCCCGGTTAGGATTTTCAAACCCCCACTTATATTACCAACAAGTGAATGTCCCTAAGCCCACAAGCTTAGTGAATGCTTAGCCTCAACTAGGTCTTTCACAAGATGTCTTACCGTAATAAGGTCTTATACAATCACCAAGACTCAACTAGGATTTTCCCCACCTAGACTCAACTACGATTTCTCCCTACCTAGCCTCAACTAGGGTTATGCCTAGCCTCAACTACGTCTTCCATTTTGACTTATATCCCACTTAGTCTTACAATCAAAATCCTTTTCAAATACAATGAAAGTTTTGATTTACAAAGTAAAGCGACAATAAGTCCAATTCTTACAAGCCACCTAGAACTAAACCATTCCTATGCATGCAAGTATGAACTCCGACTAAGATGACGATAAAATAAGCAAGGTATGTGCAATGCTTAGTCAAGAAACCGACAAAAGAGTATCGATGAAAACGTGTGCGGTTTCAAATCAAATGAACAAGTGGTTTTGTCAAAAATTAAGTTAAGCACAACAACTTGTTCAAATATGTCTTAAGCTCAAAGAGATCAAGTTTAAGTTTAAAACTCAAGATAAGTATGCTCAAGAACACAACAAATGATTTTCAAACAATATACTAGTCACAAATTATAAATTACGCTAAAAACGTATAGGAAATCAAGAAACCTCACAACCCAAGTATATTTTCTGAAAAATCAGATTTGGAGCACGAATTGTAGGCTTTAGAACACTAACTTTAAGATCCAAATGCAAGCTCTCAAAAGTTTCAAGTGATTGTGTGCACAAATTTGACAATTTGAGTATAAACTTGGATTTTGGAAAGTGTAGGAACAAGAGTTGTGTATTTTATGTTCTTGGTTATTTGGGTCTGTGGTCAAGCCCTTTATATTCCCATATAACCGTTACGTATGATCCATGGGCCCAAAATGATCCCCAAATTCAAATTAGAGATATAGATCAATACTTTAAAAAAGTTGTCAGATTACTGCATAGCGCGCTGGGAAACATTAAAAAAACATTTTACTGCACAACACTGGGTAATTTTTTAGCACACTGGGTAGATGGCCATTGCGCTGGATATTTTTAGCAGTTTGCTATACAGCACACTAGGTCTTTGCCCAGCGCGCTGGGTAAAGTGGCCTGAAAATAATTATTTTTTTAGTTTTGTAAAACGGCCCACTAAAAACCCAAGGACTCTACTAAACCTCTGAAATCACTTTATACATGTTTAATAGGGTCCATAAAATATGTCTAGACATCTCCGATGTTTTCACAGACCCCGAAAATCAACAATCCCGATATTATGAAAAACATAGGGCTTTTCTACAAATATTTTTAATGCCAATCCAAAAGTCATCTCAACACATGTCGGTGCATTTAAAAACAATTCTAACAGTTCATACACCTCAAATATATGTTATAAAACCTGTTTACATGATTTAAAACATTTCAATACCCACAAAATTTAAAATCACAAAAATCATAACTTTATGTTCTTTAAAATTCAAAATTTATGGAATGCATTTGGCTTATAGGAATGAAACTCATATACCTTACAAATGATGTACATATAATTGTCTTGTCTTTCCAGTCCTTGCTACTTTGTATGAGCCAAGTCTCATTTCTTCCATTTCTCTTGAACTTGAAAAGCTTGGCTTCATTGGAACTTGTGAATATAACAAAGTTTTATATACTGAAATACTTGATAAACTTGTTAGTACCATTTCACATTGATTGTTGACATCAAAATCTCAGGTGAATGTAAGTGATAAAACACTTAGTTCAACAGTGCATTCCATCATGGCGCCCAACCAGGGCAATCCCTGCCTTGGACACCGTAACTGGTTTTGTAAGGCAATGACCCTCACGGTGCCCTAAGCAGCGCCAGTGCTGCAAAATAAAATCCAGGGTTTTCGGAAGCCTAGCTCCTGTCGTCATGTCTCGAGCCTATCCCAACCTCGTAGGGACCTCGAATAACACTCTAAACCACATTCAAATTGTTCGAATTCAGCCATGAAACCATTTTCTTAATTTAAACAAAAAATCCAACAAATCTCAACAAAAAGGCAAAAGATTAGACCCGAAATGACGAGAACAAACTAAGGAAGCAAGATCTAACATTTATTCACGTTGTTGGTTAATCCCTTGTCGTCAATTGGCACTTGAAAATCACCAAAACCTAGAAATATTTTAGATTTTTGCTTTGAAGCAGAGAGAAAAGTTGAATCAACTAACCCTTTTAAACCCCTTGTCCTCATCTTGGCTTAACCACCCATCACGAGGCTCATCCTAAGGTCCACATTTGCTCCATACAACTACTTTTTTAACACATTTTGGGAGTTGGTCTCTTTGTCTTATCCTTTTCAACACATAACTTATTGGTTCTCACGGGCAGTTACTACCCCAAATTTCTAATGCATTTGGTTACGCCCGGCCTAGACCTGTGCAGGTCCCCGAGTCGGTACTCAGCGATCCTGACGAGCCTAGTTATCGTCCATTCGATTTATTATGTGATTTATGAAAGAGATATTGCAAGTTTAGCGCATCAGAAAGTAAATAGGCTAACAATATGGGAAATAACTAAGTCAAAGAGAACTCAGGAATCTATTACGTGGAAAACCCCGATCATATTCATGTACAAAATAATATAAGCCAAATACAACGTGCACATGATATCCAAACAAGTATTCCCAAGTTCAACAATCAACCATATATATATGTAAATCAACATGCAAGCAAAAGCAAAATAATCTTACTCTAAGGTCTCTAAAATCTAGCAGCTAGTCCTCACAAGATATTGCCTAAGTAGGGCTCCTTGCCCTTGCTACATTTCGCTCTATCTGCACCTACCGTCACAAATTAGACGGTGAGTAACTGAAGAAAATCGAAAGTAATGCCAGAAGAATATAACAGTAATTCATTATTTATCAAGCATGGTAGTTTAGATATCATGCAATAATTGAAATACAAGAATTTAAATAGATCAAAGAGCATGATAAATAGACTGAAATGATAGCAATGAAACATGCGTGTTCTACGAGTCAAGAGAGGACATAAGTAGTCTAAAATCCACAACAAATCCATAACTGTGATGTCGCAACATCGATAACCACAACAATCATGTACTTGGAAACACAAAATCACTAGGTGTGGTCACACACTTCTGTAGAAGTGCCCATGTTTTATCCCAACTAGTGCAGGCCGCAAGTACCTTCGAGACATACACTTATGCCAAGAACACACATACAAGGAATATAGAATGGAATGTTGGGAAATGTGCCCTAGGTCAATCCATTAATAGTCTTTATGAATACATTTTAGTTAATAAAATAGAGGATTTCATTTGCTGTTTATTATAATTGATTTGCATGTTTACATTATAATAAGATCTATGGGTATTTACAGAAATATCCTACATGTCCCTAGTCGATTATCATACTGGAAAATATAATGAATTACGACTAGTGTGAATCTTGATTGATGATCATACGTATAGGAATACGAATCAAGATCATGAGTACTTGTTAGGGAACAAAGTACTGGACCGACCCGCTATGAGAACATCACATGGATTAAGTCATAGTTGTTTCTCATGATATGTATATTATTCAGTCCTCTGACTTGAGATTACCAGAGACTTCAACATTAGGAATACAGTAATTTGACGCAATCAAACGTTGTCTTTAACCGGACGATTATAAAGGTTGTGATTGGTTACTGTGTGAATAATGTGGTGAAGTTGTGTAATCGAGATAGAATTTGTCCCTCTTATATAGAGATAGAGATATCCAGTGGATCCCTCGATGTGTTAGACTATTAAAAGGCCTAGTCTAAGTGAATTGATATTGATCAATGTCACTTGGATTTTCAGTCTACCTAGAGATCGAGACTAGTACGATTGAACATGTTGGATAACAATTCCATGCCTTATGTTTGATCAAAAGGATATCGTGTGACAAAAGGATGTTATATACACTATTGATTAGGTTGTATCGATTTGATATTCGTACAACTTGGGTAGTCATAATGTCTTGCTAGAGGTCGCTTATGACTTGTATACCAAAATGTGTTTTGGTACACTGCCAACGTTGTATGAACCTATTGGGTCGCACACTAAGAATGGTTTTGTGAGATTTTAAGATGGTTCAGACAAACGAATTTTATATGATAAAATTCATGACAGAAACGTCCTTGTAGTGTATTACACTTATACTTCTTTAAATAGGGGTATATGTGTAATTTACTTAACCATCTATATACAAGGGTTGTATAAATAGACGCTTTGCGTTAGAATACAAGTACGAGAGATTAAAAAGAGCCGAAACTCTATTTTCATTTTAAGAAACGACTTAGGGTTTTTGGTATGCTCTGGATCGTTTTGGAGAGAAACAAAAAGGTTTGGTAATCTCTCGAAGCTAGCACTTCAAATCTTGGCCGCCGTTCGTGTGTGAACTGCTGATAGAGGGCGTTCGTCATTGGCAGTGCCTTAGAGATCGATTAACCTTCAGAAAGGTACATTGCGACTGAGGTATGATTAAGTTTTCATAGTTTAAACGTATTTTAATGGAATCAGATTCGGATCCTGTTGGGGTTTTTCTTAAAATTGTTTTGTAATCTCCGCTGCGTATGAACCCCAAACACCAACATGGAATGCCACTAAGTATATCATAATAAACAGAACAGAACGATAATGAATCACATGGTATTTCCTTACTGGCTTACCAATCATGTACAAGCTTGTGGGCTAATGTACTAACTTGTATAATCACAACACGTGAAAATTCCCGCGTCCCTAACGAGTTTCTCCGGGTTCCTGACTACCTGAATAAGGTTGGTGTGACGGCCCGAAATTCCCCTTGCATTTTGGTACGCCCGGCCTAGACTCGTACAGCTCCCCAAGCTAGTACTCAGCAGACCTGGCGAGCCTAGTCAGCATCTAATCATTCAATTATACATTTTATGAAAGAGTTATTGCAAGTTTTACACAGCGGAAAGTAAATAAACTAAACATAAGGGAAATAACTCAGTCAAAGGGAAATTAGGAATCTATAATGTGGAAAGCCCCGAAATATTCATGTACAAACAGAAGTGAGATATGAATAAGTACATGATACCAATCTCATCAAAAATACCAAGTTCTATAACCCAAAACATATATATGAAACGTATACAGATAAGCAAAACATAAAAACCTACTATAATGTCTTCCAAGTTCAGTCGCTAATCCTCACAAAAAGTCACCTAGGTAGGGCTCCTTGCCTCTACTGCACTCCGCTCTATCTGTACCCACCGTCACAAACTAGACGGTGAGCAACTAGAGAAAATCGAATGTAATACTAGAAGAAGATAACAACAATTCATGATATATCAAGTAAAGCAGTCTAAATATCATGCGGTAATAGAAAGAACAGGAATTTAAATAGATCAAGTGCATGATAAACAGACTAATAGATATCAATTGAATTTCAAGTGTGTTCTAAAGAATCAAAAAAGGCCCATAAGTGGTCTAAATCATAGCATAACGGCGAAGACCTCGCGAGGTCTTCCCGGGCATCAACACAAGCGAAGGCACAGCTATGATAGGAGGAACACAATTCCACCTACCCAGTACTCGGTGTCACACGGTCACTAAGGGTGGTCACACACTCCTGTACAAGAGTACTCGCGTTTTATCCCTATAGTGTAGATCCTAGTACTCTTGAGACGAAACACTTACGCCAAGAAACACACAACAAGGAATGGAATGGAATACCAATAATAGAGCATAACGAATCTGAATAAATGATAATGAATCACATGGAATTTTCTTACTGGCTTACAAATCATACCCAAGCTTTAAGGCAAATGTACTTACCTGACTAATCGCAACCCATGAATAACAACACCCTCGCGAGTCCTAACGCGTATCCCTGAGTTTTCCGCTACCTGACAAGGTTGGAAACTCTAATTAATGGGTTGATTCATTAACTAAACCCTAGGTTAAACCCTAGTGTATTCCCAAGTGTTTTAAGGACTCAAACAACTCGACAAATCGATAGAAAACTGAATGCTCTCTCTCGAGTTTGAAAAACCATAACAATAACAACGACTACGATATCGTAACATCGATAACCATGACGCACGTAAGCCTACTCATGAATCGTACGCTCGACTCAGTCATATCTGGGTCACGTCATAGCCTCGATGAGCCGGCGACGTGACCACGAAGTCATAACCAATTCTCGACCTTCAAACGCAAATCCGTAAAACAACAAGACTCAAAATGACCATGCACTAACCTCTCGGGTGTAGTTTAATGTCCATAGAGTGTCAACATGACATGGGAAGGTCATGTGCATGCCCTACGTCACGTCGACGACTATTCATCGTGATAGAAACAACTCACGCATAATTTTTCCATTACGACTCGTCACCATTGATATGGACGATCCGGGGCTATGAGACCCCATAACGGACATGGTAAGGTCTCTGGCAGTCCCCCATGTCATCACATCAACGAAAGTGCTACCACAATGGGTGGTTTCCAACAAGAAGGTTATAACACGCATACAACACAAAAATGACATAATATAACAATAACGCCACTATTTTTAGGCCACTTCGAGAGTCATGAGACATAAGCATAGACTTAGCTTGGTACCCGACATCCCTGGTCATGGTGGTACAATGGTGGCGTCGCCCACGGCAGCGAATTCTGGCGAGGAGGAGCATAACGCGCATGAAATGAACATAAACATAAAATTAACACCAAACAGTCCAAATGCAACTTATTCGGACACACCGAAAGGCAGCAGGGTACCAACAAGGACAAGCCATGGTTCCCGATAACCTCTCGGATGTGGTGTCCGGCCCGCAGTGCCGCCAGTTGGGGCAGTTTCTTGCGAAACATCATCAATAGAGAAAAACCAAATAAAATACAACACCTCACTACCATTGTTGTTTTGGACCACTTCGGGAGTCGTAAGACACAAGCATGGGTTTAGTGTGGTCTTCGACACTCCCCAAGTCATGGTGGTCTGACCAGCGGCGCCGTCCAAGCTCTGCAAGTCCGGCGAGGCATAAAAAATCGTTAACACATGTGTAAACAGAGTATGGACAGCAACTACTCTATGTATCAAATGTTCAGAGGTCTCCCAGGGATATGGGAGCTTCGGTGGGCCACAAGGGCCTATCCCCTATTATCCCTAACCATCGCCAGTCGTCCTAGCAGTGGCCAACACACGGCACAGCTGCCAGTCGTGAATATCGTTTGGGTCGTCACCACATGTACGCCGTGAGGTTGGGGAGGAGATCCGCCACTGTTGGAACTCCAGTGTGTCGTCCCCGACCAGTTCCTGGTCGGACAACAGCCGCCTACAGCCCACTCTGTGTGTGATTGAGAGAAGAGAAGAAACGATAAAGGAGAGAGAGAGAGAGAGAGAGATCACAGACCTCTGGTGAGGCTCTGGCGAGGGTCAGGTCTGGTCACCAAGGGAGAGGGGAGGAGGAGAGGAGCGGCGGTGAGAGGGAATGGGAGACTCGGGTGTATGTGTGGAGAAGATGAGTGAATAGTGGATTGGGAAAGTGGAGGTGGGTCCTATTTATATGCTTTTTGTTTTAAATCTCCACACAAACATGCATCTCGATGAAAATCCGAGGGTTCTCTCACTTTGAGCTATGTCACTTTTACAATTTCAATCCCATAACCCGTGTGTGTGAAATTATCCAACTCCCACGTTGATCTTGCATTCCTCGGTCCGTATTTCTTCGTCAATTGGCTCACCACTCTCATTTTCTCGAAATGCATGTAGGTTCACCTTGCCTCATAAATAATTATTTAAATTATACAAAAATTCATTTAATTGTATTTTTTAATTGTGTTACACCCCCGTTTACCTAGGCGAATTCTCACTCAGTCTAATATTCGCTCGAATGGTGCGAGACCCGTATTAGATTAAAATACTAATACACACATCACAGAAACATAATATTACTTCGGTGTCAACTTCCGAAGTTTGAAATACTGTCTAGTATTAAGTAGCCGGGTCATGATCCTAATCACTACAACACTAGTTGGGTTAAAATTGAGGGTTGTTACAGTCTCCCCCACTTATTAGAATTTCGTCCTCGAAATTTACTTAATAAGTAAACTAAGTTAATGACTTTACTGTTCCTCTTCACAAATCTAGAAGAGATCGATAAAACTCAAAACGAGTCATTCCTTGACTCCGAATCGTTCATAACCCTTTAGTGGAGAGACCTTCAGATCTACGTAGTCTCCCCCTAATCATACTGAAGCTCATCGTGATACTCGCCAAGTGTTTCTTCTGCCACTCCGGGCATTCTTAAGTTTCAGGCAAATCTACCGTACTTTCTCAATATAATCATCAGCAGTTTCAGGTCCAACTGCCACAACATCCTCTGGCTCAATCCAACAGGAAGGAAATTTACGAGGCCTATTACAGAGTGCCTCGATCGGTGCCATACCGATACTCTGCTGATAACTGTTGTTGTGTGCAACCTCGCACAAGTGAAGGTACTGCCGATTCCACAAATTTTTTCACAATTACCAAGATGTTATAATGACCACGAGGAGATCGGGGCAACCTCTGACGAAATCTGTATCAATATGTTGCCACTTCCACCGAGGAATGGGTAGGTGGTGTAGCAGTCCTCCAGGTCGTCGGTGCCCAGCCTCCACGCGTTGGCATGTCACACTCTCGAATAACTCTAGCACCTCAGAAATCATCCCTGGCCACCAAAAGAGATGTCGCATGTCAGCGCACATCTTAGGTAGACCCGGATCTACAGTAGAACGGGAGCGGTGAATTCCTTGAAGTATCTCATCACACATTTTAGCCACCAATGGAAAACCACAATCGCCCGCGATAACTCTAGCATGAGTCTATCGACCGACTCTTGTCTGGGCATTCTGAAATATCCACCATCTCACTACACCGTTAGTATGACGCATCGTCTTGCTGTCCCTCGCGCACAATGCCAAATGAGATGGTCTGTAACATCATTTAACCACGTATTTGTGTCCTAGTAGTCGTTGACACGTCCGCCGAACTCATCAACTCGGCTGCCTCATGTAGACCACGCTAGTAGATCCTCTGACACACGCCTACCTCAGCATCAAATCCTTTGCGGCACAAAGCATCAGCAACAACGTTGGTCTTCCTCAGATAGTACTCAAACAAGAAGTCGTAGTCCTTTAAGAACTCAAGCCAACGCCTCTATCTCGCTCCAGCACGCATGACACTCACGAAGGTCTCTCATTTGTCTTCTTATATCAACCAATCGAGGCATATACTGCTCATAACCAGTTTGCACAAACTAAGGCCTCGAACTCTAATAACTCCAGTACTCTCATATCTACTGGCGACTCATAACCCCCTATTTCTACCAGAATGTCAAGACAAATCGCTTTCGGTATATCTTATCCTAGCCAACGTGCTAAGAATCTTGGGGTTTACTAATTCTAACAGGTTCTAACCCTAACATGTCAACCATAACATCATAACTTGAAACGAACGTGGCATGCATGCAACTACTGCAAATGAAAATCATACCCTCAACACTATGTCTGGACGCCTCCCGGTCTAGCTCAACAGCAGCCTAAACATTCTCCCTCTGATACTAGTGATGTTGTGGTGATGGTCTCGCTGGCTAAGGGCACTCCCTCTGAATATGGCTGACCTGTCCGCATCTATAACACGTACAGGTATCCAGCGATCTTTGAGTCTACCTCTGGCCTCATCCCTGTGCAGAACCATGAGTCTGGGTCTGATTAGACCTCTACGTCTTCCTCTGCTTGTCTCCTTGATCAGTATCCCTGCTCTCAGTAGTTTGCCTCTACGACTACTGGTCCTGTTGACTAGGCTGTGGTGGATGACTGGTAAAACTCGGCACGAGTGGAATGGTCGGTACCAGTCGCATGGTCTGCTGTGCAAAAAATTCTACACTCTACATCCGGTGCTCCGATTACCTTCTGCTCCTCTTTCTCTTCCTGTCCTGCTGATAGTGACTATCTGATCGGGTATCTACTCTGTTCGCCCTAACCTCCTCCGGATGCGTAAGCAAGTAACTCTCCCTCTCTAAACTGCGCACGTATGCTCTCTGCAAGCTCTCTGGCTCAGCCGTAACAACAAATCCTCCGACTATGGGTAGTAGACCCTTGGTAAAGTAGTAGACTCGATCAGCCTCAGTATCTGCGGATCCTCTAACATAAGGTAGTAATGAATAAACCTACCCATATAGTCCATCACTGACTCATCGGTGCTTTGCCTTAGTGCCATGAACTGGTTCCTCTTCGTCCGAAGAGCAGTCGGCGGGAAGTACTTCTAATTAAACTGGGTCTTGAAATCGATCCAATCTCTCGAAATGCATCGGGTAGTAACGATAGTCGTCTACCAATCATCTGCTTCCCCTTGTAGCATAGATGAAGAAATCGTCGCCCTCATGTGGTCCTCTGTCGCGATGATGGTATGAATCTTCTCATGATTCTTCAGGAATAGCTCTGCCGCGGCTATGTCTGTGCCATCAAAGAACTTGACTTGGTTGTGCCTCATGAACTCTCTCCACTGCCTCGCCTCAGCAGTGGCTCTGGGACTCTTCTCCGGAGTAGTGACTAAAGTAGTTTCTATAGTAGCTACGGGTGTCACTGGTGCCTCCTCAGTCCGGACCAGATGTGCAACAACCTCTGTCTGGGCTATTTGTGCAACTGTCATCCTTAGCATTACTGTAATCAAAATAAGCGCTGTGGAAGCTGTAGCCACTGGCGTCTCCGTCCCCTAAGTAGTTGAGATGGGTGGAATAGGTGTAGTTAGGGTCGATGGTGTCGTGGTAGCTGGTGCGGGTATCGTCAGTGACCACACTAACTCCTCGAATCTCCGTGTCCAAGCGCAAAACTCCTCCAAAGTAATGAATCGAGAATCAGTTATCCCGATGTCGTCGCTTGGACCTGCCTGATCTGCCAACGCTGTCTGAACCAAGGGAGCGAATACTTCAAATCAATAAATAGCTACCGCATACCATATAGTACACACCACAAGCATAATATAAATGAAGTTAAATCTGACTCATCCCAATTCCCCCATTTAAGTTTCTAAAAGGATCATAGGGTTTCCACTCTAAGTTCAACCATTTCTAACTTTCGCTGGCTTAAATGGCTTGTGTTTTAAATCAAGAGTCATGTCTATATAACCTTGCGCTCTGATACCAACTGTGATGGCCCCAAATTCCCCTTGCATTTGGGTACGTCTAGCCTAGACTCATACAGGTCCCCAAACCGGTACTCGGCGGACCTGGCGAGCCTAGTCAACATCCAATCATTCAATTATACATTTTATGAAAAAGTTATTGCAAGTTTTACGCAGTGGAAAGTAAATAAACTAAACATAAGGGAAATAACTCAGTCAAAAGGAAATTAGGAATCTATAATGTGGAAAGCCCCGAAATATTCATGTACAAACAGAAGTGATATATGAATAAGTACATGATACCAATCTCATCAAAAATACCAAGTTCTATAACCCAAAACATATATATGAAATGATATACAAATAAGCATAACATAAAAACCTACTATAATGTCTTCCAAGTTCAATCACTAATCCTCACAAAAAGTTGCCTAGGCAGGGCTCCTTGCCTCTATTGCACTCCACTCTATCTACACCCACCGTCACAAATTAGACGGTGAGCAACTGAAGAAAATCGAATGTAATGCCAGAAGAAGATAATAGTAATTCATGATATATTAAGTAAAGCAGTCTAAATATCATGCGGTAATAGAAAGAACAGGAATTTAAATAGAACAAGTGCATGATAAATAGACTAATAAATATTAACCGAATTTCAAGTGTGTTCTAAAGAATCAAAAGAGACCTATAAGTGGTCTAAATCATAACATAACGGCGAAGACCTCGCAAGGTCTTCCCGGACATCAACACAAGCAAAGGCACAGCTATGATGGGAGGGACACAAGCCCACCCACCCAGTACTCAGTGTCACAAGGTCACTAAAGGTGGACACACACTCCTGCACAAAAGTGCCCGCGTTTTATCCCTCTAATGCAGGTCCTAGTACTCTTGAGACGAAACACTTATGCCAAGAAACACACAACAAAGAATGGAATAGAATACAAATAATAGAGCACAATGAATCTGAATAAATGATAATGAATCACATGGCATTTTCTTACTGGCTTACAAATCATATACAAGCTTTAAGGCAAATGAACTTACCTGACTAATCGCAACCCGTGAATAACAACACTCCAGCGAGTCATAACACGTATCCTCGAGTTTTTCGCTACCTAACAAGGTTGGAAACTCTAATTAATCGGTTAAATCATTAACTAAACCCTAGGTTAAATCCTAGTGTATTCCCAAGTGTTTTAAGGACTTAAACAACTCGACAAATCGATAGAAAACTGAATGCTCTCTCTCGTGTTTGAAAAACCACAACAATAACCACGACTATGATATCACAACATCGATAACCTTAATGTATGTAAGCCTACTCATGAATCATAGGCTCGGCTCAGTCATATGTGGGTCACGTCATAGCCTCGATGAGCCGGTAACGTGACCACGACATCATAACCAATTCCTGACCTTCAAATGCAAATCCGTAAAACAACACGACTCAAAATGACCATGCACCAATGAGTTTGGGAACCTCCCGGGTGTGGTCTAACATCCGTAAAGTGTCAACACGACATGGGAAGGTCATGTGCATGCCCTACGTCATGTCGATGACTACTCGTCGTGATAGAAACAACTCATGCATAATTTCGCCATTACGATTCATCACCAATGATATGGACACTCCGGGGCTATGAGACCCCATAACGAACATGGTAAGGTCTCTAGCAGTCCCCCATGTCATCGTATCGACGAAAGTGCTGCCATAACGGGTGGTTTCCGATGAGAAGGTTACAATACGCATACAACACAAAAATGACATAATATAACAATAATGTCGTTATTTTTAGGCCACTCCGAGAGTCATGAGACACAAGCATGGACTTAGCTTGGTACCCGACATCCTCGGTCACTGTGGTACAACGGTGGCGTTGCCCACGGCAGCGGATTCCGGCGAGGAGGAGCATAGCATGCATGAAATGAACATAAACATGAAATTAAGACCAAACAGTCTAAACGAAACTGATTCGGACACACCGAAACGCAGCGGGGAACCAACAAGGGCAAGCCATGGTTCTCGGCAACCTCTCGGACATGGTGTCCGGCCAGCAGCGCCGCTAGTTGGGGCGGTTTTCGACGAGACATCATCAATAGAGAAAAACCAAATAAAATACAACACCTTACTACCATCGCTATTTTGGACCACTCTGAGAGCCGTGAGACACAAGCATGGGTTTAGCGTGGTCTCCGACATTCCCCAAGTTATGGTGGTCCGACCAGCAGCGCCACCCGAGCTCTCCAACTCCGGCGAGGCATAAAAAATCGTCAACACATGTGTAAATAGAGTATGGACAGCAACTACTCTATGTATCAAACGTTCAGACGTTTCCCGGGGATATGGAGGCTCCGGTGGGCCACAAGGGCCCGTCCCCGACTTTCCCCGACCACTGCCAGTCATCCTAGCAATGGCCAACACATGGCACATCCGCCTTTCGTAAATATCGTTTGGGTCATCACCACACATACGCCGTGAGGTTGGGGAGGAGATCCGCCACTGCTGGAACTCCGGTGGGTCATCCCCGACCAGTTCCTGGTCGAACAGCAGCCCCCCCTACAGCCCACTGTATGTGAGTGAGAGAAAAGAAGAAGCGATAGAAAAGAGAGAGAGAGAGAAAAAAAAAGAAGGAGAGAGAGAGATCACAGACCTCCGGTGAGGCTTTGGCGAGGGTCAGGTCTGGTCACCAAGGGAGAGGGGAGGAGGAGAGGAGCGACGGTGAGAGGGAATGGGAAACTCAGGTGTGTGTGTGGAGAAGATGAGTGAATAGTGGATTGGGAAAGTGGAGGTGGGTCCTATTTATATGCTTTTTGTTTTAAATCTCCACACAAACATGCATCTCGATGAAAATCCGAGGGTTCTCTCACTTTGAGCTGTGTCACTTTTACAATTTCAATCCCATAGCCCGTGTATTTTGAAATTATCTAACTCCCACGTTGATCTTGCGTTCCTCGATCCGTATTTCTCCGCCAATTGGCTCGCCACGCCCATTTTCTCGAAATGCACGTAGGTTCACCTTGTCTCGTTAATAATTATTTAAATTATACAAAAATTCATTTAATTGTATTTTTTAATTGTGTTACACCCCCGTTTACCTAGGCGAAGCCTCACTCAGTCTAATATTCGCCCAAATGGTGCGAGACCCGTATTAGACTAAAATACTAATACACACATCACGAAAACATAATATTACTTCGATGTCGACTCTCGAAGTTCAAAATACTGTCTAGTATCACTTAGTCGGGTCACGATCCTAATCACTACAACACTAGTTGGGTTAAAATTAAGGGTTGTTACAGTTGGAACCCCAAAATATTAGGTTTATGGTCAATAACAGACCCTAAAACAAACCCCAAAGTTTCCCATATTTTATACAAGTTTTCTAGAAATTCCAGTTTACACACTGCCTGAGACGCCAGGGTGGTGCCATCTAGAAGGACGCACCCATAGCTCCTACACAGCGTATTATGGTTCCCTACGAGCAATGAGTTCAGCGAACATTTCGACGACTACCAAGACACAGATGTGTGGTCAGATAAGGTTGCAAACTATTTCACTTGACATTGTCCGCGAGGGACAACAGGGCGATTCTTCATACCAGCAGTACAGTGAGATGGCGTACAGTTCAGAGTATCCAGATTAAAGTTGATCGACAAACTCATGCTTGAGGTATCGTGGGCGACTGTGGATTCCATTGGCAGTTGACTTACGCACCGAGATACTTCAGGATGCTCACCGTTCTTGTTTTTAGTGCTTCCTGGTCGGACCAAAATGTACGCTGATATGGGACATCTCTTTTGGTGGCCAGGGATAAAGTTTGATGTGTCAGAGTTCATTAGAGCGTGTGAGATATGCCAGCACGTGAAGGCTGAGCATTGACAGCCTGAAAGATTGCTACAGCCCCTACCCATTCCTCGGTGGAAGTGGGAGCACATTGCTATGGATTTCGTCAGTGGCTTGCCCCGATCTCCTCATGGTCACGATAGCATCTAGGTAATTGTGGATAGATTGACGAAATCTGCTCATTTCATACTGGAATCCACTACACACCGAGACAGACTGAGCATTCTCTAAGAGCACAAGATTGTTAGATTGCACGGAGTTCCATTGTCAATTGTGTCAGATTGAGGGGCGCAGTTCACTTCATTGCTATAGCAGACTATGCAGGCTCAGTTCGACACCAGATTGGAGTTGAGTACGGTGTTCTATCTATAGACAGATGGACAGTCTGAGAGGTTGATTTAGGTGTTGGAAAACATGCTTAGGATGTGTGTTTTGGAATATGGTGGGTCATGGGAAGAGTACCTTCATTTGTGTGAGTTATAGGATTATAAAATTATCAGGAAATTTGAAGCGTAAATTACTTATAATCTACTATAACTAATAAATGGAAATCAAGAAAAATAGATAACCTATCATGTGAAAGCCCTGAGAAATGGATAAATACATGCATGTCTGGTGATCAAGGCTAAACAAAGCGATCATACATCATATCCCTAATATTTCAATCCAGTGTTTACAAAACATATAATACAATAATCACAATCAAAAGAACAAAAACCTACAGTGAGTAAAGGAAAGGATTGCTCCGAGAGTCCTTAGAGGATATCACCTAGCATTAATTCCTTCCCCTTGCTCGTATCAACTCTATCTGCACCACCGTCACAAACTAGACGGTGAGTGCGCGAAAAATATGAAAGTAATGCCAGAAGAAACTAAACAGTAATTCAAGATATACCAAATAAGCAGTCCAAATATCATGCGGTATGAAAGACAGAATATATAACAAATTACATGATAAACACACTAGCAAGCATATCAATGAAGTTTGAGTGTCCAAGAATAAAAGGAGGCCCATAAGTGGTCAATATATAAGCAGTACAACAATACCCCAATTTATAGTCATAATAGTGGCCAAACAATCCAATACTCAGGGTATCACCCACTATTAGAGGGATGGAACAACACTCTTGCAAGCAATGCTTACGCTTACCCGCTAACATGGACCCATGAGTACCTTCGTAACATAATTACGCCAAGACACTCAACCAAGGAAATAAAGAATGAAATTCCAACAGTAGCTCAATTCAAATAGAAATGCCAATAATGGAAAATGAATTATTGTATACTTTCTAATTGGCTTACAATCATACAATAACGTACTTCAATCGCAATTTCCGATCCTCGCGAATTCTCTAAGTTGACCCACTCAATTTCTCAAAGTCTGTAAATCAATTAAAAACTTTCTAATTTAATTCAATTTTCCATAATTATTTTATTAGTGTAATTGGGTTGATTTCTGGGGGTATTGGGTTGTATTCAGATCTATTTGAATACCCGTGATATCCCCAAAATTTTTTGAAATTTTTAGAAAATGGCCTTTTGTGATCAGTGTCACACCGCCGAGGTGTCGTGACATTTAATACTGGACAGCCTCCACACAGCGTGGACTCTAGGGATCGCTAGCCCAGACGCCGTGGAGTGGTGCCGTAGGGTTCCAACCTTGGGCGGCACCCTCACAGCGTAGGCTCTGGGGCCTCTTCCCCAAACGTCGTGGAGTGGCACCGTGAGCTTTTGTGCTCACGGTGTCGCTCGAAGCATCCCAACTAGACGCCCCCTGTCCGGGGGTTTTCACGCCCCCGACTCGTGTCATCGTGCTTCGAGCCTATTCCAACTTCGTCTAAACCTCCATTACAAAGCTAAGCCACATTCGACTCGCATCAAAACTCGACAAAATGCTTCGATTTCGAAAATCACATGAAATTTCTTCAAAAACTTCCAAACAACCCCAAAAATTCCCAAGTTCTTCAAATACACAAACCAATCACCAAAACATCAATACAACATCCAATTGATTCCAAAATCACCATTCAAACTCATTCTAACATTTTTCCAAAATCTTGTCCGAAATCGTCGTGACGAAAACCCAAGAAACTGACGCCAAACTGTACACCAACAAGAGAGGAGTTGGGATCCTACCTTTTTATAAATGTTCGGTCGATCCACGACGTTGCAACGAGTCTGTGAAAATTCGAAACCCACCCTTCTCTCTCGTTCTCACGTTGAGCAAATGATAAAATGGATTGAAGAGAGAGAAAAGTTGGTATTTATACTTCCCATTCATTTCATTACATGCACAAATCTCGAAGCACTTCTTGTGTCTTACCTTCACACCATCCAACAACTCTAACTCAATAACTTGACTTCACTAGGTGACTCCATTTTCAAAACCAAGTCATTTCTCGCTCATAACTCGTGTTCTCAGACCCTTTTCAACTCTCGACTCACACCACGTGCGTTCTAGACATAACTTCGTTCCCACATTTTATTTAATTATTTATTATTTTCTAATAATTTTCTAATTATCATTTTCTAGTGTTTAATTACTCGTATTATACCTTAAAATCCCTGTCTTTCCTAGGCGAATCTCACACAGAAATCTGTGGCGATTAATAATACAAAACTACGCACTAAGGCATACAGTGTTCAAATTTGGATATAAATAATAATACAAAAATCACATAAAAATAAAATATACCTCAGTGTCAACTATCGAGGCTTGAGTAATATGACAAATCATGATAGTTAGGTCGTTGTCCTGAAAACACACGACACGTGTCACCAATTAAATTTGAGGGTCATTACAACTGAATAGATCGAGAGAGGGCAATCGAACTATGGTGGACTTGAGCCAGATAAACTTGAGGGAGGAATTCACTTATGATGAGCAACCTATTCACATACTCGACCGGAAAGTGAAGATTACGAGAAACAAGGAGATTCCATCAATCCTTGTCAAATGGCAGCACCACGAGGACGAGGAGCAGACGTAGGAGCTCAAGTCTTATATGCACAAGTAATTTCCCTACCTCATCTAATTTGGTAAGTCTTTCCTTTAGTTTTGTTTTAATTTCAAAGACGAAATTCCAGTTAGTTGCGAAGACTATAACAACCCTAAAAATTTAACTTGTGCCACGTGTCACTTTATGTTATATGTGGGCCCACTTGTCGTTATACGTGTGTTCAATTTTCTGTCGTCAACACCGAGGTATGTTATTTTTGTTTAGTGTTTGTATTACTTATTTTCTTACCTGTATGTAAATTCCAATGTCTCGAACGTGTGAGGACTTTTGCATGTGTACATTGGTGTTGAGAAACGAGTTCGACCTGAGAAAACATAATTTACGGGTGTCGGGCGAACTGTTAGCGGATAATTAGCTATCCGGGGGATAAAATAAATTAAAAACACTGACAAAATATAATTTAATATAATAATTAATCGCTATATAGCATGTCCGGTACGTTGGTACGTCAAAAAATTCAGGGAAGACTAGGAAAAAATATAAATGGTTGAAGAAACTATAGGAAAGTTAGTTTTCAAGTTGTCATGAGTTTTTACACCAAAATTTCCTCGAAAATTGTGCCACCACTATGATTTTCCTAATTTGAATAATTTTGGGATTTAAAAATCTAAATTTTCTAAATAGGCTCTAAAATGATATATATTTTTCCAAATGATTACCGGGAACATATTTTACTAGTGTCGGGTATTGGGTATGGATTTGGAGGAATGTCAAAGCCGGGTTGAGTGCGTATTAGCTTCAAATATAGGTAAGTAAACCAGTGAGGAATTTTAAAATTATTTATTGAGCTTTGATTTGTCTATTGCACTATTCCTATTTTGGAAATTTCATTCTTTTGAGTTATCCGAGGGCAAGTGAGTCAATGTGATCCTTTGGTAAGGCAGGTTATGTAAGGTAAAATACCAGAGCCACGAACTCGGGATGTATGATACTGGTTTCTAGTCTATACGGGGTGAGAGTTCTTATCTTGACAACTAGAAAATCTCATCCGTGTGGACTTTTGGATGGTGTGAGTGTACCACGTCCTAAACTCCGAGTCTTGTAGGTGTTTATCCTCGACTCAACGACTATTTAGTCGGGACTACTTGCGCCTCTATATTGTTTATGGGACACTCATTTTCGATTGATTCAGTTATTTACAGTTTTTATTTATTCATGCATTCCATGTACCTTTCTTTATATCGACATGAATATAGACTGAGTTTTTATTTTGAAATGCTTTATATATGTCTTGCTTAGCGTTACTTACCTGGGCTCGTCATTCTCGTGTTTGACTGAGTGCAAATCCACAATCCAACAAGGGAAGGCTTCACAGCTAGGAGACTTGCTTTGAGGATACGGGGCAGCTCTTCTCTTGACTAATATAGGTTACTTTTTGTATTACTGTACATATATGTTTTTGAAACACTGGGTTTATGGATTTATGAGAGATCTTGGGCATGTTTATCTTGATGGTTCTCTCCTCTAACTTATTTATTGATGATGATGATATACATATGTGGGGTTTCCACACTCTAGGTTGTCCTGACTAATGTCTTTGAGTTGCTTATATTAGCTTGAGATTTTTATGCTTTTTCTATATTTTGATAACTCACTAATCTGATTAACTCATTTAATTTGGTAAATAAATGGTAAATGGTAAGGAAGGTTGACTAGGCTTGAATGACTCAGCGAGATTAGCTCGAGGTCTAAGTAAGTCTAGGCTGGGCAGGGTCCAGTTTTATGGTCCTGGAACAGGGGTCACATCTTATGCTTCAATTTCTTCTTCATCTTCACTATTTTCACCTCCTTCCTCTTTTTCTTTATCTTCACCAGTTTCACCCCCTTCCTCTTCTTCTTCATTTTCTTCTTCACTTTCACTTCCTTCCTCATCTGCTTTACTTTTTTCTCCACTTTGGGCTTTACTTACATCTTCAATTTCGTCTTCACTTTCTTTTTCATTGCAGATTGGTCTTGCACTTCTTCCTAATCCTCTTCACTTGACTTAGTTGAGGATAATTTAGTCGAACTTACTTGGCTACTACGAATTGCCAATTCCCACCCTTCCGAGGCTTAATCTGCGGATGCCTTGTCATGTGACTCGCTATCCTCTTTAGCCCTTCCCAACTCCTTCGATTTCCCTTAAGATGCGGTTTGAGCTCTCCTGCCAAAAAGCTTGCCCTTCTCCGGAGTCTTCTTGATAACCTCTTCGGCCTTCCTGACATCCTCAGTCCTCTTTGTACGAGTCATACCTATAAGAATGTGACAAATATGAACCCAACATTAGCACTCGATCATTATAATTAAAATTAATGTTAATCATATTACAATCGATTGAACGAAATTGATCAATAGTAAATTGTTCGGTGTGAAAAGATCAAACAATACTTTGTGACTCGGCTAGGTTTGACTGAATGAACCTGGACCACTAATTAACCAAAAATTCTACCGTAAAATTCAATCTAAAACACTATAAGAAACTCATACGCAACAACAAAATTTGGCCAAGGGAAAATATCAAAACCATAACCAAGATATACATAACTATGAATTGAAAATCTTTATTTACGAACACAACTATTCGGTAAGAGAATACTGATTGAATGTCAATTGTTCGATCAGACAAAATCGAACAAAACTATTTTAAATAGTTATATGTGACCGAATAAGCCTCTAAACCCTGAGCAAACCACAAACTGAGATTCAAAATTGATCAAAATAATAATCAACACATACACAACAAAATAAATCAAAACAATAATAAACACATTAAAAACTTTTGAACACCACTAAACGGTGCATCAAACAATTTTTGAACACTACTGAACGGTGCATCAAACAATTTTTGAACACTACTATGTTGTTTGATCATCGAAGACCGATTAACATGCATTGTTCAATTGAAATAAGTCGAATAGTGCTTTGTTAGTCATTCCTGTCTCACCGATCTAGCATCAACCATCAACAATGCACAAATCAACAAGCATATTAGATAAAAAAAAAACAGTAAAAAAAATTGAAAAAGACATCCATAGAAATGAAAACAACCTTAAACCGACCAAGTTTTGAAATACTTTGACCAAGATTTGAAATACAAAATGAAAAATGGCCTTCAAATTCGATAATTTACCACAACTACAAACCCAAATACCAATCTTGACCAAAAATCTAAAAATCTTACTGTCGAGTTGAGCCTAGGTGTGACGCGAAAAATCGACCGCCCCCTCCAACAACCACTTGCTAACAAGACTTAAGATGAAAGCGAAGATAAATAGACGTGATAAAAAAAATCGTAGGTGCGAAGATACACGTAAACCTAAGGCTCGAGTGCTCTCTTCTCCTTCTTTTCTTCTCTATCGTTGCGAACAGGGAAAATATGGCTGCACAAGGACAGGGGCATTTTGGGGAAAAAATTATTGGTTTTCGGGTGCCCTCTTCCATATGTGGGGTGACCACGTCATTTGGTTTGTCCTTAGTAATATGTGGTTTGCAAATAGTCGAGTCGATTAAAAAAAATGTATTATGCATTACCAATTTCTTATTTTATTTTATTTTGACACGTTATAAGATTAAAAATAAAATTACATAAAACATGTGAATGTAACTAGTAATGTAAAAAAGTTGGGTTATTTCATCAAATCTCTAGTGTCAAATTCATTAAAGTTAATGGTGTCGCCACCATAACACATCTCTTTTAGTCGACTCAACAAATTCTCTCTTCATCTCATCGCACCATTCATCCATCACAACAACCGTTTTCACCTCAAATCGATTTCCTATCTATGAATAACCATCTCTATCATCATCGATTAACTAAACTGAAGAAGAAATTACTACCTAACCATACGGTAGCTAGTCAGATTTTTTAATGAGTCCCTCTAAGTCAGTCTAGTTTTTTCCTAAGTTGCCATATCCTTTGCATACATCATTACCGTGGAATGCAACCAACACATAATGAAATATAGGGGCTCATCTTTCGACAACCAACCATCGATTGAAATGAACTAACCAAAGTACGAAACACAACTTGCATAAGCACGTATAATTTTTTAGAGATTCGAAAAAACCACATCAAATGAAAAACAACTACTTCGATTGGGAACAACACAAAATCGTGATATAGTGCACCCCTTTTCTTAGTCCTTAGACTACCGTGAATCCTAGATATACTAAAAGCATAACACAATTAGTACCCATATAAACTTCAACTTACCTCGAATCACTGCAATCCTAATCTTAACCTCCTCACGAGAAGTCCTATACGGTCATCCTTGCATATTTATATTTGTTCAGGTTGACATTATTTATTTGACTTGGATTCACTAAGACTCATTCCATTTTGAGGCTATTAATCTTTTTAGAAATGTGTTTAAACACAATATAACGACGTTAAAAAGGCTCAGTTATAACTCAAAAAACTTGTAAATGAAAATGTAAGAAAACCTTTGGTCTCATAACCTTCAAAATCAAATTTGAATATCAAATCACTTTATTTTTAAGATTACTTGATTTCATCCTATAAATCTCTCTTTTAGCCTTTGGCCTTTTCATGCAACTCGCTATCCCCCTCAGCTCTTCCTAATTCCTTCGATTTCCTGTAAGATGCAGTTTGAGCTCTTCTGCCAACACGCTTGCCCTTCTCCGAAGTCTTCTTGTTCACCTCCTCAATCTTTCTAGCCTTCTCAGCTTTCCTGACATCCTCAATCCTATTTGTACGAGCCATACCTATAAGAATGACATAAATATAAACCCAACATTAACACTCAATCATTATAATTAAAATTAATCTTAATAATATTACAATCAGTTGAACGAAACCTATCAATACTAAACTGTTTGGTGTGAGAGGACCGAACAATACTTTGCAACTCCGTTAGGTTTGACTGAATGAACCTAATCCACTAACTAACCAAAAATTGTACCGTGAAATTCAATCTAAAACACTACAAAAAACTTATACACAACAACAAAATTTGGTCAAGAGCATATATCAAAACCATAACCAAGACACACAACTATAAATCAAAAATCTTTATTTACGGACACAACTGTTTGGTAAGAGGATACCAACCGAATGTCAATTGTTCGGTCAGATGAAACTGAACAAAACTATTTCAAATGGTCATGTATGATCAAATGAGCCTCTAAACCCTAATCAAACCACAAATTGAGATTCAAAATTGATCTAAACAATAACCAACACATACACAACATACAAAATAGATCAAAATAATAACAAACACATAAAAACGTTTTGAACTCTACCGAGCGGTGCATCAAATAAGTTTTGAATACTACTATGTGGTTCGGTCATCAAAGATCGATTAACATGCATTGTTCAGTTGAAGTTAACCGAACAGTACTTTGTCAGTCGGTCATATGTCACCGATCCAGCATCGACCATTAACAACGCAAAAATCAAAAAGCATATTAGATAAAAAAAAAACAATTATAAACACATACACAACTACCAAAATAGCTCAAAAATAGTAAAAATATTGAAAAAAAATCTATAGAAATGGAAACAACCCTAAACCGATCAAGTTTTGAAATACTCTGACCAAGATTTGAAATACAAAACACAAAATGGCATTCAAATTTGACCATATACTATAACCACAAACCCAAACACTAATATTGACTAAAAATCATAAAATCTAACTGCCGGGGAGAACCTGGGTGCAATGCAAAAAATCAATCGTCCCCTCCAACAACTACTTTCTAGTAAGACTTAGGGTGAGAGCAAAGATAAACAGAGGTGATGTGAAAATAGTTGATGCGAAGATTGTTCATGCAAAGATGTGGTGAATACGAAGACCTAGGGATCGAGTGCTTCCTCCTTCTTATTCGTGTTGTCGTCGTTGCCAACAGGAAAAATAGGGGTGCACAAGAGCAAGGGCATTTCGGGGAAAGAATTATTGGTTTTGGGATGCCTTCTTCCATACATGGGGTGACCACATCATTTGGATTGCCTTAGTAAAATGTGATTTGCACAGAGTCGGGCAAAAAAACTGTATTATGCAATAGCAATTTTTTATTTTATTTTATTTTGACTCGTTATAAGATTAAATAAATTACATAAAACATGTGAATGTATATAGAAATGTAAGAAATCTGGGTTATTTCGTCACATTTCCTGTGTCAAATTCATCACCGTTAATGGTGTCGCCGCCACAACACATCTTTTCTAGTTGACTCAATTAATTCTCTCTTCACCTCATCGCACCATCCATCGATCACAACAACCCTTTTCCAGCTCAAATCGATTTTCCATCAATGAATATCTATCTCTATAATCATTGATTACCTAACTTGAAGAGGAAATTACTACTCGACCATACGATAGCTAGTCGGATTTTTGAATGAGTCCCTCTAAGTCAAACTGGTTTTTTTTAAGTTGCCATATCCTTTGCATACACATTAATATGGAATGCAACCAACACATAATGATATATAGGGGCCCATCTTTCGAAAAACAACCATTGGTGGAAACTAACCAACCAAAGTAAGAAACACAACTTGCATAAGCACGTATAAATTTTTTAGAGATTTGAAAAAACTGTATCGAATGAAAAACAACCACTTTGATTGGGAACAATACATAAAATTGTAATATAGTGCACCTCTTTTCTTAGTCCTCAAACTACCGTGAATCCTAGATATACTAACGGCATGACACAATTGATGCCCATGTAAACTTCAACTTACCTTGAATCATTGCAATCCTAATCCTAACCTCCTCACGAAAAGTCATTTACTATCATCCTTGCATATCTATATTTGTTCAGGTTGACATAACTTATTAGACTTGGATTCACTAGGATGAGTTACTATTTATGTTTCGAGTCTATTAATCTTTTTAGAAATGCATTTAAACACAAAATAATGACGTTAGAAAAGGCTCAGTTAAAACTCGAAAAACTTGTAAATGAAAATGTAAGAAAACCTTTGGTCTCATAACCTTCAAAATCAAATTTGAATTATCAAATCACTTTATTTTTAAGATTACTTGATTTCATCTTGTAAATCTCTCTTTTAGCTTTCCAACAGTGTAATGAACGTCAAAATCGAAGTTCAAACGAAGAACTTAGACCATTTTTATGAAAACCAGAAAAATTGCCCAACTAGCAGTGAGTGACGTTGTCGCGATGCTATATGGGTTATACCCAAAGCATCGTGACAACGTCAACTTCTGTCATGATGCTCTGGTGACAATGCACAACTTTGGACAGTGTCAGACATCATGAAGATTGTGAAATTCATTTTTTTCCTTTTTAGTTGTCTGAAAATTCCCCCCTTTAGGGATTTCAAAAGACATCATAAATGGCTCAATGAAGGGTATTCCATCAATCCAAACCACCTACAACTGTAACGACCCATTACTTTAAGCATATGTAATTCGAATCTTAATTAATCAAAGTTAGGCTCGTGGTTAATCTTACTTTGTCTCAACAAATGTGTGTGTGTTGTATTGTGTTCGCATGGATTGTAATATTAATTATAATTAATAACTAAATAACTGAGGGAACGTCTAATACCACGTGTTGGTCATAGAGGACACACATGAGACGCGAGATAGCGTTGACACCCGAGTGTGCTCGGTGGCATAAATTATGTGGTATAGACGTAACTATAGGCGCATAGTTATATATTTTATATATTTTGATATATATAAATATATGTTAAAATGAAAATAACGAGTATTTCCTGATGTGTGGGTCACGAATAGACACGCGGGGCTGATATGGGACATGCGTAGGTCACTAGGCCACGTGTACAGTGAGTGAAATCAGTGGCGTGTAAAAGAATCAGAAAAATCCTGTCTGGTTGGTGACCATCGCGCTGGGCATTAGCCCTAGCGCGCTGGGTAGTGGGGTCCAGAGGATAACTTTGAGGATCCTTGAGATGATATGGTGCGTATCTCGAGGCAGTTATTTTATATTGTTTCATCGTTTCTTCTCTGTATTTATAAACAAAGAAAGAGACTAAGAGAGATAAGTCCTGAGAGAGAGAGAGATTGGGATAAGGACGAAAGAAGGGATAGAAAGCTCGCTGGAGCGAGGAGCTCGTGATGGAGAGCTCGAGGGTGTCGAGGTGAGTGTTGTTCGTTGTTGTTGTTGTTAGTTGGTTGTTGTAGTTGAGGATCGGTTGGAAAGTTTTAGTAATGGGTGATCGTTGGGATCACACATATATGTTATAAGTCCTCTTGTGAGCCCTCTTTGAGGTTGTAGGATGCTTGAACCCCGTTTGGGTTGGATTGGGATGAGTCGATCGCTGCTGGAAGGGTTGTCTCACAATCGACCAGCGCGTTGGGCACTGGCCCTAGAACGCAGGGCGAACTGGCAAGTATAGGGAACTCGAGCACTGGGCAGCACGTTGGGCACTGGATCTAGCACACTGGCCAGTGTGAATAGTGACTTAACTATTCTAATTTAGAGGTTGTGCATAAGCCTTGAGGTTGGTCTTATGGGTTAGACTAGTATACATTGGACCTAACTTAATATCAGTGGGTATGGCATAGGTGTCGGGCTTTGAGAAACGTGATGGATCCTCGAAAAGCTAATAAAACAGGAGAAACCCTTAGGAAAGCTCAGGACAGGTAAGTGGGACTCATACTTTTTATCAATTATATAATGTAAAATAGTATTATTAGAGCCTGTAAGGTTCAGGACTGGAAATGGGGCAATGTATCATGAGTTGGTTTTATTTTATATAAACTGTTTTGAAATGAAAAATAAACTCGGGAAGAGGTTTGGCAGGATGAATCGGCCTGGATTTTGGAACTGTGGTGAAGTTGTTTCCCATCACCACGCCCCCAGTAATCTGGGAATATCCCAATCAATGCTTTCCATTTGAGTTGGTAGCTCATCAGTCATAAACCAATTAGATGAGCAGTGATTTGTTTAGTGATAATGAGGGAGTGCGACTCTATGCTTTCATGAGTTGGCAGCACATTGACAAGAACTAATCAGATGCCCAGTGACTGGTTCTTAATGATGTGAGAGGGCAACTCAATTCAAATAATGAGATTCAAAGTACAAATCATGGGTACATTGCAATAGACCAATGAACTTGAATATGTTTATGTATTGATTATATTGATTCGAATGATCCTTTAAATATGCATTCGTTGCACGTTGTTATATACTATTTCTTGATAATAATTGATAATTGATAGTTGGTATGGGAGTCGCTTCCTGAGCATGTAGGAACTCACCCACCTTAACATTTTCAGGTATGAATGTACGCTAGGCCTTGGAACTCAGGAAAAGAGAAGAATAGGAGTTAAGGCCTCTCTTTGATGTATTGATCATTTCTTGTTATTATATATTGTAATGGAGTATAATTTGTAAAAATCAGGGTGGGAATAAGAGCTCAATACCGATGTTCATGGCAGTAATATATATCTTGTGATTTACTGAAAATGTTTTAATTTTTCGCTGCGTTCGTTTTGTTTTATTTATTTGATATCAAGATGTACATGTTATTGTCGGGAATTAGTAGAAGGTCGTTGGCTCTAATTAGGTTCGATCTGGTTTACCGAGGCTTAATTAGGGTTTCTGTCCGAATATTCCCTAATTAGGATTAGGGGATATTACAATTGGTATTAGAGCCTAGCTTGTTGAGCTTGGTATTTTTATTTCACTGATAAATTAATTGTATAACTTTGATATGGTAAGTATCATAGATTGAGATTATCACTTTCGAATTGGTTTCGAATAATGTAATAATTCTGATTCAACTTGGATTTGAAGCCTTGAATTATTACCTGTATAGTAAATGGAAGTCTATGCTAACTGATTTGGAGATGAGTTCTCAAATCGGGGATAACCTAGAACTAAATAAATGATTTTTATTGATGTTTTAGGGGGTAATGAAAGATAAAAGCTTGAGATATGTGTTTTTGAGCTTTATATTATATATGTGCGATAGATATAGCTATCATGTCTTGCCAATGAATAAATCTGAGGTCTTATCTCACATTTATGACTTGGTAAGTCAAAAAATATTAATGGTGAGGGTTTTTGAGAACCTGGACTTTAGGGATAATAAGATAGAGGAAGACAGTGAAACGATAATATGATGGTTTGTATCCATCAAAATCTCATGAGTTGAGAAAGTATCAAGGATGGGATTGAAATCAAAGTCCTAAGGATATAGATATGGAAAGGGAAGAGTTTAAAGATAACTCTGCTATTGGAATAGTCTCTAATAGTTTTTATTCTCACTTATATTGTCGGATGAGAAATAGTCAGTGTAGAAGGAACGATGGCTCCTAGAATTAGAGACATAGGTAAGATGAAGTGACCATAAAAAGGTGAATGAAACATGGAATGACTAACAATGAAATTTAAGGGTGATGACTCACTTTGAGTAGAAAATATACTAGTGTTGAGACTAGTTGAGTGAGATGAAAGGTTATTCAATGTGGAAATAGTGGTGAATGAGAATGAGAACCTGGTTGAGGGTAGATAATCACTAATTATTCATACTTTAAGAGTGATAATAAAGTATTAAAATTTCAGGTATTGTATCAAACCATGGTGAAATAATGAAAGGAAGCTTGTTAGTATGGTGGTAGTATAACCACACATACTGAAGGCAAAGTAAGAAAATGGTATTAGTGTTCTTATGGTATAACCATGTGCACTAATGAGTTAATGAAAAAGGCTTATTAGTATTATTGTGGTGTAACCACACTCACTAATAGAGCAATACAGGGAAAGGAATGATGTGGTGGTAGAACCACATATAAGAAAAAGAAATATGAGAATACTAGGTTGATGTGGAGATCAATGCTAGGATATAAGGAATGAGTTGAGAAAAAACATAGCAGTGAGTTAGTGAGGTATTTTAATTTGATCTTTTAGACTGGTACAGTCTAAATTGGGGAGATACATTGTCAATAAATTTAAGGATTGAAAATCCAAAAAAGAAGGTATTATATAATGAATGGATCAACGAAGCAATATATTAAGAAATTTATAGTAACTGCTATCCTTAAAGGAAAACTGTGGAAATCTCTAATTTTCTATGAATAATGATTTGTGGAAATACAATTATCACTCGAAATTCAAAGGGGTTGGGTAAAGAGTAGTAGGTTAATAATGGAAAGGCAAGTTTGATGAATGTAAGATTGTGAATTTAAGGCTTCAAATAATGTGTTTATTAGAATTGCTTAAAATCTTAGCACAATGTAGGTGAGAATATTCATCAATTACTTTATTTTCAACACCCAACCAATGATCAATTCCATTTTACTTTGATGTATTATGAGAATGGTATGAGTCGATCAAAACTAAAGGGTATAAGATCAAGTGGTGGCTTGATAATGTGAAAGATTATGGTGGAAACCATAGAGACTCATTAGAGTTCATGCAATGTTATCAATGAAGAAAATAAAGTTGTTGAACTCTATTGGAATAAGATTATCATTGTGTTGACAATGATTACGAATATAAAAAGAGTTGAAGACTTATCAAAAGCACAAGCATTGTCGTAGAGTTATGTGAACTTTGACGATAGATTGGTATCTACTAAAAGTTGTAGGTGCAAATGTTAAGCTTTAACTGTAAACCATTAAGATATGTGTGAATTAAAATTATGAGTCAATGGATTTGACAAAAATATGTGTTGAATTGAAATTATGAGTTTAAGACAATTGGAGAGTTGTCTTATATTCAACACAAACATAAAAGTAGTGAAATATGAAATGATTGAATGATACAAACAACTTATACAGAGAGTTGTGATATAGTTATGTTGTATATTCAGTTAACTCTATAATGGAATGGATATGAGTTGTACATGATATAAAGGATGCCTTGAGAAAATGAAAATGTAGTTTGACTACAATAGTTGCTTAATTATACTTGGATTATGAAAAAGTTAGAAGTGTATCTTAATATTTTTATCCAAGTAGTTATCTATTGACACAATGAAGCAAGTGATTGTAGTAAATACATTTGATATAGTTCAAGAGGAATTAATATGAAACAATGGTGTTGGTAAGAGTACCAAACTATTGTAAGACATCAGCTGATAATGAAAAGTTAGAAACAGGTATTACAAACAATGGATGGAATGAATTGCGAGGATAAGTCTTAGAGGTAAGACTTAATGTTATAAGATAGTGATAATGATCCCTATTTAGTATGAATTTAGTGGATTGGATAGAAATGCAAGTTCATTCATTCATTTAGAGATTTTGAAGTACAGTTGTATCATGTACAAGGTTTTGAAGGGCTTGAAGGTCGTTTAGTTATTCTTAAGATTAGAAAGATCTTAACGGAATCATTAAACAGTAGATGAAAATAGCGAAAACCAGTGAAACTGGTGAAATGTGATTTGAGGAAAACTTCAAACTATGAGAGTTTGAAGAGTATAATTATACCAGAGTGAAAGAAATTTGAGGTGAAATGAATCACTAGAATGTGGAAATGATATAATCACTCTGAGGAATCACCCATACAAAGTGATTGATGCTGGTCAATACTTTGAATAAGAAAAAGGGGCATGAGATGTAATTACAATAGGAACTTTTCAGTATTATCTCTTCAGAGAGATAGATAGTATTGATGAAATGAATAAAGCCCTGCGCAGGTATGTCATCAACTGAGATGTTGGAATTGATAATTACTAGTCTATTTTTATGGGAGTTCAGAGAGAAGCAGAACTCAAGGAATGATTAAATTAATGAGTGATGAGATTGAGGAAAAGATTTAATTGGAACTACTCAATGTGATAGAAATTGATTATGAATGAGTAGTGTTCAAATTAGATTATCTAATGGAAATTCTGCTAGACTGATTAAATTCTAAAATAAAAACTTAGATGAGGTAAAGTATTGGATAAGAATAATGTTGAGAATCTCATGGATCTTTTTATGTTGCTTATACAAACAATGTCATAACGTATTAGAGTATACGATGAGGAGTATGAATTGTCTGAGATAATGATATATACATTATGGAAATGACAAAGAGATATGACATTTATTCAGTAGGATGAGACTGAATGATAAAACCTAAGGAGTTAGTTGAATTCTTATCTATACGTGATGAAAAGAAGGAAACACGATTGTAAATCATGTAATATGATAAAGATGTTAGCACAATAATCAATGTGAGTTGTAGTTAATGAGTGAATCTAGTCTGTAAATTCTTGTCAATGAGAGCATATGTCATGCTTAAAATGGATTGACCAAAATCTAGTTATGGGAGATAAGAGATGGTATGATGTTCAATTTTCGGATAGAGATCCGAGACTTTCTTCCAATGAGGGAAGAAGTTACTGATATAATTAGAAAACCATTCTCACTCTCGCCACAGTATATTTCTTTATGTTAACAAAGAAAATTATGTGTCCAATTATAAAGAATACTATTGAGCTTGTGTCCCATCATGATAACTACTGAAAGAATAGATTTATGTGTGAGTTTCTTCAAAAGATGTATGCTCAATATTATCCTACCATGATGGTAAGGAATAAGGATTGGAGATACTAATACGAGAAAGGATGAGATAAGGAAGAACTACACAGTGAACAAAGGGCAAACTAAGTATTGAGTAACTACAACATTGGGAAATATGGACAGTATGAAGTAAAGTACGGTAGGCCGTAGACCATAGATTGACAAAAACTACGAATTTAAATGTGGTTGTATGTCGACCTTGCCATTTACTAAGAAGGAAATGAAGGTAGGATACATAACATATGTTGACCTTGCTATTCATTGAAAATGAACAGAAGTAGGAGACATGAATATTGTCGACCTTATTGTTCATCGGTAGTAATAGAGGTAGGAGACATGAGTATGGTAAACCTTGTTATTCATTAATGGCAAACAAAGGTAGGAGGCATGATGAATGTCAACCTTGCTTTTCTTTAATGATGAACAAAGGTAGGATACGTGATAATTGTTGACCTTGTCGTTCACTAATAAGTAAAATGGAAGTAAAAAACATCATAATTGTTGACCTTGCCATTCATCCATATATTGAATGGAGGTAGGAAATACTATGAGTGTAGACCTTGCCATTTACGAATGAAATGGACGAAGGTAGGAGACAATTATATTAATAGATGAGTAGATTTGTCAATGCTTTGCACAATACATATGGAAATAAAGGAAAAAAGGAGACAAATATCATAGGTTATTGGAGGTATCAAAAGATAAATTGTATATTTTGAAAAATCTCACATATGGACGGGCTTAGTAGATTCGGACTGAACTAAATTAGTGAGATGTGATGTTCACATTCACTAAAGAAAAAGAGAAGAATGAAACAGTAACTTGGTTACGTTTATTCTTCAAAGTAAAGTTGAGATAAGCTTTATGTTAGTAATATGGTGGTGCAATCACATATACTAGACAAGCAAAAAAAGAGAAAACTAAGGAACGAAAATTATAATGGAAGAGTGAATTTCATTAATATTAGTGATGGCCGGTATGTACCATTAATTTTGAGGACAAAATTGTTGCTAAATTAGGGAGACTGTGACGACCCGTTACTTTAAGCATGTGACTAACATTAATTCGAATCTTAATTAATCAGAGTTAGGCTCGTGGTTAAGCCTGGTTTGTCTCGACAAATGTGTGTGTGGTATTGTGTGATGTATTGTGTTTGCATGGATTGTAATATTAATTATAAATTAATAACTGGATAACTGAGGGAACGTCTAATACCATGTGTTGGTCATAGAGGACATACATGAGATGCGAGATAGCGTTGACGCCCGAGTGTGCTCGGTGGTGTGAATTATGTGGTATAGATGTAACTATAGGCGTATAGTTATATATTTATATATATTTTGATATATATATATATATATATAAATGTATATTAAAATGAAAATAACGGGTATTTCATGACATGTGGGACACAAATAGACACGCGGGGTTGATATGTGATACGCGTAGGTCACTAAGCCGCGTGTACGACAAGTGAACTCGGTGGCGTGCGAAAGAATCGAAAAAATCTTATCTGGTTGGTGACCAGCGCACTGGGTAGTGGGGTCCAGAAGATAACTTTGCATATCTCGAGGCAATTATTTTATATTGTTTCACCGCCTCTTCTCTGTATTTATAAACAGAGGGAGAGACTGAGAGAGAGAAGTCACGTAGGTATAGGAAAATTCTACAATGGAGACCAAATAAATACACATGTCATGAGAAGCCCTCAAAATGTGTTGTGCATTATATGTTTTGTACATTTATGTCGCCTCGATTAATGTGTTGAATTTAAATCCAATGGTTCTAAATAGTGTATATCCATGGCATGAGTATATATATTTGGGCTCTATTGTAGAATTTTTCAAATATATATAGGATACTTTTACCATGATAACTAAATAAATACCCATGTCATAGGAGCCTCTCAAAATATGTTGTGCATTAAATGTTTTGTGCATTTTTATTGCCTCGATTAATATGTTTGATTTAAATTCGATGGTTCTAAATAGTGTACCATGATATATATTTATATTTGGTTCTAATAGTAAAAGTACTTCTACCATGAAAACTAAAGAAATACCCATGGCATGGGTACTTTAATATCAGTCCTTAGATTAACAACTAGATTATACTTTAAACATTCCTATTTGGAGTACTTGTTAACCGGTTGTCTCAAGTATTATACGAGGCTCTCAAAAGTTTTATAATTAACGAAACATTAATTGCAGTGAAAGTGTGACACACTGCCAACTCATCAATGACTATTTTTTTTTTTTGAAAACCATCAATGACTATTAATGTATGAATTTTTCTCTCTTCCGTGGACGCAATAAAGTCAAACTCATCTTCCCACATTTCTCCCTTTCTATAATTTCTCCATGCTAATTTCAAAAAAAAAAAAAAAAAACTTCTCCATGCTTGGTAGAAAATTCTTCTCTTTTTTTTACCAAAAAAAAAAAAGCAAACACACACACATTAACAATGAACCACTTATTAATATCAATTACCAAACAATATAATAATATTTGTTTTGACGTCCTTTAATTATTGAATAATATAGAAATTCACATCTTTAAAGTTTAAGAGTTTTATTTAATATCTTTAGAAAAAGAGTTTTGTTATATTTATTTATTTTTTAAAACACGGTCTTTGAACCACATTAACTAAAGCAATTATTTTATTGACATTGCATTTAAATAATAATTTGAATCTTTCTTTAAAAAAAAAGAATAATAGTATGAATCTTAGTAATTGACTGTTATAAAAAAAATATAACTATTACTAAGTAATCTTTTCTATCATTGTGAGCAGTACCACACACAAATCAAAAGTAACAAATTGATGATAAAGTTTTTTTAATTTTGAAGTAATAATTAAAGATGCTACAAATACTACATTTTTTTTCTTAATTTGAACTATTAATAGAATAGTTAATTATAATTTTGAAAGCTTCCCTCTAAAAAAAACTATAAAAGATATATTAATTTGTAAACAAGTTGTTAATTTTTTTATTGTACAGATATAATAGATCAAATATAAATATTTTTTTATAAAGGGATATTGATTTATTCAACTATGTAATTATATACGAAGAAACTTATATTGGTAGAATACATAATAAATGATAGACTTTTTTTCTTTAATATAAGAATAAATGATAGACCGTTATTTGATAATTTAGTTTAAGTATATAATAGATATTAGTATTAGGGGTGTCAATTTTTTGTCCAACTCGCCAGTTTTCTTTTGTATCTAAGCCACTAGGTGCTAATATGGCTCGAGCCGAGTAGGATCACTATGTGGCCATAGTCTAAATTTTTCTATAGCTCTAAAAAAAGGGTTTGGATAATGATTTTTTAAATCTGAGTGAGCCTGCGTAAGGCTTTAATGTTCGAAGTAAAACTGACCCAACCCAAATTTTAAATGCCTATTTTTCTTAAAAAAAATATGTTACTATACAAAAAAAAAAAATATGTTACTACACATTGTTTAACTTTTTAAATTAATTTGCTTAACATAACATTATGTACGTGTTTTGTTTTTGAGTAAAAGACAACATTATATACGTCTTGTAACTTAAAATAATAAATATTTTTGAGAAACACATTGTTTTCCATCATGTACATAATATTTTTTTTGCAATATAAAATAAAGTGTCGTTTCTATAATAAAAATTTTAAAATAATAAATACAACTTGACCACTATTTTTTAAATGGCACCAGAGGGGATTATATTACTATGTGTAGTCTATAATAGTTTTACTACTTAAAAAAAAGTATTTAACAATTTTTTAAAAGTTTTCAAAAGAAAAAAAAAACTCAAGAAATTCAAACAATTGGATAACTCGCTTTAAATAAATCAGGTTGCACAAGGTACACTTGTTCAAAATTAGACCTGGTCTGGTCCAGGCAACAATTATGCTCGTTTATATTAAAAGTTACCCGAACCTAGACATATCTAAACCTGAAACATTGACACCTCTACTTGGTATAATAAATTAATAATAAAATTCTACATAGATTTTAATAGTTACGTGGGCTCATTGAGTCCATTAGGCTCGTCTAAGGTCTATTAGTTCATTGTGATCCATCTAGATTATTTATTATCTGCGTCTACTATGACTTGTTAGGTATGTCCGCTAAACGCCAATAAACTTGAAATTGCTTTTCATGAGTTTGTATATTGTGACAAAGGTGTCTCTTAATTAAGAGAGCAGGGTTCTTCTAAGTTAATTTTTTTTAAAAAAAAACCTGAATATTTAAATTTCATTTTTTTTAAAAGTAAAAATGAATTAAATATATATATATATATCTTCTACAATGGAGCCCAAATATATACTCATACCATGAGAACCTCTAATAATGTGTTATGCATTAAATGTTTTGTTCATTTATGTCGCGTTGATTAATATATTGGATTAGAATCTAATAGTTGTAAATAGTGTATTCATAGCATGAGTATATATTTGGTTCACGGTAGAAGTACTATACACATACACACACACATATATATATTGTTCTGAATATATTTTAATTTCATTTTGTCATGGAGTAGTTAATTTGATTTGTTTCAAAAATCATTAATTTTTGTAAGCTCTAACTTTTTTTTTTGTTGAGTCAATAAGCTAGCTTCAACTATTTAATTAATTCTATTAATTCTATCTACATCGTTATAATTTTTCATAATTAAATTTGAATTTATTCATTACTGTATTTATATTCAAGAATATGTTCTCAAAATAATAATCATGACCAACCCGATCTCTATCTTAAAATTAAAAAAGAATGGCAAGAATAATTTTTTTCATTGACAAAAAAAAGATTTGTTCCTACCAAAAAAAAAAAGAAAAAAAGATTTGTTCGTGAGGATTCTATGTACGACTTTAGTCCTTGGCCATCTTACAAAAGAATGAAATTACAATATAAATCACATTATTGAAATAACAAATGAACACAAATTTAAGTACTTAACCTTTGTCCCACTTGAAAAATGTCAATTATTTATCAAAAGAAATGCCAATTTGATAGCTTGATAGAACAAAAATTAGAATTCCAAGCGCGCACACATATTAGGATCCGTTTCAATTTAAAGGGTGTGCGTCGGCATGCTCATCTTTTTCGGTTGGATTAATTCTGAACAACCCATAATTAGATCTACTACTAAATTACTTTTCTACCCTTAAACGCCACCAGCTCTTCGTCTTCACCAACAAAAATCTCTCCTACCTCCTCACCCCTAATCTGTATCTCCTATCTTAGATCTCTTTCTTTCTCTCACACGAGATCTATATCCTACCTCAGATCACGCTCTCTCTCTTCTTCACTTTCGTCAAGTGCATATCTTTGATCTCGCCATTAATGGTGTCTCGGCAACACCATTAACAACAAAACCCATCTCCATTTTCTTAACCGATTGATGGAAAAAATAAAAGAGAGGTGAGACAGAAAGTGCACTGTTAAGATTGACGAACTTAAAAATGATGCCCAATGAAAGAAAAAAACTAGTCGCTTACATTTCTCCAATAATTAATGTTTTATTGATAAAGACATACAATTATTGCTCTAAGTGTGACTAGCACAGCATCTAACCCAAGTCTAATACAAACCGTAGATGTTAATCTAATGGCTGACATTAAAGTACCCATGTCATGGTAGTTCTCTAGTTCTCTAGAAGGGCGCATATATATATATATAATGTTAAGGGTAAATATTTGTTAAGGGTTTATATATATAATGTTTAGGGTAAATATTTGTCACAGCTAGCTATTGTGCATTGTCTACACATTTTAAATGCATAACTCGAGGTATATTGATGACGATTGATTGTTGAGTGAGACAAGCCTCTCTCTATATATATATACATATCTATTGTATAGAGCATTAGCATATGAAAATCCAAGCATGGCTTCCAGTGGAGAACACATAGACGAAGATTTCTTGTCCGCGATGCAACTAGCCCATGTGGCAGCTCTTCCAATGGTGTTGCGAGCAGTGATCAATCTTGACGTCCTCGAGATCATGAACGGGGCATCAACGGCTCAGATCTCAGCATCAGAGATCGCCTCTCAGCTCCCCAAGCACAGAAACCCAGAGGCAGACGTCGTGCTCGATCGAATGCTCCGGGTGCTCGCTAGCCATTCGGTGCTTACTTGCTCTGTTGATTACAACAAAGAGAGCGGTCAAGTCGAGAGGCTGTACGGGTTGACCCCGCTTTGCAAGTATTTCGTCAAGAATGAAGATGGAGCCTCGCTTTCTCCTTTCTTCCTCTGCTCCGTGCACAAACATTCACTACCTATGTGGTAAGACTGTACTTCTTATTGTTTGATACTCAACCCACACGGGTTGGCTCAACGGTATGAACAAACTTGGGATTATATGAATTAGACGTATAGTCCTAGATTTAATTCTCTGGTACGTCAAGATTATTCGGGTCACTGAGGTACACTCAGGCTATTTACACCAAGGCCTTGTGGGAATAGTTAGGCTCGCCTGAATATCAACGTATATAAAAAAATTGTTTGATAATTCTTTCTCTGGTCAATAATATATATATATATGTCGTTTCTACAAAACACACATATTAAAGAAAGCATTAATTACTGTTCAACATTTTTGCTCATATTTTAATTACTTGATTAACAACAAATGCCCCTGTAGAAATGACGTAATCAATTGGGTTAAGTTGAACACTTCCAATAACGTCGTATAAATGACCCACTAAAAAATTTGTTTCAATAGAAATTTAAGAAACTCAACGAGGTAGGGTAAACTGAAGCTAACTGAATTGGGACACATTGTTGAATTCTATGACCTGTAATTAGTTAGTGGCTGATTTTGAGGATATATTAGTTGTGATCTTTCGGATAGATTAGTTGTTGATTTTCCTAGTTTATCTCCTAGTTTATCTCCTCATTATCTCCTAGTTTATCTCCTCATTATCTCCTAATTTATCTCCTCATTCTTAGCTATTTAGTTTGTATATATGATTGGAAATAATCAATGAGAAGTAGTTCAATTCATCCAATTTGTGTCATTATTCTTCATGGTATCAGAGCAATGACAAAATATGGAAATCAGATACATGGACTCACCTCTTCTTCCTCCACCGAAATATCTTCATCCTCACAACCACCTTCATCTGCTCAAACACCTTTCTCTTCTTCAATACCCGATCCCTTCTCTGCACAAATCACAAACCATAAACTCAATGGCCAAAACTATCTGCAGTGGTCTCAATCAGTCCTTATGTTCATCTGTGGGAAGAGCAAAGATGATCTTCTCTCGAATCAAGAATCGCTCCAAAGGAAGGTGACCACGCTTTACACCCCCGAAGGCCAACAATAATATGGTGATGTCATGGCTCATCAATTCCATGACTCCTGACATTGGTGAAAATTTATTGCTCTATGCAACAGCTGCTGAAATCTGGGAAGCTGCCAAGCTCACATTCTCCAGTTCTGAGAATACATCAGAGATCTTCGAGACCGAAAGTGTTCTTCATGAACTCAAACAAGGTGATCTTTCGGTTACACAATATTATAGCTTGCCGACCCGACATTGGCGAAAATTGATCTTATAGACACTCACAATTGGAAGTGTCCTGGAGGATGGAAAACTCTGCAGATCAATTGTAGAGACTAAGCGGGTTTTCAAATTCTTGTCTGGACTCAACAAGGATCTTGATGAAGCTCGGGCGAGTTCTTAGCACCAAGCCATTGCCCTCAATCGGGAGGCTTTCTCCGTGATTAGATACGAAGAGAGCCGCCGGAAGATCATGTTGGGAGACTCCACAACACCAAGTGTAAACTCAGATGGCTCAGCTCTCTCAGTCTCCAGTGAAAGTCAAGTCACTAAATTCTCCACTGCTAGGAAGAACAGTAAACGACCATACTGCGATCACTGCCACAAACCAGGGCACACTCGTGACACTTGTTGGCAGATCCATGGAAAACCAGTTGATTGGAAGCCACGAAAAGCCTCTTCCGATCATGAACCTCGAGGAAATCTAGTCTCTGCTCCACTGTTCAAGCAAGGACCAATTAGAGCTACTACAAAGTCGATCGCCCGGTCCTCAAGAAGCTTCTCGTAATCCTCCCGCAAATGGCAATGCTCTCATGATAAAAGGAGGTAATATCTCTCTCGATTTCTCACTCTAGAACCGACTACACATCCTCTTGGATTGTAGATTCGAGAGCCACCGATCATATGACTGGTAACCGTGGTTTGTTCACATCTTACTCACCATGTGACAAGTCTATCTCGATCATTATAGCGAGATGGATCAATCTCATCGGTTGTAGGCATTGGAACAAGAAAATCTCATCTCGATTTACAACTCAATTCTCGTTATATGTTCCCACGTTGGATTGCAATTTATCGTCTCGTGCATAAGCTAAATAGAGATTTGAAATGCCTCACTCAATTCACGATGATTCGTGTGTTTTTCAGAGACGGGGACTCGGGAAGATGATTGGCGATCTTTGAAGTAAAGTCGGGATTGTATCTTCGCAAACATTCATCTCTTTCGAATTCTTTGTTGGTATCACAATTCAATAATTCAGATAGAGAAATCATGTTGTTACATTATCGACTTGGTCATCCTAACTTCATGTATCTCTCAAAACTGTTTCCTTCATTATTTAAGAATAAAGATATCAATTCTCTACATTGTGATGTGTGTCCATTGTCTAAGCATACTAGAAATTCCTATGTGTCGAGTCCTTATAAAGCATCTCAACCATTTTCAATGATCCATAGTGATATTTGGGGTCCTTCAAAATTCTCTACTATTACAAATGCAAAATGGTTTCTCTTGTTCATAGATGATCACATAGGCTCACATGGGTTTTTCTATTGAAACATAAATCTGAAGCTTGCAACCTTGTCAAACAGTTTCATGTCATGATCCAAACACAATTCAAAACAAATATTCAAATATTTCATTCTGATAATGGAAGTGAATATTTCAACTACATATTAGGTGATTATTTCAAAACCCACGGCATTGTGCACACTAGCTCATGTGTCAAAACACCTCAGCAGAATGGTATTTCTGAAAGGAAAAACAGACACCTCCTAGAAGTTGCACGCTCAATCATGTTCACAACACATGTTCCAAACCAGTATTGGGGTGAGGCAGTACTAAAGCCTATCTCATCAATAGAATGCCTTCAAGAATATTGAATTTTGCAACTCCATGTCAACTATTGCTTAACAGTTTTCCTCACACAAAACTACTTTCAACAATTCCTCTCAAATTGTTTGGTTGTACAACGTTTGTCCACCTTTATGATCAAAGTAAGTTAGCTCCTCGATCTTTAAAATGCATATTTTTAGGATACTCTCCAACTAAGAAAGGATATAAATGTTATTCCCCGTCTCTGCGAAAATTTTTTCACACTATGGATGTTACCTTTCTTGAAAACAAACCTTTCTATCCTAATTCTTCGATTCAGGGGGAGAATTTGTCTTTGTCGAATCTCGAATCGCATCTATGTGAGGGGGAGAACAATAGTGTCACATACTTTCCTACAAATATCCAACCTGATCATCTCAGTGATCATCTCAGTCCTGTACAATCAAATCCAACAGATTCCTCTCAGACTCAACCTCAAGACTGTCAATCATCTGCCTCAACTCCACTGTCAAATGAAAACCATGAACAAGGTATGTCTGATCCTAACTCCTCTCAGAATTGTGATCATATACCTGTTGATGAGATGCCTATTGCCTTGAGAAGAACTGAGAGAACTCATATACCATATCAGATGAAAGATTTCATCTATTATGGCAAGCTTTCCTCCGAATACAGAGCTTATGTTTCTAACATTGATCAAGTCGTCGCATTCCTAGAACAGTTCAGGAAGCTCTAGCAACACCAGAGTGGAAGAAAGCGACTTATGAGGAAATCAGGGCATTGGAAAAGAACAATACTTGGGAGATCACCACTCTACCACTTAGAAAAAGAACAGTTGGATGTAGATGGCTATTCACCGTGAAGCACAATGTAGATGGTTCGGTAGAGAGACTAAAGGCTCGATTAGTTGCAAGAGGCTACACTCAGACGTATGGGATCGACTATCAGGAGACGTTTGCCCCAATTGCCAAGCAGAACACGATTCGAGTTCTACTCTCACTAGCAAAACTCGGGCCGCCACTTCATCGCTTGATGTGAAGAACGCATTCTTAAATGGTGATCTCTCGAGGAAGTTTACATGGACATTCCACCAGGTTTTGAAAATCTACACTCAAAAGGAAAAGTCTCGCAAGCTTAAGAAATCATTGTATGGATTAAAGCAAAGTCCTCGAGCTTGGTTCAGTCGGTTCTCAGAAGTGTTAAAAAAGGCTGGGTACTCACAAAGTCAAGCTGATCATACTTTATTCTCTAAACATGCCTCTGATGGAAAGATTACAATCCTGAGTGTATATGTTGATGATATCATAATAACTGGTGACAATGAACAAGAGATCATCTGTTTGAAACAATTGTTAGCCAAGGAATTTGAAGTGAAAGATCTGGGAAAGCTGAAGTATTTCTTGGGAATGGAAGTCTCGAGATCTCGTATAGGAATTTCTGTGTCTCAACGAAAGTACACTCTGGATCTATTAAAAGAGACTGGAATGCTCAGGAGCAAACCATCAGAGACACCAATGGAGCCTAATTTAAAGCTTGATGCCAAGGAAGAAGAAGCTGATGTGGACAAAGGAAGATATCAACGGCTTGTGGGAAAACTGATTTACTTAGCAAATGCCAGACCTGACATTTGTTTTGCTGTAAGTTTAGTCAGTAGATTCATGAGTCGTCCCAAGGAATCTCATATGGAAGCAGTCTTTAGAATTCTGAGATATCTCAAGGGAAGTCCAGGGAAAAGATTGTTCTTTAAGAAAAATCAGAGTAGAAGTGTTGATGTTTACACTGACTCAGATTATGCTGGATCTCAAACAGATAGACGATCAACCTCTGGATATTGTTCATATGTCTGGGGTAATTTGGTCACTTGGAGGAGCAAGAAACAATCTGTCGTTTCACGGAGCAATGCAGAAGCAGAGTATCGAGCTCTGGCTCATGGAATATGTGAAGGACTCTGGTTAAAAAAGGTCCTCAACAGTCTCAACATCTCAAGTGAAGACCCTGTTCATCTTCACTCGACAAAGAAGCGACCTTGAGTATAGTCATGTGAACCCACCATCATGATCGTACAAAACACATTGAGGTCGACCGTCACTTCATCAAGTGAGAAGATTGAATGCAAGATTGTTGATCTACACTATGTTCCTTCTAAGCATCAAGTAGCGATATCCTCACAAAGGCCCTTCCAAAGTTGTCATTCCATTCCTTATGCAAAGAAGCTAAACCTCATAAACATTTATGCTGTTTAGCTTGAGGGGGAGTGTTGAATTCTATGACCTGTAATTAGTTAGTGGCTGATTTTGAGGATATATTAGTTGTGATCTTTCGGATAGATTAGTTGTTGATTTTCCTAGTTTATCTCCTAGTTTATCTCCTCATTATCTCCTAGTTTATCTCCTCATTCTTAGCTATTTAGTTTGTATATATGATTGGAAATAATCAATGAGAAGTAGTTCAATTCATCCAATTTGTGTCATTATTCTTCACACATTGATTACGAGAGATTAAAATCATTTGAAAACATGGTCATCAATTGGAAAAAATTGACTACAATAAAAAAGGTTTGATTTATGTAGTCAAACCCCAACTAATTTAAGATGGAAGCAATGTTTTTGTTATCGTCGTCGTCTTAATTTTCGTCAATCGTTGCAGGTATGGCCTAGAAGATGCGGTGCTTGATGGTGGAGTTCCAGCTGAGAAGTTTACTGGAATGACTGATTATGAAAATGTAGCCATGGACCCAATATTCAACAGCTTATTCACTAAAGCAATGTCAGATCACTCGAACATTATCATGAAGGAGCTTCTTGAGAAATACAAAGGGTTTCAGCAGGCGAAAGTGTTGGTTGATATAGGTGGTGGCATCGGAACCAACATCAACTTAATTGTTTCAAAGTACCCCACAATTAAGGGCATTAATTTCGATTTGCCTCGTGTCGTGGAAACCGCTCCATCCTATCCAGGTATTTCAGATAAGCCTCGAAGCACACAAACTTCTGTATTGACCTACTAAATAGAACATATGTTCTCATATTTTCTAATTTTCTTGAGAATTGGTATTAATCACAAAGTAGTACTCCCTCCGTTTAAAAATGTAAGTCGCTTAAGGTAAGGGCACAAGAATTAAGACAGTCTTAATTATAAGTGTAATTTATATCTACGTCTTTTGACATTAAATGAATTGAAGAATTGAAGAATCATAAATATTTGAATTGTGTAAAGATAAAATAGATAAAAAAGCAATAAATACACTATCGAATTCCGAAAACGACTTACAATTTTGAATAAGAAGTTTTTGCTAGAACAACTTATATTTTTAAACGGAGGGAGTATATATTATTGTGGAGTTGCTTTGTAGGATCTTTGTTATACCGTACAAAATATGGCTCCGAATTGCACCGTACGGGTGTCAATGGGGAGGTGATGTGGATGTGGATGAGGATAACCCATCCCCGATCCCCCATTTGAGAATTCATCTCCTATCCCCATCCCATGCAGGGATGGAGAAGAAAATCCATCCCTGCTGGGATGGAGAATCTATGAAGAAAAATATTTTTTTTATTTAATTTTTCACAAAAAAAACTGTATCATCATTTTCCCTACGAGAATCTCCATGAGGAAGATTTTTGCATTTGAATAATTCATGTCATACAATAAAACAATCTACTCTAAAATAAATTAATAACCAAAATTTATATCATACATATACATGGTATAACAACTTTTATTTTTTTAATTAACTATGAGTATCCAGACACTTGTCTGACTAGTTACATGGTGGCTCGACTTTTGGCTGTTATGGAGAATCGAAACTGAGGTCGTGCGATTAATCCACACAGCCTTGTCTTCGCCCTTACCACTAGGTCACACCCGTCTGAGTTTACATGGTAATTAATAATAAATTTTTTCCTATTCAGAGTATATACCGAGATCTTCATAAATGCATACTCTTTTGGGCTCTAAGGGCATCTCCAACCAGCGCCATTTTGGCGCTGGTTGGGGTGCCATGTGGCAAAAATGGCGCTGGGTTGTTTCAACCCAGCACCATTTTGCTGTGCGCCATCCTACGTGGATGGCGCACAGCTACAGTGCCGCACCAATTTGGTGCGGCACTGTTCACAACGCCATAATATTTTTTTTTTTTTTGGTAAAGGCACATATTAATTTATTGTTTAATTATTTATTAGATAAGTAATTGATTAATCTTAATAAATTAATTTTATTAATATGTAGAGCAATATATTTAAAATATATAAAAGATTCAATTTTAAGAAAAGAATAAAATAATAATAAAGTAAGATGGTGTAAAAGATAGTGTTGCGGGTTGGAGATGGTTTTAAAATTTAGTGTAAAAGTTACACTAAAATGGTGCAAAAGTTGCACCATTTTAGTGTTATGATTGGAGATGGCCTAATAATATATAAGCACGCTTGTTTTCTAGCTACAGAATTGGAATAACAGTAAGGGCGTCTGCACTACTTGACCGTGCATCATGGAGCCATGCCAAAGAAAATGAGAGGATAGAACTCTATCAGTACACATTGTACATAATTTATTTTTTTTGATAAGTAGGAGGCCCCAAGGCCAATACATTATCAATCGACTAAGGAACTGCGAAGTAAGACTTCTAATAGTTCCCTCTTGGAACCTTGTTCAGTCGCAGTCCATGAGTTCGCGAAATTGATGAAGCATTAATGTTAAGCATATGTACGTGTTGAGGATTAATCTACTTAATTGATTGTAGGTGTTGAACACGTAGGAGGAGACATGTTTGTTAGCGTGCCAAAAGGGGATGCCATTTTCATGAAGGTTAGTAATCTTTTTTATTTTTAATAAGGAAAATAATAAAATGACAAATCTATGTCACACGGTGCTAGACAAATTAGCTCATAGGAGCCATCTATGTGGTCTCAACTCGTGTATTATGTACTGAAATCTTTGTAAGCCGGCATCGCGAGGTGCGCATAGACGGCTCTTGTGAGCCCGTATGTCTTGGGATGTGACATATCCATTGTCATTCTAACGCTTCTCATTTTTAAATATATATATATATATATATATCATATCATGGAAACCCCTCAAAATATGTTGTGCATTTATAAATTAATGTGTTTTGGATTAAAATCCAATAGTTGATTTTCTATTATTAGATAGTTGGACTCACGTTGGTTGCTTCAGAGAGGAGTGCTCATCATATATTTTCAGAATTTACTTTTTTTTTCATAATCCAGAATTTACTTTGTTGTGTAGAGATCAATATACAATTATTGGTTTCTCTTGATGTAGATATTTTATATTATGATTTCTGACAGTAGTTTGCTCTATGAATCTTTGAGTTCAAGCTCTTTTTCTTTTTAACTTTACATAGTTGGCTTGATCTATTGAATAAGTAATTGATTATGGAGTTTTATTTAGGTGCTTGGATGGGTTTACTAATTAAATATCAAAGTTGACAGACTTAGGTATATTTCAATAAAAAAAAAACTATGTGTTATTCTATGACATAATTTTATATACAACTTTTTTTCTTCATTTTTTTAATCACTATTGGTAAATAACATGTCTTTTTTAGATTAACTAATTTATTTATCAATATTGATAATTTAGTATGAGTTTATTATGTTGTATTCAACATTTCTTTCATGTAAGTCTCAATTGTTGGTTATTGGTAGGGACCTTGTGTCTTCATCTTCATTGTTTTGATTATTCATATGAAGATTTATATTTTCTGGTTTGATGCTTTTTTTTTGTGGAAATTGATGTATATATTTTTGAGTAATCATACTTTACGAGTAATAAAAAAAAATTATTGACTTAATTTTCATGAGCGTAGCGAGCGGGCTGATTCGTGCGAGTATATATATCAAATTAAATAAGTTCCCATAACATGAGAATTATGTTTTATGTTGTTTCTTTACAAAAATGTTCTTATGCCATGTATTTAATGTTGTCAGCACTAAAGACCATGTTTTAGGTATTAGGAAAATCCTAGGTGTACGTCACGAATCGCACATCAGAATGAACATCCTGTTCTGATGGCAGTGCAATGTACCTCGAGATGTGATGCATGTGCATCCCGAGGTGCAACACATGAGCATCAAAATGCGATGTACGTTCTGATGTGTGATTCCAATATACGTGTATTAGTGCCCTTAGTATTAAATGTACAAATTTCTTGACCATTGTTTTTAAACTAAAGATTTTAAAAATTGTTTCATTCATTGAAACTTTTTTAGTTCCTGTGATAGTAATACCCTGTCAGCGTGCACCAAAATTATGAATTTCTTATAGTTGATCAAATTGTTATTGGCACAAAATTTGTAGTGGATACTTCATAATTGGAACGATGAACGGTGCTTGAAATTATTGAAGAAGTGCTTTGAAGCTCTACCACAGGGAGGAAAGGTGATTGTTGTAGAAGGGATTCTACCAGTAGTTCCCAAAGCTGATAATGCTACCAAAATTATATTTGCATGCGACATGTTAATGATGGTGCACTTGGGAGCGAGGGAGAGAACTGAAGAGGAGTTTGAGGCTTTAGCTAAAGAGTCTGGATTTACCAGTATTACTTTGGCCTGCAATGCCTACGACATGTGCATCATCGAATTTCACAAATGATTTTGTGATTTTAGACTGGTTGAGCAATTTCATGCTGTATGACATAATAATGAAATTTTAAATGTTACCTAATCAAGAAGTTAGATTAATGTATTGGAAGATCATAGTAGTATTGTTGGAGTTTTAGTTTTACTTTTAGTTTTAATCTTGAGACACTTTTTTTTGCCTACGCTAATAAAAAGTGTCCACAATTTCTTTTGAGGTAACTATTTCAACCGGTTAAACCTATCTCTCTACCTAATCTTAAAATATAAAATTCTTGACTAAGCCACTAATTGAGTTAATAACCACAATATCCTTGTACAAAACCCACCCTCCCTTCTACCTCTCTTGGCGATTGTGGTAGCAAAAATTCGAGATCCTGTCCCTTCCACAGCCATCAAGCAGCCCTCGAGGTTGCCTTATGTGTTCGATTTTTGTTTTTGATTGTATCGGTGACTAATTGATTGAACTTGCTATGTTTTGATTTTAGGTTTACATTAGATCTCTCCCTTTCTATAGTTTGTGTTGGCATTGATGTTAAGTGCTTTTTTTTTTATTTAGTGGACTGACTCGTTATTCAACATAAATATAAAAGGTCATCCAACTTTATTTTCTGTAACACTTTGATCACAAGAGATTAGTTTATAACTTGATTTAGTGGTGCGGTAGTAATGGAGGTATAGGAATGGGGCTTGATGAAAAGTTCATTATGGATTCATGGTTATCAAGTTATAAGGATACAATGTGCATACCAATGAAAACATAGCATCTAATATTCAACGCACCTGCTCGTTGACTAACAAATTATAATAATTTATTTTTTAAAAATATTTAACTATTCAAATATAAAAATATCAATCTCATAAATAAACAATATTTGCTATATATCTTTCCGAAAAGTTGAGTTTCAGGAAGCGCACTTAAGAAATTGCATTTTTCAGGATATTAGATAAATGGACCAAAAACATACATCTATTAAGTTCCCATGTGTCTTCAGGGGTTGTTATAGGGACTTCCATTAGTTTTTTCTGCCAAACCATCGTCAAAAACATTTCTATTCAGCACATATATATGGCGTATTTGTGTGGTAAAACTGTTAAATTCCTCCAAAGAAGCCATAATAACTTTTGGGATTTTTGTTTTTTAATCAAAACATAGTCAAAAACATATCTATTGAGTGCATATGGAGCATTTGTGTAGAAAACTGTTTTTTTTTTAAATTTTTTATTATTATTATTATTTGTCAAAGATTTGTGTTGAAAACTGTTAAATTCCACAAAATACGCCATAATAAATGTTCTCCGTTTGAAGTGAATCACATGGCTTCCACACACAAACACAAAAGAACAATAAAACGTTGGGAATAACAAGAGAACGGTACAGGGTTTCTCCTCCACCTGTCTACGTGATGAGGTCAGACCTAGCTAGCTGTCTATCTAAACGGAAGTGAATTTATTAAAGTTAAGAGGTATAATGTTGATAAAATTTACTATTAAAAACGTCTCACATGTATGATGTAGATGTGTTTTTATATTTGAGTAGTGCTACTTGGACTCATGAGTCCGGACCCTTAGGGGGTTTTTTGAAAATTTTTTATTTCAAAGTCATCCTCAAGCAATCAATGACTTCAAAATTATAACTTGTAACACTCCTTTAATATTTACAAAAATCTCAAAAACCTCCCTTTGAGTCCGGACCCTTAGTGTCCAAATAGATTTTTTGTTTATATTTTTGTCCTCTCCACTTAGGGTTACAAGTGAGGCAGGGCGGGGTGGAGATTGAAGATACCGTCCCTGCATCCTCTGAGGTGCGGGGCGGAGATTTATCTTCAAAATTCTTCACAGGCCAAACTTTGCCATCCCACAACCCGCCCCGCCGGATTTTCGTGGGACGTAGATTTTATATAAGTCTATGTTTTGATTCACAATCTTTAGTCTTTTTTATGTCCTTATTAGATGGACATACAATGCGTCTTTACCTAAGTACTACTAGTTTTAAATTTTATATGATTAATTAGAATAAGTCAATCATACTAATTTACAATTGAATATCTGTCAAATATATTTTTTAATCAATTGTATGCTAATGATATTTCAAGGGGTAGGCTTAATTAATCAACGTTTGTTCTAGAACATTATCGAAAACTACATACTGATGATTAATTGATTTAATTCGCTTATTGATTATGATTATATAATTGGTTTATTATGTAATTTCATTCGTGGACTTTATGTTTTGATCTTTATCTTTAGTCTTCTTTTTGTCACTTGACAACTTTATCAACTATGTTTTTTTGCTCTTTTCGAATTTTTGATAGCTATTTGATTTTCGGTGTTTTTTAAATTCGGATTTTTATGTTTGAATATTTATTCCGATCTCTTTTTTATTTTTCTTTTCAAGAGAAAACAAAAATATTTTAGAAATGGCATATACTGATCGACAATCTATGTATGCATCGTTTAGATCAACGACCTCCCTTTTTTTAGTTTATTCTACAAGATGTCAATTTGTTATATATCCTTTATAGTGACAATAAAATTTTAATTAATCATTTTCCAAAAAAATATAGCTTCTATTCATAAAGTATTAAATTGGGATTTCACCAATATTTACATAAGTTTTTTTTTTCTCTTTTTATCACTTCCTTTTTTCTCATCAAATTATTTTTTAACTAATATATTGACATTTAATTAATTATTTTTTACTAATATATTTTTTCAATTTTTTTTCTCATTGGGTGGGGTACGGGGAGGGCGACGGAGATTCCCCGTTGAGCGAGGAACGGGGTGGGGCGACGCCGATTCCCCGTGAGGCGGGGTACTGAGAAAACTCGCAAGGTAAGGGTAATCCCCGCCCCTACCCCCCCCCACCCCACCCCACCCCACCCCACCCCCCCAACCCACCCCACTATGCTGGGCAAACTTTTGCCCCGCGCTCCGCCTCGACGAGGGCAAAAAAGCGAAGAATCCCCGCCCCGTCGGTGCAGGGCCCTGCGGGGGATAGAGATTTTTCACCTCACTTGCAACCTTATCCCCACTTTTACTCTTTTGTCTACGTGGCGTGTTACTATTTGAAGACATTATCAACATTACCTTCCCAATATTAACAAAACCCTTCAGGGACAAAAGTGTAAAAACATATCTACATTATACACGTGGCACATTTTTAATGATACACATAAGTACATCATCAACATTACACCTCTTAACTTTAACAAATCCACTGACACATAAAATTGTGAAACGAACCACATGGTTTTGGGCCCATTACAGAGAAAACATTGCCTTTTAAAACGCCATGTTTTGCGGGAATTAAGTATCTTCAAATTGTAACGAAAAAGAGCAAAAGCATTAACATATGAAACTGTTGTAGCCTTTGGAACAGTATCTGTGCAAATGAGAAGAGAATAGGAAAACAATTGCCTTTTAAGACCCCATGCCATACTTATTTAGTGAATAGATTCACCTAACCATACTCGCCTATGTATTTGCGATGCAAGGTTACATGTCCTAAAGTGCATAACATTGTGCCACATAAGCAAGTGTGGTCAGATGAGTGTGACCTTTCTTTTTAACTGGTTGAGCATTCGTAACCTTCACCTTCAAGGCAGAAGACAAAGGAAAATATTCTCAGTTGGAACAAACTAGAGTTTGGTTACCTGCCGACACATAGAAATGATTTAATACATAAAATAGCTCAGCTAGACAGTGAAGAGTGGCTACCCAGCATGGAGAAGTGGGGAATAAGGAAAAAATTGAAGCAAGAGTTGGATCATGTGCTTCTCATGGAGTGTCGACTCACTCACCAAAAATTGAAAGTAAAATGGGCTAAAGAGGGGGACTCTAACACTCAGTTTTTTTCATAAAATCCTCAATATTCGAAAAGGGAGGAGTGTGATTTATAGGATCCAAACCAATTCAGGAGAGTTCACTGAAGATCCTGACACAGTGGAAGAAACCATCCTCGCATTCTATAAGAATTTATACACTACCCCTATGCCGCATAACTGGATAATTCAAGGTGTGGCATGGAAGCCCATTGAACAAAATATGGCACATGCCCTTGAAAGGGAATTCACGGAGGAGGAGGTGTGGTGCGCGGTGTGTAGTTGTGAAGGTGACAAGGCCCCGGGACCCGACGGTTATACAATGACGGTGTACAAAGAATGCTGGCGAACTCTTAAGGATGACATCATGGGCGTATTGAAGGAATTTTATCGTAATGGGGTGGTTAGTGCTTTGATGAATCACACCCATATTTCTTCGATCCCTAAAGGTTCTAACTCGGGACGTGCCAGATTTTCGGCCTATTAGTTTGATTATATCTATTTACAAAATCTTATCTAAAGTTTTGGCATTGCGGCTGAGAGATGTTATTGGACATACTATTGGTAAGGAACAAAATGCGTTTGTTCCGGGGAGACAAATGCTTGACTCGGTCCTTATAGCGACTCGGTCCTTATAGCGAGTGAAGTTGTAGAGTATGTAAAGAAAAAGAAGAGAAACGGATTTGTCATCAAACTTCGCCAAGGCTTATGATTGTGTTGAGTGGGAATTCCTTGGCGATGTGTTAGAAATGAAGGGGTTTGGAGAACGGTGGAGGAAGTGGATTTGGGGATGCGTCTCATCGGCTAACTTTTCGGTGTTGATCAATGGAAGACCAAAAGGCAAATTTAAAGCGCAACGGGGCCTTCAACAAGGCAATCCTATGTCACCATTCCTATTTTTGCTTGTGGCGGATGTACTCGGTAGGATGCTTGACACGACAAAGCAACACCATATGATTCGGGGCTTGAAAGTGGGTTTAGGGTAGGGAGGAAGTGCACATTTCCTATCTACAATTTGCAGACGATACTTTATTGTTCGTGGAGGGGGAGAAGGAAGCCGCAAAGAATATAATGAAAGTTGTTCACACGTTTTGCACTATATCGGGGTTACATTTGAATATTCAAAAGTCACCGTTAGTGGGTATCAATGTAGAAGACATGGATGTTACATCTCTAGCTCAGGACATTGGATGTGTGGTGGGGGAGTGGCCATTCAAGTACCTTGGCATGCACTAGGAGGAGACCCAACTTTGACTACTTTTTGGGCCCCTTCGGAAGATGACCAAAAGACTTGATGGGTGGAAAGGGAGTTGCTTGGGGGTGAGACTCACTATGATTCTCTCGGTTCTAGAAGCATTTTCGTCGTTCTACATGGCTCTTTATCGAATTTCGGCGGGTGTTGCCAAACATGGTGAGAAACTAATGCATAATTTTCTATGGCAGAAGATGGGGTCGAATGCATTGTATTCCTTAGCTGCATGGGACCAAGTGATGAAACCGAAACTGGAAGGAGGCTTGGGTGTTACTAGTTTGAAGGAGAAAAATAAAGCAATGTTGACAAAATGGTTATGGAGATTCAAAAATGAAAGGGAGCCGTTGTAGGTACATATTGTTGGTAGTATATATGGTCGAGATGATAATGGTTGGGATCCAGGGAAAAGATTCAAACCAACCAAGCATTCACCATGGAAAACTATTGTCGAATGTCAAGAATTCTTTATTGAAAGGGTACACTATAAGGTGGGAATGACCAACAAATACATTTTTGGAAAGATCGGTGGAAGGGCGACAATGCTTTTTGTGAAGATTTTTCACTAATCTACAGCCTTGCAAGACAGCGCAACGCCTTCATCTCAGACATGATAAGAATGATAGGGGACCAACAGGACCCCATACATTGGGAGCTTCAACTGCGGCGGCAGCGTCGACTGAATGTACTGGAAAGGGCTGAAATGGACGAGCTTCATACCAGAACGACGAATGTACAAGTAAAAACCCATATGACTGATAAACGCTTATGGAAGTGGGGTACTACGTACAACCTCGTTTACAGTTAAATCTGTTACTAGTGCTCGTATCTCCCGTGGAGTCCCAGTGAATTGTGACACCTACACCTTACTATGGTAGGCGACAACACCACCAAAGTTTAAATTTCTCATATGGTTAATCTGGATGAAGAAGATCAGCGTTGCTGAAGTACTTCAAAAACGTCAACAAGACCTCTGCATATCTCCTCATAGATGTATTCCATGTAAACATGAAGAAGGATCAGTTGATCACGTTTTCATAAGATTTGGATTTGCACAACAAATATGGCGCTAATTGGCAGTGGACTTGGAGATGGAGTGGCCCAACCCAAACACCATCCAAGAGGCCTTAGCTATGCAAATCCAGGGGGCAGCAATACGCAAACGATGAAGAATATGGCACACTAGTGCGCAAGCTGCATTATGGTGGATATGGGTTGAGAGAAATCAAAGGTTGTTCGACGAGCACGACAGAGAATGGATAGAAGTTTGGGAATCTATTAAGAGGGCAGTGGCATCCAATCTATTGGGCGACATTGAGTTCAAGCATGCTACATGGTCAGATCTGAATGGGAAGTGGGCAAGGTTATTTTGAGCAGACAACGAAGGTTCAAGACTCCCTGCTGGGCAGGTGTTATATGTATTTTGGGGGTTGAAAGCGTTGTATTTTTCTTCTTTCCACTTTTGTATGTCCCACGCCACCTAAACTCGGGTTTAACCTAGTTGATTCGGTGTGAAGGTGGTACCACGAAGATACAATGTTTCATCAATGACTCGTACTCAGAGTGGGGGAGTTGAGGTTTATGAGGGAATGACACGTTTTTCCCCTATTATACTGGTAGGGTTTTTTTCGGCCTTGTTTTGAAAAACACATTGTTTCTCGCCATTTTAATTACTACAATTCATTGCAATTGGGCTATAATGAATAAAGTCTCGTTCCTATAAAAGAAAACCTTCACCTTCAAGGCTTCAATACTTATATCCCTTTTTTGCAAATACATCATTAACTTATGTAAGATCTATATTTCGATCCACCAATCCCCAACAATTTTCACTTGACACTGAAATCCATCCAACAGTCTACAATGCATGATATGTGTCGCTATCACCATGAACAAATCATTTGAGAAACACCTGCAACCATATGAGTATTGAGCCATCACCAGTCCGGCATCTCCACCTTAACTAGCATGTCCTGTCCCCAGCTAAGCAACCAACATTGATACCAATGCGCTCGTCTACGCAAGCTCATGGGTCTAACTAGGAGTTTAGGATTGATATTGTCCCCAATATAGCTACATTTAACTCACATATATGATAGTCCACTGTAATATTAGGGGGAGATTACAAAATCACTGTAATATTTGGGGGAGATTACAAAATCATGTATGATTTTTATTTTCAAGGATTCCTGAGTTATCTTTGTGAATCAGATTGACCACCATACTCCGAATGGTCAAGCACTCAGGCTTTGTATTAAAGTGTGAGTTGGAAAACATGCCCCTTCAAAAGCTTAACTTAAGGTGATACACCTGACGCTACAAAAAACAATGGATTTAAAAATAGAAAATTCTGTCTCTAAACCCTATATTTTCTGTTGCAAAACAGTTTGGCAACGAAATTAAAAATGGATCAGTACCTGTATCTAAAACCCTCGTCCCTAAATTTTAGAAACAAAATTTCCAGTCTGTTTATAAATTTTGCAATAGATTTTCTGTTGCTATCTGTTGCTAAAACAAGTATGGGTTTCCTCCCATGTTGTTTCTAATTAGCAACGGATAGCAACGGGTTTAGAAACGGAATATAAGGTTTAAAAGTTTTGGCTTCCGTATCTGATTCCATTTCAATTTTTTTTTGGTATGAATATATTCACAAAAAAAACCAAAATCAGAGAAGAATTGCCAAAAATGAATTCCAGGATTTAATGAATTCACATAATTCAAAATATATTTCAAAATTTAACCAAGCACAACATTGAAGTCCAAAAAAAATAATTTACAAAAATATAATCAAACCTTACAATAGAGAAAGACAACATTCCAAAGACTTGCACATAATTGTATAGAATAAGAAAGAAAATAAAAGAAGTAACTAGCTTGGCCATTGAAGTTATTGTTGGAAAGATAAAAAAATGTGAAGCTTTGAAGGTCTCCCAATCTCTTGTGGCGTAGGACCTTCAATATGGTTCTTCTACAAGGGCCTTAAAACACACAAGAAGAAAAGCTTTAATCATTAAATCTACCAACATAGATATATATATATATATATATATATATATATATATATATATATATACCAGTTGACAAATAACTACGCTCGCAGGAATTAATTCAACTACAAAAATATACTTTTATTATTCAAAAAATGAAATTATGATTATTTAAAAGTACAACAATAACAACAACAACATAGCCTCAATCCCAAATTAATTAGGGTCAACTACATGGTTCAAACTCTTCCATCGTGCACGATTTAGTGCAGATGTGTTTGATCCATTTCATGAAGAGTGACAAAAGTTTTACGCTGGCTATGTAGCGGCACAATGTTCTACATAGGTGGAGTTTAATATAAAAGAATACCCAAACTATTTTAGACATTACTGATAGTTGTAAGAGATCTCAAAACTAATAGACTAACAACAACAACATAGCCTTAGTCCCAAATTGATTGGGGTCAACTATATGGATCAAACTTTTCCATCATGCTTGGTTTTCAAAACTAATAGACCACAAACACTAAAATTCAAAACGTAACTACTTCATCTTCCTAGCATTTAAAATTATCAAAACAAAGAGAACATGTTTGAGCAACAAGAAATAACACAAAGAACAACTTATCACACTACACTGAGATGTAACCTGTGAACAAACATGATATATTAAATACAAAGGCATAATCAAAATGAAAGGAGTGATGAATAAAATGAGTCATCTCCTTATTCAGTGGTGATTATTGGACCTCCATGTAAGTATTCTTTTAATATAAGAATTAGATCAAATAGAGACTTACCTGCGGAAGCAATTTGATAGACTCGTAAAACCCAAAGATCTTATCACCCTCATGAGCCTTAACACATTCGACACATTGTTTGATGATACAAGTGCCCTTTGATAGGCTTGAGGGAAAGCCATTCAACTCCCACAATAAATACAAATTCCCATTAAATTTGGTTGATTAATGACATAAGTTATATTTTGGTTAATATGTAAACATAAATTGAAATCGTGAGACACATAATGGTCTAACATTCTCCCACTTGTCTCACATTTCAATAATGGAGGTCATATATAGCATAATGGTTCTCACTTGACCCACATTACGACCAAACATTATATAATTTGATTAGCGCGCATATATATTTGGCATCATTACATCATTATAAAATAAATTAGCAGTGAGAGTCATAGCGGCTATACATCAAAATAGGACATATCCCCTTGCATGTACCATGAGCATTACTAATTTATTTTAAATGATTCATAAACCATAATGTCTGTGTCAAAGACTAAATTTACTTTCAATCATTGAGTATAAATGTTCACATCTATTAGTAGAATTAGCACAATAAATGAGATCTCATAAACATAAACATAAACATTTTATCAAAAAACAACAACATAATCAAATCCCAAATTAAAAATCATTTAAGAATTACAACCAAGACCCATTACGTCGACATGCTCTTTAACGTCTTTGGTGGTAATCTTTTCATTAGAGGATTTGTAACCATAAGATCTGTGCTAATATGTTTAGTTGACACATTTCTTTTGAACTTCTTTAACGATAAAGGATTTTATCTCTATACACTTTATACCAGTTGAAAATTGGTCATTTTTTGGAGAAAATTATAACTGCAGAATTGTCATATTAAATCGCTAATGGCTTGAAGATTGAGTTAATAATAGCAAGCCCTTAAATGAAGTTCCTCAACCAAAATTCACAATTTGTAGCTTTAAACTACAAACTCAGCTTTCATAATAGAAGCAATCATAATTGATTGCTTAGCCCTTAAAAAGGTTTTCTCTATTAGTGAAAAGAAAAACATGCTCAAAAGTAGACTTTCTAGTGTGAAAACAACCAGAAAAGTCTATGTCAGAATAGCCACTACCTTTAAAGTTATTAGACTTTTTATAAGTGAGCATGTAATCTTTTGCCCATTATAAATATCGTAATGACTTTTTTGCAGCTCACCAATGGACCATGCAAGGGTTACTTTGGTAGCATCCCAACACACCAACGGTAAAACTGAAATTTAATCTGGTATATTGTTTATTTCAATGTTCTGAAGAGAAACTCATTTAATTCATAAAGTATATTGAGATCACTCTTGTCAAGAAAATATCATCAAAATATGAAATTGCTCCCACTGACCTTCAGATATATATGCATCAATTAACAACACTTTTCTTAAGTCTGAAGGATGTTATGGTATCATTACTTTAATATACCATTGACGGAATGCTAGTTTTAATTCATATATTGACTTCTTAAGTTTGCAAACTAGGTGTTCATTTCCTTCTACTATTAATTCATATAGACTTCATCTAAACTCCCACTCAAAAAAATAATCCTTACATTCATTTGGTAGGATTGAGTGTGAAATTATCAACGTATGCCTATATGAATTATTCATAATATTGATAATATTGTGTTTTCGTTTGGGTAAAAACACAAGATATTTTATTATGTAAGTAAAAGATTAAAAATATATGGTACCTTTGGGTATCCATTCCATTTTTAACTTATCATAAAACTAAATATGCACATTACTAAAACATGGTGCACCTTTGGGTCTACCATAATATTTTAGTAATTCTTTTATGTATAATCATAAAATATTAGTTCATATATTACTAAAATGTGGTGCGCCTTTAGGCCAAGCATGATATTTACTAATCAATAAAAAAAAACAAGAAGATGAGGTACCTTTATGGATATCTTTCATCGTTCTTAATTATCATTAGCTGAACTAATATACATTAAATCATATTCATTATAAATTACTAGAAAATAATTCACCTTTTGGGTTGAATCACGTTCTAATAATTATCATAAAATCATAAGAAAATGCGTATGAAAATTCACATAATTTTGATGTGTTAAACTATTTAGTTGGATCACTTTGGTGATTAATCCAACTCCTACTATAAACAACAAATTATATTCATAATATCAACAATAATGCATTTTCTTTTATTGTCGCATATGTAAATGTCAGTTTGTTATGCATTACTAAAATGTTGTAAACCTTTGCGCCAACCATAATATTTTAGTAATTTGCATTTGTTGCATAAGTATAGCTAGGTCACTTTGGTGGCAACTAACTCAAAAAATAATTCCATATGATAGCTAATATTTACTTACATCAAAATTATATGCAAGTGACAAAAGATTCCATAATTCTATAATATAAGACATCATGGCATTTATCACGGCAGAATTGAGAATATCGTAATTTAATGCCAAATTTGACCAAAACTAAATAGGGGTTTCTAAAGGTAATATCATGGTAGTTACATATTATATTATTTATAAAAGTCACTACACTATGTCTTAATCCTCATATAATTATTTTTGGTAACTCCTTAATTATTTGAGACATCAAAAGAATTGTAACCGAAGCCACATTAATTTAATTATGCATTGATCTTGCATAATTTAATATTTCTATAACCTCAATATTTATGGGCTTTTATCGTGATTGCCATAAGGTAAATAAAATATAACCGTCCTTTAATTATTAAGATATTTCTCAAGAAGATAAACGGTTCATCATCTTCTTCCTAAGCCACATAACAGTGAGTGATGGATCATATGAATGGCATACATAAGACAAATCAAGTGTTTGCACTTGATCAATTGTTTACAATATTCCAAAAGTAGATCTATAATTCAATTATGTCTTTTCATTTGAACCACAAGGATAGTCTAAACATGTTTTACAGTAGCATAATCCACTGTTTGTAAAAGTGATTAAATGTGTACTATCATAAGAACAATATATACAACTAATCTATCGATAATCCCATAATCCCATAAAACGGTTTTCTATGATTACTCATGTTAGATTACATGATTAGTTTCATTTTGAAGACAATAGTGATTTCAAGAATTAGCGAGAACAACAAACAATTTGTTCTTGTCTCTCTTTAAAAATCATGGACAATGGACTTAGATAAAACATAAACAAATTATAATCTAGTCAACACCTCAAGCTAGATCAACATAAAACATTTGTGGAAAACTCTACTGATCTGGCAGGCTCTGATACCACATGTAAGCATTCTTTTAACATAAGAATTAGATCAAATAGAGAATTACCTGCGGAAGCGATTTGATAGACTCGTAAAACCCAAAGATCTTATCTCCCTTATGAGCCTTAACACATTCGACACATTGTTTGATAGTACAAGTACCTTTTTAGAGGCTTGAGGGAGAACCATTCAACTCCCATAATAAATACAAATTCCCATCAAATTTGTAACATAAAGGGAGCTTAATGGACATAATGTTGATTAAAGACATAAGTTATATTTTGGTTAATATGTAAACATAAATTGAAATCGTGAGACACATAATGGTCTAACACTTCATTCTGTAGGTTCCTTTTCATACTTAAACAAAAAGCTTCTTCCCTAACCACAAGAGAGATAGAGAAGGAGAGAGCGAATAATCTGCTAAGAAACACAAGTATTGAACAAATGGAACCTGAACAGATGGTTGAACATTTGAAGAAGTCTTTCTAAAACCCATTACAAACTTTCCTTAAAGATCTTTGTGACTAAATATTACTGAACAAAGAAAGCTTTGGTCTCAGTTCCCAAAATAGATAAAAAAATAAATAACAGATAATCGGAAAAAAAAAAAAGGAGAAATACATTCCAAGACAGTAAAAAACAGGCATCAGAATCACAAAAAAGAAGAAGATGAAATAGCGGAAAGAAGAAAACTGAGATTCACCCAAAGAATCACCTTCAATTCATAAAATTGCCCCATCTTTAAGAGAAATGGCAAATAATAGAAAGAATAAAATCTCGAAATTACTGAAGAAGTTCAACACAGGCACAAACAAACATACTAAGTATGTTAATATAAAGCGTTACCTATAACACTATGCAAACTTTTCAATTCTTATATCTATATAATCAATGACTAAAATGTTTTTATTTGTAGCAACAATTAGAAGTGCCCTGTGAAAGCTTGATTGCAACTTTGAACTAAAATCAATGTCACATCGAAACAAAAGATAGGTAATTGCCAAGTGTAAAGTTGGTTTCACTCGAAAAGCAAACAACTGACCAGACACCTTTACTGAAAACATAGAGTTCAAAAATGACGAGTTAAGCTATGCAGAAGCAAGTTTTAAGTCAACAGGAAGACTAAAATCAAATGCACATAAAATGCTAAACATAGGAAGCTCTTAAAGAAATCATCACCATTATGCTAGTAAATAACCTGTATCGTCGCCTGCTTGTAGTTGCATTGATTGGATGCAAGGGGTAACACATTCTAAAACATATGTTCTACTATTATTATTAGGCCAAAATCAAAATTGAAACACCCACTCTTTGCCTTTTGCATCTTGAACTTTAAGCGGTAATCCTTCTGATTGAGAAATTGCAGGAAAGTAAGCCTTGGCACAATTTTTTTGGTATAGTAAAAAAAATTAAGTTCTAACATATAAGAACTCAATTCATATAACACTTGTACATTTTCGATCAGTAATAGATTTCTACCACAGTTAACATGCGATCAAATCAAAACTCAACTCATATAATAACGCTTATACAATGCACCAAATAATGTAAGAATTTGACTAAAAACTTAAAAGGAGAATTAAATAAATGTATTTTTCTGAATTAATGTGTGCTTAGAATGCATAGTATTTTTAGTATAAATATGGTAGTAATTAAATGTCCTAGTAAACCAAATTCAAAGGTTGTTTCATTGCATTGTCATATTTAAGAAGTTAATTTTACTCACACATATAATCATTCACAAAGAATAAGACACCCTTCAACTAACAATATTATCAACTTGCTAATTCACAACTAAGTTAGACTTAATTTAAGTCGAGCCAAGAACTACATCAAACATAATTTCTTAATAGATGAGTTTTATCTTTTTGCCAATTCAAAATTTATAAAATATTGAAATATCAACCAATATTCTCATAGGCATTTTATCAAACAACTATAGAACACCCAATTAAACCATCAAATGCATACCACTATCACAATATTATGAAACTAATTCTCAAGGCCTCATGATAAGCATTTTATTAAACACCCCAGAAGCACTCTATGAAACTATCAATGCACAATGTAATCAAATTCATCAATAAGAAATATACATTAACCAATACTAAAAGCAAAGCTTAAATGCATGACCACATATAAATAGAAGTAGGAAGTTGAGACCGTGAAAGTGTGAGTTTGGGAGGTCAGATAATTGAGCCTCAGTTGGATATGGTGTGAGTGGCCATTTCTTCAAAAAGTTAGTATGCAAACTATAGATTGCAAATAGTTCAAGTCATATGGGGCCAAGTCATATGGGGGTCATATATCCTTTTCTTCTCCTACTACAATCCCCCTTTGAAGCTACAGATTTCACACTACCTTATGTGGAGTCACATTTATACGACATGCCATGACATGAAATGGCCATTAAAGAACCATAAACACATCTACTCAATCAAACTTTTATTCTTACCAAACTTGTTTTTTCTAGTTAAATAACAAAGAATTGTGATTGATACGCAATAAGAAATCAATGTTCACTGACCATTGAAAATATTAAAGCATCTAATCATTGTATATAATTGAAATCACAACTTTGGATTGTATGCTATATCTTTACAATTGAAAGATTTTAATGACATGTACTTACATTGATTTCAATGGTGGACATGTACTCATTAATTGTTTCTAGCAAAGTTGATAACAAGTCGAGAGTCCAACAAAAACAAATTGAAAATATCAGACCAAACAAACATAAGAAAACATCTTTTCAAAGTTGTTAAGCAATTTAACTTTAAAAGCTAAGTATAAAGCTTGAGCCTTGCAAATCAAACAATTCCAAAAGACCATCCTCTGCAAACCAATCATTAAATATACATCAACCAATACTAAAAGAAAAGCTTAAGTGCATGACCATATATAAATAGAAAAAGAAAAGCAAGAAAAGAGAACGAAAGAGAGAAACAGATTGTATCGGAAGAAACATTACGATTATCCATAGAAACAAATCTAGAAATGGATTGTATCCATATAGTAAAGGAGCTGAAAATCCAAATTAAAGATCTAACATACAGATTCTCAGTTGAGAAAGGAGAAAAAAATGAAGTGAAGATACCACATATGGTAAAAAAAAACACAAGAACCGGAACAAGTACTTGAATTGCATCAATAGCGAACTAAATTAATATTTTTCAAAAAAATACGCACCCATATGAAAAAACATATTTTAGATGAGTCTATTATCTTTTATATTTTAACTTCAACTCCAGAGAGGTGTTAATTGAAGAAAATGAAAAAGAATACACATGCTAATCTCCTAATGCATTATAAGAATAATTTGTTTTTCTATCATCTAGATTCCTAAAAGAAAGAATCAAAGAACTACACAAATTGGTTGATCCACAAATGCTTATTAGGAAAAAGGAGTCAAACAATAACTTTCTTTAGAAACTATTCGTTCCTATTACACATTAGGAAAAAGGAGTCAAAACCTGCATCAATTTTCCAAAAAGCACGCATAAACATGCATGAGATAAGACATGGTTGCAAAAGGTAGGAAAAGAGAATTGAAAATGAAAACTGAAAGATGACTAACTTTGTTGCCGTGTGACCCATATATTTAGCAAGCTCCACCTGAAACCACCTAACCAGAGGCCATGGAACACTTACAATAATTCCACCCATGCAAAAAAAAAAAGAAGTTAGATTGAAAAAGTGGAATATAAAGGTAGGAGGAATCCTAAAAAAATTAAGAAAATATACAATATGAAGCATTGCAGATTGAAAGACAAAGAAAAAATTGACAACACATCTTTGTACAAAAAAATAATGAAGTTAGATAGACAAGTGAAAACAACTGAGAAGAGGTTACGTACATTCCTTGCAATAACTATGGTTGCATCTAAATATATCATTCAACACAGAATAGCCTATGTACTCATATGCGAGGAGAAACAATTGAGTGAAACTCCTCTTCACACCATCCTTACTTGTCAAATACTATAATTTATAGTTCTACATGCGTAATTCACTTTCTCTAACCAAATAAGAGTTGTATTAACTGTTAGTAACTTCACAAAATGCACAACTCACTTGCAAAATATGGTAATATTCATGAACGAAAGCATTCCTAACCCATCCCCACCTAAAGTCAAGCACCACACAAAAGTCTTCACATTCAAAATCCCAAAAAACACAAAATGTTAATATCCATTATAACTAACGTCTACCAGGTCCATGACGTCTATCGGGTCCATATCCATCTAGGCCATCATTGTCAAATTGAGCAACAAAATCTTCGTCAGGCTGGTGAGAGTAGTTCAGATCAATAGCTTGCGGGATATAGACATCCTCACGAATATTGATCCCAATCTGACTAGATCGTAGTTGTCCCAAATTAGAATGTGGAGTCGGAGAAGAGGTGGGTCTAATATCTCTGCGACGTACGCCCTCAATGACCAGTTCCTCAAGCCTCGTTAAACGATCTTGAATTTCTTTCCTCCAACGCTCCAAATGAGAGAGAGTGCAACAAAGTCAAAGTGTATAAAAAATGACAATGAATATACCTAGCTATGTTCATGTTTTAGAGTTTTCTTTTTTTATGAGATTCTTATTGAAAATGTTAAAAGAAGTGCGTTCTTTAACTAGTTTATACATACGAGGTTTAGCAAATGCTCTTCTACTATTTTATACGAGATTTAACTAGATAAGATTTACATGCATGTAATAATGTTTAATTGTTGGAAAATGTACCCTAGGCCAATTTTGTAAATATTGTTTAACTATAAGTAGATGCATGTTTCTTTTATAATAGTATCCATGAATAATTATTGTATTATTTTAAACGTCCCTAGTCAGTTATTATTGTGGGAACAATAATAAATTAAGACTAGTAAGAGTCTTGATTGATAATTATGTGATGATTATGCGTATATGGATACGGTTCAAGATCACGAGTATTTGTTAGGAACAAATACTGGACCGACCCGCTATGAGAGCGCTACATGGTCAATGTCATAAGTGATTTTCATGATAGTTATATCATTTAGTCCATCGACTTGAGATCACCGGAGACTCCAACATTAGGAGCACAATGATTTGACACAATTAAACATCATTTTTAGCTGGATAATTATAAAGATTGTGATTGGTCATTGTCCGACTAATATGTGGAAGTTGTGTGATCAAGATGGGATTTGTCCCTCTCTTTAAGAGAGAGATATCTATTGGGCCCCTCAATATGCTAGACTGATAAATGGCCATGTCTAGTGAATTGATTAGATCAATGTTACTTGACAATTTCAATCTACTCGGAGATCGAGACTAGTAGATTGAACTACAAGGTTGACATTCCATGTCTTAAGTTCAATAAAAAAGATATCACGTGATAAGTCGGTATTTATAGGATTTAATAGTTTATTTTAATATAGTTTAGTGTGTAAAGTCTTTAAAATATATATCTAATTATATTTAGTTTTGGTTTTCAGGTGAAACGGAGTGCACAGTAGAATCAGTGGCGGAAAAATACTCAAAAATAGAGTATTTACTTGCAGTAATCGGATACTGAGAGAGTTTGTCTCGAAATATACACCGACACTTAAGTAATTGGAGTCCTGCACGCTGCCACATGTCAAATCTCAGCTTTTCATCCACCCATAGTGCCACGTGTCGTCTCGCTATTCGTCCAACCGCGTCACACAGCAGTTGTCCCGCCAATCAGTGCGCACCACGTACGCACAAGTTCTCTCTACCAACCAGCTACCGCCACGTCGCCTCTCTTAGCATCTCCTCTCTCTTTCGTGCATCGATCTGCCTCAAGATCCGTGTAAGTGCTATCTCCCAGATCTTCACACGAGTCGCGCGACTTCTTCCAGCGTTCCTAGCTTGCCACGTGTCTTCGCCAAACCCCCTCACAGCACGTCACTAGCTCACCTTCTAGCCAATGAAAGCTCGCCACGTTAGCTGCGTATCACCTCTGCTCCAATCCTGACGCGACACGTCAGCAATGCCAAAAAATCTGCCAATCACAGTCTGACACGTGTCCTAGATGCCAAAAACCACCAAAACAGGTTTCTCTATCTTCCAAAGATCAATTTTTAGTAGTTTTATGTATTAGGACTTCAAGTACTATTAGAGAATAAATTATTGTTCTTTAGAGAACTCTTTGTATTAATTTTCTTTGGAGTTTTATGAAGAACATGTCCGGCTAATCAAGTCATTGCCTAGGTCGAAGATGAAGCAAGTCAGGATTATTGATTCATAGCATAACTTGTGAGATCTAATTATTTTTATTATTTTATTTTATTTAATTTCTTCTATTTCTTTGTTGTTGGTTTTCATGAATATGATTTAAATCTAGGGTATGTATATGGCCAGTGCATACTTTTAGATGGAAAATCTATAGTCAATTGACTCAATTGTATCCGTAATTGTACTTTTGAGACAATATAAGTGACAAACATTCACCCGATTGCCGTCAAAACCTTTCAGTTCTTGAGTGTGCAACAATTGAATCTAAGTTAAATCCGGAGCGGACGCGATCCGGTTATCTAGGATTAGTATTCTCATAGAAGTTTATTACTGCGGTTAGTGTGTTAAACCTTATGGCAGATATCTAGGGTTACGCATTAATTAGGGAAGTAGTTAGTGGCGGATGTCCTAGCTATCGAGATTAGGGGAATTAGGAATTTATGGCAGATGTCAATTTTCCATAGCTAATCTAGGGGAACTTGAATTAATAATTGTTTAGGGAAAGATTGACGACCATGATATGCCATTGAATCTTGATCTTGTCTTGTGGAACCATAGACCTAGGTGTTTTCTTTCATTGATATTATTCTTGCAATCTTGATTCCTGCTATTTTTATTTTAATTGTTTGCTTTAAAATTCTTTTTAAAACCCCCATTTTTAATTAACTTAGAGTGAAACTCAAGTCCTGTGGGATCGACCCTTTGCTACTATCTGCAAATAGTTGGTTTAAGAAATCATTTTATTGACGCGTTCAGCGCACGTCAATTTTTGGCGCCGTTGCCGGGGATTGGTTTTTCTTTCTTTGGTTTTATTTATTGTGACAAAAGGATATGATATACACTATCTATTAGGTTGTATTGATTTATTGATTTTCATGCAACTTGGGTAGTCATAATGTCTTGCTAGAGGCCGCTTATGACTTATGTGTCGAAAAGGGTTTTAGTTCACTACCAACGTTGTATGAACCTATTGGGTCGCACGCAAAGAACGGACTAGCGCAATTTAATATTATCTAGGTTGATGAATTTTATTTGATAAAATTCATTTTGAAGATTTTCATTAAGTGTCTTAGTTTGACTAGGATCCAAAACTCTCTTACATTTCTAGTGTGACTAGAAAGTTAGTCTCTTAGTAAATCCTATTTTGAATAGGACTCTAATTAGAATTAAAGTATGACTTTAATTCTTATATGAGTTTTAGATAAATTACAACTCTTATTGGATTAGTAATTATAGATTGTCTATGACTCTATCCTTTTTAGAGTTGGACTTTATCTAAGACTCTATTTAGAGTATGACTACGAGATGGAGTTCTTTTACAACTCGACCTATTTAAAAATAAGACATTATGGTCATAGTTGTATTATGAGATAGACTGTGTGAGTGACTTTTCTAGAGAGATTTTTCTAGAGTGTTTTTGTGAGAATTTTCTTCCCTAGAATTTTTGGCGCTAGCACTCCGGGTCGTGATCATCCGTTCGGTGTGGATTTCTGATAGAGGACGTTCGTCTTTGGCAATTTCTCGAAGGAATCGATCAACACCAAACAAGGCACACATGGAGTTCGTTTTTGACAATGTCTCGAAGGAATCGATCAGCAGCAAATAAGGAACACATGGAGTTGTACTTGTTAAGGTATGGTTTTTCTCTCATGATATATCAGTTTAATGGAATCGATAGGATCCTGGTTCAGGGATATTTTGAAATGGTTTCGAAAAATCTTGCTGCGTTTGATCCCCGAAACCCAACATTAATTAAAATTCAGATGCCATTTGAACGCGCATACATACGCAATACACATTTTGATAGAAGATTGTGGCATGAATAGAATAAATAGACAAAATATATGAAAGAAAATTCCTTTATAATAGATTTTCACTTTCTCATGCTGCACCATCTTACTCCGCTATTATCTCAATTTTTTTTGTTTTAAATGTCAGTAGTGTGTCATTGTTGTTTATGAGCACAAGTTGCATCATTATATTGATGATGGGTAGTTGTAAAATTCTGTGCATTTTGTATTGTGGTGTTACATGTATATCTCTATGTATATCTACAACGTATATTGTAATTTTTGTTTGGAAGGAGATCTTAGGGAATGCAGAAGCTGTTTGTACGTGAACCAAGTTGGAGAACCCTTTTCAAACATGTGGAGAGGGCGAGTAACTGGATTGCAAAGGAAGCTCAGCACATTGCAAAGTGTGTTGTGGAAGGTATCAATGGAATGTTCTGTATGAGATGCTAATGAGAAGTTCTGCATGTTCAAATTACAATTGTGCTCTTCAGAGGCTTATAATCTTAAACTGCACTTTAGACATTTTATGCTTGAATTAAGAACATAATGTAGTGACTATTCTTGTTTTCTAGGATTTTAGGTTGTAGAGAAATGTGGATATTGCCATGTGAGGAGTTCCATCTTTATTATTTTAGAGGGGTTTCTGCCAAAAAAAAAAGATTTTCACTTTCAAAATAGGTACTAATTTCAAATATAACTCCTTAACAAAAGACTCCAACATCAATTAAAATAATTCTTCTTCGCTCCAATAAATTTAACATCACATTCTAGATTTTTTTTGATAGCAACACATTAGAGATTAACGTCCACACAAAATAGAATATAAAGAAAAAAAATTCCAATATTCATTAGCAAAACACATAAACAAATCTAAAGCAAATCACAAATCACATAAGTGAGACTCTTATAAAATTATCTCGAAGAATTGTTGATGAGGAAGAATTGTTGATGAATTCTCAAAGGAATATCACAAATCACAAAATGATAACTTTGACCACTTCTAATGACGTGAAAATGAGGAAAAATATGCCTAAAAATACAAGATAAAACACACAAATAGTTAAACAAATATAATCCTTAAGATAATAACAAAACAAATTTACAATCACACACTAACTTCGACTATATACATTGAAAAAAACTCGACCATGTAAAATTGATTAGTAAAAACCCTAAATCGGTAACTCACGTGATACGAGAATCTCGTTTCTCCTCTTTTTGTATCTACTTCTCGCTTGAATCTTTACCTTAATGAGCACTACACCAAACCAATTTTATGCTTGAGTGAATGGAAAACAAGTTCAAAACAAACATTGGTGGATTGATGTGATATGTACAGATGAATAAAAAACAAATTAAAGAATAACAGTGAAGAGATTCAAAGAACAATAGAGATGAAGAAACTACAATCGAGCATTACAATTGATTAGTACCAATTTAATGAAAAGGGAAAAACAAAAGAGAAGTCTAACAATAAATTGATTAAGTAACAAGAAACCACAGTGAATCTCAATCACTTTTTTCCAACCAAACTCTCCAAGATCCACACTTTTGCAAATATGATCTCCTAATCTTCACTTCCTAACCTAAAAACTCCCAACAAAATCAATAAAAAATGAAAAAATTGAGCTAGCTTGCAAAATCCCCACTAAAAGCTTTAATCAAAAATAACAATGGGAGGTGCTTCCATGTTTATCTTTGTCTCCTATAAATCATTTCTTTATCATAGAAGCAATACAAATCAATTGAGTAACATAAAAGTTCTAAGGCAACACCATTGACTGGCAAAGACCAAAAAATCCCTTCTTTTCGTCTGCCAAAGAGATCTAAATTTTTCTAACGACTAAACATTTAATAAGTAAGGCTACGACACAATAGAAAACCAATTTGATTCAAAACTTTGGTTTACAATGTGATTTTCAATATTTCGATGTATTTGATTCATACTAGAACTCTCTCTTTTATAGAAAAGCAAAAGAAATCGAGTTCGTACAAAACAATACAACTTTTGGTGTCAAAAATGGGCAAAATGGACAAAATACACACCAAACATTGTGTCTTTTTTCAGTGATGATGGTCACCGGTGCCGGTCTAAAATGGCCAGCACCACTTTTTTGTTAAAAAAAACAATTGAAACAGAGAGTGGTGTTGGGGCATGGTGCCTAGGCATCAAACCCTAACGCCAATCTCTGTTTCTTTCTTTTTTTATTTCAATAGTTGTTTAGTTACTAGTCTCTTTCTCTATGTTACCTGGACTTTGCTGTTCAGGGTGGAGCACCTGTGTCGACGCGCTCGACTAGGACTCGGACGTAGGATATGTGTCGGATCCCTCACAAATGACCGTAGACACGGCTAGGGTTGTAGGGGCTTCTTACATACCTCCCATTTAGATTTTTAGGGGTGCATATGACTTCCATGATGAGATCGAGCACTAATTTAGAGAGAAGAAATGAGTTGTTGAAGCGTAGAAGAAGATGAACACGGGAAGAAGATGAACACGGGAACGGGAAGAAGATGGACCCGGGAAGAAGATGAACAGTGGATGGATGGTGGGCTCAAAGTGAAACCACGTGCTAGCTAGCCTAGCCATAATGAATGAAGTCTTAATATTTTCGATTTTTTTATTTAACTTTTTGAAATCATAAACTTCTCCTGCTAGCTTTTCTGTACCAAATAAATGTGTCCAATTGGCCAACTTTGTATCTTTTTTTCTTTCTTTTTTTTGTGGTAACTTCAACTTTGTATCTTTAGTAACTTTAGTAACTTTGGTAGTTACCTTATTTTTTATCAATCTTTTCACTGTTTCATGTTTCAGAAACAAAGAAGTGTTCATATAGATTTTTTTTTTTTTCAGAATTCACTTGTTTTCTAAGAATACTTGACCTACAAGATTAAGTCAAGAAATGGAGTAAAATAATACATTTGTTGTAATGGTTAGAATTGGCACACATTAATACATTATATGCATCTCATATCTCATATTCTCAATGCATGCCTCATTAAAAAAATTCTAACTAGGTAGCAAATGTACATATATAAGTATGGTAATCAATATTTTAATTTCTCTGAAAAAATCTTTTAATTTCATAAAAGAATAAATATTGAAAGAAATACTCTTCTAAGGTAAGTAATATTTTTATTTTAATTATTTGTATTAAAAATCAACTTGATTATATACATAAGAAAAATTCTCAAAAATATATATAAAGGTCACTTATAAATAATTATATATATTACAATTGAAAAGAAAAAATAATAGAAAATGTAATTTCTTAACAAGTATTTCATTAACCTGGTAGGTCTTAAAAACTATTAAATAATACAATGACATAATTTACAAATATTTTTATATTATTCATTTAAAAAACACATATTATTTGGGGCTTCAATAAAAAAAAAACACATCAAATTTTTACCAAAAAAACTCACATAAGAGTATTCATATTTCTAATGATTTTATCTAAAAGAAATAATATACTTGTAAAAATATAATTATTCTTCTATTAATATGTGGAAATAAATAGTTAAGGATTTTACAATTATAAGTAAAAATATTCACCAAAAAACTTGTACTAATTCTTTGAAAATCTACAATAAAAATAATAACGTTGAAAACTATAAAAAATTTAAGTCTAGTTATAAACAACATCAACAACAAAGCCTCAATCCTATATTTTTAAAATTATAAGAAAGACAAGCCTAATTACAAACAGATAAAAAGTAATATACATTGTAGCTTTTTATTGAAAGCAAAATACATAATTAAGTTTTTTTTTTGAGAAAAATATAATTAAGTTTGTTATAATAAGCACAACAATGTCAGACTTGTAATTAGATATAATTAAACTTGTTGATTTTTATAACATATAGTTTTGAGCAATGTAAGAATCTAGGTTGACCTAAAGAGGGCAATTCAAATCACCAAAAAAAAAAGAGTAATTCAACTTCATATATATATATATATATATACACACACACACACTATAATGTCACTTACATAATTTTTTTATCAAATAATTACAAGTTGTCACCTTTTTATTAGTCCAATTATGTCACTAAAAATATAATTAGACTTCTTTGAAAATCTATATATATATATATATATATATATATATATAATGTCACTTGCATAATTTCTATACAAATAATGCAACTGCTTATAATATTAATTCAAAATTAATAGTCTAATTAAGTTATACGCAAAAGTTTTACCATGTAATATAATGCAATTAACTTATATCGTTAGTTTATTTAAGAATACTTAATGCATTATTACTCTATCAAAAAATGTTATTAGCTTAAAGCTAATAATATAATTAATTAAGTTAAGATTGAATTGTTTGATTGGTATAAGTATTTGTTTGTTAAGTATCCACAAGGCTACAATTGGCGAGACGATCGACCTCTCTATGTTACCTTCCCACAAGTCATAACACATATTTCAATTAAATTATAAAGTCCTGATTTCCTGGTATCACTTTAAGTAAAGTGTCGTAGTATGTTACTAATCTTTGGTGTACATATTGGCTTGATTTGAGAGTAACAATATATAAAAGATCAACTAAAAGAATTTCAACATAACCACACACAAGGATAATCTTAAGGTTTAGAATTTACAGTTTTTTTTTGTCAAAGTAGAGTTAGAGTTTATACTTAGTTTTACCATGTAATATACATTAACTTATACTATTAGTTTACTTAAGAACAAAGTTAATACATTATTACTCTATCAAAAAAATGTTATTAGCTTAAAGTTATCAATTCAATTAGTTAAGTTAAAATTAAATTATTTTATTAGGGTTTAGAGTTTAAAGATTATACTTAAATAGTTTTACCATTTAATATAATGTAATTAACTTATATTATTACTTCAAAAACAAATAAATAAAAATTTAAGTTTAAATAAATAAAATTGTTACAATAAATAAAATTAAATAAAAAATGATAAAAATGACCCACTTTCAACGCACATTTTGAACGTACACCCTTGTCTTTTAACCATTTATGGTGTTTTGTCAGATGTGGGGCTCATACCTAGAGAGACAAGAAAGAGTCATAAATAGTTAAAAGATAAGAGTGCACGCCCAAAATGTGTGGGTCATTTTATCATTTTTCTTATAATTATATACATCTCAACGCTACAAAACAAATCTTCTAAATCTTCTTTGCATTAAATGCATGTCTAGTGAAAAGACATGTACTTTGAAGTTTGAAGTTGGAAAGACATTCGTTGACAAAAATACAAAAGACAACTAATCAACCTACAACCTCTCATCATTACATCATTTTCTTATGTAAAATAAAAGACAATCTTTGCATCTTCCTCCCAAACGACTACACAGTTTCTTCTTCCTACACAGTTTTATGTTGTCCATGCTTGCCTACACAATTTCTTCTTCCTTCCAACAAGCTCCTTATTTTCTTCATCCTTTATAAGGTTGCCCCAGTGAGTAAACTTATTTTTCTGAGCTCTTCGTAGTGCTGCAACAAGCTTATTTCTTTGGCCAACTCTCTAATGGATAAAGGCAAGATAGCATTTCGTCCGGAAAAATCTCATGACGCCGAGTACGATGACAAGCCTCTTTGGAACCATGTTAAGGTCATCTCTTTGCCTACAATTGGTGGAAATAGAACTTGGACTTGCAACCATTGCAACAAAAAGGTAGTTGGCTCATACTCAAAGGTTAAAGCACATCTCCTCAAACTTTCAAATCAAGGTGTTGAATGTTCAAGTCTTTAAGTGATTATGCTTTTGAACAAGTTAAAGTAGAACATATGAATGCAGAGAAAAAAAAAGTGATGCTTTGCTTCAAGCAAGAAGGAAAGATCATTACATATCACTACCGGAAGGTCCGATTTGCGACAACATAAGAAAAGGAAAGGAGTAGGACCGCTGGAAGATGCATTCAACATTGCTCAAAGAGACACTGCAGATAAAATAGTCGCTTGTATGTTTTATGCTTCCGCTTTGCTCTTCAATTTCGTGAAGAATCCATATTTTCAAAAATATTCAGAAGTATTGGCAAAAAGTAAGTTGTCGGGCTATACTCCTCCAACATTTGATCGTTTTAGAACGACATTACTTGCGCAAGAAAAGACACAAATCGAAAGGAAGCTCCACCAATAAAGGATTCATGGAGGAAAAAAGGAATATCAATATGTTTTGATGGGTGGTCCGACAGGCAACGGTGGCCATTAATTAATGTTATGGCTGCATCATATGGTGGAACAATATTTTTGACGTCGATTGATGCAAGTGGAAATATAAAAGATGGAGAATATGTGGCGAATATCTTTTTGTCGGCATTTGAAGAGGTTGGGGAAGAAAATGTTGTCCAAATAGTTACCGATAATGGTAGTAACTTCAAAGCTGCTGGCTTGATGATTGAGGCCAAACATCCTCACATTTTTTGGACACCGTGTGTTGTTCATTGTCTTAATTTGGCCTTGAAAAGCATGTGCAACCCTTCAGAGAAATATCCTCATCAATATGCTAACTGTAAGTGGATCACTGGCTTGATTAATGATGTTCAAAATATTTGCAATTTCATTATTAATCATGGCATGATTTTGTCTTTGTTCAATAATTATTCAGAGTTAAGTTTGTTGATGGTTGTAGATACTAGATTTGCAACAAGTATCATAATGACTAAGCGGTTGAGAGAGGTGAAGAATGCACTTGAGAAAATGGTCATGGATGCCAATTGGAAAGCATATACCGGTGAAGAAAAAACATCGATAGAACTTAAAGTTCAGGAGGCAAAATAATGTATTGTAGATGATGATTGGTGGGATAATGTTAATTATTTTCTGCAATTTACAGAGCCAATTATTGACATGCTAAGATTTGCAGATGCTCCTATTTTGCATTTAGTTTATGACATGTGGGACACTATGATAGAGAAATTTAAGATGATCATTTTTAAGCATGAAAAGAAAGACTTACTTGTTGATGAGTCTGAGTTTTTCAATGTCATTTGTGACATTTTGATATCAAGGTGGAATAGAAGTAACACACCTTTACATTGCATGGCTCATTCCTTAGTTCCAAAATATTATAGTGATGCTTGGCTTCAAGGTGGTAGCAATGGAACTCAAAGGCAAGCACCTCATGAAGATGAAGAGGTATCTAAAAATAGAAGAAAATGCTTACAACGCTATTTTTCTAATCCAGTTGATCTTCATAATGTTTTCATGGAGTATGGGGCCTTTTCAAGTGGATTGGGTTATTTTAATGAACCACACGTTATTGAGGCGAGGACATATGAATAACCTCTTTGTTGGTGGGCAAATCATGGTGCTACTACCCCACTGTTGCAAGGTTTAGCTTTCAAGTTGCTTTCACAACCGGCATCCTCATCATGTTGTGAACGAATTTGGAGCACATAATCTCTTATTCAGGACATCAAAAGAAATAAGTTGGCTACAGAAAGAGCTGAAGACCTAGTGTTTGTGCATTGTAATATTCGATTGTTGTCCAGAAAAAAGAAATCATACAAAGGACCATCAAAATATTGGGATATGGGTAAGTTGACAAATGCTTAATCTATTGAGTTTTTTTCTTTTAATGTTATTTGTAAATTTTATTAGTATTATTCTCATACATTGTTGTCTTTTTTTAGGTGGGGACAAATTTTGCATTGAAGAATCCACGTTTACCGAGCTAGAGGACCTTTCACTTGATGATCCACAATTGGAGTCGGTCTATTTCTTGAAGAAGATTTGGATAAAGATTGAAAACTTTGGAAGAGATTGGAAGTTGGAACAACCTGATCGATGAATGATGAAATTAGTTTCCTCGCTATTTTGATGACTTGATATCTTTTGCTATGACACGATTTATGATATGCATGAACATGACATTCTTTTGAGTTTTGACGTACTTAATTGGTTATTCAGTGTTAAAAATTGTTCCTAGTTAATACTATTTTTTTGAACTTACTTTCTAATTAAGTTTTATGATCAAGATCAATTACTCTATGAAGTATCAACCAATGAATTATGCAAATACTCTTTTCTCTTCTGTTTTTGTTTGTAATTTAATTCCCATCACTATGTACTAATTAGTTCTTTTGTGATAAATTGATAGTTTAGTACTAGTTTAAAATCTTAATAAAATCATATAAATTATTTTTACAGGTTATTCAAAAGAGTTATATGAAGTTATTAACTCTGAAGAGAAGGGAGTTCAAACTTCAAAGTTCAAAGTTATAACTGAATTATTGGCCTACATTACATTTAGGTATGTCTTTAGACTCTTTACTCTCCTTGTCCTTGTTACAAAAACTCAGCTTATCTTGTCGGATGTTGCATACTTAATTATCTTTCATTTTATATCTTTTTTAGTTGTTATGTAGTTAAATAAATTCTTAAGCAAGTTGTAATTCATAGAATATATAAAATTTATAGTTTTCGTATCCCGTGTCCAAGTACCCATGTCCAAATATTTGGACACTTTTAGCTGAGTCCTCAAGTCTTAAAATTTGGAGTATAGGCAAATCCGACCTCTAGACACGTATCCGTATCCGACACCCGTGTCTGAGTCCGGGTAACATAGCTCTTTCTATGGAATTAAAGTCCCTTTGAAAGATAAAAGAGTTAGATTAATGAATGAAGCACACCATTAATTGCAATACATCTAGCACAAAGGAGAAAAAGGAGAAAAAAAGTGAAACTAACCTCTACTATATTGTATTATCATTCTATGATGCATCTCAATAACAACAAAGCCTCAATCCCAATTCCATAATTAGTTAGGGTTGGCTACATGAATCAAACCCTTCTATTGCGCTTAATTTAGTGCAATTGATGGTTTGCTATTATCATCACATACCCTCCCAACACAATAAAATAAATGACACACAAGTGACTTAAGAGATGAAGGAATTATCATGATGAAGGTAGTTGCGGTAATCCACAGTGAGGTATCTACCTTTAAAAGTGAATGAAATCTGGAGATCAGTGAAGCATTCCAAACCCCTTTTTAAGAACGAAGAAAAAACATGTCCTGCCCATATTAATTTCGAATCGAAAAATGGTGTCCAGACTAGTTAAAAGCAGTTTCAGACACTTTTTTGCTACCTCTAGGTCCGTCATTTTGACTATCTAATATCACTCAAATATCTATAGTTTGAGACCCACATTATCCTTTCTACAATGGGGATGGTCGATCTAATGTGGAGAACTTATTAAACCATCCATTACCCCATTGTGGATGTAAGAACCACAATTAATTAATCAATAAGAAACGTAAAACACATTAAATCTAAGAAAGTAGAGTAGTAAAAAAAATTAAACAAGCAGTAAACCTTGATAAAAAAAAAAACAAGGGGCACAAAGAGACCGAAGGAAAAAATGCAATAATAATGAGGCATGTAACCAAAAGGAACCTTAATAATCAGATTTTGCAAGATGGGTAAGCCTAACAAGACTGAAATTGAATCAAACCCTGAAATGCGACTACCTATTCACTCAACATCGCTAGCCCTCCCAACTCCCCATCAGACTGTTTTTCGTCCTTCTCGATCTCTCTCTCGAGCGGTAAAAGAAAAGAGTAGCTGTGGTGAAGGCGGTGGGGAGGGAGAGCTGCAAGAAGGGTACGAGTAGAAGGAAGTGGTTTTGGGAGAAAAACCAAGTGGTTTTGTTTTACAAACCACATACCATCTTCTAAAAAAAAAAAAAACCAACAGATCGATCACTTAAAAAGAAACCAACGGACAAATGATTAAAAAAAAGAAACCAACAGATATAACGATACAAAAATTTTTGTTTAATAATATTTCTGTTGCTAACCTCATTGCTAAACTTGGAAACCGACTTAGCAACAAAATTTTGTCTCTAAAATGAGCATATGCCTTGCCAATGTGAGCGGGAAAGTTTTCCAGACTAATTAGCAATGGAATTAGAGAGGGAATGATTCCGTCTCTAAATTTTGTTGCTAAACCGTCTCCATTCTTGTATCTAAATACTCAACCACCCTTTGGACTTGCAATTCTGTTGCTAATTAGAGACTAAATCAAGTCTCTTGTTAATTTCTATTTTTATTTTCATTTTTTTTTTAGTGTGATTCTAACAATAATGAGAACCACAAACAATAATGAAGTCCCAAAAATTTGAATAGCCATGTGTTCAACATGGCGCGATATGCAACATCCTTTTTTTCTCTTTCTACCTTTATTCAAGTAGTTTTAATCATAGATACGTGTTACAATGACAATAGGAAGTCACACCCCAACACACATTTGCCCACAAAAGTCATTAGCATTTTCTATATATATATATAAGGAAAATTTGAGAAAATGGCCAAAAATGGACCCCAATAATGAAAAATAACCCACGTTTTTCAGATTTATTTTTTTTAGCCCAAATCTAGGGATGAAAAGTCTTTTCTACCCTGTCAAAACACATCCTATTGATACAAGGGAGAGTTTTTGGCTCCACTATTCATGTTCTCCACCACGATCAAGCTTTCTCTCAACTCTCTCTCCCTCTCTCTCTCTCCTTGCCTACACTCTACAATTATACGTCTTTACACTCACCCTTTTCTTCATCCTCTCTCTCTCTGCACTCTCGAAGGTTTTCTTTTCTCTCCCTCTTCATGTTACACTAGTCACTTTGAGCACTTCATGTACAAGTGATTTCGATTCTACAAAGAGGAAGATGGTGTCTAGTGAGAAGTCTTATTCATGTTTGGATTTTGCTTGAGAAGTTGTTCGAGTTTGGGTGTGAGGAGGAGAAATGGAGGTTTGTTTTTCACTTTAGCTTTGATTTAATTTATAATGGAAGGAGTTGAGACTTCTTGATCAGTTCTTGTTTGATTTCTTGGTGTTGATTCTTGTTTTATGTTGTTTGTTGGTTTCAATTAAACGAGTTGTGATTCTAGGGTTTATGATTTTTTTGTTGACTCCTTGCAAAAGCGTGTACTCCAATTTGAGAGATTCCCTATATGAATGATATTTACAAAAATTAAAGATTTTTTAAGCAAAAACCATACCTTAAAAGTCTTGTTATGCTTGTCTTAATGCCAAAAACGATCAACATCATACCAACAAAAATTTTCTCATGCTTGCATTAACTCCAAAAAGGATAGATCAGCCTGGATCAAATGTCATTAAAGACTGCCAACTTCTTAACAAATCATTTAAACTCCAACCTAAAAACCTTGTTTTTAACCACCCACTTGCATATATATATAAGCATTTGAATGTTGTCACATGCCTTAGAGATTCTCACATATATATAAAAGTTCTTGACAATATAGATATACATAAGTGTTACGTGGGTTATTCAACAGTATTGACACATCTAACAAGTTTTATTTATTTACTTTTGTGGGTAAAAACAAGCTTTCTTTATCTTTGTATGTCATTTTCAATGCATGTTGTCAATCCTTGTATGCCATATCAATGCATATTACCAATAAGTAAGATATAGACAATATAGACATAAAAGTAGTTACCACTTAGTGTTTATTTCATTCAAAATTTGATTGATTGATTGAAGTAGCTCATAGGCTTATGACAATATTTATTAACAATATAGTTGATATGGACAATGTAGAAGAAATAGAAATTATTACTTGTAATTAAAAGCTTTCATTCAATACAAATCAATATGTTGACATAAACCAGAAAAGAAAAATGACAGGTTGATGTGTATAGGCTTCATGTTTCCTTGATCACTATTGCCATAATATATTATTAATATAGTCAATATAGTTAGTATAATCAATATTTTCAATATTGTCAATATTGACAATATTTATTCATCCATACTTTTCAAGGTGTTTGATAAGAAATATTATTGCAGAATAAATTATTTGTGCAGTTTATGTTATTTTAGTTTTTGATAAGAAAATAAGAATAAAAATATGGTTCCCTTAAATAAACAATTGTTTTCTATCTATTCACTATTAGATGTGTTAAATATACATGAAAAGATGCGTATGTATCTTTTTTTTGGTACATGTTGTGCATGTATCTGAAGAGCTAGTAATATTAATCGGAACAAGAAGACTTATTATGAAGAACTTAAAATGACTTGCTATAAGTTATGATAAAGGTTTAGTATTGATTGAAACTTGTGTGGGATAAACTAATAATATCCAATCTTATCTAAGTTGTCAATAGTCTATTATTAAGTTGATTATATTGAAATTGTGTTATATATATGTATAATTGTTGTAAATTGAATTGAGACTTGCTAGAATTAGAGAAGGAAAGTAGAAGAACTAAGAACTTCTACTACTACAAAGAGCTACAAAGAACTACAACTACAAAGTAGAAGAGGAGAAATGAGAGAGTTGAAATGAGAAGTTGTATACAACTTGGTGTGTTTTTACAATGAGGTTGGTACCCTTTATATAGGCCCTTTGGTGATGATGATAAATGTACTTAGACAATGTTTACAAGTAACACATACATCACATGTCATACAACTCTTCACAAGCAACATTGACAATACATGGAATAATGAGTACATTTGATATGGATACAAGTAAGGGCCATGCTTGATACTACCACTCAATGTAAGAGCCATGCTTGACAATGATTAGTCATACAAAGTCTTAATCAATTGTTCATCCATATCATAACACTCATCCTTGGATGACAATTGTTGAGAAAATGTGCCTCGTTAAAACTTCTACTAGAAAAAACCCTGTGGGAAAAAATTTAGCAAAGAAAAAGAGTACACATTTCTTATTAATCTTAAGATGAGTATAATATTGTTAGGATTGCCTCATTAAAAAAACCTTGCTAGGAAAACCCAATGGGATAAAACCATAGCTAAGGGAAAAAGAGTGCAATACACTAATCAATAACTCCCCTCATGTGAGCATGGGTAACACTTGTTCAGGTTTCTTTACTTGCAATGTCTTTAAGTTTACGCAAGCCAATACCATATGTAAGCCTTTTAAATGTCGTAGTTGGTAAGGCTTTTGTGAATAAATCAGCAAGATTATCGCTCGATCGGATTTGTTTGACATGAATTTCACCATTCTTCCGAAGCTCATGTGCATAAAAGAATTTGGTGAAATATGTTTTGTTCTGTCCCCTTTTATGAATCCTTCACTTAATTGTGTAATACATGCTGCATTATCTTCATATAATATGGTTGGAGAATCTTTTATTGAAGGCAATCCACATGATTCTTGAATATGTTCAATCATGTTTCTCAACCAAACACATTCACGACTTGCTTCATGAATTGCAAGTACTTCGAATGATTGGAAGAAGTGGCAACCATAGTTTGTTTTATCGACTTCCATGATACAAAGCAAGATTACCACAGGTGAATACATATCCCGTTTGAGAATGAGCCTTATGGGGATCTCGATAAAAATCCAAAGATCAAGATAACCTTGGAGATTCAATTTTACCCTCTCGAGTAAAATAAACCCATGTCACTTGTTCCTCGAAGATATCGAAAAATGTGTTTAACACCATTCCAATGTCTTCGAGTTGGTGAAGAGCTATATCTTGCAAGTAGGTTGACAAAGAAAAAGCAATATCGGGTCTTGTACAATTTGCAAGATACATAAGTGCACCAATTGCACTTAAATATGGTACCTCCGGACCAATTAGCTCTTCATCACTTTCTTGAGGTCGAAATGGATCCTTATCCACTTCAAGTAATCTGACAACCATTGGAGAGCTCAATGGATGTGCCTTGTCCATATAAAATCTTTTTAATAATTTTTCAATATAATTTGATTGATGGACAAGTACTCCACTTGAAAAATGTTCAATTTGCAAACCAAGACAAAGTCTTGTTTTTCCAAGTTCTTTCATCTCGAATTCCTTTTTCAAGTATTCGGATGTTCTAACGATGTCGTCGTGGTTTCCCACTATATTTAAATCATCAACATATACAACAATAATAACAAATCCTGTTGATGATCTTTTAATGAAGACACATGGGCAAAGTGGATTATTTACATATCCTTCTTTCAATAAATAATCACTAAGACGTTTGTACCACATTCGTCTGGATTGTTTCAACCCGTACAAAGGACCTTTGTAATTTTATAGAATGCATGTTATGAGGTTTTGATTTTATTTCATCGGATATTACAAATCCATCAGGGATTTTCATATATATCTCACTGTCTAGAGATCCGTACAAATATGCTGTAACGACATCCATTAAATGCATATCAAGCCCTTCAGAGACTGCAAGGCTTATCAAGAACCAAAATGTGATTGCATCTATAACAGGAGAATATGTTTCCTCATAATCGATGCCAGGTCTTTATGAGAAACCTTGAGCTACAAGTCTTGCTTTGTACCTTGTAACTTCATTTTTTTCGTTTCTCTTTCGTACAAATACCCATTTATATCCAACAGCTTTACGCCATCTTGGCGTTTGGACAATTGGTCCAAAAACCTCTCGTTTCCTTAACGAGTTTAGCTCTGCTTGGATAGCATCTTGCCATTTTTGCCAATCAAGTCTTTTTTGACATTCGTCAACTGATCGTGGTTCTGGATCATCATCATTTTCACATATTTCAAAGGACACATTGAAAGCAAATCTATCATCAAGAACAATTTTATTTCGATCCCAAATCTTACCAGAGTTTAAGTAATTTATTGAGATCTCATTACTTTCATTTTTTTCATCTTTTTCTAGAGGAAGTTGTTCCACATCAGAATCAACTTGTTCTGACAAACCCTTATTAAAGGATTCTTGTGCTTTCTCAGGAGTATTTTGATTTGTATTTATTTTTACTCCCGTTTTCCTTTTTCGAGGAATTGTATCCTTTGAACTAACCGGTCTTCCACACTTTAAGCGTTTCGTTGGTTCTTGTGCATTTTGTTGCACAGAGACATCAATTCTTGCAGGAGCATTTACAGCTGGAATATGTGATTTTGTCACTTGTTTTGCATCATTAAATGCATCTGGTAATTGATTTGCAATTTGTTGCAAATGAATGATCTTTCGAACTTCAAGTTCACACTGATTTGTTCGTGGATCATAATGTGATAAAGTTGATGCATTCCAAGCAATTTCGCGCCATTCCTTTTGAATTGACTTCTTATCTCCCCCTAATGGTGGGAAAATTGCTTCATCAAAGTGACAATCAAAGAAAACGTGCAAGAAATAAATCCCCTGTTAAGGGCTCAAGGTATCTTATAATGGACGATGAGTTAAATCCAACATAAATCCCAAGTTTTCGTTGTGGACCCATCTTAGTTCTATTGGGAGGTGGTATAGGAACATGCACTGCACAACCAAAAATTCTTAAGTGTGAAATATTTGGTTGTTGACCTAAAATGAGTTGCATGGGGGAATGTTCATGGTATGCGAGGCCTATAACGAATGATAGATGCTGCATGAAGGACTGCATATCCCCAAACTGAAGTTGATAACTTAGTTCTCATGATTAAAGGTCTGGCAATTAATTGAATGCGTTTGATTAGAGATTCTACCAAACCATTTTGGGTATGCACATGTGGAACAGAATGTTCAATGGTAATTCCTATAGACATGCAATAATTTTTAAATGCTTGAGATTGAAATTCCCCGACATTATCAAGACGGATGGTCTTGATTGAGTTGTCAGGGAATTGTGCTCTTAACTTAATGATTTGCGCTAAAAGTCTAGCAAATGCAACATTGCGGGTTGAAAGCAAACAAACATGTGACCACCTAGTTGATGCATCTATCAAAATCATGAAATATATAAATGGTCCATAGTGAGGATGAATAGGTCCACATATGTCTCCCTGAATGCGCTCTAAGAAAACTGGGGATTCCACAACAATTTTACTTGGGGATGATTTAACTATCAATTTACCTTGAGAACAACTAGCACAATTATAATCACCAGCTGAAAATATTTTGTGACTCCTTAAAGGATGTCCATGCGAATTATTAATTATTCTTCGCATCATTGATGATCCTGGATGACCAAGCCGGTCATGCCATAAAATGAATGTCTTTAGATCATTAATTTTCTTATTTAAGACGACATTCATTTCGACATGCCTTATATGAGTAAAATATAATCCAGAGGATAAAGCTGGGAATTTTCTAACACTTCTTTTTTCCCATTTGAAACCAATGTGACATAGAGAAATTCTCTATTATTTTCGTTCATAGTTTCAATGTGATATCCATTTTGTCGAATATCTTTAAAGCTGAGTAAATTTCTTCTGGATTTTTCAGAGTATAAGGCATTGTCAACATGAATTATTGTTCCCCTAGGCAACATAATATTTGCTCTTCCAGAGCCATTAATCAAATTGGAGATGCCAAATATTGTTTGAACATTAGCTTCAACTAAGTTCAAATTGGAGAAATATTCTCTTCTTTTGAGGATAGTGTGCGTTGTAGCACAATCAACAAGACATATATCGCCATAATCTGAACAAATAACTTGATGATCCATTTCTACATTGAAAAACAATATGGTATTAAAGAAATACCCTTTTCGTAATAAAATACGAATATCTCAAACTTTTTGGATCATTAGTCAACAAAAGCATGGTAAAATATCACAAAATATTTAGGTATTGTATATATGACAATATTTAGGCAGCATAGCCTTTCATACGTGACAAAAAAATGTCACAATTATGAGTGCTCCTTGTCAATACTAATTTACCCTTTCTAGTGGTACACCACTTTTTATTTTGACTATCAATGGAATTGTCAATATGACTTTTACCATATCTTTTCACCTTTTCCACGTCCATAAATTTGTAATTGCGACCATGGTCATTATATGCAACATATGCTTCTTAATTTGAAGTTAAACCAATTGGACATGAGTGATATTATATTTATAATATCTTATTATTTTACTCAGCTACCACGAGACAAGGATTCAATCCATAATTAATATTTAATGGATTGACGTGCGCGCTCGATAATTTGTTGCAGTAATACATCGAGGCGAGCCACGTGGCTTTTATTTGTCTCATCAGTCATATTTCAGCATAGCCTCAATATAGAGGTAATTAAAATTGCGTAATAATAAATGATATTTGATCGATATAAATTTTGTAGCGTGAGACCCAAATTTTCGCTCATTTTGAGCCTTTTGGAGCATCACCGATTTTGGCCTTGATATAGATAGCTCCATGAGGTGAAATGATAATATAAAGTGAAATATTCACTTTTCAAATCTCTAAAGAGTCTAAAGAGATATTTGACGAATAAATATTTATACGCATAGCCTTGCATAGATACTTTATATATAATTTGAGCATCCCGTTGCCTTGACAAGTAATTAGTATTGTCAATATTGTTAAGGTAATTAAATCAATTATAATTAAATAAAATCTTTATGAAAATAGGGATAAACTAAATAGTTTTCTTTTTATACAAAATAGATAATATACCATTAAATATATGTTCACAACTTGATTATAAATACGCAAAATGTAATACTTGTATGAGTTAGTGGGACAACCTTCAGGTTGGGTGGCGAGACAAAGTCTACTTAAAACCATGCCTCCTCGAACGGGATAACCCGTCTCCCTTTCAATGTTTAGCTTTACCGGGGGACAAGGCTTACCCACTATCAACCCAAACTCATAACACTATTTGCAATATAAAAAATCAAGAATGGAGCATAATTAATCGTTTGTAGTATAGTGAGAAAACTAGTTATGTCACATATTGACTTTTGATTTCTAATGTAAAAGATCGTACAAGACGCAACTACAGAGCATACTTTCGCAATCGGTGACGTTATAATGCATAATATATGAATAAAGCATGCATATAAAAGTGAAGCAACCAAGATAATATAGAAATAAACCGAACTCATAAAAGTTATACCTTCCTAGCTTTGTTTTCTTAACAAGCCTTCTTGAACTTCAAGATCTCCTTAATGCTAGAGCAAGCTCGTGCTGATAACGTGTTGTAAATTGAATTGAGACTTGCTAGAATTAGAGAAGGAAAGTAGAAGAACTAAGAACTTCTACTACTACAAAGAGCTACAAAGAACTACAACTACAAAGTAGAAGAGGAGAATGAGAGAGTTGAAATGAGCAGTTGTATACAACTTGGTGTGTTTTTACAATGAGGTTGTCACCCTTTATATAGGCCCTTTGGTGATGATGATAAATGTACTTAGACAATGTTTACAAGTAACACATACATCACATGTCATACAATTCTTCACAAGCAACATTGACAATACATGGAATAATGAGTACATTGATATGGATACAAGTAAGGGCCATGCTTGATACTACCACTCAATGTAAGAGCCATGCTTGACAATGATTAGTCATACAAAGTCTTGATCAATTGTTCATCCATATCATAATAATAATGACTTTTTCTTGCATTAATGATTTATGTTTAGCTTGTAGTTCAATAAAGTTGGTATTGATGATTCTTTGGCTACTACAAGTATCATGATTGTTTGATAGTCTCTAGAGTCAACTGTACTTGGTGGTTGTTGGAGCTCCAAGCAAGATGGCAATGAAGTAGACAAATTAGAAAAAGAGAGGAGAAATCCAACAAGTTCAAATGCGATAACCAACTGTAGTGATAGTTGCTAACTAATTGCTTCCATGAGAGTGTGTGCAAAAAAAGGAAGAAGAGCAGTTTGCGCATTCAAAATCAATTGCTTCTATGACTTAGTGGCTTCTACATAGAGATCATTCGTTTCTTCATGTATTTAAAGTATCAATTATTATGTTCCTTCAAACACAAACAAAGATGTTTAGTTCTAGTTGCTTTCTTTATCAAAAGTGAATGATAAATTGTCAATATTGTCGATATTGTTGTGTATGTAGGATTATATTGATTGTATATTCAAAATTATTCGACATATTGATAAAGGTTCAAGGTATTATCATTTTTATGTGTTGGATATTAGTTCAAAGAGCAACTCACCTTTCCTCATTGTTTACTAAAGGTTGGTATATGATTATTTACAATATAGACGATATAACCAATATTGACAATGGTAGTTTGCACACTGATCATATTACCAATACAACAATTCTAATAATCGCTACCTATTCCAATGTTTTCGAATTTGATTCAAACATTAACATTGATGGTAAAGTCAACAATGATCTTGTGTTAGGCTCACCAAAGCTTATAATTAACATTGACTATCACCTAACCTAAAAAAATAACATTGATTATCACCTATCAAAAAAAATTAGGATTGTTGTAAAATAAACTTGTCGTTCTTTGTTATTTTATAAGTATTTACAAAAATCTCGTTAGAAGAAAGAAAGGATAAACAAATTTAAATTAAATATGTAAATGTTAGGATCGTCAATCTTTAAGGTTAATTGCTCTATGGAATGGAGATATGTGCTTATATAAATCAATTTGATATGAAACAGAAGTTCTTAGAGAAAATATACTATATTGTATAGTAACGTCAATACATCTATATTGTCTATATTGTATAATACCGCCAATATCATCTATATTGTGGATCCATTGGCTTCTTGAAGAGAGTTACAAGACTAACATAGAGAATATGGTTTTTGACAGATTATAAAATTGATGATTGCAGCTTGAAGAGGAGATGATCAAGAGGAGTTAATGGACATGACTCCAGCTTGGAAAGGACCTGAGAAGAGCTGTTTGGTTGTAACTTGAAGAGGAGATGAGAACAGTTGATGGAATGTACTTTGAAGAGTGTTGTTATTGTTAAATAATTCTATGTAGATAAGAAGCCCCTGTAGGACGAGTTTTCATAAAAAAATACTGTCAATATAAATAATATTGATAATATTGACAATAACTTTAATAATTTGTTGCAACAACTGAAAATTACTCATAAAAATGCATCCTAGAAATATAGATTAATAAGGCATAAATACTAATAAAAATGTATTCTAGCATCCAAAAAATTTATACAAAAATTCACATATATACATTATCCTTCTTATGATTCTTTAAGTAGTAATTACAAGTAGGAAGGTAGGGTGCATTTCTTTAGGGCACACATGCAAGTAGGAAGGTAAGAAGCACTTCACTAAGGCACACAAAAAATCACTTATAGTATTTACAAGTAGGAAGGTAGGATGCACGATTTTTATTCCCCACCAAAACATTTAATCTACAAATAAAACATCTCTACGAATTCGAACAAACAAATCTGGATGAAACCCTGTTGTTCATATCTTTAAGACTCCTTTACTTTACATTCTTGAACAATGTCTTCTTGTACAATAAACAAGTTCATCCGATTAGTAGGTCTTTTTTTTGGTAAATATAGGCTCTATACGGGCCAAAGAACCTAAATCCTTGAGTCAGACAAGTCCTGCTCAAGTAACAAAGCAATACTATGTGGTGCTTTGTCAAACACATAGACGTCATGACCACTTCCTAAAGCCTCCATGGCGATTTTATCCGCGCAAGAATTATTTCTCCTATAGGTCCATTGTAACCTTATTTCTCCTCTTCGATTGAGAAGTTGCTTAATTCCCACACCAGCTGGTCACAGTACATTTGAGAGACAGGTTTTCCCACTAGATCAACCACCTCGCGAGAATCAACCTCCACGACTACCCCTTTTGATCTGCCTCTGCTCCATAATCTCTAAGCCCTTTTGGATCCCCTATAGTTCTGCTACTAATGGTGAGCAATTCCCCGATCGAGCCATGAAATCCCACAAAAACTTCCCTTCCTCATTGCGCATAACCCTCCAATCCCTACAACACCATCCTCTTACAATCAATAATGTTGTGTGCCTCCTCATCTTCTCGCAGAGACAAATTGCCAACTTTGGCAATTCGTCTCTACTAACAACAACAACCCATTTTTTTCTTACTTTTCTCTTCTTTTCTTCTTGTCTTTTACTCATCTTCATCATCATCAACAACCCAAACAACATTATCATCAACAACAACAACAACTAATTGCAAGATTTCTCATCAAAAATCCATCACATTCATCAATGTCATCATGCACCATCAAGAACACTAAAAGTTTCCCTAAAATCAAATTTTAAATCAATTTATAGATAAAAATCTAAGCCTAACTTAATCACTGAACTTATAAACAGAGATAGAATCCGAATTAAAATAATAAAATTTATTTGCAAAAAAACTCCAAATCTCCCTTGCATTACAAGAACATCATTAGAGCAAGAATGAAAAGAATGAGATGGGTTTTTGTTTACCTTAGCTTGAATGCTTGATTTTACCACAAAAATTCTTCTCTCAATATCCTGGATTCTGAATTACGAGCACACTTAAACCTTCGTTTCTCTCATTTGTGCTGAGTTTTTCATACAAAGTGAGCCAAAGGTGACCAAGTCTTCTATTTATATTTAGTAGATTTTCATTAAGTTGGTGTGTATCTCGAGGTCTATTAAAGGGATCTCGTTTAAACCAGCCAAGTTATATATAAAGTGTGTCATTTAACACATCTCTCTTTAATGACACATTACACATCTATATGGACAAGTGTCATACATGTAGAATCTTAGGAATTTAATATATCCATGCAATCTACTCCATCTTAACCAAACCTCTCATCTCAAAGCTCATGAAGGGTCCTAATTAGGACTATCCAAATTATTGGTGTCTATTTTGTGTCACTCATCAAGTCCATTAAGGGTTTGTAACATATTCTCATACTTAGACAATTTCATATCATAGGCTCATTACATAATCACATTAGCTTAGCCTATGATCCATTAATGTTTTACACTCCAAAGTTAGACTAAGTTTTGTCCACTCACATACCTGGTGCCTTCTCATATCTTAAGGCACCTCGGGTGTAGCCTTGACATATTTTGCCTTTTATTCAACTTAGGTCAAGTTGTTTTAATTCCTAGATTATTATTGTTTACAATTAACAGGTGCATCTAAGGTATTTCGTACCCGTTCCCACATTTGCATGCATTTCGAGTGTTACTCGATGTACTCACAACTAGCGTAAGACGTGGAAATCAATAGTATACATGGTGTTATGATATATTTAATAGAATGACAACTATATAATCAAGCATCATGCAAATATAAAAAATAAATAATAATACATCAACAAGCGTGCCCTGAACTAATCCGCGACGTCCATGTGGGTCTGAACTGGGTCCTAATATGAAATTAGAAAATTAGTTAATAATTAAATTAGGTGGGTCATTACAAATCTTCCCAACTAAAAAGGATTTCATCTCGAAATCGAACTTCAAACTTAAAGTACTTACCGTGGAAAAGTTAGGGATATCTCTCGCGTATAGTAAATTCTCTTTCCTAGGTACGTCCCTCATTCCTGTGATGTTGCCAACGTACGAGGACCAAGTGAATTTGCTTAGTCCTAAGAACTTGAACTATGCGGTCTACTATCTTAACAAGGTGTTCCTCGTATGTCACATCTGGCCTAACCTCAATCTGCGTGACATTTACCATCGGTCTCGAACCTGATCTTGCTAACCTCAACATGTATATGTGAAAAGACATTGTGAACCCCTGACAATTGCCTCAGTAGCCTCAACTAATAAACGGCCTCCCCAACTCGTTTGGCTATCTACTATGGCCCAATAAACTGCGATGCAAGGTTCCCTTTGATACCAAACCTCTGGTGACCCTTCAAAGGAGAAACCTTCAAGTATACCCAGTCGTCTACTTCATAGCTCAGCCCATCGCGGTACTTATTTGCGTATTTCGCCTGTCTATCTTGAGCAGCCTGCAATCTTTAACGAATCAATCAAATTTTCTCTGTGTGGTCTGCAACAACCTCAAGCCCAATGGCAGCTGTGTCCTCAGGCTCTGCCCAATAAGCTGTTGATCTGTAGGGTCTCCCGTACAATGCCTCAAGTTATGGCATCCCAATACTGGACTGGAAACTATTATTATAGGCAAACTCATAAAGTGGCAAGTACTCCTCCCATGATCCCTTAAACTGAAGTACATAAGCTCTGAACATGTCCTCAAGTATCTGAATAGTCCACTCTGACTGCCCATCGGTCTGTGGGTGGTAAGTAGTGCTGAAATGAAGTCTGGTCCCATAATGCTCTTGCATAGAATGCCATAGCTGGGATGTCAGCCGACTATATTTGTCTGAAACTATCGATACCGGCACACCGTGCAATCTGACAATCTCTCACTCGAAGAGCGTGCACAACTGTGAAAAGGAGTATCTCATGGAAATTGGAATGAAATGTGCTGATTTCATCAGTCTATCCACTACAACCCATACGACATCATAGTTGCATGGAGTCCGTGGTAATCCATTGACAAAGTCCATAGTAATTTGTTCCTACTTCCATTGAGGGATCGGTAGCGGTTACAAAAGTCTTCCAGGACTTCGATGCTTAGCCTTAACTTACTGGCACACCTCACATCCCTTCACGTACTGGCCAACATCTACCTTCATCCTAGGCCACTAAAACAAGCGTTTCATATCTTGGTACATCTAATTCCGGTTGGGGTGAACTGTGTATCTGGATCTGTGAGCCTCCTATAGAATACCATCTTGCAACTCTGCCACTGCCGGAATCCACAATTTTCCTCGGTGTTGCAATCACCCATCAACAGACCTTCTCCAATCTGGGAAGTTGGAACTTTGTGCCATGTCTCTAAACCTCTGATGTAACGCATCGGCTCGCTGGCTCTCTAGGACTCACGGAATGGAAACTGTTGAAACTCTCATATGTCTACAAATGTGCACCTCCACTGTCTCTGGCACCACTGACATACTCATGGTGACTGCTGCCTCAAGTATAGCATACTGGTGAGTCATCTGGCAAACCACTGTATCTCTATATCATATTCAGGTCCTTTTGAGTGAAGAGGTACTTTAAACTCTTGTAATCTGTGTAAAGTGTGAATCTCTCGCCAAAGAGATAATGTCTCCAAGTCTTCAGTGCAAATACGATCGTTGCAAGCTCCAGATTGTGCACCGGGTAGTTCCTCTCATGTGTCCTCAACTAACGTGATAAGTAGGTAATAACTCTGTCATCTTGCATCATAAAACATCCCAATTCGGTGCGAAATGCATCCGTGTTAGCAACTGCTTGCCTGGCTTTAGCAACACTAACAATGGTGCGGAAGTAAATCTCTTCTTCAACTCTAAGAAGGCTGCCTCGCACTCACTAGACCATACAAACTCAACATCCTTTTTGGTCAATCTGGTCACCAGTGCCAAAATCCTAGAAAAATCCTGTACAAAGCGTCGGTAGTAGCCTGCCAATCCCAAGAAGCTCCTGATATCGGCCACGTACTCCGGCGTGCGCCAATCAATGATCACATGAACCTTACTCGAGTCCACTGTTATACCACCGTTACTGATCATGTGTCCCAAAAATTTGACCACAGATAGCCAAAACATACAATTACTGAGTTTGGCGTATAATCGGTGCTATCTCAGAGTTTTTAGTGTCTCTCTGAAATGCCTGTCGTGGTCCTCACGAGTCTGGGAATAGATCAAGATGTCATCGATGAAGACTATCACGAATCAATCTAAGAACGGTCTCAAAACTCGATGCATCAGGTCCATGAAAAATGCCGATGCGTTCGTCAGTCCGAACGACATCTCAAACAATCCATAATGTGTGTTGAACGCGGTCTTGGATACATCCTCCTCTCTGATCCTCAACTGGTGATAACCTGACCTTAGATCAATCTTAGAGAAGAACTGTGCTTCGGCTAACTGGTCGAATAGGTCATTGATCCTGGGCAATGAATATCTATTCCTAACTGTCACTTGGTTCAACTTCTGATAGTCAATGCACATACACATGGTGCTGTCCTTTTTCTTCACGAGTAGGACTGGTGCTCCCAGGGAGACGTACTCGGATGTATGAATCCCTTCTCTAATAAGTCCTCAAGTTGGGCCTTCAATTCATCCTGCTCCAACCGTGACAAGCGGTAAGGCTTGCTCGCTATCGGTTGAGTGCCTGGCACCAACTCTATCAAGAGCTCAATCTGTGTAGGTGGCAGTAATCCAGGTAAATCATCAGGGAAAACATCGGGAAACTCGCACACAATCAGAACATCCTCTAATCTAACAACTGGTTTCTCAATTGGCCCTACTGCCCCTAATAAGGTCTCCATCTCCTATGTGGTTGCTAATCTACCCCTGGTGATTGAAAGTGCGGTCGCGACTCTGGTGACAGTGAATTCGAGAATCCCCAACATTTGAAAGGTAACGATCTTACTAAAGTAATTCAAGCTAGCGTGGTAAGCCGATAACCAATCCATGCCTAAGAGTGCGTTGAACTCTAAGTATTCTAAAACTCAGAGATCTATAGGTAACTTGTGACCACTAACCTCGACTGGACAGTTCCTATATATCTGATTAGGGTAAATCTTATCCCCAGCGGTCATGCTAAGGACAAGGTGTGTGCCTAAGGTCTTTGGTGTCAAACTTAACTCTGCTACCATCCGACTAGAAATAAAAGATAAAGTGGACCCAGAATCAATCAATGTATACATAGAATGCCCGTAAATAACCAACATACTTTCTATAAGCTGTTGTGATGCATTTCAGTCGGGCTCGACGGCTACATGCGCCTGCTTCCTAATTTGTACTGGTGGTGCCACCTCTCTAGTGCACTGGCTCTGGTAGTGTCCCCTCTGCCTACATCAGTAGCAAACGATGTGTTGCCTGCTCCCAGAACTCTGTCCCTCCTGACCTCTGCCTCATTGATCCTGGCCCTGTCCACTACTCTTCTAACCCTGGCCCTGCCACTGGTGATCTTATCTCTAACTTTACTGGCCCTTGTCTCGGCCTCGTTGGCACTATCCCTGAGTCTGTGTCCGTGGCTGTTGAAATGTCATGACCTACTGTGGTGCGGGTGTAACTGCTTAAGCTGTGACCCCATGACTGTCATTGCTCCTGCACATCTGCCCCCTCTTATCTCACTGTGGGAGGCTCCTCTTGCCCCTTTGGTCAGACCTACCATGGTTAACCTGTCTATCCTGTCGTCTTGGAATGGTGGTGTCTCCACCCCTAATCAAATAACTTTCAGAAGCCAACGCTCGCTCATATATCACCTAAAGTGTCGTTGCTCTAGTCGACACCACTGATCTACTAATATTTGGGCGGAGTCCACGAATGAAGTAATGGACCTGTAGTCTTTCTGTCCCAACAACGTCGATGGCGAACTATAGCAGGTATCAAAATCTGTCCATGTACTAAATCACTGTCCGGCGGCCTTGGACTAATGATAGGAACTTATATTTCAGTCTCAACTGAACCTCTTGAGGGATGTACTGATCGTAAAACACCTGCCGAAAGTGTGCCCAATTGGTCGTTTCTCCGTGGGTAACAGTATACGCAGTCCACCATACCGCGACATCTCCTATAAGCATGTATCCTGATATCCTAGCTCGTATGCTATCATGAATCCTCAGTAATCCATAAAGCCTCTCGTGTGCAGGAACCCATCTCCCAGCGGCCTCTGGGTCTGTGCCTCCATAGAAGAATTCAGGTTGAAATCTAGTGAACTCCTTGATCAGTTTAGCCTCTAATGTCAAGGCCTTCGCAAACACCGTCAACTGCGCTAGCGTAGGTGGTGGTGCGTCTGCTAGTGTCAACACTGGTGTGGTAATAGATGTTTCTACGGATGTAGTCATCGTTACGAGAATCTCAACCCTAACAGTCACTATCAGCGCATCCTGACTAGTCATGGTAATGACTGTCTCGGTAGTAGGGGGAGTGGTGGTGGTGGTAGCAGCGAGCGTATTAGTAGCTTGACTAGCCGCAACCTGTAATTGAAGCAATAACAATATCTCCTCGAATTACGTGTTATGCAAGGCGACCGTGTCGTGTAGTACTTGATCCAAGTCGACTCTCGCTGGGTTGCTCGTCTGATCCCCATCAGCAGCAGTAGATGGTACCAGTGATCAGTCCATCTCGAATCTACATGTAATGTCCCAATTAATAATTTGCGTTATTCATGACGTCATTGCAGATGTGGATGCTAGTGGGGACGTTCGTGGGTCCTACAGTGAAGGCGGAGCATGACCAGATTAGGTATACAGTCCGTCTTGTGTGCTTTTTGTTGTGTATTTGCGATGTATATGTTCAATTTAGTTGCATTGCATCGCAATACGTGTGTTTATATTGTTCATTGACGAGTGAGCTGGTGTGACGGGTATTTGCTGCGACTAGCATATTGGAGTGGATACCAGGTGGCGAACAATTAGTACACTAAGCCGGGGGTCTTAATACACTTAATAAATGATAAAATACATTGAATAATTTATAATAAATGACGTTGAGACCTGTGGTACCGTTGTTGTGCGAGAGTTGCATGGGTTGCAGTTCGGAGCCGAGTGTTGGAATGTTCGAGGGTTGTATGGTTGTAGCTAAAGTGTGGGATCAATAACCAAAGAGAGAAGTCAATTTTGGCATAATTAGGACCAATTGACTCCATCTCAACCCTCAATCAAGGCCTTGTGATGTGTGTGTATGAGTTGATGAGAATTTTTATATAAAAAGGTTGGCTACTATTCATCTTCACCAACTTTTCTCTCTCAAATGAAATTGAAATTTGAAAATCCATTGAGGGTGTGAGGGTTTTGTTGATTTCAAATGATCAATTGGAGCTTAAGAACGTGTGGAAAACGAAATATAAGGTTAGTTTTTTTTATCCCCATCTTCTTCTCTACGATTCAGGGTATTTTTCGGGTATTTTAACAGTGGTTTCAGGTTAAGGTTTGAGAACACCAGTGGAATGGGGTGTTGATATGGTTTGGAATGGTTGATTTGAGGTTGAGGTGGTGAATTTGGTATTGATGTATGGGTGTTTTGATTTTCAAGTGAATTTTTAGTTGGTTGAAAAACTCATGGTTTGTGTTTTAGACAAGTGTTATCGAGGGGTTTTGGTTTAATGAGTTTTATGGAGTATTTAATGAGTTGTTGGAGTGAACGCGGATTGCGATGACGAGCCGAGAGGGTTCAAAAACCCAGAAAGCCATCTGCCGAAGACGCCGTAATGCGCGCCGTGGGGTTCAGAAGCCACAACGCCACTCGCGGCGTCTTGGGCAGAGGCGAAGTATGGAAAAATGGGGAAATGACGTTTTAGAGACGTTGTGGAAGGAGACAACGTGACGGCGTGTCCACGGCGTCCAGATCCCGTGAAGGGTTAAACTTGGCGGCGTCCTCGACGGCATCTAGGGCAGTTTTAAAATTAAGTTTTTAATAAAAATTTACCAATTGGGGTTTGTCTTAGGGATTTATATAGTCTGTTTGAGACGTTTTAACAATGATTTTATCGATGATTTGGGTATTGTACCGAGGTTACAAGGTATGAGAATATGTGTGGTTGATTAGGGAATTATGGTTTTAGGTCGGATTGACGAGTAGTAGGACGCATTTGAGACGTGCATTTGGACTAGGAACGATATAGGAGCGCGGTTTGAGGTGTGTAGTATCTCAATTGAAATTCACTTTACTACTTACTGCTTGACTTAATTGAATTTAATCATGTTCATTTATTACTCTATTTCCTTATTGTTTTATGGTGGCTGAGTACTCTTACCTGATGTCTTACGGTAGTTGAGTTTACTCCTACCTAGTGTCTTTATGGTGTAGATTGTGACGGCCCCAATTTTCCCGTGCAATTGGGTACGCCCGGCCTAGACCCGTGCAGGCCCCAAGTCATCACTTGGTAACCTGACGAGCCTAGTCAGCCTTCAATTTAATCAATTTAGTACTTTATGAAAGAGTTATTGCAATAATACACAGCGGAAGACTAAACAATAAATAACAAGGGGAAATAACTCAATCAAAGGAAATTAGGAATTCTATAATTGTGGAAACCCCGGTATTCATGTACAATTCGATAAATCAACTTACATGATACTAATCTTAATAATAATACCAAGTTCTATAAACCAAAAACATACATATATAAAGCGATATACAAATGAGCAAAAACATATAACCTACTCTAGGGTTCCTCAAGTCCAGCCGCTAATCCTCACAAAAAGTCGCCTAAGCAAGGCTCTTTTCCTTTACTTTGCTCCGCTTTATATCGCACCCACCGTCACAAACTAGACGGTGAGCAACTGAAAGAAATCGAAAGTAATGCCAGAAGAATATAACAGTAATTCATGAATTATCAATCAAGACAGTCTAAATATCATGCAGGAATTGAAAAACAGGAAGTTAAATAAACAAGGTGCATGATAGGCAAACTGAAAACAATAACAATCGAAACATGCGTGTTCTACGAGTCAAGAGAGGCCATAAGTGGTCTAAAATCCACAACAATACCACAACAATATCCACAACAATCCACAACAATCTAGTACATGGTATCACACAATCACTAGGGGTGGTCAAACACTCGTGCGCACGAGTGCCCTCTTTTTATCCCTTCTAGTGCAGGCCGCATGTACCTTCAAGACACACACTTATGCCAAGAACACACGTACAAGGAATATGAAATGGAATGCCAACAAATAGATAATAGCAAACACAATGGAATGAAGATGAATCACATGGTATTTTCTTAACTGGCTTACTAACGTACACAAGTTTTTGAGACAAGTATACTTACCTGAACTAATCGCAACCCGTAGGCACTCTCACGTTCCTAACGCGTATTCCCGAGTTTCCCGCTACCTGACAAGGTTGGAAACTCTAATTAACGGGTTGAGTCATTAACTAATCCTTAATTTAAACCCTAGTGTATCCCCAATGTTTTAAGTGTTTACATGAATCGTCAAATTATTATGAAAACGTATACTCTCTCAAGTTTGAAAAACAACAACAATAATTACGATTACGATATCATAACATTGATAATTATGACACATGTAAGCCTACTCATGATTTGTAGGCTCGGCTCAGTTATATGAGGTCACGCCATAGTCTCGAGGACCGATGACTTGACCACGACGTCACAGCCGTTTAACAATCATACACCTACATTTACCCTCAAATCGGAACCATAAACCATATGTCCGTAAATCTCTTACACTCGTCGTGTGTTCATCAAGATAACTGATCGCTCTAGTTAGTTTGAAAAATCAATTCATCATACCCAAGCTAAAACATTAAAACAAAGTTGGAAAACTCAAAATGGTTTGTATAACCGAATAAGGATCACCATGGTCAAAACTTCAATTAAAACTAATTAACCAATACATCCAAAGCCTCCATGGTGTCTCGCTGGTGTTATCTGATATCGGGAGGGATCCACTACGACATGAGATAGCCGTATGTACCCACCATAGTTCAAAGATTCCGACAAAGAATACATAAAAACAACCCATACAATAACAAAGAAAATTGGCTTGCCACCACTACTGTGAACCGCTCCGAGGTTGCGAGACACTAGCATGAGTGTAGCGTGGTCTCCACTAACCCCTTGTCACGGCGGTCCCATGGCAGCGCCACTAAAACTAGTGGTTTCCGGCAAGAACGAAAAATACATAACTCACATGAAATAATTTGTTCACACACTCACACAAAATAGTCCATATACACCCAAAACCATTACACACGGGGGGGGGTCTTCTCCGGTTAGTAGAGTCGCCGGAGGGTGACCTCCGGCCAGCCTTGACCGACGCCAGCGTCGGTCATCTAAACCGTGGCCAACACACTCATAAAACAGTGAGAGAGAGAATATGCTCACTGCCGAGAGAGAGATGGAGAGGTCGAGAGTTTTACCAGTTCCGACGGCCGAATTTCCAGTGAGGTTCCGTCGTCCAGCGCCGGCGAGGGTGGTGATGACAATCATGAGGGAGAGACAGAAGACTGCCAAGACGAGAGAGATGTGAGGCCGAGAGGGAGGGACCGAGAGAGAGATATCGAAAGAGAGGGTGAGAGAGTTACCTCTGGTGAGAGGTCCCACGACGGCGATGCCTCGTGGGTCGACGACGACAGCCAGGGAAAGAGACGTGATCGTCACCGTGAGAGGAACCCGAGAGTATGGGCAAGCGAGAGATCGTGAGGATGAGAGAAACCGAGAGAAAGAGAGTGGGGAAAGAGAGAGAGACGACCTCCGGCGAGTGGTGTGTCGACCGAGAGAGATGAAGTGAGGAAGAAGATGAGTGGCGGCGGTGAGGGTGTTGGAGAAGGAGATGAATAGTGTAGGGTTTTGTTTGTTTATATATACAATATAAAGTTCAAATGACCATTTTGCCCTTCCACTTATTTTATACACATTTTAAAACACTACCCTTATGAGTCTTTTGTCCCATATTCACATCTCAACACACACACACATCTCGAGGCCAATCTCATGGTTGTTCATCATCATGTTGTGTCACTTTAACAATACCAATCCCATAGCCCGTATGTTGTGTAATTAACCAACTCCCACGTTCCAACAATGTTCCTCGGTTCGTTTTTCCTTGTTCCGACTCTCGTAACGCGCGTAGTCTCGCCTTGTCTCGCCAACTAATTAATTAAATTAATTAAAAATTCATTTATTTGTACTTTTTACTTGTTTTTCTTCCCCGTTTAACTAGTCGAAACCTCACTCAATTAAATATCGCCCGAACGGCTCGAAACCCGTAAAATACTAAAATACTAATACACACAATCAATGAATCATAAAATCACTTCGGTGTAGACTCCTGAAGTTCGAAATACTGTCCAGTATTCACGTAGCCGGGTCACAATTCTGACAAGTGTAACGCAAGTCAGTTAAAAAAAATTTGGGGTTGTTACATAGATCACTTCCCACCTGGTGTTTATTCGTTGCGGGAGCATAAGGTCCACTAAGTCATAGTATATGTCTAGGCATGCGCCAGTGAATATGCTACCCAGGTATGATAGGCATATATGGGTTCGCCGTGGATATACGCCGGCCACCTAGAGGTCCAGGGTCACCTGTTCGAGGTATCCTCACGGGTCGTGCCTTGCGGATAGCCTGAAGTATGGCTTGGTCTGACTTTGATTGTGCACACATATTGCTTCACTGCTATATTTATGCATGTGATGTTCTTCTACAGTTGCCTATATTCTTTTGTTCTGCATGTTTATTTATAGTATTTTAATTCCAATAGTTTTACTTATGTATTTACTTGGTGAATTTCCTTGGGATTTCTCACTCTAGACTCGTTATCTGCTTTTTTGTGATGGCTTGAGTGCAAATCCTGGTACGAGCAGAGGGAAGGGCAAGCTTGAGGACTACATTGATTGACCGCGAGACAGATTTGACTTGTATATGACTTGGCAGTTGATATTTTATTGTTTTATGCTGGATTTTGGGTATGAGCGAGACAGACTTGACTTGTATATGACTTGGTAGTTGATATTTTGATATTTCGAGGACCACCTTTGATATGTATATGGATTATCTTTTGGTATGGTTTCCACATTAGATAAATGCTCATAAGACTTGCTTTTAAATATTTATTGAGATGATTTAAGATTTTCGCTGTATATTTTGAGGTTAAATAATACTATGGCAAGCTTTAAGCTAACTTGTAATGATAATTACAAAAAACGATATTAAGTTAGCAATAATGGATTGGTAATGAATTATGAGTGGTTGTGGGCCACAACTGGGTGGTGAGTTGGCAAGGCTGTGGGCCCGAGGTGTACGCCGTGACGGGCGATGGATTTGAGGTCGTTACACTACAAGCGCGTATGTACTCCAATCAGTATAATATACGCGTATATATATATTACAAGTCAAAACATACTCGTACAAAACCTTAAGCTACCTAACTCACTACACTTCCCCACTAAGGTTCTAAGTCAGGTCATCGGGTTTTCAACTTTCTATGTCTATTTGTTAAGTCTTATTCAATTTTATTCATTTTTCCCTAGGTTTCCTTGAACCTAGGCTCTGATACCAACTGTGGCGGCCCCGCATCCCAAGACTGACCAGGCCCAGCCACATCGCCTGACATGTCACTTGCACGCCTGTCCATGACAACTCACGACTTTCTACTTAACCTTTTCTATTAGTCTAACTAAATAATTCGAGTGTTTTATGCCAATTTCCATTAATCGGTTAATTTAGACTATATTTGTGTTACTTAGTCCTATTTCAACAGGTGTCTTAATGAAAAGTCATATTTTTCAAACTAAGTATCTATGTGATACAATTCATAAGTGTTTTAATAGCGGAAGTCTTAAAATTAACACGCCGAGTGTGATTATCATGAATTTTCAATGAATTAACAAACTCTAGTAGTGGAAAAACCCATCAAAAGGATACCATGTATATAAAAGGTGACAAAATGTACAATGATGATCAATATACATGTATTAGTGTGTAAAACTCTCCCAATCATCCCAAAAATAGCAATAATATATAAATAAAGCACATAGGGTTTACTGGAAGGGAGCTTTTCGAGATCAGAGGTAGTCGCCTAGCCTTCCCGCAGCTTGTAGAAGGGTCTGCACTCGGTCATCCATGCAAGAAATTGATGACGAGTTCAGTAAGTAAAACCCAGAAGAACCACAATTTACATTTAAATAAGGAAATGCAAATAACGTGATTACAAGTCATACTAGTCAAAAGTAATCAATTAGAAAAGGACAGGAAATAGCATGAAGAGGAATCGCTGAGAATCAATAATAATGGACGTGAGTGTGGTATATGTACTGCCGAACTCTGGGACTATCAACACTGGATCGAGGAGAATCTGGTGACGAGGAACTCCCGCCACCGCATCACGATCAATAAGCTATACTGTTGGTCGGGAGTTTAAAACTCTCGGCCAACGACCTCTAAGTAGAGGAATCTGTGTCGGAGGCAAGCCATCACAAGCACGTACTCTCAAATCATCGACTTGCAGAGTAATCTCTCGAACGAAGTCTAAAGTAAGACCAACACCATTGCAACAATCGGGTCATTACCCACGAGAGTGCTGTCCCGTCTACCATATATAGACACACGCGAGAGTGGAGTAGTCAACAATATCAGACTGGTAATTCAAAGGCAACAAAACTAAATTCATAACAGAATAAATGCCAAGTGTTTTTCTGGTGGGGTTTACTTACCTAAAGCAATCGCAAATCGCCCTCAAAACATCTCGCACACGCCTTGAATTGCATACCCGACCCTGACTATACACTCCTAAGTTACTAGTGTCAAAATGTTTCATTTTAATTATTTTTTAGCCACATTAAGTTGATTAACAATATTAAATCAAAACTTAGAACTTTATTCTAAATTTCCAATTGTGGCACATTTTTCGAGTTATACCGGGGTTTCAAGTCCCCTGAAAAGCCTCGAAACTCGATTTACTACATCTTTTCCAATTTTTCATATTTTCTATGATTTTTCAGAATTTCTTCATAATTTTTATCTATTTTTATAGTTTATATTATTATTTATGTATTTATTTTTAATTTAAAATATTTAATCAATATTTTTATGGGGGTTGGGCCCACCTGAACCGGGCCCGGGCTGGCTAGGCCCAAGCACGTGTTGCGTGCGCCCTCATCTTCTCGCAGAGACGAATTGCCAACTTTAGCAATTCGTCTCTGCCAACAACAACAACCCATTTTTTCTTACTTCGTTCTTTTCTTTCCTTTTTTTCTTTTACTCATCTTCAGCATCATCAATAACCCAAACAACATCATCAACAACAACAACTAATTGCAAGATTTCTCATAAAAAGTCCATCACATTCATCAACGTCATCATGCACCACCAAGAACACTAAAAGTTTTCCTAAAATTAGTTTTTAAATCAATTTATAAATAAAAATCTAAGCCTACCTCAATAATTGAACTTATAAACAAATATTGAAGCCAAATTGAGATAATAAAATTTATTTGCATGAAAAACCATAAATTTCCCTTGCATTACAAAAACACCATTAGAGCAAGAATGAAAAGAATGAGATGGGTTTTTGTTTACCTTAACTTAAATGCTCGATTTTGCCACAAAAATTCTTCTCCCAATAGCCTGGATTCTGAATTTCCAGCACACTCAAACCCTCATTTCTCTCATTTGTGCTGAATTTTTCATACAAAATGAGCCAAAATTGACCAAGTCTTCTATTTATATTTAGTAGATTTTCATTAAGTTGGAATGTATTTCGAGGTCTATTTAAGGGATCTCATTTAAACTAACCAAATTGTATCTAAAGTGTGTCCTTTAACACATCTCACTTCAATGACACATTACACATCTATATGGACAAGTGTCATGCATGTAGAATCATAGGAATTTCATATATCCATGCAATCTATTCCATCTTAACCAAACCTCTCATCTCAAGGCTCATGAAGGGCCCTAATTAGGTCCATCCAAACTATTGGTGTCCATTTTGTGTCACTCAGCAAGTCCATTAAGGGCTTGTAGCATATTCTCATACTTAGACAATTTTATAGCATAGGCTCATTACATAATCACATTAGCTTAGCCTATGATCCATTAATGTTTTACACTCCAAGGTTAGACTAAGTTTCACCCTCTTGCATACCCGGTGTCTTCGCACATATCGAGGCACCTTGGGTGTATCCTCAACATATTTTGCCTTTCATTCAACTTAGGTCAAGTTGTTTTAATTCCTTAGTTTAGGTTATTATTGTTTACAATTAACAAGTACATCTATGCTATTTCGTACCCGTTCCCACATTTGCATGCATTTTGAGCATTACTCGTCGTACTCACAACTAGCGTAAGACGCGAAAATCAACAGTACACATGGCATTATGCTATATTTAATAGAATAACAATCATATAATCAAATATCATGGAAATATAAAAAATAAATAATAATACCTCAGCAAGCGTGCCCTAGACTAATCCGCGACATTCACGTAGGTCTAAGCTGGGTCCTAGTATGAAATTAGACAATTAATTAATAATGAAATTAGGCGGGCTGTCACATGTGTACACCCCTATGGATGCATAATAATATACATGAGTCCAAAATCAATTGAGCGACCCAAGTTTGATATGAGATTTGAAAGTAAGAGGTTGTGACTCAAACCCCAATGGATGCAAAATTAATAATTCTTTCTTATCAAAAATATAATATACATAACTCCCTAAATTGGGAATGTACGCTTGAAATATTTGACACCAAATTTCAAATTTATGGGCGCATTATGTAGCAATGTCCCTAAATTAGAGATGTAAAAATACAAGCATTGCCTAATTTTAAATTTAGGGACATGCATAATGTATAAGAGCCATTGTTTTCATAATTAAGGACGTATTATATACAAGCATCCCCAAATTAAGGACAGAAAAATACGAATATAGAAGTGTTTCTAAATTGGCATTTAGGGGAGTTTTTGGAAGGTATCAACGTAGGTTCAAATCGCAAAAGTACGGGCAATTTTTCATCGAACTTCAGGTTATGGATCCGAAGCATAATTCATCATCGAGAATGGCAGGAGTTTATCTCAGTGCTCAAAAGCACAATAGGAAACAACAACTACATAGCATTAGAGACAGAGTATGGGCTTATGGTGAACCGTATGCAGTGATGGGGGACTTTAACTTAGTTATTTCGCAAGAAGATAAATTTGGAGGAACTTAGTGTTAGGGCATGTGCCCTAGGTCAAACATTGTTTCTATTATAATTATTTTAGTTTAAAAAATAGAGGATTCATTTGCTTTTTATTATATGTGGTTTGCATGTTTACATTATAATAAGATTCATAGATATTTACTGAAATATCCTAAATATCTATAGTCGGTCATTATGCTGAGAACTATAATAAATTAAGACTAGTGTGAGTCTTGATTGATGATCATGTGATTATCATGTGTATACGAATACAAATCAAGATTATGAGTACTTGTTATGGAACAATATACTGGACCGACCCGCTATGAGAACACCACATGAATTAAGTCTTAGGTGTTACTTATGATAAGTATATCATTTAATCCATTGACTTGAGATTACCATAGACTTTAACATTAGGAGCATAATATTTTGAAACAATCAAACGTTGTCTTTAACCGAACAATTATAAAAGTAGTGATTGGCTATTATGTGAATAATGGGTGAAGTTGTGTAATCAAGATATCAGAGTACAAACATGTGAGCAACATCAATAAGGCTCATAAGTGAAAACAACAACAATAAAGTTCATGATTTCAGAGTACAAGCTTATTGTCAAGAGGATTATTTTAAAAGCAGTGATATTGAGAATGAATTGCAAAATAAGTCATCATCGGGTATACTCACCAGTCGCCAAGAATTCCTAGCTTTACCGACTTCCCAACACCCCAATTTGTGCACCCGGACTCTTGAGACTCCTAAAGCGCTTTCGGGCAAATCTTCATTAGGACATTAAGTAATCTTGGTTAAATATAATTCTTGGCTAGTCCTAGTATCATCCTAGAATTGTAACCTAAGTCCCGCGACTCGAACTCCTCTTTTTTTTCACTAATTTTTCTAAGTAAAAGGTGTTTATTTCAGCTGAACTATTGCAAGACATTTTTTAGCCACTAAATCTCAAAATTTGGCGAACACACCCTGTGAAAAAATTGAAGATCTTCTTAGCTTTCCAGAAAAGTAAGGTGTGCTCAATTTCAATTTAAAACGAAGGAGTTATATGCAAAACACCAAACTAATCTCAATTGACAGCAAACTATGACAACTTAGAAAATTCATAACCCTCAAAATAGACACCCAAAAATCATGATTTTCACTGGGAAGCTACCTAACAAATCCATCAACAACATATCAAAAATTAGCCCATTCGGATATGTATATAAAAAGTTATGCAATCCGGTATAGAGTCGCGACATAAGTCAACTCTTCGCCTTTTGGTGGTCAACAACAACAATAGCTTAGGACAACGACTTGACAGTAATTGTTGTTCATTTCCACTTCATTCATAGGTTATAATAATCCCCTAATCACTCCCAACCATACCAAAACTGAATCCTATAATCAGTTCACCGTCTAACCATTCAATATAGTAATGCATTTCATCAAACACTTAGAAAATACCATGACAGCTACAAATCTAAATTTTTTATTTGAAAACTGATTTTAAAGGTTCTTTGACACTAGGTTTATCAAAATTTTGCAAGGAATCCAAATTTAGCATTAGATTTCAAAAATTAACTCGTTTCATAAGTCGAAAATAAAAAATTCAGTTTCATGTGGAAAACCCTCAATTTTGGGCAAAACTTAGAAAATCCGAAAATCAAAGTTTATAACTCATTTGGGGCTGAAATTTGCTTCATATCTAACCCGTAAAAGACTTCAAATCATTTGCATACAAAGCCCTATGAAATAGACCCAAACTCCAAAGAAGCATATCTAGGTTGATGCTTGTTCCTAGCACATGCACCCCTCTTGGATGATGAATTAGACTCCTATAAACTCCAATTTCCAGCAAATTTGAGTACCCATAGCTCTGATTTCTCTGTTGTAATGCATACAAATGAGAAGGAAATCCCTTAGTGTTGATTTATACTTCACCATTTCATCTTGGTTAACAACTCCCATCTCTATGAAATCCCATGGCTCACATCCACTCGTGCTAACCCACTTATTTCAGCCAAGTAACACACACTTAGACACAAGTCACATGGGAGTTTGTGCTAGCACAAATCTCGAGGCATATCAATGTGAGTTGTGTTTTAATTTGGAACTATAGGCTACAACTTGATTTACATTGATATAAATGATCGTAGGCTATGCATATAATTCATTAAACATATAAAAATGAATTATGACTTACCGTAACACTATCTACCCAGTCTCACGGCTCATACGCAACTCGAGGTACTTCCTCGTGCATGTCGAATTGATGAAACTATCGAACTTAAAAAATTCCAGGCATAAAGTATACACATACAATACATTAGACATTCACCATATCAAATATAAAAATATACCTCAGTCACGTGCCTTAGTCAGTGCACGTGTCCCAACGTGGAGGTATGGTATGGTTGAACAAAAATCTTTTTACACTAAAGACAGTTTGGTCATTTTGTGGAGAGGCAAATCAAAAAGGAAAAAAATTAGGATTGGGGTAAATTGAGCAAAAACTAGGGTTTTTTTTTTTGTTTTTGGTATGCTGGCTATTGGCCAATTTTATTGATCAAATGGTGCTAGTAGTAGCATTCATACAATCATGTCAAACAATGTGAATAGATGAGGTGGAGGATCTATATACACAATAGTTCCTTCCTTAATTGCTAAGCCTCTCTTCGCCATCGAATCAACACACATGTTATTGGTCCTAGGAGTCCAAATAGCTTTGATCTCCCAGTTTCGATGCATCTTCTCTCGAATCTAATCAATGATGTGAGCTTGATTACTCTGAGGAGTGGGACTCGTGACGAGTGTCAACACTTCCATTGAATCAACCTCGAGGATAAGTCGATTAATGTTTGCTGGCCAAGCTATTTGTAGACCTGTGAAATTCCCTGCAAGTTCTGCATCCACTGGAGAACAGGAGCCTAAGAAGGCGTTGAACCCTCAGACCCATTGACCCTCGTCATCTATCCAAACGCCGCCACACCATCACTTCCCCGAACTACACCATTCGTGTTCAATTTGTACCAACCTTGACTTGGTTTTTGCCAACCTAAACACAATTCGAATTCCTTTGACGTCATAGATACAAGGCTTTGTATCTGCAAAAACTCTCCAGCTGTGGTGAGGATTAATTTCACATGGTCTACACTTTGAGGTTCACGTTCCTTAAACACCTACTTCCATAACCATAGAGTAGTCCAAAATAATGTTTGCCAGTGTAGTTGAGTAAACTAGGGTGTGTTTAGCTGCTTCCTAAAGAAAACTATGAGAAGATAGAAAATTACACGGTGGGCTAAATCAAAAGAATTTTTTAGCTTAGGAGCTGAATCACTTCATTTCACTTTTAAGGGGTAATTAACCTTAAGCGTAGGGGGGGTGCGATTTCAAAAAGTAATGTTGTTTTTCTTTAAAATTCTTTAAATAAGTTAAATTTTTTTAAAATTACAAAAGTAATGGATTTCGCGTTTACCAAATGCGAAAATGATAGTTGGTTGGTTGACGTGTAACGAATGGCGCCTTTACCAAAGGCGCCATTCGTTACACGTGGACTTTTTCCACTTTTTCCTATTTTTTCCTATTTTTTCCTTTCTTTTCCTTTTTCTTTTTTTTTTTTGGCGACGGGGCACCCCGTCGCCAATTATTAACGACGGGGCACCGTCGCCATTTGACGTGGCATGGTGCCACGTCAAATGGCGACAGTACCCCCGCGCGTAAAAAAAATAGAAAAAAGGAAAAATTGGAAAAACAAAACACAGAAAAATAGAGAAAAATATGAAAAAAATAGTATTTCGACGAAATAAATAGAAATTGAGGATTTTATATGGAAAATGAGAAATTCAAAAGTTGGCACACGGTTTTACGTCGAAAAATATAAAAATCACATAATTTGGGTGATAATTTGATTTGTTGAGTGTTATTGGAGCTAAGCGGGGGTTTCAAACCTCTATTAAATCTTGGCTATTTCATAGGGGTTTGAAACCTCTATAATATCTTCAAAGGCTTACATAGAGGTTTCAAACCCCTATCAATTGTAGTGATTTCATAGGGGTTTGAAACCTCTATATTATCGTCAAAGGATTACATAGGGGTTTCAAACCCCTATCAAATGTAATTTGAAAAAAAAATAATAGCTGAAAATGCTCAAAATTAATTTTTATTTCCATTTTCAATTGAAAATATACAAATCTACATTCCACTCGCAATCTTATTATTCCATTAAGAAATTCGCATAAAACGACAAATTGATAGCTACACATTTCATGAAAGCAATCAACAAAACTCAGTTTTCCAGTTTCCAGTTTTCCAGTTTTCCTGCAGTTTTCCGCAACCTTAGCGTACATACTATGGTCCGAAGAATGTTGCTTGATTTTACATCCCTATGAATGACTCCACGCCCGGCAAAAGTGTGCGGGTAGAATAAACTGAACAAGATCGAGAAAATTAATATCAAAGTTGTACATCACAAAGGCTAATATGAGATGAGCACATATTCCTTCATTGTGCATATAGTTGTTTTGCTTCCTGGAATTGGAAATATAATTATGTTGGAATGAATAAGAAACAAACACCAAAAAATTCATTTACTTGCCTCTTGCAGTACCTAGTGCAATTGAGATTCTAGTTGGCCAATCTAGAACTTTCTTTTTTGATGCTTCTCCTGCTCCCAAAAGGAAAGAATATGGTAAGAGAAAACTATATAATGAAGTAATGAACACTATCAGCCATAATATTGATACTTTGAACTATGAAGCGACTACCGTATAGACAATCTTGTAGAGAACCGTTGGACACGAAAGGATAGACAAGAATTTGCTTGATCATTCTCACAATAGTATCCGAGAAGGGGAACCAAGTTTTCATGTCGAATAGTGAGAGCAAGTTTAGGCTTGTAAAGGAAATAAACAAAATATAAAAAATAAAAAAACCATGATACTCATATTATGTTAGTAATGCCACGGGTTTGCGAGAATTAATTTTTTTCTATCTAAATAAGAGTTCAACCTTTAAACGAACTAGACCATAAAGGCATTAATCGATTACCTCGTTCTCAAATTCACGAGTTCCCCGAGTTGAAGTTGCGGACCCAACCTTCACACCACTTCTTGTCCATCGGGCGGGGTGCCATGATAAATGATCCACTTGAATCCAGGGAACGGAGCCTTGCTATCTTCATCCGAGTTACTCTTCTATGCAACATGCTGTGCCGAGAGAACGCAAAGGATGCGGTGTAACTCTCAAGAAGTATGCCAAGTTGTGAGATCCTTTTTACTAATTACAATGTACCCAAGACAATTAGAATTTTATAACCCCAAATTGACACTTCGAAAAAAAAAAAATAAAAAATAAAAATAAGGGGTTTAATTCATCAAAGCCTACTACTAGTCTACAGATTTTCATGGATAAGATTGCCATACCAAAACTGTGCTTAAGCTATGATGTGATTGGGTATAACTCCGAAATGAAACATGCGATCACTGCTCATAAGAATCTAATTCTACGCTTCTCAACTTGCTTTATGAGAAGACTCAAACATATGATATCAAGTTATCAACTTGAAATTTTACTTCATCAAAAACTTTTCTTTATCTCATATTAAAAACAAACATAATTGAAAAGATTGATACTAGTGTCAGCAACCCGACAGGTACATCTCGCAACTACGGCAATGAAATACAGGGAAGTTTCAAAAACTAGCTCATGCCATGCAGATTAGTACTATAAGTCTATAAGTCTTATTTTTGAGAAAGATAATTGTTTAATCAATTCATAAAGCCTAATTGACTTGTTAGTTGCACCCATGCTAACAGATATGGATTGCGCTCCTAATTCAATTGTCATATCACCTAATTTATCTTGGTGGTTCACAACGAACATGCCTTACTATGAGATAGTTCATGATGGATCTTAGAAAGAAAACATTCACAATCAACTGTCAACAAATTACACATGCTGCTTTACTCTTACATCATGTGATCAAAATGAGAGGATCAATTCATATTAGGATTTCGTCGCTTTCCTTTAGACATGTTCTTCTGGCCATTCATTCCATTCCGAGAGCCCGATATCTTTTGCCTTTAATGTTGAAGAAAAAAAAAAAAAAGGAAGCTCTGAACATAATTAAAATGTGCTTCACAAAGAAATAGGAATCATCCATCAGAAGAGCAAGTTTACCTTATTTTACTCAATTGTTGAGTCAAATCATTAATCTCCAGCCCTGAAAGTTTTAGAGAAGACAACGTCCCTGGTACCTCTTCCGATGCAACTTTTGAGAATTTATCCATTGAAGTTGCTAGTCTTCTAAAAGCCTAGGATGGCAAAAATTAAGAACATTTAATCAATGAAATCGCAACAAGAAAAATATAACAATCAAAACTTACATTAATGGTTGGAATGGAAACAGTATCGAGGGCAAAAATTGCTCCAATGGCCTGCATTACATGAGAGAAGCCATGTATAAGAATCCAACTAGATGGTAACTTAGCAAGTTAGCAGTAAGATCAACTGTAAGTGGACACAGAATTCATCTATTTCTTGATTTCTCCAAAAATGATTTTGACAGAATTTTTTTTTTTCCAGTTTGTTTGTTGCGAACAAATTACAAAAAAGTTTTCAACACTCTCATCCGGAAAGATAGCACCAACATTAGCACCAAATATTGTGCGTCTCACCAATAAGAGTATCATATCTTGGATGTGTCCAAACCACAGCAATAACCCTTGTCTTATTTTGGTATACAATCAACAAGACCCAACAACAAACAAGAGATGTGCTATGCAATCAAGAATACAAGCAGTCCTCGAGGAGATGAGGCCCTGAGGATAACAACGAGATGTTTCACGAAGCTCAAAGCAACTAAGAGGGGATAGCAACAACTTCTAATATGCCACAAAATTCACAAGGATCTACTTTAAGTTAGATTGATGCAAATGAAAGAGAGAATTTATAAGCTCTAAAATGACCCTTATTTGTCCGCTGGAAGAGGCACTAAAAGACCATTCCCTGTTGTTCGAACAACAGTGGTTCAGCATTGTGTAATGTCTTCTTAGCTTATCTGACTGCTATGCTACAACTATATTCTATATAACTATTAGCTGAATGGTTGAGTCATGTCTACGTAACCTTTACAAATCTTGTTAATCAACAAATGAAGGTCTAGAAAGAAATCACCTTTTGAGAAAAGCAACACAAGATAATACAATTCATATAAAGAGAGCTTGATTCAATTAACCCAAACATTTTGATTGACATGAAAAAGTTCAAGCGAGAATGAAGGTTGTCATCTGTTAAGCACATGATGTAGCTCCATCCAACAAAAGGAAGAACTAAGAAGGAATTTATATTAATCATAACATGATAACATAGACGAGTAGGAAAACACACACACATATAAAACAAAACAAAAAGGAAAGCATACATTCATATGTTCATGGAATTCAATTTATAAAAGTTCAATAGTCTTGAAAACGATAGGAATGACTTACAAGGAAGAGGAGTAGCAAGCAGATAAAGGGCCAATGGAGGAACGATTTATTTTACTTATCAATACCGCAATATCCTGAAATCAAATTCAAAATAACAAAGATGCCAACTCAAACTTCCGAGGTAGAATTTAAAGAGAAAAACTTGGTTTAGAATGTACACAAATCCATCAACAACAAAAAATGCAGCCATACCTAAAGTAGTAATCAATCTGTTTCGCACTTTCTTGCTCGAATTAGGTGAAGGGTCAGTCAAGTTCAGCGCCATTGGGGGCCTAGCTTGAGGAGGAGGCATAAAACCAGGCCCTCTAATCAACTGATCCATCATCATCTTTATGCCAAGACCACAAATAAGCACAACCATTCCAATACAAAGATACAAATAATCAACTGATCCATCATCATCTCATTGAAGAACCTGCAGTTATGGGGAAAAACCTAAAACCATCAATCATCCCAACCAAACAACAGAAACCACAAACAAATGCAATCAACTTCAATTGAGAATCAATAGAGGTAGTTTGAGAGAACGAAACACATTTGCATTTTGCACTTGACAAAGACAACCACCAAACCACAAAAAAAAATCACCTAAAATCTCAACAGCAAAAGGCTGGTCTCTGCAAGCCGATTAAGCCCTAAATCATAGTCTCTGTCCGTCCGTTCGCGTCGGTCTCCTATAAATCAAACAAAAATGAACACACAAAGAGAACTGAAAAACGATGAAATCAAGACATAGAGAGACAGAGAGACAGAGATTACGAGTTGACGATTTGGTTGCGAGAGACGGTGAAATCGACGAAATAAAATATACTGGACAAAGGGGTAGACTTAAATTGTTTACATGATTTATGTCTCTATAATGGTTCCTAATAAATTAATAAGATTTATAATGGTTCCTAATAAAAAAAAACTTATAAGTATCAAGTAAAAATTGAACCAAAAAAATCTAACCTTTTTGGATGTTGTGAAAAAGAAATCATCATTCATCATCCTCGGTAGTTGAGTCATTGTGAGCGGCATCATCATCATCAACATCATCATCATCAACATCATCTTGCCTTTTTTGTGCAGCTGATCTCTCCATGAAACCCTGTTTCATGCGCTGTAACCGTCCTTGCATTTCAAGCAATTGATCGTGCTTAACAGACGTGTCATTAAGCATCTTTAGTATGATTGCTTGCAACTCCTCGAATTCCTTATTGTATTGGTCCAATGACTCATCATCTTGCAATATAGGACGAGAAGATCCAGCTTCATCATGTCGACGCATCTTAGACCCTGACGGTGTCCAGCCAAGACCAAATCTCCGGCCTTTATCATTTCGCTGCACAATCTCCAAATATAATTCTGTTTCATCAATTGGAGTGTTTGGCTGCAACTGTGAAAGCTCTGTGGTCCTTTCGTGTATAGCGGCCTGTATTAAGAATTTAAACATTGACAAGTCATATAAGTCATTGATACCTATAATTAACAAAAAAGAGTTATGGTCAAGTAGTTTCTTACGGCAATCGCCTCTGCTCTCGGATCCAAGAAAGTAACGTTATCATGATTCCTTGTATGGAGATATAAACATAAATCCAAAGCAGTCGGCTTTCTACCGAGTTCCTTCTCCTATAAAATATGTTTAACTTAAATTTAAGTTTGAAACTTATATGAATCTAATGTATACATATGTATGTATGTATCTATGTATGTATGCCCCAAAACATACCAGTCTCAACGAATGCTCATAGATGGATATGGCTCCACCTCTGTGCACAGACGAACCCGAACCAGGTCCCCCCACCTCTGATCTTCGATTTCGGCTCGCTTGTTCGACTTCGCTTTATATTCGGAGTAGACCGCATCTTCTTGTAATGCTCAAAAACCTCCAGAGATACATGTGATGGTTTTGTCGGCTTCCTCACCATCTTACTAACAAAGTCAGCATAACGAGTGGCAATCAGCCTGTCGTACAAATGTCTGACCATAGCATCATCTGATCGTCTCCAATCGAAATGAGTCTGTAGTAATAGAAAGTCGGTCTTCAACATATGCTAAGTAAAAGAAACTTAATTTTCTTATTTAAAAATCTCTTACCGCCCAATCGTTAAAATATTGCTCCTTGATATGGTTGGGAACCGTATCCCAACAGTAGCCATCCTTATGTAAATCGAATTTATATATCCGCGTCATTTGCTTTGACACTTCGGACGACGGATGCAAGAAAGTACCACTACATTTTTACAAAAAAAAATTAGACCAATATTATAGTAAGTTCATTAAACGTAAGTATATATACGTAATAATATTTCATTGACTTACAATTCTTTCGTAGTTTCAACGGTCAAAAAAACCCGCCCGCGCCTCGGTCATCATTACTTCTACGTCTCGAGGCCCTAGGCGGCTCATCGTCTTGTGATCTACGCGAGGCACCACTAATAGATGGGTCACTCGAAGGGTGGCTTGAAGTATTGGACGAATGTGATGCAGGCTCGACATGATCATGACTCCTCGATGGGGAGGCATGCATACTAGATTCGAAGGTTGCAATCGGGACATGCTGGTAATACTGCTGATGGGAGGGAGATGCGTGGGTAGATTCTCTAGAAGTAACGTGACCAGCGATAGGTGGAGGGAGTTGCGACGTCAAAAATGAGGAGTAAGCCTGTTGAGTGGTTGGATCATCATGACCAAATAAAGATGGCCCCGGTTGCTGAAAGAGAGGGCCCTGGTGGGGGTGCTGCGCATAAGGCGGACGAGGATACTGCTCAAGTTGTTGTGATTGGACAAAAACTTGTCGAAGGTAAGCAAACTGCCGCTGAGCAAGCTGTTGTCGAACGAGCTGCTCTTGACGCTGCTGAAACTCAGCATCATTAGCGGGAGATCGTACTAGCGAACGATCCACGTCGCGAGATGAACGATCTCTGCGACCACCAGATCGTCTGCTGGATCGTCCACTAGATCCGTCCCCAGATGACGATGCATTATTTCTGCCTGACATGACTTTTTTAAGGTTAAAGAGTAAGTTAGAAACAAATGTAAATGTCGTAATCAATTATTACGAAATGAACAAACAAATGTGTTACTAAATTTACTAATTAGGTTTGATTTCTTAAACCTACTTAAGTGAGTGTGTCATGGTTCGTTGTCACTATTTTCACCAACCACTACTTTATTTATTCAAAAATGACTCCGTATAGAATGGTAAAGGCATATGGACAAGCTAATAGACTAATCAAGTCGAGTACAAAGTCCATAGTCTCTTTCATAAAGTCTATAATCCTAATAGCATGCTATTTAAAGCTCATTCACCATTAAAAACATCAAATGAAGACATAGAGCACACGAATGGATACAATGAAAGCATCAACAAAACAATATCACGATGAACAAGTTCAAAGAGTAAAGATTATCAACAAATATCATTATATTAGAGTACAAAGGCACCATATAGTCGAAAGACCAAATCAATAAGTAATAAAAGGAAATGAAATGCAATTCAAAGTATCATCGAGTGTACTCACTTTTATGCAAATAAGTGGATATGAGCATACCTTAAGGTTGATGCTTGATTGTATATAACTAGATCGCGTTCTTGATGATGAATAACCTCCTAAGGACTACAATTTCCAGCAAATAAAAGTCCCCAATAGCTCTGAATTTTTTTTTCATTTTTTCATTGAAAACAACATACAAATGTGAAGCAAAAAGGCTAGGAGTTTGTATTTATAGTTCTTGCCTTTCATCCAAATGTACAACCCCATCTCCATGACATCTAAGGGACCCTAAACACTCATATCAACCCACTCATACAAAGGTATGATGCGTTTCTATCGACGTCGACGACGCTCTCTCCGTGTGGCAAACCGGTCGTACTCTATTTCGACGTGGATTTCTCCGTGCTTGTACGTCCGGTGAGTTTGTTGAGCTTGATGAGTCGATGAACTTCTTCCTCGTGTTGGTTCGATTGACCTCTACTACCGGTGCTATCAAAGATAGGGGTTGAACCATTCCAATATACTTGACTTCTGTATGTGGTTGGGTGAAAGGAACATAAGGTGGCATGCCTAATAAGGGCTGAATGAGCCATCTCCACTATATGGAATATTGTAGTTATAATATGGCGGAGTAAATGGACTTGGCATGTATTGAGGCAATGAACCATGCATTGAATGTGTAGGCATTCTATGGTCCATGTACGAAGATGATGCCCCAGGAGCATATGGATCAAAATGATATGGATGAACACTCATGCTCGGTGTCCTAGGCAAAAACATATGAGCATCCGATTGCGTTGGGGCCGAAAGGAGAGTACCCATAAGAAGAAGGGCGGGTTAGAGGTGGCGAAGGAGAACGTCTGCTGCTCTCACCAATAGTCTCTGACGTTCTTGGTGTTGGACGAGTTGGAGGTGGTGGAGAAGAACGTCTACTGCTCTCACCCAGAGTCTGAGTCGTCGTTGTTTTTCTTCTCCTCCCTCTATCTGCTAGGCTTTGATCCTCTTCTTGTTGTTCTTCCTCTTCTTCTTGAGATGCTTCGTCATCTATGTCCGGCTCAACTACATTTTCATCATTGCACAAAGTACTCCTTTGCCGTTCATCCTCATCTAAGATTCTGATGCCTTCATGTAGAGCAGCCATGCCTTGTTCGACCCGTCATCGGTGAACACTCGCTCCAATTGACGCGCAAATGTAGACTAATATACAAAAATGCGGTGTTTGGTTAACAATTTTAAATATGACTCATAACGATAACAACATTATAGTTTCAACATTACCGAGAATTCGCGTAGAGCCCCGTCATGTCCAATGTATCGCTTTGGTGATAGATCTCGTACCACCTCATGTACTCTTCGTGATCATGTTCCCCTTCTTGTTGTATCGTGGCTATCGTATTACTACGATTTTCCCACAACTCTATATATCTTCTGTGATACACTGCCCAATTTTCTTGAGGGTGTCCTCTCAATTGGACGCGGTGCAGACGTGTGTCAAAATCACAGTGCGGTGGCACGACCTGTGACAGCCCAAACTGTCTCATGACCCTTTCCGGTCTATGCCACTCAACTATATGGAAACAAATTAAAGGACACGTCGAACGCCGCTCCCGTGACCTTGAGTACATAATTGTGGAAGTGACTCCATGACATCGAGCGTATGGTTGCCACTCCACGGCATTCTCCCTCTCGCGTGTCAAGTGCATCACGAAATGATGATACAACGTGTGTGGCGTCCTAGTTACGAGAAAAAGCAACTATCCATCTCGTATACAAAACAATAAATTTGTCGTAAATTAAAAAGACCCAATGAATTGTTAAAAATAACATGAGAAACATTTTTATTACCGATATCCCAAAGGAACGTCATTGGGCATGTCTACTTCATCACACGTTCGAGGTCGACCTCTAGGAACATGCTTGCGCCTTGGTGCTATAAATGGAAATCTATCCCAGGCCCATAGTTGTATAAGAATTGTCGCACCAGCGACCTCGTGCGCACCGAGCGAGATCCACGACACAACTCCCTGTATAAATATGCCAAACATGCACTTCCCCAACTATATTGTCCAGCTGTTTGAAGGTCCTCGAGCAACGGAAGAAACATCAAATGAACATATTGATTCGACTTGTCAGCGAACACACAACCACCAATAAGTTGTAGAATGTATGAACGAACATAACGTCGAACCATTTCCTCATTGCTGTCATCCTCTATAGGTGGCACATTGTCTTCGAGCCATGAAACACGAACTCTATTCCCTTTTCGTGAAGTGGTTCAGGTCTCGCACCAAGTAGTCTTTCACACACCGCGAGATAGTCGACATCTCAGTGCTTCCGATCACGGCATACCATTAATTGGTAACCCGAGCTGAATCTCAACGTCTTGGAGTGTTATTGTACACTCGCCGCAACGCATGTGGAACGTATGTGTCTCTGGACGCCATCTCTCAATGAAAGCGGTGATCAAAGCCCAGTCAAGTCTAAAAAATCCTACGCGTGAGACACCATAAAATCCACTAGATCGTAGGTAAGGGATCATTCGAGAATGGTAATTAATCCGTCGATCAACAACACCCAGTCTTCTTCGCACGCGCATTGTATCATGTACCTTACAATTGAAAAATATGTCGATATATATGTGTATTAAACGTTTTTGCATAAATATTATGCACATACATGTTAAATGCATATACCTGACCCCTCCAGACTTGCGATGACCTGTGTGTAGATTGGAGGCGTAGAAGAGAAGGATCAGATGGTCCTGGTTCCATGTGTACTCGCTGCAACTGTGTGATTAAACAAATTGGTCGAGTAGTTTTAAAACTCACAACAAATCATTACTATGAGTTATAACATTAACAAATACGTATCTATTACTTTACGTAACATAAGGTTATACTATATTAATATAAATGTTATGAAATTATCAACGACACCGTTTACAAACTAAATACAAATCCTCTCATTGGTTTGGATTGGGTGGTTGGGGTTGAGATATGGATGGACAATTTTTTTGTTATGTCCCTCTGCACGACAAACGCTGCAACGGTTCCTCCTAGTAGGGACTCGAGCACGATCTCTATTCGGACATGTTCTTCGTTTATGTCCTTCTTGATGACATATGCCACATCGCAAGGTCCTCGAAACATTAGGAAGATCCATCTCATTTTGCCTTCGTGTTCCCTTTGGTCTCCTCGCCACGTCTACACCTAGGATCTGGTAAAATCTTCGTCGCAAAAGTCGGCCAATACTTCTCATCGGGGATGGCTTTGAATTGAGAAGAGTAGCATCGTGCGTACACGTCCATCCTGTAGTATTGCTCAATAAATTGTGTATAATCAATTCGAATATGAGCACATGCAGCTAACACGTGTGAGCAAGGGAAACCAAACGATTGCCATTTATTGCACCGCACAATACCGGTTCCTCAGGATAACAATTTGTGTATTGTTGCCTTTATGCATACGATCGCCATGACGTCCGGTGAGCACCTCAAACTCACCAAGTGTCGCGATTTATCAATTTCACGTAATGTCTCCTTGCAGATTGTTGATAATATGCAATTTTATCCATGGCATATCTCGTGTAATTGAGCCCGTGCGATATTGCTTCATCGATTTCCTCCTTGCGTCGGTTGGTGTATGTCACCAACCTTTGTAGTAAATCATTTGAACCATTCTGTTGTTATCGGCAAGAATCGCGCCCTTTCAATACACCGTTAAAACATTCTACAATGATAAGATAATGCCGTGTCATTAATATCAAGACGTGAAAACACATATAGGATAACAAACATAACTACTATCGAATACATACCAACCCCGTTAGAATTCATCCATCCGTACCGCAGCCTCCATCGTGCGATTGAGTCCGAGTTCCTTGGGAATGGCATTCACATATTGAAGACAACGAGGAGTTCCTGAAGACAAATAAGCAAAACGCTCCATGCATGCATCAAATTTCCTCACTTGATGTTGACCAACGGCTCGAGATAGGATATTCTTCAACGAATCATTTTTGAAATGCGTGTTAAAATTACGGTCAAGTGTCGCAGCAATAACGATGGTATCCTCTTGGTGGACAAAAACCATTTGTCGGTGTGTTAACGACCTCGAGAATGCCAGAGTGACGGTCAGAAATAATACAAATACCATCTCTATCGGTCACGTGTTTGCGCAACATTCTCAAAAACCACCCCCACGAGTCGGTTGATTCGTTTTCCGTAATCGCAAATGCAACTGGAAGTAGATGTCCATTACCATCAACGATAGGGCAATCATTAGCTTACCATTTGTATTTGCCATACAAGAATGTCGCGTCAATCGCCAGAAGAGGCCTACAATGTTTGAACCCTTCGATTGATGCTTCGAATGCGAAGAACACACGACGAAATTGAGGATGCTCTGTCCCGATCTCATCTGCAGCCCCATTGTCTATGTGACCACTCAATCTTTGTCCCTGGGCTCTTATTATGTACAAATTCGCCAACCATCTTGGTAACGTAGCATATGACGCGTCCCAATCTCCGAATGCATTTGCAATTGCTTTCCTTTTAGCATCCCACATTCGCTTGTAGGGAACATCATGTGAGTATTTTAGCTTAATCATTTCTTTCAAGGCCTTGATAGCAATTGCATGATCTATTTCGACAACGCTTTGTATCTCACGTGCAAGCATGTTGGCGTCGAGTTGGGCATGATTTGCGTTCTATGCGGGATTTATACAACTGTGCGGCTCGTCTAACTGAGTGATCTCCCACAATTGTTTCTTCTTTCGCAAAAAAGCACGGAGACGCCACATGCACCCAGCTTCCGGCGCACTTCTGCACTTCAATGCCCATAAGGTTTTAGTTGACTCCATAACAAGGTATTGACAAAGTTGTTAACATGCCACAATTTTATGGCATGCTTTGCAAGTCTTTCTTATTGTCAAAGCACATTCCTGTTTCCAACCGAAAATTAGGCATGTCCCATCCAAATCGAATGATGAGAATGTTGGGTTGCGGTAGAATTAGCCACTTCCCAATCAATTTCATTATACACCTAAGCAATGGTTGGTAATCTTCTTCATCGCTTGCTTCTTCCATCCACTCCTCCTCGTCAATTGCAAATTGCTCATCATCTTGCAAGTTTTCCGCCCCCGGAGGTTCGTAGGTTGGGTCGTCTGTAACAACATTTATACTTTCCCAATTAACGAGATGGCGCAAGCATCCTCGAGGGGACATACGTCCTCGTCAATGTCGTTGTCGTGGTCCTCGTTACGGTCATCACTGGGGGGCGCTAATGTCATCATCAATCGAAGTAACAAATCTATCTTGCACAACATCACCTATAGGCGATTGCATACGTAATCTTTCCATCATTGATGCGGGGCATGTCATGCCCACATTTTCTTCTACCACTTGTGAATGTACGGTAGAATTTTGATAAGGCTCGATTGGCTCGAAGGTTAAATAAATCTCTACCTTCGCGATAATGGTAGATTCGCCACTGCTTTATTGACCACATCAACTCGAAGTGGGTCTCGTCGTGCAACGACACGGGGATAAAATATTGTGAACCGATGGATGAGTTATTACGTGACGATACGTCATCGTAATGAGAGTCTCAATGGACGAAATATCAAACGCGTTATACACGTGATCCATCAACTCATGTTTACTCGTTCCAAACTTAATAATCATGGTCATTGATGGGGAGTCTGTTGTACTCAATGCCTTGCGAAACCTTAACAATTTCTCCAAATGCATAAAAGTGAAACGGGATGTTCCTACCTTCCATGACCTACATAATTTACCGCATTGATAATGTAAAAAAATTACATATATATCAAGCGAAGAAATGATCAAAATGAGGATTTGAGGCACGATAGTTTTTACTAAATATATCGTCTATAATGTTATTATTCTTGATCGTAGTTATCGAAGCTTCAAGTGGTAGATAGTGAGTTCGAATATGATCAATTGCGGTCACGGTTAGCAAGTGAGCTACTTCCTTTCATGGTCGTGGCGAGAGAAGAAGGAGAAGAATGGACTCGACGTATTCAAAGATGAGTAGTGACATGATTTTTTCATTGTACGATGGTTGACCGAATAATTGGAAATAACTATATCCGGACGGGCAAATAGTCTATAGTCTACTGTCGACTAGAGAAGCGAGTGAGATTTGCCTCTATAAGGTTAATTCTAGCCATAGTTGCAAGTTTAGATTTGGAGTTACATCAAATGGATGTAAAAACTGCATTTCTAAATGGAGAACTGGAAGAGGAAATTTATATGGAACAACCTATAGGTTTCATAGTTGAAGGTCAAGAGCACAAAGTGTGCAGACTATTAAGATCTATTTATGGTCTTAAACAATCTTCCAGGCAGTGGTACATAAGATTTCATCAAGCAATTATTTCTTATGATTTTGTGATGATTGATGAAGACCACTGTGTGTATGTCAAGAGATCTAATAGTAAATTTGTGATTCTTTCACTTTATGTGGATGACATACTATTGGCTGGAAATAATGAGGAGTACTTAATAACCATTAAGCGATGGTTGTCCTCCAATTTCGAGATGAAGGACATGGGTGAAGCAGCATATATACTTGGTGTAAAAATTAAAAGGGATCGATCAAAGAAGATGCTAGCTCTTTCACAAGAGCCATACATCAAGAAAATTCTTGAGAGATTCCATATGCAAGATTGCAAACCCATTGATACTCCTATTACAAAAGACCAAGGTCTAAATCAAAGAATGTGTCCTAAAACTCCACATGAAAGAGAACAATGGCAAAAGTTCCTTACACTAGTGTCTTGTTGGAAGCCTCATGTATGCAATGATGTGTACAAGGCCTGATATTTGCTTTCTTTGTTGGCATGGTAAGTAGATATCGAGCAAACCCGTGACGAGACCCATTGGAGAGAGCTGTCAAAAGGATACTTAGGTATCTCAAAGGCACTCGTTGATTATTCATTGTGTTATCAAGGCAATAATTTGCATCTAGTTGGTTATACAGATGCTGATTGGGGAGGAGATTTAGATGAAAGAAAATCTACCTCTGGTTATGTTTTCTTACTGAACAATGGAGTGATTTCATGGAGTAGTAAGAAACAATCATGCATAGCCTTGTCAACAATGGAAGCTGAATTTGTAGCATGTTCAGCAGCAGTACAAGAAGCGGTTTGGCTTAGGAGATTCTTGAGTCACTTGGGATTTGACAAAGATGCATCAAGTCCAGCTTTGGTGAATTGTGATAGTCGGTGCAATTGCATTCACAAAAGATCCCAAGTACCACTCGAAGACCAAACACATTGATACCAAGTATAACTTTGTCAGAGACATGATTGCACAAAAAGAAGTGAAAGTGCAGTACATATCTACGCAAAAGATGATTGCTGATCCTTTTACAAAATCTATACCTAGAGATGCATTCAATGGTCATATGAAATCTCTAGGATTGCGTAGAGTTTAGCATGTATGTATTGTACTTGATGAAAAACAATTTGTTGTTATTCTTCCTTTATATTTGTAATATACTATTTACTATATATTAATGCATATCAAAGTTTTGTGCTTTGTCTTATCATGCATACACACACATCTATGTTATGTACATAAAAGTAAAGGTATGTCGGACAGTAGATTGGCCTTCTCACACAGCAATCGCTTCTATGACTTAGTAGTGCATAGAAATGAGATTGGATTTAAGCTTTTGTGATATAAATTTAGAGAGCTCGAGCTTAAAATGAAAAATTGCCTTGATAGTGAATCAAGATGAGATCACTAAATTAAATTGTGATCGAAAGGTAAAACCTCCAACAAGTTTACCTTAACTGTCTTTATATGCCAGGTGGGAGTCCTGTGATTATAAATTGAAAATTTAAAGTAGAGTTGTGGACTCAAGTTAGATATTGAGTATATCTCGAACTATCACCCGTACAATATTAGTTTGACATACGCTCCATTGTAAAAGGAGAATAATATTGTAGCATGTGTTTCATACCACATGTGCATTTTGCGACCAATAAAGGTAACATAAGTTTTTGATCTCTACTTCTAAGTTGTGTGAGCCTTAGAGATTAAGGAATCTCATTTAAGTACCCTCAGTACTTTTTGACTAATCTTGAAGTTTTTATCTCAATGTTAGTTATCTTGAAATGTCACCAATGATTATGAATCATTCGATCTAACGGGCCATATTCGGATAACGGTTGATTTAAAATGGAAAGATATAAGTTGAAAAGGAAGATCATCGAAGTGTCTCATTTGCTTAATTTGTATCCATTGGTCGACCAATTATATTTATTTGTTAAATATGATTATGGGTGCATGAGAATTTGAAATAACCATATAAAAGAGATCTTAAGATATTCAAATGTGATGATGTATCTAGGGTATTGCATACATACTCTACTTACAAGTTGATCTGTTGAATATACCTAACAGCTTATATAGCTATGAGCTCTCGAGATATTAATTGTATGCTGGTCGCACGGCCTATTTACTTGTATGAATATGTTTTTTTGCGAGATAAGAAACATTGTTCTCTATAGATGGAACTTATGAGAAATTAAACCCATTATGTGCGAGTGGGAGATGTTGGAATATATTTACGCACATAAAGTGGTTTGGGTAGTTTTTGTAACTGATTAAATAACTACTTAGTAGTTATCTATATTAGAGATAAATAAGGAGATTGTGAAAATCTCCTAACAAGAATTTTCAACGCTGAAACTTTCTTATCCCTTTCTCTCTAATCTCTGCAAGAGTACTTAGGCTTGTGATTATTGGGCATTTTTCCCTCTTGGTGATTGTGCCTGTGACAGTGAACAAGTAAAGGTTATCTTTTACTTCCGCTTCGGGTATGTGATTTTATTATTTGATCTTTGGAGTTCAACAAAAACGAATAGAAATTTTATTAATACATATTATACACTTTTACCGACGACTCTATTCTTACGATTACGTTTGTAAGTGTAAACTTTTACCGACGACTCTATTCTTACGATGTTTTTACCAACGACATTTTGTAAGTAAAAACTTTTACTTACAATTTTAACACTTTTACTTACAAATTAAATTTGTAAGTAAAAGATTTTTTCCTTCTTGTCGTTGTTGGAGATGGTGAGGCGACTAATAGTGTATACACCGGACACTACATTAATACTAACTTATAATTGATATCTTGTCGCAATAATCAAACACCGATAATAAATAACACGAGATAATATTTATCTTTGGGTCGATTTGCCACTCACTTGTAAAATGTGCCAAATAATTATCATGCATTTATCACTACACACAATAAAATACGACCACCACTACAAAAAAAATTAATTTTTCTATAGGGTTTAATATTTGTAATATTTTGTTAACTATGATGTTCACATTCTTTACTAACTATTTAAAAACAAAATATTTAAATTACACACACCATGCAATAAACACATTTTCTTAAAAAAATCTATTACACTATAAATATATTAAATAAATAAATAAATAAATAAATAAATTTTTGTTCTTACTATTTTTGATCCGGTTTGTTCTTCAATTTAATATTCTTTTACCTACAAAAAAAGATTAATATTCCCTGTGAAAAAAAAAATTAGTTAATTTATTGAAATGAAACAACAACAAAATATTTATAAAAAGAATAATTAAAAATATCGGTTCTCCCCACATAGAATCGTTTGCTAAATACATCAAAACAAACACTCTCTCACGCCCTCTCTCTCGTAAACCTAACGTACTCAACCCAATCCCAAACCCAAACCCACACACTACTCTTTCTCTCGTTTATTCACACTCTTCCCCACTCTCTCCCCCTCTTTCTCACTCTCGCTCTCTCTCTCTCTCTCTCTCTCTCTCTCTCTCTCTCTCTCTCTCTCTCTCGACACACTTTCACTCTCCCCCTCTCGTCACTATCTCGACCTCTCTCTCTTTCACACCACCTCACTCTCTCACTCTCTCACTCTCTCACTCTCTCTCTCACTATCACGTCCTCTCTCTCTCTCTCTCTAACTATCTCGTCCTCTCTCTCTCACTATCTCGTCCTCTCTCTCTCACAAACCACATCTCAACCTCTCACTCTCTCTCACAAACTCTCCCCTCTCTCTCTCTCACGGCACTCTCACCCTCCTCTCTCTCTCTCACGCCATCTCTCACACTCTCACTCCTTACCTCTCTCTCGTGACACCTCTAGCACCTCTCTCTCTCTCTCTCTCTCTCTCCCTCTCATTCACATTCCCTCTCTCTCTCTCTGCTCACAAACTCAACCCAAACACTTCCACTTCCACTTACACTGCCTCCTTCGTCGTCGCCGTCGCCGTAGCCGTCACCTTCGCGGATCGCGGTTGCCTCTCTCGATCTCCCACACACTCTTTCTTTCGATCTCCCTCACACTCTCTCTACACTTTCTTCCTCTCTATTTTCTCACCGCTCCTCTCGCTCTATCCCTCTCTTATCACCACGAAAACCTCACCGATCTTTCTCTCCCTATTTTAAATACCCTCCCAACAAACATTCAACGCTGCATTGATTAGGCTAGGTCCTCGATAGGGGTTGTAGGTTGTAGGGGCGGTGGTTGCGAGATTCTCCGCCCACCCGTGAACTCTCGTGTACGCCACTCTCGCATCCCACCCATTCATGCTGTTCACGGCATGCATGCATGGATGCGTGGTCACGGCATGCATGCATGCATGCGTGACCACGCACGCATGCATGCATGCGTCATGCATGCATGACCACGCATGCATGCGTGACCACGCATGCATGCATGCGTGGTCGTCATGTCACGCATGCATGACCACGCATGCATGTCGCTTGGTCATGCAATCGACATGCATGCATGACCATGCCATGCTTTCATGTGTGTGTTTCATGTGTGTGTAGTGCATGCATAGTACGTGAAGCGCGTGGTGTGTGTATGGTGGAACGTGGATGCGTGTGGGATTAACGTGGGAGAGCGTGAGGTGGCGGTGAGGTATGTGTGGGAGATGTGAGGTGGCGGTGAGGTATGTGTGGTGATGTGGTGTGCGTGGTGATGTGGTGTGGGCTTAACGTGGGAGAGCGTGAGGTGGCGGTGAGGTGGCGGTAAGTATGTGTGGGAGACGTGAGGTGGCGGTGAGGTATGTGTGGTGGCGGTGATGTGGATAAAATGGCGCCTCTTGTAGAGGCGCCATTTGTATGTGTGGTGATGTGGTGTGCGTGGTGGTGTGGTGACGTGGATAAAATGGCGCCTCTACAAGAGGCGCCATTTGTATCTTGAGGTGACAGAGTGTACAAATGGCGCCGGGTGAAAGAACCTTTTTCTTTTCAAAATACGTTTTAGCCCCTTTTTTTTCGGTGGAACCTTTCTTTGTTTTAGCCCCCTTTTAAGTGGAAAGAAGAATGAATGGTGGGGCCCGTGGGGGAGATGGAAAGCAAATGGTAACAACACATTTTACCACTCTCTTCGTGGTAGAAAAAACTTGTGTAAAAAGGTTGGGTTATATTTTGCAAATTTCTTTTGTCAATAAATTCATCAGCGCTAATGGCGTCGCCACCACAGCACATCTCTTCAGGTTGACTCAGCAAACAACCCTTTTCAGCTCAAATCGGTTTCCCAACATGAATCCCCAACTACTACTCATTTTCTCCATCTTCATCATCATAATCATCATCACAGCAGCAGCAGCAGCCGCTGAATCCACTCCAAAAATCTCAATCGCACACTCCCCCAAATCCCTAACCAAATCCAACAACACCCTCCGCATCCAATGGACCGGAATCGAGTCCCCGTCCGACCTCGACTGGCTCGGCATCTACTCTCCCCCCAACTCCCCGACCCCCACTTCATCGGCTACGTCTTCCTCTCCACCTCCCCTGATTGGCGATCCGGCAACGGCTCACTCTCCCTCCCTCTCGTCAATCTCCGGTCCAATTACCACTTCCGGATCTTCCGGTGGACGGAGGCCGATGTCGATCGCTCGCGCCTCGACGAGGACCACAATCCCTTGCCGGGGACGGGGCAGAGGTTGGGGGAGTCGGGGGAGGTTGGGTTCGAGGAGGGGAGGGGGCCGGGGCAGATTCATTTGGGGTTTACGGATAGAGAGGATGAGATGAGGGTGGTGTTTGTGAGTGGTGATGGTGATGGGGATGGGAGGAGGTACTTTGTGAGGTATGGGGAGGGGGAGGGGGGGGGAGATGGTGGAGTCGGTGGAGACGGAGGTGAGGAGGTATGAGAGGGAGGATATGTGCGGCGCGCCGGCGAATGGGAGCGTCGGGTGGAGGGATCCGGGGTGGATTCACTATGGGGTCATGAGGAATTTGAACAAGGGGACCAGGTATTATTACAAGGTTAGTTGATGTGCTGATTGTGTTGTTTGTGTTTTTGATTCACCTCAGATTTTAATTTGTGAATTTAAGTCAATTGAATGTCTTTTCTCCACTTCCATCCATTTATTTATTTATTTTTTTGTTTGATAAAGAAAGAAACTTGCTTCCGATGAGATTTGAACCCCCTACTTCTTACATCCCAAGTCCAAGTTTACATGGGAGGGAGAGTGAGTGAGTGAGGGCTTAAGGTTTGAAATGGAGCCTTCACAAAAATGCCAAGGCAAGATGGTGTCTCCAATCCAAACTTATAACCCATTTATTTTGTATTTATATACTCGATGTGGGATTAATCTTAACAATACCAAACCATTGAGCCACCCACATTCATGTAGGGAAAGGATCATCATTCATTTATTTATTAATAATAACTGATTTATTAGTTTCTTTTTGTTTGTCAACGCTCATACTGGTAATAAGCCCATTTCTCAGACAAATTGAATTGTAGGTAAATGGCTCTATTTGATTATGCTCCAAGAAGTAAAGTTAGGTTGAGTTTTTATAGCAATGGTTTTGCATGAAAAAAGTGAAAGAAGCCTCCTTGCCAAAGAAAAGGTAAAAAATATTAAAAAGGTTGAAGAAGCATGTAAGAAATGCTCCGTATAAACATGTTAATGGCTTGTAGATTAGACAAAAGGGTTGACTCTGCAAGTGTGTGATTTCTGCTAGTCAACAAAGAAAGTGATATACTGTGATAGTGGCAGCACATTTACATACTTTGGCATGGGTGTCATAACTAAGATAACCACAAGATCATGGAATTCTTTGTTGCATATAGATATGTTGTTATAGCTGCACGGCTTTGTTAAAGAACATGTAAAATGGTCATGACTTGTAGCTGTTTTAATTAGTCAAGTATTTGAGTTCAACCGTTTTGCTAGTGGTCTAGAGTGCCCTGTTGATTGGTATTTGTGTTTTGGATATCGTATGGTGAAAGGGTTTTATTAATTTATGCATGATATTTATGATAAAGAGACATGGTAAAAGTGGATGAAGTCTCCACTCCAAATTAGTTGGTTTTGGCTACATGGATCAACTAGTTCCACTTTACTCAATTTGATGCAGTTGATGATGCGCGTGTATTATCCTTTTAAGTCCTTGGATCCAGAGTCATCTTATGCCTTACTCTCCACTGTCCATTTTGTTCAATTTAACCCAATATAAACCATTGAAGTGCACAAAATATATATGCTTCCATTGAGGAATTATCCGGTTTGACAATTTGTTGTGGCTCTTTTTTTTGTAACTTCGACTCTCCCCTTTTCTTTTTGTAATGAATAAGTTGATGGTTGAAATTTGCCTATTGATTTTCTTGTTCTCGATTTTTAATTGCAGTATTTTGCATTCATTTTCTTTATCTTAATATCTAAGTTTAGTGTTTTCTTGGTGAACTATCAATCATGAAGACAAGCACTTGATTGAGGGGTAGCCGCTGCTTGTGCGATTTAGTTTGTTGAGACCTGCTTCTTGCAGCCTTTCTCTTGGGCTAACTTGTGTATTTGTAACAAGCGAAATGTAGTTTCTAGTGTTAATAATGCAGTTAAATATTAATTGACTTGTTTGGCAAATAGTTAAGTTTTATGAAAAATTTCATCCCAATGGATTGACTTATCCTGATTTCTGGCCCTCAACCTATTTATGTTATAAGTCTTGTATTTTAGAATGACTTCAACTTGATCATGTTTCAACACTATTTCTTGTTTCTTTGTTTGCTATTTGAATTCAGTTTATATATATATTTTTTTTGAACAAGAAAATTCAGTTTTATACTTTATGTAGATAGTCAGTATGCATTTGCAGTTAGCCGTTTGAGTCCAATGTTTTCTTTACAAGTCTGTGTTCCGGTTTTCCACTTTACATTTCTCCTGTAATTATGTCCTAATTAACCTATCTTTGATACATAGAACGGAATGGTTGATCAACAGTCTGGTCTTGTTTCTTTAAAGTGATTCAATCTTACATTTCCAAATGTACTATAGAGCAAGTAAAATGCTGGAGATATTATTTGTAGAAATAATTGTTTCTAAATATATATGGTAATTATACAATGGACCTCAAATATATACCCACATTATGGAGCTCACATTTAGTTCATCTTCTATGTTTGTTTTGTTTTGTTCATTGTGTGTTTCCATTTGAAAGGAAAATCCAGATTTGATGAGCAGGGTTGATGAATTCTCTGGGATTCCTTGCTCCCAACTGCTTGAGTATGGGCAAAACCTGGGATTTTAGCTTTGTTCATTCATCATTTAAGTTATCTGATATGGTTTAAATCGGTTGGATTTAAGTCAATCGAATGTCTTTTCTCCACTTCCATTCATTAATTTATTAATTATATATGATTTAGTAGTTTCTTTTGTCTATCATTGTTCATACTGGTAATTAGTGCATTTTGCAAACAAATTGAGTCTTAGGTAAATTTCTCTATGGTTTGTAGATTAGACAATGGTTGGAGAAGACAAAGAAGCCTCCTTGCCCATAAAGGGAAAAAATTATAGAAGAGGTTGAAGAAGCATTTAAGAAATGCTCCTCATAAACATGGTAATGGTTGATTAGACAAAGGAGGCGACTCTAAAACAATTTCTGCCTCCTGTCAACAAAAAAAGTGATACTGTGATAGTGCGTTTTACATGGCTTTGGTGTGGGTGGGAAAACTAAAATGACCACATGATCATGGAATTCTTTGTTGCATGCATGTAGGTTAGTATAGTTGGATGGCTTAGTTACAGAACGTGTAAGATAGTCATGATTTGTAGCTGTTTTAATCAGTCAAGCATTTTGTTCAACTGTTTAGATCAATACAAAAGCCTCTATCGGCTGCCTTGTTAAAGGATATTTATGTTTTGGATATCATAAATAAGATTGGTTTACATTGGTGAAAGTATTCTATCAATTTATGGTTGATATGATATTTATGATAAAAAGAACATGGTAAAAGCAGTGATTGAAATGCGGCATTTTAGCATTTTGAGGAAAAAGCCAAGGTGGGCAGCGCCTTCTAATTAATTTTTAGAAAATTAAAGGGGCTAACTATAATTAAGTTTGGTAGTATGAATACCTACCAAACATTAAATCTTAACATAATTAATGGTACATAAAGACCTAAATGCTTATTACTATCTTGAAGTATATATTAAATATGGATTATGGTGACTAATGGAATATTATTGTTTCTTAGGAACCTATAAATATATAATAATTCAGAGGCCTCTAAATAAAATCTTTTTGTCTGCCTAGGCCAAGGACATCGCCCTGGCGCGTCACAATTCTTGTGTAAAAGTACATGAAGCATTACATGAGGTTCAATGTCTTGAACCATATTAGTTGGGATTGGCTGTGTGAACCAAATGCTTTCACTTAGCCAATTTGAAGCAGTTGATGATGTACTTTCATAATCCTTTAAAACCTTCCTAATGCATCTCAAGTTATCTTATATCAATCTCTATATAATTGAATTCGTTTAATTTAACACATTATGAACAATTCAAGTGCACTAACATGTATATGCATCAATCGAGTAATTGTCTAGTTTTTAATAAATAACTAAATAAAAGAAACTTTTTTCATCCCCTTCTCTTTTGGTATATGATAAGTTGATGATGAAGTTTCCGTTGTTTCACATTAATTTTCTTTATCTTTATTTCTAAGTGTGTCTTTTCTTGGTAGGAAGTTAGGAACTAACAATCAGGAAAACAAGAACCTAATTGAGTGGTAGATGTTGCTTTTGTGATTTAGCTTGTTGAAACCTGCTTCTTGCACCCTTTCTCTTGGGTTCATGTGTTTATGTAGAGCATGTGAAATCTTGTTTTCTAATGTTAGTATTGCATTGTAGATTGGCTTTAAAAAATTTCGTCCCAATCATTTTCAATGTTTATGTTATTAAGTATTGCATTGTAGATTGGCTTTAACGTAATCATGTTTTCAATGTCATTTCTTGTTGCCTTGTTTGCTATTTGAATTTGGTTTATATAAGATAATATATATGGATTTGCAGTTAGCTGATGTTTACAATCTTCTCTTGACAAGTTTATGTTCCAGTTATGCTTTACTGTTCTCCACTTAATAATGTCTAAGCAACCTATCTCTGGTACATAGAGTAGAAAGGTTGATCATTAGTCTGGTCCTTGATCTATCAAGTGGTTCAATCTTACATTTCCAAATCTACTTTAGGAAAGTCAAATGCTTTAAAGCTTGGCCAAAATTCTCAAAAAAGGTTACTTAGTCAAGTAAATTTACTTGGAGTATTTCATTTAATGGACGATTAATAGGGCTAGCTCATTAGTATTTAGATCATGTGTTCATGCTAGTGACCATACATACTGGCATTTGTCTTTTAGTTGGTGCTTATTGTTCTCCACATTCGCAGACGTGTTAATCAACTCAACTCAGATTCTTAATTGTTTCCTCTGTTAAAAATTCTAAATTGTTTCCGATAAAGGAAAACAAACTCAAATTCTTAATTGTTATCTCAAGACACGGCATTCAAAGTTCTATGCTTTCCATTTCAGGTTGGAAGTGATTCAGGGGGTTGGAGTGATACACACAGCTTCATTTCTCGAGATGGAGACTCACATGAAACTATAGCGTTCTTATTTGGGGACTTGGGAACTTCAACACCATACAACACTTTTCTTCGGACGCAAGAAGAAAGCAAATCAACTATTAAATGGATTCTTCGCGACATTGAATCCCTTGGTGAAAAACCTGCTTTCATCTCCCACATTGGCGATATAAGCTATGCTAGAGGCTATTCATGGTTGTGGGACACGTTCTTCACTCAAATCGAGCCTGTTGCATCTAAGGTCCCGTACCATGTCTGCATTGGGAATCATGAGTATGACTGGCCGTCCCAGCCTTGGAAACCTGATTGGGCCCAGAGAATTTATGGTACTGATGGGGGCGGTGAATGTGGTGTCCCTTACAGCCTCAAGTTCAAAATGCCTGGCAATTCTTCATTCCTGACTGGTGCTCGTGCTCCTGCTACGCAAAACCTTTACTACTCTTTCAATGCAGGCGCGGTGCACTTTCTGTATATGTCAACGGAGACAGATTTCCTTCCAGGGAGTGACCAATATTATTTCATCAAGCGTGACTTGGAGAATGTTGACCGGCGGAAGACTCCTTTCATTGTTGTCCAAGGCCACCGGCCAATGTACACAACGAGCAACGAGGTAAAGGATAGTCCGCTGAGAGAACGAATGGTAGAGCATTTGGAACCTCTATTTGTGAAAAACAAGGTGAATCTTGCACTGTGGGGTCATGTTCATAGGTATGAGAGGTTCTGCCCTATGAAGAACTTCACATGTGGAGGCACAGGCCTGAAAGGGAAGGATGAGGCTCTACCAGTACATGTTGTTATAGGAATGGGAGGGCAAGACTGGCAGCCCATCTGGGAACCTAGGCCTGACCACCCTAATGACCCAATTTACCCACAGCCTGCTCGCTCATTGTATCGAGGCGGCGAGTTTGGTTACACAAGGCTTGTGGCTACGAAGAAAAAGCTTACTCTTACTTACATTGGAAACCATGACGGAGAGCCGCACGACGTAGTGGAAATCCATGCATCTGGTGAGGTTCTTGACAGTTCTGATGATGGTGGTTCTACTAATGTGCAGGCCACATTTTCATGGTACACTGAAGTGGTGGGTTTCTTGGTACTTGGTGCTTTTGTGGGCTATGTTATTGGTTTCATATCACGGGCGAAGAAAACTAGCACTGATTGCAGGGCTGGTTGGACTGCTGTTAAGAGTGATGAACCATGACTCGCTTGTTTCTGGACAATTCGTTATTTATATTTATTAACAGGACAGGATGCATTCTGATTGAGCTTAATCTAATTTTGGTGCAAGCACAATGGATGAGAGTGCCCCAGTGGATTGCGCTGTTCTCAGATGCATAGTAGTACAGATGATGCTGTTTTTTTATGATGCTGTGCAGAGGGCACCTCTCCAGTCTGTATATATATAGAGAGAGAGAAATAAGTGATTCGGTGCACTAGTGTTGCATTGTTGGGCGTGTAAATGTGAGGTCTTATTTCAAATTGATTGAATCAACCGTTACATACAACAAACCCTCAATCCAAAATGCAATAAAAACAAAATCTTAATCTTCAAAGTATAAGATCTTGCTAAGGTTGTTACTTGTCTGAGTTGTCTCCATAGCATTATTTTAGGTAGTTATTTATTTTATTTTTTTAACTAGTATTCTTTCAGGTTGTTAACTGTGTTGTATTTATATATACTTCTGCCACTGTCTCGATTATTATTGTTAAATGTGTTGTATTCTTTTAGGTTGTTACAGACTAAGGCAGGTGAATAGGTGAATTGGTAGAGAACATGGGCCGGTCTTAAGTATTTGGGGGTGGGGGCGAAACTCAATTACGGGGCATTAAATCTTTATATAGTACTAATTAGGGCCTTAAACCTTTATATAAGATCAACATGTCACGGGCATATATAACAAGTGAAAAAATATTGTTTCGTAAAAGTGAAACGATGTGTTTATAAAACAAAACTTCTATTTACCAAAAAAAAAAAAAAAAAATACAAACTTCTACTTTTCAAGAAAAAGACCAAAATTTCTAAAATAAGCCATACAATTAATCTCACAAAAAGTGCTAAACAAATAAAAACCTCTAACAACACAATTAATGTTGTCCACCAAGCGAAAAACTTAAAAAGGTAAAATAATGGAAATCCAAGAACATCTTCAATGGTAAACGTGGATTGGGGATGTGGATTGCCGTCACATCATCAATATAGAGGGGATGTCCATTATATAGTCGAAATGCACGTCCAATAATAAAAATAGTCTCCAATGAGTAATTCGCATTTCACCTTCTCTCTATGATGTGGCACACCTTTTTAGTATTTATTAGATTATAAATAAAAATAAATTGATTCTTTTAGTACAATTGGTAACATAGCTTTAAAAGCCCATCTTTGTATGGTTAATAAAAGTGATTTTTATTTATTTATATTTAACTAAAATACGTTTTTAATATATGGCAAAACCTATTAAGTAGTTTCAAACTTTCGAGTTTTTTAGATTTGGCCCCTTAACTTTTATTTTGCTATTTTTAGCCCTTCAACTTTGATTTTTATTAAGATTATGTCCTATATTAATGAAATGTTAACGAAAGTTAACTTCAGTGCCCCTTTACCCCAATTCTATTAAAAAATAAAATAAGTCGACTTTAAAGAAATTCAGATTTTGGTTCAGCCATACCCATGAACTTCATACTCTTCGCAAGTAAACTTCATAGAAGTCTTTAGATATGGGAATTGGGATATGGGTCATTGGAAAACAGTAGATGTAGTACCATTATATTGATGAAAGATTTAAAGAAGTAGTGTGACTAGATAATGAATTTGAGAAATTGAAGAAATGAGTATTTTTTATTTAGTGATGAATTGAAAAAAATGAGTATCAAATAAAAATAAAAAGTGGAGTTTTTTTTTACAAAACTTAGGTGTGTTTGCTAGCAAAGAAAATAAAAAAGTTGTGGAAAATTTTCAATTTTTTTTGTGTAACCATTTTTTTATTATTTGATAGCTTTGTAACTACCTAGAGAAAAAAACCACACCCCATAATTTTTTTATTTATTTTCTCTCTTAAAAGGTGAAAAATAAGGAAAGAACATGATGTTTCAGGAGAGAGAAAAAAGTGGGCTCACTTTTTTAACTTCTTTGTTAGAAAACGTAAATGGAGAGAGAAATAAGCGTATAAATCACTTTTTTTGTGGGCACACATCACTTTTTCTTTTTTAAAATAAAATTTTCTAATTTGCTATCAAACAATTTTAAGAAAATTTTCCCTCTAAAAATTTTCTTTAGAGAATTTTCAAATGAAAACTACTTTTTCTCTTGAAAATTCTCAAAGCTATCAAACATATTTAGTGTTAAAAAGAGGTAAACAGAGTGAGATGAGTCGAGTGGTGGGGCTGACGATATTGAAGCCATGTCCATTGATTTCGAGGCTTCGAGTCTAGTTAAGAGGAAGAAGGTGTGGGAATGGCAAAGTTCAAACCTACGCCTTTCTACTTTGTCTTTTTTTTTTCTTTCGACCGAATTGAAAATGGGCGCTGTTACTTTTAAAATTTAAGGCACAATCTCAAACAAAATCAAAGTTAAAGGGCATGAATTAGCAAAATAAAAGTTTAGGGCCAAATCTAAAAAAATCCAAAAGTTTGAGGGTCACTTAATAGGTTTTGCCTTAATATATTGTTACTTCACGATTTGTAGTTATCATATTAAAGGCCGATATTTTTTCTATATATTATTTATTTATTTATTTCTAAAGTCGTCTATTTTATAGGGAAAGCACGATTTCTTTGCACAACTATTTTTTGATTTTTTTATTTCTCCATATTTCCATTGCGGCTATTTTTCAGTTTCCTTGATGACGTGGCTTGGTAGAGGTTGTCTATCGCACCCTCTATTTCTAGAGGATTGAGATGTGATAGAAGAGCATCTCCAATGGTAAATGTAGATTTTGGTGTGAATTTTTTAATCATCAATGTCTCTATGTGGCATATCACATCCTAACCTAAAAAGTATCTCCAATGGGCATCACCTTCTATCAAGAATGTTATTTATATACATTCTTTTTGCTACCTTCTTCATATACATTTTCCGTTATATATACTTGTATAAATAATAACAAATTTGAAAAAAATAGCCCTATTATTTGTATTTATCTTTTTTCCTCAAACTTATTTAATTATCTTTTATATATATATATATATATATATATGATAAATACAAAGAAAAAAAAAAACGGAAAGTTTGCAAAATTATGAGCCAAAAATGAAAAAATTAAATGCCATGCCTATTTTTTCGTTTCTTTTGATGAGGTGGCATAACACACTGTTGTGCATCGCACCCTCTATTTCTAGAGGTGTGATGACATGTTTATGCCACATCACCCACACAAGGCCAATCATACAACATAAATCACGATAAATAATAAGATTAGGGATTTACAAATAAAAAATCGAACGTTACTATATTATCCTAAGATAACTGGCACACATCCTCCCCAAATCCACCCGTGTGACCACACCTTTCATCCTAATCTCATCTACTTGAAAAAAAGGGGAAACGGAAATGTGGAGATGCTCTAATGACAAGTGCTAAAAAATAGATAAATATGGTACCAACAGTTGATCAATCGAGATTGAAGATGAGAATGAAATCAAAATAATCAAATCTTCAACCTTTTTGAAACCAAGTTTGTTCGTAGAAGTTGTTTCATTTTTTTTTATAATGTAAACTATAAAATTTGTATGGACAAATCTCTTAAAAAAATGAGGAAAATAAACATTTTTTAGAAGACGGGAGAGAGAGTTTTAATACACCCAAACTCTAACCGTTTCCCAAAACACAACCATAATTGTGTGAACCTTTTATTTAGAGTTTATGATTATCTTTATTAATATGGGTCACCTTATGATGTATTATTTAATCTAAAAAGGGATACTAGCGTGGTGGGGAATCCCGTGGAGACCTCAAGGGATAAGAATTCTCTCAAATTTACTCAGTCATACACAACAACCATCAAAATGTTTCATATATTCAGGTGAAACTTTATTCAATTGTAAGCTACCCCAAACTTTTAAAGAAGTCATACCAACTACGCCTTTTATGCTTTGATGTCCCATAATTCGCATAACTTAAAACATAGTTGGACAACTACATGTATGCTGTAGCATTGCGTAGTGCATAAGATACACTAGAAGAAGAAGTTGACATAGCAACTGTCGTAACAAGAAAAAAACTTTGAAAACACTAACATATGTTGTTAAAGACCATGTTGTTAAAAGTTAACTTGATATATTATTGATATATTATAAGTTTCATTAAATATAAAAATCATTTTAATGATTTATTAAATGTTATAAGACAAGAATTTTGTTAAATTCAGAGTAGTTATCACTTTTTTGTCATAAAGAATATATTATTATATATTAATTAAATAATCTACCATTTTTAATAATGTAAAGTAGAACAACATCTTTTGAAAAGAAAAGTATAACATCATTACGTTAACATCACTATCTTCTTTTTTTGTTTTCTTGGTAGGAATACCACCCCGAGATAACATCATTATCTTCAAGGTATGCAAGACTTGGAGATTTTGTTTTTGAATAAGCAAGACTAGGAGACATAGAAGCGTTAAAAGTATCAAAAATATAGTACTACTTAAAAAAGTATTGTACGTTTGATTATACTGAACTGTTTAAAATTCAAAGTTGGACAAAAAGATTAGTATACAATCAAATTGTAAGGGTAGGTATTGAGTGTTAGAAAAAATTTGTATACATTTGATTCATATCAACTTATGTTTTGTCATATATAGTGGTTGTAAAAAGAGATCCACAATCCTGTGTTTTTGAACTTCACATCCTGAGAAGATTTGTATACTTTTGATTCATATTTGCTTGTGTTTTGTTATATAATGGTATTGAAAAGAGATCCATAATCAAGTTCGACAAAAAAAAAAAAAAAAAAAAAGACATCCACAATAATGTGTTTTTGCACTTGCACATCCTCATCCTTTGATTCATGATATATATGTCAAGTCCCTTGCAGTTGAACATGCAGGGTGATTTACAATTTACTAATGTCAAGAGAACCCAAAATTGTATTGCTCACCAATTAGCAGTAAGTGATTATGTTTGGACTGAAAAGAAAGGATGAAACTTTTATATTAACTGACAATAAATTTTATTGAAATGTATAGATAATTTGATCCTAATTATATACCAATGTATCCCTCTTTGAGTACCTTCACTCCACCATAATTTTCCAAATTTTCCATTTATCCTTTCACAAGAAGACGGGAGCTTGAAGCAGGCAATCTGATATATTGGTATCGCCATGGCTTCTGTCTCAATCGAAACGTTTTTGCCTCTCAAAGATATGAGTTGTCTTCCTATCACACTAACTTTCCCATGATTTTTATCCTTAATTTACAAAAATTCAGCGCATTTAGATCTCCCAAACTGCGGTGATCCCACGTAAAGACCAATTTTTTCAGTCACCGTAACTCTTATTACACTGGCTAGCCTATTACTTTTTTTTTCCTTTTCAACTTGATTGCAATACATCTCCAACAACTTTTTCAGGTTTTGAATATTCGAATCACTTGCCTTGCAGGAGATAAGATAATCATCTACGAAGAATAGATAATAGTAAGAAGCACTAGCCACCTCTTTTTTGATGATCAGGGTTGATGAATTTTGGGATTCATCCCAACCTGCTAGGGTGTCATGGTTGATGTCATTTGATTTGCCTATCTCTCGCAAAATTCATTACTAACGCCCTTATTCATCTAATGGGACAATGAAAATTGTCTTATTCAGTAGATGCCTATACTGAAGATGTAGCGTGAAGATGTAGCTGGAAACATTTTGAGAGCATCTCCAATAGTAAATGTGTATTGTGGCGTGATTCTTTAACGTGGAGAGGATGTTCATCCCACGTGGCTTAAATAGATATTGAACTTCAAAATAGTCTCTAATGGTAAATGTAGATTGCACCTGACATTTTTTTATGTATTTTATTAAATAATTAAAATGTGAAAATAAAAATCTAAATATAATAAATAAATATCTAAAAAAGATTGATTTAATATTGTTAAAGTAAATCATTAGTTACTGCTGTAATATTAATTACTGCTGTAAGTTTTAGTTACTGTAATTAATTATTGCTGTAAGTTTTAGTTACTGTGAGTTATGGTTTGTATTATCACGTGTATTACACGTGACTTCACATATATATATATGGATGTGAGAGACAGAGCCGCTAGCCGTTCTTCTGTTCTTCTCCTCCAGTTTTCTTCTTCTTCAAGTTTCTTCTTCAAGTCTTCTCTAACATGGTATCGTAGCGCGTTGAAGGCTCGCGCGTGATCGATCCGGGATCACCACCATCACCACCACCGAGTAAAGGAAGCGGCTCGTCAACAAAGACAGTCTAGAAAATGGCAGAGGATCAGACGCCGTTCTTCAGATCTGGTGTAAGAGAGACTGGATCTGGATCGATGGTGACCGGATCTACATCTGGTTCATCAGGATCTACAAATCCATATCCGGCGATGACTTCGTTTGGTAACTCTCTTAACCAAATCGTTTCTATGAAGTTAGATCGCAACAATTTCTTGGTATGGAAGGCGATGGTGTTACCGATCTTCCGAGGGTGTCGTCTAGATGGACATCTGTTAGGAACATTGAAGAGGCCATCGGAGTTCTTATCAGAGTCGAGTGATCCGAATCCAGCATACGAAGACTGGTATGGAAAGGATCAGTTCTGCTTGGATGGCTCATCAGTGCGATGTCCAACGAGGTTGCTCATGCAGTGGTTGGTGCTGAATCCGCTCACGAAGCCTGGAAAAGGATTGAAGAACACTGTGGATCTCACAATCGGGCACAAGTTCAAGTGTACAGACGAAAGATCCAGAATACAAAGAAAGGCTCAATGACAATGTCCGAATACTTACTGAAAATGAAGGAGATGGCAGATTTTCTTGCAACGGCAGGGTCTCCAGTTTCTGATGATGATCTGGTGTCCAATACTCTTGCTGGACTGGATGGTGAGTATCTTCCGATCATCTCCGTTCTACAAGAAAAGGAAACCCTAAGATGGACAGAATTGCAGGCATCTCTATTGAGCTTTGAGATGACCTTGAGTCAGTTTCATGGTCTCAACAAAGATCGCTTCCTTGTCTATTCATGATGCCACACCATCGGTGAACTCGCCAGCAGACCAAACAAGTACCGTAGGTGTTCAACATCAACAATCATACAAAGGTGGTGGTCGTGGCTCTAATATTCGCAATCGCGGTGGTCGCAAATCGTGGACGAGGGGTTTCCGATCCTGCAACGATAATAAACCAACATGCCAAATATGTGGAAAGTTTGGACACTCCGCGGTACTGTCTCGCTATTTCAGTAGACATGAAGTATATGGGAGCTCGACTACCCAACCGCAACAGGGTGCCTCATCTCAACAACTGCGATTCAACCCTACGCCATCGGATCTGTTCATCCACCTCCAAGTACCTTCTATGCGTTTCCTTACGAACCAGGTTCGTACACTTCTTGGTATGCGATATAGTGGGGCTACATCACACATCACTTCCGATCCTTCTCAATTGCATAACCGCACACCTTATCAAGGTAATCATTCTCTAATTATTGGTAATGGAAATTCTCTTTCTATATCTCGGCGTGGTACCGCAACAGCACCATCTTCTAGCTCGAGTTTGTCCTTTCACAACACATTGTGTGTGCCTCGATTCGAAAAATTTACTAAGTGTGTCTCACTGGCTCGTGAGAATAAGGTTCTAATTGAATTTCATGCTCGTGATTGTTTTGTGAAGGATATCGAACTAGGAAGGTTCTACTACATGGTACTCTTCACGATGGTTTGTATCGATTTTTGGACCTCCCTCCTCTTCTCACAAATGCTGCTCTTGTTGCATTCAACAAGAATTTACTCGCATTATGGCATTCCGATCGGGACATCCCGCACATCGAGACATTGCGAGAAGGTGTTACAACTTGGTGAATGTGTCAAATAAGTTTGCTGATTTTTGTTCCAGCTTGTCCTCTAGGTAAGAGTCATGCCTTACCATTTCAATTGTCTACCCACCGGTCTTCTCATATGTTGGAACTCATTCATACGATGTTTGGGGTCCTTCTCATGTACGGTGGCCGACGGGTGGTTTTCTTTACTATGTGCACTTCATGGATGATTACACACGGTTTACGTGGATCTATCCATTGAAGGCCAAATCGATGTTTTCAACGCCTTTTTGCATTTTAAAATTTTGGTTGAAAATCTATTTTCTACACGCATCGAAGGTTCAATCGATTGGGGAGGGGAGTATAGGTCGTTGAAGCCCTTTCTCGACTCTTGTGGCATTGTGTTTCAACACTCATGTCTACATGTTCATGAACAGAATGGGAGAGCCGAACGTAAGCATCGCCATATCATTGACATGTGCTTAACAATGTTAGCTCATGGTCATTTACCCTATAAATATTGGTGGGATGCATGCGAGACAAGCTTTTCTAATCAATAGACTTCCATCTAGAGTGTTGCAGGTCGGTCTCCTTACGAGAAGGTGTATGGTCGTCCTCCGATTATTCCATCTTACGAGTGTTTGGGTGTACTGTTTTCCATATTTACGACCATACAATGCCCATAAACTCAGCTTCGATCCGAGAAATGCCTCTTTTTGGGGTATAGTTCATCTCATAAAGGCTATAAATGTCTTCATAAATCTGGGAGAATGTATATCACTCGTCATGTCTTGTTTAATGAAGAAGAGTTTCCTTACTCAACTCTCTTTACTTCCATATCCATGCCTTCTGTTTCTGATGGATCATCACTGGTCACTCTTCCAGCCCACGCTTCACGTCTCATGAATCATGCATACCACTAGTACCCTCGACTACGTTTGGTTTCCCTCTTCATCTCGCTCATGAAAGGTCTTCGCTTTCTCTCGCCTATGTCTCGCTCCTCTTCCCAGCCGATCTCGATCTTTCTTCTCGATGTGTCTCTAAATAAAACCGTGTGTCATGTACCAACAGCCTGTCATTTATAGAAGATAATCATGTGGTCAATAATGAATCTCGAGACACCACAAAATGTTCATCCAATGGTAACTCGAGCTAAGGATGGTATTTCTCAGAAAAAGGTGTTTGTTGCTACCACGTCTGTGTCTGAGGACATTCCTCAATCTGTGGATTTGGCTCTCAAGGACCCGAAATGGAGAGAGGCCATGGAGAATGAGTATCGAGCACTTATCAAGAATGATACATGGTCTTTGGTGCCTGCTCACTCTTCTCAAAATGTTGTTGATAATAAGTGGATATTCACTGTGAAAAAGAATTCAGATGGCTCAATAAATCGATACAAAGCTAGATTAGTGGCTCGGGGCTTTAAACAGTTGCCGGGTATCGATTTTGATGAGACCTTTAGTCCAGTAGTAAAGGCCTCCACTATTCGAATTATTTTATCGATTGCAGTTCAATTTGGTTGGTCGATTCGTCAACTTGATATTCATAATGCCTTTTTAAATGGGTCATTGATTGAAGATGTTTATACAAACCAACCTAAAGGATTTCTTGATGATTCAGTCCCTACTTATGTGTGTAAACTTCATAAAGCACTTTACGGTCTTCGTCAAGCACCTCTTGCTTGGTTTGACGACTACGATCTACTCTTTTATATCGTGGGGTTTTGTGAATTCTAAAGTGATAATTCACTTTTTATATCTCATTCTTCTTCTTCTGTTTTTTATATATTTGGTTTATGTTGATGATATTATTGTCACTGGATCTCATCCCGACCAAATCCAGCAGCTTGTTTCTGCTTAAATGAGTCTTTTGCTTTGAAAGATATCGGTGATTTAAACTTGTTTTTGGGATGGAGGCTAGACGTGATACTACTTTGGACTATTTCTCACTCAAACAAATATATCAAACAATTACTTCGAAAGGTGGTATGCTCCAGTGCTAAGGCGCTTGATACGCTGCGTTAGTGGGCAAGCCCCTATTTTCTGATACATCCCCTCCTTTCTCAGATGCTACGTTATATCGTAGTTTGCTTGGTGGCTTGCAATATCTGGTTCATACTAGACCAGATATTGCATTTATCGTGAATAGATTGAGTCAATACCAAAGCTGTCCAACTCAAATACATTGGCAAGCACTGAAGCGAGTCCTACGATATCTTAAAGGTACTAGTGATTGGGGTATATGGTTTAGACCTAGTACACATATGTTTGTCACAGGGTTTTCTGATGCAGATTGGGCAGCTTCTCCCGACGATAGGAGATCAGTTTCTGGGTTTGCAGTTTTCTTTGGATCAAATTTAATATCTTGGCAGTCAAAGAAACAACATGTTGTTGCTCGTTCCAGTACTGAGTCTGAGTATCGGGCATTGGCTCAAGTTTCGGCTGAAATCACTTGGATTCAGTCATTACTGTATGAACTTCATTTTTCCCTTCCTACTGCTCCTGTGGTTTGGTGTGACAACATTTCAGCTCAAGCTCTTGCTCATAATCCGGTCTATCATGCTAGAACAAAACATATTGAGTTGGACATTCACTACGTAAGGGATAAGGTGTTGGCGGTGTCACTTTCTATTCGTCATGTTCCAAGTTCGATCGATTGCGGATGGATTCACAAAGGCTCTTGCTGCTTCTAGATTCTCTTTTCTTAGGAGCAAACTTGGTGTCGTTGCTCTCCCCCTTCGTTTGAGGGGGGATGTTAAAGTAAATCATTAGTTACTGCTGTAATATTAATTACTGCTGTAAGTTTTAGTTACTGTAATTAATTACTGCTGTAAGTTTTAGTTACTGTGAGTTAGGGTTTGTATTATCACGTGTATTACACGTGACTTCACATATATATATATATATATATGGATGTGAGAGACAGAGCCGCTAGCCGTTCTTCCGTTCTTCTCCTCCAGTTTTCTTCTTCTTCAAGTTTCTTCTTCAAGTCTTCTCTAACAAATATGGATGTCAATTTGAATGTGTACAAGTGACATTCAAAATCTACAATGTCTATCAACGTTAATTAGACATTTAAAATACGCATCCCCTTGTAGACCTTTTTTTTTTTATCTCAATATCTATTTAGTCCTAAGTGGTGCAATTGACATTCAATCCACATTCAATTGAAGATGTTCTGAAAGCATCGCGTAATTCTTTTTTATTGAAAGGTCTCAAATGTTTCACGGTGTTGAGTTGATTGATGTCCCTAGTACCAAGGAGGCCATTGACAAGGTGATTTTGTTGAACATGCCATTCTTTGCCCTGAACCACCCTATACTTGCCTCGTATTTTCTAATTATTGATTATAGTAACTCTTACCTGTTTTGCATAAAGTAGGAAACATGGTTATGACGTCATATATACTTGTTGTGCCAACTTTTTGTAACGTGTCTCGTGGATAAAACATAAGCTGCGTATTGGAGAAACATGGCTTGCGGGAAGAGGTTTATGACTCCAATGCATTTTGAAGATAGTTGGACATCATCTTTATCGATCGAATCATGACACATTGTTGGCACAAACCTTTTTGTGGGTGATGTTTGTCCATAAGATACATCGAAAGAAGTTGACATAGCAAGTGTTATATAACAAGAAAAAAAAAAAGTTTTGAAAACACTAATATATGTTGTTTTTTTTTAAGTAGCACTAATATATATTGTTAAAGACTATGTTGTAAAAAGTCAATATATAACTGATATATTATAAGTTGTCATTAATTGTAAAAATTATATTTAATTATTATTAACTATTATAGGACAAACGAATTTGTTAAATTCAAGAGTTGATATTGTTTTTTGTCATAAAGAGTATATTGTTATATATTAATTATATATTCTATAATTTTTAACCATGTAAAATATAACATCTCTTGAAAAGAAAAGGTATGACAACATCATTATAACAACACTGCAAAAAAAGATTCAAATGAAGCTCCAAAAGACTGAGACGTTGTGATTAAAAATGTATTAGTGTAGAACAATCTTTTAGATTTTAATGAAAAGATTTGGATGATGGCAATTAAGAGATCAGTTAGCAAATGGTTTTCGCTCTGAAAGGTCGAGGGTTTTTGTTTTCTCAAATATTAATCGAATTTCTAATTTGTTTTTCATAAACATTCAACAAATTCAACATCTATAATCAATTCAGCATCTAACCAAAAAGAAAATTGTTTATCAGCAAATCACATGAAGAAAAACAAAACTCATAATTTTTTTTAAAAAAAACAACAATAAAAGAATCTTAATAGTATTTGTTAGATAACTATATAAAGTTGTTATATTTCCTTATTTACGGTATTTATGGTGTAACTATTTTATCTCCTAATTTATTTTCTTATTTGTACTAGCCAACAGGTACGAGCACGTGAGTGCAATCCTAACAATATTTTTGATTGGGAGTGTTGCGACATAAGGTTAAAGGGATGTGGGATTCTCAAGCTAAACTCATATAATAAAAATCAAATTGAAAATTATTTCTCAATTTTTTTTTAACTCAAACTCTATGTCCATATTTCAATTAAAATGGTTAAACTTAATTGAATTGCAACAATCGAAATTCAATATTTGAGTTGGAACAAAAAATACAATTAATAGTTGTATTTATTTGGTATGATTTTTTTTAAGCCTGAACCATCGAAGAATCAAACCACTTCAAAAAGCACAGAGCAAAAATTTGTATATTCTTTCCTTTTTATTTCACTACTAGTCCCTCTTCTTTTTTTATTATTTTTATTTTTATTTTTAGATGATCCTATTTTTAGAGGATCTTCAACTTATGCCCCTTCCTCTTTGCTCCCACTTCTACTAACTTATTTTTCCTTCTTGTCGTTTTCTTGCACAAATAAATCACTCAACAAAAATTGAAAGAAGTGATTTCCTCAATAATTAATATATCCAATATCCAATACAATACATAGATATACAAACATCATTTCCTCATTCAATCGGTATAATTTCATACCTAACAACAACTATTTTTTTGTGGGATTACAAAAGAGGATCTAACAATATCTTAATCAAAATATGGCTTAGAAAAGTTAAAAAAAAAATAGAAAGGTCTATTTCAAAACACTGAATATACATTTAATAAATTTATCCATCGAGTTAAGTGATTGGAGTAAAAAAGGAAACCGTGAACTGCAAATTGTTCTAAGTAAAGCCACAATGCCTAGGGTGTTTTCGTTTGGAGTGTTGGGCTAGCATTGTAAGAGACGCTTGGTCATGCCAAGTTTCACCAAGCATTTAAGCCGACTTGAGTCCTGTCTCTTCAGGCACCTACTGCCCACTCTAAATATCAAATGGCATGTCATAAATGCCCCTTAATATGGTACGTACTTAGGGGTGTCAATTTTTCGAGTCCGAGACGGGTCCGAGTCTAGATCGCCCTTGATATAAGTGAACATTTTCATTGTTCAAATTTGGCTCGATTTTAAATTCAGACAAATGTGCCTTATCCAGACTTGGTTTACTTTAAATTCGGGTTGTCCAAATTTGTCAACTTTTTAAGAACTATTTTATGTTTAAAAGTTTTTTTAATGAATAAAATCACTATAAATTTCTCGTAATATAATTTTCTCTAATATGATTTTAAAAAGTAATGTCCAAGTTGTATTTATTATTTTAAATTAAAAGACATAATAATATTTTTTGTTAAAAGACGAAACCCATAATAATGTCCCAAGCAATTTAGTCATGTCTCGAAACTAAAATAGTGCATTTCTTTATAAGCTATGTAATTTCCTAATTTCTATAGTTGTTTTTGTGAATCATAATATGTATATATGGGAGTATATTTTCAAAAAATTGATATCTTTTGAAATTTGGGCCAATCCGGACTTAGAGGGTCTTGTTCAGACCCAACCCGAATCTCAATTCGAACATCAAAGCCTTGCCTAGACTTTACCTGTATTTCAAAAATTATTGTTCAAACCTTCTTTTTTTGGGTTGGACAAAACTAGAGCCAGACAAAAAATTGACACTGTTATACGTACCCACCATAGAACTGCATACATCTTCTTCGTACCTTTTCACAAGACTCCGCCCCTCTGGCTCTTGTCCTCAACCTCTTTGTATTCAAAGAAAAAAAGCCAGTTCCCTAAAATTGTATTCAAAGAAAAAAATCAAATTACACAAACACCCAGATAAAACACACACAAGTAGTCAACAGAGGCCTAACCCCAACTTCAGAAAGAAAGAAAGAAAGAAAGAAAGAAACTTTAGTGTTCAAAACAAGCATTAACTTTGTTATCGTTACATCACCTCCTTGCATTTTTGTGATAGGTATGGAGTATGATGAATCCATCGCTGTTGTGATCTTGATGACGATCCAACCCCTAAGAAACCAACTCCGGTGATTTCCGCGCCTTCCATCCGAAACCCAATGTCATTGCCATGAGCTTCCACTCCGATGTCTTGATTGTCAAATGTACTGCCAGAATCTCACATTCTGATCCGAGTATCTGTCACAACCCAAATTTCTAACATAATCGGGGTTTCGACACGTTACGTGGCCTGAGGGTGGGCCCACACTTATGAAATTAGGCTCAAATATCGAGAAATATGTTATTTATGTGTGATGGATGCTTAGTGTGGTGTATATATGTATATTATACCAGAAAATATATAGTTAGACAGTTTTGTCGATTTGTCGTGAGTGGGACACGCTTTGGAATGCGTGCAAGTGCGGGTATCTAGTAGAATTACTCGAGATTACGAAACTAGGCTAGGAAATATTAGTTGATACCTAATTAAACTTAGCATAAGATAAATTATTTAATTAAGTTGGAAAATGTGATATTCGACGCGCGAGGGAAGTGCCTCGAGTTGCGTGCGGGCCGGGACACTGAGTGTCGGGTAGTCGAGGGTCAGTGTGACCACTTGGGTAAATTTTATAAATTAGTGTGACCAATTAATTATGGTCCATATGAATAAAATACGTAAGTATAATTAATTTGATTAAATCACAGTAAATGTCATATAGTTTGGTGGTGATTTATTGAGACCTTAGATGTTTATGGAGATAGGCAAATTGATGGAAAGGAGATGTGTCACCTACTCTCTATCACATGGGATTCTGGACTACTTAGTTATGAACCTTAGACAGACCTCGAGATACGTGACGCACACGTCAGATTATAATAAGTACAAATACCAAGTGAGTGGGTTTCTTCCTCACAATCCCAAACGAAATACATGCAACAATTCTAAAAACCAAAGTTTTAAGGAGTATGAGAGGTTATGGAGGAAGATTTGACTGGAAACCTAAGGAGTTTGTGGAGATTCATTAAGGTAATCACCTTCTCCAACCTTTTTTCCATTAAAATGAGTTTAAAATGGGTTTTTGTGTAATTTCAGTTTTTATGATTTTTGAGCTATGAAATGGTGTTGTTTTTGAAATATGATTTTATATTTGGATTCTCCATTGAAAAACATCAGAGACACTATTTAGTCTCTAAAAATCAATGTTGTTTTCATAAGTTGGAAAATTTGAGTTTCAAGTGTTTTTCCCAATTTCTGCACATGCATGTTAGTAATGTTAAATCTATATATCTTTTTGGTTTAAATCAACTCAAATAGGTTTCATGTATGATTATTTATGATCATTGATTGTGTTTTGGGGTTCTGGTATGTTTTAGGATCATTTGGGATGAGTTTTGAGTAATTTGAGAGTGCGGAACTACGTTTCTGCAGTTCTGCTCAAACATGGAGCGCGCTCTAACTAAACGTGGAATGTTTAAGGTAGCTTCAGACAATTTTGACTAATTTTCATAAAACAGTCGTATTTTTTTCATTTTAATTCTATTTTTGACGTTATGCATATCACTAGAAAGCTGAGACATAGAGGAACAACTTAAGACCATTAGTTTTTCTAAATCAAGTCATTTTGTTTGTTAAAAATGGGTCGAAATATGGGGTTTATCCATATAATGGTCCTTTGAGTAAATATTTTGGATTATTTTGGTGTTGGATAGTGAAATCACACCAAGAGGGGGGGTGAATTTGGGTGAATTGAGAAGTTAACGCCCTTTTTAATTTAGTTCAATAATTAAGATGATATATGCTTACCAAAACACGACTATGGATGCTATAAGTGAATGGGATAGAAGAGATGAAAAGTGACACACGATTTATAGTGATTCAATCCAATGATCTACATCCACTACCTAACCTCCTCGGTTAGGATTTTTAAACCCCCACTTATATTGCAAATAAATGTTACAACTTAAGTTTACAAACCTAGAATGCCTAATCACAATTAAGACTTCCTACTTAGCCGCAACTAGAGTTTATGCCTAGCCTCAACTAGGTCTTCCTTTTGACTTAGAGTCCACTAAGTCTTACAATCATCCAATTACAACTAATAACTGAAAATAATGACATACACTTTACAAAGTAAAGTGGCACCTCCTAGAGCCTAACCACTCTAATGCATGCGAGTATGATAATAATTGAGAAATGCAAATATATCACTAATTTTATGCAAAACTCAAATATGAAACCGTTTCAAACAAATCAATTAGAATAAATCCGATTTCAAATCCAAAGAACAAGAAGTTTGATAAAATCAAGTTTAAGTGCAAACTTTTGTCCAAACCAATCCTAAGGTTTAATAAAATAAGTTTAAATGCAAAACCCACGATGAGTGTGTTCAAAAACACAACAAATGATTTTCCAATTCAAACACACAAAATTATGGAATTTAAGCACAAGAAAAAGCTAGGACAAAAGAATTTCTTACAACCCCAAGAAGGTGACTTGAAAATCTGTTAGAAAGCTTCAAAGAAGTTGGTTTTGAGAGTGAATAGACAACCTCAAGAATATTCTTTGTGTTCTTCACAAAAATCAAGCTTCTCATTTTGAAAGTTTTGAGCTCTTGTGTGTTTTCTTGCTTGTGAGGACAAAACTATGTTCTTGGTTGTTTGAGAATGTTCCACATTCTTTTTTATCAGTTTATGACCATTCTATGAATCCAAGAGCTTAGATTTCATCAAGAATTCAAATTAAAGTGTGATTTTTAGCTTTTTAAAAAAGTTGTGAGGAAAGTAGTTAGCACGCTAATATTCAGATCTAGCTCGCTAACTCTGCACTTAGTACGTTAATAAAGTTATTAGTGTGCTAACTGCAGGGACCTCAAAATAAATATTTTCATTCCTTTGGTTAGTGACCCTTTATCGAGTCCAGGACCCAACTAACCCTCATATAACATATTATATATGTTTGTTATTGGTCATAAAGCCTATTTGGGTTGTCCGGATATTTTCACAAATCCTAAAACGAAAATCCCTGTTTCATGACATGCGAGGGGCTTTTTTGCAAATATGCAATTTTCTTTTCAAAAACCTTTCAAAAATTAGTTTTTCTTTTTCAAAACTTCCACAATGGTTTTCAAAATGCGATGTGAGCATAAATGCATAGTTTATCATTGTTTAAACTTATAAGACTGAGTCAAGTGTTAAGTTTAACTTAAAACTTCAAGTAATCACTTAACATTTGAAAATCCATTTTAAAAGCATGATGTGCATGTTCTAATGCAATAGGCTTGCGTAAATGAACTTGTATACCTTACATTAATGTTACAACATGTAGTTTGATCTTTCGTCTTCATTCCCTTATGTATGTCGAATCTTTAACTTGTATGGCTTAGATGCTTGAATACTTTTGATGTATGTTTTCCAACCTTTGACAAAACTGAAATGCACTTGATATTTATTAGTATATTTTTCACCTTGTTTGTTTCCATTAAAATCCTAGACGAGTAAAATGACTAACTACTTAGTCAAACAGATAGTCTAACATTTTATTACAGACTAAATACATCTAATATAATCTAGATTGACACCAGCTACCTTCGGGAGATATTCATGAGTCCGGTGCAAGAGTTTGTGTGTCGGGAGGCCGAATTTGCTAAGGAATTTGCATGAACAGTGAGTAGACAAACTAGACCTTTTTTTTATATTTCATTTCCAAGTTATTCTCCTTTGTTTATTTATGTTTATCCTTGTATTCGAAATATCATGTTTATTGTGCATTATCTTCATCTTTATGAGTGATTGGTTATGCTTTCCTTGGGTTTTATTTATTGATGTTATGTCATTATCTTTTATTGAGAATTTGTATATAGATGTGCATGGCTCACGGGGTATGGGCCCCAGGGTGTCGGGATCTATTTAGTTAGTGTCACAAACCTACCACATGAGGTTGATTGATGAAATCCGTGACCAATAGGGGTGTAACGACCTTAAAATTCTAACTCGTACCACGTGACATTTCAGGGTCGTATTGTGGGCCCTACTAGCCATGGTGTACTTGTTTCGGTCCTCGGATTATTGTGGGTGTTGTTGATGTTGTTGCTTTGTTGTAGTTGAGTTGTTAATTTTGGGAGAAATTGGATTTTTAATTGGTTGGTGTTGATGTTGATGTTGTTGTTGTTGTTGTTTGTTGAAAGGAAAAGAGAAAGAGAAAAGGAAAGAAAAGAGAAAAGAAAAAAAAAAAAAAAATTTGGCGAGACGAACTGAAAATTCCGGTTCGTCTCTCAAAAGAAGAAGAAGAAGAAGATGGGGTGGGCCGGGTCGTGGTGACCGGGCCCGACCCGGTTTGGGCCGACCGGCCCGACCCGAGTCTGACCCAGTTGGGGTGGACCGGGGCGGACCCGACCCAGGGACCCACCATTATTAAAATAATAATGTATTTATTTATTTATAATAAATAAATTAATTAAATATGTTTTATTTTTATTTTTTTTGAAATAAATATTGGAAAATTTTGGAAAATTCAGAAAAATAGGAAAAAATTCTGAAAAATTATATTTCAACCAAATAAATAGAAATTTGGAAATTTTTATGAAAAATAAAGAATTTAAGATTCGCGACGAGACTTTTGTTGGGGTTTTTGTCTCGTAAAGCGTGAAATTGTTAAAAATAGCCAGAAAAATATTGAAAAATATTTTTCTAAATTGTATGAAAATTATGAGGTTTCGTTCGTGTATCCTAATGGGTTTAAATGGAACCCAATACCGGATTAGCGACCCAAATTGAGCAAAGGAACAATAATTTAGAAAATTGTAGAAAATGAGTTAAACTTGAGAAAAATTGAAGAATACTTGGAATAATTAGGGAAAAATTAACGAAAATTGGTCGAAATAATTGTCAGGTGACGAGCAGAGTGTTGGTAACTAATTGAGGAACGTGTGGAGCTACGCGAGGGAGTCTTTAGCGGGATTTGAGGTGAGTAAAGGCAACAATAGAATCAACATGATTACTTTTCTATTTATTGATTAATTATTCTTGAAATGCGAGCCCTTTGTATTCCATTCTAGTTCAGGTGACCTAAGGTGTAGGTAGTCCGACTGTGATGAGAAGTCTCAACGAGTTTAGCGGCCAGCATAGACTGTGGCTTCTCGTTGGAGCTTATCGAAATGATTTAGCATCCGGCTTGTGACTGTGGCTTTCTTTCGGTAGTGTGTTAGGAATTTAGCAAATTCGGTTTTGTCTCGTGACTTTTCCTAACGAGTGTGCGTTCGCTGGAGGCGACCTTCGGGCCCACTGGTTCGTACGAGGTGGATTGAGCAGGGAGGCAGTTTTGGGCCTACTGTGTCGATCGCAAGCTGATGAGGTCTTGTGACTCGCGGTTTGATTGGGACTATCTATTCGCCTATCCATTTGTTTCTCGGTCACTTGATTTTCGTTGTTTGTACTTGTTGAATCTATTTATCATGCGATTTGCTATCTATTTCAGTTTTCTTGTTATACATTGCATGATTTATAGACTTGTGATTATTGAAAATTCGTAATTTATGTTGAGATATCTATTGTTGTTGTTTATTGTTATACACATGGGATGTTGTTTGGATAAGATTTTTCACCACTAGGTTGATGAGGTACATTTTAAGTTGGTGTTAAAAATATTTCCGCTTATCACATTGAGGATAGATGAGATCCATGATCCAGGGTGAGTGAGTGAATAATGTAAGTAATGGTTGGTACAGATTGGCTCGTGCACGTGTACCTAGTTTTGTGGTTTGAGCTATTATATTATGGGTCCATGTTAGGTATGGTATCGTCCTTAACCAACCAATAGGGTAGTACTAATGTGCACTATTAGTTTGTTTTGGTATTTGAGTCAGTATTATTTTAAGCCATTTATCTCTACTTTACTGCTTTAAATACATGTTCTTGTACTTGGAAATGTGGATAAATGTTCATTTCTGGTCGACTGTTATTTTCTTGTGCTCAACGTCCTTTTTATGATGGTGGGTGCAGATCCATCATTTAGCAGGTTAGGCAAAGAGAAGATTGGCGACTACCTCTGAGGCTTCGACATTCATGTGTTTGACGTAGGTTTTGGTATTTTGTTGTACATATTTTATTTACTTCTTTATATACATTTTGGGTTGTATATTAGAATGAGGGTTAGTTTTCCACGACTTTCATGATTACCACACTGGTATTATTACCACCTTGTTATATATTTTTGTGATCATTATTTCCTGGTTTTCCACACTTAGGGTTTAAATTTGAAATGCCTCGCTTAATATTAAGACTTCCGTTGAATTAATAATGGTGTAATACGTGTATTACTTATCCTAAACTTGAATATTGAGGTGTGTAAAGTGTAAAGGACGACTAATGCGTAGTTAGGTCCTACGTGTCCGTGATTAGGGCTTGATTATGGGATTAGTCTGGGCGGTGCCCTAGATTAGGGAAGGGGCCATCACAGTCTAGTACTTATTTGGGTGATTTATTTTGCATTATTGGAGACAATGAATAGGGAAAAAGCAAAATTTGATGATGAAACTCATCGAAATAATGATTTTACTTGCATCGTTGGAGACAATGATTTGAAACATTGCATCTACGACTAACCTTTTGCCTCTTTTGGTTTTTCAATACCACCCCATTCTCTCTCCCTTTTTTTTGATAACCTCGGAGGCATTCGTGCTCACCCCGACTAATTCCCCAAGCGGCCAAAGAAACTGACCCATTAAAAACTCCAATGGCCCAATTGACCATGCTACTGCGGGGAATCAAAACCAAGGTTTTGCACTTATTCACACAACCCTGCCTTCACCCTTACCACTGAGGTAAAAGACCGGGTTCCCTATTTTCTTCTCCCATGTTCAACATTCAAGAAAATTCCATTTTTGTTCTGTTCAAAATGGATGGAGTCTATGAGTGCATTCTTTTTCTTTGGTAGTTATTGATTCCAACTTTATTTGATAAAAAATCAGTTTCATAATTGAATAATATCCAACCATTCCACACATTTTATCCTTTTTTTTTGAGATTTTCATTCCACACATGTTGGTTGAGAAAATTGAAACAAATCCTACTTTTTAGCAAACAAAATGATATTGAAACCAAAACAAATCTCTATAAATTTTGGCAGCGTTAAGTAGGGAAGTAGTAGGGTTAAGTCTTACTCTCACCACTGAGGAGTATGATCTGATAGCCAAGCCTTTCAGGAGAGAAGGCGTAAAGGTGATTATTCACCAATTGGGGCCAACAAAAGCATCGGGTCCAAATGGTTTCCACGCCATCTTTTATCAAAAATTCTAGTATATTGTAAGTGACTCGATTTCAAATGCTTGCTTGAAGGTTTTGAATGAGGGGGATTCTATGCAGATGTCAATAATACAAATATTGTGTTGACCCCAAAGACTAAAAATCCTACCAAGGTGGTCGACTATCACCCAATCAGCCTGTGTAATGTCACATACAAGATGGTCACCAAAGTTATGGCCAACAAACTTAAAGCTATCCTACTCGAATTGATTTCTCCAAATTAGAGTGTTTTTGTCTCGGGGAGGCAAATAGGAGACAACGTGATTTCGGCCTCGAGCTTCTCCATTCACTTCATAAGAAGAAAGGCAAGGATGGGTACATGGCTCTAAAACTTGACATAAGTAAAGCATATGCAGTGATGACTAAGATGGGTTTCCCGCAACACTAGATCTCCTTGGTTATGAATTGCATTTCCACATCTACCTTCATCAATGATAAGATAGCTAGGAATTTAAAACTGAAGCATGGATTAAGGAGGGGTGCCCCATCACCTTACCTTTTTCTCTTATGTATGGAGGCCCTTTCAAGATCTTTACATAAAGGTGGAAGAGAAGGGAAAATAACAAGTCTGCAATGTAACCCAAGATGCCCTAGAGTGAGTCATCTCCTATTTGTTGATGATAGTATCCTATTTCTAAAAGCCTCTATTATAGAAAATGACCACCTAAAAACCACCCTAGCACAGTATGAGGCGGTATCAGAACAACAAATTAACTTTCAAAAATCAGCGATAGTTTTCAGTGATAATGTTGCTCAAGAATGTTGAGCTCTTATCAAAAACCAATTAGGCCTCGATTCAGGACAACAAATTAACTTTAAAAAATCAACGATAGTTTTCAGCTATAATGTTGCTCAAGAATGTAGAGCTCTTATCAAAAACCAATTAGGCCTCGATTCATCAAGAAAACACAAGAAATATCCTGGTCTCCCCACGGTTATTGGTAGATAGAAGAAAAAAGTATTTGCTGATGTGACGACTCCAAATTCCCAATGCATTTGTGTACGCTCGGCCTAGACCCGTGCAGGTCCCGAGTTGGTACTCAGCGAACCTGACAAGCCTAGTCAGCCTCCAATTAATCAATTTAACAGTTTATGAAAGAGTTATTGCAATTATACGCAGCGAACACTAAATAAGTATTGGGAAATAACTCAGTCAAATGAAAATCAGGAAATCTATGTATGTGGAAACCCCGAATATCCATGGTATCCATCTCAAAAATGATCCCAGTTCAATAACCAACATCCTATATATAAAGCATCATACAATCAACGATAAACATAAACCAATCTAACCTAACCCTGAAGTCGTGTACTTTGAGAGGTCCTCAGAGGAAATCACCAAGTAGAGGGCTCTTGCCCTTGCTGCACTTCGGATATCTGCACCCACCGTCACAAACTAGACGGTGAGCAACTGAGAAAATGAAAGTAATGCCAGAAGAATTTCACAGTAATTCATGAATATTAAATAAAGCAATCTAAATATCATGCGAAAATTGAAAGACATGAAAGTAAATAGATTAAAGTGCATGATAGGCAGACTGAAATGATAACAATCGAAAACATGTGTGTTCTAAGAGTCAAGAGAGGGCCATAAGCGGTCAAACTCTACAACAATAACCATAACAATTCAGTGCCCAGGTTTACACAACACCAGGGGTGGTCAGGCACTCCTGTAGAGAGTTGTTCGCGTTTCCACAACTGGTGCGGGCCACATGACACCTTTACAAATCAGTATTTAGGTTCACACAACACTGTGGGTAGCTGTAATTCCGATAGGAAATACCCAAGTTTTCCCAACCAGTGCAGGCCACATGATACTATATCGACACACTTACGCCAAGAACATACATACCAAGAAAATAAGGGAATTTGAATGCCAACAATGGATAATAGCAAGAATAGCAATAAATGACAATGAATCACATAAGACTTTCTTACTGGCTTACTAACATACACAGGCACGTAGGCGAGTGTACTTACTTGAACTATCGAAACCCAAGTAACAACACTCTCACATTCCTAGCACGTATCCCTGATTTTCTCGCTACCTGACAAGGTCAAAAACTCATGTTAATAGGTAAGGTCATCGACTAAACCTTAAGTCAACCCTGGTGTTTTCCCTAGTGTTTTAAGTATTTAAACAACTCGTCAAATCGTTATGAGAACGTATACTTTCTCTCGGGTTGAAAACCACAAAAATGATATCATAAAGTCGATACCCACAATGCATATAAGCCTACTCATGTATCGTGGGCTCGGCTCAGTCGTATGTGGGTCACATCATAGCCTCGATGAGCTGGCGACTTAACCACGACATCATAACAATTCTCGACCTTTAAGCGCACATTCGTAAAACAACACAACTTAAAATGACCATGCATTAACGAGTTTGGGAACCTCACGGTGTGGTCTAACGTTCGTAAAGTACCAACACGACATGGAAAGTCGTAGGTACACTCTACATTACGTTGACGACTACTCAACGCGATAGAGATAAGTCATGCATGAATTTGCCATTATGACGACTCATCACCATCGATATGGATGCTTCGGGGGTGTGAGACTCCATGATGGACATGGTAAGGTCTTCGGTAGTCCCCTTATGTCATCGCGTCGACAGTAGCGCCACCACGAAGGGTGGGTTTTGGCGAGAAGAATACAACACGCATACAACACATGAACGACGTATACAAACACAAACACCACTATTTTGGGCCACTCCGAGAGTCGTGAGACACAAGAATGGACTTAGCTTGGTCCCCGACATCTCTGGTCACGGTAGCACAATGGTGGCTCCACCCGCTGTAGTATTTTGATACAAGCGAGGAGCATAATACACATGAAATAAACATAAACATGAAATATCAAAAATTCATGTTTGCCTCACTGTTATTGACCACTCCGGAGTTGTGGGGCCCAAGCCAAGGCTCAGTGGGGTCCTCGATAACCTCCAGTCCTGGTGGTCCAGTGGCGGTGCCGCCCATAGGGGCATTTTCCGGCGAGGCATTAAAAATGCCCAATATGAATGCAACAACACCACTTGCCAAAACCACGACTCATACACATACATACACCATTCCATCGACACTCGAGGATGTAGGATCTCTGGTGGGCTAGGAGGGCCCATCCTCGACCGTCCCGACGACCGGCGGCAACTCCGACAACCGCCAAAGACTACCACCTGTTTCACGAGGAGAGGGTGTTTCGGCTATCAAGACTCCGACAGGATCACCGTGGGTCGTCCCCGACCGATTTCTAGCTGCACACCACCACTTGATGCGTGAGAAAAGGAACGAAGAAGAAGAACAGTGAACACCAAACACATAACGCCACCACTGTCCGCTGCGATTTAGGGAGGTGATCCGCGACTGCAAGGGCTCAAGAGGCTTCCCAAGGACATCTCTAACGATGCTTGCCCTCGCCCTAGTTGAACAAAGCGCAGAACAACAGTGTGGAAGAAAAACAAAGAGCGAGAGAGAGAAGAGAGAGAGAGAGAGAAAGAGATGACGGACCTCCGACAACTCTGGTATCGGCAGCGCTTGATCCAGTGAGAGGGGGAGAGAGGAGAGGTGGCGGTGGCTCGGTGGTGTGAGAGAGGAGAAAGAGATATATATATATATATATATATATATATATATATATATATATATATATATATATAGAGGAGGTGATGAATAGTAGGTGAATAGTAAAGTAGGTGTGTATTGTCACATTAATAACCTTTCATCTCAATACACACATGCATCTCGAGGTCAATCTCATGGCTCCTCACCATTGAACTATATCACTTTAACAATCCTATCCCATTTGTTTGTTATGTAGTTATCCAACTCCCCGTGTCCAAACGATGTTCTTCGATCCGATTCGTCTCGTCGCGCGCGTAGTCCCGCCTTATTCCTTCAAATAATTATTTAAATTATCCAATAATTCATTTATTTGTATTTTAACAATGTTTTCCTCCCCCGTTTGTCTAGGCGAAGCCTCACTCAGTCTAACTTCGCCCGAATGGCTCGAGACCCGTAATGTACTACAATATTAATACACACATCATGAAAACATAAAATTACCTCAGCGTCGATTCCCAAAGTTTGAAATACTTCCTAGTATCATGTAGCCGTGTCACGGTTATAACCAGTGCAATACCAGTCGGGTTAAAATTGAGGGTTGTTACAGCTGAGATTCCTGAGAGAGTACAAAAACGGATACAAGAATGGAAGAACCAACTCTTTTCATCAGGGGTTAAGGAGGTTTTTATCAAAGCTGTGGTTTAGGCCATCCCTAATTACGTATGAGCATGTTCAGGGTGCCAAGTATGTTGTGCAAAGAGGTTAGGCTGGGATAAGGCATGCATCTCCGAGATAAGAGGGGGAATGGGTTTTAAAGACCTACAATTATTTAATCAAACGTTAGTGGCAAAATAGGCATAGAGGATTCACAAATATGAGAATAGTCTAGCGACTAGAATATTAAAAGGCAAATACCATCACTTAATTGATTTTCTCTCAGCAAAGAAATAGAAGGATAATTCTTATCTATGGTAAAGCCTGTTGTGGGCTTGTGAGCTCCTGTTTGGAGATGGCATTCGGATCTGCTGCTTTAAAGATAAGTGAATTCCAAGAAAATCAACCTTCAAGGTGTAGTGGACACCAGAACCTGATTGGGACATGGAAAAACTCACTCAATTTTTTACCGAGTTGATACAATGAGGATCATGGCTATCCCCAACCCTCCCTTCTATATTGAAAATTAACAATATTGGTTCTATGAAAATTCTAGGCTTTATTCAGTCAAGAGTGGCTACCATTGGTTATGGGTGAAAAATAGGGAAGAAGTGGTATGAGTTCGACCCTGGATAACTATATATGGAAAAAACTATGGAACCTTCAAATACCTCAGAAAGTCAGAATTTTATGTGGCGTATGACTTGGAAAGCTCTCCCTACAATAGTGAACCTTTATCGTTGGGGGGTGATCACCTCGGATGGGTGTTAATGTTGTAATTACACCAAGGAGACGATGATCCATTCACTCTTCTTTTGCAAGTTGCCCAAAAAACTATGGAGTCAAAGTACCCTTGAACCAAAAATCAAACACATAATTTTTAGAGTTGGGGACTACGATTTCATCGAGTACTTGGTTGAACTGTCGTTAAACGAGCTCGAGCTAACTTGTATTTCTCTTTGGTTCATATGGTTCAATAGGAACAAAATGGTTTTTGAATGAAGGAATACAAATCTAAGATCCTTGCAAGAACAAATCACAATTACATGTTCGAGTTCTATGAATCGAAAAAGATGTGTGAGACCTATGAACGCTTAACTCGGGTAGACTCTCACTGGAGGTCGCTATCGTGTCCGAGTCTTAAGTTGAACGTTGATGCATCAGTGCGTGATGGGATGCGGGTGTGGAATTAGGGGAGTCTTCAGAGATCATCGTAGTGTTGTTCATGCTACTTTCGCTGAACTTGTCGGAGCAAACTTTCCCCTAAATCTTGCCGATGCATGGGCTCTGAAGAGAGGTCTCCATATCGCGAGGAATTACAGATCGAGGTTTCGATTGTTGAGAGTGATGCTAAAGTAATAATCGACAGGGTTCAATGAAGAATTTTCCAATGTGCAGATGGCAATGTGCTCGCTGAAATCAAAGGGCTCTTGTAACAAAGTCAAATAAGGTGTCACTTCATTCTAAGAGAAGCCAATCACGTGGCCCATAACCCGACTACTTTTGCGCTAAATAAGAATTGTTGCAATGTATGGAAATCTCCTTGTCCACGTTTCACATCTTCTCATGCAATTCATGATTTGTCATTGTAATGAATTGACACCTAAAGTGTTTTCAAAAAAATAAATTTTGGCAACGGCTATTCGACCCCATTTTTTTGCTTCTTTTACGTAACCCATGTGAAATAACCCAACTACCCCTCCATATAAAGGGTTTTTACTCACGCATACCCAGCCACCCCACTCGCATACCCCAGTCACCCTTTTCTCCAAATGCACTCTCACCACAATCCAAATCCGATGAAATCGAGCGAAACCCATTCGATTTAATGTCATAAGTGTATTCCTTTTTAAGTCGGTATTGTTTTTGGTTTTTTTGTTGGTTTAGGCGATTTGGGGCTTGAATCTTGCATTTTGGTTAGAAAGTTTCGATGGAATCGAAAATAGCAAGTGATTACGAGCAAAACCCACTATTTTTTGTAATTTTCATTTATTTTTTAGGAGTTTTGAAAAAAATTTGTTCGTTCTTATTGCCGGTGGGGTTCAGACACACATGATCGATAGCTCTTAAGATGTATCGAACACACAGAGTCGATAGCTCTTAAGAGGTGTCGAATGCATACTAGGTCGACAACTCATAAGAGGTGTCAGCCATACAGGGTCGACACCTCAAGAGGTCTCGGCCAAGTTCTCTTCGTCACCGACTCAAACTAAGTTTTCTTCATAATCTCGATCGGATTTGACTAACACCTCTTTAAAAGTCTCAATTAAAGTCGGTCGATACCTCTTCAGATGTGTCGGCCTTATGCGACCGAACCCCGCGGGTGACACTTTTCCCTTTTAGGACACATCGTGACTCCATCCGACTTTGTTCAATGAAAAAAATACAAACGACACTTGATGACCTAGTATAAGTGATGTGTAATGACTAAAACCTAGAAACAGAGAGGATTGAGGGATGTTGGGGTAAGCAAGGGTATTTTTAAAATTTTGAAAAAGAAATTGGGGTAAATTAAGTAAAAGGTGGGGTAAACGACGTAAGAAATTCAAAAACAAAGTACAAGAAGCAAAAAGTGGGTTCTGAATAGCCACTGCCTAAATTTTTGTTGTATTTCCACAAATGTCCTCTAACATTTTATTTAATCCAATCAAATAAAAGAACTTGGGGGCACTTTTGGAAAGTTGGTGGCAAAAAAGGCTTTGCTATGGAGAGTGCCTCAAAATTTTACTATAGAATAGATATTCTAAAGCTTTATAATTAAATAAGAGCCTATTTAATTTGCCTTAATTAATATAATTTCATTTACATTAACATGGTATCAAAGACTTAATCTTAGGTCATGTCGACTTTCGAGTCGCGGCGCAAATCGTTGTGGTGCCCACGCATCATCTTCTCTATTCGCTCATGTAGTGATTGATCCATGTGCATCATCACTGAGAATCATTGTTATTTTGCATCACCTTGCATTTAATTTGTCCCATCTGTCACGCATCTCATACCTTATTGTTTGCATCATCTCTTCTTTAAAGAATGTTGACACACACACGTGACATCATGACAAATCTTAATAGAATATGATAAGTTTATTGTGTATTATTATTATTGATCTATTACATGTTTCTATATATAGAGATGCAATTACATACAAAAGAAAAAATCTAAATTAGATAGCACATAATCAAGGGAATGATTTGTGCACAACATAATTACATGAGTGATTTCACAACATAATTATGTGAGTTTTTTTTGCATATTTCCTAATTGCACAATATTCTTTAACACTCCCCTCAAACTCAAAGTGGAAACAATGGAACCATTTTGAGTTTGTAAACTAAAATAAAACTAAGCCCGAGATAATTCAAATTGACTTCGATCTGAATTCATATTGAGTTCAGAGACAATTCTGATGGGGACACAAAATCGCAACGAATGAATGCAAGTGATCGCAAATAGAATCTTCAAATAGATAGGCGGGACAGATAGATCTGCAACAGTGTTGCAACTAACAGGCATGACGAACATTGCGAACTATGCTCGATAGTGTGCAGTATGCGGATAACGCGTAACAAGCATTGCGACCTGTGCTCAAATTAGCGAACAGTGCACGGACGAAACAACAAAATAACTGAACAATGAAACAATGAAACGAGCTGAGTTGACGAAACGACTATCAGAGCTGAGTAAGTGAAACGACTATCGAGCTGAGTCAACGAAATGACTATCGAAGCTGAGTCGGCGGAATGACTAACAAAGTTTAGTTAGCGAAACTAATAAACCTAAATATTTCATAACACCCTCCCTCAAACTTAAGATGGTTCATGAAAACCAACTTGAGGTTGCCAATCGAATTAGTAAACCAATCTAGGGTTCATTGCAGAGCAGATCAATGACCACCCATAAAGCAGAAATAGATTCAGATACGATAGAATAAGAAAAACAAAATAATGGATATCAAAACAATAAAATCGCAACGTGATCTCTCTTCAAGATGCATGCACATACAATAGATCAAGGATTTGTTGCAGAGGAAATCAACGACAATCCATAGAGCATAACCATATATATGTCGTGACCCACGATAAACAGCCAGATGATTGACTGATGAACAAATCTGAAGTGCTTATGCACGCGGGCAGAGCAGTTCATGAATGATCACCAATCAAATGAATGAGCAGATGATCTCGAGATGACCATAAGGTTAGATACAACACAAAGCAGATGCATGTGCAAATGACGGGCTTAATGACCAAGGCGAAGATGGAAGAACAAAGCAACATATGCAACGAGATGTGTAAGGCACAAGTAGATTGGTTAAATCAAGCAACCAACGAACAAAAGTGAATATGAGGCTACAAACAGATTTAAGTGGCAGATGGGAATTAGAATAGAGGTGATGAAGCAACAAGAAACATAAAAAAAATGAACGAACACAAAAATGCCAACTCACGAAAGTAAACACCTCGAAGCGGTCGTCAACTTTAAAGTCGACTGACCTAGGACTAGGAAATTCAGTGACAAGCATATGTGGAAGCATAAAAACAAGACATGAAAAACGTTTGGTGGTGTGGATGAGATCAATAAGGCAAGAGACCAATCAACATGTGGACATTAATCAAGGACAAAACATCGAAAGGACAAGAATCAAGAACCTTGTTTCAATGGAATCATAGGCATGCATGAAATGAAAAGTTTGGTGGACAGGCAAGCAACACAACAAAACAACTATAAAAGTAAGAACGACAAAACGAGAACGATAGTAGAAACAAAAAAGGCACAAAGGCGAGAACAAGCATCAATTAAGGGAGCACCATGAATCGGAGAGAATAAACAATAGAAACATAAAAGAATGAGATCAAACAACAAAATGGAGTTGAGGGAGTCGACCAAAAGAGAAGAGAAACAAGAGATTACCCATAACCGAATGAAGGCTCTAATACTATGACAAATCTTAATAGAATATGATAAGTTTATTATGTATTTGTAACGGCCTGTTATTTTAATAACGTCGTTATTTACCTTATTTGAGATTAGGACGCCAGCTCGGACGACACGTGGACGCCGCGAATAGATTAGGCATGTTCTGGACCTAGGTATTGACTGTGTATTGTTGTTTTTCTAATTTCGGTGATTTATTAATATTTTCATTTTCTTGATAATGATGTATTATCTGTCACTGGTGTGCATTTAAAATAAACTTGTCGAGTTTGTGAGTCGGGTTTTAGTTCGGTGAACACGCCAACGCGGGGTTTGGAAGCAGGAGGCCGGGCGTTGGAGTTAATTAGATTTAAATTATTTAAACATGTTATGGTTGAGGATTTATTTAATTAGATGTAAATATATAAGCTTAGGCTAAGCTAAGGAAATTAAATTGGGTACAATAAGTGTGGGATCGCCTCGGGAAACGTGCCGGACATGGGGTACGGGGTGCCGAGTGGTCGGGGAATTAGTGTGACCATATTCACAAATTTATGAAATTTATTGATGACTAGAATAGGTGTTATGAATTAAATCAATTGGATTATAATAAAGTCCTATAGTTTGAAATCAATAATCAGTACACTTAGGATAAGCCTCGAAATGCACAACAATAAGATTCAAGGCTAGATGTGTTAGGATAAGGTGTTCAAGAACTGTGTGACACCGGGTGATCAGTGGCGGTTGGATTTACCTCGAGATGCGTGTGCACGTGAGATTAAAACGCCACCTATATATATAACTTGATCGATCAAATGCATGCAAATCCCATTTTGCTCAAACGATTTGAGGGGTTTTGTGAGAGAAATCGAGGTTGAGAAGGATAATTTGAGCTTTGGGAGAGGGAATCCGAGCCACACAACATTGATCCAAGGTAATCTCTACCATTTTAATGGAAATTTCGATAATAATGTGATTTAAATGGGTTGTTGATAAATTCGGATTTTTGAGTGAATTTACAACTATTTTTGATGAATTGATATTCCTGAGGTTGGTTTTTGTGGTACTTTGTTGATTTGGATCGAAGTTGTGAAAAATTGAGGTGATTTGATAAATTTTGGGTTATTTGCATGCATTTTTTATCCGAGAATTTGGGGTTGTTTTGATGAATTTGTGGAGGAATTTGGAGGTTTTAGAGGTTTCCAATGGATTGAGAGAGGAGAGGAGTAGAGAAAAGCAAAAGAGAAGCGACAAAGAAGAAGAAAAAAAAAAGAACCAGAGGCGTTGTGCGCCTCTGGTGGGAGGAAGAAGAAGGGGGGCACGCGCGCGTGCGTGCGTGCACTGCACCAGGCGGGCCGGGCCGCCCAGCCCATCCCAGTGGGCGGCCAAAACCGCCCCGGCCCAAATCGGGTGGGCCTGGACCGGCCCGACCCGGACCCGGCCAAATGGGCCGAACTGGGCCGACCCGGTTGGGTCGGGTCGGACCCGGTTCGGGGGACCCACCCATATATTATTTAAATAATATTTTTATTTATTTATTTAAAAAAAACAATTTTAATTGTTGGAAAATAGAAAAAAATATGTGAAAAATATCATAAAAATTCTAGAAAAATATAAAACATTAGAAAAGGGAAGAAAAGTTGTTTTGAGACTTTTCGGGTATTTTTGAAACCCCGACCCAGCCCGGGAGTGGTACCACAACTGAAAAATTAAAAAATATAATATAATATCATAAAATGATATAATATGTTTCAAAAAGTATAAAACACTATAAAATTGACTTCAGGGACCGGGAAACCATAGCTCGGACGTTGGGGAGCTAGGTGGGGCGTCCTGACGAGTTCGAGAAGTCGGAGTGCGTATTTTCGGGTACGTAAAACCCAACTGAACACCACTACTGCATTTACTTTTTTATTTCCATTGAGCTTTATTTTCTTGAAAATCTATGATTTATATTCCTACTGGGACGGTTATAGCACCGTCTATGTATCCACGGGTAGTGGAGGTCGTTGACTAGGTGTGTAGCACGTGATCTAGGAACTCGGTAGACGATATCCCGAGTTGGATTCCATTTCACGCGTTCGATTAGCCCACTAGGGTTAATGCCGCTGGAATACAGTCGTAGGGTCGGAGGCATGGGCCACGACCAGGGCTCCTGATCCTAGTACACACTTAGTGGCTGTGTTCACACCCCTTTGTCTATCAATGTGTTTATATACATGCGATTAATTTTGAGCAGTTGTCTGCATATTTTCCTTCTTTCCGCATGTTTATTTAACACTACTTTTTGGCTCTGTTAATTATTTCTATTATTTATGCACGGTGGTTTTCCTTGGGATTTTACTTACTGGGCTCGCCATCTGCCTTTTGTGGTGGCCGAGCGCAGATCCTAGTACTAGCAGGGGCAAGGGGATCATCGGCGATTTCATCTGACTTGCCTACGCCGAGGCCCGCTGGTATGTGTGTAGATAGTATCATGTTTTGATATTTTGTATTATCTTTTGGGTTGGGAAACTGGATACACAATTGTACTGGTATACATATCTTTATTCTAGATTGATCGCTTTGTATGCACAATCTGTACCGGTTTTCCACTATAGGTTTGATCAGTAAAACTTTTATATATATAAATATGAATGCATTTTGTTAAACTTTAAATTCTTCCGCTGTTAATTTCTTTGAAAATGATAAGTTAAATGACTTTAACAAATTACCTAAAGTACGAAGGCAGAGTGACACGTGGCAGCGACTTCCGGAGCTGAGGCAGGGGAGGTAGCTGACCACGGGGCGGCCCGGGAAATTTGGGGCCGCCACAGTATTATTGTCATTGATCTATTACATGTCTCTATATATAGAAATGCAATTACATACAAAATGAAACATCTAAATAAGGTAGCACATAATCAAGGGAGCGATTTGTGTACAACATAATTATAAGAGTGATTTCACAACATAATTATGGGAGTGATTTGTGCATATTTCCTAATTGCACAATATTCCTTAACAATCCAGCCTCATTTTGTGAATCAACTCTTATTCAAAACGTTTTCATCTTTGCATCACGCGTCTTGCATGGCTTCATTCGTCCTGTTTATGTGCTCATCTTCCTGCATACTCATCCGTCTCCTCTACCCATCACAAGCCAGTTCGCCTTGTGTGAACCCACCGCACTTAGAAAGTTCCAGCCTGTCCACCCGTGTATTCTACTTGCCTCTGAAGATTTGCAAATTTGTTGAAGAAAAAGATTGAGAGTTGTTTAATTAACAAACTCTCATAGCCTTCAATTTGTCTTTGTTTGTAAGACAAAATTGTGAAGAAACCCGTTTGTGCAATCCATTCGTGATCCTACCTTGCACAATTGTATCTCTGTGCACTCAACCTGTTGTCTTGATGTGTGTGCAATCCTCACCAACATCAGCCCACTTGGGCTCCATCATGAGGCGTCTCTTCTTCTGTCCACCTCACTGTGGTTATGTCTTTTCACTCTACTCTGTCTGTTATGTTCGTTGCACTTTCACCCTATTGTGCGCGAGTAAAGCATGTCCTTGGTTGTATTATGCGATTGTCCAAATTTTTGTTCGAACTTTTATCTGAATTTTAGTCCTAATTTTAATTCGAATTTCTGTTTGAACATTTATCTAAATTTCATTTAAATTTCTGTTCAAATTTTGATCCGAATTTTAGTCTAAACTCAAACTTGATTTTTGCTCTAGTCTAGGGTTTTTTTTGGTTTCCAAACTCAAATTAGTTTCGTTAATTTTCACCACTTTGAGTTTAGGAGGAATGTTAGGCAACAATACAAAGTTGTTATATTTTTTTATTTACGATATTTACGGTATTCTACTATTTTGTCTCCTGCTTTATTTCCTTATTTGTATATTATAAAAGGATAATGATAATCTAACACACTTTGGACACATACTTTATTTTTTAACCATTTATGGTGGTTTGTCATATATGGGGCCACGCCTTGGGACACAAGAAAGAGCCATAATTGACTAAAAACAAAGTGTGTGCCCCAAGTGTGCGCTCAAAGTGTGTTAGATTATCATTTTCCATTATAAAACTCTATAAATACGAGTCTCGTATTGTATTCAATTTGTCATAATCAATACAATTTCAATTACATTCACAGTATTGTAGTTCACTTGTTTTTATTAGGTTGCTTTCAAATTAAATCTATTAGTAAAACTTCAAACATAAGCAAGTGTTATCTCTGACAAAATGTGGTAAGGAGAACTTGTTTGATTTGTTGATGATTTTTTTTGGTATACTGTTACATACAACAACAAGAAGAACAAGAAGAACAAAGCCTCAATCCAAAATGAATCAACCAGTAAGAAAAACAAAATCTTAATTCTCAAAGTATAAGATCTCGATTAGGTTTTTACTTGTCTTAGTTGTCTCCATAGCATTATTTTAGGTAGTTTATTTTTTTGATGAGTATTCTTTTAGGTTGTTAACTGTGTTGTATTTATAATGCTTCCTACTTTCCATTCTCGATTATTATTGTTAAACTGTGTTGTATTCTTTAAGGTTGTTACAGACTAAGGCAGGTCAATTGGTGAATTGGTAGATAACGTAAGGTTGGTCTTAAACATTTAGGGGTCGGAGGCAAAACTCAATTATGGGGCGTTAAATTTTTATATAATACTAATTAAGGCCTTAACACTACAAAAAATGTGGATTTCGCAACAAGAATTCCCCTCGCTATTGGTGTACGATCCGTAGATAGAATGGGATAGCAGGGGGAATAACGATGGGCCACCCGTCGCTGAATTTCGCATCGCTATTGTTAACTAGCGACGATGTCAAAGATTAGCAACGGGTAAGCCCTCGCTAAAAAAATCAAAAATAGTATGGGATTAGAAACGACGGTAGCTTGTCGCAAATTTTTTTTTTTTTACTTTTTTTTTCAAATTTGATAATGGACATTTTTTTCAAATTTTTCCCCTACAACAGATATATAACCTCATTTAAAAAAAAGTATAAAAATTAGTAATTATTAAAAAAAAACTAAATCTTCTTAAAGTGAAGTTTTTACATACAAATCAGTACATACCATTGTCTCTTCCCCTACGAATACAAAAATCTACAAGAACTTAGAATCAAGAAACCACAACGACAATCCATCATAGCATTCAATTGATTTCTTGCACACAAAACACAAAATGAAATAGAATTATAGTATTTAAAATGAATAATAAATAGAAGATAAAAGCAATTGCAATGATGGCTCAATCAAAACATAGATTGAACAAAAGCAATTAATGCACGCCAAACACAAGCACAAAAAACACTCCTTGAACTGCATCAAACATGAAGAACAACAACAAATAGAGAATATTTAGAGTTTGCATCAAACCAAAGCATACATCTCTTTTGAATTACAAATTTTGAGCTCTAAGATTTCAAATATTTATGAGATTTGTGCTATTTCAAAAGCTTAATTCAATTCTACGCATCAAAAAACTAATTAAAAATTCCAACACAAACCCACAAACCCAATTGAAGAAGAACTCACTAGGCATGTCTGATTTTTAAATAAACCAAGGATGAAAGTGCACTTATGTGCATTTTTAAAAGTTGAGCTACTCATATTGGATGTTGAGGCTATGACTCTATTCTATGTTGTTGCCTCAATTACAGACCACAACCATGTTAAGTAATGTTGTTTGCTTAATTATGCACTCATATAATCCTAGTAATATACAAGAAAACACAATGTAAGAATGTAGCACAAAGAAATATTATACTCAAATGTTGCAGTAATTATACAACTTTTAAGTCAATTGTCAAAGCATAAGTCTTAAATGGGAATCATAAGAGAAACCTTATATAATGGATTTGACTAAAAAATAGCATTATCATTTTATACAATGCAATAGGAAAACCTTTTGTTTATTAATTCCATAAACGAATGTGAAAATCAAAACATCCTAATGCATAACTTGACCAATATTAAAAGCAAAGTGATGAAATGAGATACAAAAATAGAGAAAAGAGTAGAAGTGATTGAAATAGGTTGTTTTAAGAGGCTTTGAAATATCAAGGTCAATTAAGAGAACCTAAAGTTAGAGAACAAAGCAACAATAAAAAACTTGGGCAAGAAGAAAAGCAAGATAATAGCTTGTTTTATTCCTATCGCCTTAATTTCACTACAAGATTACAATAGAGAATACAAACCCATAAAATGATGACGAAGCTAGAGTATTGTTGCGGAAGCCATATTTTTATGTTATAGTAGATAAGAAAGGCAATGTAAATTAAATAAACCATGCACTTAGATTCAAGAAAATACTATTGCATTCTTGACAAAGCCTACCACAATGTGATGAGTCTAATTAGGGCAACATGAATGGATCTTAACAATGAGAAAACCAAAAAGATAAAGACCAAATAAACTTTATCAAATACACAAGAAAAGTAAGAGTGCAAATTCAAAGATTTTGAAATACAAAGAGAGTGACCTCTAAAAGGATGGATGATGTAGATGCCTAGATGGAGATATGATTTTATGATTTATTTCAAATAAAAGTTGTATGAATCTCACAATTCAATATTCAAATAAAGAATAAATTAGAAAAAACAAGTGAATCACAAACACAACTCCAACAATCCTGATTAAAGATATGATTTTATGATTTATTTCTCTCAAGTTCTTTATGGTTTCTAAGATCATAAGATTCATAACCCCATGTCTACATGATCCTGATCCTAGCATCCTTGCACATGATCATAATTCAACAAGCATTTTATTAATTTGCCATCTCCAAATAAACACATTTTTTCTATTTTTAAATAGTTTTTGTTGTAAAAGCATTTATTACTTACTAAGTGAAGTCACAAAAAAAAATATCATCCGACTTCAAAGAATGAATTGGTATATATAAATCTAAAACTAATAGAGAATTCATATACATACAAAGGGGAACTTCTCAATCAAGCAAATTACGAGCACCTTAGTAATAAATTCAAATAGACCTCAAAGTTCTTCCTCATTACTAGCTAGAAAAGAAATACCAAGCCAAAACTCAAAACCAAGAAAATCTAACCTTTCTGATGTTGCAATCTGCAAGAGTACGATCATCTTTGAAGTTGCTTCTTGGCAAAGATTAACCTCTTCAAGTCAGGCATAATCCCTAAAATTAAATTAAACAAATAGAACACAATTAGAACCCCAAAAAAGCATAATCAATTACAATTTGGGGTAGGGTTTTGGATATTTGGTACCTTATTTCGTGTAACCAAACGAAAAACTATGGTCATGAGAGATTAGAGAGTTCAAGACCTCCAAAACATTGCGTAACAAATAGAAAATAGGTAAAAAAATGAACTAAAAAACAAACAATGATTTAAATGAAATAAATAAGGAAAGTGCATTAAATGAACTTAAAAAAAATTGTGTTTAACAAGTACAAAATATGTAAAAAAAAGTTTAAATTAAAAATCCTCATTCAATCATCCTCGATCTTGTTCTCCGAGTCACTGTGTGAAGCATCATCATCATCAGCTTGTTGTGGATGCGCGAATGATGTGTCGAGTCTTTCTATAAAAGCCTGCTCCATGCAACCTAACAGTCTCTGCATCTGGTGCAACTGGTCATGGTCTATGGTCTTATCTTCAATCACCATAGAATTATTGCTTGCATCTCCTTCATGTTTCTCCTCAACTGGTCAAAGGACTCATCATTAGCTAACATAGGTCGAGAAGATCCTGCTTCATCATTTCTACGCCTTGTCGACCGGGACGGTGTCCACCCTAGTTCAAATCTCTTACCTTTGTCATTACGCTCCACGACAGATAGATATAACTCAGTTTCATGAATAGGCATGCCAAGATGCTTCTGCGTGTGCTTTAAGCACTTGTTGCTTATCGTCATTTGTATTAAGAATTTAAACATTTACAAGTCATATACACAAGTCATTGATACCTATAATTAATTAAAAAAAATAAGTACTATAAAACTAGTTTCTTACGGCAATCGCCTCTGCTCTTAGATCCAAGAAAGTCATGCCGTTGTGATCTTTATTGTGGAGGTACAAACATAACTCCAATGCAGTCGAATTTCGATGTAGTTTCTTCTCCTATAAAACATGTTAACTAGGATTAAGTTTGAGACTTATATGAATCTAATGTGTATATATATAAACTTATTATACATCGCATAACTTACCAGTCTCAGAGCTTGTTGATAGATGGATATGGATCTACCTCCGTGCATAGACATACCCGTACCGGGTCCTCGTACCTCCGTTCTCCGATTCTGGCTCGTTTGTAATGACTTCGCTTTATAATCAAGAGTGGCTCACATCATCTTGAAATGGTCAAAGATCTCAAGAAATACGTTGCTTGACTTTTTGGGCTTCTTGACCATCTTACTGATAAAGCCAGAATAACGAGTGGCAATCTGTCTGTCGTATAACCGTCTAAGGATCTGATTGATTCCAATCAAAATAACCTTGAAATAATAGAAAATTTAGTCTTTATATCCTATGTAAAAGAAACAGAGTTTTTTAAAGGATTTTTTACCTTCCATCGAACTTGGTATTGGCGAAAAGTCACCATCTTGTTCTTGCCACCTGCCCTTTCAGATCACCATCCTCAACACCGAGAATGAACCAATCCAATCTAGCCTGTTTGGACTTGTCAACAAGTGAAACCCACTTCTTGATCAACTTTTGAGGCTTAGACCTTGCTCCATGCTTATGCACCAAAACAAACTTCTTCTTCCTCATGCCTTTTATGACCAACAAAGACTTCCAGAATATTTTCTATACTCCACCTTACTCGGAGTATCTGTAACCCTCATAATCTAATTTAGAAAAAGAAATTAGATTTTGAGTACAACTTGACATATGTCGAACATCTCGAAGTGTTATGACGCCTCTGTCAAATGACTTCAACTGAACTTCACCAACTCCCAATATCAGTCGCAGAAAGCTGTCAGCCATCAACATAACTTTACCACCCGTACAACTTGCATAATTTCTAATCCATGCCTTATGTAAGCACACATGTCATGTGGCCCCATTGTCAATTACTCATTCTCCCTTATGATCACCAATCTTATTCTTTGTTGACTCATAGGATAATTACTATCAGACTTGAGAACCAAAAATTGTCAGCTTTATAACTTTCAACATCGGAATCCCCTTTGTTGAACCAGAGCTTTTTGGGGAACCCATTTCTTTTTGCCTTTCCAATTCTCGTAGTCCCTTTTGAGATGCCCTATTATATCGCATATTCAACAGACTATTTTATCGTACTTCTTGGATTCCTAGTAGCTACCAAACTCAAGCTTTTAGATGAACCATTGTCTTCACATTTCATCAACTTCTCCTTAAATAGTAACATGGCAGTGACCTCTGCTAAAGTGATGGCTTCTTTCCCATACATCGGTGTTGGTTTCATGTGCTTAAATGAAGGTGGAAGTGACCAGATGAGTTTGAGTCTGATCCTCATCTTTGATCTTCTCTCCCAACTCCTTAAGTTTTGAGACAATATCATTCAAAGAACTTAGATAATCAGTAATACTTGTACCTTCATCCATCTTCAGTGATGGTACCGCTCCTTAAGATAGAATCGATTTAACATGCTCTTTGTTTTATACAGTCTCCAATTTTTTCCAAAGATCTTTCACCGAAGAAATATTCCTTATATTTGAAAGAACATTTTTTGCCAAATTGAGTCTAATGACGCTCGCCGCCTCAAATCTAACTCTTTCCATTCCTCATCACTTTCCTTTTCATGACCCTTCAACGCTTGATGTAACCCAGATTGAATCAACAAATCTTTGACTTGAATTTTCCATAAGCCAAAACTCATATTCTTGTCCAAATTCTCTATATCAAATTTCATCGCATTTATGTACCTCGACATGTGGAGACACCAAACTTCAGGCAACGTCGGGCACTACCAAGTTGCCAGACACGTCACCAACCTCTGTCACGTCAAGCCCTCCTATCGATGACAGCCTGCAAACTTATCTGGTTGCTTACACATTTATCGATATACCCTAACTTAGCTAATCTCTTCTATAATTACAAATGAATTTGTTTAGCCAGTTAGTTAATCTATTTGATTTCATTATCATTTTTACAACAAAAGTCTTTTAATGAGAGTAAATTATGCAAACTATAACAATCTTAAGTAATGGAGAACCTAGTGAAAGATACCATACATATAACTTAGGCGAATAATAAAACATAAACCCATATACATGTATTAAGTGCTCTACACAAAACCTAACAAAAATGTAAATATATACATACTATAGTCAAACACGAGCTAGCATTGCAACAATCTCATAGATAGTCGCCAAACACCTCTTTACCCTTGCTCGTGCTAATCGAATGATCTGCACTCAATCACCCAACAAATACAGTGATGAGTCAAGTAAGTAAAATCCCAAGAGAAGTTCACACAATATTCATGAATAAAATAGTTAAACTAATAAACACGCAAGTATGACGTCTAGCAACTGAAATACAAACTCCCATGAATGTAGGCAAGCATGCAAATAAATAGGTAAAGAAACTACAATAATTAAAGAACAATAGCATTTTGTAAACTGGCTCGAATGTAAAATAGGTAAATAAATAACCACTTGAATAATATGAGAAAACCCCGACCTAAATTGGTTGATACGTCGATAAAATAAAACAAGAGTTCATGCATATACTTGTAGACTTACAATGACTAAACCCCAACTGCAGTTACTAGGTCTTTCGACCCTATTACAAGTCTAGGATACACCCTAAATCCCTCTGATGGTCGTGAATATGTTCTACTACTATTGAAATGAGCGCTAAAATAAGCAAACCCGTGCAAGAGATTTAGCCACAACCAATATATAACGTTACTGAATTAGGAGTGAAAACCCATGTGTACCCATAAATAGTCATACATGAAACCTATACGATAAAACACGTCTTGAATTTTGTGAAGCATTCCAATGGGTTTACACACCTTAAATACGCGCTCCGACTTCCTCGAACTCTTGAATCCAACTCGCCTAGCTCCCGGTACCTGAGCTACTCTCCCATTAGTCCTTGAAGTCTATTTCTAGTGTCTTAGGGTGTTTTCATTGTGTTTAGATAGTTATTATAGTCTAATAGTCAAAGCATCCCATTATTTAATTGTTTTAAAATTTTCCCAAGACATTGTCTAGCGCACTTACTGGAGCACCCCTTTGTTCTTCTTCCTGAAGAACATTCATCTTCTTCACTTGATTGGATAATGCACTATCTGAAATGGATATCGCACTACCTAGAATAGATAGCATGCTACTTGCGTCTGGTGGCAGAATTCCAGAATTTTGCTCACTAACGCCTATGGCCACCTCCAAGGTTGTAACGACCTTTCTAATCTTGATTAACTTAAATAATCAAGATCATCGACCAGTGACGTGGGGCCCACATGATATGCGCACACCGACCGAGGCACGTGGTTGAGGTAAATGTTATATTTGTACTGGTATATGCCTAGTGTTGTGTATGCCCATAGACTAATTAAGTCAGTTCTTCCAACTATAGACGTCGACTTGACACGAGCGGGGACACACCTTAGAGTACGTACAAGTACGGGTATCTAGTGGAATTACCCGGGGTTGCAAAATTGGGTTAGAAATATTAATTGATGTCAAAGTAACCTTAGCCTAAGTTAAATTATATAATTAAGTTGAAAAATACGACGCTTGACGCACGAGGAAAGTGCCTCGAGTTGCATGCCAGTCGGGACATCGAGTGTCAAGTAGTTAAGAGTCGGTGAGACCACTTAGATAAATTTTATAAATTTATGTGACCAATTAATTATGGTCCATATGGGATTAATGTACATTAATTGAGTTGGCATATATTTTATTTATTAAGAAATCACATTTTAATACCCTATAGTTTGTTGTGAATTAAACTAACCTTAAGACAAACCTCGAGATCCATGCTGCGACACACTCACATGATGAGAGTCACTCTAGTTGTGTCACATGAGAAGCTGGACTGCCTAGTTAATGACCACCAGATTTACCTCGAGATATACAATACATACTAGATCCCAACAACACCTATATATACAACTTGATGAGACAATTTACACTATTTGCATGCAAAATGAATCCAAACTAAAGAGAGGAGAGGATTCTAGAGGGATTTGAGAGAGAATTTTCGAGCTAGGAGTGAAGATTCACTAGATCTAACCAAGTAATTACACTTCTTGCCTCATTCTCCATTAAAATGAGTTTAAGTTTGGGGTTTTTGTTGAAAAAGAATTTGAACCAAGATTTTTAGTTTGGGAGTGTTTCTATGCTGTAAATGGTTGATCTAAGTATTGTTTGAGGTTTAAATCGAAATTTGTCAAGAATTTGAGGTTTTTGGTGAAAATATTGAAAAATGACATGCATGACTTTGATTCTGAAAATTTGGGAATTTTGATGTTTTTCGGTTGTTTTCGGTTGTTTTCGATGTTGATCTATGTCAAAATGAGTCATGTATGGATCGGTGGATTGATGGTGTTTCGAGTGGCCGAAACGCCAAAATTTGCTCTGAAAATTCTGGTTTTCACGTAGTTAGCGCGCTAGGTACACCACTAGCGCGCTAGATGTTCTTGGGAATGAGACACTATTCACTCAAGAACAATTAACGCACTAAATTTTTAATTAGTGCATTAGATTCCCTGCAGACGGAACAACATTACCTCTTTTTGTAAAATGACCATAACTTTCTTATTTTAACTCGATTTTGACGCTCCATATACCGTTAGAAAGGTAAGACAGAGAGGAACAACCTAGAACCATTAGTTTTTCAAAATTAAGAAATAAGATTTTTCAAAAATGGGTCAAAAGTTACAATGGTCATTTATATAGTTGTTTTGAGTCGTTTAGGTGTCGGATAGTCTTAACTCTTAATTTAAAGACTAAATATATCTAATATAACCTAGATTGACACCATAAAACTTCGGGAGATATACTTGTATCCGAGTGCGAGTGTTTGGGTGTCGAGAGGCCGGATAGCTAGGACTACTGCATTGACTTGTAAGTGAAACTGTGGGAACTCTTTACTTTATTTCATTCCAGTCATTTATAATTTTTCAGTTTATTTGTAGACTAGTTGATTTATTTTCCACATCATGTTTTCCTTGTTTCTATTCATTATGAATGATTTATATGCGCAGAGCACAGCTTCGCCACTTGAGGTTAAAAAAGAGATTATTATTATATGTTGAGCACAGCTCCATATAGTAGTGGAGTAGGCTAGGTGATAGTTCTCACCATCGATCAGACGTAGATCATCTCGACTTAGCCTGTGTCAGTTTATGTGTATCAGTTAACGTTGGTATTTACTTGCATTATTATTAAGCATTTCTTCAGCTACATATGCTTTTAAATAGCTTTTGTTTAAATTAGAAATGTAGTATTAGATTTCTCCAGTTATCACTTAAATATCACTATACTCACTGTCTAGTTTGTGACGGTGGGTGTAGGTTCGTTGAGCAGCACCAGACGCAAGGAGAAGATCGACGACTACCTCTGAGCTCCGAACGCACGTAGTTACCCGTACATGTAGTTTTTGTATTGTATTTACTTATGTCTTCATCTTTTTGGGATGTTATTGGGATGAGTGTTAGATTACCTGATTTTTGGCTTTCACTTTGTTTATATATGTTTGTCGTTTACTTGCACATATATAATGATCGTTATTTCCTGGATTCCACACTTAGGATAAAAAAAAAAAAAAATTGTTTCCACTGAAATAATTAAGACTTCCGCTTTAAAATTTTAAAGACTTCTGCTAACTAAATTAATTGTTTAAAATAGAGAACATAGGTAGTAAAGGCTGACTAATATGTAATTGGGTTCTACGTGTCGTGATTAGGGTTTGATTACGAGATTCGGTCGGGCGGTGCCATAGATTAGGAGCGGGGCCGTCATAGTTGGTATTAGAGCATAGGCTTTAGAACCTTAGGGATAGAGTATAGAGTTGTCTAAAATTGTGATACCAACGTCACAGTTGGTATCAGAGCATAGGCTTTAAAACCTTAGGGACAGAGTATAGAGTTGTCTAAAATTATGATACCAACTTCACAGTTGGTATCAGAGCCAACGTTCTTAATAAGTAATACACAAATTTGAGTAAGACATAAATCTTAGAAGTGAAAACCAGATGATCCTTACCTAGAAATTATTTGGTAGGGAATTGAGTGAAAACGATAGTATATATATACTATCATTTTCAGTATGTATATGTATATACGTGGTATACTTCGTAGTAGCTGATAGGAGATCGTTGTCCACATGCGACGATGATGATGACAGACACATGCGAGACAGGGCGATGCGGTGCTAGCAGTAGTCAACCTCCTACTACATCAGACAACGACAATAAGAGGTTGGCGGATTGAGTAGCGGCATAGGGACAGCAGATGGCTGATTTTATGACCTTCATGACAGCACAGATCACCGCACTTACTTAGGCTATCGCCACTACTCTTACGACTACTACACCTCCGACGACCGGACCTACTACTGTTCCATCCACCATTCCAACGACCGCGCCTGTACCAGACACACCTATTATTCAGGGCACGGTAGCGACGCCGACTCTTCCGGTAGTGACCGTTTCAATGGCAAAGGTAGCAGAGATGACTCTGACTCCAACTCCCACACCTACACCTTCAGGCTCAACAGTAGGAGTTCAACTGGTGAAGGATTTTCTCCACTTCAGCCAGTGTACTTCGAAAGGGGAGAGAGACTTCGAGAAGATTAAGGGATGGATATTATCACAAGAGAAGCTACATCGGATTTTGGGATCGAGGATAGACTACGCCCAGATTTATCTTCTTATACACTACAGAGAGACGCCGACGTCTAGGTGGCGCACCACGATAGCTACTGATGGAGACTTCGGGTCGTGGAAGGCGTTCAAGGAGAAGTTCTACCAGTAGTACTTCCCGCCAACAATCATGATGAGGCTGAGGAGAGAGTTTATGAGTTTGAGGCAGAGGGCAGATGAGTCAGTTATGCAATATCAGGACAGATACGGGTATCAGAGTAGTTTGCTAGAGATTTGGTCCGAGATGAGTTGGGGGATGTGTATCACTTTGGGGTTGGTCTGAGAGCAGACATCGGCTACTACGTGGTCAACATAAGCGCCAGGACACTTAGTGAGATCTACGAACGCGCACTCTCCCACGAGACATACTATTTGAGTCAGACCTTGTCTCCTGAGCAGACAGGAGATTACGATCGAAGGAGACAGAAAGGACAAAGGAGAGGAGACACGCGATCCCAGAGGGATGAGGCACCAGTTACATATGCTCTTTAAGTAACAAACACACAACTAGTATCACGACAGCAATCACGTGGTTTTCAGAGTGGAGATAGTGAGTCACACTGGCAGAGACTATGTTATTGTTGCAGAGAGTCGAGACACATTGCTGCATACTGTCCACAGCTGACGAGTAGGCCACGTGGCCGAGGGACAAAGGTTATGTTACCATTGCAGGCAACCAACGCATATCGCTGCGTATTATCCTAAGTTGATGAGCATGCCACTTAGTGACGCACACCCGCCTTTGCGAGAGAATGCCCACGTTGTTGCAGATCCGGATCCTGAGCAGACGCGACAACCTATGACTGGTAAGAGTTATTTTTGTGTCTTGCCAATTGATTTATATTGTTGGGTCTATAGTTATATATGACTTGAGGAGACTCTAGGTGAGTTTGGGGACTTGAATTGACTCTACGTGAGTCAGAGGCATAGTTGACTCTTAGTGAGTCAATCGTTAAATGACTCGGGTGAGTCAGTTGCTAGAAAGTACTATGTGTGAGTAGTGGTGAGGAATTTTGTGTGATTACACCCTTTGAAGTATCGTAGATATTTAACTGTGTGCGACGACTTTGTGTGGGTCAACTTTCGAAGGGATGAGCCAACTATATGTGGTGCATCTGATTCTATGTAAACTTGTCCTTTGAAAAGATATCTACATTGACTCTGTGTGAGTCTATATTTCGAAGTGGTGGATGAGGCTGTGTGTTAGGACTATGTATGAGCCTAGACTCTGTGTGGGTATGATTGAATGGTGTGCAAAGATTCTGAGCGAGCATGAGTTTAGATTATGTGAGAACCTAAATGGAGTAAAACTATGTGCCTTGACTTTGTGTGAGTCCTTCAAAAAAAATGATATGGAGCTGTGTGCACGAATTCTATGTGAATCCGAGTATCTACCTTATAACTCTAAGTGGGTCCATAAATTCAAGCAAGATATCGAGTTGTGTGCGTATTCTATATGAATTTGATATATGCTCCAAAAAGATTATGTGTGAGTCTTTAATTTACGGAACGACCATAGATTGGTTAGGTTAGTTGTGTGCCCATCAATTAGAAAGTTAGTATCACCTATTCACACGTGGAACGGGTCCACGTGAGTGAGGTTAGAGGGATGGGAAAATAGTACATCCCTGCGGTGTGCGCTTTAGTAAGGTTCCTCGAGTTAAATCTAATTTCGAGGACAAATTTTCATTTTGTTAGGAATATTTGTCACGACCCAATTTTCTAATCTTGATTAACTTGCTTAACCAGGATCACCGACCCGTGACGTGGGGCCCGCATGAAATGCGACACTGACCGAGGCACGTGGTTGAGGTAAATGTTATATTTGTACTGGTGTATGCCTAGTGTTGTGTATGTGTGTAGACTAATTAAGTCAATTTCTTACGCCTAAATAAACCTGCGGAATAATCAAACTATAGACGACTCGAGTTGTAAAGATATGATTTATGCTCATAGCAATTATAAAAATGGAATCATATTCCAAGAAGAATAAATAACTAATATTTCTATTTCCAAATTTGTTATCCAATAATCTTTAGGTCAATAATTTATGTCATATCCCATTCACATTACTATACATAAACATAACAATTTTACAACACACGCGGGGACATGCCTTGGAGTGCATGCAAGTACGAGTATCTAGTGGAATTACTCAGGGTTACGAGACTGGGTAAGAAAATATTAATTGATGTCAAAGTATCCTTAGCCTAAGTTAAATTATATAATTAAGTTGGAAAATACAACATTTTTGACTAATGATGCACGGGGAAAGTGCCTCGAGTTGCGTCGTTGTGAGTCGGGACATCGAGTGTATTTAACTTATGATTCATTGTTTATACTTAGCACGAGCCATTCATGACGTTCTTCCTTTTCTCCAAAATTCAATGATTCTTGAAAATAAGAATAGTTGATCTCATGCTTAGGCAAACCTTTATGTCACATAATTTGCTTAGAATCGGTTGCAGAAGTGTAAACTACACATTTTGTTCAACAATTATTAACTTGTACAAAAGATAAATCTTATTGGGGTTCGATCCTAACCTAGGATCCTCACTTTTAATAGACGACCTATCATCACTGTTTGGTAGACCACTTAGATAAATTTTATAAATTTGTGTGACCAATTAATTATGGTCAATATGGGATTAATGTACATTAATTAATTGGCATATAGTTTATTTATTTAAGAAATCACATTTTAATACCTTAACCTAGTTTGTTGTGAATTAAACTAACCTTATAACAGACCTCGAGATCCGTAAATCCACACACTCCCACGATGAGAGTCACTCAAGTTGTGTCACATGAGAAGCTGGACTACCTAGTTAGTGACCATCGGATTTACCTCGAGATTCACAATACACACTAGATCCCAACAACACCTATATATACAACTTGATGAGATAATTTACACTATTTGCATGCAAAATGAATCCGAACTAAAGAGAGGAGATGACTCTAGAGGGATTTGAGAGAGGATTTTCGAGGTAGGAGTGAAGATCCACTAGATCTAACCAAGGTAATCACACTTCTTGCCTCATTCTCCATTAAAATGAGTTTAAGTTTGGGGTTTTTGTTGAAAATGAATTTGAACCGAGATTTCGGTTTGGGAGTGTTTCTATGCTGTATAATGGTTGATCTAAGTATTGTTTGAGGTTTAAATCGAAAGTTTTCAGGAATTTGAGGTTTTCGGTGAAAATTTTGAAAAATGACATGCATGACTTTGATTCTAAAATTTGGCAATTTTGATGTTTTTCGGTTGTTTTCGGTGTTGATCTATGTCAAAATGAGTCATGTATGGATCGATGGTGTTTTGGTGGTGTTTCGAGTGGCCAAAATGCCAGAATTTGCTCTAAAATTTGGTTTTCGTGCAGTTAGCGCGCTAGGTACACCACCTAGTGCGCTAGATGTTCTCGGGAAGGAGACAGTGTTCACTCAAGAACAATTAGCGCTATATTTTGAATTAGCGCGCTAGATTCCTTACAGATGGAACAACATTACCTCTCTTCGTAAAACGACCATAACTTTCTTATTTTAACTCAGATTTTGACGCTCCATATACCGTTAGAAAGCTAAGACAGAGAGGAACAACCTAGAACCATTAGTTTTTCAAAATTAAGACATGATTTTTCAAAAATGGGTCAAAAGAAAAGGGTTGTTTATACAATGGTTATTTGTATAGTTGTTTTGAGACGTTTAGAGTCGGATAGTCTTAACTCTTAATTTAAAGACTAAATACATCTAATATAACCTAGATTGACACCAGAAAACTTCGGGAGATATACTTGAACCGGGTGGAGTGTTTGGTGTTGGGAGGCCGGATAGCTAGGACTACTGTGTTAACTTGTAAGTGAAACTATGGGAACTCTTTACTTTATTTCATTCCAATCATTTATAATTTTTCAGTCTATTTGTAGACTAGCTGATTTATTTCCCAAATCATGCTTTCCTTGTTTCTATTCATTATGAATATTGATATAGCATGATGTCTTATTTGATATATCATTGACTCCATGCTTCCTTATATGCTTAATGTTTGTCTTGAAATATGGGTAATGGATATTTAGAAGATGCATGTTTTAGGGTTATCTGTTATATTGGACTTGTGTTCTATTCTTTTGGGGATATGTAGCCTAACTTATGTTTGAATCATAGCAATTATAGGATATTAATTCTTGAAATCTAAAATAGGGATTATCTAGTAGTCCATTGCACACGAGATGCACCGATTCACGGGGATTTTGGTCTTTCGGGGTCTCCAGCACTCTCCACTACACTTGGGCGGCACACATGGCATGGGCCACGGGGTTGTCAACAAATATGAATGATTTAGATGCGCAGAGCACAGCTCTGCCATTTGAGGTTAAAAAAAAGAGATTATTATTATATGTTGAGCACAGCTCCATACAGTAGTGGAGTAGGCTAGGTGATAGTTCTCACCGTCGACCGGACGTAGATCATCTCAACTTAGCCTGTGTTAGTTTATGTGTATCAGTTAATGTTGGTATTTACTTGCATTATTATTCAGCATTTGTTCAACTACATATGCTTCTAAATACCTTTTGTTTAAATTGGAAATATAGTATTAGATTTCCCTAGTTATCACTTAAATATCACTATACTCACCATCTAGTTTGTGATGGTAGATGTAGGTTCGTCAAGCAGCACCAAGCCGAGCAAGGAGAAGATCGGCGACTACCTCTAAGCTCCAAGCGCGTAGCTGCCCGTACATGTAGGGTACTTTTTGTATTATATTTACTTACGTCTTTATCTTTTTAGGATGTTATTGGGATGAGTGTTAGATTATCCAACTTTTGGCTTTCACTTTGTTTATATATGTTCATCGCTTACTTGCATATAAATTGTGATCGTTATTTCCTGGATTCTACACTTAGGATAAAAAAAAAAAAAAAAAATTGTTTCCACTGAAATAATTAAGACTTCTACTTTAAAATTGTAAACACTTCCGCTAACTAAATTAATTGTTTAAAATAGAGAACATAGGTAGTAAAGGCTGATTAATACGTAATTGGGTCCTACGTGTCGTGATTAGGGATTGATTATGGGATTAGGTCGGCGGTGCCCTAGATTAGGAGCGGAGCCATCACAGTTATTCAAATATTTTCTGATGTGGACACTAGCACAGGTCCACATGGATGCCATGGACAGGTTAGGATACGTTTGATTGACTAATTGGTTGCGTAACAGTGATGATAATGACTATTTTATGAATCATTACACCCACATGTGTGGGTTTATATTGATAGACCGAGCTAGATATTGTGGCAGGTACTTGCCTAGAAAAGCGTGTCGACGCGGGTACCACTTAGGCAAATTATAGGTACACTAGGCCGAGAATGGGTTCACTTAGATAAAAACAATTAATTGTGACAATTAATTGATATGGGAATGTGGAATATGCCAAATGTATCATTAAAGTTGAGTACTACAGGTCGAGGTGTCGAGTGCCAGGTATTGAAACACTTGAGGAACAAATAATTGGTGTTGTGTAAGGATAAGACCAATAAACTAAGTTACCATTTGAAGTCACCAAGTTGACTTGTGAACAAATTAAGGCCATTTGATGAGCCTTAGGATGTGGATATCACTTGAGTTCAAATAGGAAGTATATAAACAAGGTTTGATGACATTTTCACTAACTTTTCTCTCTCCAAAAGTGGGATCCACTATCTCCTCTATGTTCTTTAACTTTTCGATCGTAGTTTTGCGAGTTTTAGCATAAGTTTCAGAGAGTGAGTCGTGCTCACTAGTTGTTGGGGTTGTTTATATGGTTTTAATCGTAGTTTTGATCATTAGTTTATGGATTTGTTGATGTTGTTGTTGATTGGTTGATAAAAATGAGTTTTTGTTGACAGTTTTGACAAAAAAAAACGTCGGGGTTTATTGAATTGGTCGAGGTTTATCAAGGTTTGATGATACTCTGTGATTGGGTAAGATAACCATAGGAGGTTGGAACAGCTAGCATCACCCATGACGCCTGAACAGGGAATAAGGATAACTTAAATTAATAAATGTTTGAATTTATGAGTTTTGGAGATTTAAAGAATTCATTCGGACTTAGGAGAACATAATCAAGTATCGAATGCGCATTCCGAGGCTAGAACAAGATTGGACCAAGGATTGTTTTCAGAAATTGGAGCACAGTTTGAGGTGTGTAAACCCAAATAGAAACACATCTAAAGTATTTTATGGTTTCAATTCATTCATTTTGTGATTATTGTTATTCATTTCATTTATGATCATTTGTTAGTCTGTTGATTGGTTGGTTTACTTAGTTTCATTGTCAGAGATTATTTGGACAATTGTCATACGGGATCAAGCAGACTAGATTGTAACGCGTGTGTTTAGGCCCTCGGTAAATTGCCACCCGAGCATCCAAGTGATGTGTCCGGTGGGTTGGGATTAGCTCGAATTCACCATTAGTATTTCGGGTGTGACCTAGACTCGACGTGTTCAGCTGGGGCATTTGGATTGACAAAGTATGATCTATGTAACGACCCAAATCTAATTTGTCATTATTGATGACGTAATTACAGATATGGATGATAGCTCAGACGCTTGTAGACCCCGCAGTTAGGTCAGAGCACGCCCATATTAGATATACAGTCCGTTTTTGTGTGCTATTTGTCTATTTTATGGTGTATATGTTCAATTTAGTAAAATTGCATTGCAATATGTGTGTTTATATTGATTATTACTAAACGAGACAGTGTGATGGGTATTTTCTTCGAGTAGTGTGTAGACGCGGGTATCGGGTAGGTGAATGACTATACACTAGGCCGAGGGTTTATACACAAATAATAAATAATAAAATACATTAAATAATTAATATAGAACGTCGTTTATTGATTAGTGAATGAGTGTATGCGTTTGGCACGCAATACAATGCGGGACAAGGTACCAGAATGATGGAGGATACATTTTGTTTGTGTTGTTAAAAGGATAAGAACAAGTGACCAAGTCCACATTCAAGTCACCAATTGGTGGACTTATTGACCTCAATAGGGCCTTAGATCAAGCCTTGAGATGCACATGTGATGAGAGATGACAAGTTTTGTATAAACAAAATTCAACAAATTCTTCACCTTTTCTCTATCCTCTCAAGTGTTGACGAAAATTGGTGCAGAAAATTTGGATTTTGTAGATTTTGAGTGAAGATTTGGAGCCCTAAATAATGATCAATCGACTAACGAGGTTAGATCTGAACTCTCCTCTTCATTTTTTACATTTTGGGTGTGATCCCTCGCATTTTGACAAGGGTTCGAGGCGTGAGTTGAGCACACCGGTTTGTAGGGTGTTGCTATGGTTGCAAGGTATGAATTGAAGCAAGTATGGCTGGTTTTTGTTAGTGTTGTTGTTGTTGTTTTAGATTTTGTTAGATTTTCGGGTTTTAGCCGAGAAATCTCAGGGGTTTTCATCTCAAACAGGTTTTGTCGGGGTTTTTGGTTTCTCATGGTTGGTAGGTTGATTCATGAGAAGTTGGGGGTTCGAGAACCCAAGAATATGTTCCTAGTTTAGACGCTGTCAGGGATACCATGGGTGTTAAACCCCGCGGCGTTACCCAACGATGTCTAGACCAGGGAGGCACCACACCCTACGCTTTAAGTCATGTCGCGGGGGTGGAAGTGTGAAAGTGTGAATCACAAGATTCACCTAGGGTTTATATAACTCTCATGGAAGGCTTAATGGGTGGATTTGATGATGATTAGTATGGAATGAGGATTTCCAAAGTTTGGGATTTGATTAGGTTTGTCGAAAACTAGGTATTAGGTTCGATTGACGGGTAGTTGACACGTAGTTAGAGGCATGTAGTGACGTTAGCAGACTAGTGTAACGTGGTTTGAGGTATGTAGTAACCCAACTAAAATTCACTTTGAGTATTTATTGCTTGATTATTTGAATTCAAGTCCTATTATTCATTTACTCTTATTATTCGGGTATTTGTTTACAGTCGGTTGAGTTTACATCCGCCAGGTTATTCTATTGCGTTGGCATGTGGCACACTAAACCATAGCATATGTTGTAAAAGTATGTCGGTGGATTGTCGACCCGACTGTTGTGTCCCTAGGCATATGTCGGTGCGTCATGGTCTATGCCGACTACTAAGAGAACTCAGGGATTTATGTCAGTTCGAGTTTACTCACTGGCGGTACCTGGTTGATAGTCCATAGTATGGTGATAGTTTGATCAAGATCTTGCATGCACTTTTTATTCACTACTAGTAATATTCATGCGAGGGTCCTTCCTAGTTGCCTGATTATTTTTCTTCCGCATGATTATTTAATAGTATTTTAAATTTCAGCATTTATTTATTGTATTTACTTGGTGAAGTTCCTTAGGGTTACTCACTCTGGACTCGTCATATGTTTTGTTATAATGATGAAGTGCAAACCTTAGTACAAGCAAGGGGACGAACAAACTTGAGGACTTCTTTGATCGACTTCCGTATCTGACTCATATGTTTGTGTATATTTCCTTGTTTTATGTTCGGATAGGGATATAAATGACATACTTGACATGTATATGACCTGTTTGAGGTTGTTTTTGATATTTTGATAAACATATGGATCATGTTATATATTTTTTAGTCGGGTTTCAACACTAGGAAAATGCTCGATGGCACTATTTATTGTCTTATTTTGATGATATCATGATTATAAGTCTTCTGTTGAGAATAATTTGATATTAAACAGATGAAAATGAGTCCACTAGCTAACTTGATAATATATTAAGGAAATTGATATAAAAGTTAGCAATCATTGGGTTGATTGTTGGTACATGATGTTCGTAGGATACAGCTGGGTTGAGTTGTGGTAGGGTTATAGGCCTACGACGCATGATGTGGCAGCCTCAGATTTTGGGGTCCTTTCAATCTATGTCTGTTGGTTTGCATCACACCTCCATCTAGTTTTATTGGTGTTGTTGTTGCACAGTTATGTTATTACATTATGCTTATTTGTTGGTCATCTTGTATTGATGTTAACTACGCATGCGTTGATTTACAGTTACCTGTTGTTATCGCATGTTTAATTAACCAATTTATTGGCTTCTGTTATTATCTACTTGATAGTTTTCTTTGGGAGTTTACTCACTGGACAAGTCATCTGTATTTATTGAGATGGCTGAGTGCATATCCGGTTATGAGCAGAGGCACAGAGATAATGGGCGACCACTTCTAATTGTCTACAGTACCGGACCTACTCATATGTGTGCATTTTTAGTAATTAATCTTTATGTTGGGTTATTGGGGACCTTTGAGACACAAGTATATGTATGTATTTACTTTGGTCGCCTTACATATAATGTACTATTTTCGAGTTTTCCACATATGACTGATGCTATAAATTATGATGAAATGAAAGTTTAAATTATCATGTTATAAAGACTTATGTTGAATTATTAAATATGAATGATAAACTCTGATGAATGAAGAATAAAGAATGTGGGTTGCACGTGGAACACAACAGGGTAGTGACATGGCAAGGCTGTGGACCCGTGACACATGACGTGGTGGGCCTCAAAATTTAGGGCTGTCACAAACGCCCTTGTTGACCCATTCTCGACTTATAGGGAACTAAAAACCTCCCAAAAATAGTTGGATAATGTCAATTTCATCATATTATGTAAAATTCAAGCATGCATTCCCAATTTCAAATTTTCACCAAAAACCCCATTTCTATAAAAAAAAAAAATTAGCTTAGAATCCTCAATTGGCCATCCTATTGAACTGAGAACACATTGGAGAATCATGAAGAACAGTAGTCTAGTTACAAAATATGTATCTTTACTTATATACTTTGTTCTTGATCTAAAGTGAAATAGGTATCTCGAGGTGGGTCCTAAGGTCCTTAAATGAGTTGTCCAACACCCAAGTAACACAGATTGGTGACACATCCTGCATTTGTGGTTCACAACTAGGATCATCCCAATGCCTATCTAAGGCTCTTGATTTTTAAATTTAAACTATAGGCCTAAGGTTGATTTGATCTAATTAAAATCACATACATTGCTCAAAATTGTCACATTATCATCATAACAGGTTACCCTAACCCCAACTACCCGACACTCAATGCCCCGCGTCTCGACATGCATCTCGAGGTGCACCATATTTTTACATTATTTAATTAACTAACTTAGGTTAAGGTTATTATACACCATGTACCATTAATATTTAGCCTAGTCTAGCATCTTCGGGTAACTCCTACCCAATACCCACGTCAACGCGCCTTTCGAGGTAAATACTCGTCACTCTAACTCGTTTGGTACCATAATGTACACACATGTGAAGCAATACAATAAATAATTATTTTAAACACCACAAAATAAACAAACATCACCCATAAATAACATATTCCCTCGGTTCTCATATCCAAGTCAATCGAGTTTTCACGTAACGCCCAAATCTCGACCGATAATCCTTGAGATTAACACTAATCCTTGTTTAATTAATTTGGGTCATTACACGACATCTCTATGAACTTCACCTTAATAGCGTTACTCCCTTAGATCTGAATCTTGGCTCTAATACCAGTTTATTGTGACGAATCACCGCGAAAGTCCCAATATCATAGTCACTCAAAATAAACCATAGAAAAATAAAAACATAAGAATTTGCATGATGAACCTCAAAATCAGGCAAAAAACTACGGGCAAGAACAAGACAATCCATTATTAATAGTTTAGAACATTAAGGAAAAACCTCCTTTATCTAAACCCAAGATAGAAACCCCCAACAAGATTCAATCTCATAGTGTCGCGAACCCGCATGTAGGCCCGTACGCTTAACATAATCTCTCGACACTCTTAACAACCCAACCAACACCATGTGCTAATTCACCGCAAGCATGTATATATAATACATGATTAACCCTAGAGTCGCAAGCTGATTACTAATTAACTTTCTAATTACGCGTACGTATATAAATGCCTCCAAGTTACTATATTCTCTTTACTATTAAACTAGTCGATTTCCTGCGCTTTCCGCAGGATTATTAAATCTTTTTTAAAAAATTAATAAATTAATTTACATGAACATATTGTAATATTTTTACAATTAGAATTGTAATTCATAATAATTAACTCATTCTTCTTATAAATAAAATATACAATAAAATAAGATTAATTAGGGTTTAGGGTGATTTGAATCGAAGATAAAGATTGATCTGAACAGATTTGCGTTGTTTTTTTGGATAAAGGAATTTCATTAATCTATCAAAAATACATGTACAAAAGGAATGGGGAAACAAAAACAATCTTACATATCTACTTACAAAAAGTTTCCTTTTATACCTATATACTATGCAAAAAAATCTAGTCTCTTTAGAAAACAGAACCAAAGTTCTGAAGGATCGTATTATGAGTCTTATGACTACCCATCTTAACCTGCTCAAAAAAAAATCTCATAAAAGCCACCATCCATATATCTACCCAGCCCCTTACTCAATTAATATTCAATTGTTACAATAATTGAATTAGGCAAAAGAAATTATGCAAAGAATGATCAGCAGAAAAATCCGCCATCAAAAACCAAAAATTCAGAGATACCCAAGAAACCAATAGTAAAAACAAAAGACACTAGTACGTTAAATTGCCTCTTATCCCATAGCCAACCACTCATAAAATGATCTAAGATGGTGTATCAATTTTTCACGAGTTCGTTGAGACTCTAAGCCTTGAACAGATTTGTGCTATTACTGTCTTTCCAATTGGATCTAAGAAATTGGATTTGATGAAGAAGAATAACTGAAGTTAGAGTTGGACATACCAAATGGTAAATTGAGTGAGATCGCAAATTGTGGGTTTGAGTGAGAGTTAGTGTTTGAGGTAGTGAAAACCCTAATTTATATGTGTCTCTCTTAATTGTAATGGTCACTTCATTTTTTGTAAGCTAGTTAGGCTTTCGTTATCCAAGAAATGGGGGAATGAATATAAGCTAGTTATATATCCTAAGATAACCAATAATACAAATAAAGAAATAGTAGAAAATAGGAAAAATGAGAAAAATAGAAAAATAGAACGGTTAGAGTAGAGAGCTTGATAACTTTCTCTCAGCTCAACTTATATATATATACTAGTCGATTTCCAATGTTTTCCGTAGGATTATTAATTTTTTTTTAAAAAAATTAATAAATTAATTTACATGAACATATTGTAATATTTTTATAAGTAGATTTGCAATTTACAATAATCAATTAATATTTCTTATAAATAAAATATACAATAAAAATGAGATTAATTAGGCTTTAGGGTGATTTGAATCGAAGATGAAGATTAATCTGAACAGATTTGTGTTGTTTTCTTGGATAAAGAAATTTCATTACTCTGTCAAAAAATACATGTACAAAAAGAATGGGAAAACAAAAACAATCTTACCTATCTACTTATAAAAAGTCCCCTTTCTTATACTATACAAAAAAAATATGTCTCGTTTCAAAACAAAACCAAAGTTCTTGAGGATCGCAATTGTGAGTCTTGTGACCACCCATCTTAGCCCACCCAAAAAAGAATCTCATAAAAGTCACCCTCCACATATCTACCCCAGCCCTTACTCAATTAATATTCAATTGTTATAATAATTGATGTAGAAAAAAGAAAATATGCAGAGAATGATCCGCAGAAAAAACCTGCCATCAAAAACCAAACATCTTGAGATATCCCAACAAACCAATAGGAAAAATAAAAACAAAAGACATCAACATGGAAGTAGTGCGAGTAGAAGACTTTTAAAACGACATTGCAAAAGCGGTATGTGTTTAATGCTAACATTAGTTGTTTGAGTTTTGACGTGGGTAGGATCTGAATATTGTTGGTCATTCATGTCTTGATAGTCGGCTTCCTAAGTATGTCACTGTAATCGTTCCCATGGACAGCGCCAATTGTTTAAACCAAAAATGGCCTAACCATATTTAACTCATAAGTGGTAGAGCAAGAGCAGTGTGATTGTCTTGTACTTGAGAGAGCTCAACCTAACCTGCACCACACTAACACCTTAGAGGCCTTAGTAGACATCGGTGTGGTGCCAACCAAAGCCACTCTGATGCTTAAGTTAGTAAGCAGGGTGTAGTAGATTAAAAATAGAGTGAGAATGAATAATGTAGCATACCTACTTCAAATGTGGGATGAAGTGACTATTTATATGGAATGGTTATAGTTGCGATCTGTTGATGCACGACACATGTTCCGTTAGATCGGTGGCACGTATCGTTTCCTCATCTTCGGTTCCCGTGAATCTCGAGGATAGTCGTTGATGTGGCCCATCGGATGCGTGACATGTTGTAACGACCCAAAAATTTGGCTATTTGTGAATGATGATGTGTATTATATATTTATACTCGTATTTGACTAACCGGACAGTGAAGTCTATAAACGAGTAGGAAAACTGACCGAACGGGCATCAGCAGTTGGGGTACGGGTACCCGACACTTTAAAACACTAAAAATGATTAATAAATAAGCTAATTAATAATAATTGAGCCCATTAACGACGAGAGAGCGTCGACGAGACCAAAACACGCGACTTGTGAGTCGTGGGGTATTTGGAGTGCGAGAACGTAAGAAACGGGCCAGTGAGTTGGTTAGTTAAGTGGTGCATGTGTCACCTAGTGGAGTCAATTTGAGAGGTGTTAGAATAGATGGACAACTAAAGTGGTGTTAGTTGGACCGACCTCGAGATGCATGTATGTGTGGGGATGAGGTGTGGGCCTATATAAGGACCAACCCTACACTTTTCTCTCATTTCTCTCTCCTTTCTCTTTTTCTCTTCTCTTCTCCTCTTTTCTCTAACTTGGTGAGTAAGAAATTGGGGGACAACCATTGGAGGGTTGTCCACCCCGCCGGAGAGTCGCTCACCGGAAAAGGTGAGTTCTCTCCTCCCTCTTTGTTATTTCTTTTCCCTTTTCCCTGTTTTGAATTTCTTGTGTTAATCCATTGTTGTGTCATCACCATGACCGAGGGTGGCTTGTCAGAGACGAGTTTGGTGTTCCACCAATGTCTCGTCAACCCCCGGAGCGATCAACAAGCGGCATCGAGCCGATGTTGTTGTGTAATTGCAATTTGATGTTAATTTGTTTGGATTTTCGGATTTAGTGCTTATTTTGGGTATTTCAATCAAATCCGGCATCCCACGACGATCCGGAGTTGATTTTGGGAGTCTTGATGCCCAAAAACATGTAGGCATTGATCGCCAAAGTGGGTTTTAGTTTTGGTATTCGATGTTTGGAGGAAGTCTGTGTTCCAGAACAAGCCGTGGAGACGTTGCGCAATCTGTAGTGCGGCGACGTCTCTCTCATATACGTGGGACAGAGGAATGAAGGTGAAGTCGTGGGCACGTTCTGTTGTGTTGTGCCTCATGACTTCATCACGACGTGAGAGCTTGAGTGAGCGCCGCGAGCACGCTTTCTCTGTTACGACGAGTTTACTGTTTAGTTGTGAATCACGTTTTCCTTATGTTGGTGTGAGGCACGACGTCATGAAGGAGTGCTGGTATGAGAAGCCGTGAGGACGTATGGGGTTTTTAACATGCACGACGTGTGTTGTGCGTGTATGATTGTTGAGACGCCGTGATGGCGTTTTCATGTGAATTCTTCTCACAACGTCTCGGACATACATATTGCATTTTGGTGTGTACGTTCCTAGGCCCAACAAGGGCCCAACAACATTTATTTTTTTTGTAATAAAGCCCACTGTGTTGTGTATGAGTGAACGTGTGTGTATGTTATGTGTGTTGCATGGTCACGGTGTGTGTTTGTGTGGGTATGGTGTTTCCTGGACTGAATCGATAGCATGGGAAATATTATATAAACGGGACTGAATCAATAGAATGGGTGTTTGTGTGGGTATGTGTGGCGTGGGCCTGGCCAGGGTAGGCCGGGTCGGGTCTGCCAAGACACTACCCGACCCGAAAAAATAATATAAAAATATATATAATAGAATAAATTATGGAAAAATAGAGGAGAAATTCAAAAAAATATGAGAAAAATCTAGAAAATAATATTGATTATAAACCCAACCTATTGGGGTTCAAACCTTTGTCAGGTAGTCGGGAACCCGTGGAAAACGCGTTAGAGTCGCGAAGTGGTACCGGATTTGCGTTATTCAGGTAAGTACACATGTACTATGTATATGTATAAGTTAGTAAGCCAGTAAGAAAATATCATGTAATTCTATTTCCTCTATTAATTGTGGCTAATGAATTGATCTCATACTTGGCATTCGATTCAATTCCTTGGTTGTGTGCTCTTGGTGTAAGTGTGTGTCAGAGTGCTCGGCCCTGCACTAGAGGGAAAAATGCGAGCACTTTTGTACAGGAGTGTGTGACCACCCTTAGTGACCGTGTGACACCAATTACTGGGGTTTATGCCTCCTATTATGGTTGCGCTTTCGCTTGTGTGGATGCCCGGGGAGACCTCGCGTGGTCTTCGCTGTTATATCATGATTTAGATCACTTATGGGCCTCTTTTGATTCTTAGAACACACAAAATTCGATTGATTATCTGTTATTCTGATTATCACGCACTTGTTATATTTCCTACCTTTCGATTACCGCATGATTCTTAGACTACCTTATTTGTTGAATCTTGAATTACTGTTATATTCTTCTGGCATTACTTTCAATTTCTCTCAGTTGCTCACAGTCTAGTTTGTGACGGTGGGTGCAGTTAGGGCAGGTGATAGCAAAGACAAGGGACTGGTGATAGGTGACTTTTTCTGTGAGGACTGAGCGACTGGACTTGGAGACCTTAATGTAGGTCCATTATATGTTTTGCTTGATTGTATGACGTTTTATATATTTGTTTTTGATCATTGAATTGGGGATCATTTTGATTTGGATATCATGTATACGTTATTCTCGTTCACATTTGATTGTACCTGAATATTTCGTGGTTTTCCACATTATATATTCCTAATTTCCCTTATGTTTAGTTTATTTAGTTTTCGCTACGTAAAACTTGCTATAACTCTTTCATAAATTGTACAATTGATTGATTGGAGACTGACTAGGTTCGCCAGGCTCGTCGAGTACCGACTCGAGGACCTATACAAACTTAGGTCGGGCGTACCCAAATGCAAGGGGAATTTAGGGCCGTTACACATGTGTCCCGTTGGATCAGTGACACGTCATTTTTCTTATTTGGTGTGATATTAATTTAATAGACCCTATTTCATGAGCTAAAGCAATCTACCAAACAAGTACCTTCACTCCACCAAAGCTTGAAATAGGCCATCTGATATATCGGTAGGAGCTGACCGAGACGTGTGAAGTGATCTTGGTAAGAGTTGGCTGAGACCAAATTTTCTTCAAAGGTTGAGGTCTCGGGCGGCTCCCACTAAGACCTTTGAAGTGCTCTTGGTGGGGGCGACCAAAACCTCTTCATAGGTCTCGGTAGAGCGATCGAGACCTCTGGAGAGGTCTTTTCCTTGCGTGTCCGAGATGCACGAACAATAAGAACGAAGAAGGAATTTTAGAAATTGCCCAAAACATCAATGAAAACAAATAAAAATTAGATGGTTTTGTTGTAAATATCCTATTTCTCTTGAATCCATCCACATTTTGCCCCTAAAAGCCGAAGTTGAAGCCCAAAATGGCAAGCCCTAAACACCACTAGCAATAACAAGAAAAACGATTCCAAAGACCACTAAGTAACTTAGAAATCGAACTTAAAATGTTGAGAATAGTTTAACAATGAAAGGCAGACGTGATCTCGGCGGAATCACGATGGAATGTAGTCGAAATGAACGATGCAAATCAAGGATGGGTGGAGCTTGGTATTGTAAGTAGGTTTGGAGTTGGGGTATGGGTGAAAAAAAAACCTTATATATGAATGACAGTTTGGTTATTTTACAAAGAGAGACAAAATTAGAAGGTAAAAAAGTGGAATGGGCGTATTTAATAAAGAGTGGATTTGTTCCGTCGCTGACATGCTAAATTAAAGGACTACAACAACTATATCACATGCTAGTATCAATAAAGTCATCTCAGTCATTTTCAATAAAAAAGTAGGTAATGTCTTGTTAATGAAGAAGCTCTTAGGGGTTTGAAAATTGTTTTATTTTAAAATTACCCAGAAGTAATAAATGACTTAAAAATAAAAATTTGTAACACTTTTTTAATATTTGTAAAAATTTTAAAAATCGAATTATTATTATAGACTCCTATCAGATTTTTTTGAATGAAGAAATCAATGGGGCGTACTTGTAGTCTGACAGCTCTCGAAATCGACATCCCAGATGGGAAAGCGAAACAGAAAATGTGGTGCCGGTGTTTTTGGCCGAAATACTATTTAATTGTCGAATATTCTTCCATAATACAAACAACACAAAACAGTTTTTTTTTTTTTTTTGGGATGAGCGAGCCACTTATTTATTTATGTTTATTATTATACTGAATTAGCATAACATCTCTGTAGCGTAGAGAGAGAGCGTGATAGAGAGTGAGAGTGTGAGAGAGAGGTTTCGTCTTCCTCTTCTTCTGTCACTGTGAGTCTGTGAGTAGTGAAGAAGAAGAAGAAGAAGACAGAGAGAGAGAGAGGTTTGCATTGCACGTTTGCAAGAATGGAGAAAGCATTGACGAAAGTGGGTAGCCTGAAAGCTGGGAGCTTTTGGATCTCAAAAAAAGCCAAGGAAGAGATCTCTAACATCACCGACGACCTCACTGTAATCTTTCTTTCTTTCTCTTCAGCATTTTCTTCTTCTCTCAAACGCTGTTGATTCGCTCGCATTGCTTTCTTCTTTGGATTGTCCATGTGGGATTTGTTTGGAATTTAGGCTTTCATTGATGTAATCCTGTTTTTGGAGGTTACCCATTTCATATTTCTTGCCTGGGTATGCGTTAGATCGGGATTTTGGTTTGGATTTCGAGTCTTTTGATTGATTTCTTGATTACCCATTTGGGTATCCATGTGTATTTCCTCTGGGGTTTGTCCAATTTTGGGCTTTGATGGACATAATGCCGTTTCTTCGAGGCCACACACTTGAGAATTCCGTTTAGGTTTGCATTTGATTGTGAATTTAGTGTCAGTGTTTTCTTGATTTGTTCTGGTTACCGATGCGGCATTCAATGCCCCCTTTCTCTGGATTTTGTGAAATTAAACATTTATTGTTGCAATGCTGCTTCTTGGAGGCTGCCTGCATGAAAAGTTTTCTTCACTTAGTACCAGATCTTGTTATTCATTTCAGTTTCGCTTGTTTTCCTAATTGCGCATTTTGGATTGCTGTTATGTTTCTCTAGAATCTTGTAAAGCTTAAGTCTTGATTGATTTGGTACTGCTTCTTGGAAGCTTACCCACTGCGAATTCTAGTTTGGTTAGTGTTAAATTGTAGTTTTTATTTTTATTTTGGCTATGCAAAAATCTTGGAGCAGTCAATAATTGAAATAGTGCATAATAAATGTTGATTTTGTTTCTGGGGGTAAATGTAAGTGCCATTTTATCTTGATTTGGATTGGTGGTGTTTGTCGGCATGGTCGAGCTGATTAACTTCTCATTTAGTTTGTGCTTTGAATTGGAAACCATTTCCATCAAGCATGAGCACTCATTCTTCTTTCTTCATGTTTTTGGAAGGGCAATGGTGTATGAGAAATTTTATTATGGAAGAAGCAATGTTGATAGATGATATAATATTCCTACCTTACTTGTAGCTTTGAGTTGATTATGTACTTAAGCAAATCACATCTAGAAGAAGCAATGCCTTGTTGATCTCTTGCTGAAAACTCTAGATCTATCACTGAATTCATTTTTTTTAGGCCATCGCTAATGAATTTAGTGAATTTGAATTACTAACTTCATTTGAGTGTAGATGCATTTCTGTGAAAAATTATATTTATCATGTAACAACAACAACATAGCCTCAGTCCCAAATTAATTGGGGTTGGCTACATGGATCAAACTCTTCCATTGTGAAAAATTATATTTATCATTTATCATTTAACTAATTTCCTGCATATTTTTTTGATGAAATAATTTCCTGCATATTAAAAACAGTCAACTGAATTACAAGAAAGACCATTTTTGACAACATCTCAAAAGGTTTTTGGGATCTGTGTTTCATATACAGTTCATATTTTGTGTTTTTCAGAATACTTGACTGAAAAACTTACAGTACTTTGGTTTGGTGAATTATGTCTCAAATCTAAAAGAAGAGCATGCAAACACTGATAGAGTTTTTGGAGTTTGCCTATTGAATTTCCAAAAGAATAATGGCACTTTTTTGGGTAACAAAATAAGTGTGCCCTTTTGTACTTGCATACTGATTCTAAATTACTTTAGTCATAATATTCTTACTGGTAGCAGTAAATCTATTGTGGAAAGCACCCATTCAGATTTTTCTTCTTAAAATACACCCATTAAAGTGATGAACATAAAAGAAATGTTATTGTGGTATCATCCATAACAATAGCATTTAGGTGGAAAGGGTATCTTTGAGTTGTCATGGTTTCATCCATAAGATTATCTTTGGATTCTGTTATTAATGTCTCTTTGTTTGTAGAGGCACTGGAAACTACTTCATGCCAATCTCATTCATTTGTTTTTCCTTCAAGTTTTCAACTTCTAATCGTCTAATGTTCATAATTTTGTTAGACTGAGATGTTAGGTGACAGACTTCGGATTAGTATTTAAAATCAGGTTATACATAGTCATGTGGCTTGACCATTACATGCATCTCTTTTTAATATTAGGCATATTACTGCGATGCTTTTTGCATTTGAAATTATTTTTTGTACGTGGGGGATGATCCTAATTAAAGAGTCAGGTTTTCTTAGTTAATATACAAGGAATTCTTAGTTTTGCTTCATAGGATTGAAATACATATTAACTGATGAAGATTTTGTATGCATGCTGGTTTTGTCTCTATTGATGGATTTGTCGTAATGAACCTTTTTTATTTTCCACTGAACCAAACTTGTGTGCTTTCAGTCTCTCTCAAACACTGTGGAAGAGAAGGCAAAGTGGGTGTTCAACAAGCTAAAAGGTATGAAACTAGTCCAGCCTTGGCTGTTTCAAGTTTTTATTAAATTTAATGGAGAAAATAGTTGCCATGGTTTATGATCTTTCTGTTATATATGACATGTGCCTTGTTCTAATTGGTCAAAACTAGAACTTGAACAGTACATCTTGGCATCTTGGCTTGGGGTTTATAACCCCTTTTTTTTCCTTTGGCTTACAAAATTAATCTGCAATTTTAATCATGTTATTTTATACCATATTGAAGTTTGGGGTTTGTACTTTCTTTTTTTTTTTCTTCACTTGTGAATATATTGAAAAATGACTTAAGCTTATCCTTCTTACTCAATGACTTAAACCTACCCTCTTCTTCATGTTACTCTGTCTCATACTGAAGCGACTTTCTAACTCTGCACCTTTAAGCTTGCTTAATTGCCTCGATGGTTATGCGAACAAGGAAAAGGGAAATTTTTGTGTTGACTTGCTATAGAGTTTCCTTTATCGAGATTTATGCTTCCATCTGATGTAGGGACTTTATGAAGCCCTGCTCAACACTGTTTAAAACACATTTTTCTTTCTTTCAGATAGGAACACTCTTTAGCACATAATGACGTGTAGTGATGACATTAGAAAAAAAATGAAAGGAAATAATCGGGTGACATAGTTCTTACATTACTAGATGCAAAACAATTTTCCATCAGTTTATGTGTAGGTTGTTATTGCACTATCTTTTATTGTTGAAAATTTTTTAGGGCACGCTACCTTTTTTTTTTTTTTTAAATATTAAGTGAATATTGGATGTGAAAACACTCAAATCACTATAAATAAGAAAAACAACAAAACAACCACAGAACAGAATAAAATAAAATAGTGACACAAAATTGCTATCGCAGTTCGGACCTCCCGTCCTACGCCTGCTGGGCCACGCCAAGGTGTAGAATCCACTATGAGAAGTCAAGTTCAGTTTTACACAAAGTTCCTAACTATTGCACTCTCTACTAGCTAATGAATCCCTCACAAAACTTTGCTATGCTACCCTTCCCTTACAAAAGATCCTACACAATATCCAAGTCCCCTTGGTGCCCGAGATCCCCTTTGTAAATCGGCTAAGTTCCCTTAGCCTAGTGTGTGTCAAACTCAAAAGAACAAACTCTCGAATGTTCTTATCTCACTGTGTATCGAAAGTTCAAAGCATAAGAGATGAACATTCGATTGTGATTACAACAATATATAAAGAAGATGCATAACAGACACTTCGAAAAGCTTCCTTGTTCATCATCAATCAATGATGTGGCAAGATATACTTTCCTTCTTTCTTCGTTGATTGAAGGAATCTTGCCTTAGTATTTTCAGGAGTTGTCAATCAAATATTCTTGCCTTGCTAGAGATATATACGCTATCGTTGTTTTCTTGTCCAGCTGTCCCAAGACTCTGTTTAGAAGATACTTGCGAATCTGTTTGAGTCGTGTTCTGTATAGGTACAGAACCAACAACTCTACATAAACTCACGAGTTTTATGTCATATCCTTTTCTCACCATGTATTGATTGTACAAATAATGACAACTAGGTATTTTACCTTATCAATCTCCCCTTTTGTCATTTATTTGTCACAACCCAATACAAAAGGAATATGGTAGAATCAAAATAGAAAAACATGCATATTTATATGTAATTGAAAGATCAAAATGGACAAGTAAAAGCATGTATGAGCAATAGAGTAAAGTCCTGCAAAACAAAGGTTAAGGTTTGTGCATAAAAAGGCAGGACCAAATATTCACTAAAAGTGTATTATGCTCCCCCCAAATGCAAACTTTCTTTCCGCCTTTGTGACAAAATAAAAGACAAGGGTAAGAGAAGGTAACTCTGGGGATGTATCATCTATTGACTAAATGAACTCCCCCTTTGTCCTTGCATTGTCTCCCTATTCGGGACAAAAGATTAAAACTCGAAACGAGTAAAATAATTAGCTACCATATCAGTAGTAAGCTCAACGGAAATATAGAAACTATACCGAGTTGTAGCATGAGATAGTATTGAAGTAATATGAAGGGACGCATATAAACTATTATACTTACACTAACTCATGAATTCATCATTACCTACAACAGAAGTTGTTATGGACACATGCAGTGGGTTTGTAAAACTGCTGTGGTACAGATGCAGGCTGTCTGTCTGTGGGTACACAAGCAGTGACATTTTAAGGAAGTTCAAAATCTCCACTTTTCGTCGATCTATCCAACTTGTTCCCTATCATAAAACAACACAAAACAAATTGCAAAAAAATAGAAACAACCAAGATTTAGTGTTATACCTGGCCATAGTCCATATGATGTTGTCTTAATGTATGGACAAAGATAAACACGAACTCAATGGAACATTTGTGCCATTATTGGGGTAGATCACATACATCACTCATATGAGCTACATTGCATTGTAAGCTCCTTTTGGATACCCATTTTTTCTTCTCCTTTGGAACATGTCTAGCTGCGTTGCGTGACCTATCATACTTGCTGGTGATGGCTCTTTGTCACCTAGCTAGATCTCGATACATTTTGTAGCATCGAGGTCAGATATGAGTAAATACACGTCGGCATGAAACGCGGTTGAGCATCTTTGATTTCAGTGGCAACCGTTTCTTCATTTTCTTTAATGAAGGAAGTGGCTTCTCCTTTCTTTGAGGAACACCCTTTGCTTGTGTAGCCAATGCCTCTGTGATCACACTGGAATCCTTTCCCATTTTAAGGTTGTCATCAAGCCGTCCTTTTCCCTTGTTCAACTGTTTGAGAGTCGACTCTGATCTTTCAAGGATCTTCTTGACTTCACACAACTCCTTTTCTTTGGCATCAAGTTGGTGTTGCAAAGCTGTGATTTCTCTTGACATTTCAATATTTTTGTCAACTGCATCGGACCATTTCACATAGATCCCCGCATATGCTTCTTTCAAATCTGCAGTATCAACATTTGAATCTGAATCATAAGTTGGATAAATTACTTGATCTGCTGTATTGGAGTCTGGATACAACAAGCGTTGTGGGTACAGCCATAGTTGTAGGTACAACAGATGTTGTGGGTACAGCAGAGAAGTCACTGGATTCTTTTGATATTGAACAAGCAAAAGCAACGTAATTGCTTCAATGTCCACCACCACTTTCAGCATCATCATTTCCTTCGAAAATATCTTGGAGGATCTTCCAAGCAGTTTGAGCTTCTTCGCGTGAAGAAATTAGCTTGAAAAGGTCATGATTTACCGCACTGAAGATCGCATTCAACGCTTTTGCATTAGCAAGAAGTAGTCTCTCCTCGGCCTCTATCCAAAGGTTGGTATTCTTTGCACGCCATTAAGAAAAGGGACAAAATATCCATTTTCTACTGTTCTCTACGCCTACACATCAAGTGATAAAATGAATGCTTTCATTCTTGATTTCCAGTATGTATAATTTGTACCGGTGAGCAATGGTGGTTTTGATGTAGATGCTCCTCCGAGCTGTTCTGATTGTAGTGATTGAGACGTGTTTTGGTCCAGATCGCACCTTCCTTGACACAACAAGAAGCCTAGGTGTAGTCTATGATACCACTTGAAAGTGCTCAATTCACTGCTCAAGTAAAATCAGCAAAAATGACTTAAGCTCCCAGAAGCGCAATCATGGTCACGGGGGCACAGAACACAGTGCACTTCAGTGCCATTAAAGTACTTCTCAGTTTGTTCATCATGTATGTTCATAATAGAAGTCCTATCATGCCAGACGAGCATGACAACTCTCACACCCTCATTGTCCTTCTTCCTTAGCAGCTCACCTAGAGTGGTGTCTCCACCTGCTTTTGGCCTCCACCAATCCCTCACCAACGTTATCTCTGTGTACACATCCCACCCAGCAATGTAAATCAAGTGCTCTGCGTTGCTGATTGCATCAAACAACTCCTCCCAACACCTGTGAGGCTCATAATAATGTTTCCCCCTCGGGCCTGACCCTGACCCTGACCCTGCCCCAGGAAATGCAATTTATTTTCTTTTGACCATTGGATCTTAATCTAGATTAATGATCTTGCTCATATAATGCTAAAAAAAGGCATATGTGCATGACATTGAATGCACAAATTATTGAACATTTGATTAAGATCCAGCAGTCATAAATACAATCTCTATAGGATCTTTTTTTGATAATAACTCTATAGGATCTTAGTTATTAACAAAATGAAATTATTGTATGTTGTTGAACTATTCTCTCTTTAGGATCTAGAGTTTCAATTCTTGGGCAGAACAAAACACGGTTTAATGGATATTCAAATGTTTGGTAGGATAGGTGAATGAATGAATGATTCAGAAGCCCTGCACCTTTACATGTTATAAAATAAGTCAGATCTTTAAAAGCAGACAAAGTATTTCCATTCAATCACCAAGATTGTCAATCATAAATACTTGATTGAATCACATATATATGGCTCAAAGACGTGTGTTCATCAGTAAGCATACCTTACTTCTTCTGTTCTGTTTCTGCAGGCAAGCCACCAAAATCCTTGCCAGATCTTCTCCGAGAGTATAACTTGCCTAGTGGTTTATTCCCTCAGAACATAACCTGTTATGAGTTTGATGTTACCAAGGCTAAGCTGGTCGTATACTTGCCTTCACCATGTGAAGTAAGCTTCAAGGATTCTTCAGTGGTAAGGTATGCTACTCGCATCAAATGTATCCTGTTGAGGGGGAAGCTAACAGGGATAGAAGGAATGAAGACCAAGGTTCTAGTATGGGTGAAAGTAACCTGCATTGCTGTTGAGAGCTACAAGTCTGACAAGGTTTGTTTTACCGCTGGCGTGAAGAAGATGAGACCCAAAGATGCCTATGAACTGCCCCGCGATGCCGTAAGAGTGGAAGAGTTTTGATAGAAAATTAAGTGTCATTGAATGTCATCATCCTTGTTTCATCAGCTTTTTTCTAGTCATATAAAATAGAGAGGAGGATCAGTTTATACGGTGAAGTAATTTCTTTTTGCTTCTACAAGATTATTAGTAACTGTGTCTCGTACCCTTGAAATGTAAAATGAAAATCCTATTCAAGCATGATAAGATTGTATTTTTTAATTTAATTATTTTGTCGATTTTCTGAAGTATTGGCTCATCTACAAATGATGGCTAATCCTAAAAGAACACTCTCATGAAGGAAAGTCATTTAGGCCCATTGTATAATGCATGAAGATCTGTGGTGGTCCCTATATGCCACTAAGAAATTAGATTATTGACCACAAGTAGGGCTGGGCACGAAACCCGATGACCCGACTTGGGTCGGGTCACCTGACTCGGGTGGCGGGTCGGGTAGAGTGGATAAAAATAAAGAGTCGGGTCAAAATAACTCGACCCGTCGGGTATCGGGTATGATCAAAGGTCACCCGACCCGACTCGACCAACTCTATGAGGATATATAGAACAACCTGACTCGACCAACCCGATGACCCGACCCGACGACCGCTCTCTCTCTCTCTCTCTCTCTCTCTCTCTCTCTCTCTCTCTTTTTAGGAAATCAGGTCACTCGATGACCCGACCCTAAACGGCTCGGGTATATATCGGTCAAGTACCTGACGGTCGTGTGTCGGGCCGATTTACAAAGACCCGATATGAGTCGGGTCGTCGGGTATCGGGTCGGGTCGACCCAAACCCGACCCGTGCCCACTCCTAACCACAAGCAATCTTATGTTGCTAAAGCATGACCTTTCTACAACTGTCAAATTTACAACAAGCTTGTTCATGTCAACAAAAGTTTATACCAAAGGTAATACTTGTTGTAAACAAACAAACTCAACAAACTCACTTGTAGTAGATATACAATAGGTTTGGCTTGTGATAATAGGGTTATTTTTCTACAACAGGCAAAGTATAGTGCGGTAAAAAAACTACTTTCTTGTAGTATGCATCTAATAATGTAGAAATCACCAAACTACTTGTAGATTAAGGAGTGGTAAAAAGTATAGTGTGGTAAAAAAACTACTTTCTTTCTTGTAGTGTGCATCTAGTAATGGTTTCCAATAAGCAATTGTGGAGAAAGCACCACAAGTATATATGAGTGTTAATGCAGTTATGCATCTAGTAATGGTCTCCAATAATTAATATTTGGTCTCAAATGTATTGGATTCAGTTTGAGATAATGATAGTGCACTACAGTGTTTCTTACTTATAGTTATGCATCATTGAAGCATTGGAAGTCACTGTTGGTCGTTTTCTTGGGGAGTTTTGCATTCCATGCACTCGTCTTTCACACACGGTTCTTGTCTCTAAAACGCCCAAGAACAACTGCAGCTCTACATGAACAGACCTCACTCCACCTTCACATCTTCTGTTGGACATTTTCAAAAGAAATGTTTAGTTCCACATTGGTTAGAAACTTCACGTTTAAGAGTATATATGCCCTTGCACTACATTGTATGTAAAAGAAAAACCACAAGAACTATGCAAAGTGAACCACGTGCGCGCGCGGCGCATATGGCGCACTGTAAGCGCACTTAGCACTTCGACAGTATTTATCTTGACCCACTTAACATTGAATTGGTAGTAATTGAACCCATTCAATGCTGACTGAGTGGATGCAGTTAAAACTGCTCCACTAACCCCCATTTCTTCTCTAATTGGTTTTGACCAGAGGTCTATAAGAGAAAGGTTTGAGGAGGAAGAAGATCTTCTCGAAATTAAACTAGCATTTCCTCTTGTTTCATCTTTCACTACTGCAAAGTGAAAGCTGTTTTTGCTTCATCGTATCCTCTATGATATTTGCTGACTCTTGCAGTATAAGGGCAAAATTTCCTTTAGGAAAGTGGCAGTGTTACACGCTTTGAAGTCTTTGCAAATTTCTTTGCTTTAACAATCTAAAGGAAATTTTCTTGCTGTTACTGCAATGGCTTCGATCAAGGAACTGTCGGCGAACATCGTGAAGCTGGATCGTTTTGATGGAGAAGATTTCCTCAGGTGACAGGAACGAGTGCATTTCCTGCTGGTGGCACTTCATATGGTGTATGTTCTAGATACACCGAAACCTATGACACTTCATAATAATAATAATAATAATAATAATAATAATAATAATAATAATAATAATAATAATAATAATAATAATAATAATAATAATAATAATAATAATAATAATATATAATACGAGTACTATTACCATGAGAACCAAATATATACCCATGCCATGGGTACACTATTTACAAACATTGAATTCTAATCCAATACATTAATTGAGACGTCATAAATACACAAAACATTATATTATATATATATATATATATATATATATATATATATATATATATATATATATATAATACAACCCCAACCTTTTCTAATAGTATATACAACATGTATACCGTAGCAAGATATCTTAGAATTATAATAAGTTAATAACTTAGGGATTAAATTTTAAAGTGTACCTGTAATCTGATATGATGGGAAGTTGATCCATTTATGTATGGGGACGGCTAGAATAACAACTCTTTGTGCATTAATTTGGAATGTGCAAGCCTTAGGATGCGACCTTACGCATCCCGAGGTGCAACACATGGTGGGATGGGTGCGTTGTGCATCCCATTGTGCATTTTATGTTGTTATTTTAGCTTTTTTCTATATATATATATATATATGTGTGTGTGTGTGTGTGTTTTGATAATTGTGAGTGCCCAAACTTTTTTCAGCTTCTCTACTTAGGATTGTTTATTTCTCAAATCAAAGCATCTAAAGTATGTTAGTTAGGAGAAACCGACATATTTAAAGTTGGGTAGCAACAAAAACTATTCTAAAATAAGCATAGAGAGTAGAGATCCATGTGATGAATATATCAAAAAAATATACATGGCTTTTGTGAGAACCCATGAAAATGTACGCTAGGAAAGTGCTACGATGGCATATTTTTGACATACATTTAGGCCTTTTTTAGTTAGGGGTGAAGTTATCTCTCGAGAAATAACTTACAGGGAGTTGAGAACTAATCTTGTTTGGTTGCTCAACTTGCTTGCAAGTTTTCTCCCAATTTACACTATAGGGTGAGAGATATCTCTCTCCCCTCCATATAGAGTTATCTTCTAGGAGTTATGGACACAATTGCCCCTTAGTAATGACATTTTTATTACCCATCTCTCTTTTGTTTGAAAACTATTTATGTCTTTAAAAATTTTCAACTACCGTGCAAGTTTAAAGTTGAACCAAATATGAAAATATTAACTCCGAGGAGATAACTACGAACTAACACTTTAAGTTAGTAAAAATGAACCAAACGTGGCCTTAGTGAAGGATTGTTGTAGTTCATGAGCTACACGTGGACATGTGTGTGCACACATTTTAATGCATAAGTCAAGAGATTACATTGGCTCTGTTTGGCAAGCACAAACTAACTTATCAGCTAGCTTATAATTTAGCTTATAAGTTAGTTAAGTAAAAAAAAGTTGTGTTTGGTTAGCAACTTTTTTTTTTAAATAAGCTAAATGATCCACTAAAATCTCAAACGCTAGATGGGGTAGTGTTTAGTTTCTCAAACGATAGATTATATTTATTTTCCAATATTACCCCTAATTTTGTTATTTTTACAAGTTAGCAACAACGCATAGTTTATATTTTATTCGTTAAAATATTATAGTCTATCAACAGTGTATTTACTTAAATGAAATTAACATACGTACTAATATTAGTACTTGCAAATAATGTAATATTTGTTAAACAGTATATTAATTATATCTTCGTTTAAGTATATTATACTAATATATTGGAGAAATCTCTGGTACCATATATATATATATATATACAAACTTTATATTTTATTCGTTTTTTAAACAATATAGTTATATTTTTTGATAAATTATACTGATATGTTAGTCTAAGTATTTATTTTTTTGGTAATGGTATAAATAATATATTTATTAATTTAAACATGTCGCCCTTTTATGTCATTTTACATTTATCAGCCACTCAATCAGCTAGTTTGTCCAAACGATTTTAATTGATAAGCTAGGTTATCAGCTATCAACTATCAGTTACTAGCTTTTCAACTATCAGATAGATTATCAGCTTTAAACTATATTATCCGCTATCAGCTAGATTATCAGCTGGCGTCACCAAACAAAGCCATTGACTACACACAATCATGCATATAAAGGTTTGGGCCTTTTTTTTTTCCAAGAAGATAGTAATGCATTCCAAATATCTAGCAAAAAATCTAGATGGGGATTATCCCAAATACAAGTTACTTGCTCCCTCTGAGCTCGCCCAGCCAGGGCATGGGCTTGAACACGAGACAAATAACAAAATTCAAATGGGTCTAGGTGCCTAACTAAGTATCTAATATCGAAAACAACTGGGTCAATTTCATAGCATTGGTTACAAGGATTGTTAATGGAATTGATGACCACCTTTGCATCAGAGAAGACCTTAGTGACCTCTAGGAAATCTAAGAAATGTTGAAGAGCACTTTTCACAGCCCAGCTTTCAGCTACTTCAACTGATGCAGAAACAATCATCACTATAGATTCAGCTTTGATTATCGAACCAGCTGAATTCTTGAGAACTCAACCAATACTTGTTTCCCCTGATTCTGGGCAGCGTGCTGCATTGACAAAAACTGCCACGCCTCCCCCGGTGCTAACTGGCTGGTGTTGTCTCTCTTCTCCCTTTGAGAGTTCGTTGAACGGATCCTGAAAATTCTTCACCCGAAGAGCAATTTTGTTAAGCATCGTCTCTGGGTCGTCTCGTGAACCTCTGAACACACCTTCATTCCTATTTTTCCATAATCTCTATATAACAATCCATTGAAGCATTTCCTCACCAACTCTTATTCTTTCTGTCATTAGTAGGAACTCCTCCCATGAGCTGAGAAAGTCTTTCCCTTGTAGGCAGCTGGTGCAAATACTCCAAGAGGTAGTAAACCAAAATGCTTTAGCAAAATCACATTGAAAGAGGAGATGGTCTGGGATTTCTTATTTATATTCATATATTGGGCTAGAAGGGTCATGAAAGATTCTTCGTTTCCGTAATGCTCTTCTCGTCGGTAGAATGTTATGAATGCATCTCCATAGGAAAAAAATGTATTTTCCTCGAAATCTTTAACTTCCATAAACTCTTCAATATCTTGATCATATTTCCATCAGAACTTGTATTTCCTGTCAAAGGCCCACCCCAGTGTCCATTTTCCCAATTCTCCACCTGAGCCCTTCCTTTATGATATCCCTTCCATCCAAACATCCCCTCCAAGCTCATGATGGTCTTGGCCTTAACTTTGCAAAAATAAACTCTCCCCTAGGGAAGTACTTGCTCTTTAGCAAATCAAACATCAGCCTACTCTCTCCTTTCATAAGACCTCAAACTTGCTTCGCCAAAAAACTGAGGTTAAACATTTCTATGTCTTCCCTTACAGCCTTGGATCTAGTCATTTTCTCCCATTTATACCAATGAGTTCCTTTCTCTTTCTTTGAGTTACCCCACCAAAATCTTGCCATCTTTTGAGCCAGAGCTTCTGTGGTACCCTTTTAGAAGTGGAAAAACTGCCATGTAATGATTAGGAATCACCTGTGCAACCGCGTTCAAGACCACTTCCTTCCCTGCTGGAGATAGCAACCTCTCTCTCCAAGTCAAAACTTTCTGAACCACTCGCTCAACAATTCCATCAAATTATTGCTTTCCCGTCAGTCCTTCAGTCAGTAAAATGCCCAGATATTTGCCCAATCCTCTCGTCGTAGGAATGCTCACATTCTCGCCAAGGTGTCGACTCAGAATTGGTGATTCATTTTTGCTAAAGTGGATTGATCTTTTACTTTCATTGATATGTTGCCCAGAAATGCTAGAATACACTTGCAAAATCTTCTTAATTGCTTCTATATTATGATTATTAGCCTTACAAAAGAGAAGGGCATCGTCATCAAATATGAGGTGAGAATTTGAAGTGGATGAATGGTTCAGCTTGAACCCTTGGAAGGCGCCTTCCCTTTCCCTTTTACAGAGAAGGAAAGGTAAGGCTTCCAAGTAGGGGTGGGCAGCGGTTTTCAAAAAATCGCCCAAACCGACCAAACCGCACGGTTTGGTTTGGTTTTGAAGCTCATGGTTTGGTCGCGGTTTGGAAAACGACCAAACCATAGATTCATGCGGTTTGTCGCGGTTTTCATTTTGAGAAAACCGCGGTTTAACCAAACCGAGGGCATTTTGATAAATACAAACCAAAAACCATAAAAATTAAAAAAAAAACCACAAATCTCACATCTTGGTAAATACAAACCAAACCGAGGGCATTTTGCTTGCTTGTTTTTTTCATTTTTTTGGCTTCTTTTTTTTTCATTTTTGCTTGTTTTTTTTTTTTTTTTTTGGCTTCTTTTTTTTTTTTTTTTTCCGAAAATAAATTGCATGAAAAAAACAGCGAAACCAAACCGACCAAAACCGCGCAAATCGCGGTTCGGTTTGGTGCGATTTTGGTGATCTGCGGTTTGGTTGCGGTTTGGAAAATCACCAAACCGTAGACCCTCGGTTTGGTCGCGGTTTGGTGGTTTTCCAAACCAAACCGCGGTTTGCCCACCCCTACTTCCAAGTATATGGCAAACAAAAAAATAGATATGGGTCCCCTGACAAATACTGTTAGTGGGATATATCTTCTTTGATAGTTCCCCATTAACAATGACTCTGTAAGAGACCGAGGAGATGCATTTGATGATCCATGACATCCACTTACTGGAGAAATCCATTCTTCTTAACATCTCCAAGACCAAAGGCCATTAGAGTTTATCATAGGCCTTAGAGATATCAAGTTTCAGGCTTGCATCAGACCTTATGCTCCCATTACTCGTCGAATAAAGGATCTCATCAGTCTCCATTTGAACGACCCCTCCAATATTCTTCCTCCATAGATGTACGTCCCAAACAATGTAGGTTTTTAAGCTTGGCCTGCAGTTTCTCCATTTCAATTGGTAACATGAGTTTTCTTTCTTTTCTGAGGATACTTGTCGTTAGTCTACTGGTCTTCTCCCCACTTATTGTCAAAGCAAAAGATATGATCACATGTCGTCTTCTCTCCGTGTCTAAAATGAATGATATATGATCAGAACCACTAACGCGCAAGTGAGAAACAACTGCCTATGACAAACTTATGAAGCCATTCCTGCTAAACCTCCCATTTTCTCCGCTTGTATCGTTATTGAATTAAAGTCCCCTAAAATCGCACTCGGTTCCCCAATCTGTGTAACTATTCCCCCAGTTTACTCAGTTGACTTCCCCTTTCCGTTTTGTTGTTGCTAAAGTTCATCCCAAGCATCCTCCAAGTAACCCCTGCAACAGATTGAAACTGAACTTCGATGAAAAAGGACCCGTATTTGGCAATCTGTATCATAGATGATGCATTCCAAAAGACAACCATACCACCTGCAACTCCCCTGGGAGTGAATGCTAGCACGCACTCAAAATCAAGTTGTCTCTTAACACTTTCAATAACCCTATCCTGATTATTTGTTTTGCTTAAAAGTACCACTGTAATGGAGTGGATTCGAACAAAATCCTTAATGGTCGCTTCTGTAAGAGCTCCCCCAATTCCCCTAAAGTTCCAAACCAAGATTTTCGTTATGGATGGAAACTTTAGGCCCCGTTTTGGCTGGTTGCCTCCACCTCTATTTCTCCTTGACCAATGTTCTAGCACTTCAGATTCAACTTCACATTCTCTTTTCCTTCTCCTTCCATTTGTTTCCCTTCTTCTTGAGATTAATGGCTATTGAGAGCCATGTTCTTGTTGAGGGGCCAGAGGGCTCCTTCCTCCTTCCCCGGCCTTGGCTTTTACAACCTTTCCTCAGCGAGTATGAGAATGGGAGGGAGGAGTTATATTTTTTAGAGAGGATTCTTATTTTTCTGGGGGCAGAATTGGGTAAAGGGAGTAGTGTGTGGGTCAGCTAGGTTGGTTGGGACATGAAGAATGAGTAAATTGGGTTGTCTGGCTCGATAAAAAAAAAAGCAGCTGAGGGTCTGGTTATGATTTTGATTAGATGTTTAGATGTTTGGCCCCAAAGAATCTGATCCATCTCTTGTTGGGTAAGATGGACTTAGGTTGAATTGCTAAGGAGATCTAATGTGGGCTTGCAAGAGCATAGGCTTATGGCTTTTTGAGTGACATAAGGTTGGTTTAGACAGTTTAGGATGGGCATGGGCTGTGTACGAATATGGGAATGGGTTTTATGTTTCGGGCTGGTTTGAGCATTGAAACTCAAAATGTTTTGGGGGATTAAAGTTTCCCTTTCCTTGTTTGATTTTGAAGTTGAATTTGAATCTCCCTCCATTTCGTCATCCCTAAATCCCTCATTAGGTAAGGCTTGTACTGCGTCCAATAAATGCTGGTCATTTCCTTGATCAGAGCTCGTATTAGGGGGTTGTGACCTAGCTTTTAATCCTTTGACAGCTATCAACTTCACAATTGAGATCTCATTGACAATCGTAATCGAGCAGCCTAGGGGTGGCACTTCTCCCTCTGGATTTAGAACTATGCCTCGAGATGACTTTACTTTGGACGATGAGGCTGGTCGGGGAATAGACTTTGTGACGGCCCCCAGTTCCCACAAACTGGGCCCCGCTTAGTCTAAGCCTGTATGGACCCTCGAGCCAACCTCTGCGAGGTCAATGCAGGCCTAGTCAACATTCTTTTCTATTATCTTCAAGTCATTTAACAATTATAAGGTGAGTTATTCAAATTTTGTAAGTCTTTCAATTTGAGCGAAAGCGATTTAACTTAAACAAATTTGATAACTCAAAATCAGTAAAGTAGGGACAACCTATAGCGTGGAACCTTGCATGTATGCAAAAAACATGTATATCAGGTAAGGAGACTGTAAATGAAATCTATATACATGTATCGTATATCTCTCAAACCGGTACCGCTGGCCTTGGGCTGATCGGCTATCGTGATCTGCAACGAAAGTGAATTCTCAATCAGTATATAGCTAATGATAGTAGTAGTATACAATACATCAAATAGCTCATATAGTCCAAATTTTAATTTTCCCAACTCTCCTCATTTCCGAACTAAGACTTTACATCAGGATCTTAGGGTTCCACTCTATGTTTCAACCATGTTCTAACTTTATTATTGATTTGTGTCTTGTGTTGGTTGTGGATTAATCAAAAGCTAGATTTAAAACCTTAGGCTCTGATACCATCTACAAATAAATACTTATATGGTTCAAACATCTCTAACATCACCTCTATATAACATAAACTCAGCGTGTTAGAGTTTCAATCCCATTTTTCAACAAAAACTCTCAAGACTTAGCTTAACATGATTGAAACTGAAAGAACAATTAAGATCTTACCTCAATTAATGATCACAAGCCTTTTAACACCTTCAAAAATCAACAAAACTTCTCACTTTCTCCTCCAAATTCTCGAATTTCTTTGTGTTTGTGTGAGAAAGTGTGGTCAAAACCCAAAATTTGGCCTTTTATACTTTTATTTTATCATCTCATCAAGTGTACATCCCTGGGAATATCTTATTACTACAAATTAAGCCATCCAACTACTTTTCTGACTTCAATGGCACACTCACATGTTGGTCTTTTCTTGTTTGACTTTCCTTTGGTCGGTGTTTCGCTCCTCGCGGGCTCGCACCGTGAGTCACGCCTTATTAGGTTTTTCGATTCGATTGACTATACTATAGTTTTCTCATTAATATTTTGTCATAAATATCTCGGTCATTTGTACAAATTACTATCTCAGACTCAGTATACCCATAACCTGCTCGCTCGGTACCCGTATCAACACGTTTTCTTAGGTGAACCTTGTCCGTAATTTCAACACGATAATGAACATAAATTGTAGCATCCCCTAACCTAATTAGTGCGATACCCAGCCTGAAACCCTAATTATGCCTTGGTACACCAGTTAGACTTAACTAGAGCTAGCAACCTCTCGTCAACACCTAATAAACACAACCTGTATATCTTGACAAAAGAAAAAAATTAAAACGAAATGCAACAAAAATTTAAAACTTTTTCAATAATTACAAGATATACAAAAAACTGGCATAGACCTTGGTATTAAAATTATATCATAACGCTGGTTATTACAAAACAATAATTCAATACGATATATGAACAACAGTGAATATCAATACATCGAGGAGAAGGTTGTAAACTCCTAATCTTCTCCGTTCCCGAGTCAGAGCGCATGTTGATAACCTGAAATGTTAATTTGGGGAATGAGCGTTCCAATTTGCTCAGTAAGTGATGCTCGTAAACCGATCAACTATCATCTAATATCAATGAATCAATGAATAATAATAATAATATGAATCTAAACATATCTATTCAGGCATTTGAAAATGATATAAATAATACATAACGGAATGCAAGTTGATCAGACAATTGCAACTATGCCCGTGACTTGTATTTTGATTTTCTTTTAAAACAGAGTTGTACACTCCCGTTATTAAGGACTACGATCCATAAAACTCACACATTAGCCAACGTGTGATTCTGTGGTGTATCCAAGCATAACGCAGCAACCGCTCTTAAATGGAAAGTAGCAATCGAGAAATGTCATGAACCTGAACGAAGGGTAAAGGTTTGCTATCCCAATACCACGGTCATCAATCCCAATACCACGGTCATCAACCTTAGTCGGAATTCCCTGTTGCACCCCTCTTCGATTTCATTTTATCATAAAACAGTTTAATAAATACAATCAAGTCACAGTACATTGCCCCAATTCCCAGTCTATAAACTACGTGCACTAAATATAACTATTTTACGATTTAATTGATAAGAGTGCAAGTCCCACTTACCTGTACTGAACATTCCTATCTTTATACCGACTTAAATAACTCCCGAAATCCTCCAATCTTTTCTCATCAATCACGAACCTAAATCACATCTTTTGATATCAATTTAAGTCCATTGTCCTAGGTTTAGAGCCCCTAAACCATACAAACACTGCGACCAAAGTACGCTCGAGAGCTATTTCCAGAAATAATCCTTTATAACACTTTCAAAGTGTTATCAACTAGCTAAGTTTCTAACCTTGAAAAAAATAATATTTGTCACGATGGCCAAAAAGGAACTTGTAGTACTCATGTCGGACTTTCCATAGACTTCAAGAACACTTGAATTAGATCATAAACGGAGGAGTTATGAATTTTCTAATATGGCTTGTCAACTAAGCAAAATTTATATATTTTGAGTTGAGAAAACTTCTCCAAATCAATATTTTCACAATTAAATCCTCCAATCTCGATAACAAACGTCAGTAAATCACTCAACGCCAAATTAAATATATTTTCATAGTCCGTGGACTCAAATTGGATCAAAACTAGTAATCAATTCATTTGAAATTCCAATGTAAATCAGTATCCACTATAAAAACATCTTCAAAATAGTTATCAACTGATTTGTATCAATTCAAATAACAAAAACCCTATCTCACAACTCTAGAATTTGTCCTAAATTGGTGCACATCGAACTAATACATCAATTCACAACAAATTCTACCAATTTCTATCAACATCGTGTAAGAGAAAACCTAAAATTACAAGATTTCCAATTGAATTGAGGAAAAACACCATGAATTGAGATTTTACCAAATTTCAGGCTGAATCCCTCATTTCCGCTATGACAACTTAGCTCTAACTGATTGTCTAGCAATGCTCTACTATTTTGCAAAAAGAAATTGAACGAAAATTAGATGTAGAGAGCGTTGTGTGCGAGAGATTGAGCAGAAAGGTTTAGGGTTTCAATGTATCAAAATGTTTTTGTTGAAATTGAAAATGAATTAATTTCTTTTTATTTATTAATTCTCAAAAATCCCTTTTTTTACGTGTTTTGACTCCTGATGATCGTTTTGAATCCCATTTTCACCAAATTGAGCCAAACTCTCAACAAAATAGTCCACCTTCATAAAACTTCCATAACAATGATCTAGTTCACACCAAAACCCAAAAAATCATAACTTTTTCCATGACATATAAAACTCTCAGAGATCAATTCTCTTATCATACTTAACTAATCTTGTACCAAATTAGACCTAATCTCAACCTCGATTATTATCAACTAGTATAAAACTCGAGGCAAGGACTTGTACAAACTTTGTTCTCATTTTACACTACCATAGAACCTGACTTGCACATAAACCAAGGCAAAGTCTTTACGTGATATTTAACACTTGATTTACGAGTTTTTGAGTAACTAATTATTTAATTATTCAAGCCAAACAAATACCATACATCACGTAAATCTACACACACTAATCGAGACCTATCAGGCTTAACCACGAGCCTAACTCGACTTAATTAGCAATCGAATTAACACTAATCACCTGCTTATAGATCTAGGATGTTACAATTCTCCCCAATTTAAGAGATTTCATTCGCAAAATTAAGAATCAGTCTAAACATCATCTTAAGCTTCAACAATAGGGAGAAAATTTTCTATTTATAAATCCAGATTACTTGCCCATTCATAGGTGAGATTTTTAAAATATTATAATCGTCCTTTGAAACTCCAATAACCTATGTTGTTTGTCTGTGCATCTCTTCGAACTCAATAATGTTGTAGCCAAGTGTTGATAAATCAATTCAAGCATCCATAATACCGTGTCTCCTACCTCTGTCCATCACACGAGTGAATGGAAAGTTCGACATTATTGTGTTTCTTACATCCGTCCAACACATAAGTGAACGGCAAGGTCAACAAGTATTGTGTCTCCTACCTCCATCCCACCCATTGATAAATGGCAAGGTCAATTATACAACACACTTAATGGTGCCATTTCGATACTAGCCTGAAACTTGCAGATTTCGTTAACTTGTAACTACAACCTATAGTACCTAACCTCATTCCATTCTTATTTTCTAAAGTTGTAGTCATCTATCATCAAATCTGTCATATCTTCTCTATGTAACTCTCTACTACCTCATTTTTCATAATACTTGTATCTCCAATCCTTATCTTGTACCCCCATGGTATGATAAGAGTGGGCATACAATATTTTAAACTATTTTATTTTGCTACTCATCATATTACCATGATTATAAAAGAAAACTCACACAAAGATGTCTATTCTTTCAGTGGTTAAACACAATGAGACACAAGTTCAAATCATATTCTTTAGGGCAAGGATTAGCAGCTAAATTTCTTTGTCAACACAAAGGAAAATAAACTATACCGAGATTGAGAATGGTTTCAACTGTATCAATAACTTCTTCCATGACTAGGAGCAAGTCTTGGATCTCTATCCAGAAAACTTAAATCCCACACCATCTCATATCTCTTATGCAAATATTTTGCTCAGTTCGTCCAAGAATAATACATATTCTCATTGACAAAAACTTGCATACTTGATCAATATATTAACTACAACTTTCACTATCATTATGTTGACTCCAAAACCTGATTAATTCCATTACATAACCTACAGTTATGTTTTATTTCTACAATTAGGTATAGTCAAGAACTTACTTAACCCTTCTGGTGCTTATTATTCAATTTTAACTTACTGAATAACTCTCCTATCTCTTTATGAATTGAACAACATATCTCATTACCTCAGACAATCCATAATCTTCTTATATACCTCAATACGATATGGCTTTGCCTGTATAACCAGTATAAAGAGATCTATGAGATCATCCAAGTTATTCTTGTCTAAAATCTTTTCTAAACTAGGATATCATCTCATAATCTAATGTGTCGAACACAATTTCATTAAACAGTCTAATTTGGATATTAACCATTAATAGCCAAATCCTGTTATATTAAGTAGGTCTAATTAAACTTCTTAATCATCCTATCACCCATTTATTCAAACACTTGGTTCAGCTCCAATCTGAACTTTAAAGAAGAAGTATGTAATATGAATTCCAATAGCTCAGCTGATGATGTGGCGACAAGCTTTATAAATCATCATCCTTATTAGACATCTCTTTCAACAGATAGTATTAAGAAGTTCATATTATAACTACACCTCATGTTCTTTACTCTATTCAAAGTATTGATAGCATCAATTACTTTGTGTGAGTGATTTCTCAGAGTGAATTCATTATATGCAAGAATTTCTTTCACTCGGATAACTATACTCTTCAAACTCTCATAGATTGAAAATTTCCAAATCAAATTGCACCAACTTTCTAGTTTTCATACTTCTCATATGCTTTCTAGTGTTTCCTCTAAGATTCTCTAATCTAAGAATAACTAAAAGACTCTCTGAACCCTTTCACTTAAGTATATCTGCATTTCAAACCCTACGATGAATGAATGAACTTGCACAATCTATTCAACTGAATGAATTCACAAATAAGTTGGGATCTACACCTATATCCTATAACCTAAGTCTCAGCTCTAGGATTTTTCTTTGGAATTCATTTCATTTATTATTTGAAATACATCTCAAACTTTTTACTTTACGAGGAATGCCTTAAATTGTTTGGTACTACTACCAACACAATTTTTTCTAACTATGGTTCTTCTCAAACTTTCATGAATTATATAACAGTATAAACTACAATTTCTTGCCTCATTTGGTCGACACATAACTACCTGGATAAAGATATTAGGATAAATCTATAACTTTTCTCTAATCCAGGTATAGTTAAACAATTATTGTAGTTAATTCACATTTCAATTTTTCCTTAGGGCATCCTTGTGTCATTTATGACTCTGCTCAATTTCATTTTTGGGTCAATTGAATATACAACATAACGATACTACAAATATTTGTAAACCTTGTTTGTATCATTCAATCATTCCAAGATAACACTATATCTTAACTCAGTGTTAAATGTCGGACAATTCTCCAATTGTCTCAAACTAGTCAAATACATTCACTTACAATTTTCATTCAATACATATTCGAGTGATTTACATTTGAGGCTTAGTATTTGCATTTACAATCTTTGGTATGAACCAATTTATCATCAAAGTTGACATAACTTTGCGATATTGCTTGTGTCTTTGCTAAGGCTTCAACTTTTTTATATTATCATTAATAACACAATGATAACTTTATTCCAATATAATCCAAAAACTCTATTTCTTTATTCATTTATGAACATAGCATGAGCTTTACTGAGTGTGAACGGTCTCTACCATGATTTCTAACACGATCAAGCCATTGCCTAATTTCATTTTCACATACTCCTAATTTTGATCTTAATTTAATGAAAAACAGATCTTAACTAACATTTGAGAACAACTGGTTTCATGTGATTGACTAAAATGAGTTGTCAACTCTAGGCAATGAATATTCATTCTTGACTTAATTTAAATTAGTTCATCACTTGAGTTGAGTTATCTAACTCATACAATTCTCCTAGTACATCAAGTTCAAGGGAATTGATCATTGCTTGACATTTTAAATCAAGTAATTAATGAATTTCATTTCAAATTGTGCCAAAATTCTAAAAGAATATGATAAATAGACTTCTTGAAACTTTTGCAATCACAATTTCCCTTCATCAAGCTTAAATTCTCATAAAGAAACTACTACAATTCTAAAACAAGTTCAAACCCTTGAATTTTGAGTGACATCTTCATTTCTATGAATCATTCTTTGTAAAATTTAAAAATTTACCAATTTTTTTAAGAGTAACAGTTAATACCAATCTTTTGATATCCTACTCACCTATTCATTCCAAGTATGGCAAAGTATTCCTTGGATTCTCCAAATCTTCAAATTCATTGACAACTCATTCTCCCCAATTTAGACTATTCAAGTCTAACAGATCTGTAACGACTCTAAAATCTAACTCGTGCCACGTGTCATTTTAGGTTGTACGTGAGACCATTTACCGTGATACGCATGTCCGGTTCTCAATCGTCGATAGCGAGGTGTGTTATTTTTATCTAGTATTTGTATTATGTATTTTATTACTTGTGTGAGTTTTCCAAATGTGTTAGGACGTGTATGTTGAACACGTTTGAGTTTCAGATTGAGTTTTCTATGGGAAATGTGCAAAATGAGTACCGGGCGAATAGGAAATGGGTAAATGGGTATCCGGGGGATTATTCTTAATAAAACACTGACAAAATGCAATTAAATATGATAATTAATCAATATGCGATCATGTCGCAATCGATTGTATTGTTATTTGCACATGACAGTGTGAGTTGTGTTGCAGGCCGGGTTCGGGAATGCCGGTGAAAACCAAAATTTGTATTGAAATAAGATAACACCAAGAGACTAAGCCAACATTGAGTCACTCAACTAAGTCATAATAGTTGTTGGATGGCTTGGTTTGAGACCATGAGATGATCCTTATGATATGAGGTAGATGAAAATGAAGGTATAAAAAGGGGTTTTTAGTGATTGTTACCATATTTTCTCTCTCCTCTCATACTCAATTTTGAAATTTGGAAAGCAAGCTAGGGTTTTGGAGATTTCAAGTGGTGATCAAGGCTAGGGGATTGACCAACGACGCGAACGGGGGTGAGATCTCTGCTCTTTGTTCGATTATCGTCGTTTTAGTCATTTTCATCGAGATTTTTTGAGCAATATTTTAGGTTCTATTTTTCTGGGTTTTGGTATTGGTTTAAAGGTATTGGAATGATCAATTAAGTAATATATGCATTGGTTGCTATGGTGTTTGAGAAATTTATTTATGTGGAAGCATTTAAAGTATGCCAAAGTGTATCTGAAATACATAAGCAATATAATAAAACAAAATATCAAAAGACCTACAATGTCGAAAGTAGAATCGTGTCGGCGACTTAAAGGTAATAATCAATCTTTTCCTTGCCAAGCCTACTGGTCGACGACTCTGCACCCACCGTTATAAAAAGGATGATGAGTACAAGATTATAACAGTAATCCTCGATGATATGTTTATTTCGCATTTCCAAATATTCTAATGGTATTTAAAAACATATAAATAAGGAATATTGAAAAACTAACAATATGCTAGTAAATGCCAGAGTTAAATAATTGAGGCTAACACTAGGCTAAGTAGTAGTGATTTAGGTCCAGTCAGTCGTGAGCCGCGTCACACCAACTCAATAATCAACAATATCACAAAGGACTCTCACCAAAGTGTCGCTAGGGACTCTAACCCCAGTATGTAAACTACCTCAGCGACTCTAATCCCGAGTGTCATACAATGTCAGGTAACACGTGTCAATATCCCCAGGGACTCTAACCCCATGAGTTGCACATACCTCGATTGAGTAAGGGACCTAGATGCTACAACTACTTTACATACATTCAAGATGACTCAAATATGGAGTAAACAAGGCATATGATAAGTTAAAGGCCTAAGCAAAGGAGTAAAAATCCATCAATTCATTCATCATTGTATCTACACTAATAACATGCTATTAATCAATCCAATTACTATTTAGAACAACAAGGAAAAGCATGGCGTAGGAATAGAATCAACGAACAACAATAAGGCAAGATATCATGACAAGGTAACTCAAGAAATGAGTAGGAATCAAACATAAATTCATGACTGTTGGGAAATGTGCCCTAGGTCAATCCATTAACAGTCTTTATGAATACATTTTTAGTTAATAAAATAGAGGATTTCATTTGCTGTTTATTATAATTGATTTGCATGTTTACATTATAATAAGATCCATGGGTATTTATAGAAATATCCTAAATGTCCCTAGTCGATTATTATACTGGGAACTATAATGAATTAAGACTAGTGTGAGTCTTGATTGATGATCATACAATGATCATACGTATAGGAATACGAATCAAGATCATGAGTACTTGTTAGGGAACAAAGTACTGGACCGACCCGCTATGAGAACATCACATGGATTAAGTCATAGTTGTTTCTCATGATAGGTATATTTTTCAGTCCTTTGACTTGAGATTACCAGAGACTTCAACATTAGGAATACAGTGATTTGACGCAATCAAACGTTGACTTTAACCGGATGATTATAAAGGTTGTGATTGGTTACTGTGTGAATAATGTAGTGAAGTTGTGTAATCGAGATATAATTTGTCCCTCTTATATAAAGAGAGATATCTAGTGGATCCCTCGATGTGTTAGACTGTTAAAAGGCCTAGTCTAAGTGAATTGATATTGATCAATGTCACTTGGATGTTTTCAGTTTACCTAGAGATCGAGACTAGTACGATTGAACATGTTGGATGACAATACCATGCCTTATGTTTGATCAAAAGGATATCGCGTGACAAAAGGATGTTATATACACTATTGATTAGGTTGTATCGATTTGATATTCGTACAACTTGGGTAGTCATAATGTCTTGCTAGAGGCGCTTATGACTTGTATACCAAAATGTGTTTTGGTACACCGCCAACGTTGTATGAGCCTATTGGGTCGCACACTGAGAATGGTTTTGCGAGATTTTAAAATGATTTGGAAGAATGAATTTTATATGATAAAATTCATGACAGAAACGTCTTTGTATTGTATTACACTTATACTTCTTTAAGTAGGGGTATATATGTAATTTGCTTAACCGTCTATATACAAGGGTTGTATAAATAGACGCCTTGAGTCAGAATACATAGTTGAGGACGAAAAATTAAAAGGGCCATTAACTCTATTTTCGTTTTAGAAACAAAAAGGGTTTTTGGTATGTTCTGAATTGTTTTGGAGAAAAAAAAAAGGGTTTGGTTTTCTCTCAAAGCTAGCACTTTGAATCTCGGTCGCCGTTCGTGTGTGGACATCTAGTAGAGGGCGTTCGTCGTTGGCAGCGCCTTAGAGATCGATTAACCTTCAGAAAGGAACGTTGCGACTAAGGTATGCTAGTAAATGCCAGAGTTAAATAATTGAGGCTAACACTAGGCTAAGTAGTAGTGATTTAGGTCCAGTCAGTCGTGAGCCGCGTCACACCAACTCAATAATCAACAATATCACAAAGGACTCTCACCAAAGTGTCGCTAGGGACTCTAACCCCAGTATGTAAACTACCTCAGCGACTCTAATCCCGAGTGTCATACAATGTCAGGTAACACGTGTCAATATCCCCAGGGACTCTAACCCCATGAGTTGCACATACCTCGATTGAGTAAGGGACCTAGATGCTACAACTACTTTACATACATTCAAGATGACTCAAATATGGAGTAAACAAGGCATATGATAAGTTAAAGGCCTAAGCAAAGGAGTAAAAATCCATCAATTCATTCATCATTGTATCTACACTAATAACATGCTATTAATCAATCCAATTACTATTTAGAACAACAAGGAAAAGCATGGCGTAGGAATAGAATCAACGAACAACAATAAGGCAAGATATCATGACAAGGTAACTCAAGAAATGAGTAGGAATCAAACATAAATTCATGACATCATAATACAATCAACATATAGTCAAAAGACTATGAAATAGCAGTGAATAATGGGAATGAAATTGTGACAGCCCCTCCCTTAATCTACTTCCTTGATAAGTCAATGCCCCTCTTGGTCATTTCACATTTTATTGATTTTTAATATATATATATATTTATATATATTTAAATTACATAAATAAGCATAAACATATATATTTGCCAATACTTTCGCGCCTACAAATCCGTCATGCGCGCCAACGAGCGTACTCGGGCATGCACACTATCGTATAACCCACGCGTGTTGACCACGACACCACGTGTCACTAGGTGCTGACCAATTTACTATTTTTCTCAACTTTATTTTGTTTTTATCTATGTAAACTCATTCTCAGCTCGCATGCAACTCGAGGCGGGTCCCCGCTCTCGTTTCGACATCTACACTGTACGAACTGACTTAGTAAGTCTACACACTACATAACACTAGGCATGCAATAAATATAAAAATATCACATACCTCGGCCACATGCCTCGGTCAGCGTGTGTATCATGATGTGGGTCCCACATGACGGGTCAGTGATCCTGATTAAGGAAATCAAAATGGGGTTAGAGTTTTAGGTCGTGACAAATATTCCCAACAAAATGAAAATTTCATATTCGAAATTAAGTTCAAGTTAGGGTTATACCTGACTCGAAGAGGTACGGGAATCTATCTCTCATGTAGTCCTCCCTCTCCCAAGTGAGTTTCGTATCGTCGTGGAACTACCACTTGACGAGCACCTTGGGAATGGACTTGCTCCTCAACTGTTGTACCTTTCAATATAGGATATGAATTGACTGCTCCTCGTATGAGATGTCCTCGCTAAGGTCAATTTGACTCATGTAAACTTTTGGTCACACTACGCTAATCGAAGCAACAAAATGTGGAACACTGGAGGAACACTTGACATCTGTGGAGGCAACTTAAGCTCCTATGCCACTTTCCTGACCCGTTTCTTAACCATGAAAGGCCTGATGTACCTCGGTGCAAGTTTGCGTTTTACCCCAAATCTCTGAAGAACCTTTTGGGGGGAAACCTTTAAATAGACAAACGCTCCCTCGGAATATGTGAGACCACCGCGATACTTGTCTGCATATCTCTTTTGTCTTTTCTAGGCTCCTCTGAGTCTCTGACGGACTAGCTTGACTTTCTCTATGTGGGCAACAACAATCTTAGGCCCCACAATCTCCCGATCCTCTGGCTTAGCCCAACATGACGGCGAGCGGCACGGTCTGCCATACAAAGCCTCAAAAAACACCATCTCAATGCTAGCCTGATAACTGTTGTTGTAAGCGAACTCAAACAATGGTAGGTACTTTGCCCAAGATTCGCCAAACTCCAACACACACGCCCGTAACATGTCCTCAAGGACTTGAATTAATCTCTTAGTCTGCCCGTCGGTCTAAGGGTGGAAATCTGTACTGAACTGTAGGCGCGTACTGTATTGCTCCTGCATACTCTGCCACATCCTGGACGTATACGTAGCATCTCGGTCTGACGTGATCATTAATGGTACTTCATGTAGCTTGATAATCTCTCTCTCGAACAGCATGCTCAGCTGGTCAAACGTGTAGTGCGACGCCACTGGTAGGAAATGGGCAGACTTCGTCAATTTGTCAACTATCACCCAAATTAAATCATGTCTCTTCGCAGTCCTCAGTAATCCTCTAACAAAATCCATAGATATGTCTTCCCACTTCTATCGAGGAATGGGAAGTGGTTGTAGTAGTCCTCCGGGTCTGTGATGCTTGGACTTCACCTGCTGACAAATACCACAGTTCCTGATGAACTCAGACATGTCTGCCTTTTTCCCAGGCCACCAGAAATGTCTCCTCATATCATAGTACATCTTAGTCCTACCTGGATGCACGGTTAATCTGGAATGGTGCGCCTCCTGAAGTATCTCATCTATCAGCTCCAGTACCTCTGGTATCCATAACCTGCCTCGGTATCTTAGACACTGATCTGTCGTCTCTGCCCAGTCTATACAGTATGCACTTTGCGCTAACTCGCTAAATCTCGAGTATAACCGGTCGGTCCTTTGACCCTTTAACGTTCTCTGTGTAGACATGGTCTATAGCCTCATCTGTGCGCAAATCATCACCTGGGTATCGTTAGGAACCTCTGTCTGACATGATGTCGTTGCTGCCTCGCGTAAACTGTACTCATGTATCATGTGACATCTCACAGCCTCGGCGTCTCTGGTCGGTCTCCTACTCAGCACATCCATGACTACGTTCGCTTTTCCTAGATGATATTCCAAGGAAAAGTTGTAGTCCTTCAAGAATTTCAGCCATCTGTGTTGTCTCATATTCAACTCCTTCTATGTGAAGAGATATTTTAGAATCTTGTGGTCAGTGAAGAGTATGAATCTCTTTTCATACAAAAGGTGTCTCCAAGTCTTCAGCGCAAATACAACTGTTGCCAACTCCAGATCGTGTGTGGGATAGTTCTTCTTGCGTACCTTCAACTGCCTCGATGCGTATGCAACAACCCTTGTGCTCTGCATTAACATGCAACCTAGACCCGTGTAAGAAGCATTTGTGTAAAGTAGGAATCCCTACCCAGACTCTAGCAGTACTAACATTGGCGCGGTCGTTAATGATCTCTTCAACTGAGTAAATGTGGCCTCACACTTCTCAGTCAACTTATAAGGAACGTCCTTCTATATCAGCCTTGTAATCGGTGAAGCGATATTTGGGAAATCCTTCATGAACTTGCAGTAATATCTGGTTAACCCCATAAAACTCTTAATCTCCAGTACTGATGTCAGTGCCGGCCAATCCATAATCGCCTAAATTTTGGATGGATCCACTACAATGTCTGCTGCTCTGACAACATGCCCCAAGAACTTAACCTCTGCAAACCAGAACTCACACTTACTAAACTTGGCAAAAATTCGGTGCTCCTTTAAAGTATGCAATGTCTCTCTGAGGTGCCGCTCGTGATCCTTTCGTGTCCTCGAGCATATCAAGATGCATCAATGAAGACTATCATGAAGTGGTCAAGATATGGTCTAAGTACTTGGTGCATCAAATCCATAAATACGACGGGAGCGTTGGTCAGCCTGAATGGCATGATCGTGAACTGGTAGCGCTCGTATTTGGTACTGAACGTTGTCTTGGATCTATCCTCAACCCTGATTTTAAGCTGATGATACCCCAATCTCAGGTCTATCTTGGAGAAACACTACGCTCCTCTCAGCTGATTAAACAAATCGTCAATCCGCGGTAGTGGGTACTTTTTTCTGACTGTCATTCTGTTCAGCTGCCTATAATCGATACATAACCTTAGACTGTTGTCCTTTTTCTTCACAAATAGGATGGGCGCTCCCCACGGTGACATTGAAGGTGTCACGAATCCTTTGTCTCCCAAATCCTTAAGCTGAGTCCTCAATTCCTCTAATTCCCTCGGAGCCATGTGGTACAACTGTATCGCGATCGGTCTGGTACCCGGTACGAGCTCGATAATGAAGTCTACCTCTCGTGGTGGTGGTAATCCAGATAAATCCTCCGGGAAGACATCTGGGAAGTCTCGAACAATCGATATCTCCTCTAGTCTGGGTCCCTGACTCTCTGCCACTGTGTATAAAGCTACTAGAGTCTCCATTTCCTCACTGGATGTATATCAACCTCTCGTGGTGTTGAGTCTTGGTGTACTACCTCGATGAACAAATATCGGTCGGCCGAGAATCTCGAATACAACTGACTTATTGAAACAGTCAATGTGCGCATGATAGGCTGACAACCAATCTATCCCAAGTAGTACGTCGAAGTCTAACATCTCGAGTACTTTGAAGTCTGTAGGTAACTCTACCCCACCTATCTCCACCAGACATCTCTCAACTAGACTATGAGGGTAAACCCTATCCCTGGCTACGGTGCTTAAAATCAGGTGTTACCCTAAGCCTAACAGGTGTCAAACCTAGTATGCCTACCATGCGACCAACAATAAAAGACATTTTAGAGCCAAAATCAAATAAGACATAAGAATTTTTGCCAGCGATAGAAATCATACCCTTAATAAGACTGCTAGTCGCTCTAGCATCTGGTTGCGCGACCATGTGAGCTCTCTCTACTGTGGGAGATGTGATATTGGTTGTGTGCACTCCTTGGACATGTGTCCCACCTGACCACATCTCCAACAAGTGACCTGACGACAATTTCCTGCCTGCCGTGTCTGTCCTTGTGGCTGCTGCTGACCCTGTCATGGTACATCCCCGCCTTTGCCTCTATCTCGGCCACCCTGATGCTGTTGTTGTCTAGGTGCCGGTGGAACGGGTAAAGCCTGTCTGGTGGGAGGTGGCAACAGAGCTCTGCAGTAAGCTTGTGTCGATGCACGGTACGGTGTGTAGGGCACTGCTGAAATAGGAGCAAATCTCTGTGGACCTTTATCTCCTCTCATGTGTCCCTTACCCATACGTCTCTGATCGTAATCCAAATCCTTAGCGTAACCCTCTGCTACTCTTTCTTCCTTTCTACCTAACTCATACGTCTACTGGGCGAGTGATCTCTTATATATCTCCTGCAAAGTGCGGCCCTGGTGCCAATAACATATCTCGCAAGATCTGGCCTCACTTCGTCCCTAAAGTAGAATGCGTCATCTGCATCATCCTTCACCAAGTCTCCCACGAACTGTCTCATGTAACCGTAGCGATCGAGGTACTCCATCATGGATTCCCCCTCAGTTTGTCTCAAACTCATGAATTTCTTCTTCAACCTCTATAACATGGAATCTGGGAAGTATTGCTTGTAGAACTCCACCTTGAAATCTGCCCAGGCAGTGAAGCTGCCTCTACTCGCCACTGTGGTCCTCCACCATACATCTGCACCCTTGTCCAGGGTGTAGTATGAAAGAACTGGTTGCAACCTGTCCTCAATGTTCAATAGTAGATGTAGCTTCTCCTGCGACAAAACATGCCAGCCTGAGTCTAATGAACTCTTTCACTAGCTTGGCGTCCTTCGACAAGCCAATGGTATCAGAAATAGTGGGTGTGGGTGTGTCTACAACTGCCTCTGCTGCAAGTACGGTGACTATCGTTAGAGCTGGTGGATGAGGTGTCGTAAGCTCTGGTGGAGGTACTGGTGCTTGTGCCTCTACGGTAGTAGTACTGGCTGGTGCATGAGTCTTTGTGCTCGAGGGTGCCGTAGTGGTAGTAGCGGTGGTGGCGGGAGCGGTCGATGTAGTGTGTGAACTTACAACGTGTGCATCACAATGTAGGTCCCACGTGACGGGTTGGTGATCCTGATTAAGGAAATCAAAACGGGGCGAGATTTGGGCCGTGACAAAAATGAAATATAAAGTATCCTTGGGTATACTCACAAGTTCATGCAAATTCCCTAGCTAATCCGGCCTCTTAGCACTCCGACTCGCGCACTCGGAGTACTGGAACAATTCCCTATGTTTCTGGTATGTTTAAGTATGTTTTAGAGTGTGTTAAGGTCAATGGTTTGGGTTATGGATTGTGTTAAGTGTTGCAGGAAAATAAGGGAAGTTACAGAAATTCTACTGCCCAGAACACTCAGCGTGCTGGCTAGAATGTCTAGTGCAGTGAGTGAAGTAACCTAGAAATCTATAACAGATTTCTGGGTTGCTGTGACTTAGGAATTCCTCTCTATCATCCTCTAGACTCTTGTTCGCCTCCACCAAGGGTCTAGAACATCCCCCAAACATCAAACAAGGCAAACATTTCAATATTATACATGCATTCATCAAATTATATCAAGATCCATGCATTCATTTTATCAAACACTTGAAAAACACAAAAGTTTCAAAACAACACAATTTACTCAAAACAAAACTATTTTTAAAAGTTTTTCATAGTAAGTTTATCAGAAAAACACAAGGGTTTCAGAAATGATATTTGATTTTGTAAATGAAGACACTTAAAGCACTGAATTTCAGAAATCAAGTTCATAAGAAAAAACCCAACTTTTGGCCAAGAAACTTGAAATTAAAAAATTAGGCTTAAGGACACAATTTGGGTGTTTAAATTCGTCAAACATGGTTTATATGGCTCCCCCAAAGCTCTAAATCCAAAAGCCCTTTGAAATAGACACAATATCCATGAAATTGAGTTCATGGAAGTGTTGAAAAGAAGCATACCTAGGTTAATGCTTGTGCCTAGCTTAAGATATGTCCTCGCTCCTCACTGTTGTACATTTCGATCCAAGATCTGAATAGGTTGTTCCTCATAAGATATGTCCTCGCTCAGGTCAACAATCGGTCGTATGCCTGCCTTCGACTCAGTCAGTTTAAGCATCAAAATTGGAAGACTGGATGAACCCCTGGCATTTGTGAAGGCAACTTGAGCTCGTATGCGACTTTCTCAACTCGTTTCTTAATCATGAAAGGCCTGATGAACCTTGGTGCAAGCTTGTTTTTAACCTCAAATCTCTGAAGACCCTTCCGAAAGGAAACCTTTAAGTAGACAAAGGCTACCTCGGAGTAGGCAAGATCACTATAATACTTATCAGCATAATTCTTTTGTTTCTCATGTGCACCTCTGAGTCTCTGATGGATCAGCTTGACCTTCTCCATGTGGTCAACAACAATCTTAGGCCCTACAATCTCCCAATCCTCTAGCTTAGCCGAACACGATGGTGAGCGACACAGACTGCCATACAAAGCATTAAACGACGCCATTTCAATACTAGCCTGATAATTGTTGTTGTAAGGGAACTCACTCAATGGTAGGTATTCCTCCCAAGATCTGCCAAATTTTATGACGCAAGCCCGCAACATATCCACGAGAACCTGAATCAACCTCGCAGTCTGCCCATTGGTCTGAGGATGGAAAGTTGTGCTAAATTGTAGGTGCGTACCATACTGCTCCAGGACGTATCTGTTGCATCTTTGTCTGTCGTGATTGTCAATGGTACTCCGTGCAGCCTGATAATCTCTCTCAAATAGTACGCTCAACTAATTGAATGTGTAGTATGAGGCTAATGGTAGGAAATGAGCTGACTTAGTCAGTTTGTCAACTATCACCCAGATCGAGTCATGTCTCCTAGTGGTCCTCGGCAGTCCTTTGACAAAATCCATAGAGATTGTGACGTCCCCAAATTACCCAATGCATTTGGGAATGCTCGACCTAGACTCGTACAGATCCCCGAGTCAGCACTCGGTGATCTGGTGAGCCTAGTCAGCCTCAAATTATCAAATTACAAGTTTTATGAAAGAGTTATTGCAAGTATAACACAATGAAAGAAAATTTAAACTAGACAAGTATTAGAAAACAACTCAGTCAAATGAAAATAAGAAATCTATATACGTGATATCAAATAACCTATAATCCCAAGTTCAAACCAAACATGATATATATATATATATATAAAGAAATCAACATACAAGAAGAAATCAACCATAACCTAGGCTAAGATGCTCGAATCCAACCACAAATCCTCACAAAAGTCTCATAAGCAGGGTTCCTTACCCTTCGAATGCTCTGGTAAATCTGCACCCACCATCACAAACTAGACGGTGAGCAACTGAGAGAAAATCGAAACTAATGCCAGAAGAACTTCACAGTAATTCATGAATATCAAATAAAACAGTCTAAATATCATGCAGAAATTGAAAGACATGAAATATAACAAGACCAAGGTGCATGATAAACAGACTATCATATATCAATTGAAAACATGCATGTTATGAGAAAACAAACGAGGCGGTAAGTGATCAAAATCAAGCATACGGAAAGAGGACATAAGCTCTTCCTGGGCAATGTCGCAACACTAGCACAATATCAGAGGGGCACAGGCCTCCTAGCATACGGAAAGAGGACGCTGGCTCTTCCCAAGCAATGTCTCGACACTAGTGCAGCTTGATAAAAAGGGGACACAGGCCTCAAAACCCCGTCAACACACTCACGCCAAGAACACACATACCAAGAAATAAAAAGGATAGAAATGCCAACAATGGATATAAACAACTATAGCAATAAACGATAATGAATTACATGAGATTTCCTTACTGGTTTACTAACACACACAGGCACGTAGGCGAATGTACTTACCTGCCTAACGTAACTCGCGAATAACCACTCTCGCGAATCCTAACGTGTATCCCCGAGTTTCTCACTACCTAGCAAGGTTGGAAACTCTAATTAATAGGTCGAGTCATTAACTAACCTAATTTGAAACCTTAGTATTTTCCCAACGTTTTAAATGACTCGAACAACTCAACAATTCAATAGAAAAATGAATACTCTCTCTCGGGTTTGAAAACCATAATGTATGTAAGCCTAATCGCACATCTTAGCCTTGACTTAGTCATAAATAGGTCACGCCATAGCCTCGAGAACCGGCAGTGTGACTGTAACAACCCCAAATTTTTTAACTGACTTATGTTGCATTTGTCAGAATTGTGACCCGGCTACGTGAATGCTGGACAGTATTTCGAACTTCGGGAGTCGACACCGAAGTGATTTTATGATTCTTTGATTGTGTGTATTAGTATTTTAGTATTTTACGCGTTTCGATCCGGTTGGGCGATATTTAATTGAGTGAGGTTTCGACTAGTTAAACGGGGGAGAAAAACAAGTAAAACATACAAATAAATGAATTTTTAATTAATTTAATTAATTAGTTGGCGAGACAAGGCGAGACTACATGCGTTACGAGAGTCGAAACAAGGAAAAACGGACCGAGGAACGTCGTTTGAACGTGGGAGTTGGTTAAATATGTAACATACGGACTATAAAATAAAAAAATTTATTATTTAAGGGTAACTTCCCCAAACTTCCTCAATCACGCTAACGTCTATAACGTTACTAATTATTTTTGAGAAATATAATCTCTATTTATAACGTTAGATAATTGAGGGAGGGAGTTAGATAATTGAGAAATATAACGTTAACAATTTAAAAGTCAACACTATTTAAGACAAGAAACTAACATTTTCATATCAGATCCGGCCATCAGACCTCATTATCGCTTACGCGTGGATGTCTTCTACAATAATATGCGAGAGACATGTATGTGAAAATTGAATCATTGAGATTGAAGTATCTAAAAGACTACAAAAAGACTCTTCGATCTGAACTATACCAAGGTTTGCAAGATGCAACAAATGTTGGAGAAGCATGTGTAGATAGAGTAAAAGAATTATTCTTCCATCATCATATAATGGGAGCCTTATAGGTATGTACAACCGCTACCAAGATGCAATGGAAATTGTTAGAAGGTAGCGAGAAACTCGGGGATACGCGTTAGGAACGTGAGAGTGTCTACGGGTTGCAATTAGTCAGGTAAGTACATTTGCCTTAAAAAGCATTTGTATGTTTGTAAGCCAGTAAGAAAATGTCATGTGATTCATTATCATTTATTCAGATCTTGTTATTCTCTATTATTGGTATTCCATTCCATTTCTTGTTGTGTGTTTCCGGCGTAAGTGTTTCGTCTCAAAAGTACTAGGACCCGCACTGAGGGATAAAACGTGGGCACTCGTGGCCACGAGTGTGTGACCACCCTTAGTGACCGTGTGACACCGAGTACTTGGGTGGATGGGTTCGAGTCCCTTTCCAGGTCATAGCCGTGCCTTCGCTTGTGTCGATGCCCGGAAGACCTCGCGAGGTCTTCGCCGTTATGTTATGATTTAGACCACTTATGAGCCTCTTTTGATTCCTTGGAACACACTTGACTTTCGATTGATATCTATTAGTCTCGTTTATCATGCATCTTGTTTATTTAAATTCTGTCATTTTTATTACCGCATGATATTTAGATCGCTTTACTTGTATTATCATGAATTACTCATTATCTTTTTCGCATTACATTCGATTTTATTCAGTTACTCACCGTCTAGTTTATGACGGTGGGTGCAGATAGGGCGGAGAGCAGCAAGGGCAAGGGACCCTGCTTAGGGGATCTATTGTGAGGATTAGCGGCTGGATTTGGAGACTATTTTATAGGTTTTTCTTATGTTTTGCTTTTATGTATATCGTTTTATATATATATGCTTAGGGATATTTGAACTTGGTATTTTGATGAGATTGGTATCATGTAACTTTGCATTTCGAATTGTACATGAATACCCGGGGTTTTCCACACTTATAGAATTCCTCTACTTCCTTTGATTGAGTTATTTCCCCTTTATTATAATTATTTTAGTCTTCCGCTGTTTACTGATGCAATAACTCTTTCATAAATTACTAATTTGATTAAATTGAAGGCTGACTAGGCTCGTCAGGTTGCCGAGTGATGACTCGAGGCTTGTATGGGTCTAGGCCGGGCGTACCCAATTGCGTGGGGAAATTGGGGCCGTCACAGTTGGTATCAGAGCATAGGCTTTAGAATCTTAGGGACAGAGTGTAGAGTTTTCTAAAAATTGTGATACCAACGTCACAGTTGGTATCAGAGCATAGGCTTTATAACCTTAGACACAGAGTTTAGAGTTGTCTAAAAATTGTGATACCAACATCACAGTTGGTATCAGAGCTTAAGGTTATAACGACCTGACTCTCAAGTTAAAACACAAACCATTAAGACAGCGGAAGTTAGGAATGGTTAAACTTAGAGTGGAAACCCTATGATCTTTTTAGAAATTTAGATGGGGGAGTTGGGGATGAGTCGGATTTAAATTTGTACATACCATGATTGTTGTGTGTACTATATGGTATGCGGTAGCTATGTATTGTTCCGAAGTATCGCTCTCTTGGATTAGACAGCGATGGCGGATCAGGTAGGTCCGAGCTACGACAGCGGAACGGTTGGTCCTCGATTTGTTACTTCGGAGGAGTTTCGCGCTTGGACACAGATTTGAGGATCTAGTGCGGTCACTTTGGACACCTGCACAGGCTACTACGACGCCATCTACCCCAACTACGTTGCTTCCTACGAATACTACTCGGGGAGTCGAGATTCCGATTGCTACGACGTTCGCGACTCCGATTTCGTTAGCGGCGATACCTGAGGGAGTTGTTGCGTCGATTCATAACCGAGGCTGAAACACCGCCGATAGCACAAGCAAAGGAGATACCTACTACATTAGCTATACCGACGGCCAATGCTGAGACTACTTCAGTAACGACTCCATCAAAGAGTGTGGGAGCCACTACCAAGGCTAGGTAGTGGAGAGAGTTCAAGAGGCACGACCCGTTGAAGTTCTATGGTGGTACCAACATTAGAGCGGTAGAGCTATTCTTGAAGAATCACGAGAAGGTTCACACCATCATCGCTACTGATGAACGCATGAAGGCGAAGATCTCTTCGTTAATGTTGCAGGGGGAGGCGGACGATTGGTAGGCGATAATTGTTGCTACCCGAGGCATCCCGAGCGATTGGGCTGACTTCAAGACCCAGTTTAGTTAGAAGTACTTACCGCCGACTGTCCTTCGAGCGAAAAGGAACGAGTTCATTGCGTTGAGGCAGAGCGCATGCGAGTCCATGATGGAGTTTAAGATTCAATGTTTCTTTTGGTACGAACTGGTTTGGTGCATTTCATGTTCGGGTTATAGTACGAGAAGATGAAATTAAGCCCTTGTGGGTAGTGTATGTGGTAGAGCGAAACAGATGTCGACGCTGCTAAGATATTGAATCGCGTATGAGTATTTGTTACCCAGGGTTAGATTTTAGGACGCGTGTTTAGAGCAAATGGTGATGCAATTAATTCGAGAAGATTTAAGTCGTGAGATTGCTTATGCATTCGAATATCTGAAAGTTTGCGAGAAGAACTGATCAACCCATGACCTGGAGTGAGTTGCGATCGTGTTCGCGCTGAGGATATGAGAACGTCACCGGTACGATGCTCGTTCGAGTTACGTAATGATCCTGAGAGCTTGAAGCACCTATTCATTCAGAGGGAGCTGAACTTGACACAAAAGTCTTGGTCTATGTTCGTGAAGGATTACACCTTTTCGTTTTGCGTGGCATCCGACGAAGACCAACGTTGTTGCTGATGCTTTTTGCTGCAAAGGATTGAATGCGAAGATAGTCGTGTGTCAAAGAACCTATGAGCGTGGTTTACGTGAGGCAGTCAAGTTGATGAGTTCAGCGGACTTGCCGATGACTATCATGACCTAGATACGTGGTCAAACGATGTTGCAGACTGTCTCATTTGGCACTGTGCGCGAGGGACAGCAAGGCGATGCGTCATACCAGCGGTGCAGTGAGATGGTGAATAGTTCAGATTGCCCAGACGAGTCGGTCGACAAACTCATGCTAGAGGTATCGCGGGAGACTGGGGTATCCATTGGTGGCTGATGTGTGTGAAGAGTTACTTCAGGAGATTCATCGTTTCAGTTTTGTTGTGTATCCTGGTCGACCTAAGATGTGCGCCGATATGCGACATTCTTTTGGTGGCCAGGGATGATTTCCGAGGTGTCAGAGTTTTTCGAGCGTGTGACATGCCAGCGCGTAGAGGCTGGGCATTGACGACCTGGAGGACTACTACAGCCCCACCCATTTCTTGATGGAATTGTGTACATATTGATATGGATTTCGTTATTGGTTGCCCCGATCTCCTCGTGGTCACGATAGCATCTGGGTAGTTGGGAATAGTTTTGTTTGAGATTTAAGAGTGCCCAGGAGTGGCAGAAGAAATACTTGTCGAGTATCACGATGAGCTTCAGTATGATTCGAGGAGACTTTAAATATCTGAAGGTCTCTCCACTGAAGGGTCATGAACGGTTCGGAGTCAAGAAATGACTCACTCTGAGTTTTTATCGGTCTCGTTAGGAGTTGCGAAGAGTCGTTAATCTAGCTTACTTAATAGATAAATTTCAGGGACGAAATTCTAATAAGTGGGGGAGACTGTAACAACCCCAAATTTTTTAACTGACTTATGTTGCATTTGTCAGAATTGTGACCCGGCTACGTGAATGCTGGACAGTATTTCGAACTTCGGGAGTCGACACCGAAGTGATTTTATGATTCTTTGATTGTGTGTATTAGTATTTTAGTATTTTACGGGTTTCGAGCCAGTTAGGCGATATTTAATTGAGTGAGGTTTCGACTAGTTAAACGGGGGAGAAAAACAAGTAAAACATACAAATAAATGAATTTTTAATTAATTTATTTAATTAGTTGGCGAGACAAGGCGAGACTACATTCGTTACGAGAGTCGGAACAAGGAAAAACGGACCGAGGAACGTCGTTTGAACGTGGGAGTTGGTTAAATATGTAACATACGGACTATAAAATAAAAAAATTTATTATTTAAGGGTAACTTCCCCAAACTTCCTCAATCACGCTAACGTCTATAACATTACTAATTATTTTTGAGAAATATAACGTCTATTTAAAACGTTATAAATATAACGTCTATTTAAAACGTTATAATTATAACGTCTATTTATAACGTCTAATTATAACGTCTAATTATAACGTCTATTTATAACGTCTAATTATTTTTGAGAAATATAACCTCTATTTATAACGTTAGATAATTGAGGGAGGGAGTTAGATAATTGAGAAATATAACGTTAACAATTTAAAAGTCAACACTATTTAAGACAAGAAACTAACATTTTCATATCGAGATCCTAGCCATCGACCTCATTATCGCTTATGCAGGTGGATGTCTTCTACAATAATATGCGGAGACATGTATGTGAAAATTGAATCATTGAGATTGAAGTATCTAAAAGACTACAAAAAGACTCTTCGATCCGAACTATACCAAGGTTTGCAAGATGCAACAAATGTTGGAGAAGCATGTGTAGATAGAGTAAAAGAATTATTCTTCCATCATCATATAATGGGAGCCTTATAGGTATGTACAACGCTACCAAGATGCAATGGAAATTGTTAGAAGGTAGCGAGAAACTCGGGATACGCGTTAGGAACGTGAGAGTGTCTACGGGTTGCGATTAGTCGTAAGTACATTTGCCTTAAAAAGCATTTGTATGTTTGTAAGCCGCAAGAAAATGTCATGTGATTCATTATCATTTATTCGGTCTTGTTATTCTCTATTATTGGTATTCCATTCCATTTCTTGTTGTGTGTTTCCCGGCGTAAGTGTTTCGTCTCAAAAGTACTAGGACCTGCACTAGAGGGATAAAACGTGGGCACTCGTGGCCACGAGTGTGTGACCACCCTTAGTGACCGTGTGACACCGAGTACTGGGTGGATGGGTTCGAGTCCCTTTCCAGTCATAGCTGCGCCTTCGCTTGTGTCGATGCCCGGGAAGACCTCGCGAGGTCTTCGCCGTTATGTTATGATTTAGACCACTTATGAGCCTCTTTTGATTCCTTGGAACACACTTGACTTTCGATTGATATCTATTAGTCTGTTTATCATGCATCTTATTTATTTAAATTCCTGTCATTTTTATTACCGCATGATATTTAGACTGCTTTACTTGTATTATCATGAATTACTGTTATCTTCTTCTGGCATTACATTCGATTTTATTCAGTTACTCACCGTCTAGTTTGTGACGGTAGGTGCAGATAGGGCGGAGAGCAGCAAGGGCAAGGGACCCTGCCTAGGGGATCTATTGTGAGGATTAGCGGCTGGATTTGGAGACTATTTTATAGGTTTTTCTTATGTTTTGCTTTTATGTATATCGTTTTATATATATATGCTTTGGGATATTTGAACTTGGTATTTTGATGAGATTGGTATCATGTAACTTTGCATTTCGAATTGTACATGAATACCCGGGGTTTTCCACACTTATAGAATTCCTCTACTTCCTTTGATTGAGTTATTTCCCCTTTATTATAATTATTTTAGTCTTCCGCTGTTTACTGATGCAATAACACTTTCATAAATTACTAATTTGATTAAATTGAAGGCTGACTAGGCTCGTCAGGTTGCCGAGTGATGACTCGAGGCTTGTATGGGTCTAGGCCGGGCGTACCCAATTGCATGGGGAAATTGGGGCCGTCACAGTGACCATGACGTCACTACCATTCGACAACGTAACACACAACATCAACATCTATCAATAATCATAACTCAATAAGAACTCGAATTGACCATGTAACAGCGAGTAAGGAACCTCGCCAATGTTGTACGACATCGGTAGAGTACTACTGCGGCATTTAAGGGTGGGGCATGCTCTACGACACGTCGACGACTACTCAGCGCGATAATGAAAACCAATGACGAATTCATCACTACAATAACTTGCAACCATTAATATGGATGCTCCGAGGGCTATGGGACACACACAAGGGTTTTGTGTGATCCCCGACACTCCCCTAATCATGGCGTTGATAGCAACGCCGCCAAGTATGGCGGTTTCCGGCGATAAAAGAACGACACATGTAATCACGTTAATATACTTGTCATCACCAGCTCAGACCTATTGGAGGGTTATGATACACCATCATAGGTTTAACATGGTCCCCGACAACCTCCTAGAGCAGTGGTCCAGCCAGCAACGCCGCCACAGTGGTGGTTTTCGACGAAAGATAAAAGAAACAATACATCACATGAAATAATGAGTCCACACACAACCACCGCTGCTGTTTTGCTTGCTCCAGGGATTGGGAGGCACCAACATAGTCGTGGAAGGGTCCCCGACATTTCCTTACGTCACAACAGTCGATGGCAGCGGCGGCGCCCGGCCAGGAGGTCCGACAGCTGCGAAAACACTTAAAACAGGGCATAAGAATCAAAATAGTGATTATCAACACAAACACCTATATAAACTAAACTGGAGATACCCTGGGGACATAGGAACTCTGATGGGCCATGAAGGTCCCATTCCCGACCACAGCCTATCTCCCTAGCAGTGGCTAGGACGTGGTGCAACCGCTTATACACTAGTAAGAAAAACTCCTACAAACAACGTTTCTTCTCATGGGCGGTGTGTTTAGGGGTGTCTCCGAGGTTCCAGCGACCTCCTAGAGTCGTCCACAACCTTTGAAATCCCCGCACCAGTTGGACAGAGGCACAATGGCCAAACAGTATGCACGGCATGGAGAGAAAGAGAAAGAAAGAGACCTTCGGTCGACCAATAACACCTCCGCGCGAGGTCTGGTCATGTCACTAAGGGAGAGGGGAGGAGGAGAGATGAACGACCGAGTGAGAGGGAGGAGGCGATGAATAGTGTGTAGGGTTTGTTTCACATTTATTTATTTATTTTTTATTTTTATATGTATTAACTTGGCCCAAAATGACCATTATGCCCTTTAAATAACACTTACATCATTTTGAGACAACTGCCATTTTTGGTCTTTTATTTATTTTTTTCCTCTTTATTCCATCTCAAAATACACAGGCACCTCGAGGCTAATCCCATGACTCTCCTTATGAAGCTTGTCACTTTAACAATTCCTTATAACACAGCCCGTGTTGAGTAGCTATCCAACTCCCCTGGTCTAAATAACTCTCCTCGGTCCGTGTTTCTCTGTCGTGAGCGTAGTCTCGCATTGTCTCGCCAAATAATTATTTAAATTATCACATAATTCATTTAATTATTTTTTTACAGTGTTTTATTCCCCCATTTATTGATCACGTGTCATGCGTGCCAAATATAACCCATAATTGAGTTACCAATCCCACAAGGGTGTAGTAGTGGTAAATACAGAGTCGAATCCACATGACTTGAGTTTCACTTTAAGTTAACTTAAAATGTGGGTTTTAAAAAGAAGTTTTAGAGCAAACAATTAAAATAAAAGTAGAAGGAATCAAGATTGCAAGAATAATATCAATGAAAGAAAACACCTAGGTCTATGGTTCCACAAGACAAGATCAAGATTCAATGCCATATCATGGTCGTCAATCTTTCCCAAAACAATTATTAATTCAAATTCTCCTAAACTAGCTATAGAAAATCAACATCTGCCAGAAATTCCTAATTTCCCTAATCTCGATAGCTAGGACATCCACCACTAACTACTTCCTTAATTAATGCATAACCCTAGACATCCGCCATAAGGTTCAACACACTAACCGCAGTAATAAACTTATATGAGAATACTAATCCTAGATAACCGGATTGCGTCCGCTCCCGATTTAACTTAGATTCAATTATTGCACACTCAAGAACCAAAAGGCTTTGACAGCAATCGGATGAATGTTTGTCACTTATATTGTCCCAAAAACACAATTACAGATACAATTGAGTCAACTGACTATAGATTTTCCACCTAAAAGCATGCACTAGCCATATACATACCTTAGATTTAAATCATATTCATGAAAACTAACAACAAAGAAATAGAAGAAATTAAATTAAATAAAATAATAAAAATAATAGATCTCACAAGTTATGCCATGAATCAGTAATCTTGACTTGCTTCACCTCCGACCCAAGCAATGACTTGATTAGCCGGACATGTTCTTCATAAAACTCAAAAGAAAAATAATGCAAAAAGTTCTCTAAAGAATAATAATTATTTTTCTAATAATACCTAAAGTCCTAATATATAAAACTACTAAAAATTGGTCTCTATAAGAGAGAGAAAACTGTTTTGGTGTTTCTTGGCATCTAGGACACGTGTTAGGCTGCTATTAGGTTTTTTTGGGCATTGTTGACGTGTTGTGAGCTTATTGGAGGAGAGGGCTGGTGACCAGCTGATGTGGAAAAACGTGATTGGACGAGAAGCTGTGCGGTGACATGCTTGATAGGATCTAGAGACACGTGACACTCTCTGATTGGCGCTGAAGGAAGTCGGTGACGCGCTGGGCCAATGAGACGTTGACACGTGGCATCCAGCTGGTAGATGAAACTCGCACGACCATTACCGAATTTCTGGGAATTCATACTGACGCGGATCTTAAGGCAAATCGAGCAACTGGAGAGAAGAGAACCATTGCTTGTCCACGTGGCAGTTTGTGAATGGTGATGACGTTGCTGGAGTGATGATGTGGCAGAACTTGATTGGCTGGAACAGTCTGTGTGATGCAGCTGGACAATCGGCTTCTCACATGTGGCACTCTGGACGAATGATGAGACAACACGTGGCACGACACAAACTGTGTTTTAGTGCTGGACCCCAATTAACCCACTATCGGTGTATATTTCGAGACAAACTCTCCCAGTATTCGATTACTGCAAGTAAATACTCTATTTTGAGTATTTTTTCGCCCCAGATTCAATCGTGCATTCCGTTTCACCTAAAAACCAAAACTAAATATAATTAGATATATATTTTATAAACTTCCACACTAAACTATACTAAAATAGACTGTGAAATCTTATAAATACTGACTTATCAAATACCCCTAAACTTAAGACTTTGCACGTCCCGAGCAAAGGTGTAAATGACAACACAAACTAAACTACACTCCTAATGCATTAACTAAACTAATTCTATACCTATACTCATACCTATACCTAATTCAAAATTCATGGAGTTCCTTTGATTTATATAGTCACTAAGTAGGAAGCTACTCAAGAAATTTCAAAGTTATGATACGTCAAGACTCGCAACCCAAACACAATTAGGATCACACTTTAAAGACATAGATTTGGTCAAAACAAAGGCAATCAACTACTCATGAGTTTTCTTGGTCTATACATTCAAGCATGCAAGTTTAAAAATCTTACTTAATCTAGTGAAAGCACTCGAGCTAAATCCTTTTTATTTGAGGAGTTTTCATAGACTTTCGCCTTTTTTCATTCAATGAATACACTCTATTTTTTCTCCATATTATTTTCTTCAAGTAATACTGTCCCTTCTCCATTTCCAATGGACCGTTTTTCTCACTTTTCCCACCACAAGATTCCCTGCTCTATTTCCTATGGAATCTTGTAGGACACTCTATTTTAAGAAAACTTCGTTAGCCCTTCTCACTTTCACTATGATTAAGCAGATTATCAAATATGAATTAAAACACTATTACTTGTACAATTTTGATCGTCTGCCCATTTTGATATCTAGCTCAAAGTTTAACCATCATACTAAGTCCCTAATCATGAAATCATAAAAATGTTAAGCTACAGCTTGATTGAATGTTTCTCCTAATTTTTCCCGAGTTTCAAGTCAGAAAGCAACTATAATGTACTCATCCACAACCAAAGGCATGAAACAAAGTTTCGGGTGACTCTAAATGTAACATATGTGACATATGACACTATGTAAGGTCTAAATGCAAGAACAAATATAGATAGACACATGTCTACTCCTAATAAACTATACTAAATGCATGCATGAAAATGTATCATATCCTAGTGAAATAGAATATGGAAGTATCAATGACAAAAGAAAAAGAGATGGAAAGATAAAAGAATGAGAATAACACCACCATTACCATCCTTCAACCCCATAATTTTAAAAAATTAACGATCATACCTGCAGTATTTTGCAAGAAAATCCATCCAACACTATCCCCAATCCCTAAAATACCCCCAAACTTATTTCGAACCTTGTCCCCAAGGTTCAAAACAATTCAAGTGGTCTATACCAAAAAAAACAAACGAAAATGGTGAAAGAACATGATAGTGATAAGAAGAAGGAAATGATATAAGTTCATGCATAAAAAAAAAAAAAAAAAAAAAAATGAAAGAATGCTTATCAAAATTTGGGCTGCCACCCGATAGCGCTTTTGTTTAAAGTCTTTTGCTTGACTTGGTCTGAGTCTGTCAATCAGCATAGACTGGTTGTTCAAGTGATACGCCCTCTACATTGTGACTTGGGAAGTCTTCATAAAAGATCTTCAACCTATGGCCATTCACTTTAAAAGCATTACCAGTCTCCAAACTCTGAATCTCCACTGCACCTTGATCATACACTACATTACCAATCTCCAAACTCTGAATCTCCACTCCACCATCTTCATAAAATATCTTAAGACGTAACTGAAACAAAAGCACTTTTTGACCAACACGAAAAGATTTCCTAGAAAGAATGCGATCATGGAACGTTTTGGTTTTTTCTTTGTAAATTCGTGCATTTTCATATGCATTATTCCTGATTTCCTCCAATTCTTAAAGAGTGAGCTTTCTCTCCTTTCCTGCTTCATTGAGCTTCATATTAAGCTGTTTCATAGCCCAATAGGATTTATGCTTGAGCTCAATTGGCAGGTGGCAAGCTTTTCCAAATACAAGGCAATAGGGGGACATTCCAATTGGCGTTTTAAACGCCGTTCGGTAAGCCCAAACCACATCATCAAGATGTGTACTCCAATCCTTCCGAGTAGTATTCACCGATTTTCCAAGATAGATTTGATCTCCCTATTAGAAACCTCTGCCTGGCCACTGGTTTGGGGATGATATGCCGTAGATGTTCTATGAGTGACAGTGTACCTCTTTAGAAGATTTTCAACCATACAATTGCAGAAGTGAGTGCCTCTATCACTGATCAGGGCACACGGGTACCAAATGTTATAAAAATCCTCGATTTGAGGAATTCACAACCACTTTAGAATCATTAGTGCGGGTAGCTTTAGCTTCCACCCACTTAGACACGTAGTCCACTACTAAAAATATGTAAACATTACCAAATGACACTAGAAACGGTCCTATGAAGTCTATACCCCATGCATCAGATATCACACAAATATGAATCAGAGTAAGTGGCATTTGGTCCCGATGACTAAGGTTACCAGTTTTCTGATAGTTTGGACAAGTCTTGGTGAATATGTATGAATCATGAAAAATAGTGGGCAAGTAAACCTACTTTCAAGAACTTTCATAGGTGTCCTAAGGGGACCAAAGTGGCCACCACAGGCGTAAGTGTTACAAAAAGCCAAGATGGAATGACTCTCAGTCTGAGAAATACACCGCTTGATAACCTGATCAGAGAAAAATCTCCATAAGTTTGGGTCATCCCACACATAATACTTAGCATCGCTCCTAAGTTTATTTTTCTGAGCCTTCGAAAGATGAGGAGATAGCTCTCCAGAGGTGATATAGTTCACCAAATTGGCATACCAGGGAAGATCCTCCATGATAGCATATATGTACTCATTAGGGAAATTATCCTTTATAGGGGTAGGACGTTCACCATTCTCAATCCTGCTGAGATGGTCTGCGACTAGATTTTTTGCACCACTTTTATCTTTAATTGTGATGTCAAACTCCTGCAATAGGAGTATCCATCGAATGAGCCTAGGTTTGGCATCCTTTTTACTCATCAGGTACTTCAAGCCTGCATGATCAGAGTAAATAATAACCTTGGTACCCAAAAGATAAGGCTGAAACTTTTCTAGTGCGAAGATAACTGCAAGGAGCTCCTTCTCGGTAGTGGTGTAGTTCATCTGAGCCACGTCTAGAGTACGAGAAGCATAGTAAATAACATGTGAAGCTCTCCTGAATCTTTGTCCTAAGACTGCACCCACTGCATAATTACTAGCATCACACATGATTTCAAATGGAAGCTCCTAATTAGGGGCTTGAATTACTGGTGTACTAGTAAGTGAGGCTTTTAGTGCATCAAATGCACTCTTACATGCCTTGTCAAGCTCAAAAGGTATGTCCTTTTGGAGTAGATGACATAGGGGTTGTGCAATATTTGAAAAGTCCTTGATGAAACGACGGTAAAAACCAGTGTGTCCAAGGAAAGATCTAATCTCACGCACATTCGTAGGGTACGGAAGTTTCTTGATAACATCAGTTTTAGCTTTGTATACCTCTACACCCCTGGCTGAGACAATGTGTCCCAAAATAAGAACTTGATCCACCATAAAATGACACTTTCATAGTTCAGAACCAAGTTCTTCTCGATGCACCTGCTGAGTACTTTTGTCAGATTGATGAGACAACTATCGAATGAATCATCATAAACAGTAAAGTCATCCATAAAGACCCATATGAAATGCTTAACAAATCTGAAAAGATACTTACCGTGTGCCTTTGAAAGGTGGCAGGTGCATTGCATAACCCAAAGGGCATGCATCGATAGGCAAAAGTGCCAAATGGACAAATGAAGGTCGTCTTTTCCTGGTCTTCAAGCGCTACTGGTATCTGGTGAAAATCGAAGTAACCATCAAGACAACAATAATGAGAACGACCAGCTAATCTCTCCAACATCTCATCAATGAACAAAAGAAGGAAGTGATCATTCCTGGTAGAAGCATTTAACTTCCTGTAGTCAATGCAAACCCGCTACCCATTTTGAATGCACGTTGGAACCAACTCACCATGTGAATTGGTAACTACTGTGACTCCTGCTTTTTTAGGAATCACCTGGACAGGGCTTACCCATTTACTATCAGAGATAGAGTATATCATGCCAGCATCAAGGAGCTTCAGTATCTCCTTCTTTACGACATTCATCATAGGCAGATTGAGCCTCCTCTGGGCTTTTCTCGTAGGTTTTAACCCCTCTTCCATATATATATGATGCATGCAAGTTGAAGGGCTTAAACCTTTGATATCCGTTATGGTCCACCCAATAGCCTGTTTAAACTCTCGGAGTACTCGCAAGAGTTTTTCTTCTTCCAAATGTATAAGTTTGGCTGAGATGATCACAGGGAGTGTGTCATTCTCACCCAAAAACATGTACTTTAGGTGCTCAGGTAGTGGCTTCAGCTCAAGTGTGGGAGCTTTAACCAAGGAGGGAGAAAGTTTAGAGTCAGTAGTAGGTAACTCTAAATAACAGACATTTGGGGGCAGTGGTTGGAATGAATCCAACTCTAAAAAAACATCCTCGACATTAGTATCGAGGGTCAGAACACTCTGGTGGATATAAGTAGTGTGGAGATTATTCTCTAACACTACTTTCACCGCATCATCGTTACTCGTGAGCAAAGCCTGCTCAATGAGTGGGTCCACACAGTCCATGGTCTATTCTACAGAAGACACATCAATGGGGTATCGCATCACATCATAGATGTTAAACTTGATGACTTCACCGTCAAACTTCATGGTAAGAGATCCATCGTCAACATCTATTTTCGTCTTTGCCGTCTTCAAGAACGGGCGTCCAAGTAGCACTGACGAAGCATTAGGAAATGGTTCCTCCTTCATATCTACCACGTAGAAATTAGCAAGAAACACATACTCATTCACTCGAATTAGAACATCCTCAAGAACACTAATGGGCCTGACAACTGAACGGTCTGCCAACTGAATGACAATACCAATCTCCTCTGATAGGTCTGCATTCAATGTCTCATAAATAGACAATGACATGACATTAATAGAAGCACCAAGGTCGCACATAGCCCTCTGAATGCTTACATCACCTATAATACAAGGCACTGAGAACATCCCAGGATCCTTGCATTTAGGAGGCAACTTCTTTTGTATGATAGCCATGACGGTTTCTCCCATTTTGACTTTTCGTTGCCTTTTAGTTTCCCTTTGTTAGTGCATAGTTCTTTAAGAAACTTTACATACCTAAGGACTTGCTTCAGAACATCGAGGAGTGGAATATTGGTTTCCACACGCCGAAAAGTCTGGAGAACTTCTTTCTCTTCCTCTTTTTTCTTGTCTAGGATAAGTCGTTGTGGAAAAGGAGGTTTGACCTTAAATGTGGGCGAGGCTTCTTTTTGAATAGTTACCATCTGTTTAGGGAGAAACGGGGTCACTACTAACTCATACTCTTCCTCATTTTCCTAGTCTTTGGCATCAGATGACCTATTGTTCCTTTTGGCTCCCTTCAGCTCTTTACCACTTCTGAGTGTAACTGCGTTAGTACGCGCATTAGGATTTGGGTAAGGTTGTGAAAGTAACCTACCATTATCCTCAAGATATCCCATTTGCTATGATATTTGGTCTATTTGAACTTGAAGGTTCTGGACCGTTGAATTTGTGGCACTGATGGATTTTCAGTGGTAGCCTTGAATAGGGCAACATCTCTTGTAAATTGTATATGTTCAGCCATAAGAGCTTTTATCATATCCTCAAGTGAAGAGGACTGGTTGGAGGATGTAGGCAACGGTTGACCTCTTGGGATAAAGGTCCGGTAGTTCTGATTTTGAGGCCCGTAACTGAAGTTTGGGTTGTTCCTCGTCGTTGCGTGATTATATGTATTCCCAAATGGGACTTTAGATTGTCCCTGGAACTGCTTACCCATGGCATTGGCCTGTTGATTGTCCTCAAAGAGAGTAGGACATTCATCAGTTGCATGATTTGTGGTAGTATAAATGCCACAAGACTTGACTTGCACTTTGCCAAAAGAGAGGAGATTCTCCATCATAGAGGTCAGTTAGTCAATTTTTTGGTCAGTAAAACTTGAGACATTTCCTGTAATTAGACTTTGGTAAGCATTGTCATCAAGATCTCCATAAAGGCGTGACTGTTGAGCATGTCCTCATACAGTTGCTTCATTTGGGCCAGAGTTTTATTTTGAATGTGACCCCTACACGCATTATCAATTATGCATCGTTATATGGGCGACATGCCAACATAGAAGAAATGAGCTATGGCCTTCTAAGACTGGCCATGCTATGGGCAACTAGCAATTAATCGCTTATAGCGATCCCAATATTCACCAAATAATTCACCCGACTTCATTTTGATGCTGCAAATGTCCTTGATGAGTTGAGCAACTCTATCCTCAGGGAAATATTTATTTAAAAATGCATTTGTCATCTCATTCCAGGAGTTAATGTAGCCAGGAGAAAGGTAGAAAAATCATTCCTTGGCTTTGTCTTTAAGACAAAACGGAAAAGATCTAAGCTTAACCATATCCTCATCCGCATTAGAGGGTTTCATAGACTTGTAGTTGGTCTGAAACTCTTTCAGAAAAGTAACAGGGTCTTCATTCTCGCCACAATGAAAGGATGGTAGGAGATAAATGGACCGTGATCTTAACTCAAAATCTCTGGCATTATCCAGATAGTTAATACAGAGGGGTTGTTGTGCGAAAAGAGCTTGAAGCTCTTTATTAGCATGCCCCATAGTGATTTGGCGATTGTCAGCCATTTCTGGAGGATTTTGGCCTTGTTGTTGCCTATGTTAGGTCTCTCTATTTAACCTATAAAATTTACTCTCCGGTTCAGGATCGAAAGGTAACAGTGAACCAATCGATTTTGACCGAGTGAGTCGTGAGAGCATAAAACTAAGAAAAAGAATGAAATACCAAGTCCTCGGCAACAGTGCCAAAATTTGATCATGTGTCGTGCGTGCCAAATATAACCCGTAATTGAGTTACCAATCCCACAAGGGTGTAGTAGTGGTAATGCGAAGTCGAATCCACAGGACTTGAGTTTCACTCTAAGTTAACTAAAAATAGGGGATTTTAAAAAGAAGTTTTAGAGCAAACAATTAAAGTAAAAATAGCAGGAATCAAGATTGCGAGAATAATATCAATGAAAGAAAACACCTAGGTCTATGGTTCAACAAGACAAGATCAAGATTCAATGGCATATCATAGTCGTCAATCTTTTCCAAAACAATTATTAATTAAAATTCTCCGAGACTAGCTATAGAAAATCAACATCTGCCAGAAATTCCTAATTCTCCTAATCTCGATAGCTAGGACATCCACCACTAACTACTTCCCTAATTAATGCATAACCCTAGACATCCGCCATAAGGTTTAACACACTAAGCGCAGTAATACACTTTTATGGGAATACTAATCCTAGATAATCGGATCACGTCCGCTTCCGATTTAACCTAGATTCAATTGTTTTCCACTCAAGAACTGAAAGGTTTTGACATCAATCGGGTAAATGTTTGTCACTTATATTGTCCAAAAAGTACAATTACGGATACAATTGAGTCAATTGACTATAGATTTTCCACCTAAAAGCATGCACTGGCCATATACATACTCTAGATTTAAATCATATTCTTGAAAACCAACAACAAAGAAATATAATAAATTAAATTAAATTAAATAATAAAATAATAGATCTCACAAGTTATGCCATGAATCAATAATCTTGACTTGCTTCACCTCTGACCCAAGCAATGACTTGATTAGTCGGACATGTTCTTCATAAAACTCCAAAGAAAAATAATGCAAAAAGTTCTCTAAAGAATAATAATTGTTTTTTCTAATAATACCTAAAGTTTTAATATATAAAATTACTAAAAATTGGTCTCTAGAAGAGAGAGAAGTCCTAATATATAAAACTACTAAAAATTGGTCTCTAGAAGAGAGAGAAAACTGTTTTGGTGTTTCTTGCCGTCTATGACATGTGTCAGCCTGCTATTGGGTGTTTTTTGGGCGTTGTTGATGTGTCGTGAGCTTATTGGAGGAGAGGGCTGGTAACCAGCTGATGTGGCAGAATGTGATTGGACGAGAAGCTGTGTGGTGACGTGCTTGATAGGATCTAGAGACACGTGGCACTCTCCGATTGGTACTGAAGGAAGTCAGTGATGCGCTGAACCAATGAGACGTCGACACGTGGCATCCAGATGGCAGACAAAACTCGCACGACCATCACCGAATTTCTGGGAGTTCGTACTGATGCGGATCTCGAGGCAAATCGAGTAACTGGAGAAAAGAGAACCTTGATTGTCCACGTGGCAGTCTGTGAGTGGTGATGACGTTGTTGGAGTGATGATGTGGCGAAACTTGATTGGCTAGAATGGTCTGTGTTGTGCGGCTGGACCAATCGGTTTCTCACATGTGGCACTCTAGACGAATGATGAGACGGCACGTGGCACGACACAAATTGTGTTTTAGTGCTGGGCTCAAATTACTCCACTGTCGGTGTATATGTCGAGACAAACTTTCCCGGTATCCGATTACTGCAAGTAACTACTCTATTTTGAATTTTTTTTCGCCTCAGATTCAATCATGCACTCCATTTCACCTAAAAACCAAAACTAAATATAATTAGATATATATTTTATAAACTTCCACACTAAACTATATTAAATAGACTATTAAATCCTATAAATATTGACTTATCATTTATCTAGGCGAAGCCTCTATCAGACTAATATTCGCCCAAACGGCTCAAGATTCATATAAGACTACAATACTAACACACACATCACTGAAACATAATATTATTTCATTGTCGACTCCCAAAGTTTAAAATACTGTCTAGTATCATGTAGCCGGGTCACGGTTCTAACCAGTGCAACACTAGTCAGGTTAAAATTGAGGGTTGTTACAGTCTCCCCCACTTATTAGAGTTTCGTTCCTGAAGTTAACTAACAAGTAAACTAAACTAACGACCTTACTGTTCCTCTTTACAAATCTTGAAGAGACCGATAATCCTCAAAGCGAGTCATTCCTTGACTCTGAACCGTTCGTAACCCTTCCGTGGAGAGACCTTCAGATCTACGTAGTCTCCCCCAAATCATACTGAAGCTTATTGTAATACTCGTCAAGTATTTCTTTTGCCACTCCTGGGCATTCTTTAGTCTCAAGAAAATCTACCGTACTTTCTCAGCATAATCATCAATAGTTTCAGGTCCAACTGCCACAACATCCGCTGGCTCACTCCAACAGCAAGGAAATTTATGAGACCTATGACAGCGCCTCGACCGGTGTCATACCAATACTCTCCTGACAACTATTGTTGTGTGTAACCTCGTACAAGTGAAGGTACTGCAGATTCAACAAATCTGTTAACAATTTTCCAGATGTTATCATAACCACGAGGAGATCGGCGCAACCACTGATGAAATTTATATTAATATGTTCCCACTTCCACCGAGGAATAGGTGGGGGCTGCAGTAGTCCTCTGGGTCGTCGATGCCCAGCCTCTACGCATTGGTATGTCACACGCTCGAAGAACTCCGACACCTCGAAACTCATCCCAAGCCACCAAAAGAGATGTCGCATATCAGTGCACATTTTAGGTCGACCCGGATATATAGCGAAACGGGAGCGGTGAATCTCCTAAAGTATCTCGTCACACATATCAGTCACCCACGATACCTTTAGCATGAGTCTGTCAGCCGACTCTTGTCTTGGCAATCTGAACTATCCGCCATCTCACTGTACCACTGGTATGACATATCGTCTTACTGTCCCTTGCACAGAATGCCAAATGATACGGTCTGCAATATCGTCTGACCACGTACTTGTACCGTGGTAGTCATCGGCACTTCCGTTGACCTCATCAACTCGGCTGCCTCACGTAAACCACGCTAGTAGGTCCTCTGACACACGACTACCTCAACATCAAATACTTTGTGGCTCAAAGCATCAATAACAACGTTGGTCTTCCTCGGATGGTACCCAAAGGAGAATTCGCAGTCCTTCAAGAACTCGAACCAACGCCTCTGTCTCGTGTTCAGCTCCCTATGAGTGAACATGTGCTTCAAGCTCTACCTAACTCGCACAAACATCATACCAGTGATGTCCTCGTAACTTTCGCGTGAACACAATCAGTACTTTAGTAATGTCGCCCTCCTATCTTGCTCCAGCGCATGTTACACTTGCGAAGGTCTCCAATTCGTCTTCTCGTATCAACTGATCCAAGCATGTAATGCTCATAACTAGTTCGCACCAAATAAGGCCTCAAACTCTAACAACTCTAGCACTCTCATGTCTACTGGCGACTCGTAACCCCTTATTTCTACCGAAATGTCAAAATAAATCGCGTTCGGGTGTATCTTATCCTAGCCAACGTGCTAAGGATTTTGGGGTCTTCTAAGTCTAACGGGTTTTAACCCTGACATGTTTACCATGCGAACAACAACAATAACATAACTTGAAACGAACGTGGTATGCATGAAAATACCGCAAGTGAAAATTATACCCTCAACAAGGTGTCTGGGCACCCTCTGGTCTGGCTCAACAGCAGCCTGCACGCGCTCATACTAGTGGTGGTTTCGTGGGTGTACTTGATCTGGCTGGGTACAATTCTTTTGGATGTGACCCATCTGTTTTCAGTTATAGCAAGTACGAGTCTCCTGTGTCTGACTCTGTATCTGCACATGTGTCTGAGCCTGAGTACTCTGAGTCTGTCCTGGTCTCTATCCCTTGCTCTGTCTACCACCTCCGCCAGTAAACTGCTCCTATGTCTGCTGCATTGGCTTAGTAGGTTGGGGAGGATGACTCGCAAATGTCAGTATCGGTAATATAGTCTGTGCTGGTCTGATGGTCTGTTGCAAAAGTAGATACAACACTCATTTCTCTAGAGTCTCCCTGACGGAACCTATTCGTCCTTTGTCTCTTGTCCTGATGCTGGTCCTCTAATCAGGTCTCTGATGTAGCCGGTCTAGCCTCCTCCTTGGGAAGAGTGAGCATGTAGCTCTCCCTTGCTAGACTACGCTCATATGCTCTCTGTAAGCTTTCCGGCTCAGTCGCAATGACAAATCCTCTGATTATGAGTAACAAACCCTTGGTAAAGTAATAGATTCGATCAGTCTCAAAATCTGCGGATCCTCCAGCATACGGTAATAGTGATATGAACCTGCCCATGTACTCCATCACGGACTCGTCTTCTCTTTGCCTCAACGCCATGAACTTGTTCCTCTTCGCTCAAAAGACAGTCGGCGGAAAGTACTTCTGATTAAATTGGGTCTTGAAGTCGATCCAATCTCTCGGGATACCCCGGGTAGAAACGATGGTCGTCCACCAATCATCCGTCTCCCCCTGCAACATCGACGAAGAGACCATTGCCATCATGTGCTCCTCAGTAGTGATGATGCTGTGAACCTTCTCGTGATTCTTCAAGAATAGCTCTGCTGCTCTAACATCGGTATCTCCTTAGAACTTCAATGGGTCGTGCCTCTTGAACTCTCTCCATTGCCTAGCCTCAGTAGTGGCTCTTGGACTCTTATTTGGAGTCGTAACTGGAGTAGTCCCGGCAGTGGCCATAGGTGTGGCTAGTGTAGTAGGCGTCTCCTTTGCATGTGCTATCGGCAGTGTCTCAGCCTCAGTTTGAGTAACAAATACAACAACAACTCCTTTAGGTATCGCCGCTAACGAAGTCGGAGCAGTAGATGTAGCAGTAATTGGAGTCTCTGCTCCTCGAGTAAAAGTAAGCGGCAATGGTGTAGTCGGGGTTGATGGTGTCGTAGTAGTAGCCAGTGCAAGCGTCCTCAATAATCGCAACATCTCATGTAACTGTAGGTCCTGCATCACAACTCGTTGCGTCCAAGCATGAAACTCCTCTAGGGTGATGGCACGAGTATTTGGTGCCCCGCGGTCATCTGTCGGACCTGACTGATTTGTCATCCTCATCTGATTAAGAAAGCGAACTACTCGGATCAGTCGATAGCTACCGTATACCATACTCATACATATAACAATCATAACATGTATAAAAATCACCCGACTCATCCCATTATTTTCCCAATTAAGTTTCTGCAGGATCATAAGGTTTCCACTATAAGTTCAACCATTTGTAATTTCTACTGGTTTAAATGGCTTGTATTTTATAAAATTTAATTAAAGTGTCAGGTCTTTAGAACCTTGCTCTGTGATACCAATTGTGTTGGCCTCAAATTCCTAATGCATTTGGAAATGCCTGGCCTAGACTCATGCAGATCCCCGAGTCAGCACTCGGTGATCTGGCGAGCCTAGTCAGCCTCAAATTATCAAATTGCAAGTTCTATGAAAGAGTTATTGCACATATAACATAGCAGAAAAAAATTTAAACTAAACATCTATTGGGAAATAACTAAGTCAAACGAAAATAAGGAATTTATATATGTTGAAACCCCGTAAACGGGAATATTCATGTACATCAAACGGAAACCAAGTAAAGCTGTACATGATATCAAATAACCTATGATCCTAAGTTCAAACCAAACATGATATATATATATATGAAGAAATCAACATACAAGCAAAAATCAACTATAACCTAGGCTAAAGTGCTCGAATCCAGATATAAATCCTCACAAAAAGTCTCCTAAGAATGGTTCCTTACCCTTCGAACGCTTTGGTAAATCTGTACCCACCGTCTCAAACTAGACGGTGAGTAACTGAGAGAAAATCGAAAGTAATGCCAGAAGAACTTCACAGTAATTCATGAATATCAAATAAAACAGTCTAAATATCATGCAAAGATTGAAAGACAGGAAATATAACAATATCAAGGTGCATGATATACATACTATCATATATCAATTGAAAACATGCGTGTTCTGAGAAAACAAACAAGGCAATAAGCGGTCAAAATCATTGCATACAGAAAGAGGACGCTGGCTCTTCCTGAGCAATGTCGTAACACTAGTGCAGCATTAGAGGGATACAGGTCTCCTAGCATACGGAAAGAGGACACTAGCTCTTCCCAGGTAACTTGATAAAAGAGGGACACAAGCCTCAAAACCACATCGACACACTTACGTCAAGAATACACATACCGAGAAATAAACAAGATAGGAATGCCAACAACGGATATCAACAAGCATAGCAATAAATGATAATGAATTACATGAGATTTCCTTACTGGCTTACTAACATATACAGACACGTAGGCGAGTGTACTAACCTGCCTAACATAACCAGCGAATAACCACTCTCGCGGTTCCTAACGCGTATCCCTAAATTTCTCGCTACCTGGCAAAGTTGGAAACTCTAATTAATGGGTTGAGTCATTAACTAACCTCGGTTGAAACCCTAGTGTTTTCCTAACGTTTTAAATGACACGAACAACTCGACAATTCAATAGAAAATGAATACTCTCTTTTGGTTTTGAAAACCATAGCGTATGTAAGCCTAATCACACATCTTAGGCTTGGCTCAGTCGTAAATAGGTCACGCCATAGCCTCGAGGACCAGCGGCGTGACCACGACGTCACTACCATTCGACAACGTAACAGACAACATCGACATCGATCAACAATCATGAATCAATAAGAACTCGAACTGACCATGTACCAGCGAGTAAGGAACCTCACTGGTGTTGTACGACATTGGTAGAGTACCACTGCGACATGAAAAGGCCGAGCACGCTTTACGACACATCGACGACTACTCGACGCAACAGTGAAAACCAACGTATGAATTCATCACTACAACTTGCAACCATCAATATGGACGCTCCAGGGGCTATGGGACACACACAAGGGTTTTGTGTGATCGCCGACACTTCCCTGATCACGGCGTCGATGGTAGCGCCACCAAGTATGGCGATTTTCGGTGAGAAGAGAACGACACATGAAATCAAGTCAATATACTTGTCATCACCGGCTCAGACCTATTGGAGGGTTGCGAGACACCATTATAGGTTTAACATGGTCCTCGATAACCTCTTAGAGCAGCGGTCTGGCCAACAACACTGTCGCAGAGGTGGTTTCTGGAGAGAGATAAAAGAAACAATATATCACATGAAATAATGAGTCCATACACTGTGACAGTCCCAAATTCCGAGGCCGCCCCGTGGCTTCGCATTTACCCTGCTAGTGCATCAGAAACTTCTACCACGTCACCCTTTATCTATTTTACCTGACATTCTCAAGTTTCGTGCCATTTAATTTAGAAATTTAAAATTTACAGCGGAAGTCTCAACCTTACCAAAAGAAATATATATTGAATTATTGATTTATCCTATAGTGGAAATCTCGAAAAGTACTGTACATATGGCGATCAACTATAACAATTAATATATATAAGTAAAGGTGTGAAATATAGTCTCCCAGTACCCAAAATATTATACAAAATATCAAAATATATAGATATCAACACACGTACCAATAAGCCTCGGTGTAAGTAAGTCAGATGTAATCGTCGAGAATCCCCTTACCCTTGCTAGTACTAGAATCTGTGCTCAGCCATCACAAAAGGCAGATGACGAGCCCAGTAAGTAAAATCCCAAGGAAAACCACCGTGCATCATAATTTAAAGAAAGTAAATGGAAATCAATAAATAGTGTTAAATAAACATGCGAAATTGAAGGAAAATGCAGACAACTGCCCAAAAGCTCATCGCATGAATATAAACACAAAGATATACAAATGGATGTGAACCAGCTAATCTAGATGTGAACTGAGGACCAGGAGCCCTGTCATGGCCAACACCATCAACCCTGCGACTGTGTCCTAGACCACACACCTAGCAAGCGACCACACAACTCGGATATATAGACGGAACCATAACCGTCCCTGTAGGAATGGACTCGTAGATTATCAATAATAACAGCTCAAATTGAATAACAATAAGTAAATGCAGTAGTGGTGTTCAGTTGGGTTTTACGTACCTCAAACCACGCTCAAAAATCCCGAAAATACCCCCGGTCCGACCCCCGACTAGTCCCCAACTCCAACTACTGTCCCGTGAGTCCTGAGATCTAATCCCAAGGTTTATTGATCAATTTAGTTAGGTTAGAGATCAATTAGTTCAGTTTCATATTTTAATTACAGCCTTGAGGGGTATTAGCGCGCAAGTTATATCAATTTGCGCGCTAATTCATCTCTGGTACTGTTCATCATCTTCCCAACGTGATTAGCGTGCTAGTGTTCATCACCTAGCAAGCAAATTACACGCTGCCCAGAAATTCGAAAAACGAATTCTGGGTTTCTCTGATCCTTAACACTTCAATTTATCATACAAATACCTCATACACTCCAATATCATCAACTTACTCTTTAAAACACCAATTTAAACAAGTTTTATCATAAAGACTGAAAATTCAAGTGTGCATGTAAAAATCCAATTTGATCCAAATTACTCCAATTTCCCAAAATCTCAATCCAATTCAACATGATTCAACAAAAGCAACCTCAAAAACCCCAAATTCAGTAAAAACAGTGATGAATTCTCTCAAAAATTCGAACTTCACTTCAAACCCTAGACATAACCCAAAATTTTCAGAAATCAAACATTTGGGTGAGTATATTACCTAGAATTCGTGTTGTTGGATGCCAAACCAATGATTTCTCTCCTCAGATCAGCTCTGATCTCACCTCCCAAACATCAAAACCACAAATTTTCTACATGTTCTCCACTGATCCATCGTATATATATATGTTATGTTTTAATCTCTTGGGCACACTCATCTCGAGGTTTATCTAAGGGTCCTTGTTAAGCCTGTGTCACATAAATCCTGGACACCTTATCTAACACAATCTGTCTTGTTTTGGTTTGTTGTTAATCTTGAGGATAATCCAATATGTGCTGATTTTTCAGTTCAAACTATAGGATTTGATTTATTCCAATTTGATTTAACTTATACACCTATTTTAGTCATCAATAAATTTCATAAAATGATAAGTAAGGTCACACTAACTTCTCACTACTCAGCACCCCGTGTCCCGTGTCCGACACGCTTCCCAAGGCGATCCCACACTTAGTGTATCTAATTGATTTATAGCTTAGCCTAAAGTTATATTTAAATTTCATTATATTTAACTCCTAAACTAGAGTCATGCTATATTATTTAAAATCTAATCACACCCAACGCCCGACCTCACCTCTACTGTATCCTCGAGTTGGCGTGTTCTGTGACACAAAACCGCGGCGCTCAACCTTGCCTGACAAGTGACTATAACTACACACTGATAATGGATAATACATCAATATAATAATAGAATATTAATACATCACCGAATTCAGTAAAACACACATACACAGTCAATTCCTAGGTACGGTCATGCCTAACCTATCCGCGGTGTCCATGTGTCGTCCGAGCTGGCGTCATAATCTGAAATTTATTAAAATAGCGGCGTCAATAAATAACGGCCGTTACAATTCTTCCCAACTAAAGAAATTTCGTCCTGAAATTTAAGTTAGTCTAGAACATACCGTGGAATAACTGGGGATAACATTCTCGCATGGTCAACTCCAACTCCCAGGTAAGTCCCTCCGTACTGTGATGTTGCCACCGCACGAGTACTTTCGATATCTCCCTGTTCCTGAGAATTTGGATCTTACAATCTAATACTGCCAGTGGCCGTTCCTCGTAAGTTACGTCAGGCTGAACATCAACCTGTCGCACATCAACCATAGGTCGTGGCCCTGTCCTAGCCAATTGCAACATTGAAATGTGGAAGGTAGGATGAATCCCTGCTAACTCCGCCAGTAGATCTAATCTGTACGCCATACTGCCAACCTTCTCTACAACTCGATAAGGTCCAATAAATCTTAGTGCCAGTTTCCCCTTAATCCTGAACCTTTGCTGACCCTTTCAAGGAGAAACCTTCAGATAAATCATATCGTCAACCTCATAGCTCAGACTCTCGTGGTATCTATCCGCGTATTTCTTTTGTCTGTCCTGTGCCGCTCGAACCTTCTGACGAATCTGTCGAATCTTCCCTGTGTGATCAACAACTATCTCCGGCACTATCGTAACTGTATCCTCTGGCTCTGCCCAACACATTGGTGACCTGTAGGGCCTCCCATATAGTGCCTCAAATGGCGGCATCCCGATACTAGCCTGATAGCTATTGTTGTAAGCAAACTCACACAGTGCTAAGTAGTCCTCCCACGAACCTCCAAACTGCAGAATACAAGCCCTCAGCATGTCCTCTAAAATTCGTATCAATCTCTCTAACTGGCCATCTGTCTGAGGATGATACGCCGTGCTAAACTGTAACCTAGTGCCAAACTATTCCTGCATCGCTCCCCAGAATCTCGAAGTAAACCTAGGATCCCTGTCAGATACAATGGAGACTGGCACCCCATGCAGTCTAACAATCTCTTGCTCGAACAGTCTGCTCAACTAAGGAAACGTGTATCGCATCAAAACGACTGTAGCAATCCGCCTGGTCGTCTATGCTCCGCTTTCACCTGTTGACATATGTGACACCCTCGAACATAATCGCCAACACCAGCCTTCATCCCTGGCCACCAAAACAATCTCCGCAAGTCGTAGTACATCTTGGTTCTGCCCGGATGAATTGTATAACGCGACCGGTGAGCATCCTCTAATATACTATCTCTGATATCTGGTATCGTCGGTATCCACAGTTGACCTCTGTGCCGCAAACATCGATCCGCCGTCTCTGTCTAATCAGTGCACTCGAGATTCCGTGCCAAACCACTGAACCGCTCATAAAGCCCATCAGCCCTCTAACACTCCGATACCCACTCTAGTGACACTGTCGGTACTCTCATCTGACCACAAATCTGAACATCACACGTAGCTACAATGTGTGATATACTCCTAACTGATGCTGCTTTCAACAGTCCCATAGGTCAAGTACTAGTCTGACTATCAACTCTGCATCTGCTCAAAGCATCCGCCACCACATTAGCCTTACCAGGATGATACTCAATCGTGAAAACATAATCTTTCAGCAACTCTAACCATCTTCTCTGACGCATATTCAGATCTCTCTGTGTAAAGATGTAACGTAGGCTCTAATGATCTGTGTACAGGACAAACTTCTCTCCATAGAGGTGGTGTTTCCAAGTCTTTAGCGCAAATACAATTGCTGCAAGTTCTAAATCGTGTATGGGGTAGTTACACTCATGTGGTCGCAATCGTTTGGATAAATAAGCTACTGGTCATCGATCCTGTATCGGAACACATCCCAGTCCAGTTCTCGAAGCATCAGTGTAAACTGTCAAACTCTTCCCTGGCTCAGGTAATGTCAATACTGGTGCAGAAGTCAATCTCTTCTTCAACTCTAGAAATGCCTGCTCACACTCCCCGGACCACACAAACGGAACATCCTTCTTCGTCAACCTCGTCATCGGTGCTGCAATCGTGGAGAAATCCTGTACAAATCGGCGGTAGTTACCTACTAAACCCAAGAAACTCCGTATCTCAAAAACAGTCTCTGGTCTCTTCCAGTCAATCACCGCTCTAATCTTTTCTCCCTCCACAGAAATGCCCTGACCGCTGATCACATGTCCCAAAAACTTCACTTCCCTCATGCAAAATTTACACTTACTAAACTTCGTATACAGTCGATGATCCCTTAACGTCGTCAATACTAATCGAAGATGACTCTCGTGATTCTCTCACGTCTGACTGTATATCAATATATTGTGAATAAAGACTATCACATATCTGTCCAAGTAAGGTCTTAACACTCGATGCATCAAATCCATGAAAACTGTTGGAGCGTTCATCAACCCAAATGGTAACACCGTAAACTCAAACAACCCATATCTGGTATTGAAAGCAGTCTTCTTGATATCTTCTTCTCGAATCCGCAACTGGTGATATCCTAAGCATAAATCAATCTTCAAGAAAAACTGTGCACCTGTCAGCTGGTCAAACAAATCGTCGATCCTCGGAAGTGGATAACGGTTCTTGATTGTCACCTAGTTCAGCTTTCGATAATCTACACACATCCTCATTGATCCATCATTCTTCTTTACAAATAATATTGGCACTCCCTACGGTGACATACTCGGATGAATGAAACCCTTCGCCAACAAGTCCTCTAACAGTCTCTTGACCTCCTCCTACTCCATCGGTGACATCCGATAAGGTCTGCTATATATAGGCTGGGTCCCTGGTATCAACTCTATATTGAACTCTATCACTCGTGGTGGTGGTAATCTGGGTAAATCATCTAGAAAGACGTTGACAAACTCTCGAACTACTGGTACATCCTCAATCCGAACAGGTACACTAGTCTCAGGCTCAACAATCCTTGTGAACTCCTTCATCTTCTAAGTAGTCACTAATCTACCTTTCATAATAGGTAACTCTGACGCAGTCCCGCTCAATGAAAAGTCTGGCAAACTCAGAATACTAAACTCTACCCTCTTCCCGAAATAGTTTATTCGTACATGGTACGCCGATAACCAATCTATCCCAAAGAGTGCGTCAAACTCTAAGTACTCCAATACTCGAAGATCAGCTGGGAACTGATGTCTGGCAACCTCAATCATTACGTCCCGAACTATTTGGTAAATCTTATCCCCAACAGCCGTGTTGAGAATAAGATCGGTCTCAAGTGTGTGTGCAACTAACCCTACTTCCCCAACTAATCGTCCAATAATAAACGATAAAGTACTACCCGAGTCAAACATAGCATGAACTAGTCTATTGTGAATAGATAACGTACCCTCGACTAGTTGCCTGGTAGCTTCCGAATCTGGCTGTGCCACTGCATGCACTCTGTCCCTATTCGGACCCTGATCTCGTCGTGGTGATGGTGCTATGCATTCGTACCTCAAGTGTCCTCTCTGATCGCACCTAAAACATCAATGTCTCTCGCCTCACGGTTAGCCCGTCATTAGATCTCTGACCCTGACCCCGGTCTCTCTGACCCCTGTCACGACCGCCCTGATCCCTATCCTGATACTATCGCTTGAGGTCGCCGTCGCATCGCTCAACAGTACGTATATAGTAGCATACACCACCTGCCTCTCATTTCCTCTCCGTTGCTCTGGACGCCTATTTCGTCGACCCTGATCCTGCCTTTTTCGGTCAAACTGATCCCTCTGTCTCTTCGGCCTCTGATCAGACGAGTACTCTGTCTAAACCTATCTATCAGCTTACCCCTAGGTCATAAGTATGTTTCACTTAACAATGCTCGATCATATATAACCTGTAAAGTCTCGGCTCCACTCGCAACAATCACGCTACCTATCTTCTCATCCAAACCTCTGATGAAATAATAGATCTGGAGTCTCTCAGTGTTCGCCACATCCATGACATACATCATAAAGTACCTAAATCGATCCATGTATTGTGATACCATCATGCTACCCTGTCTCATTACTAAGAACTACTCTCTAAGCCTTAACTGCACCTCGGTGGGAATATACTCATCCATAAACAACTGTCGAAACTCCATCCACGTAGACGGTACATAATGGATGTCGGTGTAGGTCGTCCACCATACGTCTGCCTGGCCTCTCAAACAATACCCTGAAATACGTGCTTGATCCGCCTCCAGTACCTCTAACAACTGATGTAAGCACCGGTACGTCATCAACTACCGTCCTGCAACCTTTGGATCACTGACCCCAGTAAAGTAGGTGGGGTTAAACCTCATAAAGTCTTTCACCATCTTTGCCGCCTCTAACATCTTACTCTTGGCAGTCGAAGCAACAACCTGCGGCTCGGTAGTAGTAGGCGTCACCTCAATAGTATCGGCTGGTACCACAATAGGCTCAGCTCTCTCAATCGCTGTCTCAGTCCCTGCTGCCTGTGTGGCAACTGGTGTTACTAATGCAACTGGAGGTGTCGGTGTAACTAACTCAACAGTCGGTGCTACTGCAGGTATCCTCGAGTTTCGTATGTACTCCATGAGCTCAACCATCTGTGTATGTTGCAATAACTGCTGATCCATAACTCTCTGCACCATAGCTCGCAGATTAGCTACCTCTCTGGTGGTATGATCACTAGTCTCCCCAACCTCCTACTGAGTAGTCGGAGGGATGGGTGTAGGAGACTTTTCGTCCATAGTGGTCTGCATCAATTTTTGTGTTCGGATCAGTACCCAATATACGTATGCGTATAGTATATATAAATAGAACAATACATATATCACATAAAAATCCTAACTCTACCCGTTTCCATTTGCTTCCCAACTAAAAGTTTTAGGCAATTCGTCGGGTTTCCACATCTAATTTGGTTTAAAGTTTATGCTCTTTCCTTAACATATTTAATTTAAGGCCTTATCGACCTTGCTCTGATACCAAACTGTGACGGCCCCAAATTTCGAGGCCGCCCCGTGGCTTCGCAGGCCCAAATTCTAAGGCCACCCCGTGGCTTCGCATTTCCCTTACTAGCGTATAAGAAACTTCTGCCATGTTACTCTCTATCTATTTTACTTGACATTCTCAAGTTTCGTGCCATTTAATTTAGAAATTTATAATTTACAGTGGAAGTCTCAACCTTACTAAAAGAAATATATATAGAATTACTGATTTATCCTATAGTGGAAATCTCGGAAAGTACTGTACATATGGCGATCAACTATAACAGTTAATATATACAAGTACAAGTGTGAAATATAGTCTCCTAGTACCCAAAATATTATACAAAATATCAAAATATATAGATATCAACACACGTACCAGCAAGCCTCGGCGTAAGTCAAATGCAATTGCCGAGAATCCCCTTACCCTTGCTAGTACTAGGATCTGCACTCAGCCTTCATAAAAGGCAGATGACGAGCACAGTAAGTAAAATCCCAAGGAAAACCACCGTGCATTATAATTTAAAGAAAGTAAATGGAAATCAATAAATAGTGTTAAATAAACATGCGGAATTGAAGGAAAATGCAGACAACTACCTAAAAGCTTATCGCATGAATATAAATACAAAGATATGCAAATGGGTGTGAACCAGCTAATCCTAGATGTGAACTGAGGACCAGGAGCCTTGTCGTGGCAAACACCATCGACCCTACGACTGTGTCCTAGACCACACACCTACCAAGCGACCATACAACCCGGATACATAGACGGAACCATAATCGTCCTAGTAGGAATGGACTCGTAGATTATCAATAATAACAGCTCAAATTGAATAACAATAAGTAAATGCAGTAGTGGTGTTCAGTTGGGTTTTACGTACCTCAAACCGCACTCAAAAATCCCAAAAATACCCCCAGTCCGACCCACGACTATTCCCCGACTCCAACTACTGTCCCGTGAGTCCTGAGATCTAATCCCGAGGTTTATTAATCAATTTAGTTAGGTTGGAGATCAATTAGCTCAGCTTCATATTTTAATTACAGTCCAGAGGGGTATTAGCACGGTAGTTATATCAATTAGCATACTAATTGATCTCTGGTACTGTTCATCATCTTCCCAACGTGATTAGCGCGCTAGTGTTCATCACCTAGCGCGCTAATTGCACGCTGCCCAGAAATTTGAAAAACGAATTATGGGTTTGTCTGATCCTTAACACTTCAATTTATCATACAAATACCTCATACACTCCAATATTATCAACTTACTCTTTAAAACACCAATTTAAACAAGTTTTCTCATAAAGATTGAAAATTCAAGTGTGCATGTAAAAATCCAGTTTGATCCAAGTTACTCCAATTTCCTAAAATTTCGATCCAATTCAACACGATTCAACAAAACCAACCTCAAAAATCCCAAATTCAGCAAAAACAGTGATGAATTCTCTCAAAAATTCGAACTTCACTTCAAACCCCAGACATAACCCAAATTTTTCAGAAATCAAACATTTGGGTGAGTATATTATCTAGAATTCGTGTTGTTGGATGCCAAACCAACAATTTCCCTCCTCAGATCAGCTCTGATCCATTGTATATATATGTTGTGTTTTAATCTCATGTGCACACTCATTTCGAGGTTTATCTAAGGGTCCTTGTTAAGCCTGTGTCACACAAATCCTAGACACCTTATCTAACACAATCTGTCTTGTTTTGGTTTGTTGTTAATATTGAGGATAGTCTAATATGTGCTGATTTTTCAATTCAAACTATAGGATTTGATTTATTCCAATTTGGTTTGTTCTACTCGGCACCCCGTGCCCCATGTTCGACACGCTTCCTGAGGCGGTCCCACACTTAGTGTATCTTATTGATTTATAACTTAGCCTAAAGTTATATTTAAATTTCATTATATTTAGCTCCTAAACTAGAGTCATGCTATATTATTTAAAATCTAATCACACCCTAACGCCCGGCCTTACCTCCACGGTACCCTCGCGTTGGCGTATTCTATGACATAAAACCCCGGCGCTCAACCTCGCCCGACAAGTGACTATAACTACACACCAATGATGGATAATACATCAATATAATAATAGAATATCAATACATCATCGAATTCAGTAAAACACACATACACAGTCAATCCCTAGGTACAGTCACGCCTAACCTATCCGTGGTGTCCACGTGTCATCCGAGCTAGCGTCCTAATCTGAAATTAATTAAAATAACGACGTTAATAAATAACGGTCGTTACACACACAACCACCGCTGCTATTTTGCTTGCTCCGGGGATTGGGAGGCACCAACATAGTCATGGAAGGGTCCCCGACATTTCCCCACGTCACGGTAGTCGACGGCACCCAGCCAGGAGGTTCGACAGCCCATAAACACTTAAAACATGGCATAAGAATCAAAACAGTGATTATCGACACCACCACCTGTATACAATGAACTGGAGATACTCCAGAGACGTAGGAACTCTGATGGGCCAAAAGGGTTCATCCCCGACCGTCCCCGACCACTGCCAATCTCCCTTATAGCGGCTAGGACGCGACATAACCGCTTATACACTAGTAAGAAAAAAGACTCTAATAAATAACGTTTCTTCTCATGGGCAGCATGTTTAGGGGTCTTCGAGGTTCCAGCGACTTCTTAAAGTCGTCCACAACCTCTGAAAATCCCCACACCAGTCGGATAGAGCCACCATGGCCATACAGTGTGCACGAGAGGGAGAAAGAATATAAGAGAGAGAGAGAAAAAGAAAAAGAGAGAGACCTCCGGTCGACCAATAACACCTCCAGTGAGGTTTGGTCCGGCCATTAAGAGAGGGGAGTAGGAGAGATGAGCGGTCGAGTGAGAGGGAGGAGGCGATGAATAGTCGGTGGGTTTTTTTCACGTTATATATATATATATATATATATTAACTTGGCCCAAAATGACCATTATGCCCTTTAAATAACACTTACTTCATTTTGAGACAACTGCCCTTTTTGGTCTTTTATTTATTTTTTCCTCTTTATTCCATCTCAAAATACACACGTACCTTGAGGCCAATCCCATAACTTTCCTTATGAAGTTTGTCACTTTAACAATTCCTTTTAACACAGCCCGTATGTTTTGTAGCTATCCAACTCCCCAGGTCCAAATAACCCTCCTCGGTCTGTATCTCTATGTCGTGCGCATAGTCTCGCATTGTCTTGCCGAATAATTATTTAAATTATCACATAATTCAATTAATTATGTTGTTACTATGTTTTGCTCCCCTGTTTATCTAGGCGTAGCCTCACTCAGACTAATATTTGCCCGAACGGCTCAAGACTCATATAAGACTACAATACTAATACACACATCACATAAACATAATATTACTTCGGTGTCGACTCTCGAAGTTCGAAATACTTTCTAGTATCACATAGCCATGTCACGGTCCTAACCAGTGCAACACTAGTCAAGTTAAAATTGAGGGTTGTTACAGAGATGTCTTCCCACTTCCATTGAAGAATGCGAACCGGTTGTAACAACCTTTCTGATCTACGGTGTTCGGACTTCACCTGCTGACCAATCCCATAGTTACTGATGAATTCTGAGACGTTCGCTTTCATCCCAGGCCACCAGAAATATTTCCTCATGTCATAGTATATCTTAGTCCTGCTTAGATTAATGGTGAGTCGGGAAAGGTGTGACTCATGAAGGATATCGTGTCTCAACTTTGGCTCCTACAATATCTACAATATGCCACCGTATTTTCAGACACTGATCTGATGTCTATTCTCAGTCTGTACACTCTACAGCCTGCGCCAACTCACTGAATCTCGAGTTCAACCAGTCGGTCATTTGACCCTCTGACACTTTGTGTAGATATGGTATGTATCCTCACCTGAACACAAATCATCACTTGAGTATCGGTAGGAACGTTTGCTTGACATGTTATCGTCGCTGCCTCGAGTAGCCTATACTTATGCGTCATATAACATCTAACAACCTCGGCATCTCTGGTTAGGTCTCCTACTTAGCACATGTGCGACTACGTTCTCTTTTCCTAGGTGATACTCCAAGGAAAAGTCGTAGTCCTTTAAGAACCTTAACCACCTACGTTCTCTTATATTCAGTTCCTTCAATGTGAAGAGGTACTTCAGAATCTTGTGATTAGTGAAGAGTGTGAATCTCTTTCCATACAGAAGGTGTCTCCACGCCTTCAACGTAAATAAGACCACTCATAACTCTAGATTGTGTGTGTGATAGTACTTCTCTTGTACCTTCAACTGTCTCGAAGCATAAGCCACAACACCTCTGCCTTACATCAACACGCAACCTAGACCCGTATTATAAGCATCAGTGCATACTAGGAACCCCTCTCCAGCCTCTGATAATAGTAACACTGGTATAGTAGTTAACGATCTCTTCAACTGAGCAAATACAACCTCGCACTTCTCAGTCCACTTTAATGCGAAATCCTTCTATGTTAGCCTCATAATCGGTGAAACGATATTCGAGAAATCCCTTACAAACCTGCAATAATAAGCTACTAACCACAATGCTCCTGATATCTGATACTGATGTCAGAGCCGGCCAATCCATAATCGTCTGAATTTAGAGCGGATCTACAACAATCCCTGCTGCTCTAACAACATGACCTAAGAACTCAATCTCTATAATCTAGAATTCACACTTACTGAACTTGGTAAAAATTTAGTGCTTTCTCAAAGTTTTAACGTTTTCCTGAGGTGTTGTTCATGATCCTCTCGTGTCCTCGAGTATATCAGGATGTCATCGATGAAAATTATTACAAAGCAGTCAAGATATGGTCTCAGTACTCAGTGCATCAAGTTCATGAACATGGTGGGGGCGTTAGTCAGCCTGAATGACATATCTGGTGCTGAATGTTGCCTTGGACCTATCCTCATCCTTGATCTTAAGCTGGTGATGCTTGATCTCAGGTCTATCTTGGAGAAAAACTTTGCTCATCTCAACTGATCAAATAAATCATCTATCTGCGGAAATGGGTACTTGTTTCTGACTGTCACTCGATTCAACTATCCGTAACTAATGCATAGTCTCTGTGACGGCCCCAGTTCCACAAACCTAAAACTGGACTCCGCTCGACCTAGACTTACATAAACTTTGAGTGAACCCTCGCACAGTCAACACAAGCCTAGTCAGCCTTATCTTACCTTTTACCATTTATTTAACAATTTAAGATAAGATTATTAATATTAGTGAGTTATTCAAAGATAAGCGAAAGCATTGAAAATCTCCAACTAATGTAATGACCTCAAGACGTAAGTTATGATGACCTAGAAGGTGGAAGCCCTACATATGCATAACACCATTATATATTATATCAATAGAGAATATCATCATATACATGCCCAAAAACTCTCATTCCCAAAACCCAGTTTCAAAACACATATATGATGTAATACAAAATCAAACCTAAATCGAGGCCAAAGGATCAATAGCTCCAATATCCTCAAAGTGATTCACCAAGCTGAGGAGCTTTCCCCTTGCTCAATTGTGGAAGTGCACTTAGTCAAACACAAGAATGACGAGTCTTAGGTAAGTAATGCAACACATGATGTTTACAGTATTTCGAAAGTAAATAACAATCTATATTCATGTTGATAGAAAGAAAAGTATAGGGAATGCAAGAATAAATAAAAACTGAAAATAAATCTGAAGCAATCGAAAGTATGTGTCTAGGAATCAAAAGAAAATGGCGCAAATAGTCCCGACCAATGAAAAAGTTATTTGAGTCGAGAGAGAACACCTACCAGACTTGGAGTTTAGGACATGGTACATTCACACCATCCTAAAATCTACGAGCATGCAAAATTCTCCAGCAATCTAGTGGAGAGTTCTCACCCCGTATAGAACCACAAAATATATCGTGCATCCCGAGTTCCTGGCTCTGGTAAATTACTCTAGATAACATATCCTCCCAAACGCACGTTGAACGCATCAAAATATATATTTATAGTCCCGATAAGATTACCAAATACGACAAGAACTGTGGTAATGAAAAGCACTGGGTTGAACCACGAAGAACAAGTTTTTTAACCTAGGACATAAAACAAAAACTAAATCGAGATGTTCACAGGAATAATTTCTAATGTTAATAAAAATAATAATGAAAATATTAAGTAAATAAATCAATTAATGGGGGAAAGCAATCCAAACCATTGGTATCACAAATCTCCTCAATTTGGCATAATTTTAAATATGGTCCTCAATCTAATCAAAGCATGTAAATCATAATATATTAATGTAGCTATAGAACCGGTAACGTACGCGGGTCCTTGCACTTCCCTATCTCGATGGTGAAGGTACGACAAGGACCACTTCACTAATCAAATGCATCACCCTATTCTAGTGTTTCGGGTGTAACACGTTGACCGCAATGGAGTTTGTGAAGGTACTAACCTAGACAACCGGATCACTCGTGTGTCCGATTTAATATATATTCCTATGGTATTCAACCGGTCCTAAAAAGGTCTAATCAATTGGTATAGTTGAGTGCCAGTAATGTGGTCTTATTGCACAAGAACGGGTGCTTACGACTCATTGACATTTAAATTAAGGTTTAAACTAGTGTTTAACCTCAATTGTTCAAATAATACTAAAAAAAATAAAATACTATGAAAAAAAAAGTTAAATAATAAAATAGATCTCATATATGTTTATAAGCCAAAAAGAGTGATTTGATCCACCTCTGGTTCGGATTGATAAGTTTAGTTGTCCATCGTCGTCAAAAACCCTTATTTAAAATATAAAATATAAACAATGGTTTGTGAAAAGAAAAGGAGAAGAAAACACTATTGATCTCGAAGAAGAGAAGAAAATAATGGATGTCTCAAACAATCTCCAAGTCCCAATATATAGGAGTATTTTTGTAACGGTTAGAGTGATTTGCACTTTGTTTGACCATTTTCATTATTGGTGGAGTAAATTGCATAATAAAAACTGGTTTGGGCATTTTCTGGAGTGATTTCCATAATTGAAACTATTCTCATAACTTGTGGAGTGATTTGCACCTTCAATAACTTAACTTTCAGTGTGTATTTCGAGACAAATCTTTCAGTATCTGATCACTTCAAGTAAATACTATATTTTGAGTATTTTTTGCCCCAAATCCAATTGCACACCCCAAAAGTCCTAAAAATGACAAATAGAGATAATTGAGCCCTTATTTTGGAGAATCAACAATAGAAATACATAGATAAATTATATATAATACTACATAAATAGCAACTTATCAAATACCCCATAGACTTAGGACTTTGCATGTCCTGAGCAAAGGTGTAAATAACACACAAACAAACAAACTAGACTCCTAATATAACTACGCACTGACTCAACTAAACTATACCTAATTCAAAAATTTATGGAGTTCCTTTAGTTTACATAGTTGCCAAGTTAACAAGCCACTCAGGAAATTTTGGAGTTATGATGTGTCAAGAACCGCAACTCAAACACAATTAAGATTACATTTTCAAGACAAAGATATGGTCAAGACAAACACCATCAACTACCCGCGGGTTTTCTTATTCTATACATTCAAGCACACAAGTTTAAGATCCCACTTAATTTACTGAAAACACTCAAGCTAAATCTTTTTATTTGAGGAGTTTTCATAGACTTTCGCCTTTATTCATTCAATATATTCTCTGCTTTTTTTCTCCATATTTTTCAAGCAATACGATCCTTGCTCCATTTCCTATGGACAGATTTTCTCACTTTTTCCCAACACAAGTTTCCTTGCTGCATTTCCAATGGAAACTTGTGGGACTCTCAATGCTAAGAAAACTCCTGTTAGCCCTTCTCACTTTCACTATAATCAAGCAAATTCCCCAATGTGGTTTAAAATATTATCACTTGTACAATTTTAACCATATGTTTATTTTGGTATCTAGCACAGGCTCAACCAACATACTAAGTCTCCAATCATGAAATCATAAGAATGTTGGGCTACGCATTGATTTAATGTTTCTCCTAATTTCTAATAAGTCTCAAGTCAACAGGCAACTATGAAGTACTCATCCAAAACTAAAGGCATGAAACAAAATCTCGGGCGACTCTAGACAATATTAACTACACTGAAAACATGCATGAATGTGTATTAACTCCTAGTCAAATGAGAAAATGAGATATGGAGGGAAAAGAAATGGAAGAAATGAGTGAACAATAGATATCAAACACCACCAATACCATCCAACAACTGCATATAATTGAAAAAATTCAAACAATCTCACCTGCAGTCTTCCGCATAGAAAACCATCCAACTCAATCCACAAGTCTTAAAGTACCCCCAAACTTATTCTGAACCTTTTCCTCAAGGTTCAAAACAGGTTAAGTGACACACATGAACACACACAAGATGGTAAAAGATCATGATAGATATAAAGGCAAGGAAATGATCAAGATCATGCATAAGACTGACACTAATCCTAAATCCACGAACTAAAAAAAGATGGTAACCTTACTAGATCTCAATGTGACTAACTGTATGTACAAAAAAGTAAGGAGCCGTCAGAGCAATACCAAGCTCTCAAAATTTAGTGTGCTAGGCAGAGGTCGCAACACCTATAAAAAGTCACAAGGAGATAATAGTAAGAATACAACATAAAATACTAAAATAAAATCAAAAAGGAAAGGGATAGAAGCTCGGGGTGCCTTCCAAGAGGGTTATTTTTAACGTCGTTGGCTCGACTCAGTCTGACTCTCTCTCAGTCAAAGTACTCTACAACTGCTAAAGTCTCGCTCTCGATCTCGTGTTGTGGGAAGTTCTTGTAGAACGGCTTCAGTTGGTGCCCATTCACCTCGAACACTTTCCCTGCATCCGGGTTCCTGATCTCAACGGCATCATGTCCAAATAAATCAATAACAACAAAAGGTCTGAGCCATCGTGACATCAATTTCCCTGGATGGAGAGTTAATCTGAAATTATAAAGCAGAATCTTTTGGTCGACTACGTAAGTCTTACGAGATAAGTTGCAATTGTGGAATGCCTTGGTTTTATCCTTATTGATTCGTGCGGACTCGTAGGTATCGTTCCGGATTTCCTCCAATTCTTAGAGGTCCAACTTTCTCTCTTTGTCGGCTGCATCGAGTTCCATGTTGAGCTGTTTGATAGCCCATAAAGATTTATGCTCTAACTCGACTGGCAAGTGGCATGATTTACCAAAGACTACGCGATACGACGACATTTCGATTGGTGTTTTAAAAGCCATTCGATAAGCCCATATTGCGTCATCAAAGCACATGCTCCAGTCCTTCCGTGATGGGTTTACAGTCTTTTCCAAAATGGCTTTAATCTCCCTATTTGACACCTCCACTTGGCCACTGGTTTAAGGATGATAGGCTGTAGATGTATGTTGTGTAACATTATACTTGCATAAGAAATTTTCAACCATACGATTACAGAAATGGGCACCTCGATCACTAATCAAAATTCGTGGAGCACTAAAAGTTGAAAAAATTTGTGATTTCAAGAAATCGCATACAACTGACGAATCGTTAGTGCGAGTGGCTTTGATTTCCACCCATTTGGACATGTAGTCCATCGCCGGTAAGATATAAAGAAAACCGTGTGACGGTGGAAATGGCCCTATGAAGTCGATTCTCCAAACATCTAAAATCTCACAGAATAGGATTGAGGTCAGTGGCATTTGATTCCTGTGACTCAGGGTGCCAGTCGACTAACATCTGGCACAGGTCTTGGTGTATAGATATGAATCGTGAAAAATGGTGGGCCAGTAGAGCCTACTTTCCAAGACTTTCATAGCTGTCCTACGTGGATCGAAATGACCACCGCAGTCATATGAATGACAGAATGCCATTATAGATTGTGTCTCTGTCTATGAGACATATCTACAAATAACTTGGTTCGAGCAAAATCTCCACAAGTATGGGTCATCCCATACATAGTATTTGGAATCGCTCTGGATTTTATCTTCTTGGACTTGCGTAAGATGAGGTGGAAACTCTCGTGTAACGAGGTAATTAACCAGATCTACAAACCAAGGGAGTTCCTTTGAAATTGCTAAGAGATGTTCATAAGGAAAATCATTTCATAGTGGGACAGGTGTTTCACCATTCTTGATACGACTAAGATGGGCAGCAATAAGATGTTTTAAACCACTTTTATCTTTAATCTTGATGTCAAACTCTTGTAACAAGAGTATCCATCGAATGAGACGAGGCTTAATTTTATTTTTGGCCATAAGGTACTTTAAGTCAGCATGGTCAGAGTAGACGACCACTTTAGTTCCTAAGAGATAAGGCAGGGATTTTTCCAATGCGAAGACGACACCTAAAAGTTCTTTCTCTGTAGTGGTGTAATTTAATTGGGTAGGATCAAGAGTTTGGGAGGCGTAATATATGACATGAGAAACACACCTGCTTCATTGCCCAAGTGCAACACCCATAGCGTGGTTGCTGGCATCGCACATGATCTTAAAAGGTAACTTCTAGTTAGGAGCTTGGATCACAAGAGTAGAGATGAAAGAGTGCTTGAGTGCATCAAATGCATTCTTACGTGCCTGATTCATGTGAAAAGGCACGTCTTTCTAGAATAAGTGGCATAAAGGTTGTGCAATTTTGGAGAAATCCTTAATGAATTGCCAATAGAAACAGCATGGCCAAGGAATGATCAGATTTCTTGCACATTCATGGGGTAAGGCAATTTTTGAATTACTTCAATTTTTGTTGGGTCTACCTCCAAACCCTTAGCAGATACGATGTGACCCAAGATAAGACCTTGATCCACCATGAAGTGACATTTCTCATAATTGAGGATCAAGTTCTTCTGGATACACCTATGAAGAACCTTAGTCAAGTGACTAAGGCAAAACTCGATTGAATCGCCGTAAACAATGAAATCATCCATGAATACTTTGATGAAGTGCTCAACGAAGTCAGAGAAAATGCTCGCATACACCTATGAAAAGTAGCAGGTGTATTACACAACCCAAAAGGCATATGTCAGTAGGCAAAAGTGTCAAAAAGACAGGTGAAGGTGGTCTTCTCCTGGTCCTTAGATGTTACAGGAATCTGGTGAAAACCTAAGTACCTATCTAAGCAGTAGTAGTGAGAATTGCCTGCTAAACACTTTAACATCTAATCGATGAAAGGCAATGGGAAGTGATATTTCCTAGTGGAACCATTGATCTTCCTGTAATTGATACAAACTCGCCATCCGTTTTGGACGCAAGTTGGGGCAAACTCACCTTGTGAGTTTAGGACCATCGTGATCTCTGTTTTCTTGGGAACCACCTGAATGGGACTAACCCACTTACTATCGGAGATCGGGTAGATCATCCCAGCGTCAAGAAGCTTCAGAATCTCCTTTTTATCCACATCCATCATTAGTGTCAGTCTCCATTGTGCTTTTCGTAAAGGTTTATACCTTTTTTCATATGTATCTGATGCATGCATGTGGAAGGGCTAATACCTTTGATGTCAGCAATCGTCCACCCTAGGGCTTATTTGAATTCTTAAAGCACATGAATCAGTTTCTTTTCCTCTGGTAATGTGAGTTTGGTGGAGATGATCACTGGTAATGTATCATTCTTACCTAAAAATACATATTTGAGGTGGGTGGGCAATGGTTTGAGTTCCAGTGTGGGTGCTCACTCCATAGAAGGGAGAAGTGTAGAATTCGAAGCAGGTAAGTCGAGATAGGCTAGGGTGGGAAAATAGAGTGGAGCAGAGTCAAACTTAAAGATCAGCTCCTCGATCTCAATATCGAGGATAAAACACTGCTCTTCCAAGAAATCAGTGTCGAGATGATTCTCTAACACCACTTTCGTATCATTATCTTTCACAAAAAAGGTATCTTGGACAAACGTGTCCACACTATCCAAGGCAAACACCATAGAAGAGGCATCAGAAGGATGGCGCATCGCATCATAGATATTGAATTTAATAAGTTCACCATCAAATTCTATGGTCAGAGCACCACTATGAACATCAATTTTGGTCTTAGCGATCTTAAGAAAAGGTCGGCCAAGCAAGATTGAAGAGAAATGGGGCATGGGTGAGTCTTCATATTGATGATATACAAGCCTTCACCAGAATTTCTTCTAAGACACCCATAGGACAAACGATAGATCGATCTGCCAAATGTATGACAATAGGGCTAGCCTTCAATATCTCATATATGGACAGTGGCATGACATTGATAGAGGCTTCGAGGTCGCACGTAGCTTTCTGGATCTCAACTTCACCAATTGTGCAAGGGACAGTGAACATGTCCAGGTCCTCACACTTAGTGGGCAACTTTTTGCTTAGGATGGCTGGGACGTTCTCTTCTACGATGATTTTCTCGTTGCCTTTAAGACGACCTTTGTTGGTGCATAGCTCCTTGAGTAGCTTAACATAGCGGGGCATATGTGCTAAGGCATCAAAAATTGGGATGTTTATCGACACATTCCTCAAGATTTCTAGAATTTCCTTTTCTTCTCCCGCCTTTTTATTTTGAATGAGGCATTAATTTTAAGAGAAGGTTGTGCTTCCTTATCCAAGTTTACTGTTTCAGTGTGAGATGGTTGAACCTCGAGCTCTTGCTCGACTTCCTTGGATTTAGGGGCAGCCTTTTTAGGCTTGGATTCTTAAGGGGCTTCCTCCAACTCTCTGCCATTGCGAAGTGTGACAACATTGACATTTGCATTCGGATTCGGATGTGGTTGAGAAGGCAACTTGCCTTTCTCATCCGTACGCCCAACATGTAGGGCTAATTGTCCTAATTGCACTTCGAGACTTTTAATGCTAGAAGCCTGACTCGCAATGGTTTTGTTTTTGAGTTGGGTTAATTCTTTAGAGAATCTGTCTTAACTAGCAATGAGTGTCCTCATCATTTCTTTTAAAGACCCCAAATTCTGATCAGGTTGGGACTATTGGGGAAGAGGTTGTCCCTTTGGAACATATTGAAGGAAGTTCTAGTTCTGGGGACCATAACTAAGATAGAGTTTTTAACGGCATGATTATAAGTATTATTGAAATTGTTGTCGTATTGAGTCCTTGGTGGTCCTTGGAATCTACCACCTAAAGTGTTCATTTGCTCGTTCTCAAACAAGGAAAGACACGAGTCAGTGGAGTGGTCTTTAACTGTGTAGAAGCCGCAAGCTTTAACCTGAGCTTTTCCTGAGGTGAGGAATTGCTCCACGAGATCAGTGAGTTTATCCAGCTTACTATTAGTAGAATTTGACCCTACTCCATCATAAAGACTTTGTGAGGGTCCTTCTTCCTCGTCATCAATGTAATGATGCAACCGACATGCTATAGAGTCAAACAGATCAAACATCTCCTCTGTGGTCTTACATTTGTAGTCGCCTCCACATGCATTGTCAATCATCCATTTTTCAAGGAGTGTGAGTCCCACATAGAAGAAATAAATAATGGAGAGGTTGCTTTGGCCATGTTGGAGGCATTGCACAAGTAAGCATTTATAACGACCCCAATAATCGCCAAAAGATTCACCCCATTTCATTTTGATATTGTATATCACTCTAATAAGTTGGGAAGCTCTAGATTCAGGGAAAAACTATTTGAGGAATGCAGAAATCATGTCGTTCTAATTTGTAATGGCACCAGGGGAAAGATAGAAGAGCCAGTCTTGAGCTTTATCCTTTAGGCATGTGGAGAGTTTGACTTCATCTTCATTGCCTCGAGGGGGAATCATGGTCCTACACTTATAATGGAAGTCCTTAATGAAGGTGACTGGATCCTCACGATCCAATCCGTGAAAGACAGGGAGTAGGTTGATGAAACCTAATTTGAGCTTAAAATCACCCCTGTGGGCTAGGAATGCGATGCAGTGTTGATGATGGGGCAAGGAGATCCTATATCCCATCATTCACCATCCCAATGGTAATGCAACGGTCGGCCTAAGGTTGTGTCCAAGGGTTAGCTTGTAACCTTTGTGGATAAGGATCAACCACACTTTTGTCAAATGGTTGATACTGGTGTGCTACAGGCCTTTGTTGTTCCACTGTTGCATGTGGTTCAGCTGGTGCGACAAACTGTCGGGGAGGAATAATTAGGGGTTCTTCCCGTCCCTCACGTGGTACAATGGGTGCATATGGTGCTTGTGGGTTCCTAATATGGTCAGCCATCATAGGTGGTTACTCATCATTCAGTTGAACTCTTGAGGATTAGTTCCTTTGCCTAGTTTCTTTCGAGTTCTGACAGCAAGTCTTTTCGATCTCCAGATCAAAAAGGAGTAAGGATCCATCAGACAACGATCGACGAAGATTGTGGGACATAAAGGTGAACAAGAAAAAGAAAAACATAAGTCAAAAAGAACTTGTCCCCAGCAACGACGCCAAAATTTGACGCAAGCCGAACGCGTCAAAATATATATATATATATATATATATATATATATTTATATATATATATTTATAGTCCTGATAAGATTACTAAATACCACAAGAACTGTAGTAGTGGCAAGCACGGGGTCGAACCAAGAAGACCAAGTTTTTTAACCTAGGACATAAAACAAAAACTGAATCGAGATGTTCACAGGAATAATTTCTAATGTTAATAAAAATAATAATGAAAATATTAAGTAAATAAATCAATCAATGGGGGAAAGCAATCCAAACCATTGGTATTACAAATCTCCTCAATTTAGCATAATTTTACATATGGTCCTCAATCTAATCAAAGCATGTAAATCATAATATATTAGTGTAGCTATAGAATCGATACCGTACGCGAGTCCTCGCACTTCCCTATCTCGACGGTTAAGGTACGACAATGACCACTTCCCTAATCAAACACGTAACCTTATTCTAGTGTTTCGGGTTTAACACGTTGACCACAATGGGGTTTATGAAGGCACTACACCTAGACAACCAGATCACTCATGTGTTTGATTTAATCTAGATTCCTATAGTATTCAACCAGTTCCAAAAGGGTCTAATCAATTGGTATGGTCAAGTGCCACTAGTATGGAATTATTGCACAAGGACGAGTGCTTACGACTCATTGACATTTATCTTAAGGTTTAAACTAGTGTTTAATCTCAATTGTTTAAATAATACCAAAGAAAATAAAATACTATGAAAAATAATTTAAATAATAAAATAGATCTCACATATGTTTATAAGCCAAAAAGAGTGATTTGATCCACCTTTGGTTCGGATTGATAAGTTTAGTCGACCGTCATCGTCAAAAACTCTTATTTAAAATATAAAATATAAACAATGGTTTGTGAAAAGAAAAGGAGAAGAAAACACTATTGATCTCCAAGAAGAGAAGAAAACAATGGATGTCTCAAACAATCCCCCCAAGTCCTAATATATAGGAGTATTTTTGTAACGGTGGGAGTGATTTGCGCTTTGTTTGACCATTTTCATTATTGGTGGAGTAAATTACGCAATAAAAACTGGTTTAGACATTTTCTGGAGTGATTTCCATAATTGAAACTGTTCTCATAATTTGTGGAGTGATTTGTGCCTTCAATAAGTCAACTTTCAGTGTGTATTTCGAGACAAATCTTTTGGTATCCATTCACTTCAAGTAAATACTCTATTTTGAATATTTTCCACCCCAAATCCAACTGTGCATCCCAAAAGTCCTGAAAATGACAAATAATAGAGATAATTGAACCCTTATTTTGGAGAATCGACAATAGAAATATATAGATAAATTATATATAATTATGCATAAATAGCAACTTATCACTCCCACGAATCACATTGACTAACTTTCTCTTGGACCACTCAAATATAATAGAGTTCCAAAATAGGATATAGCAATAACAATATTAAATTAAAGCTCAAAGAAATAACTGTAAATTTCCTCACTAGTTTACTTGTGTCTAATGCTACTAGGCACTCATATGCCCGTAATTCGACCCTATAAATCCCCACGTGTGCCTATTATCGTCCTACGATCCCTATTGATCAATTTATTACCAAAATCCGTTATTTATCCCTCAACTATCCTATTTTCTATAATCTTATTCATTTACTTAATTGGGTCAATTATTCGAGTATTGATCATTATTGGAACCAATTTAGGTACTCGAGAGATCCCTGAAGTTTTTGTAAAAAATAAAAAATTGGTTTGATGAATAGTACCATGTCTGTGAGTGGCGTCCTGGCCCAAATGCCTGGCGACATCATCTAAAGCATGAAACTCCCATTGTCACTGGTTCAGACGTCGTAATTGACGTTGTAGGTGAAACGTCTCACGACATCTCTCACAATGTCAGTTCCTAAAACTATTCTCGGGGTTTTTCGACACCCCAACTTACTTCACTGCATTCCGAGCCTATCCTAAACTCACAAGGACATTTATTTACATCAAATACAACTTTCATATCGACCAAAACGGTGCTCTATAACCTCAGTGTGAAAATTAACTCAAAAATCACCAATTTCCAAAAATGTCAAATCAATCCAAACACCCAAAACAACTGCATGGTTGTGCTCCACACTGATCCCACATTCCATATAAACCATCAAATTATTCGAAAAACAAAATTTCCAAATTGACATCCAAATATACAACAATGAAAGCCCTCAAAAGACCCATCAACATGACGCACACCTCGCAAAGAGTAGAGATGTTACCTTGGTTTTTGTGTTTGTTAGCGTCTTGTTGTAGTTCCGAGCTTGAATCTGATCAAGAAATCTTTCCCTTAACTCGTTCTTTCCGAAGCAGAAACGAATGTGAAACGGAGAAGGAAACGAAAAGTTTATATATATCCTTTATATCTAGTGTTATGCGCGTATCTTGAGACGTATCCAACTGCTCTACCTTTATTCAGCCAACCATTTAACACACCTCCCTTGCTCATCTGACACACATAGATGACTCAATTGTGTGAAACTCCCCCATGCATACACCTCAATACACATTTTAGGACCCGGTTCACCACACAACTTACACCATCGTATGCCCAACTACATACCAAGGCATCAAATATGTTACCCAACATTTAATTATTATATTTTAATGTATTTTGCCAGTGTTTCATTCGTGTTTGTCCCCCGGACAGCTAAATACCCAACCACAGTTCACCCCGATGCCCGTAAAACACATTTCCTCGAGCCGAACTTGTTTCTCTACATCAATGCACACCATCAAACGTCCTTACACGTTTAGGACATTGGAATATAAATTCAGGTAAATAGAATAATAATACAAACAACAAACAAAAATAGCATACCTTGGTGTCAACGACCGATAATTGTTCACACGTATCACGGCAAGAGTCCACGTACGACCTAAAATGACATGTGGCACTAGTTAGATTTTAGGGTCCTTACAGACAAGCCCAAGAAAGTAACACAGGATATAAACAACATTTTGAAATAAATAAACAGCCTAATTCATGCAAATAGAAAAAAAAGATATTAAAAACACATGAATAAACAAGACTGTAAATAAATCAAATCAATTGATAAGTGAGTGTCCAAAAATCAACAACAGAGAGGCGCAAGTAGTCCTAACTAAAAGGTCGTTGAGTCGAGGAAAACCCTACAAGACTCAGGTTCTAGGACGTAGTAAACCCAACGAGCCCTAAACCTATGATATGGTGAGACTTATTTGGGAATCCAGTTAAGAACTCACACCTCGTATAGAACTAGTAACCAGTGCAGTGCATCCCGAGGTCATGACTCTCGTATATTACCTCAGACAACCACTCCTACCAAGGACCACCGTTGAGTCACTTTCCTTAGGAAAACTAAATCAGAATGGAAATCCAAGGATTGATAATGAGCAATAATAATAACAAATTAAAGATTAATTGAAATAATTGTGTATTTTCTAGCTGGTTTACGTACCTGTATCCGACCTAATCGCACTCATATGACTTCGACTCTTCACCAATGATCCCTATATGTCTGTCACTAAACTACACTCCCTAGTTGTCATTTAAATACAATTGGTTATATTAGAGTCAAGTGTTCCCATTATATTTCGATTTTTGTTAATTTCCCTAAAATTCCCAATTTTCCATAATGCTACGCATTTGTATAATTGGATCGATTACCTAGTTATTGGGTCTCATTCGAGCCCATTGGAATACCTAAGCGAAGCCTCAAAGTTTTTAGAGTCTTAAAAAATTCAAAATACAAGGCCTCGCGCCATGGGTGGCGTAGTGGGAACAAGTCCTTAAGGCGCCACTTACAGCACGCCCAGGGTAGGCCTCCTGCCCTGGGCATCTTGGCTCACGCCATTAGGACTTGTTCCTCACGACGCCCCTCGCAGTGCCTGTAACAATCCAAAAATTTGTGTTATTTTTATGTGATGGCGTGTATTGTCGATGTATACTCGTGTCTGTGTGACAGGATGGTGACATCGAGTTGCGAGAGAAGTTTGCCTTGAAAAACGTGAAATAATGGGGTTTCGAGTGAACACTGGTCGGGTAATTAATAGTCCGGGGGACTTAAGTGAACTAAAAACACTGACAAAATACAAAATAAATAATAATTAAAAGTTGTAAAATGTATGTGATACGTTGGTATGTCCAGGACGATGTGACGAACAAATTTGGTGACAAACTCAAAAACGTGAGTATTGTGCGAGGAAACGACTAAGTGTCATGGTGAGTCACCTATTGAAGTCACCAGTTAGTGTCACAATTTGTGGATAGATCAAGTGGTGACCATTAGATGAGTCTCGAAATTCGTGTATAGAAGTGGATTGGAGGGGGATAAAAACCCCAACCACCACCTTTTCTCTCTCATTTATCTCTTATTTCTCTCTCTCTTCGCCGATTCAACGAGAGAACGATGGAGTTCTGGGACGTTTCGACGCGGTTTAACGCCACGAGAACAATCAATCTTCGAATCTAAGGTGAGATTTCGATTCCCCAAGTGTATATCTATGTTTTGGCGGTATTTTTGGGGGTTTTCGTCACGATAATTTCTGACAAAAAATTTGAGAAATCATTTTTTATGATTTTTTTGATTGATTGGGAGTTAATGGGAAGATCAAAACATGATTTGTGAAATGGTTTTGATGTTTGAGAATTTTTCTGAATTTTTTAGATTTTTGGGAAATTTTGTATAATTTCGGCAAATCGGTGTTTTGGTCGAGTTTTCAAGTGAACTGAGGCTGGTTTGGTGTGTATTTGAAGGTGTAGTCGTAGTTGGGATAGGCTCGAAGCACGACGACGCGAGCTGGGGTGTTGAAAACCCCAGTTCAGAGGTGTTCTATAAAAGACGCCGTGGCGACGCCTTGAGTGTTCCAACTCACGGCGTCACCCACGTACGTCTTTAGCAGAAACACCAGGAGAAAACACCATGAGGACATTTTCACGATCAATAAGGTCACGGTGTCACTCATGTACGAGTTAGACAGTGGGTATCGACTCTATGCCGTGAAGACGCCATCCAGTCATTGGACCCACAGTGTCTCGGCGATGTGTGTACTGTTCATATGAGTGAATTTTTATAAATTTTTCAAAAACTTTTGGGGATCTCTCAAGTATCCAAATGTAACCCAACACTCGGGTAATCAACCCAAATGGGTGAACAAGTAAAATTATGGGAAATTAAGTAAAATGGTGAAATTAATAGAGAATTGAAATTAAAGGGAAATAAAACTCTAACAAGACTAAATTGGACCGATAATGATCACCAGGTGCTTACTGAGCAAGTGACAAGCGTGCGGGGTCATTTTGGTGGCGTGTGAAAGCCGCAAACACAGAGTGTTGTGCGAAGGTGGCGTTGTACTGTGAGTAAAACCAGTGGGAGTGTTTATATTATTTCAGTTGTGCATTTGGGTTGTTATATTTTTTGGTGAAATATGTTTCTTGAAATCCATATATGATCTATATTCTTTAGTGGATTATTTGACGTGGTTTCTCATGGGTTTTTCGAATGAGTGGTCTAAAAGCAAGTGAGTCATGGTTGTTATTTATCTACGATATGAGCTCTTATCTGGATGCTGTTGATATCTCCTAATAGCGTGTTCATCGGGGGCTATTATCCGGGTTTGTGGATATCTCATAGTCGCAATGGTTAGGGCTGGTAGGCTGTGTTATCGTCTTAAACCCGAGTCTGCTGGGCTTTTGCCGCGACTCAACGACCTTTGGTCGGGACTACTTCCATTTTCTGTGGTTTTTCTTGGACACTTAATTATCGTGGATTTTTCAGTGATTCATTATCATGCAGAATGTACTATCCTCGTAATATTCCTGCGTGATAGTAGTATAGCCATTTATTTGACATTTGAAATTATATTTAAACTCCACTTGGTTTTACTGTTATTTTCTATACTCACCGTCCTTTTTATGACGGTGGGTACAACCCCGTCATACTGCAGGGATGATAGGAAAATGACTGGAACTAGGTGATTATAGTTGAGAGTTGCTAGGCGATCTCCTCTTGCCAATAGTATAGGTTTCTTTGTATTATACGTTTATGTTTTTGATACATTGGAATATAGGTTTTGTGAGTGATTTTGGGACATGTATACCGTAATTGATTCTCCTATGATCAGGTATACTAATAGAGGTATACATATACGGGGTTTCCACACTTTAGGGTTTCATGACTAGTATCTTAGGGTTATTAAGTTAAGTTGGAATAGAATTTGCTTTTGTTGACATTGATAATTCACTAAATTGATTAACTTTATATTTAAAATGGCTTAATAAATGGTAAATGTTAAGGATGGCTAACTAGGCCTGCGTGACTTAGCGAGATTGGCTCAGGGGTTCGTGCAGGTCTAAGCTGAGCGACGCCCAATTCTAGGGTTGTGGAAATTTGGAGCCATTACAGTTAGTATCAGAGCCGAAGTTTTAAATACTCAACTCTTGATTTAAATCACAAACTATTAAGTCACAAACTAGCAAAAGTTAGGATAATGGGGGAACTTAGTGTGGAACCCTATGATCCTGACTCAAGTGTTAGTTGGGAAGTGAGGAGAGTTGGGGAATTTAACAGTTAGACTATGAGATATTTGATGTGTTGTACATTACTACTATTGATAGCTATAGGTTGATCGAGGATTTGCTTTCGTGAAAAACTACAATGGTCGATCAACAAGAGTCTTGTGGTGGTAGTTCGGAGGATGTTCAGCGGAGTTTGGAAGAGATGTCACAACTGGTTATGTTACATGACTATCAGCTGGAAGTGATTCTTTGACTTTTGCCGACACATACCACAGTATTGTCTCTTACTTCGGCAGCATCAATTGCTCAGGTTGATAACACGTCGCGTATATTTATTGATACGAATATCAGGGCATCAGCTGTAGAGAGACAGGAGAGGATCCACGGTGATGATGATGAGGTGGAAGTTCCTTATGTTTCAACGACTGGTGTCATTAGGCAATCAGCTCAAGGAGTGCAGGCGAGACAATATTAGTCATACAGTACCCAGAGTAGAGGTAGTAGATCGCGGGGTGAAAGGCAGTGTTACCTTTGCAGACAGCTGGAACACATTACTAATGATTATCTCCTGATGGTAAGGATGTCGTAGGATGATACTCAGTTGTATGTGCAAGATGAAGCATATGTTGGTATAGATTCGGATCTAACGCCGATGCGAAACCCGAAGGCAGGTAAAAGTTTATTCTTGCATATGGGCATTTTTATATATATTGTTGGGTCTGTTGTTCAGATCTGATTAGGTGAACTCTAGGTGAGTCTGGGATTTGAGTAAACCCTATGTGAGTCTGGGATTTGAGTAAACCCTATGTGAGTCTGGGATTTGAGTGGACTCTAGGTGAGTCTGGGGACTTGAGTAGACTCTAGGTGAGTCAGGTGTAGGAGATGAAACTGTGTGAGTTAGTGGTTAGACAACTCTGGGTGAGTCAGTCTTGAAACGACTTTGTGTGAGTCAGTTGTATAAACTCTAGGCTAGTAATGGCAAGAAACTCTATGTGAATAAACCATTCGAAGTATCATATATGTTTAGCTATGTTTGATGATTCTGGGGGAATTGACTTTCAAAGAATGGAGCTGGCAAGGTGCATTGCTTTTGACTCTAAGTGAGTTTGTGCCTTTAAAAGAATCACTAGCTATGTTCAGTGACTTTATGTGGGTCAATATTTCGAAGTGGTGGATGAGGTTAGGTGTCAAGACTCAATGTGAGTCTATACTCTAGGTGGGTTCGTAAATTCAGGTAGGATATCAGTTAATTTGGGTCTAAGTGGGCGATATGGTGATTACGAGTTCAATGAGTCTGATAGGTGATCTCTCACTACTGTACTTACACAGATTTTGGACGTGTCTAAACCCGCAAGTTTAGGGATTAGAGTCTGATTGTGAGTTGGAAACTGGGTGTGCGCTATGGTATTGTGATTCATATTAAACTTTCTGTGGTTTGTTTAGGTCCATTATTTGTCAAAAAAGTCAGGTTGAATACTATGTATTGCAATCTGATGGATTTGGAACCCTTAGATGCCTTTAAGTTGGGTGCACATATTCTAATGTGAAACCGATATTTGCTTCAAAAAGATTCTAAGTGAATCTGTAATTTACGGGACGACCGTAGACTAGTTAGGTTGGTTGTGTGCCACCAGTTAGAGAGTTTGGTCTTACCTACTCATGTTAGAACCGGGTTCACGTGAGTGAGGTTAGAGTGAATGGTTACACAGAACTTCCCTACTGTATGTGTTTTATTAAGATTTCGCTCGAGTTAAGTTTAATTTCGAGGACGAAATTCTTATTAGTTGTAAAGACGATATCGACCCGAAAATTTGGGTTTTTTTTGTGTGATAGCGTGTATTGTCGACGTATACTCGTGTCTGTGTGACAGGACGGTGACGTCGAGTTGCGAGAGAAGTTCGCCTCAAAAAATGTGAAATAACGGGGTTTTGAGCGAATGCTGGTCAAGTAATTAGTAGTCCAGGGGACTTAAGTGAACTAAAAACACCAACAAAATACAAAATAAATAATAATTAAAAATTGTAAAACACGTGTGATACGTTGGTATGTCTGGGGCTATGTGATGAACAAATTTGGTGTTCAAAACGAACTCAGAAATGCGAGTATTGTGTGAGGAAACGACTAAATGTCATGGTGAGTAACCTAGTGAAGCTACCAGTTGGTGTCACAGTTGGTGGATGGATTAAGTGGTGACCATTGGATGAGTCTCGAGATTCGTGTGTGAAAGTGGATTGAGGGGGTATATAATCCCCAACCACCACCTTTTCTCTCTCATTTATCTCTTATTTATCTCTTTCCTCACTGATTCAACGAGAGAACGATAGGGTTTTGGGATGTTTGGACGCGGTTTGACGCCACGGGAACGATCAATATTCGAATCTAAGGTGAGATTCCGATTCCCCAAGTGTATATTTACAGTTTGGCAGTATTTTTGGAGGTTTTCGTCACGATAAATTTGGACAATAAATTTGGGAAATCATTTTTTGTGACTTTTTTTGATTGATTGGGAGTCAATGAGAATATCAAAACATGATTTGTGAAGTGGTTTTGATATTTGAGAATTTTTTTGAACTTAGGGGATTTTTGGGAAATTTTGTATGATTTCGGCAAATCGATGTTTTTGTCGAGTTTTGAAGTGAGTCGAGGCTGGTTTGGTGTGTATTTGGAGGTGTAATCATAGTTGGGATAGGCTCAAAGCATGGCGATGCGAGCCGGGGTGTTGAAAACCCCAGTTCAGGGGTGTTCTGCAAAAGACACCGTGGCGACGCCGTAAGTATGCCAACTCACAGCGTCACCCACGTACGTCTTTGGCAGGAACACCAGGAGAAGACGCCGTCACGATCAATAAGGTCACGACATCACTCACGTACGAGTTGGACAATAGGTATTGACTCCACGCCGTGAAGACGTCGTCCAGTCATTGGACCTACGACATCTCGGCAGCGTGTTAATATTCACAAGAGTTAATTTTTATAAAATTTTTGGAAAATTTCGAGGATTTCTCGGGTATCCAAATAGGTTCAAATATAACCCAATACCTGGGTAATCGACCTAAATGGATGAACGAGTAAAATTATGGGAAATTAGATAAAATGGTGAAATTAATTGAGAATTGAAATTAAAGGGAAATAAAACTCTAACATGACAAAATTGGACCGATAATAATCACCAGGTGCTTAGTGAGCGGGTGACAAGCGTGCGGGCTCATTTTGGTGGCGTGTGAAATTCGCGAGTGCGGAGCGTTGTACGGAGGTGGCGTTGTACTGTAAGTAAAACCAGTGGGAGTGTTTATATTATTTATGTTGTGCATTTAAATTGGGCTGTTAGATTTCTTGGAGAAATATGTTTCTTGAAATCCATATATGATCTATATTATGTGGTGGATTATTTCACGTGGTTTCTCTAGGGTTTTCCGAATGAGTGGTCCAAAAGCAAGTGAGTCATGGTTCCTATTTATCTGTGATTTGAGCTTCTATCTGGATACTATTGATATCTCCTGATAGAGTGTTCGTCGGGGGCTCTTATTTGGGTCTGTGGAAGGTTAGGGCTGGTAGGCTGTGTTCTCATCCTGAACCCAAGTCTGCTAGGCTTTTGCTGTGACCCAACGACATTTTGGTCGGGACTACTTGCGTTTTCTGTGGTTTTTCTTGGACACTCAATTATCGCGGATTTTTCAGTGCTTTATTATCATTCAAAATGTACTATCTTCGTGATACTCCTGCGTAATAGTAGTATAGCCATTTATTTGACATTTGAAATTATATTTAAACTCCACTTAGTTGTTACTGTTATTTTCTGTACTCACTATCCTTTTTATGACGGTGGACCCCGTCATACTGTGGGGATAGTAGGAAAAGGACCGAAACTAGGTAATTGAAGTTGAGAGTTGCAAGACGATCTCCTCTTGCCAACAGTGGAGTTTTCTTTGTATTATACGTTTATGTTTTTTGATACATTGGATATGGGTTTTGTAAGTGATTTTGGAACATGTATACCTTAATTGATTCTTCTATGATCGAGTATACTCATAGAGGTATACATATGCGGGGTTTCCACACTTTAGATTGTCCTGACTAGTGTCTTAGTGTTATTCAGTTTAATTGGAATAGAATTTGCTTCCGGTATTTTGATAATTCACTAAATTGATTAACTCTATATTTAAAATGGCTTAACAAATGGTAAATGTTAAGGACGGTTGACTAGGCCTGCGTGACTCAGCAAAACTGGCGCGGGGGTTCGCGCAGGTTAATTCTAGGTATTTAAAAATTTGGGGCCGTTACAGTGCCAGTTGCAATTTTTTGTTCGCGTTGTCGTGCTTCGAGCCTATTCCATTCATTTAAGGATCTCGAACACTATCAAAAACCATGGCCACGCTTGAAAATCCAATCAAAATTTATCAAAAATACTAAAATCCATTAACTTGCTTTCACATTGCTTGTTAAGACTTCTGCTAATTTAAGCAAACTATTAAAAAATTTTAATTAACTCTAAATCTCAATAATAGTGCAACACGTGTATCACTTATCATGAACACGATTAACGAGGTAAATAGGACGTAAAGGCTGACTAATACGTAGTTAGGCCCTACGTGGTTAAGATTATGGCTTAATTACTGGATTAGGTCGGGTGGTGCCCTAGTTTAGGAGAGTGGCCATCACAGAGCCATTAATGATTAATGAAACTTCTATTTTGTTGTATTACTTAATTTTTGAAATTCAACTTTTGATTTTCAATCTAATTGTTGGTTTGGTCATATAATTTTTATATCAAGTTAATCAATTAAGTCTAATTTTTTGCTTTGTGTTGTTTAATCAAAGGTTATTATGACATTTTTTTTGAACTTATTATGACATATTTAAATGTTATATTTTATTTGAGATTATGGAATTGTTATGAAACAAAGTGCATATTATTATTTTTTTTGAAAATAAAGTGTATATTCTTAATCATGAGAGAATAGTATGATGACAATCCACAAACTTGATTCGATCCAATCCACATTTTATTAATTGTATCAAACTGGTTTAATAAAATAAATGAGCTAGATCGAATTGAAAATTTTCAATTCGCAATAATTAGATCGTGTTGCAATTTTACATGTGTCTGATCCAATCAGTGTACACCTTATTTATGGTAACATTACGGGCCGAACCAGATCAAGTTAGACCTGAACCAATGGGACCGGGGTGGGTCAAGGGTGCACGTGCTCCGAGTCATAGTCCAGTTGGCCGTTAATCTTTAAAGCGAAAATCACAGAGACTAGAAGGCAAGGGTCACGCTCGCACGCACACGGAAACACAGACACACTGTTCTTTTTCTTGAGACTTCCTTCTGCATTCACTCCACTCTTTTTATTCTCTTTTTAGCAACAAAACACACCCAACAGCAACAAAAACTCTTCAACAGACCTCACTCGACCTTCACTTCTTCTCCAATGGAGTCGCTACTGATCCTCAGAAGACCCATTTTCCTCCTCTTTACATGCGCTGCGGCGCTGCTGCTCGCCATGCCGAGCGGAACCTCCGCCACTCGATTCATCGTGGGCGGCCACAACGGGTGGACCAGCAATTTCAACTACACGGAGTGGGCCAAGACACAGCACTTCTATCTCGGCGACTGGCTCTGTAAGTTCTGCTCTGTTTCATGAATTTCCGAGCTCATTGTGAGCAGATCTAGATGGGTTTTGTGGGCTATGGCTGATTATGTGGTGGGTTGTGAGAATTTGGTCGGGTTTGTTTGTGGGGTTTGTGCATTTTGGGTTGAAGTTGTGTTTTTGTCTCCATTTGTTGAGTTGGGTGTTTTAGATCTTGGTTTTCTGTTACTCCTTTTGAATGTTAGGATTGAATTGGGGCATTTTTGTGGTTTTTTTTTATGGATTTATGTTGATGGGTAGCTGGGATTGTTATAGATTACTGTTTGGTTTCTAGTTTTGTCTAATCTGTTTGATTGTTCACTAATTTGTTTGTTGGAGTATATAATCTCATATCAGAAATATAATGAGAGTTGGTGTGGTATATAAGTGGTGTAGATTGGATCCTAGCACAAGCCAATTGGTTTTGTGCAAGATGGGCTCCAGCTCCATTTGTATACTCCAACAGTTTTGTTCTAATTGGAGAGTTTTATCTGCATTTCAAGTTTGAAGAACCTTGTGAGCTTCACTAATTAGTAAACTGATCACTCAAACTTTGCATTTGCCATCAGATTTAAGCCTTTCTTTATTGTTTTGTGAATCAATCAATGCGGTATTATTAAGGAATTTATAGTTTTTAAGCGAGACGGATGAATGGACATTAACATCCAAAGATGTGTTTCATGCCACCAAATCTAATGCCACTATCGTGTTTTTCTTATGAGAATGAGTTTTTAGGTCATTGTGTTGTTAAATTTGGTTCCCAGACTTTAAATTCTGTGGTCGAAGAACAAAGGGTGTCTTTAAGTGGTGGTATTGCTATTATGTTTTCTAAGCGAGGTAGGTGGTACTGACAGCTAATGTATTTGGTTTGTGAAATATTGGGTTTATCCCCATTCACCGACACCAGTTTGTTCATTGGATTAGTTGATTAATTAATTTGTTTATGGAGGGGGTTGTTAACCTCATTGTAAGTTGCTTATAAGATTGCAAAGATTTAGAGTTTTTTTTATTCCTTGGATGGTGATGTTTGGTTTTGATTTAAAGCTAATGGAATTTGATCTTGACAAGTTTGGAATTTTCTACGGGAGGTGAGTGAATTTTTGTTCTTTTATATTTTTTTCTAGCTACTCTGAAAGATTGACGAGAAGAAATTTATCGGATTATTCTGTGGTGGGTGGATCAACATTTTCTCCGTCTTTCGATTTTTTGTTGACTGGTCCCTTGATATTGGCCTGGTCGATCAATGCGAGGTGTATGCACATGGAATTAATGGTGACACGCCAAATTTGGCAAGTGAGCTGTGAGATTGGAAGATTTTTTCAAAATGTTTTCATATGTGGACGGTTGTCACTTGTCAGAGTAATTTAAGAGCATGTTTTGTTGGATTAGGTTGACATATTTTTGTTGGGGGCCTTACTTGATAGGTGTAGCTTTTACCTTGCTATCTGATAAAGGGAATTCAGTGTTTTTGGTCTCTTCTCAGTAATCGAATATTCGTTTTCTCTCGGAACCATTGACACAGTGGAATTTTGTTTTTACTCGATAGTTCTTTTTTACCTCAAATATACAGACTATTTGATCATCAGCATTCCAAGCATTTCCATTCATTCCATATTTTAACATTAGATTTTCTGGTTTTTTCGTCTTTGTCTCATTTAATGTATGAATGTAAGCAAATAATCTATGGAGTTTTCAGCAGAGACTGTCTTTCCATGAACCTTTAAGGATCCATTTGAGACTTGGTAGTTTTTAGCATAATATTGGTGCTATGCTTTCTGCTTCATTCCTTTTACCCCCTTTTGTTTCTTTGTTGTTTCCAGTCTTTGTATATGACAGAACCCAGATGAATGTGTTGGAGGTGAACGAGACAGCCTACGATGCGTGCTCAGCAGAGCATCCGCTCCATAACTGGACGACTGGTGCTGGAAGAGATGTTGTGCCACTCAATGTAACCAGGCATTACTATTTCATTAGTGGGAATGGCTTCTGTTATGGGGGAATGAAGCTCGCTGTTCGTGTGGAGAACCTTCCTCCTCCTCCAAAGGCTGTCTCGGTGTCTCACAAGAATGGAGCCCCTGATGTCTCTAATGCACTTATTGTGGTACGGCTTGCTACTGCCTTTGCTGTGATGTGGGCTTTGCTCTTTCGTATTTGACAGCCTCGTGTGTTTCTTGTTGCTTGCTGTGTGTTGTGGTTTTGACTACGCAATGTTTATGAAACATTTCGTGAGTTAATTGCCATAGGGACTGGACTATCTTTCTCTTTGGCCGAGTATTTGTTTGTAGAAGTAAAAAATTCAGTGAGAAACGATAGTTTGAAATTTTTTTATTGACAATTCTTGTGATGGGAGTCTGTTTACATGAAAATATGCTTGTACATAGATTTTATTTTGCTTTAGCATGTGAGAGGTTTATTGCATTCTTAAAAGAATAACCAATTATAACAACTACCCCCAAAAAAAAAAGAAATAAAAATAAAAATAAACCAATAACGACTTGGTGTGGCATTTGGGAGGCGAACACTCGACATAAACATGCTTGATAGATCGAATTCCCAATTTTAACGTTGGAAGTCTGTGTTCAAACCACCACGCAAAGTAGTGATTGGTTACTAAAGCATGCTACTTTAACATGTATAGTCTTGGCAAATTAAAATGCGTAATCCTATCAAAAAACACTTAGAATGTGCAAGGTGTTTGTTGGTATATGACACAAGCTTAAAGTCTGTTAAAATTCATCTTCTAGTTTTCCTACTGCATGTTCGATTTATTTATTTATTTAAATAAGAGCTTTTGTTTGGCTGTAATTGAGTTTCCAAAAACTCATAATTATGAAGGCTTTCACTTTTAGTTGGCCTAATTTTACATTGGCCCATATGATTAAAGCTACTTGAAAAAAGGGTGAAAGAGAAAATGGATGTTGCGTACCGCGCCTTGTTGAACACATAGCTATTCAAATTTTTGGGACTTCATTATTGTTTGTGCTTCTCATTATTGTTAGAATCAGGTGTATCACCTTAATTTTAGCATTTGAAGGGCCATGTTTTCCAACTCACACTTTAATACAAAGCCTGAGTGCCTGACTATCCGGAGTAAGGTGGTCAATCTGATTCACAAAGATAACTCAGGAATCCTGAAAATAAAGATCATACATGATTTTGTAATCTCCCCCAAATATTACGGTGGACTATCATATCTGTGAGTTGAATGTAACTAAATTGGGAACAATATTGGTCCTAAACTCCTAGTTAGACCCATGAACTCGCGTAGACGAGTGCATTGGTATCAAAGTCGGTCGCTTAGCTGGGGACAAGACATTCTAGTTAAGATGGAGATGCCGGATTGATGATGGCTCAATACTCATATGGTTGCAGGTGTTTCTCGAATGACTTGTTCATGGTGATAACGACACATATCATGCATTGTAGACTGTTGGATGAATTTCAGTCTAAAGTGAAAATTGTTGGGGATTGGTGGATTGAAATATACATCTTACATCAGTTAATGATATATTTGCAAAAAAGGGATAAGTATTGATGTCTTGAAATAGAATCGAGATCTTTTATAGTAAAACCTCACACCTTCAAGTTGAAGCCTTGAAGGTGAAGGTTATGAATGCTCAACCAGTTAAAAAGAAAGGTTGGGGAATACACTTGGGAACATACTCATCTGACCACACTTGCTTATGTGGCACAATGTTATGCACTTTAGGACATGTAACCTTGCATCTCAAACACAGCGAGTGTAGTTAGGTGAGTCTATTCACTAAATAAGTATAGTATGGGGTCTTAAAAGGCAATGTTTTCCTATTCTCTTCTCCCTTGCACAGGTACTGTTCCAAAGGCTACAACGGTTTCATGTGTTAATGCTTTTGCTCTTTTTCGTTACAATTTGAAGGTACTTGATTCCCCGCAAAGCATGGCGTTTTAAAAGGCAATGTTTTCTCTGTAATGGGCCCAAAACCATGTGGTTGGTTTCACCATTTTATGTGTGTTTAGATAGCCAGCCAGCTAGGTCTGACCTCATCACGTGTAGACAGGTGGAGGAGAAACCCAGTACCGTTGTCTCTTGTATTCCCACCTTTTATTATTCTTTTGTGTTTGTGTGGAGGCCATGTGATTCACTTCAAACGGAGAACATTTATTATGGCGTCTTTTGTGGAATCTAACAGTTTTCTACACAAATCTTTGACAAATAATAATAATAATAATAATAATAATAAAAAACATACAGTTTTCTACACAAATACTCAATATGCGCTCAATATATAGAAAAATGATAATCTAACACAAGTTGGGTGCAAACTTTAGTTTTTAGTCATTTATGGCATAATATCGTAAATGATTAAAAAATAAAAATGTACACTAAAAATGTACGCTTAAAGTGTGTTAAATTATCACTTTTCCAATAAATATGTTTTTTACTATGTTTTGATTAAAAAAAAAACAAAAGTTTTTATGACGTCTTTGGAGGAATTTAACAGTTTTACTACACAAATACGCCATATGTATGTGCTGAATAGATATGTTTTTGACGATGGCTTGGCAGAAAAAACTAATGGAAGTCCCTGTAACAACCCCTGAGAACACATGGGAGCTTAATAGATATATGTTTTTGGTCCATTTATATAACAACCTGAAAACTGCAATTTCTTAAAAGTGCGCTTCCTGAAACTCAACTTTTCGGAAAGATACATAACAAATATTGTGTATTTATGAGATTGATATTTTTATTTTTAAAAAGTTTGATATTTGAAAAAGAATAAATTAATATAATTTACTAGTCAACGGGCGTTGAACATTAGATGTTATTGTTTCAACATATTGATGGTAACCTCAAATTGTGATTTGTATAGTCCTTGGACTCTAGGGGAATATTTTGCTTGTATTATTTTCAACCATGGCAACGTTCATAGGGGTTGGAGCATGTATTGGTGTCGGACGCTTGTTTTGTTGAATTGATTTTGTTTACATTCAATTTGTACCCTTAGGGGAATACTATAGCTGCCTCGCGTGGGGAGTTCTCCTCTAGTGTGGTCTATGGGTGTTTAGCCTTAGTATTTGATTCGGGCATAGTGCGTCGCATGTACATAGTGGTTTTTGTACTATAATGGTGGTGTGCGTAGAAGTGTAGCTTGTAATATACCAAGTAATGGTTCGGTCTTAAGGAATTCCCTTCAGAATACAGTATAATTATTTTTGTCGACAATTAATAAAACTTTTGGGAGCACATATATTGTCTCTTCCTTTAAAAACAAATCATCAATTGTAAGCGTTCTTTTAACATAAGAAATTGATAGTAAGAGAACCATCAAGTTACTTTTATCTTCCGCATTAGCCTTAAAACTTTCAGCACATTGTTTGATGGTACAAAATGCCCTTTTATAGGCTTGAGGGAAGGGAGAACTATTCAACTCTCACAATAAATACAAATTCCCATCAAATTTGTAACGTAGAGGGAGATTGATGGACGTAATGTTGATTAAAGACATAAGTTACATTTTTGGTTAATATGTAAACATAAATTGAAATTCATGAGACACATAATGGTCTAACATTCTCCTACTTGTCTCATATTTCAATAATGAGGGTCATATATAGCATAACGGTTCTTCCACTTGGCCCACATTGCGACCAAACATTACATAATTTGATTAGCGCACATATATGTTTGGCATCATTAAATCATTATAAAATAAATTATCAATGAGAGTCAGCGAGTTATACATCAAAATAGGACATATTACCTTCCATGTACCACGAGCATTACTAATTCATTTTAATTGATTCATAAAATATAATGTCGGTGTCAAAGACTAAATTCACTTAGAATCATCAACATAAGTGTGCACATATATTAATAGAATTAGCGCAATAAATGAGATCTTGTAAACATAAACATAATCAAATCCCAAATTAAAAATTATTACGAATAACAACCAAGGCATATTATGTCGACATGTTCTTAATGCCTATGGTGGTAATCCTTTCGTTAGGGGATTTGTAACCATAAGATCTATACTAATATGTCTGATTGACAATCTCTATCTTTTGAACTTCTTCTTTAACTGCAAAGTATTTTACTCCATACACTTTATTCTAGTTTAATACTAGTCATTTTGGAGAAAAATATAACTGCAGAATTGTCATATTGAATCGTTAATGGCTTGAAAAATTGAGTTAATAGTACAAAGCCCTTAAATGAAATTCCTTAACCATAATCCTTGATTTGTAGGTTTAAACTATAAATTTAGTTGTCATAGTAGAAGTGGTCATAATTGTCCAAACTCGGAGCCACTTTTTTAAATGGACAAGAAAACATGTCCAGGCCCGTATTTATTTTCAAAAACTTATGTCTGGACCCACTTTTAATGGGCTCGAACACTTTTTCCACCCATAGTCACGATGTTGTGTGTGTTAACCCACGGTGCCACGATATTGCCAATACTAGTGTGTTGAGTTTTCTCAGTATGGTTGGTGTCGTGGGTTTAACCACACGACGCTGTGACTGGGCCACCATCACTGAGTGCTTAATTTCGCCGTCTTGTTGGAGCCGCAACGTCGGGGAGACCTAGAATTTGTGGTTTGTTCTATGATCTTTCTCGGCATACTTATTTTGCCTGCCCTGTGCAATTTTAAGTCGTTGCCGAATCTGCTTAATTTTCTTTGTATGATCCTGCACAATGTTCAGCCCTATCAACATCGTGTCGCCTACCTCTACCCAATACACTGGAGACCTAGAAGGCCTCCCATAAAGCGCCTTAAATGGTGCCATACTGAGACTCGCTTGAAAACTATTGTTGTAGGCAAACTTGCACAATGGTAAGTAGTCCTCCCAATTTCTATGGAAATCCAGTACACGAGACCTGAACATGTCCTCCAGAACCTAGATAAGTTTCTCAGTCTGGCCATCTAACTGAGGATGAAAAGCAGTGCTGAGATTGAGTTTGGTTCCCATTCGAGTTTGTAAACCCTTCCAAAACTTAGAAGTAAAACGCGGATCGCGATTTGAAATAATAGACACCAGGATGCCATGTAGACTCACGATTTTATCAAGATATTTCCCGTTCAACTTGTTCACTGAATCCCCTATAGAAATAGGAACAAAATGTGTAGATTTAGTCAAACGATCTACAATCACCCACACTATATCATGTTTCTTCCTTGTCGTCGGCAATTCGATCACGAAGTACATGGATATATGCTTCCCATAAGATAAATCATAACTTGTCGAGTTCTGCCTCTATTTAGGTTTTTGCATGGCTAGGTTTGATATCTCATGTACCAAAACCTACCATGATCTTAAAATCCTTTTGAACTTTAAACTTAAGTTAGGTGTTTCTCATCCTTGGCAACCCTGTTAAGCTCAAGTAGCACTATACCTAGTAGGTATCAACCCTAACTCAATCAAACAACGTCTGAAATTGCAAGATAACATATAAAACTCCAATTAATCAATCCATGCATAATATAACGGTAACAAGAAGGAACTTTTACCCTTGGTATGATTAAGAGTCACCGTCGGTTGCGGCTCGGTCACTGCGTGGGCGCTCTGCGTAACTTGTGGCTGAGTGTACGCAGAGCGCCGCCCTGCTGGTCATAATACAGTTCTAGGCATCTGCTCTGGAAATGTCCAGGTTGACCGCACTAAAAACATACCTTCTGTAGTTGGGAACCAACACCACTACTTCGATTTGTTGTCCTCATGATTTGCTTCTGTCTTAGAGCTGTCTGCACTGCCTGTGACGGTTGTCTAACATAGCTAGCAAATAGGGTAGGTGGATTCCAAACTGTAGGAGCCAACCGTACCTGTGCCCTACTGATATTCTGATCCTACCATTGATCCCTCATTCTCTTCCTATCATGTCCTCCCAATCGACGCTGTGACCGCACCTCTGGTCGAACGGATCTTGTCTCCTCTGAATGCGTGCGTTTGTATGTTTTTCTGGCTAAACTCGTTTCATAATCCCTTTGTAGAGTCTTGGGCTCGGTAGTAACAACATCGCCTCCGATCTCAAGTAACAAACCCTCCACGAAATAATAGACCTGGTCGGCGTCTGTGTCTGCCACACCTCTGACATACTGGAGCAGCTACATGTATTGTCCCATATACTCCATGACGGCCTCATCTAAATACTGCCTTAATGTTGTAAACTCATTCATCTTCTCCCTTAAAATGGTAGGAGGAAAGTACTTTAAGTTGAATTGCCTCTAAAAGTCTGCCCAATCCTTAGGTACTCCTCTGATAGCCACCATTGTAGTCCACCAATCATCAGCCTCTCCCAATAGCACCGATGAAAAAATAGTGGCTCTCACGTGCTCCTCAATAGTAATTATATTATGCACCTCCTCATGGCTCTTCAAGAACTTCTTTGCAACCACCAAAATTGTACCACCATAAAACTCTGTAGGATTATTCCTCTTAAACTCTCGTAGCTGTATAGCCTCTACAGTAGCTTCTCTACTAATATACCAGGCACTATCTCAATCTGTATAAGAGGTACAACTGGTACTGCCTAAGCCTGTACCCATGGTAAAATAATAGTCTCTGGTATAGCTGCAATAATAGTAGTAGCTATAGAAGTAGACACTATAATCGGTATATATGTCTCCTGAGTAGCAGGAAAAGTCGATGTAGATGGTGGTGATGGTGTGGGCGTAATCGGTGTCCTCAATATCCTTAAGATCTCCTCCAGTCGTTGATCTTGGGATGCAACTCTCTATGATAAGGTTTGGAGCTCCTTGACACTAACAACTAGAGGACCCACAACTCCACTATCATTACTGAGCTCGGTGTGATACGCCATCACAATCTGCAATAGAAAGTGAATCCCCGAATCAGTGGATCGCTAATGATATAATATAGTACAACACAACAAATATAATATATAGGATCAAGTTTTGATTTTCCCCAACTTTCCTCACTTCCAAACTAAGATTCTAAATCAAGATTATAGGGCTCCACACTAGGTTCCAACCATTTCCTAACTTTAAATTTTATTTGTGTCTTATGTTGGTTGTAAGATTAATCAAGAGTCAGATGTTAAACCTTAGTCTCTGATACTAACTGTGACAGCCCCAATTCCCACAAACTGGACCTAGCCCGGCCTAGACCTACGTGGACCCCCGAGACAGTCCTCACGAAGTCAACACAGTCTTAATCAACGTCCAATTTACTGTATCTACATAAATTTATCGTTTTATAGTTGAGTTCTTTAGTTATGCAAGTTTTATGGGTTACGCAGCGGAAATAAACTTAAATAAACTTAAATAACTCTGAAAATATAAAGTCAGGACAACCTACAATGTGGAACCCCGAAATAAATAGATAACCATGCATATCTTGTGTTGATCAGTATAAAGAGAGATATTACATGATATCCTTTGTCATTCGATCCTAAAATGTCTTATGTGATATCAAAACAACGTATATAAGTAGTACTAAAGAGTTAAAAATCTACAAATCAGTTCTAGATGCATGTTACAGCTCAGAGGTGGTCATTGATCATGTGCTTGCATGGCCTGCTAGTCAACAGGTCACAATAATAATAACAACAATAACCAGAAATATCTACACAATAATTCAACGAATCCAATAATAATAGTTTATAAATCATGCAGGAAATGAAATAGAAAGGAAAATAGTAAATGCATGATAGACAAACTAAATAAATGAACAACGATTAGATGAGTGAGAAAATGTAAAAGATAGACGCCTTGGTGGTCTCAACACTCTTCAAACTGTGGGTCTATGACCTCTTCAAAACAGCTTGAAGTAACCCCAAACGTTCTCAAACCGTTGGCCCTAGGCCACTTCCAACGACTTAAGAGTTCATCCTCAAATTGTGGGCTTAAAGCCACTTCAAATAGCTTAAGGCACACTGTGGGCACTTGGCCACTTCCAACAACCTAAGTTTAAGACAGTGGGCCTCAGGCCATTTCCAACCGCCTTACGGTAACTTTTGAACTGCGAACTAACTTAAGTCACTTCAAATAGCTAATTTGCCAACCCCACCACCTAGACCTTTGGTCACTCGACGCGTAAAAATGGAATCCAAGACAAATAATAATTCGAATATAGAAAAGAAGAATAGATAATGAATTACTTTGTATTTTTTAATTAGCGTTACTCACCTCAATTGACGCAAAAATCGCCTCTCGCGACTCCTACTCGTTCCAAGTCGGTCCCAAAACCTTCGTTACTAGTTCGCTGTGTTCCTAGTGTCCATTTGGGTAATTATTGGTCGTATTAGAGTCTTAGCATCTCAACTTATAGTTAATATCACAATTTAAATCCCGATTTTATTTGGAATGCTTAAACTCGTGGAAACCCCATTTCCATAATTTACACGGTAATTTAAACGTATTCAGACTAGTGGGAACCCCGGGTGAGGCCCCTAGATATTTCAAATTTTTTTATCTCCTTGGCGCTATGGGTGGCGCTGCACGCTCTAATAGCCAAAACGCCTACTACGGCGCAGACCTGGCAGTAAGCCTGTCCAAATCGCGCCGCGGGAGCCGTCGTGGATTTGATACCCACGACACCCTCGCTACTACCACACGAGGTTGGTCGACTGTAATGTGGATTTTCGAAATCCTCGACTTTGTCATCGCGTTCCGAGTCAACTCGATTCCCTTAGTGACTTCAATTCCCACCAAATGATGTTTCCTAACATTCCAAACAATAATGAGGCGACAATTTATAAGAATTTCCCCAAAATCCAACCAAAATACCAAAATTCATTTAAAACCTTCAACAACCATAAAAAATCACGATAAATTCTCATCAATGATCACCAATACTTCCAATAAATCCTCCAAATCAGTGAGCTCAACATTAAATCTGATTTTTTCATTAAACCTTAAAAACCACATCCAAAATGTTCAAAATTAAAAGATAAAGCTAGATCACACCTTTTTCAGGGTATGTGATCGATTCCTCACCTTTGAATTTCCATAAAATCATCAAGAATCACTTCTCCAAATCTCCAAATTTTGATCGGTTGTGGTGTTGTGTTTGTGCAAGAGTAGTATTTGGTGGTCAAAACCCCAAATCAAACCTTTCATACTTCATCTTTATCAGTTAATACACACTTATCTCGAGGTTAATCCATGGCTCCTAATTGAGTTGTCCAACTACTCTAATGACTTGGTTTGTGGCACATTCACGTCCTTATCTTGTTTTGATTTTTGAATTTCGGGTGTTTCGCCTGTCGACTCGCAGCACCGATCTCGTGATACTTCAACTATTCGATTCCAATAGTCTCAATTATGGTTTTATTTCATATTTTCACATTTTATCATTTTTCCAATAATTTATTTATTATTCATTTCTAGTGTTTATTATACTCGTAATTCCACCCGGTAATCCATTTTGACGTATTTTCCTAAGCGAAACCTCATACGCAAATACGATGGGATAAATAAAATAAAAACATGCATTCGGTCCTTATTCATTCACCTTCGAATATAAATAATAATACACGTCATCATCCACAAATAAAATATTTTTTTGGCCGCTACACCATGGGTTTAATTGACATCCTTAATTGTTATTTATGGTTTGTAATTGTACTTTTAGTATATATAGGAGTATAAATAAGGCTAGGACGTGATAAACATATATATCACCATACTTTACCATAATTTAACCTAGTTTTGAGTTTTGTTTAAGTATTGGGAAAAGTGTTGATGGAGATACATTGAAGACTACAAGATTGGTGATTCGGTATTATTTTTTTTATTTAATTAAAGATATTTGATTTCATCATTGTTTGCAATGAATACCATGATCTGTATGTTATTAATGACGATGAGTCAGTAGTCTATTAATCTTAGGAATCAATGAATCTTATGGTATGAATATTATGCAATATGATTTGATTATAGTGTTTTAGATGTGTGATGGTTAGAATTTGTGTTGATTCTACTTAATGTTGTGTACATATTGGCCACATGTTTGTTGATTATAGGTATTAGGAGTCACCGTGGCCATCGGGGTTTTTAAACCGGATATGAACAATACAAGCGTAAAACATTACAACATCGATAAATAGTTGTTAATTAGTGAGACATGGTGAATTGAACTTTAAATTTTTATGAATCTAAAGATTTAGAACTTCATGCTTTGTAAAGCTTACGTTGTTCACACCAATAGGTGGAATTCTAGTTTGCACATTAGGATCTTTTTATTCATGATAGTGGATTGAAGTGAATTTGAAAGAAATGTGTCTATTCTAATTATACATTACACACACATATAGAAGATGAATAGAAGTATGAATTTGTTATGGTATGCATAGTATTTCTTTACCTAAGGTGAAATTGTGACCTAAGATATTTTCTCAATATTAGAACACAACCAATAAACAATCACTTTGATAGATTAGATTAGTTTAGGTAGTTAAAACAAACAAAAGAGACCTTCTTAACAATATAGTGGACTTAAGTAGAACTTGTGTACACGTACAACTATCCTAGTGGACGATATTCATAATTAATCTTTGATTGATTATACTATTATTACATCCATATTGTTAATACTTGCAGTGGCACAATCAAGTTTTTGGCACCGTTGCGGGGATAGGTAGTCACAATTAGTTTAGTTTACTTAATTGTTAAGAATTTTTAATCTTTTGTAATTTTTTGTTTTTAGTTTTAAACTTGATTGACCCTATTGCACTTGATCTACTTTCTTTAGTTTTTGGTATTTTAGGGATGTAAAGAATGTATAACTATCATGTTAAGGAGTCAAATAGTGAAATCTTTGATAAAATGTCTAGATTGGTTTATCAAAGAGAATATGTTTCAGACAATACCACATACCGAGCACAGCCAATCATGAGTGGTTTGGCATGGACGGGATGTCAACGACCATATTATGACCTGTGTGGATTTAAAGGATTTGTGGGATGTTAATGGCCTTGCAACACACAAGGAAATGAGTCATAGCTTAACTATCAAAAATTTTACAACCCTTACTGTTGAAATGTCTATCAATCATTATGGAGTTCTCAGGACAAGTGGCAATCATGACAAGATCAAGAGATTGATGAACAATCATCTCTTACTTCACTAGAGCAAATGATAAGAAAGATGGCTGAGCAGAGCGAGCATGATCTTAAGAAGAATGAGGAAAGATTAGAACTTCGCGAGGATACAACGTTGAAGTATGAGGAAAGATGGTTGCGTCACAGGGACTGAAATAGATATGTTGAAGTGGTCTCGCCGCCGTGTGTATAAACAGCCAGCGTTGTGTGTGCTAATATCGACGTTGTCTGTATACACAGAGGGCGACAATGTCGAGACATACCCTTGTCAACTGAATTTAACATAACTCAAAACCCTACCAAACATTCCCAACTGGCCCTAAAACCCTCAAAAACCCTAGTTTAAGCAATTTTAAGAGAGATTTGAGTGTTCCTAGTTATTAAAAGTGAAGAGTGATAATGCATTGTGGTTTTGCACAAATTTGAGGAGCTAGGACATCGATTTAGTGAAGTGAGCATAAAGAGCAATAGGGAAGGATTTTATTAGCAAAGTGAGAGGGCTTTGATCGATTAGAGGTTGGAGAAGTATTCTACACTAAAGAGGAGTCTGACATTCAGGTAAAAATTTCAATTTCATAGTGTAGTTTTGAATTTTCAATATTTGAAATGAAATTTGTAGGAATTGTGGAAATTTGGAGTTTCGATGAATGATTTGAAGTTGTGTGTGGATTTAGAGCATAATGCAGTGTGAGTCCTGATGAATTGAGTTGCGTGTTATTGACCCTTAGGATTGAAATTTTGATTTATAGGTGAATTGGAGCTTGTCGTTGTTGTTGAAATTTTGTATACTTGAGTTTTGTGATGGCCAAGACAAGGAATCAAATGAGCCAAAATAGGGCTAATGATCATGAGGCCTCATCTTTCAGGGAAAGAGAAACCAATGCATCTAGGAAATTTAAGTCAAAGAGGTTTACACACCAAGAGGCTAAAGGGCGATATGAGGCTATTAAGAGAACGAAGTTCATTTATGAGTGAGACATAGACCTTCTTGCAAAGTACGATGGAAGAGTAAATAATTTGTTTAGGCAATGGGGAAGGGAACAAATCACGCAAGACTATAGGAAGGTCTACAAAGAAAAAAGATCATTTGTGGGTGAAAGGAGTAAAAGTGCCATTTAATAATAGGGCAATAGACCTTTTATATGGGTTAGACTACTTGGAACTGCCTGGAGATGATCACACTTACCCAGACAAATTATATGAGAAACCATACATTCTTTGTCCCACTAGAGCGATAGAGCAAGCCTTAGTTGTCCCAAACAAAAGGGGATGGATTATGGGAGCCGATAAGGAGAGTGTGCATAAAGTTTATAAAATGTGGCAACACTTCTAGCATCTTCGCTATAACTTTCCACTCAGCAAGGAGAGATTAATAAACCCAGAGAGGCATGTTTGTATGAGATTACAAAGAATGGGAAGATCGATGTTAGAGAAATTATTTTCAAAAGTCTGAGGGAGTGCATAATGACTGAAAGAGACAATCTATTGATGTTTTCGATCCTCATAACCCACTTGTGCTTGAGAGCGGGAGTAAGACTGCTTGATGAGGAAGAGTTTGATATAGAAGCACAAACCGTAATAGATGTAGAGTTTATGTCTACATTATGATCACCCAAAGGATACAAGGACTCCGAAGATGAACAAGAGATAACTGAATTGGCCAGACAATCACAAGAAAATGAAGATGTACAAAGAGCTGTGAGTGAGGTTACTTAAAAATTAGAAAAAGAAGGATATGGAGATGGAGAGAACTAGTAGGATTTTGCGGTGGACAACGAGTTTATAGACCCAATGATTGGAGAGTAGGACTCGGATCGTCTTAAAGTTTTGCCACCACCACCTCCACCAACACAAGCACCTTTACCACCACCTGAGGATTTGACTCTTAACCAATAGAGAATTTGGATAGCTAAAATGAGATGGTAATACAGAGAGGATCGAGCATGGTATAGGCAAGCCATGTTGAGATATGAACAGAGTATAAAAAGAATGAACTAAGATAGACTGAATGGACAGATGAATTTTATGTTATTTGCAGATCATCAAAGGGATATAACAATGCTCAAGAATTCACAAAAAAGTATAGATTAACTATTATAGTAGATATTAATACTTCAAAAGTCCATAGGACTTCATAGAGTTGGAAAGAAAACTTGACTCAATTAAGTTACTTGTACTCGAGCTTAATCTTTTTCATTTGAAAAGTTTTTATATATACTTCCGCCTTTTTTTTCATATACATCTCTCTTTTCTCCTCATATTTTTTAGTTATACGGTCCCTGCTCCATTTCTTATGGATCCCGTTTTTTCTCGCTTTTCTCAACCACCAAGTTCTATGCTCCTTTTCCTGTAGAATTTATGGGACTTTCTATTTTTTATTAAAAACTCTTGTTAGCACTTCTCACTTTCACTTTCATTAAGCAAGTTTTAAGTCCAACTTCTCATTAAAAACTATTGCCTATCTCTTCCCATTTAAGTACTAAGTCTTTATTACTTTATACTCAAGTAAGATTCATATTTATTATAGAGTTCTTTAGATATCTAACTTTTTTGACAAGTAGTGTTCTTATTTTATCGTTGCTTTTGTTTCAAGTATGTAGCCTTTTCTCCTCTAAATTTCTAATCATGAAATTATACCATTATTGGCTACAATTTATTTTCTTCGAAAACAAATAATATTCTTTTGAGTTTCTTATCAACTTGACACTTGTTTCTTACTCATCCTCAATTAAAGACATGAACTTTGTAAATGAATTATTTATTCATTATATATTACTATATATAACCTAATTTATACTACATATATGCTTCTTATTTATTACTATTTTTTATGCATTGAATGATATGCTATGCAAATGCAATGATAATAAATGCATGAAAATACACTACCATTCTTTCCTCTTTTTCACTGCTTCAAAAATAAAAATTTTATGATCATACATGCATTGTTTACCTTTAATTCATCCTTTCTTACCACTATTCATAGTGTTGATGCCTTTAAACTTAAACCAAACCTTGTCCTTAAGGTTTAAAAATAAGCCTGCAATATCAAAACACTAAATCAAAACAAACATATATAATGCATGATAATAAAAATAAAAACATAATGCATAAAAACTTAAACTTGGTCTAAAATATAAAAAAATATCCTAAAAAATTAAAAATCAGTATTAATGTGTTCTCTCAGCTCCCCAGGTCTAAAGAAAACCAACAACTCAAACTCTAGGATTGTGCATCATCGTCATCATCAACTCCAACAAAAGATGGTGTCGAAGGACACTCCATTCTTCTGTTCTGCACCACTTCTGGATCAAATGCGTAGTTCAGTGCCTCTGAGAATTTAATGGACCTATTAGTAGGTCGCATACCTCTACTCCTCTGATATCTCGCTATATCCCTTGATGATCTGCAAATCATGTGAGTAGATATTTGAACCCATAACACTTGGTTTAGTAATGTTTTAGTTGGTCTGTAAGAATTCTTCATTTATTTTCATAACCTTATTAGACATTAAAGGCTTTTTATTTCTGCACCTTGTAGCCTTGTTAGTCTATTTTGTAGATAGTCTTGTTTTTATTTTTGCAGGTTAAGGCTTACTAGATCAACACCTGACTCGCTGGATTATCTCGAGGGATTTGGCGATGGTTTAGGCCGGGCTTGTTGTAGAAATTGGGGTCGTTATAATTGGTATCAAAGTTTTACGTAGCAAAATCTAAGGGGATAGTAATAAATCCATATTGTTTCGATCTAGGCATTATGATTTAGGAGAACCTAGAGTACTCACAGTTGATGTTGTAAACTTAGGTAATAGAGCCTTAAGAGGAAGGTGTAGTTATATCCTAGAATTGGGTATAGGAGTCGCTATTGAAAATAAATAGAATTTGAAATCTAAATAATATCTAACTTATTTCTCTTTAAGGTTAAGTTATGAAACTTAGGAAACATTGGTCATGGTTAAGTAATGAAGTCATTTGCATGGGCTTATGGTTTGCATTGACTTAATATGCACAAGTGCCAAAGATCGCCACAAGCTCCTACTACTAGTGGTTCCATACCACAAGTAATGCAGCAGATACCACCATAAGCTCCGCCATATATGCAACCACCAGTAGTAGGAGTTGGTATGGAACCTATTTCAGAGGCTGGAAATTAGGTAGATGATGCAACTCCGTCAATAGTATGGGCAGATGCTAATCCAGTAGCACCAACGGAGTCACCAGCAGGTGAAGTGACCCCTCAGAATGCATAAAATACAAAAAGAGTTTATGAAGTATGACGTGTTGCACTTCTATGGGACGGTGAGGTTAATGATGCCAAACATTGGATCATGTGCATGGAAAGGAGATAGGAAGTTTTGAAGATTAACAGTCCCACTATGGTTTTCCTTGCTTCATATCTCTTAGATGAGAAGGCTCATAAGTGATGGAAGTTAGTGAAGAGGACCGATGGACTGGTTGAAACTTGTTCAAGGTTTAAGACCTTGTTTTATGCTTAGTATTTCCCAAAGGTGGTTAGAGATGCTAAGATGTGCGAGTTCTTGACTTGGTGTAGGGAGGCAGACCAGTACGAGAATATGAATCAAATTATAATGAGTTGTTAGACTTTGCTCTAGATTATATGGCAACCATGGAGGATAGGGTCACTAGATTCATTGATAGACTAGATGTGCACCTCAAGACATTTGTGACACCCTATATGTTGGAGACTTATGCGAAAGTAGTGACTAGTGCACAAAATTGCGAGGCAACATTATCAGGTCAGTAGGGATAGGGAGGCTATACCACCACAGCGAACCATGAGTAAGGATAACTACTGGGGACTCAATAGGACCAGGTTTGGGGACAATTATCAAGAGGGCTTCCATAAGAAAAGTAAACACAAGGAACATCCTGGTAGTTTCACTCGTTCCGGTGTGACATCGAGGATACCACACAGTTCAGCGGGGATCACTCACACCCCTACCCCCTCAACTACTTATGATTCAACTTATAAGTCACCACGTTCACCATGACAATCAAACAGTATTCAAAGTCAGAGTAAGGGACCGACAGGATCCAAGCCAAGAAAATCATAGACATCATCATCTGTGACATTTAAGAAGCCTAGGGGTTTGTGTTTTAGATGCGGGCAGGCTAGACATTACAAGGCAGATTGTCAACAAATAGGCAAAGTCCATAGCTAGTGTTGCTCAGCCAATCAGAGGGGGAGTGCATGTTATTACTGAACCAGATGTGGGGGCCACTAGACATTTAGTGGCATGTATAGTTTAAATTTGCGGTGGTGGCATGCATACTTTATTTGATTCTGGGTCTGCCATTTCTTTTTTTTTTCTGGTAAAATGGTTGATGAGGTAGGACTGAAACTGGTTAGAGCTATTACCATTTTGATTTTAAGTATCGCTGCTAGTGAGAAAGTATATCTTAACTTGGTGTGCGAGGGGTGTCAAATTAAAATTGGGAATCACATCTTATCACATGATTTGCGGTTATTATAATACTTAGAGTATGATGCCTTATTGGGGATGGATTGATTAGCAGCTTACCATGCCAGTATCGATTGTCTTCTCAAGAAAGATACCTTTCAGATTCCTAGTATACCACCATATAGATATAGAGGTCGCCCACCTAGCCAAGTTGCCACCTGTGGGAAGGTAGCGACTGTTAGTAAATTAGAAACTCTCATAACTTTGACAGCTATGGAGGAAAATGATCATGAAGTTTAACTTGAAGAAATTTTAGTGGTTAGAGAATTCCCGAAAGTTTTTCCCTTAGATTCGCCTAGAGTTCCTACACTCTGGGATATTGATTTTATCATTGACCTTATTCCTGGTACAAAACTTATATCCATACCATCATATAGAATGGCATCCAAATAGTTAGTTGAGTTGAAGATTCAGTTGGATGAATTGTTAGAGAAAGGCTTTATTCACCCAAGTATGTCACCTTGGGGAGTACCAGTGTTGTTTGTGAAGAAGAAGGATGGTAGTCTGCAAATGTGCATTGACTATCGATAGTTGAATAGGGTGACTATTAGGAAAAAATACCCATTCCCTAAGATCGATGACCTATTTGACCAATTGCGGGGAGCAAAGTTATTTTCGAAGATAGACTTCAGGTCAGGATATCACTAGTTAAGAATACGGGAGGAATACAGAAAAAAGACTATTTTTAGTATAGGATATGGACATTATTAGTTCACAGTGATGCCTTATGCCTTACTAATGCACTAACAGTGGTCATAGATCTTATGTGTATAGTTTCCAAGCCTTATCTTTACAAGTTTTATCATTGTCTTTATTGGTGACATCATGATCTATTTCAAGGCTTAAGAAGAACGTAAAAGACATTTCAGAGTGACCTTGCAGACTTTAAAGGATCACCAATTATATGTTAAGTTCAACAAGTGCGAGTTTTGCGTTTCGGATGTGAAATTTCTGTGTCACTTGGTGAATATGGAAGGGTTTTCTCTGGATCCAGCTAAAGTTGATGTTATCACAAAATGGCCGCAACCCACCACAGTGATAGAGATTATAAGTTTTTTAGGATTGACAGGTTATTATTGAAGATTAATGAAGGATTTCTTGAAGATTGTTGCACCAATGACAAGGCTCAAAAGAATATAGAATTTGAGTGGACAGAGGAATGCAAGAATGCTTTTAAGGACCTATGAGATAGGCTAACATCAACACCTATATTAGTACTACCAGAAACTGGGAAGGAAATAGTTCTTTATACTAATGGTTCAAAGATTGGGTTAGGATGTATGTTGATGCAAGAAGGGAAAGTTATACCTAATGTTTTTAGGCAATTGAAGATACATGAAAAAAATTACCCAACTCATGATTTAGAGTTAGTAACAATTGTGTTCGCTTTGAAGTTATAAAGGCATTACCTGTATGGTGAAAAGTTTACAGTATTCTCGGATCACAGAGTTTGAAATACATGTTTACTCATCTTGGAAAGGTGAACCTTGTGGCAGATTCATTGAGTCCTATGAGGAAGGAAAAAGAGGATGTGAGTAAGATGATGACCAAGGAGTATAGATTGCTCGAGAAGGTCTCAGTGATGTGTATACATGAGTTACCCATGGGAGAGTCTGATGTTCTAGGTTCCTCGGTGCGAGTTGAGATGACAACAAAGCTAGAAGTTTTTTCCAGAGTTATAGACTATCAGATGGCTGATTCAGAGTATGGAAAGTACAAATAACAGGACGACAGTAAGAAAATTTTAGATTGGAAGCTATTGATGGATGAAGCGTTGAGATTTAAGGATAGGCTATGGATACCATTACATGCACTTTTGTGAGTGGATTTACTTTGGGAAGCTCATTGATCATGCTATAATATTCATCCGGGGAGCACCAAGATGTACCATGACGTGAAATGAATGTATTGGTGGCCAGGGATGAAAACAGATATTGCAAGATATATCTAAGAATGTGTGACTTGTAAGCAAGTGGAAATGGATCATCAAAAGCCCGAAGGGATACTGCAACCCTTACCTATTCCAGAATGGAAGTGGAAACAGATAGCCATGGATTTTGTGACCGGATTGTCAACGACAAAGAAGAAGCATGATGCGGTTTGGGCGATTATTGATCGTTTGACTAAGTCTGCACACTTCATTCCTATTTCCATTGGAGAACCAGTGGATAAGCTGAGCGGGAAAAATATTGATGAGATCTTAAGGCTATATGGTGTCCCCATGTCTATTATTTCAGATCGAGACCCATGGTTTACTTTCAAGTTTTGGAAGGGTTTACAGATAAAGATGTGAACCAGGCTCAATCTTAACATTGCATTTCATCCTCAGTTAGATGGCCAGACTAAGAGGCTTATCCAGGTTTTGGAGGACATGCTTAAGGCTTGTGTGTTGGATTTCCCTAGAAGTTGGGAGGACTACTTACCATTATTCGAGTTTTCCTATAAGAATAGTTTTCGAGCGAGTCCTATCGGACCTAAATCTCAAGGCAACCCCTGGCATCGCCATATCATCAGACACGTCACCAACCTCCGCTACGTCGGGCACTCCCATTGAGGACGACCCGTGACTCTTTTGTTACTTACTTGTTTTCCAACCAAACATATCTTAACCAATTATTGAGATATTAATAGTTGTAACGTTTAATTAGTTAAGTTAGCAAATAACAATTGTTTATAGATGATGCCTTAATAAACATGATTAGCATGGATATTTAAAAATTTTATGTCAAAATTTAACAGCCTACTTTGGAAAACCTTGAATAGAGCACTCTCTATATAAGGTGACAAGATCATCAAAATGTAAATTTATACAATTACAGATATCCCTCAAGTCCCAACCTAAATAAAATAAAATACCATAAATAAACTCCTACGAGTGTGTGTCGAACATTGACAAACTCAAAGATAGTTGCCTAACTCCTCCTTTCCTTTAGTCATAAAGGATTTGCACTCGGTCATCCAACAAAAATGATGATGAGTCCAGTGAGTAAAATCCCAAAAAAGTCTACATAATATTCAGAAGTAAATTGATAAAACAGACTATAAGACATGCAAAAAAGGCATCTAGCAACAAAATATATAAATGCATGAAAGATAGTCTAAACGATAACAGTAAAATAGGAAAAATAAGACAAAACAAAAGAGTTGACTATAAGTGTATTCAACGATTAAATAGGTAATAAAAACCAACATTTAAACTCGCCTATAACCCGTGATCCCAATGACTAGTCACAACTTTAGTTACCAGGAGCAACCTCGGACTTCCAAAACTACGCCAAGCATCTCCTTAATGTCCTCCTGATACCATGAATATATTCTACAATCATCGACACGTGAGCCTATATGTGATGACCACAATTTCCCCGTGTAATTGGGTATGCCCAGCCTAGACTCGTGCAGGCCCCGAGTCATCACTCGGCAATTTGACGAGCCTAATCAGCCTTCGATTTATCAATTTTAACAATTTATGAAAGAGTTATTACAATAATACACAAGGGACGACTAAACAAGTATAATACGGGAAATAACTCAATCAAGGGAAATATAGGAATTATATAATTATGAAAAACCCCGGGTATTCATGTACAATTCGATAAGCCAAGATACATGATACCAATCTCATCAAAACACCAAGTTCTCTAACCCAAAACATATATATGAAACGATATACAGATAAGTAAAACATAAACACATACTATAAAGTCTCCCTGATCCCGCTGCTAGTCCTCAAAGTAGGTCTCCTAGGCAGGGCCCCTTGCCCTTGTTGCTCTCCACCCTATCTGCACCCACCGTCACAAGCTAAACGGTGAGCAACTGAAGAAATCGAAAGTAGTGCCAGAAGAATATAACAATAATTTATGATTTAACCAGTAAAGCAGTCTAAATATCACGCGGAAATGAAATGGCAGGAAAGTAAGTAAATCAAGTGCATGATAAACAGACTGATAGGTAAATAATCAAAATTTGCATGTTCTAAGATTCAAAAGAGGCCCATGAGTGGTCTAATTTCACAACAATATGGCAAAGACCTCGCAAGATCTCCTTAGGCAATGTCGCAACATTAGCGCAGTGTGAAATTGAGAGGCATCGTAACACCTCTCGAATCTAGTACCCAGTACACACAACACTAGGGGTGGTCAGTTACCCCTGCAGGAGGCACCCTCATTGTCCCAGCTAGTGCGGGACGACATTATACCTTCGAGACATATACTCATGCCAAGAACATACAACCAAGAATATGGAATGGAATATCAAACAAGGGATCAATTCAACAATATCAATGAATAGAGGATGTATAATTCACATGTTATTTCCTTACTGACCTACTAACATATACACATATAAGACACGTGTGTACTTACCTGACTAATCGCAACCCGATACTACTCCGAGACTCTAACGCGTTTCCCACGATTCCCCGACTACCTTGAATCCCGAATATTGGTTTAAGGTTAGTATTTAGTCTTAAAGTGATTTCCATAAGTTTAGTTTAAAAACAATTTGTTAAGGCGACTAAAACCGTTGGGAGAAAATCCATCGATACGGTAATCATATCCACACTTTCATAGGTAATGGGACTTAACACAATCTTGTCCTTCTTTGGGCTCTTGTTGGGCCCAAACACTAATTCCATATTCACCTAAATGTTTTATTTATTGGTCTCTTTTGGGCTTAACTACTCAAGCCCATTACCATAATATTATACCCTTGTTATGGGCCATTAGGTGTACTTATTATGTTGGGCCCTAACACAAGCCCACAACCTATAACCAAAATGTCCATACACATCACCCTTTTTATTTATTCAATACACATACGATAATGCACCCACACCTAATACACCCCACACATAAATACACCCCATACCCCAATTGTGGTGCACATACACACATACTGTGAGATACACATCCATACCAAAACTGTCCAACACACTAATTCGGCTTCACACATAACTGGCACACAATCAACTGCTCAAACAACCCACTGTTGTACAAGGGGGAAACCATCTCCAGCCAACGGAGTCGTTGAAGATTCATCTCCGATCAGCCTCGACCGGGGACAACACGCATAAGCCACGACAGTCCAAACAATAGCCAAAATAGTCACAAAAATGGCAAAAACAGTGGAAAAAATGACTCTTATCTTGTTGGAAACACAACCCATTCGTCTAACGTGAGGTCCTCCGGGAACGTCGAGACCCACATGGGTGGTCTACGCCCAAGTTCCCAGTCGGAGAGACCCCACGGTAGTCGGACAATGGGTGAAAAGGTGGTGCACAATAAGACACAACAACAAACTTTTGAGAGAGAGAGAGGGAGAGCAAACTGCCGAGAGGCCAGAGAGAGATGGAAGAGACTCACCTAGGCGTCTCCGATGGGTAGTGGAGATGTCAGTTTTGTGGTGGGTGGCGGTGGTGACGGTCCAGGGAGGGAGAGAGAACTGTCGAGTTGAGAGAGAGAGTGAACAGGCCGAGAGACAAAGGGAGAGTGTAGGGGAACGTTGTCCCGGTCTCCGGCCACCTCTGGCTTGGTTGGAGGTTCAGTGAGTCGGTGGTGGCAGCGGGGGAGAGTGGAGAGGGGAGGAGAGTGTGGGGGAGTCGTTTGGGGAAGATGATGAATAGTAAGGTTTTGTGACATAAAACGTTCTGTATTTATATGCCTTTTTTTATTGGTCAATTTACCTTTTTGCCCTTACTTTCATCTCAAAACACACCCTTATCTCGAGGTCCCTTGAACGGTCCTTGATCACTTCAGTCCTCAATGTGAGTGACACCCACCTATGACACATCTTACCTTGATTCCCTCATGTTGTGTATCCCAAGATTCATCCTAAGCCTATTATATTTTTTTCCAACTCAACCATAGGCTTCATATTGATTAACTTCAAAATAAATCATATAACTTATGTTAGGCCATCAATTGAACTTAATAAATTAGTACCTAATATCATACTAACCCCCGTCTATCAAGTACTCAGTGCCCTGCGATCGGCACGCTTCTCGAGGCAATCGCACACTTGGTGTTCAATCAAATTAATTATACCTAAATTATACTTTATTTGATTAAATTATGTTTCCTCAACTAAGGTCATATTCATAATTTGACTTCGTTTATCACATTTAATACCCACTTAATCGACTATCGGAACCCCGTTTACCTAGTCGGAACTTCACTCAGATTTATACTTGCCCGAATGGATAGTGACCCGTATTACAATACGATACTAATACATACATCATCATCCACAAATAACCAAATTTTTGAGTTGTTACAGTCTCCCCAACTAACAAGAATTTCATCCTCGAAATTAATTCTAACTCGAGTGAAATGAGGGGTACTAAGACCCATTCACACCTCCTCCAAACTGCAGCTTAGAGCCGTTTTGGATAGCTTGGATCATTTATCTCGAACTGCGGACTACCTCAGAGTCACTTCGGACAGCTCGTTCCTCATCGTTGAACTGCGGACCGATGCAAAGTCACTTCAGATTTATACGTGCTACAATACGATACTAATACATACATCATCATCCACAAATAATCAAATTTTGATGTCGTTACACTATGTACTACCTCACGTGCATGAGACTTCGCCATATCACACCATGATAAACCATCTCATGCACCGCTCCAACATTGACACATGTGTTTGAAACCATTTATGCATATATAGAATTTAAAATCAAAATCGAAATTGAATTATGTGAAGCATTCCAATGGGTTTTACTTACCTCAATATGTGCTCGCACTTCCTTGGACTCCCGAATTTGACCCCAACTCGTTCTTGATACCCGAGTTACTGTCCCTCAGTCCCCTGAAGTCGATTACAAGTGTTTTAGAGTGTATTCATGTATTTCAAGTCCTAAAATCAAATTCAATCTAAATCCCTAGAATTATTAAATTCTTATTTTTTGGCTTAATTATTTAAAAAATAGAAAAAAATCCCCTAAAATAGAGAATTGATGTGTCAAAAGTAAGTGTTTGCATGCTTTGTTATTAAAACACATTTTCCTTGAATTTTTTGCAGGGTGGTTAGCGCGCCGAAAGCCATTATCGTGTTAACAGAGTCGAAATCCATAATTTTTATTTTAAGGAATTCTGTGATTTCTTCCCTTGTGGCCTTCGCCCAAGCTGTCAACGCCACCCTCTCCTCATAGGGGAATTACCACCTCCAAACAACAACCAACAACATCAGATTTAACAACAATCCATTCACTTATACCAATTTGATGAAGTTACACATGAATTGAATTGGAAAGTTCAAAAATACATTTTGCCTTATTGGGTGAGTAAGCGCAGATCCTGGTATGAGTAAGAGCAAGGGGAAAGAGTTACTGGGCAACTATCTTTGAGGTCGTTGCTGCTTACCGCTCGTGTTTGTATTTCGGAGTATGTATATATATATATATATATTCTGGGTTTGGGAACTCTAGAACATTTTTTACATGTATATGAATTACTGTCTATTTCATCTCAGTTATATACATGGTAACTATTTCTAGGTTTTCCACTATCTAGGTTTAATAAAGTTTCATAAATTACGCATTAAAGGCTTCCGCTATGTTAAACTAACCTGCTAAATGTTTAGGATAAATAAACAATTCAGTATAATAGGATTAGTTAGACGGAGTGTCACTTCACAAAGTTGAGGATATGGTAGTGGTGTGACATGTCCGGCGACGTAATAAGTGCTACTGGGCTTGTGAGAGGAGAGCGTTGGTCACAGGACAACATTAGGAATTGAGGCCGACACAAAGTGAATTTATTGAAATGTTTCAAAAAGTTAGATGATTTTTTTGTTACAAAGTGGAGTTTAGTGACCAAAGTGTTACAACATGTATAGTTGGGTGACCATATGTGTAATTAACCCATCAATTCTCTGACCTCTCGAACTCACTTTCACCCTCTTACTTCTCTTGTCTTTCTCTGGGCTTCCCACTTTTACCTTATTGAACATTTTTTCTCTTCTTTTTCCATGGTTTGTTGTGATAAAGTATGCATGGCCAACAACATCAGTAGCAACAACATCTCTCTATGTCCAATAGCGCAAGCCAGAGGTGCAACTATGAATGGTTTGATATTTTACACTCCAATTTTTCTTTTATAACAAATTGTCTTGCTTTCACAAGGTTGTTGAGGCGACCAACCCGTTCTTCAAATTGTGCTACAACAGCTTGGGCTTATTTGACATTAACCACCTCCATTCTCAGGCACTATATTGAAGCAATGTAAATTTTCTTGATTTAATTATTCTTATTATGTACCTCTATTGTTTGTCATGTGTGTTTTGGCTCACATGTGGATGATCTTATCTATCTCTAAGTATATGATTCATTTTAACCTTGTTTTGTTTTATTAGCCCTGCATTTGCTTGAAATGGTCTCATTAACTCTTTTATGATTTCATGCCTTTCTTTTGTTTGATCTTAACTTTCATTAACCCTTTCCTGCTTCTTTTCTTAATTTTTTTTCATTGCAAAATCCCCTTCATTAGATGCAAATTTTTAGATCTTGGTCACTCAATTGTTCAATTTTTATAGTGTTAGATGTACGTAATCTATTGTTTCATTGTACCTTATTTTCTTTGCAAGAGGTTGTATTTTTTTTCTTTTAGCTTACTCATGTAAATAGCGGATATCCTAATAGAAACTTTTATATTGTTGTAGGTGCTATTTGAACAATGTCATAGAGAATGCAAATTTGATTAATTATTTAATTAGCATTTAATTCAACCCAACAAACTCCACTTGGTAGGTATTTAAAAGTTAAGAAGTGATGTTCATAATCTATTTTTTTTAATTGTTGGAATACATTTCAAGATTTTTTTTTTTAATATCTAGACTTAGGAGTACTTTCTGTTGAGTTTTTGGGTTCATAGCATTGAAAAATTCAAAACAATTTTTTGAAAAACCCCAACAGGATCGCAAATAAGTTCCATTAAACAAGATCTATAAAAGTAAAGCATACCTTAATTTGTAATTTCCTTATCTGATTGTTCGATCTCCAAGACGTTTAAGCACTCGTCTTTTATCAGAAATCAACGTACAAACGGTAACCGCAATTTGGAGTGCTAGCCCCAAGAGATATAGAAAACATTTTTCTTTCTCTCCCAAAATCCAGAGAACTCTAAAATAGCAAAAACAAAAAATTTTAATTTGTTTTAGGTTATGACCCTCTATTTATATATATAGATAAACCCTCACTTAAAATCCTATTCGTAATCCAACTACTGTATTTAGGCAGTTTAAGCAAAGTACACATATACCATTATTAATAAGTTATCATATAACAAATCATAAGGGCTTTTATGTCATGACTTTTATCATATAAAATTCATTACTCTGGACCAATTGAAATTGCGCAAAGTCATTCTTTATGTACAACCCAATAGTTCATGCGACGTTGCTAGTGAAGCAAAAGCCATTTTGGTACACAAAGTACTCATGATCTTGATTCGCATCCCTATATGCATGATCATCACATGCATGACCATCAATCAAAACTCATACTAGTTTCAATTAATCATAATTCCCAGTATAATGACTGATTAGAGATATTTAGGATATTTTAATAAATACTCATGGATCTTATTATAAGGTAAACATGCAATCACTATAATAAAACAACAAATAAAAACCTCTATTTTATTCACTAAAATTGTAAGATAAACAATGTTTGTAGATTAACTTAGGGCACATGCCCCAAAACTTTCTTCACTTGATCAGTTTAGTGTGCCTTTCTACTTAAATAGTTTTTCATATTATGTGTTTTCATTATTTGCTCTTTTGTACAAATAGCTTGAACCTCTTAAGCTTCGCAGACCATATAAGTACAATTGTTTTGCTATCAGTTTTCTCATGTCACTAAAACTTTGGAAGAAAAAAGTTACATGACGCCCTTATTCGTGAACCTTCAAGACTTATCGACTAAACTCTACTTTTCTTCAAGAAAACTATTGGAGATTTTGTTAGAACAAAAGAATCAACAACGACTTCAATGCGTGTAGCAATGCCACTTTTCTAAAAGAAACTTTGCACTCCTATTGCAAGAGTCCAACAAAAATCTAATATGATACTATGAAATCCCGATTTGCACTAACAATGGTGAAAATTGAACCAGAGCAAATGTTGTGAAGTTTTTAGTGTGTTGTTCTTGCTCACATTCCTCTCTTCTTAAAGACTCATGGTCAAACCAATTGGAAGAGAGTGGCTTAGTGGGGATGAGTGGATAGTTTCAACTGCCAAAGTAGTTAAAGCTGCTCCCACTTAGTCTTTGTTGAATAGGTATTTAACTGCCCATTTGATTGGGTCAATTAAATGCCCATTTACAACAAATCCGAAATTTACATACATGGTACAAAAAAATTTAACAATGGTTAGTCCACATTCACACGCATGTGCCTCGTGCAAAGTGTTAAGTGCGCCTAAAATGTGTCATATGCGCCGCACGCTCGTGTAGTTCACTTTGCATACCTCTAGTGTTTCTTTTTTAAACACTTAGAGTAGTGCAAGAGTATATATACTCTTTAAAGTGAAACTTTCTATCCCATGTGGGACTAAACACATTTCATTGTTGATTTGAAAATGTTCAACATTCCCCCGCCATTTTCAAAATGAAAAGATCATTGATCCAAGAACACTTTAAACATTATATGCACAAATAATGGTATCTTGTGATTTGAACCACTAAATTGTGAAAATTTCATTACATCATATCAGAATTACATGGTAGATAAACTTTGTACCAATGATTCTATTTGATATGTAGCATAAACATATCACGCATATAACTTACACCAGCAAATAGCCATAAATATCTTGACACATTTAACATTGGTCTTGTGTCTCTTATCTTCTCGTGAATGTCTTTGGAGCCAAGCCCTTCAACTCCTTTAGTGGCCGCAATTCACATTCACATAGGTAGTCTCCTTGTAGCACCCCCGCTATTTAAGCACCTTTGAAGACTACTAGGAGTTTAACTCATCCTCCTCCTTTTCCATGCGGGTACCAAGTATTAACTACCTTGGGATGACAATAAAAATTTAGCGCACATAGTCATACAAATAATGCACTTTGACTACATTGAAATCAAGACTTAACGTAATGTTAGGCGTCTATCATGGCTCAAAATTTTAATCTTAGATTTTGGCCGTAAACAGGGTCACCGACCCATGACGTGGACCCGGGTTGGGACACGTGCACTGACCGAGATACGTGGTCGAGGTATATTTTCTAATTGATGTGGTGAATGCTTAGTGTATTGTATGTATGTACCTTATACCCAGAATCGTTAAGTTCGAATAGTTATGTCGATTCGGCGAGCGTGGGAAAATGTCTCGAGTTGCATGTGAGCCGTCGGACCAGGTAGCTAGGAATATGGTGAGCCTTAAGTCATTTAAATGTGATTTAATGATTAAACACATAGGCTATAGTATTTATTTTAAGACAAATTAAATATGTAGCCTGTGATTGGAAATTAAATATCAATAATACCTAGATGTGCCTTGAGATGTATGCTAGCACATACTCCTATGAAATTGAGTGTTTAAAAGTGAGTCACATGGCTGACTTTAGTGGGTTAGTAGGAGTCACTTGAGACCACAAGATTGTCAAAAGGATGGAATTTTGATCACTTGATGAAGCCACAAGTATAAAAGACCACACTTAAACACTTTGCTTCATTTTGCATGCAATGAGAGCAAGAAAATCAAAGTTTTTGGAAGGGTGTTTTTGCTGGAAAATTCTCAATTAAAACTACAAAGTGGAAGAGATTCATCAACCAAGTAGTGCTAAAGTGCTAGGAAATCAAAGCCCTAGCTAAAGTAAGGTTTTCTCCAACCTTCTATGCTTTCTATTCATAAATTTGGTTATGAGTCAAAGGGCTTTTGGGTTTAAACAATTTTAGAGTCCTATTATGGTTGACTTGATCAATATAAACGCCCTAATTGAGTCTCCAAGCTTGTATTTCAAAATTCATGTTTTTGGTCAAATTTGGGTATTAATTCCCGTTCTAATTTTTGGTCATTTTCAGAGGCTAGACGTTTGATTCTTTAAAAATGGTTCTCATATTCAGATTCCTTACAAAAACTATTAATTTTTCTATAAAGAAGTTTGAAATTCAGAGTTAAATTGACCAAGTTATGATCAATCAAAATTTGCACTTTGTTTGTGTCAATGAATCTGATTTTCTTGATACAACCTCTGTAATATGGACATAACTCACACATCCTAAGTCTGAATTGGGTGATTCTAAAGCTATTTGAAAGCTCACTCATATATGAACAACTTTGGTCTCTACCATGTTTTGAAATTTCAGCTCTTTCTTGCTTAAAAATGCTATGCAAATAAGTGATTAAAGGTCATTACGGGATTATTGAAAATAAAATTTGACAAAGCATAACTCTCTCAATTCTTCTTGAATCAATCTCATCTTTTAGCATGTTGTTTATCAATGTGTTAGTTGAGTTCTCACCAAATATTATGATTTTTGGGTGTCCGGTTTGGGAGTTATGATTTTCTTAAGTTGTCCAAATGTTGGTGTCATTGAGGCTAATTCGATATTTTTAGTGTAACTCCTTCATTTCTAATCAAAATTATGCAAGCCTTACTGTTTCGAAAAGCTAAGAAGAAGGGCTTTGATTTTTCTCAAGTGCGTGTTCTTCAAATTTTGAGGTTTAAAGGCCCAAAATTGACCTGCAACAGTTTAGCTGGAGTTTTTTTTTATTAAACATCTTTTACTAAAAAAAGAAAATAGTGGAAAAGGGAATTCGAGTCTCGGGATTTGGACTAGACTTGGGCTAGAATTATACAATGATACTAGGACTAGTCTTGAACTATAATTAATTAAGAGTACTTAATGTTCTAATGTAGATTCGCCCGAAAGTACTCAAGGAGACTCGGGAGTTCGATAGCGAGTTTTAAGGCGACGAGAGGCCAGTTGAACTAGGAATCTTTGCGTGATTTGTAAGTAAATCTGTCGAGGTTTTTTACTTCATTTTAATTCCATTTCCTTCACTGTTTTATAGTCCCTTTTGGACTGATTTGTGCCTTTTAATCGGGTATCATGAATTGTTTTTTATTTTATCCATTTAATGGAGATTATATCATGATACTATGTCTTATTGCGAATCATTGATTTGTTCCTATATTTTGTTCCTTGTTGAAGCTATTCTTTACTTGATCCTTTGTTTGAGTAGCATGCTATTAGTGTAAATAAATTGTTGGAAATACACCCTTGCTCCCACTAGTTAGTGACATTGAGCTACCACTTGTGGTTAAAGCGACGTAGTTCATGACCAACACTAGACTGCACTAGTTTCCACCCATTGATCACATGAGGATCTCAATGACCAATAGGGTGATCTTAGGGGCATTAGTGATACTGACTATTACTTGAGGTTGATGTAACGTAACTTATAACCAACAGGGTGGTACCTGAATGCGCTACTAGTGGATGATTTCTTCGTGTTGGTCTGATTAATTTTGTTTAACTGTGGTATCATTTAACATAGCCTTGTTTCAGTACCTTTTCACTACTTTATGTTGTTGATACTTTTTCGTTATATTTGGAAATGCGGCATAGAATCTGCAGAGATTACTTTCTACTTTACTGTACTCACTGTCCTTTTTATGACGGTGGGTGCAGATCTATCATCTTGCAGGCCCGGTAAGGAGAAGATTGACGACTACTTATGAGCCAGTAGCCCGACCGTACTGCAAGCATAGTAGGTCTTTTTAAATGTTTTGTGTAATTATAACTTATATCTTTATTACATTTTTTTGGGATGTATATATATGGGTTGAGAGACTAGACTCCCTGACTGATACATGTTTTACGACATTATTATCATGTGATCGCGTTTTCCTGGTTTTCACACTTAGAATTTATCATTTATGCTTTTGCTAAAATAAAAAGGCTTCCGCTAAAATGTTAAGACTTTCGCTGAAATAATATATTGCTAAAAGGTTTTAATTAACCCTATAATTGATAAGAAAACAACAAGTGTATTTACTTATCCTGAACACGAGGGACTAGGAGAATGAGTTAAAGAAGTTGACTAATATGTAGTTAAGTCCTACGTGAATGGAATTAAGGTTTAATAACAGGATTAGGCCGAGCAACGCCGTGTTTAGGATTTTGGGCCGTCACAGCGTCGAGTTGAGTTTCCATTATTGATGACTTTAATTCATGGGCTTGAGACCCATCCCCCTTGATGTTTTATTTACCAAGTCTTTAGGCAAACCTTTAGTTAAAGGATCTGTCAAGTTTTGACTAGATTTTACATAGTTAATCGTGATAACTCCTTTTGTTATCAATTCTCTAACACAACTGTGTCTCAATCAAATATGTCTGAACTTGCCATTATACACTTGGCTATAAGCTCTTGCCAACGTGGCCTTGTATCACAATGGATGGAAATTGGAGCTAATGGCTTAGACCACAATGGTATCTCGTGTAATAATTCACGTAATCATTCAAGCTTCCTTTGAAGCAGGGCCAGCGCAATAAACTCTAATTCCATGGTGGAACCAGCTATTAAAGTTTGCTTCTCGAAGCCCACGAGATTGCACCTCTAGCAAGTGTAAAAATCCAACCACTTGTAGAAGCGTGATTTTGATATTTCACAATCCAACTTGCATATGAAAATCCTTATAAGACCGAAGGATATCCACTATAGCATAAGCCATAGTTAATTATTTTCTTCAAATATTTCAAAACTCTTCGAATTACAAATCAATGTAACTCGCTTAGATTAATTGTGAATCTGCTCAACTTGCCTACTGCTAAGGCAATATCCGGCCTAGTGCATGCCATTGCATACATTAAGCATCCAATTAATCTAGAATACTCCAGTTGTGAAACTGGATTGTTGGTATTTTTCACTAGCTCAATACATGGGTCTAATGGGGTAGAAACAGGGACACAATTTGTAACGACCCTCAAATTTAATTGGTGACACGTGTCGTATTTTACAGGACTGTGACCTACTCATTGTGATTTGTCATACTACTCAAGCCTCAGGAGTCGGCACTAAGGTATATTTTATTTTTTTGTGATTTTTGTGTTATTATTTATACCCGAATGAGAACATTGTGTTTCATAGAGTGTGGTTTTCGTTTATTAATTGCCATGAATTTCTGTGTGAGATTCGGCTAGAAAAACAGAAATTTGGGGTATAATAAAAATAATTAAACACTGAAAAATGGTAATTAGTGAATTTCCATAAAACAATAAATAATTAAATAAAATGTGGGAGCGAGTTATATCCGGGAACACACGCGGTGCGATTCAAGAGTTGAAACGGGTCCAGAAACGTATGTTTTGAGTAAGAAACAGAGTGGTTTTGAAAATCAAGTCACGCATTGAAGTCATTCTATTGTGTTAGAGTTGTTGGATAGATTGAAGGTGAGACACAAGATGTACCTCGAGATCTGTGTGTGTGAAGAGATAAAATATTGGTATAAAAACCAACTTTTCTCTCTCCTTGTCCATTTCTTCATCTCAGTCTAACGTAAGAGAACGAGGAGAGAACGGTGGATCTAGGAGGTTTCGAGCATGTTGCGATGCCATGGATTGACCTAATACGTGTGAAAAGGTAGGATCTTCACTCCTCTAATGCTTGTCGTCAGTTTGGAGTAAATTTTGTGGGTTTTCGTCATGACGATTTCAGACGAATTTTCGAGAAAATGTTGGAAATTGATTTTGATTGATGTTTTTGGGATTGATTAATGGTTTAATTGATGAATTGGTGGTTGATTTGTAGATTGGAAGTGCAATGGAATTTTTGGGAATTTTTGAAGAATTTTGTGTTATTTTCGAATCAGGGTATTTTGTCGGGGTTTCGACGCAAAGGGAGTTGGGTAGTATATTTTCATAGACGTCCTTAAGGGTTTAGGATTGACTCGAAACGTGGCGACATGAGCTGGGGTTTCAAAAAACCCCGAATTTGGTGTTCTGCTGAACATGCCGCGAGGGACGTTGTGAGGAGTTATCTCCCACAACGCCACTTACAACGTCTCAAGCAGAGGAGAGAAAAAAATATAAGGACGTCGTCCAGTACAACAAAGTCACGACGCATGTGGCAGCGTGACACTGTTCACAGAGGCCAATTTTCTAAAAATTTTTGAAAATTTTAGGGATCTCTCGGGTATCCAATTGGATCCGAATACGACCCAATACCCCGAAAATCAACACAATTACACTTATAAATAATTATGGAAAATTGGGTAGATTAGAAAGATATTAATAGGATTTGCAAATTTGGATTGATTGCATACTTTGAGAATTTGAGTGGATAGCTTAGAGGTACGCGAGGATCGGAGGTTTACGATTGTTTGAGGTACGTTATCGTACGATTGTAAGCCAGTAGAAAATATATACTAATTCATTTTCTATTTATTGCCATTTTCATTTAAATTGAGCTATTGTTGTAAATCCATTATTTATTTCCTTGGTCGAGTGTCTTGGCGTAAATGTGTTACGAAGGTACTCCTGAGTCCATATTAGCGGGTAAGCGTAAACAGTCCTGCTGGTGTGTTGTCCCACCCCACTGATAGCGGGTTATACCCCTAGTACTGAATTGTTTGGACACTTTTGTGTCTATGGTTTGTTTGTCAATGTTGTGCCTATCAATGAGGTGTGTTATATTGCATTGATTTTGACCATTTATGGGTCTCTGTTGACTCTTTGGATGCTCAAATTTTATTATTAGATTGTCAATCTGTTTATCATGCTATTTGTTACATTTTCTGTCTTTCAATACCGCATGATATTTGGACTATTTATTTGAGAAATCTTGAATTATTGTTTAGTTTCTTCTGACACTACTTTCTTTTTTTCAAGCACTCGTCGTCTATTTTGTGACGGTGGTGCAGATAGAGCTAAGACGAGCAAGGGGAAAGAGTTGATGCTAGGTGATATCCTCTGAGGACTCTCGGAGCGATCCTTTCCTTTACTCACAGCATTTATTGATCTTTAGGTTATGATTATTGTATTATATGTTTTGTTAAATATTGGGACATGTATTGGGATTTGAGAGACTAGGGATATCATGTATGATCGCTTTATTTAGCTTTGATCATCAGACATGCATGTATTTATCCATTACTCAGGGTTTCCATATGATTAGGTTGTCCATTGTTCATGATTTCCATTATATAGTTATAGTTGATTATAGTGATTTCCGCTGCGAATTTCCTGATAATTTATAATCCTATAACTTACACATTTGAAGAAATAATGTAATGACATATTTGAGGATTTGAGGCTGACTAGGATGCGTAAACTTTGCAAGGGCTCGAGTGGTCCACGTAGGTCTAGGCCAGGCGGGACCCAATTTTATGGGGAACTGGGGCCGTCATACAATTCATATGATTGAATCTATTGAGAATTTTCTCAATATAATGAGATTGAGTTAGAGTTATTCTCCCCTCATTTCTCACTATCTGAATCCCAAGAATGACATCAGCTTGCCCCATATATTTCATTTCAAATTTACTTGAAAGAAAGTTTTTGGTTAACTGGACTTGTTCCAAGTCAGTCCTAGCATCTCATCTACGTAAAGACAGATAATGACATTGTGACTGTAACGACCCAAAAATTTGGCTATTTGTGAATGATGATGTGTACTATACATTTATACTCGTATTTGAGTGACCGGACAGGGAAGTCAATAAACGAGTAGGAAAACTGGCCGAACGAGCATCGACAGTTAAGGTACAGGTACCCGAGACTTTAAAACACTAAAAATGATTAATAAATAAGCCAATTAATGATAATTGAACCAATTAACGACGAGAGAGCGTCGACGAGACCAAAACACGCGACTCATGAGTCGTGGGGTATTTGGAGAGCGAGAACGTAAGAACGAGCTAAAGAGTTGGTTAGTTAAATGTTGTGTTTGTCACCTAGTGGAGTCACATCGAGAGGTGTTAGAATAGGTGGACACCTAAAGTGGTGTTAGTTGGATCGACCTCGAGATGCATGTGTGTGGGGATGAGGTGTGGGCCTACATAAGGACCAACCCGACACTTTTCTCTCATTTCTCTCTTTCTTTTCTCTCTCATCTCCTCTCCTCCTCTTCCTCTCTTCTTTGCTTGGAGAGCAAGCCACAACAAGGGGTGGTGTTGGATGGCCGGAATCCTCGCTAGAGTCTCAATTTCTTGCTGGAAACTAGGTGAGAACGTTACTCTCCTATCTTTCTCTTTATTCTTGTGTGTTGCTCTTTTACATTTGGGGTTGTTTATTCAAGTCTTAAATTAATCGCCATGACCAAGGATGGCTTGTCGGAGACAATCTTAGTGTTCCACCGGTGTCTCGGCAACCCTCGAACTTTTTAATGTATTTTGTAAATTTGGTTAGATTTTCAAATTTAGTGTTTATTTTGGGTTTTCAATCAAATCTGGGCATCCCACTACAATTAGAAGTCAATTTTGGGGAGTCTTGATGCCCAGAAACAAGTAGGCGTTGATCGCCAAGATCGGGGTGTGGTTTTAGTATTTGGTGTTTTTTGGGATTTTTGGGTTTACAGTGCACGACATGGAGACGTCGCGCACTCTGTAGTACGTCGGCGTCTCTCACTTATGCGTGGGACAAAGGTAAATAGAGGTGACGATGTGTTAGAGTTGTGTGTGAGCACAATGCCATGAAGGCATGCTACTATTTGTGATATGTGGGTGACATTGTGTGTGTGAAGGTCACGACGTGGAGTGTGCATGTATGAGAAGTCGTGAGCAAGTTGTGAGTTATTTTACGTAAAGCGTGAGGCGTATACGTGTGTGCATAAATGGTTGTTTGCTAAACCGAAATGAAGAATGGGAAATTTTCATGAAGCTAGACTGGCCCCAGCTCCTGGTAGGCCCACGCCAGGCCCAGACCCTGGCCAATGCAAGACCTGACCCAGAAAAATATAAAATAACAGAAAAATATTATAAATAAAATAAAATAAAATGAAATAAAATAGAATAAATTATGGAAAATTTCAAAAAAAAGAGAAAAATCTAGAAAATACTATTTTGACTATAGACCCAATATTTGGGACTATTGACAGGTAGTTTGGGGACCCGCGCAAAGGGCTAGGATCACGAGAGCGTGACGGGTACGCGACGTACCAGGTAAGTTAGTAAGCCAGTAAGAAAATATCATGTGATTCTATTTCCTCTTTTGTTGTGATTATTGAATGATCTCATGTTTGGCATTCCTATCTTGTTATTCCTTGGTATGTGTGTTCTTGGTGTGAGTGTGTCGAAAAGTGTTTCATGGGCTGGCACTAGTTGGGAAAACGCGATGCCTTCCTGCAGGACTATAAGACCACCCCTGGTGTTGTGTGTTACCAGGCCATTGGGTATTAGTAGTAGTTGTGACTGCTTCTAAAATCATGTTGCGCTAGTGTTGCGACATTGCCTGGGGAGATCTTTCTGTATTGCTTGATAGACCTCTCATGGGCCTCTTTTGATTCATAGGACACACATGTTTCGATTGATATCTGTTAGTTTGCTTATCATGCACCTTGATCTTTTCATGTTTCCTGTGTTTCGATTACTGCATGATATTTAGACTACCTTATTTGTTAAATCTTGAATTACTGTTATATTCTTCTAGCATTACTTTTAATTTCTCTCAGTTGCTCACTGTCTAGTTTGTGACAGTGGGTGCAGCTAGGGTAGGTGACAGCAAGGACAAGGGACTGGTGATAGGTAACTTCCTCTGAGCGCTTCTTGAGAACGATATTTTGATTTGCTTCCTAGTACGTATTTACTTTGAATTATATATGTTGTTTTGAAAACATATCGGATAGTATTGAGTGTAAGGTTTGGATATCATGTACATGGCCTAATCATATTGTGGTCACCAGGCTATGCATGTTTATCTTGTATTCAGGGTTTTACTTTAGTAATGAAATACTGATTTCCTTTTAAGTAATTATATGATGATAGTTGAATTCCGCTACGTATCGATCTGATAAGCTTTGTAATCTAATAACTCATAACTTGAACGGTAAAAGGACGATTTGAGGCTGACTAGAAACGTATAGACTTGTCGAGTGTCGACTCGGGAGCCTATATAGGTCTAGGCCTGGCTTTCCTAATTGCTTTGGAAATTGGTGACGGCCCCAAATTCCACAATCCTAGAATCGAGTGTCGCCCAGCCTGGATCTGTGCGAACTCCCGAGCCAATCCCGCCGAGTCGCGCGGGGCCGGTAAGCCTATCCTTACCATTTTATCGTTTATTAAGCATTTAAAAGTAAAGTCAATTAATTAGCGAGTTATCAAAGTATAAAGCGGAAGCAATCGATCTCAACTAATCAATTAACCTTGAAAGCTCCAAGTTACAACAAAACCTAGGGTGTGGGAACCCGTATATCATATAAACCATGTAAATCAAGGAGAGTATCATCCAAGTCATAAATATCCAACAATCTCTCAACCCACAACCCATGTACAAAAAAACAATATCAGTAACTAATACATCAAAAAAGACACCTACATCAGCGGAGGAGGGCCGCTTAAAGTATATCGCCTAACTACACGGCCTTTCCTTTACTGGACTACGAATCGGCACTCGGTCAAACACAAGAATAACGAGCCCAGGTAAGTAACGCCAAGCAGGAACAACAATAAATACAACATTTCGAATTAAATAAATGAACAGTCAATTTATGCAGTTAGAAAGAAATGACAGGAAGTGCATGAATATATAAAGACAGTGGATAAATAAATAAGCAATCAAATTGAGTGTCTCGGAATACAAAGAAAAGGCATAAGTGGTCCTGATCAATCAAAGTCGTTGAGCCGAGAACAGAATTTCCTCAAAGGCTAGGAGTCGAGGACAGAATCTCCTCTAAGACTCCTACGTGAGTGCAGAGTCCCCATCAATCTGGTGGAGAATTCTCACCCCATACATGTCATCACAACTAATCACGTATCCCCAGCCATAAACCTTGGTATAATACACTGCGAGTCCGAAATTCTGCAAGGATCACGCTTGACCCACTTGCCTTGGACAACTCATAAGAATGGAATGACAAGATGGCATTGAAACAATATCAATAAATAATTCAAAGCTCAAGAAATAACTGTAATGTTCCTCACTGGTTTACTTACCTCGATCCAAGCTAATCGCACTCTCGCGGACTCCGACTCGTCCCTACGTAGTCCCGCGTGCTAACAATCATGATAATACAATTTATTGTGATTTTCCATCAATTTTTACCCAATTTTTCTTATTTATGTTTATTGTGTTCTTGAGTCGAATTCTGGGTTATTGGGTCGTATTTGGACCCGTTAGATACCCCAAGAAGACCCTAATTCGTTTTGAAGATTTCCACAAAATTTGGAAAATTCTGGGTTCTGGGCGCCGCCAAGACGCCGTGAGGGTTTTACCCTTGGCGGCATCTCCACGGCGTGGAGCAAAGTGTCTCGGCCCTAGACGTTGTCGGCAGTACCGTAGGGGTTTTATACCCCACGACGCCTTCACGACGTAGGGCAGAGAGGGACTCTGCCCAATCGTATATGGGTGCACCGTGAGGGTTTATCCCTCACAGCGGGGGGGACAGAGGGACCCCTCTCTGTCCCTAGCGTCTCTGTCTGAGGGACTTTCTGGGGGTGGTTACCACCCTTAGCTTTCACTGCCTTAAGCCGATTTGGTCCATTTTTCATCGGGGATGCAACATCATTTCAAAAACATCCTCGATACACTCTAAAATGTCTGAAATCCTCAACGGAAAACCCAAAACGAAAATCATTTGAAAATCCCCAAAAATTAGGGAGAGAGGAGAGAGAGGAGAGAGATAGAAGAGGGAGAGAGAGAAAAAAAGGTGGGGTATGGGGGTTTATATACCCGTCCCTAATCTTGGCCCAATACCCCCATCTCTAGGTCCATCTAATGGCTCATGATCAACCCATCTTACCTACTTTAGTGACTCTATTGGGTGACTCTAGTTGACTTGCTCCTCACTCTAGTCTATCCACCTTATCCCTTGTGCATCCGGACTCGACCCACGCTGCACTTTGCGTGTCTTGCACACTTGGTTGAATCAAGTAACAATTATGTTGGTTATTTTAGAGTTTGTATTTTATCAGTGTTTTAATTCGACTTTGTCCCCCAGACCACTAAACATCGTCTCGCACAACCAACACTTGCACACCAAAAGTCCTCACGCATTTGGACATTATAATTACTGCTAAGGCTATACAGTATAATACAAACATCAAACAAATATAACATACGTCGGTGTCGATATTTGAGAATTGATGACTATACCATGGCGGAGGGCCCACGTACCACCTGTATTGACATGTGGCACGGGTTAAATTTTAGGGTCGCTACAGACACCATTTCCTTTTTCATCAAACTTGCTATATAAACATTTGCCAAATTCATTTATTTTGAATCCATTAGCAAGTATAACCTGATAAGATTTTTGGTGCCACAGTTTTAGTGCTTGCTTTAAACCATACAATGATTTTCGCAATCTACACACTTTATTTTCCTGACTAGGCATTATTAACCTTCAGGTTGGTCCATATATATTTTTTCATCCAATTCTCCATGTAGGAACGCAGTTTTTACGTCCATTTGGTGGATGAACAACTTATTAATAGCTACAATTGCAATAAGCAATCTGATAGTAGCAATTCTAGCTATTGGTGAATAGGTATCGAAATAGTCTATTCCATGCTTTTGGGTAAATCCCTTCGCAACTAGTCTTACTTTGTATTTTTCAATGGATCCATCCACTTTTCTTTTCATTTTGAAGAGAAATTTGCATTTAATGGGTTTACACCCAAGAGGTAGATCAACAAGCTCCCAAGTGTTATTACCCATTATTGAATCCATCTCATCATTCAAAGCCTCTTTCCAGAAAGTTGAATCTCTTTCTTTCATCGCCTCTTATACTGTTTGAGGATCGACTTTCATATTAAAACAATACGAAATTTGTCTAGTTACTGTTTCTCTACTTCCTTCAACTAGAAATGTATAGAAATCAGAACCAAATGACTTAATTTTCTGAGCTCTTTTGTTCCTTCGAAGTTCAGGAACTTCTACTATTTCATTGTTATTCTCATTTTCAATGACTTCATTCCCTTTTTGGTTTTGTTCAAGAATATTTTTGGGAACAAACCCTAAATTTGGTCTCATAAAAAATTGCATCCCTTGATTAAATTACAACATTCACTGAAATTGAATTATTAGGCTCAATTACCATGAATCGATATGTCTTACTGTGTTATGCATATCCAATAAATATTTACTCCACTCCCCTTTCACCCAATTTTCTCTTTTTGGGTTATGGTACGTTTACTATTGTTCTATAGCCCTAAACTCTTAAATAATTAAGGTTTGATTTTCGCTTATTCAAAAGCTCATATGTAGTGACCTTATTCCTCTTTTGTGAAATTCTGTTCAAAATATGGTATGTTGTCAGTAATACCTCTCCCCAAAATCTACTACTCAAACCTGAGTTTGATAGCATAGCAATAACCATTTCGGTTAAAACGCGATTTTTGCGTTCAACCACACCATTTTGTTGTGGTGTATAGGGAGTTGTAGTCTCATGGACTATTACCATTGATTCAAAGTACTTTGGGTCATAGTACTCTCCTCCTTTATCAGACCATAAACATTTTATAAAGGTCTCACATTGTAACTCATTTTCTGCCTTATAGGCTCGAAACTTAACCATTGCTTCATCTTTGGAATGCAATAAATAAACATAACATAGCTTGTTGTAATAATTAATAAATGTTACAAAATATTTATTACCTCCTATTGATGGTGTACTATGCATGTCACATACATCATAATGTATTAAATCAAGCAATATAGAATTTCTTTCAACAACAGGAAATGGATTTCTGGTTGTTTTTGTTTTCATGCATGTATTGCAATTTCTTTCATATTTATCAAAATAAGGCAGTAAATCTAAATTAACCATGTCATATAATTTTCTAAAATTAACATGTCCTAATATATGACACCATAAAAATGAAGGAGATTTAACGATATACGCAGAAACAACATTCTTATTAGATAAAGCGATTAAATTCAGATTAAACATACCCTCAAATGCATAACCCCTTCCCACAAAGCTACCACTCTTGGACAGTATAAACTCGTCAACCTCAAATACTAGCCTAAAGCCAAACTTGTTCAACAAACTACCATACACCAGATTCTTCCTAACTTCTAGTACATAATATACATTAGTAAGTGTTACAATTTTTCCATAAGTGAACTTCACTTCAACATTGCCTATGCCTTTTACAGGGACAATAGCAACATTACCCATGTACAAGACAATATTCTCATCTACTGCCTCCATGGTCTTGAGGAATCTCTTGTTCTTGCAGACGTGTCAAGTAGCTCCAGAATCAATCCACCAAGCCATGCCATTTTCAATGACATTGATTTCAGAAATCCTAGCAATGAGTTCATCATTGTCATTTCCTACATTATTTGCAGCACTTGAGGAAGCATGATGTTTTCCCTTCTTCCTCTTCTAATGATGACAATCAGACTTCATATGACCATCTTTCCCACAAAACCAACAAGATATTTTCTGCTTCTTTTGATTATGGTTTTGATAGTTCGGCTTTCCTCCACACTTTTTGAAACCACCAAGCTTGTTAGTCCTGTTCAGCGAAGGCTTTTTGAACTTTGCTTCCTCCACCACATGAACCTTAGAAATTTCCTGAGCATTCTGCTCTTTTCCATTTTCCTGCATGCGACAATCCTCTTCTTTACGAAGATGGTTAGCAAGTTTATCAAGAGTGATGTCCTTTTTTTATACTTCAGAGTTTGTTTGAACATCCTCCAAGATGGTGGCAGTTTGACAATAATAGAAGACACGATAATAGTTTCATCCATAACAAGATTATGTTAAGAGAAATGATTACAGATTCTTTCAATTCACAGAACTGTTCCATGACAGATCTATCATCTACCATTTTAAAGTTATTAAAATTGGAAATGATAAATTTCTTACTTGTTGCATCCTCCTTGTAGTGCCTCCAATTTCTCTCACAGTTCCTTGGCAGAAGGAACGTCATGGTAGAGGTCGAACAAGGAGTCCTTCATCGCATTCAAAATGTGACCTCTTTAGGTGTGGTCAACCGTCTCCCATTTCTACCTCTTTCTGATATGTTTGACAGTTTCATTATCGAACTCCACAGGCTTTGGTATATTCAGGATATACACCAGATGAAGCGCCACCAACAAGAAATGCACCCATTTCTACCACCTTTGGAAATCTCCTCCATCGAAGCGATCGAGCTTCACGATGTTCGCCGACAGTTCCTTGATCGAAGCCATTACAAGAACAAGAAGTTTCCTATAGATTGTTATAACAAAAGAATCAACGACTTCAATGCCACTTTCCTAAAGAAAACTTTGTACTCCTATTGCAAGAGTCCAACAAAAATCCAATAGGATACTATAAAGTCTCGATTTGCACTAACAGTAGTGAAAATCGAACCAAAGCAAATGTTGTAAAGTTTTTGGTGTATTGTTCTTGCTCACATGTTTCTCTTCTTATAGATGAAAAGTGCTAAGTGTGCCTATAAATGCGCCGCACTGCGCGAGCGTGTGGTTCACTTTGTATACCTCTAGTGTTTCTTTTTTAAACACTTAGAGTAGTGCAAGAGTATATATACTCTTTAAAGTGGAACTTTCTATCCCATGTGGGACTAAACACATTTCATTGTTGATTTGAAAATGTTCAACAGATTTATATGAAATAAAATTTTAAATTCCAATATTCAATTAGAAAATTATTTCTTCCTACTTGATTTATTTCTCTCCACTTGTAAACGCATAGCTTAACTTGGTTGGTAATGAGATCAATCTGGATAGCCTGGTTTTTTTTTCTTGCGCGATTGAGGTCAGATTGGATATAGCGTCATAGTCAATTCGGTTGTTTTCTATTGTCATTGGAATGAATTTTCTGATTGTCAATGGGATGTATATATTATACTATATCTAATAAATCTCAAGTACTGCCTTCCTTATCCAAAAAAAACACCCGTTTTTTATCCCCCAAGAAACTTAATTATGTTATAAATCAACTTACTTAATTTGAAAGCATATTTGTTTAATACAATAGTCTAGAGTCTTCTTTCATGCTTGATTGTTTTCTATGACATTATTTTGTGTATTAAGGTGTTTTGTTTTCAGAATGCAAAACAATTGTTTAAAATCTCTTCCTCTCTTTAGTTGCTTATATGCACTTACAATTACGACTATGGATTTTTTTAGAAATATAACATTGTTGTGTTTTTAACTGTTATACAGGCTTTAATTTTTTGTCTTTGCAATTTAGGTTTTGGAGCTTGATCATCAAATTGAGGATGGAAAAGTTACCTTGAACTCAAAAGGTGATTTCTGTTATTTGGACTTGACTTCATTTAGCATTGTGGCATTTCATAGTGTACTATTGCATTTATTTTTGTTTGTGTTTTTAGTTTTGAAGCTATTGAACAGATAGGATATGCTTTCGTATTTGAAAGTAAGAGATTTAGAAAGTAATTATATTATAATGTCGTAGTGGTGTAAAAGGATAAGTTTACTCCAATAATATATATATAACATCTCTAATGACAATGCAAGCCTTCAAAAAATGAGTACATTCTATTTTTCATTAATAAGTTGATGAGATATTATTTTAAAACTCAAGCTCTAGTTTCTATCATGTTGATTGATTGTATCTTAAATTAGTTAAGACTTTTATACAAACTTGTCCCCTTCAGAAATATCGTTTAAATTAAAATTGTTATTTTTTGTAAGTTTGTCCTGGCAAATGAAACATATATATGTAGGTTTTATTACAAAGGATAAATGCCATATTGCACATTGATGTTCTATCTAGCGTAAAAGTTGAGCTGCCTTTAACACATGTTGGTTTAGGAAGAGTTGCTACCTATTATTTTAGCATAGCTGACTTGAAAACATGAGATATTCATAGTAAAATAGTAAGCTACTTGAGAGATTCGAATTGGAACAAAACCAAATTTTTAGCTTCATTACTGTGAATTTCACGAAGATGATGGTGAGGAGTACATTACCTAAGATTTGAAAGCCAATCCTTTGCTCAATTCAGTTCAAATCCTCCTTCAAATTCTATTTTTCAAGCCCACTTTGTGTTTGGTTTTTATGTTGAGAAGTTAGAGTTGCTCATGTGGAGTTTTTCCACCAATCTCCACTATTTATGCTATTTGTTTTAATCAAGTGGTACCACGTGTCTCAAGGACAATCTAAGGGTTCTCATTTGAGTTACCCACATTGTAGCTGCACAATCTGTCTTGTTTCCCTCAATTAGGATCATCTCCATGACCATCATTGGCCTTCTTTAAGTTGATCAAACTATAAGCTATGGATTTGAATTTACATAATTAAATTCACATAGACTCAATTTGGTAGTCAAATTGGTTTACATAATTATACACAAGGTTACATTAACCTCAACTACCCAACACTTAATGCCCTGCGCCTCTGCACGCATCTCAGGGCGCTCCATAGCTTGTACACATTAAATAAATAAGTAAAATTGACTAACGCTATAACATCCCAAAATTTCAAATTAGAAATTAGTAAGTTTAACGGGGTGATTAAACCTCTAAACCAATTTTGTTGTGTTATATGTGCCAATGGTGTGGTAAATAGTAATTTCTAAGTAGGTTACCTAGGTAATGAGTAATTAAAAAACTACTAATTGTAAAAAGGGTAAAAAAGTAATATGTGTTGGTTTGGTTAACCTAAACCCTAGATATAAATAGTAGTTACAATGTTGTAACTACACTTTCAAACCGGATATAAAGGGATTTCATGGTTACAATGTTGTTCTTCTTGGATTTGGAGGTTTTACCCATATCATGGATGTTGATTTTGATGTTTCTGGTCAAATTTAGGGATGAACACGTGTAATGGCTCATTACTTATTTAAATCCGAGATTTGGGTATTGATTGTCGAGGATTTGAGGTTCTTAAATCATTCGTCAAGTTTTTTTCAATGTTTCTTTTTGGCGAGACAATATTTGATTTGATATCGTGATGGGTTGTGTAAATCGGAAGCTATTGATTTATGAAACACTTAGAATTTGACAGTTTTAAAGGTATTTGAAGTCCCAAATGAGTTAGGGACTAGTCGGGAAGCTGAGAAGAGGGAAACCATAAATTTAGGGCCTCTTTGACATTGGCACCATCCCGGTGCAGTGCATACCTAAACACGGCGTCGTGTGTACACACATACGATGCCAAAGAGACGGCGAAATGGGCTCACAGTAGTTGTGGCGTAGTCACGGTGCCCTGTGGGTAAGCCCACGACGCCAACCACACTGAGAACCCATGGGCATAGTGGTGTTGGCATTGTCGAGGCGACGTGGGTTTACCCACGCTACGCTATGACTGCGCCAACCACTAGGAATTTGACATGTTTTGAAAACTCTTTATAACTTATTCGTCTTAACTCCGATTTTAACGTTCCAAATACTGTTGGAAAGCTTAGGGAGAACTTGACAACGTGGATTTGATAAATTACTAAAACCAAGACTATAATTAATTAAAAAATGTAATGGAAGACATGAGTGTAATTTTGACGTAGAAACTTATCTAGCGCGTAATAATTGTAAATGCTCGAAGAACACCACAAAGGATTTCTCAAGGCAAGGATTATGATATATGAGGCATCGTTAGAGGTGAGTAGGGTTTGCTCTATTATCAATCATGCCATGCTATTAGGAGTATTAGTTCACAATAATGGATGTTGATATCTTGCTTTGATTCCTCTTATTGAATGAATTCTCATAATTGCTTATTTTCCTATCTTAAACTCATGGTTACTATTTATATGAATGCCTAAGCAACAGATATTTGTTACGCAATGCAATGATTTAGGATTAGGTCGGTGGCCTGCAATGTCAATCTCCATTATATTTTCTCCTTGTCGGTTCTACCATGCGGAAGGATGATTGGTGTGCTCTAATGTCGTTATAATGGATTCATGTGCGCATGATTCCAGACAATGGCGGTTTAGAAACCGAGCCAAAGTGTATCCGAATTCCACTATTTTGACTCTAAGGCATTTGTAGTCATTATATCTCCTAGATGTTTTATTCTATCATGATTGGACATGTTTCCTCTTTATCTTGCATAATATATGATGCTTGTTATTATATCAATGATGTTCGTGTGATAGTAGGATTCCTCAATGACTTGATCACGCTAGTTATTATGCATTAAGTATTACTTGGATGAAAGATGGTAGAGTAGATTCCACTTTATTGAGCACGTTGATATTTTGCTCACCCCACTTTTCCCTCTAAGTACCTTTGCTATAGTTAAGTACAAGGGCAAGGGCTTAGTGATAGCCTAGGCGCTCTCCTTGTGATTGAAGGTTGAACTTATTATATATGTATCATGTTTTGAACATTTGAATTGTAATTAAACATGAGTTGTTATGGGTAGAATTTGTGAAACCTAAGAACTTGTTTAGAATCCTTGTAAAACCTTCTACATTTAATTCCACAGTTATAGACTTTCATACATCATTTCCGCACTTTTCAAATTGTCTTGGTAGTCTATTGTAGGTTGTCTTGTGTAAATTCTGCAGGTTAAGGCTGACCGGATCATAGCCCAACTCGTTAGGTCATCTCGAGTGGTTTGGCTATGGTATGTGTCGGGCAGCCCCAATTTACAGGAGTTGAATCAGATAATAGGCGATAGGTCATAGGTTTGGTAATTAATTGTATCCAATTTTGGGATACCAACTTTACAATTGGTATCAGAGAATAGGAAATATCCTAGGAAATTTTCACAGTTGGTACCATAGGAAAGGTCGACTAAGGTTAATCCAGTTGGTATCGTATCTAGGTGTGCCTACTTAAAAAAGGAACGTAGTTGGTGTCGTAACCTTAGAAAGGTGTAGTCCAATCCTAAAATTGGGAATAGGACATCATTTGAGATAGTATCTATTTTGATTCATCTTAAGATCTAAGTAGTATTGAACTTAGTAAAGTTTTGGTTATGATTAAGTGATGAAATCAATTGTATGGGAAATCGGTTTGCATCGACTGAATTTGCACAAGTGACCAAAACTTAAGATGGGGAAGGGTTTTAAAATGAACAAGTGTATGTTTGATGCTATTTGCTTGTGTATATGATATCTATACCATCAGATATGTTATTATCCATCTTGTCTCCTATTTGCCTGGAATGGAATTAACTCATTGAACTACTCACAGTGCATTATGAGTATGAGGGGTGGAAGTTCTTATGATTGCCAAGAACTAGGGGAATCTAGGGGATAGATGATAGGGACTAGCGTGCGCAAATGGACCGACTTATGAGTGAGATGACCTAGTCGCACTAGAAGGCCTTACATGAATTGATAACATCTTTAGATCGACACTTGACCGAATTGATGGATATAATGAGAGATCAAAAGGCACCACAGGCACCACCATAGGTGCAGCTGCCAGTTGTAGGAGCTGGTTTGGGACCTATCCCAGAGGCGTCACATGAGGAAAATGATGCTCACTCAGAGGCAGGGGCAGAGGTGGAATCAGCAGGGTTACCAGCAGTTAACGAGACCCTCAGGATTCTCAAGATACAAAGAAAATTCATAAGATACGACAAACCACACTTCTTTGGGGATGGTGAAGCTGGAGATGCTCAACATTGGATCATGTGCATGGAAAAAAGACAAAAAGTTCTAAAGATTAACATTCCTACTATAGTATTCCTCGCCTCATATCTCTTAGAAGAGAAGGCTCATAAGTGGTGGAAGTTAGTACATAGGACCAATGGACCGATCGAACCTTGGTCAAGTTTTAAGACTTTGTTCTTTGCTCAGTATTTTTCGAAGGTGTTTAGGGATGCTAATAGCACGAGTTCTTAAACATAGTGCTGGGAGGTAGACCAATGTGGGAGTATGAATTAGACTACAATGAAATGTCAAAATTTGCTCCACATTACGTGGCTACCATGAAGGAGAGGGTCGCTAGATTCGTTGATAGACTAGATGAACACCTTAAGATGCGTATGGCACCCTATATGCTGAAGACTTAAGCGAGAGCGGTGGCTAGTGCACAACATTGTGAGGCAGCTTATCAAGTTAGCAGAGACAGGGAGGCCATGCCACCACCATGAGTGATAAGTAAGGACAACTATTGGGCAGTAAAAAAAACAAGTATGAGGGAGGTTTCCAAGGAAACCATCAGAAGAAAAATAGGACCGGAGAGTACTCTAGCGGGTTTACTTGAACCAATGCACCACTAAGGGCACCATACATTTTTGTAGGGACCACTCACACTGCTACACCATCTGCTACATATGGTTTGATAGTTGGGAAATGTGCCCTAGGTCAATCCATTAATAGTCTTTATGAATATATTTTAGTTAATAAAATAGAGGATTTCATTTGTTGTTTATTATAATTGATTTGCATGTTTACATTATAATAAGATCCATGGGTATTTACAGAAATATCCTAAATGTCCTTAGTCGATATTATACTGGGTACTATAGTGAATTAAGACTAGTGTGAGTCTTGATTGATGATCATACGATGATCATACATATAGGAATACGAATCAAGATCATGAGTACTTGTTAGGGAACAAAGTACTGGACCGACCTGCTATGAGAACACCACATGGATTAAGTCATAGTTGTTTCTCATGATATGTATATTATTCAGTCCTCTGACTTGAGATTACCAGAGACTTCAACATTAGGAATATAGTGATTTGACACAATCAAACGTTGTCTTTAACCGGATGATTATAAAGGTTGTGATTGGTTACTATGTGAATAATGTGGTGAAGTTGTGTAATCAAGATAGAATTTGTCCCTCTCATATAGAGAGAGATATCCAGTGGATCCCTCGATATGTTAGACTATTAAAAGGCCTAGTCTAAGTGAATTGATATTGATCAATGTCACTTGGATGTTTTCAGTCTACTTGGAGATTGAGACTAGTTCGATTGAACATGTTGGATGACAATTTCATGCCTTATGTTTGATCAAAAGGATATCGTGTGACAAAAGGATGTTATATACATTATTGATTAGGTTGTATCGATTTGATCTTTGTACAACTTAGGTAGTCATAATGTCTTGCTAGAGACCGCTTATGACTTGTATACCAAAAATGTGTTTTGGTACACTGCCAACGTTATATGAGCCTATTGGGTCGCACACTAAGAATGGTTTTGCGAGATTTTAAGATGGTTCAGAAAAACGAATTTTATATGATAAAATTCATGTTAGAAACGTCCTTGTAGTGTATTACACTTATACTTCTTTAAGTAGGGGTATATGTGTAATTTACTTAACCGTCTATATACAAGGGTTGTATAAATAGACGCTTTGAGTTAGAATACAAGTACAAGAAAGATTAAAAAGGGCTAAAACTCTATTTTTGTTTTAAGAAACGATTTAGGGTTTTTGGTATGCTCTGGATCATTTTTGAGAGAAACAAAAAGGTTTGGTATTCTCTCGAAGCTAGCACTTCAAATCTCGGCCGCCGTTCGTGTGTGGACCGCTAATAGAGGGCGTTCGTCATTGGTAGCACCTTAGAGATCGATTAACCTTCAAAAAGGTACATTACGACTAAGGTATGATTAAGTTTTCATAGTTTAAACGTTTTAATGGAATCAGATTCAGATCCTGTTGGAGTTTTTCTCAAAATTGTTTTGTAATCTCCGCTGCGTATGAACCCCAAAAATCCAACAGTGGTATCAGAGCCTTCGAGTTTGATTCCATTAAACTCATTGCATGTTTTCTTATGATATATGATTGAAAGCATGTTAATAATTGATGTATATGTGATATACATAAGTTTTCTGTAAGATTTATTATCATGTTTTGTGTATATGATACATATATTTGTGATTTAATTGAAATTAGTTTCGTACATTCTAGTAACCATGTTAGGTTAATTTGAATAATTTTAATGAATTGAGTTTCGTGTTCTATGATCCATGACACCATTAGGTTCGATTGGGACAGTAGTTCATGATTCAATTACATGTTTGTGAGTATTTGGATGAAGATCGAAATTGCAAATAATTAATTTTCAAAATTATTGATTTATAAATAATTAATTTTCAAAATTATTTATTTATCTTGTTATGTCTATTTTGTTATGAAGTTTCTATTTAATAAAGATAGATAACAAATTAAAATAGGAGATAAATATCAAGAATCTTGTTATTGGTGATATACTAGGATTCAAATATCTTAAATCCAAAATAAATAATTAATTTTTGAAATTATTTATTGATCTTGTTATATCTATTTTGTTATGAAGTTTCTATTTGATAAAGATAGATAACAAATTAGATTAGGAGATATATGCAAAATTGGTTTCATTATCCCTATTGGATAGGAGATAAATTTGGAGAAGTTTGTTATTGGTGATATGCTAGGATTCAAATATCTAAAGTCCTAATTGGATTAGGATAAGATGATTAGTTAGATGTGGGCCCGAGTTAATTAAAAATGTTTAAATTGACTTAATTTTAGATAAATTAAGGGGTAAATTTAGTATAGTAAAATCAACGAAAAATATGATTTTCTATAGCGAATTTCAATTTTCGGCCAGCGGGACCGTCGTCTAACTAATCCTAGTGCACGAAAATTCTTCTATTAGTGAATAACATAAAAATTTTCTAAATTGTTTAGTGGTTCTACAAATCAATAAAATATATGATATTTCATTGTTTACTTAAAAATCACTAAACTGAATAAAATCCCTCTATTAAATCTTAAGTCTTGTGCCATCAAATTTTAAACACTTATCAAGGCCTCGATCGCACTAATATAGTTTCAGCCATAGCTGGGTGTATTGTGTTATCTTGGTGAGATAAGTTGGGTAAGAATTACCTAAATGTTTAAATTGGTCCGACTTAATAAAGCTATCAAAATAGATTTGGGTTTTAGGCATATGATGTGATAAAAACATGCTAAGACATAAGATGTCATGTATCTCATAAAAGTATCTAAAATTACATAAGATGTAATTGGTAACTGTTACCTACCTAAATAATCTAGTTCTATGTTTCATGCCATAGCTATCATAGAATTAGGTGAAATATGGATTTAAGTCCCCTAAATAAACAGTATGTTTTAGGTGGGTTGTTAATTTAGTGGGAGTCTATTCCTCTATACTAAAATAAACTCTGCATAATCTTTATTGTAGATCAATGGCCTCTTCAAGTAACAATAATCCCCTGTCACTGCGATCTATCCTTGAGAAGGATATCTGGGACTAACTTTCTTGATTGGTTCAGAAACTTGAGAATCGTTCTCAAGCATGAACGCAAGTTGTATGTTCTGGATGCTCCGATCCCTGAGGACCCACCAGCCAATGCTACAAAAGCTGTGAAGGATGCGCATAATAAGCATGTCAACGATTCTACTGATGTTGCATGCATTATGTTGGCAACTATGGTTCCTGAACTTCAGAAGGACATGGAACTAATGGAAGCCTACGACATGGCTGTAATGCTGAAGGAAATGTTCCAACAGCAAGCTAGGTAAGAAAGGTTCGAGACAGTCAAGAACTTGCATTCTTGTAAGATGACTGAGGGTGTGTTAGTTAGTCCTCATGTTCTGAAGATGAAGGGCTATGTTGACTAACTTGATAGACTTGGATTTCCCATAAACCAAGAGTTGGCTACGGATTTGATCCTAAATTCATTACCGGAGAGTTACTCACAATTTGTGATGAACTACAATATGAATAATATGGAGAAATCAATTTCAGAGTTGCATTTGATGCTCAAAACTGCTGAACAAAATATCAAGAAACCCTCTAGTAATGTGCTGATGGTCCAAAAGGGAAAAGGAATGAAGAAGAAAGGCAAAGGCAAGGCTAAAGTTACCAAGGCTGCTCCACCTGTCGCAAAGCCTGTGGAACAAGTCAAGCCCCAGCCTGTTTCTGCTTCAAAGCACCAAAAGGAAAAGGAAAAAAATTGTCATTTCTGCCATGCATCTGGACATTGGTTCAGAAATTGCAAACTCTATCTGGAAGATCTAAAGAAGAAAAAGGGTAGTGCGACTACCACCTCAGGTATTTATGTTATTGAAATTAATTTATCTACTAGTGATTCCTGGGTATTGGATATCGGATGTTGATCTCACATTTGTATAAATGTGCAGGAACTCACCAGAAGTAGGAAGCTGAAAAAAGGAGAAGTCATCCTGCGCGTAGGGAATGGAGCAAGAGTTGCTTTATACCTGTCGTTTGGATCATATGACTTAGTGTTACCTAGTGGACTTATTTTAACTTTAAATAATTGTTATTATGTGCCTACCTTGAGCAGAAACATCATTTCTATTTCATGTTTAGATATGGATGGTTTTGATTTTATTATTGCGAATAATAGTTGTTCAATTTCTCGTAAAGGCATTTTTTATGCAAATGCTAATTTGTGTGATGGCCTTTATATTCTAAGCATGGAAAAGTCCACTGATACTCTAGTCTTTAACATAAATACAAAGTGATTCAAGTCAAATGATTTGAATCAAACCTATCTTTGGCATTGTCGTCTCGACCACATAAATGAGAAATGCATAACGAAGCTCCATAAAGATTGACTTCTAGATTCATTTGATTTGGAATCATATGAAACGTGCGTATCTTGTTTACTAGGCAAGATGACTAAAAGTCCCTTTACTGGACATAGTGAAAGGGCAAGTGATTTATTAGGTCTAATACATACTGATGTATGCGGTCCTATAAACACAATGGCTAGAGGAGGTTGTCACTACTTCATTACATTTACTGATGATTTCAGCAGATATGGTTATGTATATCTTATGAAAAATAAAGCTGAATCATTTGAGATGTTTCGAACGTTTCAAAATGAAGTGCAGAATCAACTTAGTAAAACTATCAAAGCACTTCAATCAGATCGAGGTGGTGAATATTTAAGCCAAGAATTTGATGATCATCTTAGAAATTGTGGGATTGTCTCCCAATTGACTCCACCAGCAACTCCACAATGGAATGGAGTTTCTGAAAGGAGAAATCAAACCTTATTAGATATGGTTCGATCTATGATGATTCATGCATATCTTCCATTATGCTTTTGGGGTTATGCATTACAAACTGCAGCTTTCACTCTAAATCGAGTTCCTTCTAAAGCGGTTGATAAAACAACATATGAGATATGGTACGGGAAGAGACCTAGTTTGTCTTTTCTTAAGATTTGGGGTTGTGAGGCTTACATAAAATGACAAGTCTCAGAAAAACTAGCAACTAAATCTGATAAGTGTTTATTTATGGGCTATCCTAAGGAAACAAAAGGATATTACTTTTATAATCCCGCTGAGAACAAAGTGTTTGTTGCTCGGTATGGTGCCTTTATGGAAAAACAGTTTATTTCAAAAGACACTAGTGGAAGAAAAGTAGATCTTGAAGAAGTTCAAGAATCACAGATAAACACTGAACCGCTATTGGAAGTTCAACAACGTTCTGAACCAGTTGAACCTCCGCAATTGACACAAGGCCCACGTAAATCTGGTAGGGTAAGACATGAGCCAGAGAGATTTGGATTTCTCATTACTGATAGTCGTGATGTATTGCTTATGGATCAAAATGAGCCCACCACTTATCAGGAGGCTATGTCTGGACCAGACTCAGATAAATGGCTAAGTGCCATGAATTCTGAGATGCAATCCATGTATGATAACCAAGTTTGGTACTTAGTCAATTTACTTGAAGGTGGTAAGACCATTAGGATGTAAATGAGTTTTCAAGAAGAAAATTGACATGGATGGCAATGTGCATACTTTTAAAGCAAGACTTGTAGCAAAAGGTTTTAGGCAGACTCAAGGTATTGATTATGATGAAACTTTTTCGCCAGTAGCCATGCTTAAATCCATAAGAATTTTAATTGCCATTGCAGCATATTATGACTATGAGATATGGCAAATGGATGTAAAAACAAAGCATTTCTTAATGGAAAGTCATTGAGGACGTGTATATGACACAACCTGAAGGTTTTGTACATCCTGAGAATTCTAGGAAGGTATGCAAGCTTCAAAGATCCATTTATGGATTAAAGCAAACTTCTCGGAGTTGGAATCTTCGTTTTGATGAAGCAATCAAAGATTTTGGTTTTATCAAGAACGAAGATGAGCCTTTTGTATACAAGAAGGTTAGTGGGAGTGTAGTTGTTTTTCTGGTACTATATGTTGATGATATATTACTCATTGGAAATGACATCCCAACATTGCAGAGTGTCAAGTCTTGGTTAGGGAAATGTTTCTCAATGAAAGACTTAGGAGATGCAGCCTATATCCTAGGGATAAAGATCTATAGGGATAGATCTAAAAGACTAATCGGTCTAAGTCAGAGTGCTTACATAGACATGGTGCTGAATAGGTTCAGTTTGCAAGACTCTAAAAGAGGATTGTTGCCAATGTCTCATGGCAAAACTCTCAGCAAGACTCAATGTCCTAAGACAAATGATGAGCGAGACAGTATGAATAAGATTCCATATGCATCTGCTATTAGATCTATCATGTACGCCATGCTTTGCACTCGGCCTGATGTATCATATGCTTTGAGCACTACAAGCAGATATCAGTAATATCCAAGTGAGAGTCACTGGATAGCAGTAAAGAACATCATTAAGTACTTAAGAAGGTCTAAAAAAGTGTTCTTGGTCTATGGAAGTTTTGAAAATGATCTAGTTGTAAATGGTTACACAGATGCAAGTTTTCAAACTGATATAGAGGATTTTAGATCGCAGTCTGGATATGTGTTTACTTTGAATGGGGGGTGCAGTAGGCTGAAAAAGTTCGAAGCAAGATACTGTGGCAGATTCTACAACAAAAGCTGAGTATATTGCAGTGTCCGATGCAGCAAAGGAGGCAGTTTGGATCAAAAAGTTCATTTCTGAACTAGGTGTGGTTCCAAGTATTACAAACCCTGTTTGTTTGTATTGTGAAAATAACGGGGCAATAGCACAAGCCAAGGAACCTAGATCACACCACAAATCCAAACATATACTCAGGCGTTTTCATCTTATCAGAGAAATTATTGAGAGGGGAGACGTAAAGATTTGCAGAGTACCTACTGAAGACAACGTTGCGGATCCATTGACAAAGGCTCTTCCACAAGCGAAACATGATGGTCATTTTAGATCATTAGGCATTAGATGCATGAATGATTGGCCCTAGAGCAAGTGGGAGATGTTGGGAAATATGCCCTAGGTCAATCCATTAATAGTCTTTATGAATATATTTTAGTTAATAACATAGAGGATTTCATTTGTTGTTTATTATAATTGATTTGCATGTTTACATTATAATAAGATCCATGGGTATTTACAGAAATATCCTAAATGTCCTTAGTCGATTATTATACTGGGAACTATAATGAATTAAGACTAGTGTGAGTCTTGATTGATGATCATACGATGATCATACGTATAGGAATACGAATCAAGATCATGAGTATTTGTTAGGGAACAAAGTACTGGACCGACCTGCTATGAGAACACACACATGGATTAAGTCATAGTTGTTTCTCATGATATGTACATTATTCAGCCCTCTGACTTGAGATTACCAGAGACTTCAACATTAGGAATATAGTGATTTGACGCAATCAAACGTTGTCTTTAACCGAACGATTATAAAGGTTGTGATTGATTACTATGTGAATAATGTGGTGAAGTTGTGTAATCAAGATAGAATTTGTCCCTCTCATATAGAGAGAGATATCCAGTGGATCCCTCGATATGTTAGACTATTAAAAGGCCTAGTCTAAGTGAATTGATATTGATCAATGTCACTTGGATGTTTTCAGTCTACTTGGAGCTCGAGACTAGTACGATTGAACATGTTGGATGACAATTCCATATCTTATGTTTAGTTATATACATTATTGATTAGGTTGTATCAATTTGATCTTTGTACAACTTGGGTAGTCATAATGTCTTGCTAGAGACCGCTTATGACTTGTATACCAAAATGTGTTTTGGTACACTGCCAACGTTGTATGAGCCTATTGGGTCGCACACTAAGAATAGTTTTGCGAGATTTTAAGATGGTTCAGAAAAATGAATTTTATATGATAAAATTCATGTTAGAAACGTCCTTGTAGTGTATTACACTTATACTTCTTTAAGTAGGGGTATATGTGTAATTTACTTAACCGTATATATACAAGGGTTGTATAAATAGACGCTTTGAGTTAGAATACAAGTACAAGAAAGATTAAAAAGGGCTAAAACTCTATTTTCATTTTAAGAAACGATTTAGGGTTTTTGGTTTGCTCTGGATCATTTTTGAGAGAAACAAAAAGGTTTGGTATTCTCTCGAAGCTAGCACTTCAAATCTCGATTGTCGTTCGTGTGTGGACTGCTGATAGAGGGCATTCGTCGTTGGCAGCGCCTTAGAGATCTATTAACCTTCAGAAAGGTACATTGCGACTGAGGTATGATTAAGTTTTCATAGTTTAAACATTTTAATGGAATCAAGTTCAGATCCTTTGGGGTTTTTCTCAAAATTATTTTGTAATCTCCGCTGCGTATGAACCCCAAAAATCCAACATTAATGGCTAAGACGATAACGTCAGCACCTTCACAGAGTCAGAGCAAGGACAAGGGACCTAAAGGTTCGAAACAGGGTGCATCTACTATTCAGCATGCAAGAACCACTGAACGGTCAAAAGAAGCATGTCACTCGTGTAAATAGATAGGGCACTACAAGGCGAAATGTCCGAAGAGGCGAGCAGCTTCCATAGCTAGCGTAGCTCATCTAGTTTGAGGAGCAGTGCATGCCATGATCGAGGCAAACCCGAAATCCACGCGACATTTAATGGCAGGTACGGTTTACATTTGTGGTAGAGGCATGCATACATGAATCAATTTAAGATCTTCCATTTCCTTTATATCGGGTATCATGGTTGATGAGTTACGGTTGAGAATAGTTAGGGCTAGTTCAGTGTTGATTTTGAGCAGTACCGCTAGTAAGAAGTCTATCCTAACCTAGTTTGCATGAATTGTGTCATTAAAATTGGGAATCATGAGTTAGCAATTGATTTGCGAGTTTTAAAGTTCTTAGAGTACGACGCGTTGCTTGGGATGAACTGATTGGCAACATATCTTGCTATTATTAATTGTTATCATAAGATCGTTATGTTTAGGATTCCCAGTATTCCACCGTTCAGATTTAGAAGTTGTGCACCTGAACAGCGTACCACTCGGAGAAAGGTAGCAACCATCTGAAAGTTATAGATTCTGATGAGTATGACAACTATGGGAGAGGAAGGTCAGGAAGCACAACTTAAGTTGATACCGGTAGTTCGGGAGTTTTCGAAAGTCTTTCCCTCAGACTTTCCAAGAGCTCCTCCTGGTCAAGCCATCGATTTCGACGTTGAACTTATTCCTGGCACGAAACCCATATCCATCAAACCATATAGAATGGCACCCATGTAATTAATTGAGTTGAAAGCATAGTTGGACGAGTTGTTGGAGAAGGTTTGATACATCTGAGTATGTCACTTTGGGGAGTTCCTGCCTTATTCGTCAAGAAGAAGGATGGTAGCTTGGGAACGTGCATTGACTATCGTCAATTGAATAAGGTGACCATTAGAAACAAATACCCACCCCAAGGATCGATGACTTATTCGACTAGTTGCGGGAGCGAGGTTCTTCTCAAAGATTGACTTGAGAATTGACGTACCACCAGTTGAGGATCGTGAGAGAAACGATGAGAAGACGGCTTTCCGAATGCATTACGGGCATTATGTGTTCACAGTGATGCCATTCGGGCTCACTAATGCACCAATAGTGTTCATGGATTTCAAGCATAGGGTTTTTAAACCTTACCTCAACAAGTTGATCATCGTCTTTATTGACGACGTCATGATCTATTCAATGACCTAAGAAGAGCACGAGAAATGTCTTAGAGCGACCTTGCAGACCTTGAAGGATCACTGGTTATATGCTAAGTTCTCCAAGTGCGAGTTTTGGGCTTCACCGGTGAAATTTTTAGGTCACATAGTAAATGAGAAGGGCATTTTTGTGGATCCCGCTAAAGTTAATTTCATCACAAAATGGCCACAACCTACTACGGTGATGGAGATTAGAAGTTTTCAGGGATTAGTAGGTTACTATCGGAGATTCGTAAAAGGTTTATCAAAGATTGTGGCACCAATGACAAGGCCAACTCAAAAGAAAGTGGAATTTGAGTGGACCAATGAATGTACAAATGCTTTCTAGGAGATGCAAGACTGGTTGACTTCGACACCCATTTTGATCTTTTCAGAACCAGGGAAGAAATTGGTTCTCTACACTGATGCTTCGAAGGTCGGGTTAGGATGCGTGTTGATGCAAAAAGGAAAGGGTGATTTTCTATGCTTTACAACAACTGAAGGTGCACGAAAAGAATTACCCCATTCATGATTTGGAGTTGGTGGCGGTTGTCTTTGTTTTGAAACTATAGAGGCATTACATATATGGTGAAAAGTTCACTGTATTTTAAGATCATAAGAGTTGTAAGTACTTATTCATGCAAAGCGAGTTGAACATGCGATAGAAGCGTTGGTTTGAGTTCTTCAAGGACTTTGACTTCACTCTCCAGTATCATCCAAGAAAGGCAAATGTCATGGCAGATGCTCTAAGCCGCATGAGAAAGGAGATAGAAGATATAGGTAAGATGATGACCAATGAGTATCGAATGCTCAGGGAGGTCTCAGTGAGGTTTATACATGAGTTACCTACAGGAGAGTCCGATGTTTAAGAATCCTTAGTTCGAGTTGAGATGAAAGCATAGCTATAGGCTATTTCCAGGGTAGTAGACTGTAAGAAGCGGATTCGGAGTATGGAAAATACCGATTGCAGATTGCAGTGAAGAGTTTTTGGATTTGAAGCTTTCAACAGAAAGGGCATTGAGATTTAGAGATCGACTATGGATACCATCGCACGCAAAATTGTGAGAGGATTTACTTCGGAAGGCTCATCGCTCACGCTATACTATTCATTCAGTGGGCACCAAAATGTACCATGACATGAAACAAATGTATTGGTGGCTGGGGATGAAGGTGGATATTACTAAGTACATTCAAGAATGCTTGACTTGTAAGCAAGTAAAACAGATCATCAAAAACCTAGGGGAATGTTACAACCCTTGCCCTTTCCTGAGAGGAAGTGGTACATGAACACAAAGTGTTCATAACGGTCGTGGCCGTAATTTTGTCGAACATTCTACTGTCTGGGTATTAATGAAATTGTAAAGAGAGTTTACTTATCTCTATTCAATACAAATGAGAAGGTTGTAAACTTGGGTTTGAGATGCAAGTGGTTGGAGAGGTCACCACGAGTTTGACGTTCTAGTTACGATCATAATGTCTTGTGCCGTGATTACAGGACCTTGTGATGTAGTAATGGATGATGTCCACGATGAAATCATTGGCATCCATATCATTGTTTTGAGAATTGGGAGTGGTCTAGATAGGCTATAATTGATTTTGGGAAGAATTAGGCTGTTAGAAGTGGTTATGGCCCACAATATGATAAACCTGGAGGACATCAACTTGTCAGAAGTGGCTGAAACCCCATAATTTGATGATTGTTGGAAGACGAGCTGCTTGAAAAGATCTTCATGGGTCCATAGTTCATTACTTAAGACATTGTGTTGTTTGACGAGACTTTGTATAAGTTCGTAGTTCAATATTTTAATATCGAGTTGTTGAAAGTGACTCTGCGTGAGTTTACAGTTGGTCGTAGAATATTTAGCTGTCTGAAGTAACTTGCACCAGTCCACAGTTCACTCTTGATTATCGAGTAGGTTGAAGTGAGTCCCTTTGAGTCTGTCATTCGTAATTGGAAAATCGCTCGGTCTGAAGTGACTCTGAATAAGTACGCAATTCTATAAGAATGCTCTAAGTTGTCTGGAGCGGTCGTGAGCCCACAATTTGGAGATTGTATAACGGGTTTACTAGTTTTCCTTACTTCATGTTTGATAAGAATTCGCCCTAGTTAAATCTAATTTCGAGGACGAAATTCTTATTAGTTGGGAAAACTGTAACGATCCTAAAAAATACTTATTTGTGGTTGATGATGTGTATTGTAATTTATACCCGAAGGTGAATGTTGAACGACCGCATGAATGTTTTCATTTTATTTATAGTGTCGTATCTGCGTGTGAGGTTTCGCCTAGGAAAACGCATTGAAACGGATTACTAGGGTGAAATTATAGGTATAATAAATACTAGAAATGAATAATAAATAAATTATTGGGAAAATAATAAAATGTGAAAATATGAAATAAAACCATAATTGAAATTATTGGAGTCGGCGGACGAAACACCCGGAATACAAAAGTAAAAACAAGATAAGGATGATAATGTGTCACAAACCAAGTCATTTGAGTTTTTGGACAGCTCAATTAGGAGCCATGGATTAACCTTGAGATACGTACATATCAAGTGTTGAAAGATGAAGTATAAAAGGCTTGATTTGGGGTTTTGACCACCAAATACAACTCTCACACAAACACAACACCACCACCGATCAAAATTAGGAGATTTGGGGAAGTGATTCTAGACGATTCTGTGGAGATTCAAGGACGAGGAATCGATCACATGCCCCGACAAAGTTGAGATCTAGCTTTGTCTTTCAATTTCGAATATTTTGGATGTGGTTTTTAAGGGGTTTGATGGAAATTTTGAATTTTATGTTAAGCTCGCTATTTGGTGGATTTATAGGAATTATTGTGATCATTTATGAAGATTTATGGTGATTTTGAATGGTTGTTGAAGTTGTTGAAGGTTTTAAATGAATTTCAGTATTTTGGTTGAATTTTTGGAAAATTTTGATAAATTGTCGTTTTGTTGTCGTTTGGAATGTTTGTAAAAATCATTTGGTGAGAATTGAAGTCACTAAAGGTATCAAGTTGGCTCGAAACGTGGCGACGAAGCCGGGGGTTTCAAAAACCTCCATTACAATTGACGAGCCTTGTGTGGGGCCACCGAGGGCGTCGTGGGTATCAAACCCCCGCCACGACCCAGGCAGGCTCACTACTAGGTCCATGTCGTAGGAAGCGTTTTGGCTATTTGAGCGTGCGGTGCAACCCACGATGCCGAGGAGATAAAAATGAAAAAAGAAATTTGATAAACTTTTGTCAAATTTCCTTGGACTTCTAGGGACCTCACTCGGGGTTTCAACTAGTCTAAATACGTCTAAATTACCCTATAAATTATGGAAATGGGGTTTTCACAAGTTTAAATATTTCTAATAAAATCAGAATTTTAATTGGGATATTAACTATAAAATGAGATGCTAAGACTCTAATTATTATAAATGATTGCATGTTTACCTTATAATAAGATTCATGTGTATGTATTGAAATATCCTAAATGTTCCTAGTCATTTATTATAATAGGAACTAGTATGAATCTTGATTGATGATCATGTGTATAGGGATACGAATCGAGATCATGAGTAGGGAACAAGGTACTGGACTGACCCACTATAACAACACTACATGGAATAAGTCATAGGTGTTACTCTTGATTGGTATATCATTTAATCATTCGACTTGAGATTACCATAGACTTCAATATTATGAGCATGATAATTTGATACAATTAAACGTTGTCTTTAACTGGACGATTATAAATATTGTTATTGGTTATCATGTGAGAAATATGTGAAAGTGTGTAATCAAGAGAGAATTACTATCTCTCGTAAAGAGAGAGATATTAGTGAATCCCTCGATACGTTAGATTGTTAAATGGCCAAGTCCAAGTGAATTAATATGATCAATATCACTTTGATGTTTTCAGTCTACCTAAAGATTGAGACTAGTACGATTGAAAATTAAGGGTGACTTTCCATGCCTTATGTTTAATCAAAGGATATCGCACGATAAAAGGATATGATATATGATATTCATTAGGTTGTATCGATTTTGATATTCATGCTACTTGTGTAGTCATAATGCCTTGCTAGAGACCAATTTTGACTTGTGTACTGAAAATGATTTTTGGGTCACTACTAAAGTTGCATGAACCTATTGGGTCTCACACAAAAAATAGCTTTGCACAATTTCAATTGGTCTAGAGTAATGAATTTTATATGATAAAATTCATGACATAAAAGCCCTTTTATGATTTGTTATATGATAACTTATTAATGGGGGTATATGTGTGATTTGCTTAAATTGCCTAAATACAATAGTTGTATTACGAATAGGATTTTAAGTGAGGGTTTATCTACATATAAAAATAAAGGATCATACCCTAAAACAAAATAACAATTTCGTTTTACTATGGATTTTGGGAAAAAAAGAAAAAACGTTTTCTATCTCTCTTGGAGCTAGCACTCCACTTCGTGGTCACCGTTCGTGTGTGGATTTCTAAGAGAGGACGCGTATTTGAACGTCTTGGAGATCGAACAATCAGAGAAGGAAATCACGAATTAAGGTATGGTTTACTTTTATAGATCTTGTTTAATGGAACTTATTTGCGATCTTATTGAGGTTTTTCAAAATTGTTTTGAATTTTTCACTGCGCATGAACCCCAAAAACCCAACATCTAACATAACCAATAATTAACCAAATGGACACCAGGAACACAACGGACTAGTAACGAGGGTTTTGGAACTGACTTGGGATGTATAAGAGTGGCGAGAGGTGATTGTCGCATCAATTGAGGTGACTAAAGCTAGTTAAAAACACATAGTAATTCATTATCTATTCTTCTTTTCTATATTCGAATTATTTTTTTCTTGGATTTCATTTCTATGCGTCGAGTGACGAAGAGTCTAGGTGGTCGGGGTTAGGAAATGAGTTGCTTGAAGTAACTCAAGTTAGTCCGCAGTTCAAAATTTATCGTCAGGCGGTTGGGGCCTGAGGCCCATTGTCTTAAACTCAAGTTATTGGAAGTGGTCATGTGCCCACCGTTTGACCTTAAGCTGTTGGAAATGGCTTTAAGCCTATAGTTTGAGGATGATCGCTTAAGCAGTTGGAAATGGCCTTGGGTTCACGATTTGATAATGTTTAGGGTTACTTCAAGGTGTTTTAAAGAGATTGTAGACCCACTGTTTAAAGAGTGTTGAGACCACCTACACGTCTATCTTTTGTATTTCATCACTCGTCTAATCGTTATTCATTTATTTAGTCTATCTATCATGCATTTACTATTTTCCTTTCTATTTCATTTCCCGTTTGATTTATAGACTATTATTATTGGATCCGTTGAATTATTGTGTAGATCTTTCTAGTTATTATTGTTATTATTACTGTACTCAGCGTCTTTTTTATAATGATGGGTGTAGACCCATTGATTAGCAAGCCAGGCAATGAGAAAATCGATGACCAACTCTGAGTCCTGATGTGCATCTAGACCTGATTTGTAGATTTTTTACTCTTTTGTACTACTTATATACGTTGTTTTGATATCACATGGGAAATTTTGGAATCGAGTGACATAGGATATCTTGAATTATTGTTGTTTATATTGATCATCACCAAATATTCATGTTTATCCATTTATTTTCGGGTTTCACACCATAGTTTGTCCTGACTTTATATTTTCTGAGTTATTTAAGTTTATTTCCGTTGTGTAACCCATAAAACTTGCATAACTAAATAACTCAACTCTAAAACGATAAATTTATGTGGATATAGTAAATTGGAGACTGATGTAACAACCCTCAAATTTAACTTGACTTGTGTTGCACTTATCAAGACCGTAACCCGACTACGTAATACTGTACTGTATTTTGAACTTTGGGAGTCGACACCGAGGTAAATTTTTTTATTCTTTGATGTGTGTATTAGTATTTTAGTCTAATACGGGTCTCGAGCCGTTCTGGCGATTTTTAGTCTAAAACTTTCCAACTTTCTATTTTCCTCGAGACTGGCGTTATCCATTAGTGATCTAACACCCCTTGTGTTAGTCCACATAGCCACCACAACGCCATACTTTCTCTGCATTTTCCTTCTCTCAATCGACTTGGCGATGCCTGTGTTCCTACTCGGTGTCATCTGTGTTATTGCCACAGCGCCAACTCTGCTCTCACAGAGTCGAGCCTACATTTGTGTTTTTTCTTTTATTTTCTTCAAGGATTCCTTCCTTTGTCTCTTTTATGCATTGTATATCTGAAAATGCACAAATACCATCAATTATAGCTCATTCCGGGATAATTTTACCAATAATGCAACTAAATTACCCATATATATATAAGTCTAATAATGTTCATCAGATTTTCAGAAGAAATATTGGTCCAGGAGATTGTCAAAGACTTAGGTAATCATTGTCACTCTCACAAGTTGTTCAATTACATAGATGTTAGTTATTCTCTATGGAAAATTTAGGAATATAGCTTGAAAGGAATTTCAATGGTACACTTACTAGTTTTCTAATTAGCTCTTTGATTTTATGCTTAAATTGGTGAATTAAATTCTGGTTTTTATCAAGAATGGAGTTTTTCAACAAAAATTGGGAATTTGAATGAATGCATGTTGATTTTGTAATTTGATGAAAATTGTGATACATATAGCCTCTGGCTTGTTATGGTTGGAGTTTGAAGTCCCCCATGAGTTGAGGATGGGGTCGACGACGTTGGAGACAACCTCAGGGCATTGAGAAGCAAAATTCTTGAACTGGGAATTCTACTGTCATTGGTAAGGAGCGCATTCCCTAGGTTGAAGTGTGCGCTCCCCATTTTGGGCTGCAACGTGTTCTTAAGGAAAAACACATAGCACGCTACCTGTCTAGGAGCGCGTTTCCCAACAGTTTACAACAACTTGTTGGGGACTGGTTTAGGTAGTTGAATATCAACTTAACTTAAAACACCTATAACTGATCTAAAAACATTAAGTTGACTTCAGGGGACTAAGGGGCCATACCTCGAATACTAAGACCTAGTCGGGGTCGAATTCAGGAATCTGGGACGTCGAAGCACGTATTTGAGGTGTTTAAAACCCATTGGAATACTTCATGAAATTCATAGTTGGTTTATTGAATATCGAATTACATGTATGGTTGTTGGTGGCGACACATGGGTTTTCTACTTTTCTTCCGTTCACGTCATATATTGTTTATGGCTAAATCTCTTGCACGTAGATCGTTTGTACTTTGCGCTCGTGTTACTATCCGTGGAACATGTTTACAATGTGGCAGAAAGGATTTAAGGTGTATTCTCAGCATGAGCTAGCGTCGGGGATTCACCCGTTAACCTTATAAGGGATCTAGTCATGGAGACTGGAGTATATGTGCAGTTCTTGTCCTAGTTTCATCGGCTGGTTTAAATCGTGGTTTTCTCGTACAGTTCAATCTTACTTTATATTTATGCATGTTTAACTTTGTGCTGGATTACTTTTCTGTTGTTTTTCTATTTATTCATTGATTGCCTACATTTCCTGTAAGTATTAATTTTTGTTGCCAGATGTATTACTTGCATGTCTTGTAGTTTTATCCACTTTATTCATGAATATTGAGTGGACTTTTCTTGGAATTTTACTCACTGGACTCTTCACTATATTTTTTGGGTGATCGAGTGTAAATCCTTCGACGAGCAATAGCAAGGAGGTGTTGGGTGACTACCTCTGAGATATAAAGGCTAGCTTGTGTGTGATCTACAATATGTATACACTTACTTTTGTCGAGTTTTAGGGACTTGTAGAACACTGATGCATGTATATGGATTATTGTTGTACTTATTCGCCTATGTTATATACATGGTATCTTTTGCCAAGTTTTCCACTAATTAGGTTGTTATCATACGTATAAATTACTCAAGTTTAAAGACTTCCGCTGTAAAAATATTGTAAATCGTTAACCCAACTAATTAAACTCTATGACTATAAATGTCTGAATAACTGGTTAAATTAGGTTTTGCTGAAAAACATGTAAGCAACTGGACGGATCGTGGGTCCTCATCAATAGGAGTGCCTGACGTAGCGTAGGTTAGTGACGCGTCCGTGGACACAACAGTGTCCGAAGTTGCCTTGGGATTTGGAGCCACCACACAAGAAAACATTTGAATTTCAAAATCTTTCCCTGGAAAAAATTGTTGATCTCTGTCTTAGCTTTCTTAAGAGGTATGGTTTGCAAAATTTTGATTTAAAATGAAAAAGATATCGCAAATTTACTAAGAATAGCTCAAATTCAAACCAAACCTGACTAGCAGACTTAGAAAATTTATTTCTTCCAATCTACAACTCCAAATATTGTGATTTTTGGGCACGAATCATCTAACATACCCAACAAAGGCATACTAAGAGATCAGATCAATTCGATAAGTATTGAAAGAGTTATGCTTTTTCAAAATTTGGTCAATTTCTCATGAATATAATTGGTTCTATTAGTAAGTTTGGCTTGATTATTTTGAAACTAAAGTTATATGACATGTATATGAATCATCTTCAACCTTAGAAAAACATAAAGTCAATAAACCAAAACCATTGAACACCTTTTGGTCAAGCATAGAAATATTTATATCGAAGTTGAAACAAATGAGAAGTAGAAGTTGTTACCTATCGTTTGATCATTTGTAGTTTGATCCTCCTAACTTAAATTCCATAAATTCCAGCCTGATTTAGATCTCTTTGCTCTAAAAAATCCTGAATGTTTTTCTTCTCTTTGTTTGCATGAAAACAAAGGTGTGTTTTTTATATACTTAGATTAGCAAGTGGATTAATTAAGCAAATCTTCAATTGTCTAAGTTAATTGCTAGGACATGTGTCTTCCATCAATGTCACTTGTCCCACATGAAGCATTAATGTCTCCACTCACTGGACACTATTTAATTTAGGATTCCTACACTCATCTTCATCATCACTAGGAAATCTAGGTTCCTTAATTTTTTTGTCCAAACCATAGGCCCTATCTATTTGATTTACTCACACATTTGGGTAGTTCATTAATGGTTCATTATTAATATTTATGACCCGACCAAGTTTCAAACTACCCGGTACCCCACGTCTCGGCATACATCTTGAGGCACGCCATAGCTTGATATTTAATTCATTTAACTTGGACTATGGTTCCACCAATGCATATTATTGTCACATTACAAAGTTTCATTGTGATTAATTTGATTTGGTATGGTTTATACTAGTGTAACCCTTAATACCGCCTATCCGATGCTCGCATCAACACGTATCCCGAGGTAAACAATCGTCACAGAAACTCACCCGACACAACAATATACCTCACACATGCGATGCAATATGATAATTAAACAATTTAAACAACGCAATATATTCAAACATCAATCACAAATAACATTTTCCTTTGATTCTCGTGTCCGAGTCGATCGAGCTTTATACGTAGGCTCGAATTACGACTCGTTAATCCCAAGGATTAGTGTTAATTCCAGTTTAATTAATTCGAGTCGTTACAAACTGCCATTAATTTGGTTGTGAATGAGATTGTAAAATTGAAACAGTTTGACAATCAAAGACTGTTCTCTACAACGTTAAAACTCAATACAATACACAAACACTACTAGAACCACGTAACAAACAAAAAAACTTTCCAACAAGTAGAGGAAAATCTAAAACTTCCCAATAAGGAGAAGATAAACTAAAGACTTTCAACTAGGGAAGAAAAACTACCTGTGAAATCAAAACTAAAAACAAGATCAATCCAGCGCGTCGCACAAATCCACGTAACCGTTGATGAAGATGTACTGCAATAAAAAATGACTAATCTCTACAAATCTAATTAGGTATGTAATTTATTGTATGAATAAAGTGCAAAGAGATTTGATTGAAACCATCGTTGATCAAAGTACAGGATCGGAGGTGGTTAAGAACAAAAATCACAAAAAAAACATAAAGTTTGTAGTGTTGGGGAGAAAAAAAAGAGCGACTGCAACGTGAAAGAATGAAATTGCCTTTTTTTTTTTTAATCAACCAAAGAAGCTACAAAATAGAGAACGAGGACCATGTGTCACAACCCAGCGCTTCTGCAATCTTCCTTTACTTGCCTATTGTTCTTCATTAAATGTTTTGTTTGTTCGCATCTTTGACCACCCAAAAAGACCCCTCTATTCCTCTAGCGCCAAATAATTTCATGGTGTCGGTGAGTCGTCGGTGGCTCATTTCAACGCAGGCCCAAATGCATGTTACGTAAGGAAACTACCAAGTTAACACAAATAGGCACCTACTTGTATGTGTTAATTAAATTATGCATCGCTATTTGTGCATCTATGTGCGAACAAAAATAATCTGTCCATCTAATGGACAAGTATTCATCCATTATGTATTACGAAAAGGTCTACCAATAAGACACGACACTTGGATAAGACATGCAACACCTAAATAAGATACACATTAATTTGTAGGTATTCCTTCGATGTGTCTCACGATGTGTGCGTACACATGTTAGTGAAAATTAAGGGACACAACTGCATATTCTATCTGGGAGTTTTCATACAGATAAGGCAGGAAGTTATACGGTTCGAATCCAATCTAATCGCCTTGTTTGGGTGGAGGTGGAGGTGGAAGTGGAGGTGTGAGATAAGGTGTGAGGAGTTGGAACTAATCTTGTTTGGTTGGAGTTATAAACCAACTATTTTGCAAGTATCCCAACTCACACATTTAGGTGTGAAATAACTCCACCCCCCTTATAGGAGTAATCTCTCACGGACTTGTAAATACAATTACCCCTTATTAATTGCAAAATGCTAAGGTGCTCCACCACGAGCACACAATACCAACATGCACACAACTTGTGCCCGTGCGATGCGTCTCGCGTAGGCATCTCAAGGAGCATCAACAACACCCGACAAGTGTGCATCGGTGTTGCGGGACACGCTAACATTCTTCTTATTAATTACCTCTTTATTACCCACATCCTTCTCTCTTATTTGGAAGACATTTATGTCAATTCATATGTTTTATTATTTTAAAATTTTGCAACTCCCTGCAAATTTAAAGTTGAACCAAACAAAAAATATGAATACCAATAAGAAAACTCTCTTGTAAATTGGCCAAAACGAAGCAAACGACTCATAAGACTAATCAATGTTCCACTCCAATTACCACGAATTAAAAAATAAATCACAGTATAGTCAATCCAATTATTATATCAATACTTCAAAAGTAGAACTTAGTGAGACATTTTTTTTTTTTTTTCAAGAAAGGTGAGTCTTAATTAGTACCAAAGCAAGTTGTCATTACTGTGAAAAATGAACTTTGTGAATACTCCAATACAATCAAAAAAAATTGTTAAATTGACTATGAAATAAATTAACATAATTCCAAGATTTTAATACTATCCAAGATTTTATTTTTTTTATTTTTTTGAGGAATACTATCCAAGATTTATTTTAATTAAGTGTAGATAAAAATATAAGTGGACGAATTCTTAATTTTTGAAACAGACTAACACATCTTAATACTATCCAAGATTTAAAAGCTCTATGCGTAACAATGTAACTAAATAATGTACACTAAGGTTAACCAGACTCAACAGAAAATTGAATCACAACCAGCCAAACCTAACAAACTCTTTCATTGTGCTTGCAATTGATTGGAATATAGAATCTGGAATGCATGCAGATTGCAAAATGTCAGCAACCAGCCAAGCCTAAAAAACAGGAAACTTGAACCAAATAAAGAAAATTGGACTAGATTTGTGAATTGGTGAATTTCTTGTACACCGTTAAATGTTCAAAGGAAGAAAATAACTACAGATATATAAAGCATAAAATCACTACAAGTAGACGAATCATCAAAGTAAATGCACTTAATATTGGATGAAAAATTGAAACTGAACTGCAAAGCAAGAGTAGGAATTTACTGAATTGCCGTTCATCTATTCCTAGCAAGCAATCCAAAACAAAGCAAACTGGTGAAGAGCATGACGATTTTCTTTGTTATTCTTGTTCTACAAACTTGGAAGGACAAGAAAACAAATAGCTTTCAGTACTCTGATGAAAAACTAACAAAGTTTAAGAATTCAAAGAAAAAGAATTATCTGCACATTTCCAATATTGTCATGAACAGTATCAAATAGCCTAAAGAATAGTTCCCCAAATTTTATGGGAGCCGTAGCCAAATAATCTCCATGTTCTACTACCTAACAATCGGGAACATGAATACACAACAACAAATATAAGGAATAGGCGTAGCGAATAACACGTGAAATTGAAAAGATGCAAAATTATATATTTGTTGGAGGATCATTGGGATTGCCTGACAAGAAACAAGGGTTTCAGCTTATACCCTCACCCATCTATTATGAACAGTCTTCAGTCAGCAATTCCAATGGTATATGTAGTTACCCTTTTATTCGTTGTCGCCAGTATTGGTGATATCAACACCAAGAAATAGGAAGAGCATCATTTACCCTTGACAAGACAAAAATAACAGCTACCCTTTTAGACCCCCAAAAATCTAAGCACGGATTGCTATGTTACAAAACATCCAACATCTCCCATGCCGCTGAAAAGTATGCAGGAACTACTCAATCTAGAAAGAGGGAAGAAGCATCCAGATTCAATGGCGATACCTGCATATCTCAAAATCTCCTTTCTGATGGAATGAATCACTTGAGACCTTACAGTCACAATACTAACTGTAACCATCACAAATATAACTATTTTTTTTATGTTCCACTGCTGCTCATTTTTCCTTTCGCCTCCTTGGTTTATCTCTTATTCCCCCAATATGTGGCAGTTCCTCACAAAGTCATTGGAGTAATTAACATACTTTGCCCAAAATGGCCGGAGATGCTCAAAGCCAATTTCCAACCAAGGCTTAGATTGGCCGTTGTAGTGGATTACTGCAGCTTTCTTCACATTCTCAACCTTGGTTTTGAACTGGTAGCCCAGGCCAAGCATGTGCCATGACGGATCAATTGGCTGTACGTGGCCTCGGAATGCAATTAAAGCAGGTGGTAGAGTCCCAAGCTTCCACATCGTCAAGTTAGACCTCAGATTCTACATCAAGAAATACAAACATATATTACATTATTGTTTTTTATTTCTTACGAAACAAAAGGAAAAGGCATCACAAGCCAAATCTTCTGATTGCCAAAGTATCCATGGCATTATAATAGAGTGGAATAGACAAATAAGGGTATCAGACTGCAACATTAATGATTCAATCGAACACCAAAATTGCTTTAGCATTAATGCTAAGCCTAAACTATCATTTCAACTAACGATTCAGCATAATGATAAAACCCATCCAATTCTGGAACAGAGTGGAGTAGCAACAGTGGGATTCATGATTCATCATAGGTAAAATATATATATATATATATATATATATATATAAAATACGAGATTCGTATCAACTGTTCATAATAGATAGGACGGACCTGTACTTGGTTCCAAGCTTACCTGTTTTAGCCAGGAATGGTAGGTCGCTCTTATTCTTGTCCGTCTCCAAGCTCGAAGATCGAAGATGTTCATCCCATAAGCCCATGCGCATTCATTGGGGTCTAAATTCTTTGCAATCAGAGGGTGAGAAAAATTGAAGTAATTCTTGAATCGCTTGGACATTACCCATTCATCTTCCCCTCTGCAGGTCTCGACTGCTCCATTAACCTTGCCACCAAGAGAGATATCCCACAACGGTGATAGGTCACGCTGAATCACAACATCATCATCTAAAAAGACTACCTTGTTGAGGTTTGGGAACAGCTGCTCGAGCATAAATAAATAATCAAGAATTATGCCTCCATAAAGATATCCAAGGACCACAAAGACAAAAAGAGCATAAGAAAGTCCACCAGGACCATGTATACGTTTCAAACTCAAATTAAATATGCATTGCGGCTCCCATGTTAGGCATCTACAACCAACCTAATTTGTACCCATTACTTCCAATAAGAACCATGTTGCTTAAAGGTTGCTACAAAATGAAATGAGAAATATCAGATCACTCTTAATCCCCAAGCCACTTCCTGAACCAAGCTCCTCCTTTAACTTATATACGCTGCTTTTTCCTAAAAGGTAAGAATACAAAAAAGATTAAATATTGCTGTCTCCTAAGTTTTGAACATCACACCTAAATTTTTCCTTTTACCGGTCAGTCATCAGTATTTACCACAATTATCAACCCATCTAGAAACCTTGCGGTTGTCACCCAAGGAAATCTCAGAGCTTCATTAGCAGTTGTTGAAATCTACGATTTTACAATTGGAATCATGCAATTCAACTTCAATCTACTTGCTTGTCAATCTTGGGTGAATCCTTTCACACAAGATTCCTACTAAGTTTTAATCATATTATTATTCATAAAATCTGTAAATCATAAAACTTCATATCTACAAACTTTCAACTCCCTTTCTTCGTAGGTTATATCTTTTACTTTTTATGAATTCAAATCTCTAGAATATGTTGTAGTGCATTTTTTTTGTTATTTTTACAAAAATAAAGAATAAGTAGAAAACTAGCTACTTATAGATTTATGATGCACCCTAAATAATAAAAACCAAATTAAAAAAATGACACACATGGAGCTATCATCACTATGTCAAACGAAGCTAGTTCATTCCAAAAAGAAAAATCATTGAAAAGAATGAAAGATATTAAAGACAAAAAAACAATGACATGTTGAACGAAAGATGAGAAAAAAACAGAGTTGATATGAGGCAGAATAAGTAAATGATTGGTTTTTGTATTTCAACTTTCAAGCTTTTAAAATATGCATCAACAATTGTATTTTAAAATATCTGAACAATCTACTTAAAAAATTTGTTTTTGGCGTAATAATTTGTACTGCCAAGATCATAACACAGAACTAAAAAAATTACCTCCAATCACCATATATTGGAAAACAAATAGAGTTAAGATGTTCGGCATAAAGAATAGAACTGTACCCAAAAAAAATAAGTAGAATGACAAGAAAACTTCCTGTTACCTCTGGCAGATATATCCGGAGATGATTGAGTATTGAGATGTACTTTGGACTTCTGGCCTGCAACTTTGAAGCGAATATCCTCGGAGTAAGATCACTGAGATTGGCCCCAGCAATGTGGTTTCCATGGTAGTAATTTTTAATTCCATGATAGCTTTCTACAGCTTCAAGTACAGGCACATTTTCTCTTGTTAACCAATCAAACTGGTGAACACCTTTCACTTCAATGATGACTGGGGAGATGGGATTTAATGCAAACCATGAGTGCATTCCCGCATATGTCTTCTTATCAGTTATAACATGAAAAACAATCCTCTCAGGTCTGGTTGCAGATTGGATGGTAGATGTTACAACAACGGATGCAGCTAGGATGTTATCAGTTGCCATGATGAAGTGGTGGTATGAGTTGTCAGAAAGCAAAGGAAGGAACTCTGGGGATGGTAACTGTCTACGTGCATGAGCATTGGAGGAATATTCATCTGTTAAACGCAAAGAAAGACAGTGGATGCCTTTCGGAATAGCAGTTGCGGCAAAGTGTTTGTTCATTAATTCTGCAAACTTGGACTCCCTAATCTCTCTGTCGAATTTCTCCATCTGCAAAGATATACATAGCAGAAAATAATGCAGTTAACACGCTATTCATATACATTGTAGCAATAAGCACTTTCACTTGGCCTCATCAAATTGTCATCAAGTATTCCTCTTGCTCACATGGACTGTCAAATGATAAGACAAGCAAAACTTTTCAGCAAATAACCAAATTTGAGATCTAAAAACATATAGGTGAGACAACCTTCTTCACTTGTAATGGTCTATAAAAATTGATGTCAATCTGTATTCAAAAATGAAAAAAATACAAGGTCTAACAACTTCTCAGCATATTTGTTCACTTTTTAATTGTTTGTTATTTAACAATCAGAAACCCAAAATTGTTACGTGTGAAGCGCTAAATCATTTCTTCAATAACAGCTTAGGAAACTTATGCCAAATTATATGTGGGCCTTGTACAGAATTTGTTTCAATTAAGTAAAAGGCAGAGAGAAAAATATGGCCCAAGTGCAACCATCTATTTTGAGAAGTTCTAAGCATATAGAGTTATCGGCACGTGGACTACAAAAACAACTCAAAGAACAGAAACTATGAACATGCTCCTTGTTTCCAGTACGTCGGGATGTTACCCTCTTATGATTTTACTCACTCACAATAATGGCTACCTTCTCAATGCCTCCAGATTGGCAAGTTCAACAGTAGCAAGGCATGCTAACTAGCACCAAGATCATACTTTGCATCAGGATACCAAAATGAAGAACACAATTGTGATACAGTCTCTCATGGTCCCAACCACTATTAGTAGTTAATAAATTAGGAATATTACTTTACTAGCAAGTTTCTATCAATTAGAAAGTTACTATCTATTAGTAAGTAGTTAGATAGAAGTTTCTATACATCACGTTTCCTTTTCTAGTTTCTGTCTATTTTTATTGTAACAAGAAGTCTATAAAAAACTACTATTATGCAATAAGAAAACAAGCTATTACTTTGTCAAAAATTAGTCTAAGGAGAAGCAGGCACAAACTCTTCTATACAAGACTTAGTCTCTTCTATACAAGACTTAGTCACGAACTAGTCTTATTTGAAGAACCTATTCCAAGGTTCATAACATCTGGTATCAGAGCTAACGATCATCTTGGGTGACATGGATGCTTTGATGAAGAAGCTTGAGGCTTTTATGGATCATATGACAAGCCGACAACAAGCATTGGAGAACAGATGGTTGATTTCTCCACCACAGTTCAAGGGATATCAAAGAAACCCACCAATGGCAATATTGAGGAACGCAATGTTGGTTGTGGGGGGCACAACGAGAGATCAGAGGATTTAACAAATTTGAAGCAAATCAGATCTGATGAAGATTATCAATGTCAGTTCTTGTCGTTGTTGACCCGAACATCCAATTTGAAGCCTCGACAACAAGTGAATCTTTAACCGCAGGCTTGACTGAGGACCTTCGGATAGATATCACGATGCAACAATCGGGAAATCTAGGAGTTGCAATAAGCATTGCTCAAGCACTAGAACACAAGCAAAAGATTTCAACAAGCAATCATGTGTCGTTTGCCATAGGTAGTGTACCGACTCCAAAAACAACTAATGGTGGTACATCCTTGTCCTCCAACATTATTTCTCTATCTAAATGTGGAACACAACCGTCCAACCACAATGCAAATAATGACAAAAGTAGCACCTCAACCCCTTTTGTGAAGCGGCACACTCGAGTAAAAATATCAGGTGGAGATCTAAAGGCTCATGCTATAATGATGAGGCACCCTACTCGAAGAGACATAAGCGCAAATGTTTGTTCTGGATAAAAGTACCAGAAGTAGAAGATAGTGGCGATGATAACATAACACTCCTGATGATTCATGATTACTATTTTTGCTTATTTGAAATTTGAGCTTAAGGACAAGCTCAAAGTTCAAGAGAGGAGTAATGATACGGTCTCTCGTGGGCCCAACCACTATTAGTAGTTAATAAATTAGGAATATTACTTTACTAGCAAATTTCTATCAATCAAAAAGTTTATATCTATTAGTAAGTAGTTAGATAGAAAGTTTCTATACATCATGTTTCCTTTTCTAGTTTCTTTCTATTTTTATTGTAAGAAGAAGTCTATAAAAAAACTACAATTATGCAATAAGAAAACAAGCTATTACTTCGTCAAAAAATTAGTCAAAGGAGAAGCAGTCACGGACTCTTCTATACAAGACTTAGTCACGGACTAGTCTCATTTGAAGAACTTACTCCAAGGTTCATAACAAATTGCCCCCTAACGATCTAGTTCAACAATGGGCTCCAAAGGAAGTCCCTACCGAGTTTGGTCCTTGAACTATCATTTAAAGTTGTTGAAACTACAGCCATTCAGCGATAGGAATTTAGGATTTGCCTAAACACCCCCTATTTTTAATATCCTAATTTAATTAGGATTTTAGTGTTTTACTCTAATTTAATTACATAAACTTTGAGTTACAACTTTTGACTTTCTGGATTAAGATTTGGTTTTTCAGTGATTGGATTAGTTGTATTTGAACTGAGAAGGATAAATATTTTGAGTTAGAATTAAATATGAAATAGATTTTCGGTCTCCACGGGAACCCATTAGACAAGATTTAGGAAGGTGCTTCAAATTCGCACCCATAGCACCCTGTGAACCATTTTAGAGGATTTTTTTTCCAATTTGAATTTTTAAAAAAAATGATTTATTGCTCTATTTCTCTAGTTTCAGTGCTTGTGGCATGGGTTTGATTTTCTTACTATTGTGTTTGTTTCAACACATTATCAACTGCATAAACTATAAGAAAAACTCACTTGATCAAAAAATAATAAATAAAGAAAACACAAGATTAACAAGTCATGTCATTAACTACATTAAACTGAGCTAAGTGGAAAAGTAAAAACCATTACCCAACCCCAACTAATTTGAGATTAAGGCTTTGTTGTTGTGTGTTTGTTCTGAAAATTCCAAAACAAAAAACAAAATAACAACATTTTCTGGAAACAAACAGGGAGCTTGAACTGCATCTTTATTGCTAATGCGACTAACTGCATGTGGACGAGAACCAATACAAATTTTGTAAAGAATACATAGATTCAAAACTTCTTGCATGAAGAAAGGATTTAATCTATCAGACTCCTGATGATGTCACCCTATGATCTTAGATCAAGGACAATTCTTTTGACTGGATAGATCAAGGACAACTCAAAACTCGACTTTAGCCACCCACCAATTGTTCAAAGGAGATTTCTGAGAAAGGCATCATTCAGAAAATTGTTCAAGAAATTGTTGCTCCATGCTTTCTAAGTTTCCCCTTTGCAGTGACATTAAATGCATTCCGACATTGTACCAGTGGTACTGGAACTTATGTTTATTATGTAAAGTCAAATTTCCTTGATTCTTAGAAGGTGTGATTCAATTTAGATACACTTTCAGCTTTACCAAGAGACTTGAAATGTTATTTCCATTTTATGTAATGAAGAACAGAAGAAGAGGATATAAAGCAAGCAATTACTTCTTCCATATTTACAAAATGAATAACCAAAACGAATGTAGCCAAAACAATCCTTCTTTCTTCAAAAAGAAAAAACTCAAAAGATGTCTTCCTATGCAATTACCTTCTAGATTTCAATAAATTGAACAATGCAAATACATAGATGCTGATGAGGAAAAGAAAGAAAGAAAGAAAAAGCTCTAAAAGGATGGACGGCGTTATGCAATTTCTATAAGGCTCTCATTGGGAAACTACAAAGAAAAATGATGGGAACAATTTCATATTGAAGGTAAAATTAATGAGCAATCCTAGTAGAGTTTTTCTTAACTAATTATAAACAATCCTAGTAGAGTTTTTCTTAACTAAGTCCTTGCACAATGTACCCAAGATCTGGAAACAGAAAACGCAAATGAAATAAAGAAGAAACCTTTTATGGGAGTTTCTAGTAGGCTAACTTCAAGTGCTGCCAGTAATTCCTAACCGGCGGACACTAAAAATATCTCTCAAGTCACAATAAAGTGACAGTAATTTTTAGTTGCTTTTTGTAGTTCTTCTTGCTCATTTTCACTATGCCCATCAGTCCACCCTAACTTGCAAGTTGGCACTTTGCAGAACTATAGAGTAAAAGATCTTACACAGACGATCTAAAGTTGAACAAGATGCCATGGCATACAGTCCAAATAAATGTTGAATACCATTCCTTCTCAAAAAAGAAAAGAAGTTTCTTTATCAGTGTTCTTACTTCAAGTCTCATTCTTATAAAGTTATATGAAATAGCTCTCCCATTTTTTGTCACATTCTAGATTGTGATCTAGTTCTCCAAACTCTACAATCAAGAACCCATAATTAAATGTCTAGTTTTTATAGTTTTCTTTGAAAATTGAAACCAAACAAGCCTCTTGTATAATCTCTCGTTTGGTCTAGAGAGAAAAAAATAAATAAAAGCTATTCAGACTTGTACCACTTCGAGATTCCTAAAGTGAATCCCAAAATCTCTCATAAACAAGAAAGCACCAACTTATAATACTCACTGGAGATTTAATGTACAATTGGAGCATTCACCAGAATTTGTGAACACAAGTTTGAAAGCATAGACAACGCGTTGTTGGATGGAAATGGCCAAATAAATCAACCTCTTATACACAAACACCCTGTATTGTTTTGCCATGTACGAACGCAAAAACCACTATCCCCTAATAACTAAATATACAATTTAAAGAAGAAAAAATGAGACTTACCATTGCTTTTAACCTGATGGCAAATGCCTTTGCATCATATTGGTTATTCTTCATCTCAGAAACAAGTTGACTGAATGACTCCGGCAGCTTTAAGCCATCTGGAACTTCCTCAGAATTTACTTGGTTGAAAACTTTGAATAAATCTTTGACAAGCCTCTGCACAACCATAAAATAACGATTCAAGCAATCAGAAAAAATGGAGAAATAACAATTCAACGGAAATAGGAGTCATTTTATTCTCTCTCCCATACACAATCAAATCGGAAAAGCAATACAAAAAATCAGACCAGCACTACGAAAAAGAGAGTTTTGTATATATATATTTACCCCTGAATCACCACTCCTACCAAGAAGCCTTGGTCCCAATCGTCTTCCTACACAATCTAGAGTAGATAAAAGAAGCAAATGTGAGAATGAAGTTCATGGTCACACACCATCAACAAAAATTAACCACAAGACTTCCAATTAAAAAGGGAACACGCGATATAAGTAGTACTACAAGATTTATTGTCTAGGAGGCAACAACTCATCAGAATTTACGTAATTAAGTTTGCGCGAAAAAACCCATCAGAAGTAATGAATTCCGAACTCAATATCATGAAAGATAACAAAAAACAGAACGAAAGTAATGAATTCCAAACTCAATATCATAAGATCAAAACGGTAGCTAAATTGATAAAATCTATTCGAGAGAAAAGCAGCCACATTCAATTTCGGTCAGGAATTAAGAAGCACCAGGGTGTTAGATGAAGCATAGCAAATCAATCAAGTAATGAAACACAAGGAAATCAATACTCCTAGTTCTTGTTGAATTACTTTAGTAATACACTATGTTTTGAAATACAATCGAAGCTAACTTGAATCACAAACCGAAATTTATCAAGCAGAACGAACGCCATACAGAACCAAATGTATAAAGACAATACCCCAATCAAGATTTAGTATTACATTATCCACACAAACCAAGTAAATGGACATCTTCCATACAGATAAATTTACATTATCCACACAAGCCAATTAAATGGACATCTTCCATACAGATAAATTTTGAGAGCAGTACCAATAAGAATTAAAACCCAAACTTGAGCTGCAAATCCATTAAAGACCTGGAAGCTAGAAAACGCAAAAGATCGATACCAATACGAAATCGCCCCAAACATAATCAATGGAACTAATAATAACACCAAAAGCAAACCCAAATCATATTGATTTTTCTTCCAGATCGCTCACCATGCCCAGAACACAAAAACCCAAAATCAGCACAACCCAGATTGAGCAACACCAATTAAATCACAAATAAGATCAAATTACACCCAATTTGAAGGTACCCACAAATCCAAATTGTTTCTTCACATACCCAAGATCTCAAAAACAAATTCAACATTTCACAAATGATGAATGAATGAATGAATGAATGAATGAATAGTAATTGTGAGCAGTTGAAAAAAAGGCGTACCGAGGGAGGAGCAGTTGTCGACGTCCTCAAGAGTGACGAGGGCGGTGACAATGAAGACGAAAGGCAAGAGAAAAGCGAGCGCGAGAATGGTGTGGAAAAGGGTCCTATAAGATATGTGGCGAGCTGCAACCTTGATCTTCATGAAGTCGATGAAGCCATTGGTGGTCGAGATCGTGATGCTTCTCATGCTAGGTGAGAAGTGAATCTGCATCGTCGGTCGAACGAACCACTAGTCCTCCTCTTCAGGCCAACCACCCAAACATCACAACCGCATCGAAAACTCTGTACGACAGCAATCCTACGAGAGCATGAACCAGAACCCACCACCATCAGATCCACCGCAGACGCTTAGATCTCTTTCGCATTGAAGATTCAACGCCCAAACAGGAACACCCACAAACCAACAAAATCGACCAAATGGGATTTGTTGTTGGATCGATTTCAGCTCTGCTAATCAAATTCAATCGATCTCTTCCGTTAACAAAACGAACCTCTCCGTTTCTGTTTCTGTTTCTGTTTCTGTTTCCGATCCCTCTCCTCCCCTCCTCTCTCTCTCTCTCTCTCTCTCTCTCTCTCTCTCTCTCGCCTAATTATTATTTTCCATTTTTTTCAATTTTTTTTCAATTAATAATTATTAAATTCTAAAAAATCATAGTAATTATTAATTATTTCTATATAATAAACTAAAAATAATAGACTATTTAAGTCAAATTGATTTTTTTTGTCAGGTTAATATATCCTTAAGTTTCCACGACTATTGTTTTTGTTATTGTGTTTTTGTTTTTTATTTATATCGGTCTTTTGAGATTTGATATTGTATCTTAAATAACAAATTTAAATAATAAAATTAATAATTTTTGGATAATTATAAATGATGAAGTAGCTTTTTATATTCATAATTAAGATGTCACCTCAATAAATTTTAAGTTAAAAATTAAATTAAAATATGAATTAAACAATCTTAAAATATTATGATATAATAACAAATCGTAAATAGTTTGAAGATAAAAGTTTTTTGATTTAGTGTATCTCGATACGGCCCGACTATGTGCAAATCACTTTTTACTAAGGGTAAACCACTTTTTATTTTTATTTTTCAATCCACTTCCAAAAATGTCTTTTCTTCTCACGTAGTGCACCCCACACAAATGTCACATTTGACTCATATAATTCCCTACAACCACTGGCGACACGAACCTACGATTTTGGAACCCACTACCATCGTAAGAGTTGATTTTCTTTATATTTATTACTGAAAAATCTTATTAGGGTATCGTTTGTTTGTATTGTTCGGTGGCTATTTACAATAAAAAAATAGGTGATGGACGTGTAGAAGATACAGATGTGCAAGATGGTGAAGTATTTCTTGAGTTTTCATTCAATTTTTAAATTTTTTTTTCGTGTTCAAACCAAGGATTCCTCGTTTGTTTCGACCTTGCAGAACTGAACAAATAGCTTTTGCTCGATCTGTCAAGGCCAATTGAAACATAAAACGTTTGTATTTTTCTTTTGTTCAAATCAAGTTATGAACACTACAGTGTGGTTCGATTATCAAAGACTAATTAACATGCATTGTTTGGTCAATCTTCAATCGAACAGTGCACTGTTAATCGGTCATGTGTCACCGATCGAGCATTAACCATCAACAATGCACAGATTGACCAACATATTGGATCAAAAACAATTACAAACACATACACAACTACAAAAAGTGTTCAAAAACAGTAAAAAAATTGATAAAACATTGATATTAATGGAAACAATTCTAAATCTACCAAGTTTAATCATTGATTGCGCGACGACTGCCTAGAAGCAAGATGAAACAAGACCTAAGGTGAGAGCGAAGATAAACAGAAATGACGCGAAGATCGACCGAGTTGATGCAAAGATAAACCACAATCATGGGGTGAACGCGAAAATCGACCTAGAGTTCGAGTGTTATCTCTTTCTTTTTCTTCGTGTTGCTGGAAATAGGAGTGTACAAAGGCAAGGACATTTTGAAAAAAAAAAAAAAAAAGTGATTTGCCCTTAGTAAAATATAATTTGCACATAGTCGAGCCGTCGTTATTCAAAAAGGTCAGAATATGAAAACAAATTTGACTAAAAAAATCATAGCAATATTTAAATTCCGTACTAATTAAATTTTATTTGTTATTGAAATGAAAAAAAAAAAAAAAAACAGTATATTTTTTCTGGAGTGACATGCATAAACTCTTCTTAGCTGTGGAGGCCTTTTGTACATCTGTAACTCTGAATTTACGAGATGGGATGCTCCCACGTGGCATAGTCTTTAACCGGTCAACATTAAACATGTGTTAGTTGGATAGCAAAAACTTTGAATTAAAAAGAAATAAATACACCTATACGGATAGCGTATACTTTTTATATGTATATAAGTTTTTTGTCATTTAAAATGTCCAAATCAATACTTCAAAAAACAAGTTCAAGTCAAGGTTTAGGATTTTCTCTCTCTGATGAAAATCAGCTGCGGTGTTTTGGGATTGGATTGGAACGTGGAGGGGTGGAAGAGCAGACAACATTGGTGGGGTGTATCTCCATATTTAAAAACTCAACTTTTTTGAGTCAAAAAACGCGTTATGGCCGTGTGGCAAAATTAAGAATAGTAATCTAAAGGATTAGAAAGAAAATACTCTATAGAAAAAGAATATTTTGTTAAGAAAGTTTTTTTCCAATAAATGTTCATAATTTTTTTTCCTACATTTGTTTGATTTCACATATTTCCCCTCAAAACTGACTAACAAATTTTGAAATAAATATGAAAATTTACCATATATATATAATATATTAATTTTTATATTTAAAATATAAATTTAATGTATCTTAATATAGAAACTCACATCACATTTTCTCATAAAAAAACTCAATTTGACCACCATAAGAGGTGGAAAAATATATGAGTCTTAATATGGAAAATTGGTAATCGTGAGAAAATGTTCCGCAAGAAAGTGTTAGTTATCAAATGCAAGAAAATGTTATTTTGCCCACAGAATTTGTAATTTTCTTTGGAACACGTTTCTTTTCCATCCAATCAAACATGACTATTGAGGGTGGGACGTAGGGTTGCAAGTGAGGCAGGAAATCCTTGTTCCCTGCAGAGCACCGCCTTGATGGAGTAAGGATTCCCTGCATTTTGCTCCTGAGGGGCGGGGCATGGAGCAAAACCTTACCCTGTCACGCGGGGCAATGCAGGGATAGAGATTGTTCGCGCGCCCTGAAGGGATTCCCTGCCCTACATCCCTTGCATAAAAATCTCCATTTTTATGTTTTTACTAATAATTGTATAATTGTTTTTACTAAAAACATATGTAATATATAGAATAAAACTTAAGATCTCCAACAATAAAATCTATGTTTACCGTTAAATCAACAAGATATATAACATTTTATTTAGAACATCATTGAAATATATTAACCACACTAGTTTTAAGAATTTTATATATTTAATTAAGTATGATAACTTAAAACTCAATCAATACAACCATATCAAAAACAAAATAAATTACATTAATGCTTCGACTTGAGAAAAATAGTTTCTAAAAAAAAATGAGAAAGTAGTTAAGTGCCAAAATGACCAAAAAGTGAAAATCAAAATAGAAATTTTCTTACAAAATCGATGGGGGTGCGGGGGTTCTCCGCCCCCTCAAGGATCTCCGTGGGGCATGGCGTGGGGGCAACAAAGTTTGCATCACGGGAAATTTTTAGAAATAAAACCACACCCGCCCAACCCCACTTGCAACCGTAGTGGGACGAAAGATTTTGGGATTTCAATAGTAAAAATTTTTCAATGACGGCAAAAGAGCCAATTTAGTCCCTATAATCTCATCGAGTTGCTCACTTATTCTCTAAAGTCGAACTAGGGCCGACTCGGTCCCTAAACTCCTCACCCGCTCCAAATTACTCCTCCGAACGACTTACTATCTTCTTCCCCTATAAACTTTTTTTTGCTTCTGTCGTCTTTCTCATCACACTTTCCTCTTTTTTTGATAAATCGAAGCCCGAAAGAAGAAGCCTTATCTTAGAAGGAAAATGATAATCTAACACACTTTGGACGCACACTTGGAGCGCACACTTTGTCTTTTAGACCATTTATAGCTATTTTTTGTCTCCCAAGGTGTGGGCCTACATTTAACAAAATATCATAAATGAACTAAAAGACAAAGTGTGCGTCTCAAGTGTGCGCCCAAAGTGGGTCATTTTATCATTTTCCATCTTAGAACATCTGTCAGCCACCCTAGCCACTTGTCACACTCTCACCATTGCGGCTCTCTGCCACAGTGCAAGTAAGCCGAATGGAGATGGAAAGAGGTCTAAATTTAAAGGACCGCAATTGTCGAGACAATTGCCAATTCGATGCATGTATATTAAGGATTTTAAGTTTTTGATTTCGGGATATTTAGTGTTTTGATGTGGGCATGGTGGGTATTGTTTCTATTAATGTAGTTGAAATTGTATTAATTAGACAAACTAAATAAAAAATAGGCTCTTATTTATAGAGCTTTAGAATATGCAAATAAATATCATAAATGAGGAAATATAGCGACTTTGTATAGTAGCATAACATCACTCTCAAACTCAAAATGGTAACAACAAAACTAATTTGAGTTTGGAAACCAAGTGGCAGAAATTGGGCATAAGGTTAGACTTGAATTCCGATTGAGTTTGGAGTGGAATTCGAATTGAGTTTGGAATGAAATTCGGATTGAGTTTGGATTTGAATTCAAATAGAATGAGTTCAGATTTGAATTTGAATCGAATGAGTTCATATTTAAATTCAGATTGAGTTTGGACTTACATTCGAATTGAGTTTGGACTCAAAATTCGAACAAATATTCAGACAAGACGATCAAGGAGAGGCTTCACTGCGCACAACGCGCACACCAAACTGAACATACAGATTTAACAAATTGATATTAAAATTCTGTAAAAAGGTTCCGACATAACTTCGGGTATGATTTCGAGCAAGCAATGCGCACGAATGAAACGGAGAAAACATACTTGCAAGCTTGGTGACGACGCACAAGCAATGACGCACACACTGGAGAGATGGAGAAGCACAAGCACACGCACGGGCTACAGACGCTTAATGTATAGTTAATAAATTCAAAGTGAGGCCCATACTATTGGAGGCCCACACTTAAGTTGGGTTTGAATGTAACGACTCGATACCTTAAGCATGTGATAAGTGTCAATTCAAATCCTAATTAACTTGAGTTAGGCTTGTGGTTAACCCCGAGTTGTCTCGATTTGTGTGTGTGCAAATTTGTGTGTCATTTGGTGTTTGTATGGAATGTAATATTGATTAAGGAAATAATTGAAGTAATTTGCCTATAATTGAATAATTGACAAATTATAGAACGCTTAATATCGTGTATGGGCCAAAAGTAATGCACATGGGTCGTAAGGTGGCGTGTTGATAAGTCAATAATTAGACAATATTTTTATAGTATAGTTTAGGGTTATTTTAGATGTAAAAGACTATATTATAGGTTTTCTCTTGTTTATATGATTTTAAGTATTTATTAAGGTAAAGTAAAGAAATGAAGGAAAAGAGAAAGAAAATGAAGAATTTGGACAATTGGGAAAAAGACCCAACAATTTCCTAGTGATTTGTAAATGAACTAGATATGCCTAGACAAATTGGCAGCAGAAGAAAACTGGCGAATGACCAACGAATTGCAAATACACTAGGATTCGCTGGCCAAATCGGTGAAACACATAGAGCAATTTATTGAAGAATCCACTAATTGCAAAGAGGTTTGATGAATAAACAGGATTTGCCAAGGATTCGTTGGAGTCGATTTCAGGAATTTTGGATTAAAAATTGGAATTTTGACTTTGATTAGGATATGTATACATTAGAATACTATAAATATGAACCTAAGGCTTCAAAATTAATGCTCTCACTTACCCTCAATTGCCTATCAACTAAAAGTTGAGGAGTTTCTAGTTTATTTATTTGTTCTTTCTTTTGAAAGCTTGTTGAATTTAAGACTTCTTTAATTAAGGTATTTTTCATTAATGTCTTTTATTTATCTTTTTGCGATGTTTACTTTGAATATGCATGAGTAGTTTATTAATCTAAACATGAATTCGAACATGAACTTACACTGATTTGCAATGTAGTAATAGTAAAGAAGAATGTGTACTTAATACTTTAAGCTTAATCGTATTCGTCAATTCACAGTTATAATATATTATTTTTGCGTATTACAATCATTAAATTTTGTATTGCATGCGTAGTCCGGGAATATGTATTGTGATATCTAGGTTTTAAATCTAATATAAAGTAGTAACTAAAGTTAGTTTAAAACGTCTAAGTGCCGTTTAGCTATCTTAGGTGAATTGTGAACTAAATTATTTATTGTTGTAGCATTTCCGATAATATTGGCTTACTCGTAAGAGTTTTCGTAAAGTGTAATATTCTTTGGTTACAATTAGATATTTTAAACTTTTTAAATACTAAGTGTGATAAGATTAAGATATGGTTTGTTTCCATTGCAAAAAGGAAAACAAATGGTTTGATAAAAACTATTAATCTTACTTATGATTATGTGTTTAACATTTAATGATTCAGGGTTTGATGATTTAATGGTAATAATTAATGTGATTATATGACTGCAATTTAATTAATATGTTCAGATATCAAAATGGTCTATGCTTCATTGTTCTAGATGATTGTTTAGATGTTTATTTTATATTGAACTAGGCGTTAACCCGCGCTTCGCGCGCGTGATAGTTTAACTTATACCAAACTATTTTGAACATTTTCAAAGTATAATTTTTGGCATTTGCAAGTGATTTTTGTTCCAATACCAAGCATTTACATTCATCATTATTTTCATGCACATAAAAGAAAAGTTATTTTTTTCAAGAGAAAAACTAAAGAATCTTAAAGGTTCACTGTTCCTGTATGGAAGAGATTGTTACAAAGGTCTTTTTTTTCAAATGATTGGAGTATGGACTTTGAAGATGCACACACATAACAAAATGTCTAGATTTACACCATCACCTTCATTCCTTTCTCTTAACTTCTTTACAAGTTTTCTCCATGCATTCATTGATATCTGATAATCTAGCCAAAAAAAGAACAATTATTCCCAAATCAATGGTGTCGAACTCAACGATAACTAAGGTGAAGCTATTGAAAATAAAAGTAAGATCTAGAAAGGCACCTTCACATTTTTTACCATCCTCGCAAAACCAGGGGGGCAATAACAACCTTTCAGTTCATTTTTCTATTTTCACACAAAAATCAATTGTGTTAATTAATATAAAGACCACTTGGAAGCAAAAAATACTATAAAATTACAATTTGTGAAGCTAGTTAGTTAGTGAATCCAAAAGATTGTTAGGTGCCCAAAAATGGACATTGATATATCTTAAGATACTACGCCATGCAAATGAACTGAAATAATATTTTTTTTAGGAACTGAAATAATCTTAGCATCCACAATTCAAATGATAAAATTAAAAAGGAAAAAAAAAGCATGTTATTCCCTGCAAGTATAGCCTCCACTTATTAAAAAAAAAGCTCATTATCATATTCAATATTTTTTGTATCAATGTTTGTGGTTGTGTGCATTGATCAACCACAATTCTTCGGATTTCAAATGGACTACAGGAGCCAATTGAATCCACGACTACCCAAAATTTATTTTGGGAATTGGTAATGGACTAATGACCTAATGGGTAAGTTAATTAGTACAAGCAAATACGAGTAATTTAATGGAAAAAGAGAGGATATTTTTTGCAGTCAAAGTAATTGATTGAAACAGAGGTGTATAGATTGAACAAAAAGAGCCATCATAGAGATGTCCGCAAGAGGAACAACATTCTAATTAAAATACATACACAGAGATAAATGGAAGATTAATTTATTAAAAAAAGAGATAAGCATGAGCAATTAATATAAGAACAGAAACTATTCAGATTTATGTGTTCTATATAAAACGTAATGACATGAAAAATCTATAAGGTGCAATTGCTTGAATGTGAGGAAGAAGATATGTTGTAATGAATATTACTTGCCCATATAGAGCTGCACCAACTCCTCAACAATACTGGTGAGCAACAATATATATGGTGAGCAACACCATATATGACATTGTCTCCATTGGCCATAAATACACTGATCCTTTTGATATCTATGCATCCATTATTAGAACTAACAATATCACATGCTTCAACATCATATTCAACCTGCATTAGGTGTTTCCATATCAATGGAGTCACCGCCAACATAATAGAGTAGATCTATCCAATAAGTTAAAATCTAGAGAAAATTAACTTAGTAGCATCGAGTGAACATAATGATTATTAGTTAATTTGAAGGTTTGTGTGGCATTACTCATATCACTAAAACTAATTAATAATACATTCAAAATTTTTCCTATGATTATTTTTGTAAAGGACATTACACAGACCTGTTCACACCATAATACATCCATATCTTGAATATATATATATAGCATGTCATTTCACCACGGTTTCTCTTTTTTCCTTTAAACCTTCAAGAAATTGCCATATTCATGTCAATAAATAAAATGAAGTTAGACAATATATTAAATATTAGATGGACACACACACACACATATATGTGAAATAAATAAATAGATGGTTTTCAAAAATTACCTCATCTTCATCATTTGATGGTTGCATATTTTCGAAGATCTCGATAGAAAATATTTTTGACAAACATTTTGTTTTGAGATTCATCATCTGCATTTAATATCAATATTCCATCTCTTTTAGTCACTTGAGATACTGCTACGTACAATTGCCCATGTGTAAAGACTTACTTCGGTAAGAATAATCCCACACATTTTAGTGATTGACCATGACTTTTGTTGATCGTCATAGTAAAACACGGGACCAATGGAAGTTAGAGTCTCTTTAACTTGAAGGGTTATTTAGACTCATTAGGTGGCATTATGATCCTTGGAATTGTCACCGTATTCCCAATGTTGGCTCCAGAGATAATTGTCGTTGTTACTGACCATCTTGTGAGATGCTTTATTACTAACCTTGTTCCATTACACAAACCCTCAGCTTGATTAAGATTTCTAAGAAACATGACTGACACACCTACTTTTAATTGGACATCATGATTGGGGACTCCTGAAAATTGCAATTTATTCAGGAATTCAGTTGTGTAAAGGAAATCTTCATCATTTGTTATAATAGAGGATTTACAAATAATATCAGAGCTCAAATATGTAATCTTTTTCCCTGGTATTAGACCCATGACAAATTGATTCAACTGATGCACCGTTTCATTTTTTGGAGTCAAAATGGCACGGTCTTTCAAATAGGAAGAGTCGTGAAACCGTTCTGTAAGTGATGGGAAACAACTTGTACAATACATCTTATAGGGTCTCCATCATGTTGTAACAATGCATTCGTTGGGATTCTTAATAAGTCATTATTTGGATCGTCATAAGATGTTCCATCTTCTACTTGAAGCAACCACCTATCAAACGAAGCAAGATCTTCAGATTCTAACCCTGTAGACTTAATGCAAAGCCGCATATTTTGGTTGAGTTCAAAGACAACACAATGTTCCCATAGGTAAGAAGAATTAAGTGAAGCTTCTATAATATCAGCTTTTCCACCTTTTGGCACAACCGACAATATTAGCCTAAAATCACCTCCAAGAACAACTGTAAAGCTGCCAAAAGGTTTGTCAGAACTATTCTCATACCTCATTTGAAAAATGTCTCTCAAACTCCCGTCTAAAGCTTCAAAACAATATTTGTTGGCCATAGGAGCTTCATCCCATATTATCAATGATGTTTTGCAAAGAAGTTTAGCTAAATGGGTACCATGTCGAATTTCACAAGATGATTCGGTAGAAATTTCCAATGGGATATGAAATTGTGAATGAGCCGTTCTACCATTCAACAACAAAAGAGATGTTATTCCTGATGATGCAACTGACAACACTATTTTACCTTCCGACCTAAGCTTGATAATTATTGCTTCCCACAAGAAGGTCTTTCCTGTTCCACCATGATCACTAATAAAAAATAGTCGGCCCTTTTCACTAATAACCGATTCAATAATAGCTTCTGTAACGACCCGAAAATTTGGTTATTTGTGGATGACGATGCATGAATTAGTAAGATAGTATTTTATGGGTCTCTAGCCGTTTGAGCGATTTTTAGTTGAGTGTCGTTTCGCCTAGTTAAACAGGGGAAAAAAATAAAGAATACAAATAAATGAATTTTCTAATAATTTAATTAATTAGTTGATGGGATGTGGCAAGAAAAACGGGTGCGGCGAACCGAATTTCAGAGAAATGTGGACCGAGGAAATGTAAGATCAATGTGGGAGTTGGATAGTTTTGCAACATACGGGTTATGAGATAAAAATTGTTAAAGTAACACATCATAATGAGGAGAGCAATGAGATTGGTATTGAGATGTGTATGTGTGTTGAGTTAAAATGATGAGGTAAAAGACCCATAAGGGCAACTATTTTCAAATAAGCAAGTGTTAACTTAAAGGGCAAAAGGGTCATTTCACATTTATTACATATATAAAAAACAAAGAAAACCCTAATACACACTATTCATCATCTTCTCAACTCAATAGCCGCACTATTCACCCTCCCACCTCTCGTCACTGCCACCACCGTCCCACCTGAGACCGGCAGACCCCGACGAGGCCAGAGGGACCAGAGCATCGCCGTCAATGAGAGGAGACTCTCTCACTCTCTCTCTCACTCTCACTCTCGGCCCTACGTTCTCTTTCTCCTTTCGGCAGTTCTCTCTTCCTCCTTGGACTGTCACCACCACCACCCATCACGGAGCTGCCACCTCGACCACCCACCGGAGATGTCTAGGTGAGCCTCTCCCATCTCTCTCTCTCTCTCTCTCGGCCCTATGTTCTCTTTCTCTCTTTTTCTCTCACTATTTTCATGCGTTTTTGTGACTGTTTTGGTGGCGGTCTTAGCCACTGTTTTGGCTCGCCGTGGCTGGTGTGTCGTCCCTCGGTCGAGACTGATCGGATGTGACTCTCCAACGACGTCGCTGACCGGAGATGACCCCTTTCCCCATGTCCAACAGCCACATTTTGTGCATGTGTATGTACTTGGTGTGAATCGGCCAAGAGGTGTGTATGGGTGTATAACAGTGGGGTGCACACAATAGTGGGGTGTTGTGTGCACATAACAGTGAGGTGCGTGCAATGTGTGGGTGTGTACACCACATTTGGGGTGTGAGGTGTGTTATGTGTATTAGGTGTGTGACCATAAAGTGTATTATTGTAGTTGTGTGTGTCTATTTGTGTGGGTGTGTGTAGGACAGTGGGGGTGCACACAACAATGGGGTGTTGTGTGCACATAACAGTGGGGTGCGTGTGACATGTGCGTTTGCACAACAGTGGGGTGTACTTGGTTATGGGTGTGTCATTTTATGTGTATGTATTGAATAAAAAAGAAATAATGTATATGAGCCTTTAATACTATTTTGACATTATGTAAAGTGTATGTTGTGGGCTTGTATTAAGGCCCATTAAGGGCCCAACACACACCTTACCTAATAAGGGCCCATAACAACATTAGTTTTATGTAAATGGGTTAGGTTAGGGCCCAAATAAAAGCCCAATAAAGGCTCAATACAATAGGTACAACTTGAAGCCCAAAATAAAGGCATAAAATATAAGAATGGGCTTATGTATTTAGGCCCAATAAGAGTCCACACAAAAAGCTTACTTAGGTGAGTATAGACTTGATAAATGGGCCCAACAAGAGCCCAAAGAGGGATATGTTTTGTGAAAAGGACAATAACCATAGAGATGGATTGATCCACAATGGTTTTAGCCGCCTTAATTAAATGTATTTGAACTAAACATACAAGAAATAACTTAAGACGAGGTACTACCTGTGACGGCCCCAATTTCCACATTGGTCCGCCACGGGAGGCCACGCGGGCCCACAACTGTCTACGTCACCACCAGCTGTGTCCCACGCCCAATTATTTATTATCAATCAATTATCAATCAATTATCAGTTAACTTTGATGTTATGAATTTACTTTTATTCATTTAATATCATTTAACCATAAATTACGCAGCGGAAGATTTACTATCAATGTAAAGATTTAACCTGAATTTCATGTATATTATGAGCAAAATGCCTAACTGGAAACCATATCAACTGTACATCATATACATATCATCTAAGGTCCTCAAAATATCAAAATATACAACCTATCTCTCAAGTCCCAAAACCCAACATAAAACAAGTAAATATAAACATACGTACGAGAAGGGCTAGAGCTATCAATCGATGTAGTCCTCAAGCTTGCCCTTTCCCCGGCTCGGAACAGGGTCTGCACTCAGCCATCACAAAAAGACAGATGACGAGTCCAGAGTGAGTAATCCCAAGGAAATTCACCAAGTAATTACGAAATAAAAGTACTTGAAATTTTAAATACTATAATTTAAACATGCGGAACAAAGAAATAATACAGACAACTGTAAAAGAAAGATCATCGCATGCATAAATATAGTGACGAAACAAAGTACGTGCACATAAAAATCAAACTAAATCATACTTCGGGCTTTTCCCCAGGCACGACCCATGAAAACACACTAATGGGTTGGCCCTGGACCTCTAGGTGGTCGGCGTAGACCCACGACGCACCCACACAAGCCTACCATACCCGGGTAGCCTATTCACCGGCGTATACCTAGACAAGTGCTATGATTTAGTGGACTCTATGGCCGTAATGAACAAGCACCAGGTGGGGAGTGATCTCAACACCGTAAAGACACCAGGTAGGAGTACACTCCACTACCGTAAAGTCACCAGGTGAGAGTACTCAGCCACCGTAAAGCAATAATGAAATGGAGTAGAGAATAAATGGAACTGAATTCAAATAAATCAAACTCTAAATACTTAAAGTGAAGTTTAATTGGGATACTACACACCTCAAATCGCACTCCTCGTCCCGAAAACCAAACCTTAGTCCAGCTCCAATAAATGCCGACAATTCAAACTATCACCCGAAATATACATATTATCATTTATCACTAAATTAACTTCAATTTAATATATTATGTCAATTTTTCGTTTTTCGAGGCTGAAACCCCGACTATTATCTCGCCAACATTTCCAAGAAAATCCCAAATTTCCTTTATTTAATCCAAATGTAATTTTTCTAAAATTTTCCTATTTTATCTGAATTTTCTATGAATTTTCCAAAAAAATTTTTCAAACTGTTTTTGTTTTTGTTTTTGTTTTTTTTTGTTTTTTTGTTTTTTTTTTTTAATTAGGGGCGGTTCGGTTCAACCGAACCGGCCGAACCGGGTCTTTCTTCTTTGAACAGCGGAGCTCTCTCTGTTCAACAAACCCTTTTCTTTTTTTTTTTTTCTTTTCGTTTTCATTTCTTTCTTCTTCATCAATGGAATCGAGAGGGTAGAGACCACACGTCATCTCCCTCCCCGGCCGATTTCCAATTCTCGCCCATGGCTCCTCCCCATGTGGCCGAGCTCTCCACCACCTCCACCACACACCACCACCCCAACGCACACAACAACAACAAACACCTTAACTCACCTTATTCGCCTCGTCGTCCTCGATCTCCTCCACCTTCGTTCTCTCGTTCCTCTTCTCTCTCTCTCGGCTCGGTTTGTCTCGATCTTCTTCTCTGTTTTTTTTTTTTTTTTTTTTTTTTTTTTTTTTCTCGATTTATCGAGAGAAAGAGAGAAGACGGTGATGGTTATCAAAATTTTTTGTGGTGAAATGACCAAAATGCCCCTATCCATATCCACACTCCTTTACAAAGTTCATGCCCTTTTTGGTCCTTTCACTATTACTTATTTATTTTCTGATTTTTAATATATATTTATATATATATATATTAAATTACCTATATACATATATATATATATATATATATATAAATATATTTGCATATACTTTCGCGCCTACAATTTCGTCGTGCGCGCCAACGAGCGTACTCGGGCGTGCACACTAACGTACCACCCACGCGTGTCGACCACGACCCCGCGTTTTACTAGGCGCCCACCAATTTATGTATTTTATCACATTTAATCCATTTAATGTGTGTAATATTTTTTCTCAACTTAAAATTTCGTCTTTAATCTACCCGATACCCGCGTCGACACACATATCGATGCGAATACTCATCACACAATCTCCCACGTCAATTTAAAATATAATTACACACATCGCGATGTCGTTAACCTATTTTAACATAAACATCGCAAATTAGTCAAATCAACAAACAAAATAACTATTTACCTAATACGGCGGTACTTCAGCCTCACTGTGGGACCCACGAGCGTCCCCGCTGGCGTCCATGTGTGTAATGACGTCATAAAATAACGGCAAATATTAATTGGGCCGTTACAATTCTTCCCAACTAAATTGAAATTTCATCCCGAAATTTAAGTTATAATCAACACTCACCAGCGAATAACTGAGGATATCTCTGTCTCATAGTCGACTCGAGCTCCCAAGTGAGTCCCTCAGTCCCGTGATGCTGCCATCGTACCAACACTTTCGGAATCTCCCTGTTCCTCAGAGTCTGAACTCTATGATCCATGATCTCAACGGGTTGCTTTTCGTATGAAACGTCAGGACGAACCTCAATCTGTCTAATATCTACCATCGGCCTCGGTCCTGACTTAGCTAACCTCAACATAGACATGTGAAACACTGGATGAACGCCTGCTAACTCTGCTGGCAACTCCAATCTATATGCTACTGTCCCAACACGTGCTTTAACTCTAAACGGTCCAATATATCTCGGTGCTAGTTTCCCCTTGATTCCAAACCTCTGATGTCCTTTCCAGGGCGAAACTTTCAGATATACCAAGTCATCCACATCATAACTCAAACCCTCAAGATACCTATCAAGATACTTCTTTTGCCTATCTTGAGTCGCTTGCAATCTCAATCTAATTTGTCGAATTTTCTCGGTATGATCAACAACAACTTCAGTCCAATCACTGCCACATCCTCAGATGCTGCCCAACAAGCTGGTGATCTGCAAGGTCTACCATACAAAGCCTCAAATGGTGGCATACCAATACTCGCCTGATAGCTGTTGTTGTACGTAAACTCGCACAATGGCAAATACTCTTCCCAAGCACCTCCAAACTGCAAAATGGATGCTCTGAGCATGTCCTCCAATATCCGTATCAATCTCTCTGACTGACCATCTGTCTGAAGATGATAAGCCGTACTGAACTGTAGTCTCGTCCCAAACTGCTCCTGCATGCTCTCCCACAACTTCGAAGTCAACCTGGGATCTCTGTCAGACACAATAGATAACGGTACTCCATGTAGCCTAACGATCTCTCGTTCAAAAATGATACTCAACTGGGGAAACGAATACTTCATCGATATAGGAATGAAGTGTGCAGACTTCATCAATCTGTCAATAATAACCCACAAAGCATCATGACATTTCGCACTCTGTGGCAACCCGCTCACAAAATCCATCGTAACATGCTCCCATTTCCACTGTGGAATCGGTAGTGGCTGTAACAATCCAAATGGGTCTCTCCGTGCTCTCGGCCTTAACTCGCGACAAATATGACAAGTTCTCACATATGCACCCACATTGGCCTTCATCCCAGGCCACCAAAATAAACGTCGCAAATCATGATACATTTTGGTCCTACCAGGATGAACTGTATACCACGAACGGTGTGCATCCTCAAAAATGCTATCACGTAGTTCCTGCACCTCAAGTATCCACAACCTGCCCTTGTGTCTCAAGCACTGGTCTGAACCACTAGACCAATTAGTGCAACCCGATCCTGAGCCAGACAGCTGAAGCGAGCAAAATGTCCGTCAGCCCTTTGCCACTCAGCGACCCTCTCTAACGACACAACAGGAACATGCATCTGGCAACAAATATGAACATCAACAAAAGCATCTGACAAACACAACACCGTCGCAGCCTCCAGCAATCCATGCTCATATGTCATCTGCCGCAGCACAGTCTGACTTTCTACACCACTCCGGCTCAATGCATCAGCAACTACATTCGCCTTCCCAAGATGGTACTCAATCGCGAAATCGTAGTCTTTCAGTAACTCGAGCCACCGTCTTTGCCGCATCTTCAGATCCTTCTGAGTGAACAGATACCTCAAACTTTGATGATCCGTGAATAACATAAACCGCTCCCCATAAAGATAATGTCGTCAAGCCTTGAACGCAAACACAACTGCAGCTAGCTCTAAATCATGTACCAGATAATTCTCCTCGTGGGGTCTTAATCGCCTCGATAAATATGCAATTGGGTGTCCTTCCTGCATTAACACGCATCCTAACCCAGTTTCGGAAGCATCTGTATAGACCGAGAAGCCTTTCCCTGTTTTAGGGAGAGCCAACACTGGCGCCGAAGTCAACTTCCTCTTCAATTCTAAAAATGCTGCCTCACGGTCTTCAGACCATTCAAACTTGACATCCTTCTTGGTCAACCTCGTCATCGGCGCTGCAATCAACAAAAAATCCTGCACAAACCGCTGGTAATAGCCCGCAAGCCCCAAGAAACTACGAATGTCTGCAACTGTCTCAGGTGTCCTCCAATCAATTATCGCTCGAATCTTGTCTCCATCAACAGATATTCCTTGACTACCAATGACATGTCCAAGAAATTTCACCTCTTTCAGCCAGAAAGCGCACTTGCTAAACTTAGCATACAATCTATGCTCCCTCAACGTCATCAAAACATTTCTGAGGTGTCTCTCGTGCTCCTCACGAGTCTTACTGTATATTAAGATATCATCGATGAATACAATCACATAACTATCCAAAAATGGCCGTAGTACTCGATGCATCAAATCCATAAAGATAGCCGGCGCATTAGTCACCCCAAATGGCATGACTGTGAACTCGAACAATCCATAGCGCGTGCTAAACGCCGTCTTCTCGATATCACTCTCCCGAATCCTCAACTGATGATATCCAGATCGTAAATCAATCTTCGAGAAAAACTTAGCACCCGCCAACTGGTCGAATAGATCATCAATCCTAGGAAGTGGATAACGATTTCGAATCGTCACTTGATTCAGCTTCCTGTAGTCTACGCACATCCTCAAAGAACCGTCCTTCTTCTTAACAAATAGCACTGGTGCGCCCCAAGGAGACATACTGGGATGAATAAAACCCTTCTGCAACAACTCCTCTAATTGGGACCTCAACTCTCCCTCGCTCCGACGCCGACATCCCAGACGGTCGGTCAGTAGATATCGGCTGCGTCCCCGGAATCAACTCAATCATAAACTTAATTGACCTAGGAGGTGGTAAACCTGGCAAATCGTCAGGGAATACCTCAGGAAACTCACACACTACTGGGACATCCTCTACTCTAACCTCTAGTCTCAGGTCTGGCTCAACCACCGTCCCAAACGCCTCTATTTCTTGTGTCGTAGCTAATCGACCTCTGGTAATTGGTAAGTCTGACGCCGTACCAACAAAAGTAAATACTGGAATACCCTCAATATCAAATACTACCATCTTACCGAAGTAATCAATGTGTGCGCGATATGTCGATAACCAATCCATACCCAATAAAGCATCAAACTCTAAATACTCTAGGACACGGAAGTCGACAGGTAACTGGTGTCCCTCAATCTCTACCATACAATTCCGGCATATCCGGTTAGGGTAAATCTTATCCCCAGCAGCTGTACTGAGGACAAGATGTGGGTCTAAAGTCTCAACAGATAACCCTAACTGTCCAACCTACGTCCCGATATAAACGACAAAGTACTACCGGAATCAAAGAATACATGCATAGAAACATCGCATATAGATAACATACCCTCGACAAGCTGACGAGTCGCACCTTGATCCGGCTGTACGACAGTAGGTGTAGTAGCAGCAGCATGAACTCTCTCCCTAGCTGCCTCAATCTGCAGTCGTGATGACGAAGCTGACATCGGACAATTAATCTGTATATGTCCGACCTGATGACATCTAAAACATCGTCGTGTATCCTGCTAATCTGACTGTGATACTATATGTACCTGAGCTCTGTCATGACCCCGACCTCTCTGTCCTCTACCACGACCTCCTCCATCTCGCACACACTGTCGTGACTGCTCAAATGGTGCAGGTGCAGCAACGTACACTACCGCCTCTCATCTCATCTCTGCTGCTCGAAACGCCTATCTCGTCGACCCTGATCATGTCTCTGTCTGTCGGACTGATCTCTCGGTCTCTGATCAGACCGAGAACTCTGTCCAGACCCATCTCCAAGCTCACCCCGGTGTCGTAGATATGTCTCACGAGCCAATGCTCTATCATAAACAATCTGTAGCGTCTCCGCACCAGTCGCGACTATCACTCCACCAATCCTCTCATCCAGGCCTCTGATGAAATAATAAATCTGTAATCTCTCCGTGTTAGCCACATCCATAGCATACATCATGAGATACCAGAATCGGTCCATGTACTGCGAAACTGACATGGTACCCTGTCGCAAACTCAAGAACTGCTCCCTCAATCGTATCTGCACCTCTGTGGGAATATACTAGTCCAGAAATAACTGTCTAAACTCTCCCCACGTCGCTGGCGTACCATGTATATCAATGTAGGTGGCCCACCAAACTGCAGCCTGACCTCTCAAACAATAGCCTGAAATACGCGCCTGATTTATCTCGGGTACCTCCAACAACTGGTGTAGTCGTCTGTGAGTCATCAACCAACGTCCTGCAACCTCAGGATCACTGACTCCAATGAAGTACGTAGGGTTAAACCTCATAAAATCCTTCACCATTTTCGCTGCTTCTGACATCCTACTCCTAGCGATCGAAGTCCCTACTCGTCGCTCTCAGTAGTGGTGGGTGTCACCACCGTAGTCTCTGCTGGTACTACCACAGGCTCAACCCTCTCTATAACTGTCTCTGACCCAGCCGCCTGTGTAGCAACAGCTGGGGCTAATGCTGTCTGAGTGGTAGTAGGTGCAGCACGCTCAGGAGTCGGTGCTACTGCTGACGTCCTCGAACTCCGAATGTACTCCATCAACTCGCCCATTCGAGCTCGCTGTAATAGCTTGCTCTCCGCGAATCAAATCAGCTAACTTCGCTCGCCGCTCTGCATCATAGCTCGCAAATCAGCTACCTCACTAGTGGTATGGTCACTAGTCTCCCCAATCTCATGCTGAGTAGTCGGCGGAGTAGTAGGAGTCTGTCCGTCCATCATAAACTGCACAACCAACGTGCATTGGATCAGACTCAGTGCATACGCGTATAATATATAGTACACAATCAAAACATACGCATATGCAATTTCCTAAATTTTACCCGCCTCACATCACTTCCCAACTAAGCCTCTAATCATTCACTTGTGGTTTCCACATCTAAGATTTATTCATTGATACCAAGTAGCAAATTGTGGCGGTATCAGAGTTAACTATCATCATCGTTTTATCCTTTAGGTTCCTCAAACCTAAGCTCTGATACCAAAATGTGACGGCCCCAATTTCCACATTGGTTCCCCACAAGACGCCACGCGGGCCCACAACTGTCTACGTCACCACCAGCTGTGTCCCACGCCCAATTATTTATTATCAATCAATTATCAATCAATTATCACTTAACTTTGATGTTATGAATTTACTTTTATTCCTTTAATATCATTTAACCATAAATTACGCAGCGGAAGATTTACTATCAATGTAAAGATTTAACCTGAATTTCATGTATATTATGAGCAAAATGCCTAAGTGGAAACCATATCAACTGTACATCATATACATATCATCTAAGGTCCTCAAAATATCAAAATATACAACCTATCTCTCAAGTCCCAAAACCCAACATAAAACAAGTAAATATAAACATACGTACGAGAAGTAAGCTAGAGCTATCAATCGATGTAGTCCTCAAGCTTGCCCTTTCCCCCGGCTCAGTACTAGGATCTCGCACTCACCATCACAAAAAGACAGATGACGAGTCCAGAGTGAGTAATCCCAAGGAAATTCACCAAGTAATTACGGAAGTAAAAGTACCGAAATTTTAAATACTATAATTTAAACATGCGGAACAAAGAAATAATACAGATAACCGTAAAAGAAAGATCATCACATGCATAAATATAGTGACGAAACAATGTACGTGCACATAAAAATCAAACTAAATCATACTTCAGGCTTTTCCTCAGGCACGACCCATGAAAACACACTAATGGGTTGGCCCTGGACCCTCTAGGTGGTCGGCGTAGACCCACGACGCACCCACACAAGCCTACCATACCCGGGTAGCCTATTCACCGGCGTATACCTAGACAAGTGCTATGATTTAGTGGACTCTATGGCCGTAACGAACAAGCACCAGGTGGGGAGTGATCTCAACACCGTAAAGACACCAGGTAGGAGTACACTCCACTACCGTAAAGTCACCAGGTGAGAGTACTCAGCCACCGTAAAGCAATAATGAAATGGAGTAGAGAATAAATGGAACTGAATTCAAATAAATCAAATTGTAAATACTTAAAGTGAAGTTCAATTGGGATACTACACACCTCAAATCGCACTCCTCGTCCCGAAAACCAAACCTTAGTCCAGCTCCAATAAATGCCGACAATTCAAACTATCACCCGAAATATACCTATTATCATTTATCACTAAATTAACTTCAATTTAATATATTATTTCAATTTTTCGTTTTTCGAGGCTGAAACCCCGACTATTATCTCGCCAACATTTCCAAGAAAATCCCAAATTTCCTTTATTTAATCAAAATGTAATTTTTCTAAAATTTTCCTATTTTATCTGAATTTTCTATGAATTTTCCAATTTTTTTTTTTCAAACTGTTTTTGTTTTTTTTTTGTTTTTTTTTAATTAGGGGCGGTTCGGCCGAACAGGGTTCGGCTCAACCGAGCCGAACCAGCCCGGTTCAGGGCCGAACCGGCCCCTTCTTCTTCGTTGGAACAGTGCAGAATTCTGCTCTGTTGCAACAGCCCCTTATCTTTTTTTTTCTTTTCGTTTTCATTTCTTTCTTCTTCATCAATGGAATCGAGAGGGTAGAGACCACACGTCATCTCCCTCCCCATCTGATTCCAATTCTCGGCCATGGCTTCGCCATGGCCGAGCTCTCCACCACCTCCACCACACAACACAATGCCACAACAACAACAAACACCTCAACTCACCTTATTCGCCTCGCTGTCCTCGATCTCCTCCACCTTCGTTCTCTGTTCCTCCTCTCGCTCTCTCCTCGGCTCGGTTTCTCTCGATCTTCTTCTTTGTTTTTTTTTTTTTTTTTTTTTTTTTTTTTCTCGATTTATCGAGAGAAAGAGAGAAGACGATGATGGTTATCAAAATTTTTTGGGGTGAAATGACCAAAATGCCCCTATCCATATCCACACTCCTTTACAAAGTTCATGCCCTTTTTGGTCCTTTCACTATTATTTATTTATTTTCTGATTTTTAATATATATTTATATATATATATATATAAATTACCTATATACATATATATATATATATTTGCATATACTTTCGCGCCTACAATTTCGTCGTGCGCGCCAACGAGCGTACTCGGGCGTGCACACTAACGTACCACCCACGCGTGTCGACCACGACCCCGCGTTTTACTAGGCGCCCACCAATTTATGTATTTTATCACATTTAATCCATTTAATGTGTGTAATATTTTTTTCTCAACTTAAAATTTCGTCTTTAATCTACCCGATACCCGCGTCGACACGCATATCGATGCGAATACTCTTCACACAATCTCCTACGTCAATTTAAAATATAATTACACACATCGCGATGTCGTTAACCTATTTTAACATAAACATCGCAAATTAGTCAAATCAACAAACAAAATAACTATTTACCTAATACGGCGGTACTTCAGCCTTACTGTGGGACCCACGAGCATCCCCGCTGGCGTCCATGTCTGTAATGACGTCATAAAATAACGGCAAATATTAATTGGGCCGTTACACTACCTCTAAATCAACGTTCGGGATTTAAACCTTTATCAAGTAGTCGAGAACTCGCGAGGAATGCGTTCTCGGAGTAGTACTGAGTTGCGATTAGTCAGGTAAGTACATACGTACCTTGTATGTGTGTATGCTAGTAGGCCAGTAAGGAAATAACATGTGATTTATAAATCCTTTATTCATTGATATTGTTGAATTGATCCCTTGTTTGATATTCCATTCCATATTCTTTGTTGTATGTTCTTGGCATGAGTGTGTCTCAAAGGTATCATGTGGTCTCGCACTAGGTGGGACAACGAGAGTGACTCCTGCAGGGGTAACTGACCACCCCTAGTGTTGTGTGTATTGGGTACTAGATTTGAGAGGTGTTGCGATGCCTCTCAATTTCAAGCTGCGCTAGTGTTGAGACATTGCCCGAGGAGATCTTACGAGATCTTTGCCGTATTGTTGTCAAATTAGACCACTCATGGGACACTTTTGAATCTTAGAACATGCAAATTTTGATTGTTTATCTATCACTTTGTTTATCATGCACTTGATTTACTTACTTTCCTGCTATTTCATTTTCGCATGATATCTAGACTGCTTTACTTGTTAAATCATAAATTACTGTTATATTCTTCCGGCACTACTTTCTATTTCTTCAGTTGCTCATCATCTAGTTTGTGACGGTGGGTGCAGATAGGGTGGAAAGCAGCAAGGGCAAGGGGCCTTGCCTAGGTGACTTGCTTTGAGGACTAGCAACGAGACCGGGGAGATCATTTTGTAGGTTTTCTTATGTTTTGCTTATATGTATATCGTTTCATATATACATTTCAAATTGTACATGAATACCCGTGGTTTCCACACTTCTAGATTCCTATATTTCCCTTAATTGAGTTATTTCCCTGATTATACTTGTTTAGTCTTCCACTATGTATTATTGCAATAACTCTATCATAAATTGTTAAATTGATTAATTGGAGGCTGACCAGGTTCATCAGGCTTACTGAGTACCAACTTAAGACCTGCACAGGTCTAAGCCGGGCGTACCCAAATGCATTGGGAATTTGAGGCTGTCACAGTTGGTATCAGAGCCTAAGGTTATAACGACTTGACTCTTGATTTGAAACACAAACCATTAAGACAGCGGAAAAATTAGGAATGGTTGAGCTTAGAAGTGGAAACCCTATGAACCTGACTTAGATTCCTAGTTGGGGAGTGAGGATGAGTTGGGGAATGGAAACTGAAAACTCATTGATATAAGTATGTTTTATGTGTATTATTTGGTATCGGTAGCTATCCATTGATCTGAAAACGCGCTTTCGTTACCAGATAGCGATGGCGGATCAGCAAGGTCTTAGTGACGATAGCGGGACGTCGAGTACTCGAGCTATTAGTATCGAGAAGTTTCAGACTTTGACGTAGAGAGTCGTAGCTTAGGAGCGACAGTTGGAGGAGATTCTGGCGATATTGAGGGCGTTAGTTGCTGTTACATCGGTACCATCTACGGCAAGAGTAACCATTACTCAAGAGGCGAACACACCGGGAGTTACGACCATGAATTTGCTTCCTACCACCACTACAACTAGACCAATGATGGCAGTTGTACCTCGTGCATCAATAGAAATTGCACCACCGTCACCGATAGTGTATGGCACTACGACGACTATTGAGGTCAGGTAGTGGCGAGAGTAAGAGGCACGACCCTGTTATTTTCTTTGGAGGTACTGACGTGATCGCAACAGAGTTGTTCCTGAAGAGTCACGAGAAAATACACCACATCATAACTACTGAAGAGCACATGACAACTTCTATTTCTTCCTCGATGTTGATAAGAGAAGCTAACGACTGGTGGACTACGATTGTGAGTACCAGAGGTGTGCCGAGGGACTAGATAGAGTCCAAGACCCATTTCAAAATGAAGTACTTTCCTCCCACCGTGATGGGAGCTAAGAGAAACGAGTTCACTTCCCTGAGACAGTTAGCGGATGAGTCCGTCATGGAGTACATGGGACGATTTCTGCAATTATTACCATATGCTGGAAGATCAGCTAGCACGGAGGCAGACCCGGTGTATTACTTTATTGAGGGTCTACTACCCGAAATCAGAGGTGTGATCGTTACAACTGAGCCAGGGACGTTGCAAAGAACTTATGAGCGGAGTCTAGCTAGGGAAAATTACTTGTGTAGTCACCATGAGGAGGTTGAGCCTGATCGACCCGAGTTACAGTTAGAGCACCAATCAGAGGGACATGACAAGAAACGAACGAGGAATATGAACAATGATAGTGGTTCTCGAAGGTGGAAGGTGTGTTACCAGTGTGGACAGCCCGAACATTTTTAGAATCGATGTCCTGATTTGTACGAGGATCAGCAGGATGACGATCAACCTTAGGCCATTGAGGACGTGCACATGGCGAGTGAACAATAGCTGACAGTGGTTCGTAATCCTACTGGAGGTGAGGAATCTTCCTGGTTAACATACAACATGCATGGAACTAATTATTTGAAACTTTAGGTGTTTAAAAGCGATGTCGGACGTCATGTGACAGAGTTAGGGTCGATACTGGCTAGATTGGTGCTGATTAAACTTAGCAGAGTTGTTTAGGATGAAACAAACCTAACTTAGATTAGAGTTCGAAAGAGATGGTAAGTTTGGGCACAATGGATTGCCAAAACTAGCCACGTGTACACCTAAAGAGAGGCAGGACCAGACTGGTTGTGATTCATCTTATGATGCATGGACACGTAGTGTACATGGTGGCCACGGTTACGACCTTTTCGAATCTATTTTACTGCCTGGGTATAAACAAACTTGCATCGAGACATGAGTGGATTGGTAGGTTTTCACGAGTATGGCGTGTGAGTCACGATCGTAGCATCTTATGTCGTGATCACCAAGCTTGAGTCGTGGTAGTGGGCGATGTCTGCGACGAAATCATTGACATTCCTACCACTAGTGGGAATTGGGGGCGGTATTGAGAGACCGTAGTTGAATTAGACTGTTTGAAGAGGTTGCAACCTGAAGTCTGAAGACCAAGACAAAAATCAAGCTGTTCGAAGTGGAAGAGGCCCACAGTTTGGAGGTGGTAGAGTATGGAGTTGTTTGGAGTAATCCAGAGGGATCCGCAGTTCATGGAAAGAGACGTTGTGCTATTTGAAGAGACTTTGTACAAGTCCACAGTTCAATACCTAGTGTCAAGCTCTTGGAAGTGGCTCTCGCGAGAGTCCACAGTTGGCCACAGCTTATTGAGCTGTATGAAGTGACTTTGCATCGGTTTGCAGTTCAACGATAAGGAACGAGCAGTCTGAAGTGACTCTGAGGTAGTCCGCGGTTCGAGATAAATGACCCAAGCTGTCCGAAACGGCTTTAAGCCGCAGTTTGACCGAGGTGAGCATAGGTGTTGAGTCTCCTTATTCACTCGAGTTAGAGCTAATTTCGAGGACGAAATTCTTGTTAGTTGGGGAGACTGCAACGACCCAGAAATTTGGTTATTTGTGGATGATGATGCATGTATTAGTATGATAGTATTTTACGGGTCTTGAGCCGTTCGAGCGATTTTTAGTTGAATGAGGTTTCGCCTAGTTAAACGGGGGATAAAAACAAATAAAGAATACAAATAAATGTATTTTCTAATAATTTAATTAATTAGTTGATGGGATGTGGCGAGAAAACAGGCGCGGCGAACTGAATTTCAGAGAAATGCGGACCGAGGAAATGTAAGATCAATGTGGGAGTTGGATAGTTTTGCAACATACGGGCTATGGGATAAAAATTGTTAATGTGACACAGCATAATGATGAGAGCCATGAGATTGGCATTGAGATGTGTATGTGTGTTGAGTTAAGATGATGAGGTAAAAGACCCATAAGGGCAACTGTTTTCAAATAAGCAAGTGTTAACTTAAAGGGCAAAAGGGTCATTTCACATTTATTACATATATATAAAACAAAGAAAACCCTAATACACACTATTCATCATCTTCTAAACTCAACAGCCGCACTATTCACCCTCCCACCTCTCGTCACTGCCACCACTATCCCACCTGAGACCGGCAGACCCTGACGAGGCTAGAGGGACTGAAGCATCGCCGTCAATGAGGGGAGACTCTCTTTCTCTCACTCTCACTCTCGGCCCTACGTTCTCTTTCTCCTCTCGGTAGTCCACTCTTCCTCCCTGCCCTGTCACCAGCGCCACCCACCACGGAGCTGCCACCTCGACCACCCACCGGAGACGCTTAGGTGAGCCTCTCCCGTTTCTCTCTCTCGACCCTACGTTCTCTTTCTCTCTTTTTCTCTCATTGTTTTCATGTGTTTTTGTGACTGTTTTGGTGGCGGTCTTAGCCATTGTTTTGGCTCGCCGTGGTTGGTGTGTCGTCCTTCGGTCGAGGCTGAACGGAGGGGACTCTCCGACGACGCCGTTGACAGGAGATGACCACTTTTTTCATGTCCAATAGCCACGTTTTAGGCATGTGTGTGTATTTTGTGTGAATCAGCCAAGAGGTGTGTGTGGGTGTATAACAGTGGGATGCACATAATAGTGGGGTGTTGTGTGCACATAACAGTAGGGTGCGTGCAATGTGTGGGTGTGTACACCACAGTTGGGGTGTGGGGTGTATTATGTGTATTAGGTGTGTGAACATAAAGTGTATTATTGTAGTTGTGTGTGTCTATTTGTATGGGTGTGTGTAGGACAGTGGGGGTGCACACAACAGTGGGGTGTTGTGTGCACATAACAGTGGGGTGCATGTGACATGTGGGTGTGCACAACAGTGGGGTGTACTTGGTTATGGATGTGTCATTTCATGTGTGTGTATTGAATAAAAAAGAAGTAATGTATATGGGCCTTTAATACTATTTTGACATTATGTAAAGTGTATGTTGTGGGCTTGTATTAAGGCCCATTAAGGGCCCAACACACACCTTACCTAATAAGGGCTCATAACACACATTAGTGTTATGTAAAGGGGTTAGGTTAGGGCCCAAATAAAAGCCCAGTAAAGGCTCAATACAATAGGTACAGCTTGAAGCCCAAAACAAAGGAATAAAATATAAGAATGGGCTTATGTAGTTAGGCCCAATAAGAGTCCACACAAAAAGCTTACTTAGGTGAGTATAGACTTGATAAATGGGCCCAACAAGAACCCAAAGAGTGATATGTTTTGTGAAAAGGACAATAACCATAGAGATGGATTGATCCACAATGGTTTGAGCCGCCTTAATTAAGCGTATTTGAACTAAACATACAAGAGATACTTTAAGACGAGGTACTAACTCTAAATCAACGTTCGAGATTTAAACCTTTATCAAGTAGTCGAGAACTCGCGGGGAACGCGTTCTCGGAGTGGTACCGGGTTGCGATTAGTCAGGTAAGTACATACGTACCTTGTATGTGTGTATTTTAGTAGGCCAGTAAGGAAATAACATGTGATTTATACATCCTATATTCATTGATATTGTTGAATTGATCCCTCGTTTGATATTCCATTCCATATTCTTTGTTGTATGTTCTTGACATGAATGTGTGTCTCAAAGGTATCATATGGTCCCGCACTAGCTGGGACAACGAGGGTGCCTCCTGCAGGGGTAACTGACCACCCTAGTGTTGTGTGTATTGGGTACTAGATTCGAGAGGTGTTGCGATGCCTCTCGATTTCAAGCTGCGCTAGTGTTGCGACATTGTCCGGGGGGATCTTGCGAGATCTTTGCTGTATTGCTGTGAAATTAGACCACTCATGGGCCACTTTTGAATCTTAGAACATGCAAATTTTGATTGTTTATCTATCAGTTTATTTATCATGCACTTGATTTACTTACTTTTCTGCTATTTCATTTCTGCATGATATCTAAACTGCTTTACTTGTTAAATCATAAATTACTGTTATATTCTTCAGGCACTACTTTCGATTTCTTCAGTTGTTCACCATCTAGTTTGTGACGGTGGGTGCAGATAGGGTGGAAAGCAGCAAGGGCAAGGGGCCCTGCCTAGGTGACTTGCTTTGAGGACTAGCAGCGGGACCGGGGAGATCATTTTGTAGGTTTTCTTATGTTTTGCTTATATGTATATCGTTTCATATATACGTTTTGTGTTATAAAACTTAAAATTTTGATGAGATTGGTATTATGTATCTTTGCATTTCAAATTGTACATGAATACCTGGGGTTTTTACACTTATAGATTCCTATATTTCCTTTGATTGAGTTATTTCCCTGATTATACTTGTTTAGTCTTCCGCTGTGTATCATTGCAATAACTCTATCATAAATTGTTAAATTGATTAATAGGAGGCTAACTAGGCTTGTCAGGTTGCTGAGTGATGACTCGGGGCCTGCACGGGTCTAGACCTGACGTACCCAATTGCAAGAGGAAATTGGGGCCGTCACAGCTTCAAATGCTACCTTTTGACAACGGTTCAAAGACATGTATAATTCTTCATGTAACACCGTCATCTCATCAATGTTGTGATTTAACTCCTCAGCCACCATCCGATTTCCTACATCCCTTAACAGTGAAAGATTTGGAATAGGCATGCCATCAATATCCTTTAATGTCTTACCAACTTTCTGAAGATTATTCTCAATTTCAACTAATGTGTAATGTTGAATATGCTCCGGAGATAGTTGCAAATCTGGAATTTGATGTATTCTCCTTTGTAATTGAGATATATCCTTTGATAATATGGTACTATTGCTTTTCCAAAATTTAAATACATCAGCCACGTAAGATCTCAAAGAAATCATAAGTAAATAAAATTATATATACTTATGACGCGCGCCGAACACGTCAATAAAATATTTCCTTAAACCAACTATTTGCAGATAGTGGCAAAGGGTCGATCCCACAGGGATTGGTAGTATTTCTAAGGTTTTAAAAGAAAGGAGAAATGAGGGTTTAGAGAAAAATAACTAAATTAATTAATCTAATTACTAATAAATTAAATAACTAAAATAAATATCTACGACTATGAACAATTAGTTTAAATACCTAAGTCTATGGTTCCATAAGACAAGATCAAGATTCAATGGCATATCATGGTCGTAAATCTTTCCTAAAACAATTATTAATTCAAGTTCCCCTAGATTAGCTATGGAAAATCGACATCCGCCAGAAATTTCTAATTCCCCTAATCTCAATAGCTAGGACATCCGCCACTAACTACTTTCCTAATTAATGCATAACCCTAGACATTCGCCATAAGATTTAACACACTAACCGCAGTAATAAAGTTCTATGGGAATACTAATCCTAGATAATCGGATCACGTCCGCTCCCGATTTAACTTAGATTCAATTGTTGCACACTCAAGAACCGAAAGGTTTTGACGGAAATCGGGTGAATGTTTGTTACTTATATTGTCCCAAAAGTACAATTACGGATACTAATGAGTCAATTAACTGTAGATTATCCACCTAAAAGCATGTACTGGCCACATACATACCCTAAGTTTAAACCATATTCATTAAAATCAACAACAATGAAATAGAAGAAATTAAATTAAATTAAATAATAAAATAATAGATCTCACAAGTTATGCCATGAATCCGTAATCTTGACTTGCTTCCCCTCCGACCTAGGCAATGGCTTGATTAGCCGGACATGGCTACTCACAAAATAATGCAGAGAGAGAATTCTAAAGAATAATAGATGTTCTATTTATACCTAAAGTCCTAATATGTAAAACTACTAAAATTGGTGTATGGAAGAGAGAAAACTATTTTTGGGTGTTTTTTGGGTCTTGACACGTGTCATCATTTGATTGGATTAATTCTAGGTGTTGCTGACGTGTTAGAAGGTGATTGGAGGAGAGACTGGTATCGCGCTGACGTGTCAGCACGCGATTGGAGGAGAAGAGAGCTGGTGACGTCCTGTGAAGGGTCGACCGTGACACATGTCGAGATCTCATTCGCTGGAGGGTAGAAAATTGACGCGCTGGACGAACGGGACGACAACATGTGGCGCACACCTGGCACGAAGGAGACTCGCGTGAATCACCGAAATTCTGGGAGACAGCACACGCACACATCCCGAGGCAGATCGAGCGACTGGAGAGAGGAGAAGGCTAAGTGGACGACGTGGCGGACATAGATTGGCGCTGGCGCTGCTGGACAGACGACGTGGCGCTCTCCTATTGGCTGAACTGGCCTGTGAGACGTGGCTTGGCGAATCTGCTTCTGACATGTGGCATTGCGACTCCAATTACCCCATTGTCGGTGTAAATTTCGAGACTAACTCTCCCGGTATCCGAATACTGCAAGTAAATACTCTATTTTGAGTATTTTTCTGCCCCGGATCCAACCGTGCGCTCCATTTCACCTAAAAACCAAAAGTAAATATAATGAGATATATATTTTATAAACTTTGACACTAAACTATATTAAAATAGACTATAAAATCCTATAAATACTGACTTATCAACTTACATGACACATGATTTGATAATATGAAAATGTAATATAAAAGCTAAATTTGGTGTATGCAACTGATATTACTTTAGATTTGCATTTGTAAAAGGAAAGTTTTCTTAATATTTTTTACTTTCAAGGATTATCATTATAGTATTATGAGGTAATTGTATAATTATGAAAGATAAAATAATAAATAAACATTCAAAAATTATTTTAATACTGTTGATGACACTACATATTCGCATTCATACGACTGTTTGAATTTTTAAAGTATTATATTTGAAAATGCAAGGTATGGGAAGGTCCTAAGTTCGACTCCCAATGAAGTAAAAAAAAGTATTATATTTGAAAGAAGTAGCTTATATATTTTGTACCTAAATTTTTACTGGAAAGTTCATGAACAAGGGATGTAAAAGTTAAATTATAAATATATTATTGTTAATACTTAATATTCGTATTCCAATGGTGGTCAATTTTTTAACGATTCTCAATTGAATAATTGTTAAGTGTAAAGTATGAACTACCTCAAAAATTGAAGAATCAAGTATTGAATTTAAAAGAAGTAAGTTACACAAATAATTACAACTATATATAAAGGAAATGATTAGCATCATACTAAAGATAAGAAAATCACAAATCTTTGTTTAATATTAAAAAGGAATTTGTTGATCATAAAGCTTAATAAATGTATTTTTATGATTGTAAATTACCTGACAGTGCAACAATATTGTCACAAACAATTGTCTAAGTTGATATCCAGTTGCCCACGATGCGGCTTCCATGAGACAATCATTCCATTCCTTATCATCATCCAATAACCCTAATGCATAACAGACAGCTTTAAAAGTTGGGTGTAAAATATCATTTACGGTTCTAATTTGCTCGAATGTAGTACTCTGTTTACAATGCTAAGTAGCATCCTCAAATAGTAACATTCATTGCTTGATGGATGGGCAAAATAAATCCTCCCAATTGTCTTACCCTGTTTTCTTCTAGTCTAAACTTTATTCTTTAAATTACACACCCATTGCAAAGGAAATCCATAATAAGTTAATTGTCTTGCATTAGTGCACTTCATTAGTTTTAAACAACGCAGTAAACTTTGTTCTATCTATGCCAGGTTTGCTCATAACAACATCTAATGAATCACCTACTTCAAAAACAACAGACTGTTCACCAGGAAGGTGGAATGACAATCACTCAACGGCTGGTTCTCTATGGTGTATATCAAATTGAAATATTCTCCAACATACCATTGTAGCCGAGATATATCTACAATCTAAATAAGCCTTTATCTCATCAATCCTGTTTCTACTGTCAAGATATTCAACTGAAGCTGTCGTTCGATCGGGCCCTTTATGCACATACTTGAACAAATATTTTATGGATCTCGAATAGTTGCAGAATTCTACGTTAATACGAGTATCATACTTTACGATCAAATCCTTGATATACTGAACTACATGATAATTGTTCAATAATGATCCATTTTTCTCGATCGTGAATATGATCTTTCTCCTTCTATATAATGGGAATCCTTTCGCGTCTAATGTTGTTTGCTCAATATTTTTTTTTGGAAAATTTTTCATACATTTACCATTTGACATGCATGGAAACTTCATGTTTGATGTGCCGCATGGACCATGAATCATGAATTTTTTAACAGCATTTTAATCTTGTGGATCAACTATAGGATCTGGGACTTCGACACTTATAATTGTATCAATATATTTTGGGGACTATTTTTTCTCCTTTAGATGAATAAACAACAAGATATGTAAATGTGAAAAACCACGCTTTTGAAATTCAATAGTATAGAGAATTGCAATTTAGACAAGTATATATTAGTTTGCATATTTGCAGTTGTAAGGCTAAAAGTCATGCAAGTTATATTTAATTCAATAAGAATAATGTATATACCATTTAAAAATTATGCGATAAAACTGCATTAGGTTTTCTATGATGTGAGAAAGGGAAAATGATTCATTGACCCACTTTGGGCATCTACCAAGTCGGATGTCGTGAATTTTGTCTCGATATATGCACTGCATACATCTCGGTGTATATTCTACGCATCCAATTGGATAGGTGTCCAAAGCGGGCGAACCTAGCACTTTCTATGAGAAAGAATCATGTAGCTACCTGCAATTAGGTCACCAAAGACCTTTTTGTGCTTGAGGTCGTGCATTAGCTCACGCAATTTGATCTCGAATATTATGCATATAATTTCGACTCTATTTTCATCATATTTCTGTTGAATCATCTCCAACATATAGTTTATCTCTGGCCAACGTGGGTTTCATGTAAATGTGATTAGAAGATCATGGTAACCAACCTATCTACATATTGCCATTACATCTTGATAATTTTCGACTCTATACCTTAGGCTATTGGTATGTGATGAAGGCAATACAATAGATTTCCTCAAGTGGTTGGAATCATAATCACCACGATGAACAACATCCATCAAACCAGTGTAAAGGCCTGTCCTCAACTTCTTTTGATTGTTCTTAAACCGGCGAAATCTTTCTTCTTCAATAGCCATATAACGATCAACAATAAATTGTTGAAGAAGTCTGCCTGAATACAATAGGGTTGGTGACTCATTTAGTCTTTGTTGGAGCCGAAAATAATAGAATTCTCGCATAGACAACATTTTATGTGTACGAGAGGTGCTTGAGACACCCCTTAAAGAGATGCCTATCCTATGACCATCCTCACAATAAGGAAACAACAATGGATATGTGAGTTGTATGAAACTTGGATGGAGATTAGTGATTCTTTGCAATCCGTTTGTCTTGTGCTCAACTATAATATCTCGACTGACATTTTCAGGATTAAAATAACCACGATTAATCCTGCTACTTCTGATGTCGTCAGGACGTTATATTGTCGCCCATCATAATTTCTGGTACTTCTTATTTGTAAACGCAAGTGGCAGTTTGGTTGAGCTTGAAATCTATCTCTTACCCTGAATGATTTGACCAAAATATTGTTTGCGTCCAACATCTTTGATAAGGATGTGACAATATCTGGGTCAATACCACTATCTGCTGTTTGTTGAAAAGAAACCATCCTATTTCATGTTTCATTTTGTATATCGTATATATACAGTTGCGCGAAACATGCCCTTGATCCATCTTCCAATAATAATGAGTCAATTTTATGGATGTTTTGTCCATTGAGTCTAAAAACATAAAGTCATTTTCCTCTATTGATAGCAGTATCAATTTTACCACCCATTGATGTGAAAGCAAACATTGAGTTCTATGCCCTTATGTTCTTTCGAAATTTAGCATATTTGCTACTAGATCTGGGATGTAAAAGTTTCTTCAATAATTCAAGAGGATCTTTCATTAATGGAATCTCTACTCGACCTTCAATACAACAAAGCAAAAATTTTGGTAGCGAGACTTTTCTATCTTTTCTGGTCCGTTCTTCAGACCGCAACATTGCTCCACAATGTTCACATGTGAACGTAGAAGGACCAATATTCCAAGGAACATTTTGATCATTTGTATCTGTAAATTAAATTGTATATTACAGATGATTTTTAATATTATATTTGTTAAATTATGGTATTTGTGGTGATTTTTTTAAATACAACAAAAAATCAAAATGCTATGTACGTAACATGATATAATATAACTATACATAGAATTTAATATGATCGACATAGATCAAAATGTCCATTTATAGGAACATGATAAATGTATCAATGCTAAATTTTGAATTTATTCATTAATTATTATTATTTTTTGGTAGAAATTTATTTATCAATTTTTACTTACAATATTATTTTTTATTAGATTTTTTCTGAAAACAAAATAATTTTACCTTAAAAAAATTGAAAACAATTTTTTTATTGAATACATACATTATATATAGTTAATATGGAACTTTATTTGGAATAAATCAGTATTTGATGCACATTTTTTCAATGATAAGAAAACACCATAAGTTATATTAAACATTGATAGGTTGTTGTTGAAGTAGATGTTTTTTTTTGGTATAAAGTTTCATTTGCTTCAATGAAGGATTAAAATATTGTTTGAGGAAAACAAATACGAATATATAACGTATACGAATATATTGTTTAAGGTTTTTTTTAATTTTTAATTTTCATACAGATAAGGGTTTTTAAATTTTTTTGAAAGATATGAAAACCACGTAAGTTCTTTTTTTTTGCAGTATAAAAACATCGTACGTCACTTTCTCATGTAAACAACCTTCAAAAAGGGATTCATATCTAATATATTTAAAAAAAAATCACACACCTTTAGATAGCCTTAGATAATCTTGAATATTAATTTCTCCTTCCATAGCTTCCTTCCCAGATCTCCTTACTGCAATGTTAAGATATCTTTACTCAATTAGTATAATGCAACCACAACGACCTTCTTATATATATGTTAATAAGAACAACTAATATTAATTTTACGTATGCTTCTGTTGTTCTTTCTGGATAGATAATACAATTGCAAGTAGTGAAATCATGATATATTTATATTGTGCATGATAAATGTAAAGCACGCTAGAGCAACTCTTATACCTGAGACTATACTACAATTTTGACTTGTGGATGCTTGATTGTCAATCTTTGGTTCAATATTTTCATATTTATAATTGCTGCGAGACGTATTGTGCAAAAATTAATCACCCCTCAATGCTCTAAGATATTGATCACCCTCGCCAAAATTTATCATCGTATTACGAAACTTCTGCCTCTTAGCATTTAGCTTGATCTTTCTTATTATTCTCGCATTCTTAGATGCTTGCTTTCTAGGATTAGTCGGTTCATCCATCTAGATAATGTTATTCCAAATAAGACTTAGATTTATGTGGAGCGTCAGCAATTGACAGAGTAACACAACACAAAAAAATTCAATTAGTGTACTAATGAGGTTAGTTATTACATTTCGTAACCTTTAAATATTATCCATACTCTGCGATCAAGCAAGTCATGGACTTGGATTGCTAATAGAAAGAGATTTTTTTTTTTTGCATATAAAAGAGGTTTTCTTAGGTTTCAATCAAAGTAAGTTTAGTATATTCATGCATTCATTGCCCGTGCAAAAAAGAATGTGAACTGATAATTATAAAGTGAAAACCCATTGATCTTGAGCTTATTATGTATTGTATAGATTATGGTTGTGTCTAATATATACTATCAATTGATAAAAAAAATAGTAATTATCTCTTCCTAAAAAAGAGATTATGATTGTATCATAATATAACTAAATAAATAATCAAAATCATCACCAATACTCAAACGAAATCACGATGATGTTGTCTCGCGACACTTCGATGATCGTAGAGGTGGATGTTGATGCAATTATATTAATCCCTTGAAATCATCACTACAAACCCAACGTCGATTGCCAAACTGAAAATCTAGGAATAAGTTTAGATCTCTATCCATCAATAAGAAATACATTTTTGAATTAAACTTTCAAACCGTTCGACACCGAGAGAGAGAAAATGACAGTTATAGAGAGATTCATGGTATGAGAAGGAAATGGAGATAATTTAGGAAAAGTTGAATAAGGATCGGTTTTTTAAACTAATTATAAGCAAGTTTGTTTGATTACCAAAAAATCCCCCAAATTTCTTTTTCTTTTTAAAAAAAGATGCCCATTCGTATTTTTTTCTTACTTTTTTTCAAACAAATAAGAAAAATGCATTAAGGGTAATATTGGAATAATGTGTATCAGTAATGGAAGTAATTGGCTCTAACTCTAATTATTACCAATATAACTCCAAAAAAATATGTAAGGCAACTATTTCATATTATATATTATAGGTAACTTTTTTTATTAATCATATCCAAAAAATGGGGCGAGGAATTTTAAAATACAGCACCCATTGGTCTCTTTATTCTCTTGAAACAGATCGTGAAGAATCATAGACTTCTTATATACAGACTTATAGTTGTTATTACCTACAAATTAGCTAGATTTCATCATCTAGCTATATATACAAAATTCAACACAAGTGGTAGAGTCAAAATGAAAGAAAAAGACTATATAAAGAAAACATTGAAACCCTACGAATAATATTCCACAATTATTCAACAATAGCTTTCTAATTTTTGGCCCAATCATCCATAGTTAACTTTTTCATCAACTTATTCCTATCCACCGACTAACCATGTAGCAACCTTTTAAACGATGTCTTGATCGCCCCTTCTAAAACTGTTGACTATTATGTATCGCTCGCATTTAACATGGTTTCAACTGATAGGGAGTTCTCCAATCCTTGCATTATAGATCTTTCTTTTTTCCCATAACACAAATAATATCAAAACACAAAGTTACTGGTGCTGTCTTCAGTACTACTGATACTCCATTGACTATGAACCACCAGAAGGGGAACGTTTACAAGCAAATTGATGCTTCTGCAGAAAAGCTCTTGATCTTATATCGCCCTGCATCAAATTAACAATAACAATTATGCCCTATATTAGTAGAAGTGAGCTTCATCATCTTGCACCAGCATAACAGACAGTTGCATTTGTTATATTTGACATTTAAAATCGTGGTCCTTTAAATTGAGGTATTAATTAAGGAGGCAAAAAGAGCATTACCAATGCATTCAACTTGTGAATCCATTCAGGAAAAGGAACAACATCAGGAGAAGCTTTAAGTGCATTGTGTGTCTTCAAAAGAAAGAAATTAGTTTATGCGAAAAATAAATTTCAAATTCAATTTAAAAAACACCTAACTCGAGGATGACAAAAGGGTTCATGTCTTACATGTTTTTATAGATTTTGTTCCGATGACTTCTTATTTTGCTCCAGCTGCTCACTATGTGGAAAATGAGCAAGGGGAGCCACTGAGTCACGAACACTTTTAGTCTTTGAGACTACATTGTTGCTTGTGGGTTTGTCTCCCAAAGCAACATCACCGTTGAACAGAAGAGAAATGTTTGTCTTCATCAGCTAACACTGTTTCAATAGACTGCATTGCAAAGGATCAAAGTCGTAATTTCGCTGCATATAAATAAACAGTTAAGAAGTTAAATGGAACACTACGTCTACACCACAATTAAAAAGGGAGCCATTTAGAATTTCGAGAACCATCCCGTTGAAGCTCTGTGTTCACTGAGAGCCACTAAACCGATTGTAACTTTACCTTGCCTTCCTTCATTTAATTTCTAATTTAAAATAAAAAAAATTATCATAAAAATGAAAGTAACAGTGAAAGTGCATCAATGGCAACTCACAGTAATTAAACATAAAAATCTTTCTTCTTCTAAGTCCCTGAAAGTGCAAATCCCATCAATTTATTTTATCGTAAAAATAAAAGTAGTTAAACATACCAAATCAGTTAATAAAAACATATAAGCCAAATCACAAACCATCATATATAAAGTCAAAATATACCAAATAATACGCCATCATAAAGTCCAAATATAAAAAATCACACACCATCAGAAATAAAAATCACGTCCATAGTACCAAAATATAACAACCCATAACATGTTTGTAAAAAGGTTTAAACTGCAAGTCTCCAAAAACCCATACTGATAAAAAAAACATATAGGTTTGATATCCGCATCTGGGATATAATCACTCTAACATCTTTCGCTTACTGTTTTTTGAAACCATATCTTCCCTTTTTTCACAAATTTTCATTTTCTTTCGTCTTGACACCACTCATTTTCAATGCCTTCCTTACGTATCACAACAAAAGAACTCGAACAACCTCCGATCTCACCTTATGTTCTTGGAAACCCCTGCACTTAACAATATCAACACATAACTCTCTAATAGAACTACGTAAGGTAATTTCCAAAATAAGGAAAAAATTCATATCAATTTACCTGACTTATATTTTGATCTTTGTATCAGAGCTCTAGTTCTTCATTTGGGATAAAATTTATCTTGACACAATAATTTTCAAAGCCCTCATTCCAATTTTTTTCGTTAAATCTTAAAATAAAGACAAATCTTTTCCCAATCAGTTTTTTGATTTGTGAAGGGACGGTGTCAGTTGTCGCTCCAAAGTTGACCAACTTGTTCACTGTGGTGTCTAGGAGTTTTTCCGCTACGTCAATAAAGAGTACAAAAGTAGTACTCCCAGACTCATCTGACACCGACAAATGTATGTTGTACCAAAATTTTTTTTCAAAAAAATCATATATATTGCCAATTACTTAAGAAATGTATATCTTGTCCTTTAAGTAAAATAAAAAAGCTCAATTAAATTCCTTTTGACAATCCTTCTCACACATGAAAACTGATTCCTGGCGCACTAGCTTCTTTTTGCAAACATTACCTGAGATGTAACACCAACCAAATCGATCTTCAAGAGCAACTGCCTTTCCTTTGACCGTGATAGTTTCGAGATTATCAAAATCAACTTCTAGAAGTTGTTCTATTGATAATCGATTTGCAATCATTTGCTCCTCTATTGATACAAGTTTGGATGGTGTTTTTGGCAACATTTGGATTTCAGAGACGCTAGTTGAAAACCTGCAGCCACGATCCTCGTAATCAAATGTTTAAAACAATCATTGACTATGGTAGTAGAGCACCACGATATTCACCCTATCACTCATATAGCCTAAAACATCATATGACACTTATAACAGTTTAACAGTGTAGGATTTTCGTTTAGGAAAAAAACTCAATAAGGAAAATAATACCTTTCAGTCATTTCATTCACAGTTGGAATATCAAGATTAATATAAATCTTAGAAGAACTTGTTGTAAAGAGTCCAATTTGATCGTTGAACATTTTTACGAGGGTTGATGTGACAATCACAATGATAGGTGAACTGTTATTGCGACAAATAGATGTATCAAATGAGACCATTATATTGCCCCATAAAGTAATCTACATCCTATTAAATCTTTAAATTTATATAAAGGGTTAAGTTAAAAATAAATTATGAAAAATAACACATATTTACAACTCATACATAAACCATCAACTTACTCATTTATCATGATTTGAATGTCTCTTTTTTGCCTACTGCCATCAGATCCTACTTGCTCAACGTCTCCTATGATTGATAAACAACTGATTATGTCTACAACATATAGAATGTAAATGATTAGTGCTAAGAATTTCATAAAGTTTTGATAATTAATTATTGGAAATAACGTAGTGCAAAATTAACTTTAACCTGTCAAAAACTCACGATTGTTGACGCTCTCTTGAAGCACATCTTCATTAACAAACTCAAACTTGTGCTTGGGAATCCTTACAATGTCATCAAGACGTCTCACTATGCTTGTATGCATGAAATGTATCTTGGGCTCATTAGCAACGGGATTGTAAAGTCCAGTTCTCAAGCCTACATTAAAATTACTTATCGAATAAAATCCACCTCTTCAAGTAGCGGCTTGTATTTGCGCGCCTAATGTTTTCGAATTATGGCATGGATCAAAGTCTCCTGAAATACAATGTAAAATTTTCAATTAATTGATGGTAATTTCTATAGTAACAATAAAAACGTGAGTAAAAAAATTACTTACATCTTCATCAAAAAGTATCAAATCCAAGTTAATAAGATCCCTGCTATTCATGTTCAATGACTCCCAAATCCGACATAGTCTTAGACGTATTTCAATTTTATCACTCGAAGGATTGAGGTCAGAGACTTTCGTGTAAGTCGCCATTTTCTAAGGGGCTGAAATTTAAAAAAAAATAAAGTTTCATTTAAAATATATGCGCTAAAAGTATGAATATTTGAGCGAAATGGAGGGAATGTGTTAATTTATAGTGTTCATTTTAAAACTGGATCAACTTTTAATTAATTTTAAAAAAAACACAAAAAGTTTTGAACTGCAGTGTATGTACAGATCGACTTCTTTCATAAAAGGGAAAAATGGATCGACTTCTTATTATTTTTAAAAAGGGAAAAACAATCGAAAAGGTGGATCGACTTCTTCATAAAAGTACAGATGAGTTAAAAATCACTTCTTGTTAATTAAAAAAGAGAAAAAAGAATCAGAAAGGTGGATCGACTTCTTTCATGAAGAAACAGATTAACAGTACATTAATTAAAAAAGAAAGGCACTAATAGAAGGGTGCATGCCAACGTTCCGTAAATCTTGAATCAAAGAAGGCGAAAAGTCTCTGAGAGAAGGATGCTAGCGTTTGGTAGATCTTGAATCTGGCAAGGCGACTTCAGCAGGATGCAAACGTTCCATTGATGGTCGAGTTGTGGGCATTGAAGTTCGGTTTGGACATGGGCATTGAAACAAGTTTGGATGGTGTTTTTGGCAACATTTGGGTTTCAGAGACGCTAGTTGAAAACCTGCAACCACGATCCTCGTAATAAAAAATGATCCTTGACTATAGCAGTAGAGCACCACGATATTCACCCTATCACACATATAGCCTAAACACATCATATGACAATTATAATAGTTTAACCGTGATGGATTTTCATTTGGGGAAAAATCCCAATAAGGAAAATAATATCTTTCAGTCATTTCATTCACAGTAGGAATATTAAGATTAATACAAATCTTAGAAGAACTTATTGTAGAGAGTCCAACTTGACTGTTAAACATTTTTATGAGGGTTGATGTGAAAATCACAATGATAGGTGAACTGTTATTGCGACAAATACTGGTATCAAATGAGACCCCTATGTTGCCCAATAGAGTAATCTGCATCCTATTAAATCTGTAAAATTTATATGAATGGCTAAGTTAAAAATAAATTATGAAAAACAACACATATTTACAACTCAAACATAAACCATCAACTTACTCATTGATCATGATCTGGACGTTTCTTTTTTGCCTACTGCCATCGGATCCTACTGGCTCAATAACTCCTATGCTTGATAAAAAAACTGATTATGTCTACAACATATAAAATGTAAATGATTAGTACAATGAATTTCATAAAAAATTGATAATTAATTATTGGAAATAACGTAGTGCAAAATTAATTTTATTCTGTCAAAAATTCACGATTGTCGACCCTCTCTTGAAGTACATATTAATCAACAACCTCAAACTTGTGCTTGAGAATCCTTACAATGTCATCAAGACGTCTCACTATGCTTGTATGTATGAAATATATCTTGTGCTCATTAGCAACGGGATTGTAAAGTTCGATTCTCAAGCCTACTTTAAAATTCTTTATCGAACAAATTCCACCCTCTTCAAGTAGCGGCTTGTATTTGTGCGCCTAATGTTTTTGAATTATGGCATGGATCAAAGTCTCCTAAAATACAATGTAAAAATCGCAATTAATTGATGGTAATTTCTATAGTAAAAATAAAAACGTGAGTAAAAAAATTACTTACATCATTAAAGAGTATCGAATACAGGCTAATAAGATCCCCGCTATTCATGTTCGTTAACTCCCAAATTCGACATAGTCTTACCCGTATTTCAATTTTATCACTCGAAGGATTGAGGTCAGAGACTTTCGTGTAAGTCGCCATTTTGTAAGGGGCTGAAATTAAAAATAAATAAATAAATAAAATATATATAAATATAAAGTTTCGATTAAAATATATGCGTTGAAGGTAGGAATATTTGAGCAAAATGGATGGGAATGTATTAAGTTATAATGTTCATTTTAAAACTGGATCGACTTCTCATTAATTTAAAAAAAAAATGCAAAAAGTTATGAATTGCGGTGTATGTATGGATCGACTTCTTTCATTAAGGGAAAAAACGGATCGACTTCTTATTATTTTTAAAATGGGAAAAATAATTGAAATGCTGGATGGACTTCTTTCGTACTTTCGTAAAAGTACTGATCAGTTAAAAAATGACTTCTTATTAATTAAAAAAGAGAAAAAAGAACCTGAAAGGTGGATTGACTTCTTTCATGTGGATCTAACTCTTTCATGAAAAAACAAATTAAGAGTATGTTATTTAAAAAAGGAAAGAAAAAAATCAGAAAGGCGCTAATAGAAGGATGTATGCCAACGTTCCTTAAATCTTGAATCTGAGAAAACGGAAAGTTGCTAAGAGAAGGATGCCAGCATTTGGCAGATCTTGAATCTGGCAAAGCGTCTTCAACAAGATGTAAACATTCCATTGATGGCCGAGTTGTGGGCATTAAAGTTCAGTTTGGACATGGGCATTGACACAAGTTTGGATGGTGTTTTTCACAACATTTGGATTTCAGAGACGCTAGTTGAAAACCTGCAACCACGATCCTCGTAATCAAATGTTTAGAATGATCATTGACTATAGCATTAGAGCACCACGATATTCATCCTATCACACATAATCCTAAAACATCATGACAACTATAATAGTTTAACCGTGATGGATTTTTGTTTGGGAAAAAACCCAATAAGGAAAATAATATCTTTCAGTCATTTCATTCACCGTAGGAATATCAAGATTAATATAAATCTTAGAAGAAGTTGTTGTAGAGAGTTCAATTTGACCGTTAAACATTTTTATGAGGGTTGATGTGCCTATCACAATGATAGGTGAAGTGTTATTGCGACAAATAAAGGTATCAAATGAGACCCCTATGTTGCCCCATAGAGTAATCTGCATCCTATTAAATCTATAAAATTTATATGAACGGCTAAGTTAAAAATAAATTATGAAAACAACACATATTTTCAACTCATACATAAACCATCAACTTACTCGTTGATCATGATTTGGATGTCTCTTTTTCACCTACTGCCTTCAGATCTTACTTGCTCAATGTCTCCCATGCTTGATAAACAACTGATTATGTCTACAACATATAGAATGTAAATGATTAGTACTAGGAATTTCATAATAATTTGACAATTAATTATTGAAAATAACGTAGTTCAAAATTAACTTTAACCTGTCAAAAATTCACGATTGTCGACCGTCTCTTGAAGCACATCTTCATCAACAAACTGGAACTTGTGTTTGGGAATACTTACAATGTCATAAAGACATCTCAATATGTTTGTATGCATGAAATGTATCTTGTGCTCATTAGCAACGAGATTGTAAAGTCCGGTTCTCAAGCCTACTTTAAAATTCCTTATCGAATAAAATCAACCTACTTCAAGTAGCAGCTTGTATTTGCACGCCAGATGTTTTCGAATTATGGCATGGATCAAAATCTCTTGAAATACAACGTAAAAATTTGAATTAATTTATGGTAATTTCAATAGTAACAATCAAAACGTGAGTACAAAAATTTACTTACATCTTCATCAAAGAGTATCAAATCCAGGCTAACAAGATCCCCGCTATTCATGTTCGTTGACTCCCAAATCCAACAAAGTTTTACCCGTATTTCAATTTTATCACTCGAAGGATTGAGGTCAGAGACTTTCGTGTAAGTTGCCATTTTGTAAGAGGTTGAAATTAAAAAAAATGTTTCATTTAAAATATTTGCGCTGAAGGGAGGAATAATTGAGCAAAATGGATGGAATGTGTTAATTTATAGTGTTCATTTGAAAATAGGATCGATTTCTCATTAATTTAAAAAAACGCAAAAAGTTTTGAATTGCGGTGTATGTACGGATCGACTTCTTTCACATAGGGGAAAAACGGATCGACTTCTTATTATTCTTAAAAAGAGAAATACAATCGAAAAGGTGGATCGACTTCTTTCATAAAAGTACTGATCAGTTAAAAAATGACTTCTTATTAATTAAAAAAAAGAAAAAAGAACCAGAAAGGTGGATCGACTTCTTTCATGTGGATCGACTTCTTTCATGAAAAAATAGATCAACAGTACATTAATTAAAAATGAGGAAAGAAAAAAACTAAAAAGGCGCTAATAGGAGGATGCAAGCCAACGTTTCGTAAATCTTGAATCTGAGAAGGCGAAAAGTTGCTAAGAGAAAGATGCCAGAGTTTCGTAGATCTTTAATCTGGCAAGGCGTCTTCAACAGGATGCAAACGTTCCATTGATGGCTGTAGGCATTGAAGTTCGGCTTGGACATGGGCATTGATACAAGTTTGGATAGTGTTTTTGGCTACATTTGCATTTCAGAGACGCTAGTTAAAAACCTGCAACCATGATCCTCATAATTAAATATTTGGAACGATCATTGGCTATAGCAGTAGAGCACCACGATATTCACTCTATCACGCGTATAGCCTAAAACATCATATGACAATTATAACAGTTTAAAAGTGATGAATTTTCGTTTGGAAAAAAAATCCAATAAGGAAAGTAATACCTTTCAGTCATTTCATTCACCGTAGGAATATCAAGATTAATATAAATCTTAGAAGAACTTGTTGTAAAGAGTCCAATTTGACAAACACTTTTACGACAATCATAATAATAGGTGAAGTGTTATTGCAACAATTAGAGGTATCAAATGAGACCCTTTAAAAATAAATCATGAAATCAACACATATTTACAACTTACACATTGATCATGATTTGGATGTCTTTTTTTTGCCTACTGCCATCGGATCCTACTTGCTCAACGTCTTCTATGCTTGATAAACAACCGATAATGTCTACAACATATAGAATGTAAATGATTAGTACAAAGAATTTCATAAAAATTTGATAATTAATTATTGGAAATAACGTGGTGCAAAATTAACTTTAACCTATCAAAAATTCGCGATTGTCGACCCTCTCTTGAAGCACATCTTCATCAACAAACTCAAACTTGTGCTTGGGAATCGTTACGATTTCATCAAGACGTCTCACTATGCTTGTATGCACGAAATGTATCTTCTGCTCATTACAACGGGATTGCAAAGTTCAGTTCTCATGCCTATTTTAAAATTCTTTATCGAATAAAATCCACCCTCTTCATGTAGCGGCTTGTATTTGCACATCTGATGTGTTCGAATTTTGGCACGGATCAAAGTCTCCTAAAATACAACGTAAAAATTTAAATTAATTGATGGTAATTCCTATAGTAACAATAAAAACCTGAGTAAAAAAAATTACTTACATCTTCATCAAGGAGTATCAAATCTAGGCTACTAAGACCCCTGCCATTCATGTTCTTTGACTCCCAAATCATACATAGTCTTACCCGTATTTCAATTTTATCACTCGAAGGATTGAGGTCAGTGATTTTTGTGTAAGTCTCCATTTTCTAAAGGGCTGAAATTAAAAAAAAAACTTAAAGTTTCGTTTTAAATATCTGCGCTGAATGTAGGAATATTTGTGCAATATGGAGGAAATGTGTTAATTTATAGTGTTTCTTTTAAAACAGGATCGACTTCTCATTAATTTAAAAAAAACGCAAAAAGTTTTGAATTGCAATGTATGTATGGATCAACTTCTTTCATAAATGGGAAAAACGGATTAACTACTTATTATTTTTAAAAAGGGAAAAACAATCTTAAAGGTGGATTGACTTCTTTCATATAAGAATAGATCTATTAAAAAATGACTTCTTATTAATTAAAAATGAAAAAAAAGAACCGGAAAGGTGGATCGACTTCTTTCATGAAAAAACAGATTAACAGTACTGTGATGGCCCCTCTCCTAATCTAGGGCACCACCCGATCTAATCTCGTAATTATGCCCAATCATGACACGTAGGACTCAATTACGTATTAGTCAGCCTTTTTAACCTATTTGCCAACTTGATCACGCTCAGGATAAATAATACACTAATCTTACCAATTTCAATAACTTAGAGTTGTTTAAAATATTTAATGATTAATTTAGTTAGCGGAAGTCTTAACAATTTATAGCGGAAGTATTTTAATCATTTAGCGAAAGTCTTTTTAAATAAACGATCACAATATATATGAGCAATGTGGCGAAACATATAAACAATGTGATAGTAAGAAGTTGGGAAACTAACGCTCAACCCAATATATATACACATCCCAACAGTACGAAAGACATAAGTATGTAAAATATACAAAATATCAAAACAAAACCTACAGTCAGTAAGTAGTACGCTCTCCAAGCTCAGAGGTAGTCATCAATCTTCTCCTTGTTGGGCCTACTGCTCGATAGATCTGCACCCACCGTCATAAAAAAGACGGTGAGTACAAAAGTATAACAGTAATTCCCAAATTACCTATCTACTCACATTTTCAAAATAAATGAATGGTTTTTAAAAGCATAATGATAGCCAAAGAATGCTCTACATAAACATGTCAGTAAATACGCATAAATCAAATGAAACTGACATAGGTTAAGCAGTCTGATCTAGGTCCAGTCGGTGGTGAGAACTATCACTTAGCCTTTTCCACTATTTGTATGGAGCTGTGCTCTACATATTATCACATCATTTTCTAATATCCTCAAATGGCAGAGCTGTGCTTTACACGTATATATCATCTATCATAAATCTCGCTGAATACCTCGGTTCATTACGCCGTGCGTTGCGCGAGTAAAGTGGAGAGTTCCGACATCCCTGAGGTCTCGTGACCCTGTGAGCCACCCACTCTATAAATGTGTAATGGACCCTAGATTCTAAAACTACTTTAAAGTTAACAAAAAGACTCGGTGAAGGAATTCAAGAATAGAATGCTATAAAGCACAAGTAAATAAGAGTACAAGTCCATTCATAAGGTTATCTACCCCTAATAGCATGCCATTTATCATTTTATCACAAATTCTCAATAAAAATAGACATACAAAAAGAAAAGAGACAATTAAGTTTAATCATAAGGTAATATCATGATGGCAAAGTTCAATAAGAGAAAGTAGAAATAAATCATGATATCAAGATCACAAAATAGCATTTTCAGTCATAAGGATTGTCAACAATAGGGCAATTGAATTGAAATGGAAATAGAGAGTTCATATGGGATTACTCACTTCAAACAATTATCCTAGCTAACTCTGGCCTTCCGACGCTCGAACCCACGCACCCGAACTCTTGACACACTTCCCTATGTCCCTGGGATGTTTAGATAGGTATTTAGTTAAGTTTAGGGCTATTAAGGTGGGTTATGTTGGGGTTTATGAGTTGCAGGAAATTCAGGGTAGCAGGAAAATTTCCTGCTGTCAAAGGGTACCTCGAGCGCTCAGTGCAGAAACCCAGAAAATCTGCAACGATTTTTTGGGTTTCCCCACTCGGGATTCATCTTCCCATCGCCCCTAGACCCCTGTTCTCCTCCACCATGGGTCTAGAACTTTCTCCTCATCACAAACATACACCAGAAACTTCATTTATAACATCAAAACATCAGTTTACAAGGGATTTAAACATGCATGAAAGGAGTTTTAGGGAAGAACACCAAAAACTTCAAAAACACCAACTTTGATTCAAAAACGAAATGGAGTTTCAGGCTTTAGTGCTATCCCTAGTGAAATTTGACAAGGATATGCCATTGGTTTTAACAAACACACTTGTTTTCATAGTCGAAAATCCAAAAATCAGTTTCATAAGAAAAATCCAAAAGTTGAAAAAATTCATGAAAATCGAAAATACAACTTGCACAACCAATTTAAAGCCTCCATTTTTATTCAAAACAGAAATAGAACACATTCAAACTGATTTTTGTAAGAACCCCCATGTTTCCTCTTAGCTACAACTTGCAATTTGAATGCATTAGGTTGAAAAGTTAATACCTAGATTGTAGCTTATGTTGAATGCTTGAAAATCCAATTTTTTATGTGGGTTTCCTCTCTCTCCAAGCCTAAAATCCAGCAACTCAATTTATAGTTTTTGATGTGGTTCTCTAACATACAAATGAAAGCAAATGAACCTAAGGTTTGTATTTATAGGCGGTATTCATCCAAGTGTGTAACACCCATCTCCATGTGATCTAGTGGCTCTCCAACACTCCTAATCCACTATTTATTCCAGCTCACTAAACCCACATGTTGACACACTTTTGTTAGGAGTGTGTGCTAGCACACATCCCGAGGCAAGTCCTATGCTTGTTGTAATTTGATTTCAACTCTAGGACATTAAATGTGATGTAATTTAATCTAAATTCCTTATGTTATGAGATAAATTAATTAAACTATATTAGACTAAGTTTAAACTTACCACGTCTTGTGACGGCTCCAAATTCCCAATGCATTTGGGTACGCTCGGCCTAGACCCGTGCAAGTCCCGAGTCAGTACTCAGCGGGCCTAAAGAGTCTAGTCAGCCTCCAATTAATCAATTTAACAGTTTATGAAAGAGTTATTGCAAGTTATATGCAACGAAAAGATAAACAAACTAAACAATATGGGAAATAACTCAATCAAGGGAAATTAAGAATCTATAATGTGGAAACCCCAAATATTCATGTACAAATTCAAAATGAACAACACATGGTATCAATATCATCCCAAGTTCAATGACAAGAACATATATATAAATGAGCATACATCCAAGCAATATAAAACCTACTCTAAGGTACGTTGATCCAGCCGCTAGTCCTCAGCTATAATCTCCTAAGCAGAGTCCCTTTCCCCTAGAGCACTCATGTCTATCTGCACCCACCATAACAAACTAAACGGTGAGCAACAAAGAGAAATCGAAAGTAATTCCAGAAGAATATAACAGTAATTTATGATTCAACAAGTGAAGCAGTCTAAATATCATGCAGTAATTGAAAGAGATAGAAATTTAAATAGATCAAGGTGCATGATAAACAAACTAATAGATATCAATTGAAACATGTGTGTCATAAGAATCAAAAGAGGCCTATGAGAGGTCTATCATATAATACGAAAATATCTCGCAAGATCTCCCCGGGCAATATCGCAACACTAGTGCAGCATGATTATAAAAGCAGTCGCAACTACTCCTAATAACCAGTGTCCTAGTAACACACAATACTAGAGGTGGTCAGACAGTCCTGCAGGAAAGCCTCGTGTTTTCCCAAATGGTGTCAGCCCACGAAACACCTTCCCACATACTTACGCCAAGAACACACATACCTAGGAAAATAACAGAACGGAATGCCAACAATGGATAAAAGCAAAGCAACAAATGAATAATACTGAATCACATAATATTTCCTTACTGGCTTGCTAACATACACAAGCTTGTGGCAAGTGTACTTACCTGAACTATCGCAACACGAATACAACACTTCCACGAATCCTAACGTGTATCCCCAAGTTTCTCGCTACCTGATAAGGTTGCAAACTCTAATTAATGGGTCAAGTAATTAATTAACATAGGTTTAAACCCTAGTGTTTTTTCAATGTTTTGATGACTCAAACAACTCAATAAAAATTGATCGGAAAACTAGACAAAAACACCACAACTCTTTTGGTTTTGTAAACCACACCATATGTAAGCCTATTCACGAATCATAGGCTCAGTTCAGTCGTATGTGGGTCATGCCATAGCCTCGAGGACTGGCGGCATGACCACGACATCACTACCATTTGATAACCTTAAACACAATTAAAATGTAAAATTAACCTGCATGAAAACGACGTAAAAACACCAGAACATAACCACACATTCCTAACACCCACCTATAAAACTGGTACTATAATACGTATATTTCACCAAAATGACTCCATGAGCACAAAAAATCTCGATATAACCAAATGAGAATCATCATGGCCAAACTCTAACAAAATTGAAACCTAGATAACCAAATCGGCAACGGCCAAGCAAAACAACCAAAGCCAAATAACAACCACAACCGAGACCTCCATGGCTACATGTTGGTACAGTCCGACGTCGGGGAGAGGTCATCACGGCATGGGAACACCAGAACCCTCCAATGCTCATATAAACATAAACACACGAAATCATGAACAAGAAAACTCACTATCAACATTTTTGAACCTAATAGGGATTGTGGAACACCAACCATAGCTTGGTATGGTATCTGGCACTCCCTTGGTCACGGCGGTCAGACCATTAGCGCCACCTAAGCTTTGCAACTCCGGCGATTAGCGGAAAAAACTCAACTTTGACAAAACAGAGAACCCATTCAAACACGGACAATAATGCATGTGTGCCACAAACCAGAGGTGTTTCGGGGACGTGAGGAATTTGGTGGACCACTAGGGACCATCCCCAAATGCCCCCGACCACCGCCACCACCTATGGCAGCAGCCAGCCGCGACACAATGACCTCTAGACGCGAAAACTAAGATAGTCGTTTACCCGACTCATACCACTGTACCATGCTGTGAACTGGGGCTCCAGAGGTGTGGCAACTCTGGTGAACCACTAGGGATTATCCCCGAAAACCTCCATGATCATCGCCATTATCATAGAATGGCCATACAAAACAAAGAAGATGAACTGTGCGTTTACAATGTGGTGTCACATCAGTCCGAGATCTCCACATCTGCCACATGGGGAGGCGCTAGGAGGTTGGTGAGTCTCCGGGGACAGTGCTAGGTCATCTCCGGTCATGCCCTGAACGTGGCAGCCCTCCACAGCGGCAAGAGTGGCGGTGCACAGTGCCAAATCCAAGAAGAGAACAAGAAAGAGAAGAAGAGAGAAAGAAAAATGAGGAACTCACCACCTTCGGTGGCCTTGTGCGTCTCCGGTGAGGTCGACCACCCCTGGAACCTCTAGGGCCGGTGGTCTACTTTCCGATGGAGAGAGGAGGAGAGGGAGAGAAGAGAAAGAAGAGAAAATTGTTGGAGAAGGAGATGAATAGTGATTGAATAGTAAAGTCAGGTGGGTGGGGTCCTATTTATAGCCCTTTATCATCATCTCAAAACACACGCACGTATCTCGAGAAAAATCACTTGGCTCCCCACATTTGGGTTGTGTCATTTTAACAATTCTATCTCATAGTCCGTGTGTTGCATGCTTAACCAACTCCCATGTTGAAACGATGCTCCTCGGTCCGTCTTGACTTGTCTTGACTCCAGTTGTGCATAACATTGCCTTGTCTCGACAAATAATTATTTAAATTATACAAAAATTCATTTAATTGTATTTTTACTGTGTTTTGCTCCCCCGTTTACCTAGGTGAAGCCTCACTCAAACTAATATTCACCCGAACGACTTGAGACCCATAATGGACAACAATACTAATATACATATCACGAAAACATAAAATCATCTTGGTGTAGACTCTCGAAGTTTAAAATACTGTCTAGTATCACGTAGCCAGGTCACGGTCTTGGCAAGTGTCATACAGGTCGAGTTAAAATTGAGGGTTGTTACATGTCTAGCTACCTGATTCCTAGGCTCGCATGCAAATCGAGGTGTGTCCCCGCTCTCGTCTTGACGCATATAACTGCATGAACCGACTTAGTTAGTCTACACATATACATATCGCTAGGCATACATCATAACAAATATATAATATACCTCGCCACATGCCTTGGTCATCGTGCACACCTCACGCGGGTCCCACATTACGAGTCGGTGATCCTGATTAAGGAATTAATCAAGGGTTAGTAATTCGAGCCATGAAAAATATTCCCAACAAAATGAAATTTCGTCATCGAAATCAACTCAAGTTAAGGTTATACCTAACTCGAAAAGGTACGAAAAACGGTCTCGCATGTAGTTCTCCTGCTCCCTACTGAGTTTCGAGTCGCTATGGAACTACCATTTGACGAGCACCTTAGGGATATACTTATTCCTTAACTGTTATACCTTTCGATCAAGGATCTGGATTAGCTGCTCCACATATGATATATACTCGCTCAGGTCGATCTAACTCAAGTCAACCGATGGTTATGCGCTTGCCTTCGACTCAGCCATTCGAAACATCGAAATATGAAAGACCAAATGAACGCCTAAGATTTGCGGAGGAAGCTCTAACTCGTATGCAACCTTTTCAACCCGTTTCCTAATCCTGAAGAGCCTGATGAAACACAGTGCGAGCTTACGTTTCACACCAAACCTCTGAAGACCCTTTCGAGAGGAAACCTTAAGATATACGTAGGCTCCTTAGAGATAAGTGAGATCGCTGTGGTACCTATCTAAGTACTTCTTATGTCTCTCTTGGGCTCCTTTAAGTCTTAGATGAACTTGTCGTACTTTCTCTATGTGGTCAACAACAATCTCAGGTCCCACTAGCTCCCTATCCTCTGGCTCAGCCCAACACGATGGCAAGCGACACGGTTTGCCATATAAAGCCTCAAATGGTGCCATCTCGATGTTGGCCTGATAACATTTGTTATATACAAACTGACACAACGGTATGTACTTCTCCCAAGATCTGCGAAACTCTAACACACAAGCTCGCAACATGTCCTCGAGGACCAGAATCAGTCTCTCAATTTGCCCGTCAGTCTGAGGGTGAAATGTTGTACTGAACTGAAGCCGCATACCATACTGTTCCTACATACTTTGCCACATTCGGGACGTATAGGTAGCATCTCTGTTTGACGTAATTGTCAACAGTACTCCATGTAGCCTGATGATCTCTCTCTCGAACAATACACTCAATTGATCAAACGAATAATATGAAGCAACTGGTAGAAAGAGAATAGACTTCGTCAGTTTGTATGACCCATATCAAATCATGCTTCCTGGCTGTCTTCAACAATCCTCTGACAAAGCCCATGGTAATGTCTTCCCACTTCCACAGTGGAATGGGAAGTGGTTGTAATAATCCTCTAGGTCTACGATGCTCATACTTCACTTTCTGGCAAATCCTATAGTTCCTGATTTAGTAAGATATGTCTGCCTTTATCTCATACTTCACTTTCTGGATGAACGGTGAAATGGGAACGGTGTGAATCCTGAAGAATCTCATCTCTTAGCTCCGGTACCTCGAGTATCCATAATCTACCTATGTACCTCAGACACTGAACCGACGTCTCTATCCAATCCACAAAATCTGAAATCTGCGCTAACTCGCTGAATTGATGGTACAACCTGTTGATCCTCTTTGCCACTCTGTGTGTAGACAAAGCCTGTAATTTCATTTGCGCGCAAAGCATGACTCGTATGTCGGTAAGAACCTCTGATTGACTCGCTGTCGCTGCTGCCTCGAGTAATTTGTAGTCATGCGCCATGTGACAGCTGATAACCTCGGTATCTCTAGTCGGTCTCCTACTCAGTGCTCGGTGACTACGTTTGCTTTTCCTACGTAATACTCCAAGGAAAAGTCATAGTCCTTCAAGAATTCCAACCACCTGTGTTGTCTCATATTCAATTCCTTCTGTGTGAAGAGATACTTTAGACTCTTGTGATTAGTGAAGAGTGTGAATTTCTCTCTATATAGATGGTGTCTCCATACCTTCAGCGCAAATATGACCGCTACTAACTCCAAATCATGTGTTAGGTAGTTCTTTTCATATATCTTCAGCTGTCTCGAAGCATAAGCAATAACTCCTCTGCCCTACATCAGCATGCAACCAAGACCCGTATGAGAAACGTCGGTGTACACTAGGAATCCCTGTCCAACCTTTGGCAGTACTAATAATGGTGTAGTCGTCAACAACCTTTTCAACTGCTCAAATGCGCTCTCGCATTCCTCATACCACTAAAAAACAACGTCTTTTTGTATTAGCCTAGTCATCGGCGAAGCAAATTTTGAGAAATCCTTTATGAACCTACGATAGTAGCCTTCTAACCCTAAAAAACTCTAGATTTTTGTTACACACGTCGATGCCGGCCAATACATAATCATCTGAATCTTGGCCGGATCTACTGCAATCCCCGCTGCTCCAACAACGTGACCCAGAAACTTGACTTCTGAAAGCCAAAATTCATACTTGTTGAACTTGGCGTATAAATGGTGCTCTTTCAAAGTCTGCAACTTCTCCCTGAGGTGCTGTTCGTGATCCTCCCGTGTCCTCGAATATATCAAAATGTCGTCGATGAAGACTACCACAAACCGATCAAGGAATGGCCTGAATACTCGGTGTATAAAGTCCATAAACAAGGTGGGGGCGTTGGTCAGCTCAAACGGCATGACCGTAAACTGGTAGTATCCATATTTGGTGCTAAACGCTTTCTTAGACCGGTCCTCATCCCTGGTCCTAGGCTGATGATACCCTGATCTCAGGTCTATCTTGGAGAAAAAAATTTTCTCCTCTCAGCTGCTCAAACAGATCATCCATCCTCAGTAGATGGTACTTGTTCCTCATTATTGCCCTGTTTAGTTGCCTGTAGTTGATGCAAAGTTGTAGACTACTATCCTTCTTCTTCACAAAAAGTACTGGCGCTCCCCACTGTGACATAGAAGGTGAGATAAATCCCTTCTCCCCCAAGTCCTTAAGATGACCTCAACTCCTCTAACTCTTTTGCGGCCATGCTGTAAGGTGGTATCACGATCGGTCTGGTGCCTGGTACTAACTCGATGAGGAAGTCTACCTCTCTCGACGGCGGTAGTCCTGGCAAATCTTCGGGGGACAACATCGAGAAACTCTATAATGATCTGTATGTCCTCAAGTCGGGGTCTCTGACTCTCTGTTACGACATATTAGGCTACTAGGGTCTCCATTTCTCCATTAGACGCTAGTCGACCTCTTGTGGTACTGGCTCGGTGTACTACCCCTATGAATGAATGTCAGACACCCTGGGATCTCAAATATCATTGCCTTACGGTAGCAGTCGATATGCGTATGGTATGCCGCTAGCCAATCTATCCCAAATAACGCGTCGAACTCCAAAAACTCTAGTACTCTGAAATTCGCAAGTAACTCTACTCTGCCTATCTCTACTGGACATCGCTCTACTAGGCTATTAGGAATAACCCTATCCCCGACCGTGATACTCAAAATCAAATGGACTATAAGGCTAACCAGTGTTAATCTTAAAATGCTTACCATGCGACCTGCAATAAACGAAATAGTCGAACCGAAATCAAATAAAACATAAGTGTCTCTACCAAAATTGGAAACCATACCCTCAATGAGTCCTCGTGTGGCGCTGGTGTCTGGCTGAGTCACCATATGCACTCCCTCACGGCCCTAGTATGGGTACACGGTGGCTTGCTATGGGCACTCCCTCACTATATGCCCGCCTTGTCCACATATGTAGCACATGACCCTGTCCTTGTGGCGGTCTCTGTCCCTGACCCTGCATCGGTCTTTATCCCTGACGGAGTCCATCTCGGCCTCTGCCAATGCCTCGGCCTCGACCACCCTGCTGCTATGGTCATAGTGATGGTGGCGTTGGGTGTGTAGCTCTTACTGGTGCTGGCAACACTAGTCTGACCGATGGTGATGGTAAGGAGCGCGTGCTACCTGAACTCTGCGCATCGGTGTATTATGAAGTATAGTGTGTGGCTGGTGTACCTGGTACAAATGTCCTTGACTCTTAAAAACCTCTGCTCCATCTCATTTGACCTTGCCCCTCTGACGTCTGCTCTTATACTCGGTTATTTGCTCGGGGGTCAAGGTCTGACTCGAAGTAGTCCTGTCGGCGACTTAACACAAATAATAGGTCTCGTGCGAAAGTGTGTGCTCATATATCTCGTGTGTGTCCTAATGCCCGTGTTGACCACGTGATAACCAATGTTTGCCCTCAGTCTAACTTTAAAGTGGTACACGCCCTCTATCTCATCTCAGACTAAATTCCTGATGAACTGTCCTAGATACCAGTATCTGTCTCGGTAATGAATGACTTATCTGCCTCATGTCTCAAACTCATGAACTCTCTCTTCAGTCTCATCATAAACGCCGGTGGGAAGTCTGTTGATAAAACTTGGCCATAAAGGCCGTCCATGACTCAAAATCTCCATCGGTAGCTATGGTGGTGCATCACCAGACGTCGACGTCCCTCTACAGTGTGTATAAAGATAGGTCTAGTCACAGTCGATCCTCAATCCCAATAATCCGATGTAGTTTTTCCTGTAATAGTATCCACCCCTAAATCTTCTCAAAGTCTCTAACGCCATTGAAGTAAATTGGTTGAAGGCAAAGGAAATCCTTCACTAGCTGAATCCCTACTGCTGAGCCTGATAGTGTTGGTGTGGGAGTCGGTGTCACCTCTACTTCCTTTGCTATCAGAACGACCACAATTGGAAAAGTTGGCGTTGCTATCGTACCCTGAGTAATGGGCGTCTCTGGTACTGGTGTTGTCGCTGGAACAGTGGCCGATGCGATAGCAGGCTCTACTATCAGTTGCGTAGTAGCTATAGGAGTAATGGCAATGGCATGAGTAAGTGCAGTAATATGTGCTGTCATGAAAGTCATGAAGTCGGCCATCTGTTATCCCTGTGTCGCTACTCGGCCAGACAACCTCTGATAGTCATCCTTTGCGTAATTGGGAGCTAACTATTGTTAACCCCGGTATCACAAGTGTCGCACGCGTCCGTTATCGGCGTTTGTGTGTTGACAGCGAACTTGCATCAGCTACTACGTAGGATCTCTTATATATACATTATGAAATTAACAAGTATATATAACTACCCCCAATTCACTTTCACTCGATTCCCAACAAAATAGTCTCTAGGAAAGGATCTTCTGGTTTCCACTTCTAAGATTTGTATTTTATTCAATAGCGTATTACTTATTGAAAATGTTTGCTCTGATACCAACTGTGACGCCCCTCTTCTAATCTAGGGCACTGCCCGGCCTAATCCCGTAATTAAGCCCTAATCACGACATGTAGGACTCAATTACATATTAGTCAGTCTTTTTAACCTATTTGCCAACTTGATCACGCTTAGGATAAATAATACACTAACCCTACCAATTTCAATAACTTAGAGTTGTTTAAAATATTTAACGATTAACTTAGTTAGTGGAAGTCTTAACAATTTATAGCGGAAGTCTTTTAATCATTTAGCGAAAGTTTTTTTAAATAATTGGAAACAATTTGATAAACCTAAGTGTAGAAACCATGAATAACGATCACAATATATATATATATATATATATATAAACATTGTGATAGTCAAAAGTCGGGGAACTAACGCTCAACCAAATTTATATACATCCCAATAGTACGAAAGACATAAGTATGTAAAATATATAAAATATCAAAACAAAACCTACAGTCAGTCAGTAGTACGCTCCCAAGCTCAGAGGTAGTCACCAATCTTCTCCTTGCCAGGCCTACTGCTTGATGGATTTGCACCTACCGTCATAAAAAGAACGGTGAGTACAAAAGTATAACAGTAATTCCCAAATGACCTATCTACTCACATTTTTAAAATAAATGAATGGTATTTAAAAGCATAATGATAACCAAAGAATGCTCTAAATAAACATGCCAGTAAATAACCAGAAATCAAATGAAACTTACGCAAGTTAAGCAGTCAGATCTAGGTCCGGTCGGCGATGAGAACTATCACTTAGCCTTTTCCACTATTTGTATGGAGCTGTGATCTACATATTATCATATCATTTTCTAATAACCTCAAATGGAAGAGTTGTGCTCTACGTGTATATATCATCTATCATAAATCTCGCTGAACACCTCGGTTCATTACGCTGTGAGTCGCGCGAGTATAGTGGAGAGTGTCGACGTCCTTGCGGTCCCTCGTGAGCCGCCTACTCTATAAATGTTCAATGAACCTTAGATTCTAAAACTACTTTAAAGTCAACAAAAAGACTTGGTAAAGAAATTCAAGAATAGAATGCTACGAAACACAAGTAAATAAGAGTACAAGTTCATTCATAAGGTTATCTACCCCTAATAGCATGTTATTTATCATTTTATCATAACTTCTCAATAAAAATAGACATATGAAATGAAAAGAGACAATTAAGTTTAATCACAATGTATTATCATGATAGTAAAGCTTAATAAGAGAGAGTAGAAATAAATCATGATATCATGATTACAAAATAGCATTTTCAGTCATAAAGACTGTCCAACAATAGAGCAATTGAATTGAAATGGAAATAGAGTTTATGTGGGATTACTCACTTCAAGTAATTATCCTAGCTAACTCTAGCCTTTCAACGCCCGAACCAGTGCACCCGAACTTTTGACACACTTCCCTATGTCCCTAGGGTGTTTAGATAGGTATTTGATTAAGTTTGGGGCCGTTTAGGTGGGTTATGTTGGGGTTTATGAGTTGCAGGAAATTCAGGACAGCAGGAAAATTTTCTATTATCAAGGGTACCCAGTGCGCTGTGGGTTTCCCTAGCGCATAGGCTGGATTGCCCAGCACGCTAAGTGCAGAAACCCAAAAAATCTACAACGATTTTGTGGGTTTCCCCACTCGGGATTCATCTTCCCCATCGCCCCTGGACCCCTGTTCTCCTCCACCAAGGGTCTAAAACTTCCTTCTCATCACAAACGTACACCAGGGACTTCGTTTATAACATCTAAACATGAATTTACAAGGGATTTGAACATGCATGAAAGGAGTTTTAGGGAAGAACACCAAAAACTTCAAAAACACTAACTTTGATTCAAAAACGAAACTGGAATTCGAGGCTTTGGTGTTACCCCTAGTAAAATTTGACAAGGAATCCAAATATGCCATTGGTTTTAACAAACAAGCTTGTTTTCATAGTCGAAAATCCAAAAATCAGTTTCATAAGAAAAACCCAAAAGTTGGCAAAATTCATGAAAATTGAAAATACAACTTGCACAACCAATTTAAAGCTTCCATTATGATTCAAAACAAAATAGAACACATTCAAACTGATTTTTGTAAAACCCCCATGTTTCCTCTTAGCTACAACTTGCAATTTAAATGCATTAGGTTAAAAAGTTGATACCTAGGTTGTAGCTTATTTTGAATGCTTGAACCTCCAATTCTTGATGTGGATTTCCTTTCTCTCCAAGCCTAAAATCCAGCAGCTCAATTTACACTTCCTGATGTGGTTCTCTAACATGCAAATGAAAGCAAATGAACCTAAAGTTTGTATTTATAGCAGGGTATTCATCCAAGTGTGTAACACCCATCTCCATGTGATTTAGTGGCTCTCATACACTCCTAACCCACTATTTATTCCAGCTTACTAAGCCCATATGTTGACACACTTTTGTTGGGAGTGTGTGCTAAAACACATCCCGAGGAAAATCTTATGCTTGTTATTTGATTTCAACTATAGGACATTAAATGTGATGTAATTTAATCTAAATTCCTTATGTTATGAGATAAATTAATTAAACCATATTAGACTAAGTTTAGACTTACCACATGTCTAGCTATCCGGTTCCTCGGCTCACACGCAAATCGAGGCGCGTCGCCTATAACTGCATGTATCGACTTAGTTAGTCTACACATATACATATCACTAGGCATACACCATAACAAATATATAATATACCTCAGCCACGTGCCTCAGTCGGTGTGCACACCTCACGCGGGTCCCACATTACGGGTCTGTGATCCTGATTAAGGAATTAATCAAGGGTTAGGAATTCGGGTTGCGACAAGTACATTAATTAAAAATGAGGAAAGAAAAAAACTGGATAGGGGCTAATAGAATGATGCATGCCAACGTTTCTTAAATCTTGATTCTGAGAAGACGGAAAGTCACTAAGAGAAGAATGCCAGCGTTTGGTAGATCTTGAATTTGGAAAGGCATGTTCAGCAGGATGCAAACATTCCATTAATGGTCAAGTTGTGGGCATTGAAGTTCAGTTTGGATATGGGCATTGACACATGTTTGGATGGTGTTTTTGGCAACATTGGATTTTTTTGAATTAGAGTTGGTGTGATGACATGGTGTGAGTGAAAACGTTTTTATGGTGGACTTTAATGAGGGAAGATTTTGGGTTGTGCCACGTGGCGCTACGAAAAGGATAGAAAATGCCACGTGACAATCCCAGTCTCATAAAATCCCAGCTATTCATGTTCGTTGACTCCCAAATCTGACATAGTCTTACCTGTATTTCAATTTTATCACTCAAAGGATTGAGGTCAGAGACTTTCGTGTAAGTCGCCATTTTTGTAAGGGGCTGAAATTAAAAATAAAAAATAAAGTTTGGTTTAAAATATTTGTATTGAAGGTAGGAATATTTTAGCAAAATGGAGGGAATGTGCTAATTTATAGTGTTCATTTTAAAACATGATCGATTTCTCATTAATTTAAAAAAATGCAAAAGTTTTGAATTGCGGTGTATGTACAGATCAACTTCTTATTATTTTTAAAAAGGGAAAAACAATCGAAAAGGTGGATTGACTTCTTTTGTAAAAGAACAGATCAGTTAAAAATGACTTCTTATTAATTAAAAAAGAGAAAAAAGAACTGGAAAGGTGAATCGACTTCTTTCATGTGGATCGACTTCTTTCATGAAAAAACAGATTAATAGTACATTAATTAAAAAAGGGGAAAGAAAAAAATTGGAAAGACACTAATAGAATGATGCATGCCAACGTTTCATAAATCTTGAATTTGTGAAGACGGAAAGTCGATAAGAGAAGGATGCCAGCGTTTGGTAGATCTTGAATCTGGCAAAGGTCTTCAGCAGGATGCGTTGAAGTTCAGTTTGGACATTGGCATTGACACTAGTTTGGATGGTATTTTTGGCAACATTTAGATTTTTTGAATTAGAGTTGGACTGATCACGTGGCATGAGTAGAAATGTTTTTAGGGTAGACTTTAATGAGGGAAGATTTAGGGTTGTGCCATGTGGCGCTACGAAAAAGATAGAAAATGCCACGTGGCAATCCCAAGACATTCCCTTAATATATATAGATATATAGATAGATTAGAGTTGGAGTAATGTCGTGGCATGAGTGGAAACATTTTTTCAAGTGGACTTTAATGAGGGAAGACTTTGGGTTGTGCCACGTGGATGAGGGAAGACTGTGGGTTGTGCTACGTGGCGCTGCGAAAAAGATGGTTTTTTGAATTAGAGTTGGAGTGATGACGCGGCGTGCGTGGAAACATTTTTAGACTGGACTTTAATGAGGGAAGACTTTGGGTTATGCCACGTGGTGCTACAAAAAAGATGAATAATGACACGTGGCAATCGTAAGACATTCCTTTAATATATTTAGATAGATTACAGTTGGAGTGATGTTGTGGCGTAAGTGGAAATATTTTTTTTTGAATTAGAGTTGGAGTGATGACGTGGCGTGAGTGGAAACATTTTTTGAAGTGGACATTAATGAGGGAAGACTTTGGGTTGTGTCATGTGGCGCTATGAAAAGGATTATTTTTTGGAATTAGAGTTGGAGTGATGATGGAAAAACAATCGAAAAGGTGGATCGACTTCTTTCGTAAAAGAACAAATCAGTTAAAAAATGACTTCTTATTAATTAAAAAAGAGAAAAAAGAACTGGAAAGGTGGATCAATCATGTGGATTGACTTCTTTCATGAAAAAACAGTGTATTAACAGTGTATTAATTAAAAAAGAGGAAAAAAAACTGGAAAGGCACTAATAGAATGATGCATGCCAATGTTTCGTAATCTTGAATCTGTGAAGGCAAAAAGTCACTAAGAGAAGGATGTCAGTGTATGGTAGATCTTGAATCTGGCAAGGCATCTTCAGCAGTATGCAAACGTTCCATTGATGGCCGAGTTGTGGGCATTGAAGTTCAGTTTGGACATGGGCATTGACACTAGTTTCGATGGTGTTTTTGGCAACATTGGAATTTTTTAGAATTAAAGTTGGAGGGATGACGTGGCGTGAGTGGAAACGTTTTTAGGGTGGACTTTAATGAGGGAAGACTTTGGGTTGTGCCACGTGGCACTACGAAAAGGATAAAAAATACCATGTGGCAATCCCAAGACATTCCCTTAATATATATATATATATATATTAGAGTTGGAGTGATGCGTGGCATGAGTATAAACTTTTTTTTGAATTAGAGTTGGAGTGATGATGTGGCGTAAGTGGAAATGTTTTTTGAAGTGAACTTTAATGAGGGAAAACTTTGGGTTGTGCCACGTGGCAATCCCAAGACATTCCCTTAATATATATATATATTAGTTGGAGTGATTACGTGGCATGCGTGGAAACATTTTTTTGAATTAGAGTTGGAGTGATGACGCGGCGTAAGTGGAAACATTTTTTAAAGTGGACTTTAATAAGGGAAGACTTTGGGTTATGCCACGTGGCGCTACAAAAATGACTGAAAGCACCACGTGGCAATTTCAAGACATTCCCTTAATATATATATATATATATATTATTTGATTTGAATTTAAATTAGTTAATTTATTTTTTTTGCATTACTTTAATTTAGTATAATTAGTTTAAATAATTGCTCTAGAATACGTTAGTAAATTTATTTCTCGTCTTGTTTTTAGTTTCCGTTAGTTTAGTAAAATAATATACACCTTTGGAAACATTTTCTTAAGAAGTTTGCAAAATCCTTATGGAGACGATTCCCACTTACTGCTACTATAAGTTAGAGATATATGAGAAATAAATTGTGCATGTATGATACTACAAAAGGTTTTTGACATCATTGCCGAAGATTTTTAAATAATTTCTTAAGAGTTTTAGACGTTGTATGGTCTGCACTTATTCCATTGGATCTTTGCATCTGTTTGATCCACATGATCGTAAGAGCACAACATCGTAGGAAACACCGAGCTACCAAAATGGAAGCCAATAATAATAATAATGATAATAATAATAATAGTAGTAGTAGTAGTAGAAATAATAATAATAATAATAATAACAATAATAATAATAATAATAATAATAATAATAATAATAATAATAATAATAATAATAATAATAATAATAATTATAGAGAACTTACTTTTAGGCAAGTAAATCAAAATGTTACAGTTTATGAGTCAATTTGCATTGCCTATCCTGAAGGATTTCCTGAATTTGAATTAAGATCTGGATTCATCGGTGCTTTACCTAATTTTATGGTAAAGATAATGAAGATCGCCAAAATTTTAAAAGGGAAAATCAACATAAAGTTAATGGAATGAAACCTAAAGAAGGTAGTTTAAAGCAATTCAAACGTAAAGCTTTTCCTTTCACACTAAAAGATCAAGCACAAGACTATTAGTTGTTTTAGGGTTTATCTTACCCCAATATTCAATAACTACATGGACTCAAATTTTAGAAGCTTTCTTAGATCAATATGTGCCTATGAGAAAGATTAGTATATATAGGAGACAAATCACAATAGCAAAGATGAAAGATGATGAGACTTTTAATGCGTTTTGGGATATTTTTGAAAGGCTAATTTATTCTTATCCACAACATGGATATACTAAAAAAGCTTTAATAGAATACTTCCATGAAGGACTTAATTATTTTGAACAAAGATAACCGTTTGCGGTGGATCTCCATTTGAAACAACGTCAACTTTAGCAAAAGAAGCTATTAATAAAATGGCTAGGAAATATAAGCAATATGGTGGGGTTAATTACACACATGGTCACCCAACTATACATGTTGTAACACTTTGGGCACTAAACTCAACTTTGTACCAAAAAAATCATCAAACTTTTTAAAACATTTCACTAAAGTCGTTTTGATATGACGTGGCGCTCATGTGGCATTGAGAACTTTAAAATTAATTTTAGCTTGTCTCCAGATCTGTGCTTCCTATTCAAGATGCCCAATCTATCTATTCTCATCAAGTGTGTCAAAATTTATGTTTCAATGAATCCCACATCACATTTTTATTGAAACCCCCACATCACAGTTTTTTTTTTCGATGAATCCGCCGCATCACAGTTAACACCACATAAATTGAAGTTGCCCAATACCAAAAAAAAAGTTGCCCATCTCCGTCCATGTAGCCCTCCCATCACATTGTGTTGATATCCACCATTAAATCTATTATCCATTCCTCTTCCTCCTTTCCCACCTCTTCCATCACCACCAATAAATCCACACCCACCACAACTGTCATAGCCACCACCACCATCTACAAACCCATACCCACCACCGCCTCCACTATGATCCCCACGGCCGTCACCGCTGCTGCTGTCGCCTCCACCGATACCCCATCCCTCAAACTCCTCTTAACAATGGAGCATTTAGGGTCGGCGACATTGAAGAATTCAGTCCTCCTATCATTGATCGAGCTCCTCGCCGCCATCATCCAACGTAAGGAATCCAAAGCTCTCTGCCTGTTTGGGTGTTAAATGTGACGTGGGAGTACTTGTAACATGAGTTTTGACACACTTGATGAGAACCGATAGATTGTGCATCTTGAATAAAAAAAAAGTACGAATCTTGAGGCAAGCTAAAATCAATTTTAAAGTTTTCAATGCCACATGAGCGCCATGTCATATCAAAGTAACTTTAGTGAAATGTTTTAAAAAGGTCGATGATTGTTTTGGTAAAAAGTTGAGTTTAGTGACCAAAGTGTTACAACATATATAGTTGGGTGACCATGTGTGTAATTAACCCTAATATAGTGAAAAGAATGAATCTTCAAAGAGGAAAATTTATAAAGTTAATAAAATGAGTAATATATCTGATGATAAGGTTGATGAGTTAGCAAGCATGTTTAAATTATTATTAAAAGTTGAAATCAACTCAAGTTAAACCATATGGACTTTGAAATGAAGTTACACATCCTACAAATGCGTATCCTACTTTACATGAAGAAAATACTGAAGATGTTAATGCTGTTAAGGAATATTGTACAATTAGGAAATATGCACAAATCACTCCCATAATTATGTTGTACACAAATCACTCCCGTGATTATGTTGTGCACAAATCACTCTCGTATTTATGTGCTACCTTATTTAGATGTTTCCTTTTGTATGTAATTACATCTCTATATATAGAGACATGTAATAGATCAATATACAATATACAATATCCAATAAATTTATCGTATTCTCTGTTAAGAATTAACATGTTATCAGAGCCAGACATCTAATCCTAGTTCGGTCGATGTTTAAGTCGACAACTGATTCGTGCTGCATCTTAGTGCTTGTTCTGGCTTTCGTTTTGTTCGATTATCTTCTTGTGTTGATTTTCTCTTGATTCATTTCTGTTTCTCTGTTGTTTCAACTGTTTGTACGCCTATCAGCCTATTTGCCCCGTTCATCATACCCCGTGCGCATTTTTGTTTGTTCGATGCTAGTGTATCTATCCGTTTGTACCCCCCGTCATCCAATAATGCTTTCAAGTGATTTTTCCAACAGCCAAGCTTGGACATCATCCTGCCGTGTCGCGTCGTATATTGTTCATATGTTTGTTTTTTGTTTTGCATCCTACTTGTTGCTCTCATACTGTCAACTGATTCGAGCGTAGTTCTCGATGCCTATCATGCCTGTTATCTATGAACAGTCTACTCATTGGACCATAGTTCGTGATGCATGTCAAGCCTATTATCCGTGCACTATCTGCTAATTCGAACGCAATCCATGAGGCATGTCACACCTATTATCTGTACATTGTCTGCTGATTTAAGCGTAGTTCGCAATGCCTGTCATACCCTTGCGGGCGAGCCTGTTTAGCACATCAACATTTCTTATTTTGTCGATTCCGTCAACTTAGATGTTTGTTGTTCTTCTTATTGTCGACTATGTCGACTCTATTCTCTGTCTGTCGTCGACTACGTCAACTTTAATATTTGTTGTCCAACTGTCAACTTTTTCGACTCCGTTGTCTGTTAGTTGACACCGTCAACTCTGCTTTATTAGTTGCTTTGTCGACTTTGCTTTGTTAGTCATTCCGTCGACTCTGCTCTGATAGTCGTTTCGTCAACTCTGCTCTGCCAGTCGTTCCATCGACTCTATTGTTCGATTATTCTGTTGTTCCGTCTGATGCCCATATTTATTTTGGTTTGTAAACTCAAAATGGTTTCATTGTTTCCACTTTAAGTTTGAGGGGGAGTATTAAGGAATATTGTGCAATTAGGAAATATGCACAAATCACTCCCGCGATTATGTTGTACACAAATCACTTCCGTATTTATGTTCTACCTTATTTAGATATTTCCTTTTGCATATAATTGCATATCTATATATAGAGATATGCAACAGATCAATATATAATATACAATAAACTTATCATATTCTTTGTTAATTATTAACAATGCAGTTATGAACCAATTTTCTAGTCATCCAAGGAATCAATATAATTACTGAAAAACCACATTCAAATCTTAGACATGGTCCACACAATCAAAATTATAGTATTTATAGACCAAGAGCACAGATGCAATCTGCACCTATCCATCAATCTCAACAAATGGCTCAACCTGTGCAACCAAACTTAGAGCAGATATTATATAATTTTATGACCCAAAGTCATCAAAACTTTACTCAGGTTTCTCAAAATCAAGTTAGAACTGATTCATTCATTAATGAATTGAAAAATCAATTAAGCTAGATGAATTTGTAAGTTAACAGAATGAGTAATCAGACTAAATTATATACTCAACCAAATCAACCTAATCAACCTACTCAAACTACTTCTACTAATAATCAGGCACAAGTTAATGCTTTATTTTCTAATAATAAGGAAGAGACACATAAACCTAAAAAGATACCAAAAAGTGGTATAAAGAAAAAGAAAATATATAAAACAATATAAGAAGAAGAAGAAATGATGGCCAATGTCATTCCTGTTAGAGAATGGATGGCTGGGCAATTAAGATTTACATTTTGTCCTACAAAGCTATACCTATGGTATTTAGTCAGAGTTGAAGCTTATGAAGAATTTTTACAAACTTCTAAAGTAATCAATAGAGAAGAGGATGATAAGATTCCTGATAATTTTAATGAAGATAGGTATTCTAATTCTTCAGTTCCACAATGATTAACTTAGGAAGGAAGAAAATAATGATGACATATTTGAAGCATTAGAAATTAATAAACCTTTGATGGAATCAATTATGCAATTCTCAAACTATGATGAATTTTTGAAAGAATTTTCTGAATCTAAGGATAAAGTTTTAGAAGAAGCTAAGGAAAACCTAGGAGAAAGGTGTATGGCTTCATTAAAAAAGAAAACACATGAGAAATGTTCTGATCCAGGAATGTGAGGAATTCTTATTATAAGATAAACAATTTCTATTGATTTTTCCATGTGTGATCTTGGCGCATTAATTAATGTGATGTCACTTAAACTCTATGAATCATTGAATATATGATCGTTACCTACTACGTCTATTAATCTTACACTAGTAAATAGTACTACGGTTTAACCATACGGTTTATTATAAGACGTTTTAGTCAAAGTAGATAACTTAGTATTTCCAACAGATTTTTTTGTCATGAAAATGGGAGATTCTATATCATTTAATTCTCGGCCTATACTATTAGGTAGACGTTTTCTTATAATTGCTAAGACTAAGTAATAGTGTTATCAACAAAGGTTGACTATGGATATCGTTCCTCTAGAAAATGTCTATGTGGACAAAATTGCTTAGCTAACTCTACTCAATTTTTAAGAAGGTTTCTTTTTTAAGTTGTGTATACATAAAAATATTCTATCTATAAAAGCAATAACAAATGTGGTTATGTTCTTATTTTGAGAAAACTCTTAGTTCACAACTTCACGTAAGTAATAAAATACTATGTTTTCCAACATCAAACTTCCTCTCATCTTTCATATGTGTGCGCAATGCATAATTAGAATAGACAGATTTACATAATATTCACTTCAACCCATTATCGTAATGAAAAAGATTCTAATGCTCAATTAGAACCGCACCCATTAGTGTACATAGCGTAAGTTTCACAAAGCACTAATTCTCAAATCTTTAGACTCATAAACCCTTAATTTTACTATTTATGTATGCCTAATCAATGATTATCTATCGATATTATATGTTTTATAGTTGTGTTGTTCATATCCGATTTTAAGAGATCCACAGTCGTGGTAACTTCTAATTCCCCTAACCAATAAACATGTGATCAAAATGTTTATAGCATTAAGTTTAGAATCAAACACAAATTCAAACCATTGCACATCTAACATAATATTCGTACTTTGCATAGTATTCATGATGGGATCCATTGATCCCTAAGAATAAAGTAAACTACTCACTACTCATCATAAAAAATACACACAATTCATTGGATTCATTGAAATAAGAGATTAAATCAAATAATACTGATAAGTTAATAATCAGACAGTGTTTTATAGTATATTTTAAGGTTATTTTATATATAAAAGGCTATATTGTGGTGGCCCCAAATTCACAGGCTACTACGTGGTGTGTCTCGGGCCCCATAGGCTTGCCACATCACAACCTACTGGGTCCCACATGTCATTGACATTCTATACCACGTCACTTACCATGTACTGCGACTAACTTATATCATTTTATTAAAATTAGTTGACAAGTTCATTCATTTGGTTATCCTTATTCACTTGACATTTTGTTGAAATAGATAACTAGTATTTTAACAACGGAGACCTTATCGACATGTATAGCATGATATTAGATATAAAGTTCATGTCATAACTGAGCATCAACCTAAAGTGAAAAACTCGACATAATGTACAATGTATAAAAGATAACAAAGTATCTAAAAAATAGTGAAATATATACAAGTACATGTCTCTCACAAGTCCACTGTACCCTAAAATGAAAGTGATAAACAAAATATCAAAACACGTACGAGTCAAACTAGGTTAGTGGGCAATCACAGGTAGTCGCCTAAGACCCCCTTACCCTTACTCGTATTAGGATCTGCACTCAATCATCATAACAAAATAGATGAAAAATCTAAGTGAGTAAATCCTAAGGAACTTCACTGAGCAATTTACATAATAAAGTAAAAGAATACATAAATACGATTAAATAGACATGCAGTAAGTAAACAGACAGTTGTAAATTAATCATCACATGCGTAAATAATAGTAGAGCTCAAACGTGTATGCCTATCCCGATCAGACTAGAATCATACTCCGGATTTACCCCAGGTACCACGAGTAAGCGCACACAATTGGCTCAATCCCTGATCCTCTCAGTGGCCGGTGCGGTACCACGACAACCGACACGTGTACTGTTAGGCAACTATGCAATTGCTATATTTGTGTATTATGATTTATGGTAGTTACTATATTTGCATGATTATAGCATTTATGTATTAGTTTCCATATATTCACAACTTCTCCACTGATTATGTAACTTTCCCCACTGATTGTGTAACTTCCTCACTAATTGTGTAAATTAGTTATTTTCATAAATATTATTTTGTACAACTCTATAAATAAGAGCAACCCGTTGTATACAATTTGCCCTGTTTTACCCTAACCAATACATTTTCTATTACATTCGCATGAAATCAGAGCTCTAACATCCTTGGTTAGTTTTTTTCCAATTAACAACATTGTTTGTTGTTTTGTCATACCTATTGATCTTTCAATCTATACGAGATTGATGTATGCCCGTCTCATATGCCCGTATCATATCTGCCTGTCCCGTCCGTCTGTCCATCAATTCTATTTGTGATCACTTAAATCTATTCGTCACGATCTAGTATCTCCTTACAGAATTGTCGCTGATTTGGTGTCTCCTCATCTTATTTTTTTGCAAACTCAAGTGGTTTCATTATCACCACTTTTAGTTTGGGGGATGTTAGGCATGAAGGTCACCCAAGAGGGGGGTGAATTGGGTTACCGAGTAGTTATCACTTTTTTAAAACTTTATGCACAAATAATAATGATAATGCATACACTAATGATAAATATCAATGCTATGCAATCAAGAAGTGGATAGAAGAGATGGAAATAAGACACGTGATTTATAGTGGTTCGATCCAACCGATCTACATCCACTACCTAACCTCCCCGGTTAGGATTTTCAAACCCCACTTATATCATCAATAAGTGTTACACCCTAAGCCAACTAGCCTAGTGAATGCCTAGCCTCAACTAGGTCTTTTACACGATGCCTTATTGCAATAAGGTCTTATACATCCACCTAGCCGCAACTAGGATTTTTCCACATAGACCCACCTAGGACTTTTCCCACCTAGCCGCAACTAGGATATATGCCTAGCCTCAACTAGGTCTTCCCTTTCGACTTAGATCCCACTAAGTCTTACAATCAAGATTTGATTAAATACAATTGAAATACACTTTACAACATAAAGTGGTATCAAGTTCAAATACGAGCAAGCCTCCTAGAGCCTAACCACTCTTATGCATGCAAGTATGAAAACACTTGAGAAATGCAAATAAAAAACTGATTTTATGAAAAACTCAAATATAAAACCGTTTTAAATAGATTGATGAGAACAAAACCGATTTCAAATCCAAAGTACAAGAAGTTTGACAAAAATGAAGTTTAAGCACAAACTCTTGTTCAAATCAAGTGCAAAACCCAATACAAGTGTGTTTAATGACACAACAAGTAATTTCCCAAGTCAATCACATAAGAATATATAATTTAAGCACAAGAAAAGCTAGGAAATGGACTTTCTTACAACCCTAAGAAGATGACTTGAAAATCAGTTCTGGAGAGGTTGTTGTACTCCTTAGAGTGCCTCAAGAGTGCTGGTTTTGATGTTGAATGAATAGCTTCAAAGTATAACTTGAAAACCCCAAGCTCCTCCTCTTGAAAAAATTGAGCACAAGTGCTTTTCTTTGATTTCAAAACCTAATTTGTGTACCTCTTGTGTTTGAGAGTGTTGTATATATTTATAGATCGGTATATGACCGTTGTGTGCATTCAAGGGCCGAGATTTGATCAAAAATTCGAATTAAAGTGAATTTTTCAGCTTTATAAAAAAGCTGTCAGGAATACAATTAGCGCACTAATAGTCAGACCTAGCACGCTAACTCTGCACATAGCGCGCTAATAACAGTATTAGCGCTCTAACTGCAGGGACCTCAAAATAATTAATTATGTCTCTTATGTTAGCGACCCTTTAACACGTCTTAGACCCAACCAACCCTCATATAACATATAATACATGTTTGTTATGGATCATATGACCTATTTGGATTGTCCGGATATTTTCTCAAATCCCAAAAATAGAAAGATCTCAGTTTCATGATTTGCGAGGGACTTTTCTGCAAATATGCAGTTTTCTTTTCAAAGACATTTCAAAAACAAGTTTTTTCTTTTTCAAAGGCTTCCACAATGATTTTCAAAATGCGATATGAGCACATCATATAGTTTAACATTGTTTAAACTTCTAGACCAAAATCTTCAAGTAATCACTTGACATTTGAAAATCCATTTTAAAAACACGATATGCATGAACTAATGCAATAGGCTTGCTTAAGTGAACTTGAATACCTTACATCAATTTTACAACTCGTGGCCTTGATATTTCGCCTTCATTTCTTTATGTATGTCGAGTCTTGAACTTGAATTGCTTGAATGCTCAAATGCCCGTGATGTGATGTTTCGCAACCTTTAACGAAACTGAAATACACTTGATAAACTTATTAGTATATTTTCACCTTGTTTGTTTCCATCAAAATCCCAGTCGGAGTTAGAGTGACTAACCACTTGTCCAACAATCTCTCCCTTTTTGATGATAACAAACAATGTGAACTTGACAAGCATAAAACATAATACAAGTGTATGAACATCACAATAATGGTTATATAAAATTTATATTCTCTCAAGTTCAACACTCTTTCTCCCCCATTTGATACCATCAAAAAGTGGGGCACGGAAAAATCATGATACCATTAGAAAGGCTCCTCCCCCGTTTTATGAAAATGATACCAAATAAGTGCTCCCCCTATTGATATGTATCTAATGAAAGCTTAAGGAAATAATTGAGAATCTAGGCTCCCCCTATCAACATGCATATTTCGGTTTGTGATACCAATAAATTTTTCATTTTAGGTACATGTCTTATCCCCCAAAAAAATAGATACCAACAAAATAAATGTGTATAAAGTCTCCCCCTATCAATATCATTCACATTATCTAAAATTCTCCCCCAATACAAAACAATGGCTTTAACATATGACTTTAAAACATAGTGAATTTGAAGTTTGTCTGGTCAGGGGGAATTAGCGCGCTAATTGATGGACCTAGCGCGCTAATTGCTGGACGTAGCGCGGTAATGGACATATCTAGCGTGCTAATTCCTCTCTAGAATTTCGGAATTAAAATTTTTGAGTTTTTGACACACAACTCCGATTTACCTCAGACTTCATGGACACTTCATTAACATCATATAAAGATGATTAAAACACTTAAAACATGTGTAGAAGGTCCGATATATGAGAAATGCCTAACTCACGCCGTGTCAACGAATTTGGCCTAAAAGTGCTTAGCTACATTGTATTAATTCATCATGGTCCTACATAAAATGTATATGAGATGCAATCATGACATCAAAAATAACAGTATATGCATGCTATGTGTATGTGACTAATGCAAGACCTATCATGCTTAACTCCTATATATCAATCTATCGTTTTAGCACATTCATGTTCTAAAGTGAATCTAATTCACTCTATGAATCATGGACTTTGGTACCCATACACCTTTGTGTTTCATAACATGTGTACTATATACATTCTTTTCTACCCATACAAGTTTACCTCTATTGGACCTATTTAGGACACATTTGCCAATATTATGAGATCTATTACATTTTAAACATCTCTTAGACTCGGCCAAAAGCTTTCCATAGCTCAATAGGCTTGCACCATAGCCTATGCCTCTCTTGTTGAGTGCATGTCGTTGTGCACCCAACATCATGTCAAACATTTTGGTGCCACTTGTGAACTTGGTCACCGTAGTGGTCAAGTCCTCTATTTCTTTTGCTAAACCATTTTTCTCATTTATGGCCAATTCTAAGTCCCGTTGGAGATCATCAATAATCTCATTTTGAGATTCAATCTCACTAATGGCTTTGATCAAACTCTTTTTGAGTTGTTTGGTCTTTTTGACCTCCTTTTCTAATTCATTCCTAAGGTCATGAATAATAGACTTATCATCCAATGCATTTACATCATCATAATTGAACGAGATACAGTCACTTACCTCACTCCTCGCCATAAGACAAAGGATGGCCTTCTCATTTTCCAACTCGGAGTCGGAGCTAGATGATGATGATGATGATGATTCATGTCTCTTGCTTCTTCTCAAGTACTTGCATTCCGATGCTTTATGTACCGGTTTGCTGCACTTATAGCAAATCATCTCGCGTGACTTGCTTGCGTTGTTTGCCCCTTTGTACTTCTTCTTGTACTTGTATCTTTTGTATGTTGCCTTCGTGAGCTTTCTTGATAGCATGGCCTCTTCTTATTCCATAGAATCACTTTCACTTTAGCTCACATCATCTTCGGTCGATAGGCAAGTAGTTTTCAAGGCATGCTCCTTCTTTGACTCTTTCTTAGTCGAACCACTAAGTGCTTCCTTCTAACACAGTCTTTTAGCTCAAATTCATGGACTGTCAATTCTCCACATAGTGTATCAAAAGTGTAATCTCCAAGATTTTGAGCCGATTGAATAGCATACTTCTTCGCATCTCATTCCTTAGGCAAGCCTCTAAGGAACTTGTACACCGAGTTCTCTTGATCATAATGTTTGACAAGATTTTTGACCTCATTCAAGAGCTTCGTGAACCGAGTGATGGCCGTGGCTATGTCTTCATGGGGCTCCACTCGAAAAGTCTCATAATATTCTTCAAGAATCCTCAACTTAGTGTTCTTGACTTGTTGTGTACCTTCATAATGCACTTCAAGTTTTTCCCACACTTCCTTGGCCGTTTGACAAGCCCTAACTTGGTTGAATTCATTCTCACTTAGTGCACAAAATAAATGATTCACGGCTTGATCATTTGAGAGCTTAATCTTGATCTCTTCGGCGGTGTATTCTTTCAAGGACTTGTCCGGTGGAGTGTAGCCATTTTCAATTGCATCCCACAAATGTCTACCTCGTGCTCTAATGTAGAACTTTATTCGAACTTTCCAATGAGCATAGTTTGTCCCATCAAAGTAGGGAGGCCGAACGGATGAGTTGCCTTCCCTAAGACGAGAAAAGTCTAGAGATTGCATCCTTGCACAAAAACACTCAAAGATACGTTAGTAACACTTTGAGCAATAACTCGCTCTGATACCAATTGAAGGTCACCCAAGAGGGGAGTGAATTGGGTTACCGAGTAGTTATGGCCTTTTAAAAACTTTATGCACAAATAATAATGATAATGCATACACCAATGATAAATATCAATGCTATGCAATCAAGAAGGGGATTGAAGAGATGCAAATAAGACACATGATTTATAGTGGTTCGATGCAACCGATCTACATCCACTACCTAACCTCCCCGGTTAGGATTTCCAAACCCCACTTATATTATCAATAAGTGTTACACCCTAAGCCAACTAGCCTAGTGAATGCCTAGCCTCAACTAGGTCTTTTACACGATGCCTTATTGCAATAAGGTCTTACACATCCACCTAGCCGCAGCTAGGATTTTCCCACCTAGACCCACCTAGGACTTTTCCCACCTAGCCACAACTAGGTCTTCCCTTTCGACTTAGATCCCACTAAGTCTTACAATCAAGATTTGATTAAATATAATTAAAATACACTTTGCAACGTAAAGTGGTATCAAGTTCAAATACGAGCAAGCCTCCTAGAGTCTAACCACTTTTATGCATGCAAGTATGAAAACACTTGAGAAATGCAAGTATAAAACTGATTTTATGCAAAACTCAAAGATGAAACCGTTTTAAATAGATTGATGAGAACAAAACCGGATTCAAATCCAAAGAACAAGAAGTTTGATAAAAATCAAGTTTAAGCACAAACACTTGTTCAAATCAGTCCAAGGGTTTAATAAATTAAGTTTAAGTGCAAAACCCAATACAAGTGTGTTTAACAACACAACAAGTAATTTCCCAAGTCAATCACATAAGAATATATAATTTAAGCACAAGAAAAGCTAGGAAATAGACTTTCTTACAACCCCAAGAAGATGATTTGAAAATCAGTTTTGTTGAGGTTGTTGTACTCCATAGAGTGCCTCAAGAGTGCTGGTTTTGATGTTGAATGAACAGCTTCAAAGTATAACTTGAAAACCCCAAGCTCCTCTTCTTAAAAAATTTGAGCACAAATGTTTTTCTTTGATTTCAAAACCTAATTTGTGTGCCTCTTGTGTTTGAGAGTGTTGTATATATTTATAGATCAGTATATGACCGTTGTGTGCATCCAAGGGCCGTGATTTGATCAAAAATTTGAATTAAAGTGAATTTTTCATCTTTATAAAAAAGCTGTCAGGAATACAATTAGTGCGCTAATAGTCAGACCTAGCACGCTAACTCTGCATATAGCGCGCTAATAACAGTATTAGCGCTAACTGCAGGGATCTCAAAATAATTAATTATGTCCCTTATGTTAGTGACCCTTTAACACGTCCTAGACCCAACCAACCCTCATATAACATATAATACATGTTTGTTATGGATCATATGGCCTATTTGGATTGTCCAGATATTTTCTCAAATCCCAAAAATGGAAAGATCTCAGTTTTATGATTTGCGAGGGACTTTTCTGCAAATATGCAGTTTTCTTTTCAAAGACATTTCAAAAATAAGTTTTTTCTTTTTCAAAAGCTTCCACAATGTTTTTCAAAATGCGATATGAGCACATACATATAGTTTAACATTGTTTAAACTTTTAGACCAAAATCTTCAAGTAATCACTTGACATTTGAAAATCCATTTTAAAAACACGATATGCATGAACTAATGCAACAGGCTTGTTTAAGTGAACTTGAATACCTTACATCAATTTTACAACTCGTGACCTTGATCTTTCGCCTTCATTCCTTTATGTATGTCAAGTCTTGAACTTGAATTGCTTGAATGCTCAAATGCCCGTGTAGTGATGTTTCACAACCTTTGACAAAACTAAAATACACTTGATAAACTTATTAGTATATTTTCACCTTGTTTGTTTCTATCAAAATTCCGATCGGAGTTAGAGTGACTAACCACTTAGTCCAACAAGGCAACTATGCAGTTGCTATATTTGGGTATTATGATTTATGGTAGTTACCATATTTGTATGATTATAGCATTTATATATTAGTTTCTGTTTATTTATAACTTCTCCACTGATTGTGTAACTTCCCCATTGATTGTGTAAATCAATTATTGTCATGTATATTGTTTTCTAAGCCTCTATAAATAAGAGCAACTCGTTGTATAAAATTTTCCCTGTTTAACCCTAATCAATACAATTTCTATTACATTCACATGTAAGACCAAAGTAGACTCAGGTTAACTATCCACCATGGACTCCAAGTACACATGCTATGGTTTAGCGTGCCACAAACACACAACGGATAAACCCGGCGAGAGCAAACTCAACCAACCATCCAAATAGTAATAACAAATATGAATAGGTTAAATAAAAGGAAATAGAAGCAAGTAAATACTTGAGAAAATTTCTATTAGATTTACAACACACCTCAAACCACGCTCCAAGTCCCGTAAAACACCCCGATTAGACTCAGCTATGCTCCCAACTATCACACTATAGCCCCAAGTTCCCTAAGTTCATTCACTAGTGTTTTATAGTGTGTTCATGTTGTTTGAATATGCATTGAATTCAATTTTCCCAAAACAACCACTTAAAATTATCTTTGCCTAGTACCTAGCACACTGGGGGCCTGGCCTAGTGCGCTAGTGGTTCTTCATTAACAACATCCCACCTAGAACAGGTAGCGCGCCGATGCCTACATCGAACCCAAAAATTCTAGACATGAAAATTCAGGAAATTCAACGCCCGTGGCCTCCTTCAATCGTCATCGCCCGTTCTTGACTCGTGGGGGACCCACAACACTCCAAAAAAGCAAGAGGCAACATAACAACAACATATATATCAAATTAAAGATTCATCAAACCCACAACTTTCCAACAAATTTGTAAACTTTCCATAAAAACTACATAATAACATAAGACAACTATCCAACTTACTTCAAAACACTAGTATATCATAAAAATCAATGAGCTCACACTTAAATTTCGAATTTTCTCAAAAACCCCCGAAACTTGGTTCATAAGATGAAGAATGGAAAGTGGAGGATGATGATAGCCTTGATTTCTTGATTCCTTAATCAAATCCTCACCAAAACACCAAGAATTTCTCACCAAAACCCTATATTTGTTCTCTCAATTTTTAGATTTGTGAGTAGGGAAAGAGAAAAATTGATATTTATACAAGAAAGTAAATCCTTATCACCTCAATTTTCATCTCATGTGATGTACGGATCTCAAAGTTATTCTAGGGTCATGATTTGGGACATCAAACTCACAATTATGACTCCAATGGCTTGCTAACTCCCAATACTTATCACTTCAATTATTGGTTTTTCGGTGTTCCAGTACCCCAACTCGCACTGCAACTCACATCGTCTCCTACTATCTTGATAATTTTCAGTTGGGCTATGGTTTCATATTTATTATTTGTCACATTTAATTGATTCGTTTATGAAAAACCATTTCCTCAACCTAGTGTACCTGTAATTCACCTGCCTAGTACCCGCAACCCTACCTATACAAGCTTAGTTAGATTCCATGCGCACCAAATTATCTACCAATCAAATTATCGCTAACTTTCCTCAAATTAATTAAATAAGTTAGCTTATAGACTCGTTTTTCATCCGTTTAAACCGTAAACATATTTAGCGGAAATCTTATATAAACCAATAAATCATTATAAAAATGAACTCTAAATCATGTAAAGAGCATTACTCCTAATGTGGAAAACCCATCAAAATAATTATTATCACATATTAGAGTCACGTCCAGTCAAAACATCAAAAGGACCTAAATAGGTCATATACATGTCCAAATGTCGCTCAAGTCCCAAAACCCAACAAAAATCAAATAAAGTAAACAAACATACAAGTAAGGAGTAGTTGATCAATCAGAAGAAATCCTCAGGCTTGCCCTTCCCTCCGCTCATACCAGGCTCTGCACTCAGCCATCACAACAAAATAGATGATGAGACCAGAATGAGTAATTTCAAGGAAATTCATAGAGTAAATAATATAAATAAATGTTGGAATCTAGAGACTATTAAATAAACATGCGAAAGAAAAGAATCAAGCAATTGGGAAGGACCCTCGCATGTATATCTAATAGCAGTGAATAATCAAAGTGTGTGCACGATCTAGGTCAAACTAGCACCATACTTCGAACTATCTCCCAACCATCGCCAATGTGTAAACTCCAACTAATAGAAATCCCTATCGTCCGCTCGGTAGCTGGCGTAGACCATAGCGCACCAACATGTGAATAGGAAAAATCAGCAGTCGGGTCAACAATCCACCAACATACCCCTATAACACATGCTATGGGATAGTGTGCCACAATGCCAACGCAATAGAATAAACTCGAGTAAACTCAACTAACTATAAATAAATATTGGAAATCAGATTAAATGAAACCACTAGACAAGGATTCAAATAATCCAAGCAATAAATACTCAAAATGAATTTAAATTGAGATATTAAACACCACAAATCGCGCTCCACTAACGCCAACATCCAAATATACGCTCAAAACGCATGTCACTACCTGTCAATTCAACCTAAAACCTGAATTTTCAATAAATCTAATCAATTTCCTAAACCTTAAAAATCATAATTAAATTCCAAATCCTCGATAAAAACACCCATTAAACCATTTAAATAGGTTATATAAGCCCCAAGGTAAACTCACAAATTTTTCAAATTTTATTTAAAATTTATTGTCTGGCACTGTTCTAGATGCTGCCAGAGACATTGTTGTGAGTAATGCCACCACGGCGTGCCTTACGGCATCCAGGACGCCGTGACCAGACTCCATTATGCCGAAACCACATGGCGCAATATAAAATGTCTGGCGGCATCTGAGCCAGAGCAAATTCTTAGGGTTCTCAGACCCCCTCGGCTCGTTGTCGTGGTCCGCGCTTGTCCAAAGTACTCGTCAAACATCCGAAATACCCTAATCAATAAAAACCCCTCGACAAAAATCGTCCGAAACGTAAACCCCGGGTTTTCTCGCTAAAACCTTAAAACCCATTTGAAAACCTTAGATACAACAACAACAACAACATCAACAACAACAATATTGTTGCTCCACACAAACCTTTAAACCATAGCAATACCCACCATAGTTAATGTGCTCAACTGATACCCCTGGAAACCTCGTCAAAACCCGAGAAAATACAACCGGAACGTAAAGAACAAAATGGAGATCAACGATCTAACCTTTTTAATTGAATCACACTTGATCCAACACCTCTAATGAGCTTCAAATCTCACCAAACCCTAACCAAACTTCCAAATTTTAGTTCAAATTGTTGTGAGGAGAGAGAAAAGGTGGTGAGAGAGTTGATTTGTTGATATTTATACCAAAATCTCATCAAATATGTTAACCTAATCCCAAGGCACATTTCGATGGCCAAAATGTAGTCAATTAGTCTCCTATATGTGACTTATATGGTGACTTTGTGTTCATACCTCTCATTCTAACAAATCATACACACCAATCTCGGGTGTTCTGATACCCGGTTCTGAACTGTTTTGCACGTCCAACGTGTACACTCACGTCATTTACAAATATATGACATTTTGTATGAATTATTTAACGTATTTTATCATTTATTGTATGTATATTCACCCTCGGCCTAATGTACTAACCATTCGCCTCCCCGGTTCTCACGTCTAAACGCTACCCGAGGCGAATACCCGTTACACTGTCTCGCTCGGCATATACAATATGAACACACAACATTGCGATGTGAATAATCTAATTTAGACAATTATATCGCAATTACAACAAGAAACACACAAATAGACTATATACATAATCCGGACATGCTCCGACCTAGGTGCAGGGTCCACGATCGTCTGAGCTGGCATCCATATTTGCAACCACGTGTCAAATAATGACAAATTAGATTAGGGTCGTTACAAATCTTCCCAACTAGTTGAAATTTTGTCTCGAAATTTAAATCAAACAAAATTCTTACCAGTAAATAGCTGAGGGTATCGACGTCGCATTGTAGACTCGAGCTCCCAAGTAAGTCCCTTAGTCCCATGATGCTGCCATAGCATTAACACTTTCGGGATCTCCCTATTTCGTAAAGTCTATATCCTACGATCCAAAATCTTCATCGATTGTTCCTCATAGGTCACATCGGGCCGAACCTCAATCTGTCACACATCAACCATTGGTCTCGGTCTTAACCTAGCCAGTCTCAACATAGATACATGAAAAACTGGATGAACCCCCGCTAACTGTGAGGGTAACTCTAATATGTAAGCCACAGTGCCGATGTGTGATGCGATCCTAAATGGTTCAATAAATCTTAGTGCTAGTTTTCCCTTGATGCCAAATCTCTGATGTCCCTTTAAAGGCAAAACCTTCAGATACACCAAGTCACCAATATCATAACTCAGACCCTCATGGTACCTGTCTGCATACTTCTTCTATTTGTCCTGAGCTGCCTGTAGTCTCAGTCAAATCTGCCTAACCTTCTATCTGTGGTCAACAACAACTTCAAGCCCAATAACCACTGCATCCTCTGGTGCTGCCCAACAAGCAAGTGATCTACAGGCTCTACCATATAATGCATCGAATCGTGGCATGCCAATGCTTGCCTGATAACTGTTGTTGTATGCAAACTCGCACAACGAAAGATACTTTTCCCAAGATCCCCCTAACTGCAAGATACAAGCCATGAGTATATCCTCTAATATATCAACTAACCCTCTGACTGATCGTATGTCTGAAGATGATATGTTGCACTGAACTGAAGCCTAGTGCTAAACTGCTGCTACATACTCTCCCAAAGCTTCGATGTCAACCTGGGATCCTTGTCAGAAATAATCAATACCGGTACTCTGTATAGCCTGATGATCTCTCGCTCGAAGATAATGCTCAACTGGGGAAAAGAATACTTTATTGAGATAGGAATGAAGTATGTCGACTTTGTCAATCTATCAATCACCACCTAAATTGCATCGCAACGCCTCGTAGTCAGCAGTAAATCACTAACGAAATCCATCGTAATGTGCTCCCATTTCCACTACGGAATACACAGCGGCTGAAGTAACCCTACTAGTCTCCTGTGCTTTGCCTTAACCTGTTGGCATATATGACATGCTTTGACGTACGAACCCACATCTGCTTTCATCCTTGGCCACCAGAATAAACACTACAAATTATGGTACATCTTGTTCCCGTCAGGATGAACTATGTACCGCGAACGGTGTGTGTCCTCCAAATGTGTTCCCATAGTTCCTGTACCCAAGGTATCCACAACCTGTACCTGTGTCTCAAGCACCCGTTTGATGAACCAGACTAATTTGTGCCACTCAGATCCTGAGTCAGACAACTGAAGTGAGCAAAATGTTTGTCAGCCCTTTAACACTCAGCAACCCGCTCAAGAGACACAGTAGGAACCCGTGTCTGATAAAAAGATCTACAGCTCAACGATTGCCTCAGTAAAACATATCACCGACACTGCCTCCAGCAATCCATGCTCATGTACCATCTATTGTAGCACAGTCTAACTCTCTATGCTGCTCCGGCGTAACGTGTTAACTAGAATGTTCGCCTTCCCAGGATGGTACTCAATCGTAAAGTCATAGTCCTTTAAAAACTCAAGCCATCACCTCTGTTGCATGTTCAGATCCCTTTGAGTGAATAGATACGTCAAGCTTAGATGATCCGTCAACACTACGAACCTCTCTTTGTAGAGAAAGTGTCTTCAAGCCTTCAGTGCAAACATGACTACTGCAAGCTCCAAGTTATGCACCGAATAATTCCCCATATGGGTCTCAATCACCTAGACAAATAAGTTATGTGTCTGAGAAAATTCACCTCACTCAGCCAAAAATCACATTTGATGAACTTAGCATACAAACTGTGCTCTCTCAGTGTGAACAAAACCTCCATGAGATGTCTCTCATGCTCCACAAGAGTCTTATTGTATATCAGGATGTCAACAATAAACACAATCACATATCGATCCAGAAATGGTCTTAGAACTCTATGCATCATGTCCATGAAGATAGCCGGTACATTAGTCTACCAAAACGAAATGACTGTAAACTCAAATAATCCACAACCCGTGCTAAAGGTCATTTTCTCGATGTCACTCTCTCGAATCCTCAACTGATGATAGCTTGAGCATAGATCAATCTCCGAAAAAAACTTGGTTGCTGCTAATTGGTTGAATAGATCATCAATCCTAGAAAATGGGTATCGATTCTGAATTGTCACCTGATTCAACTTCCTGTAGTCCATGCACATCTGCATAATACTGCTCTTCTTTTTTACAAAAAGGATTGAAGCGCCCCAAAGAGACATTCTGGGATGAATAAAACCCTTCTACAGCAACTCCTCTAACAAGGTCCTTAACTCCTCATGCTCAAATGCTAACATCCTATAAGGTCGACTATAAATTGGTTGTCCTTAGTATTAGTTCGGTTATGAACTCAACTGCTCTAGGTAGTGGTAAACCTGGCAAATCATCGGGGAAAAGCTTAGGAAACTTGCAAGCAACTGAGACATCCTCAACATGTGTCACTGTCCTCGGCTCTAGCTCAATTGCCTCTGTGAATGCCTCCATCTCCTGAGTTTTCGCCAAACGACCTCTGGTAATCGATAGAGCTATCACGACTTCGGCAAATGTAAACATTGGAATACCCATTATATCAAAAGTCAAGGTCTTACTGAAGCAATCAATCTACGCACGATACACTGACAACCAATCCATGCCTAGTAAAGCGTCAAACTCTAGGTACTCCTATACTCATAAATCAACCGGTAACTTGTGTTTCGCGACCTCTACGACACAATCCCAGCATATCTAGTTAGGGTATATCTTATCTCCAGCAGCTGTGCTGAGGATAAGTTATGTATCTAACATCTGTGTCTGTAACCCTAACTGTCCTACTATACGTCTTGCAATAAATGATAGAGTACTACCAGAATAAAACATAACATGCATCAAAGCACCACAAATAAATAACGTACCCTCCACTAGCTATCACGTCACATCCTGATCCGGTTAAGCAACCGCATAAGCTATAACATGAGCTTTGTCCATAGCCTACTCAGTCAATGGTGGTGGTAGTGGTAATGCTATCGGACAATCCACCTTCAGATGCCTTATCTGATGGCACCTGAAGCATCGTCGCCTCTCCTGCCAACCCATCTGTGACACAGCCTGTACCTGCCCTAACCTCTGCCCTGAACCTAACTCCTTTGTCCCCTGTCACGACATCCCTGGTTCCTAGTCTTTTGTGTGCTATCGTGGCTACTTAGTGCGTCTAGGTGCAGTAGCGTAGACTACCTGTCGATCATCACGTCGATCTCTGTTATCCCAATGACCATGATCAGACTGTCTATCACCCTGATGACCTCTCTGATCTTGTCTTTTTCTAGTAGGCTGATCTCGTTGGCCTCTGCTCAGGCCGAGAACTCTAACCTGGCTGATCTGGGTAGGATGAAGCCTCAGGTCTAATAGGCCTCTGCAATAAATAGGTCTCGTGGGTTAATGCTCGGTCATAAATATCCTACAATGTACGATATCTGTGACAGCCCTAAATCCTGAGGTCGCCTTGTGGCTCCCCATTTCCCCTACTAGTGCACCGAAAACCTCTGCCACGTCACTCGACTATCTATTTTACCTATCACTCTTGAGTTTTATGCTATTTAATTTAATATTTAAAATTTGCAACGAAAGTCTTATTCTTACCAAAATATATATATATATATATATATATATAGAGTTACTGGTTCATCCTATAATGGAAATCCCAGAAGTACTGTACATATGACGATCAACTATAACATTTAATATATACAGGTACAAGTATGAAATATAGTTTCCCAGTTCCTAAAATATTATACAAAATATCAAATATATATATATATATCAACATACGTACCAGCAAGCCTCAGCGTAGGTAAGTCAGATGTAATCGCCGAAAATCTCCTTACCCTTGCTAGTACTAGGATCTGCGCTCAGCCATCACAAAAGGCAGATGACGAGCCCAGTAAGTAAAATCCCAAGGAAAACCACCGTGCATCACAATTTAAGAAAGTAAAATGAAATAAATAAATAGTGTTAAATAAACATGTGGAATTGAAAGAAAATGCAGACAACTGCTCAAAGCTCATCGCATGAATATAAACATAAAGATATACAATTGAGTGTGAACCAGCTAATCCTAGATATGAACTGAGGACCAGGAGCCATGTCGTGGCCAGCACCATCGACCCTACGACTGTGTCCTAGACCACCCTAGCAAGCGACAACACAACCCGGATACATAGATGAAACCATAACTGTCCCAGTAGGAATGGACTCGTAGATTATCAATAATAGACAGCTCAAATTGAATAACAATAAGTAAATGCAGTAGTGGTGTTTAGTTGGGTTTTACGTACCCAAAAATACACACTCCGATTTCCTGGACCCATCGATATGCCCCACCTAGCTCCCCGATGCCTGAGCTATGGTTTCCCAGTCCCTGAAGTCCATTTATAGTGTTTTATATTTTTTTAAAACATATTATGAAATTTTATGATATTATATCATATTTCTAATTTTTAATTGTGGTACCTCTTTCGAACTATGTCGGTGTTCCAAAAATACCCGAAAAGTCCCGAAACTACTTTTCTACCTTTTTCTTGATTTTCTTTATTTTTTTTAGAGTTGTCTCCAATTTTTCTGATATTTTTTCAACTATTTTCCTATTTTCCAAAAAATAATATAATATATATATATATATATATATTATTTAATTTTTATTTAAATAAATAAATAAATAAATTATTTTTTTAATTTGAGGGGCCCACATGGACTGGCTTGGCTGGCTGGTCCGGCCTGGTGTGTGCGTGCGTCCCCTACACAGAGACTGATTCGTCTCTGGTTTTCACCTGAGACGAATCCGTCACTTTTTTTTCTTCCTTCTTTCATGCTCTTATTCCCTCTTCACCACATTTCTTCGTTCTCAATCCATTGAAGACCTCCAAGACCTCAAAATTTCGCCACAAACTAAGAACAACACCCAATTCTCGGATCACATGCATTATTTTCAAAAATCCGAATTACCCAATTTGTCACCAAATTCGTACAAATCCGAATAAAACTAGTGCAATTCATCATAAGAACCTCAAAAACCTCCAAGATGACCTCCAAAAAATATTAAAATCAATGTAATCCGAATTTCACTAACACCCATTTTAATGGAAAATTCAAGAAATTTGTACGTAGATTACCTTATATCTTGTTGTTTGATTGCCTAATCCAGCCTCCAAACCCCTAGTTAGAGTTCCAAATCCACGATTTCTCCCTCAGAACAATGAACAATCGAATTAAAATTCTTAGATTTTGCATGCCTTCCACTGATTAACCGTATATATAGGTGGTTATCTAATCTACTGTGTACACGCATCTCGAGGGTAATCCAACGGCCACTGATCACCTTGTGTCACCCAATTCTTGGACACCCTATCATGACACCATCTGTCTTGAATCTCCCCGTTGTGTATCTCAAGAAGCATTCTAGGTGTACTGATTATTCAGTTCAAACTATATGATTTTATATATTCCAATTTGATTTAATTCATAACACCTATTCTAGTCATCAATAAATTCCATAAATTTGTAAATAGGGTCACACTAACTTCTCGACTACTCGGCACCCGTGCCCCCGTGTCTGACACGCTTACCGAGGCGGTCCCACACTTAGTGTATCTAATTGATTTATAACTTAGTCTAAAGTTATATTTAAATTTCATTATATTTAATTCCTAAACTAGAGTCATGCTATATTGTTTAAAATTTAATCACACCCCAACGTCCGGCCTCGCCGCTATCGTACCCTCACGCTGGCGTGTTCTAGGACACAAAACCCCGTCGCTCAACCTCGCCCGACAAGCAATTATATCTACATACCTGTGATGAATAATACACCATAATAATAATATTAATACATCGTAGAACTCAGGCATACATCAATACATAGTCAGTCCCTAAGTCCAGATCATGCCTAGCCTATACGCAGCGTCCACGTATCGTCCGAGCTGGCATTCTACTCTGAAATTAATTAAAATAATGGCGTTAATAAATAACGGGCCGTTACAATTCTTCCCAACTAAATGAAATTTCGTCCCGAAATTTGAGTTAATATAAGACATACCGTAGAATAACTGGGGATAACGCTCTCACATGTTCGACTCCAACTCCCAGGTAAGTCCCTTCGTACCGTGTTGCTGCCACCGTACGAGTACCTTGGATATCTCTCTGTTCCTGAGAGTTTGGATCTTACGATCTAAGAGTGCCAATGGCCGCTCCTCGTAAGTTGCATCAGGCTGAACATCAACCTGTCGCACATCAACCATGGGTCGTGGCCCTGTCCTAGCCAATCGCAACATCGAAATATAGAAGGTAGGATGAAGCCCTGCTAACTCCACCGGTAGATCTAATCTATACGCCACACTGCCAACCTTCACTGCAACTTGATAAAGTCCAATAAATCTCAGCGCCAGTTTCCCCTTAATCCCGAACCTCTGCTGGCCTTTCTAAGGAGAAACCTTCAGATAAACCATATCGCCAACCTCATAGCTCAGACTCTTGTGGTATCTATCCGCGTATTTGTTCTGTCTGTCCTGTGCCGCTCGAAGCCTTTGATGAATCTGTCGAATCTTCTATGTGTGATCAACAACTATCTCCGACCCTATTGTAACTGTATCCTCCGGCTCTGCCCAACATGCTGGTGACTTGCAGGGCCTCCCATACAGTGCCTCAAATGGCGGCATCCCGATACTAGCCTGATAGCTGTTGTTGTAAGCAAACTCACACAATGCTAAGTAGTCCTCCCACGAACCTCCAAACTGCAGAATACAAGCCCTCAGCATGTCCTCTAAAATCTGTATCAATCTCTCTGACTGGCCATCTGTCTGAGGATGATACACCGTGCTAAACTGCAACCTAGTGCCAAACTGCTCCTGCATCGCTCCTCAGAATCTCGAAGTAAACCTGGGATCCCTGTCAGATACAATGGAAACTGGCCCCCATGCAGTCTAACAATCTTTTGCTCGAACAGTCTGCTCAATTGAGGAAACGTGTATCACATCGAAACTGGTATGAAGTGCGTTGATTTTGTCAGTCAGTCAATCACTACCCAAATAGCATCATGTCACCTAGACGTCTGCAGTAATCCACTGACAAAATCTGTGGTAAGGTGTTCCCATTTCCACTGAGGAATGGGTAAGGGCTGTAGCAATCCACCTGGTCGTCTATGTCAGTGACATATGTGACACCGTCGAACATAATTGCCAACATCAGGCTTCATCCCTGGCCACCAAAACAATCTCCGCAAGTCGTGGTACATCTTGGTTGTGCCCGGATGAACTGTATAACACGACCGGTGAACATCCTCTAATATACTATCTCTAATCTCTGGTATCGCCAGTATCCACAGTCGACCTCTGTGCCGCAAACATCGATCCCGCCGTCTCTGTTCAATCAGTGCACTCGGGATCCCGTGCCAAACCACTGAACCGCTCATAAAGCCTATCAGCCCTCTAATACTCCGATACTCGCTCTAGTGACACTATCGGTACTCTCATCTGATCACAAATCTGAACATCGTGCGTAGCGGCAATGTCCGATATACTCATAACTGATGCTGCCTCCAACAGTCCTATATGTTGAGTGCTAGTCTAACTGTCAACTCCGTATCTACTCAAAGCATCTACCACTACATTGGATTTGCCAGGATGACACTCAATCGTGACGTCATAATCCTTTAGCAACTCTAACCATCTCCTCTAATGCATATTCAGATCTCTCTCTGTGTAAAGATAACGCAAAATTTGATGATCAGTGTAAAGGACAAACCTCTCTCTATAGAGGTAGTGCCTCCAAGCCTTCAATGCAAACACAACTATTGCAAGCTCTAAATCGTGTACGGGGTAGTTACACTCATGTGGTCGTAATCGTCTGGATAAATAAGCTACTGGTCATCCATCCTGCATCAGAACATATCCCAATCCAGTTCACGAAGCATCAGTGTAAACTGTCAAACTCTTCCTTGGCTCAGGTAATGTCAATACTGGTGCATAAGTCAATCTCTTCTTCAACTTAAGAAATGCTTGCTCACACTCCTCAGACCACACAAAAGGAACATCCTTCTTCATCAACCTCGTTATCGGTGTTGCTATCGTGGAGAAATCCTGTACAAATTGGTGGTAGTAACCTGCTAAACCCAAGATACTTCGTATCTTAAAAACAGTCTCTGGTCTCTTCCAGTCAATCATTGCTCTAATCTAGTCTCCCTCCACAGAAATGCCCTGACCGCTGATCACATGTCCCAAAAACTTCACTTTCCTCATCCAAAATTCACACTTACTATTCACATACAGTCGATACTCCCTTAATGTCGTCAATACTAATTGAAGATGACTCTCGTGATCCTCTCATGTCCGACTGTATATCAATATATCATCGATGAAAACTATCACATATCTGTCCAAATAGGGTCTCAGCACTATGTGCATCAAATCCATGAAAACTTCTGGAGCGTTCGTCAACCCAAATGGTAACACCGTAAACTCGAACAACCCATATCTGGTACTGAAAGCAATCTTCTTGATGTCCTCTTCTCGAATCCGCAACTGATGATATCCAGAGCGTAAATCAATTTTTGAAAAGAACTGTGCACCCGTCAGTTGATCAAACAAATCGTCGATCCTCGGAAGTGGATAACGGTTCTTGATTGTCACCTGATTCAGCTTCCGATAATCTACACACATCCTCATCGATCCATCCTTCTTCTTCACAAATAATACTGCCGTTCCCCACGGTGACATACTCGGATGAATGAAACCCTTCGCCAACAAGTCCTCTAACTGTCTCCTCACCTCCTCTTGTTCCAACGGTGACATCCAATAAGGTCTGATAGAGATAGGCTAGGTCCCTGGTATCAACTCTATAATGAACTCCATCACTCGTGGTGGTGGTAATCCGGGTAAATCATCTAGAAAGATGTCGAAAAACTCTCGCACTACTGGTGTAACGGCCCAGCCATGGGGCGCACCTCCTCTGGCACCGCACACGCAGTGTGAGCCATGGACTGCTGCCCCTCCCACACCATCTAGCTCCCCCAAGCCAGTCTTTCGCCCCCGAGACTCGAACTTGTGCCCTGAGGGATAAGTATACAGGTATAGCGAGTCTGATACCACTGAGCTATCGAGGACTTCCCAAGAGGTCACCTATCCCAGTACTACTCTCACCCAAGCATGCTTAACTGCAGAGTTCTGATGGGATCTGATGCCTCTGTGCTGGACCAGCTCAGTGGTACTAGATTCGCTAAACATGTGTACTTATCACTTAGGGCGCAGGTTCGAGTTTGGAGGGGTGAAAAACTGGCTTGGGGGAGCCAAATGGTGTGGGAGGGGCTGCGGTCCATGGCTCATACTGCATGTGCAGTGCCAGAGGGGGTGCGCCCCATGGCTGGGGCCGTTACATAAAAAGACGCCTTTTATGTAACGGCCCATCCATGGGGCGCACCGCCTCTAACACTGCACAGGCAGTGTGAGCCATGGACCGCAGCCCCTCCCACACCATCTGGCTCCCCAAGCCGGTCTTTCGCCCCCCCAAACTCAATCTGCGCCCTAAGGGATAAGTACACAGGTTTAGCGAGTCTGGTACCACTGAGCTGGTCCAGCACGGAGGCACTGGATCCCATCAGAACTTCGCAGTTTAGCGTACTTGGGTGAGTCTGGGGGGCGAAAGACTGGCTTGGGGGAGCCAGATGGTGTGGAAGGGGCTGCGGTCCATGGCTCACACTGCCTGTACAGTGTTAGAGGGGGGTGCGCCCCATGGATGGGTCGTTACATAAAAAGGCGCCTTTTTATGTAACGGCCCAGCCATGGGGCGCACCACCTCTTGCACCGCACATGTAGTGTGAGCCATGGACCGCAACCCCTCCCACACTATCTGGCTCCCCCAAGCCAGTCTTTTGCCCCCCAGACTCGAACATGCGCCCTGAGGGATAAGTACGCAAGTTTAGCGAGTCTGGTACCACTAAGCTGTCGAGGACTTCCCAGGAGGTCACCCATCCGAGTACTACTCTCGCTCAAGCATGCTTAACTACGGAGTTCTGATGGGATCCCATGCCTCCGTGATGGACCAACTCAGTGGTACCAGACTCTCTAAACCTGTGTGCTTATCCTTCAGGGCGTAGGTTTGAGTCTGGGGGGCGAAAGACTGGCTTGGGGGAGCCATATAGTGTGGGAGGGGCTGCAGTCCATGGTTCACACTGCATGTGCGGTGCCAGAGAGGGTGCACCCCATGGCTTGGCCGTTACATAAAAGACGCCTTTTTATGTAACGGCCCTAGCCATGGGGCGCACCCCCTCTAGCATCACACATGCAGTGTGAGCCATGGACCGCAGTCCCTCCCACACCATCTGGGTCCCCCAAGCCAGTCTTTCGCCCCTCCAGACTCGAACCTGCGCCCTGAGGGATAAGTACACAAGTTTAGCGAGTCTGGTACCACTGAGTTGGTCCAGCACAGAGGCATCGGATCCCATCAGAACTCCACAGTTAAGCATGCTTGGGCAAGAATAGTATTGGGATGGGTGACCTCTTGGGAAGTCCTCGACAGCTCAGTGGTACCAGACTCGCTAAACCTGTGTACTTATCCTTCAGGGCGCAGGTTCGAGTCTGGAGGGTAAAAGACTGGCTTGGGGGAGCCAGATGGTATGGGAGGGGCTGCGTTCCATGGCTCACACTGCCTGTGCGGTGTTAGAGGGGGTGCTCCCCATGGCTGGGCCGTTACAACTGGTACATCCTCAATCCTAATTGGTACTCTATTCTCGGGTTCAACAATCGCTGTGAACTCCTCCATCTCCTGAGTGGTCGCTAATCTAAACGCTACCTTCTTCCTAAATAGTCTATCCATGCATGGTACGCTGATAGCCAATCCATCCCAAAGAGTGCGTCAAACTCTAAGTACTCCAGGGCTCGAAGATCAGCTGGCAACTGATGTCCGAAAACCTCAATCATGACGTCTCAAACTATCCGGTTAGGGTAAATCTTATCCCCAGCAGCCTTGCTGAGAACAAGATGGGTTTTAAGTGTGTGTGCAACTAACCCTAACTCCCCAACTAATCGTCCAGCAATAAACGATAAAGTACTAGCCGAGTCAAACATAGCATGAACTAGTCTACTATGAATAGATAATGTACCCTTGACTAGCTGCCTAGTAACTCCTGAATTTGGCTGTGCCACTGCATGCACTCTGTCCCTATCCGGACCCTAGTCACGTGTTGGCGACGGTGCTCTGCACTCGTACCTCAAGTGTCCTCTCTGACCGCACCTAAAACATCGGCGTGTCTCTCGTCTCCCAATCTGCCCATCATCAGATCTCTGACCCTGAGCCCGGTCTCTCTGACCCCTGTTACGTATATGTTGGTCAAAATAAAAAAAAAAACAAAAAAACAAAAAAACGTTTCTGTGGTCCCCTTATGAAACTTAGCACATGAAAACGTAGTGTACAACGTATTTTACACAAACGTATACACTTAATGCTGTAAGACAGAAGGCGTGATCGTGACGTTAGATGTAGAAAACGACACCATGGTGAATCCTTCTCACGAATCTGTCCCACTCGTATGCATGCAGTGCCGTGTCATGCAATACCATAGAACGTATTCATGGCGTCAAGGGAGAACTTGTCTCACCTTCGCCGCGGAGACCAAAATTCAACAACGCCACCCATGGCATTCTTGTAACAACCCCAAATTTTTAATCCGACTTGTACGGCAATTGTCAGAATTGTGACCCGGCTACGTGAATACTGGTCAATATTTCGAACTTCGGGAGTCGACGCCGAAGTGATTTTATGATTCTTTGATTGTGTGTAATAGTATGTTAGTATTTTACGAGTCTCGCGCCGGTTGGGCGATATTTAATTGAGTGAGGTTTCGACTAGTCAAACGGGGGAGTAAAACATATAAATAAATGAATTTTAATTAATTTAATAAATTAGTTAATGGGATGTGGCAAGAAAATGGACACGACGAGCCAATTGACGGGGAAATACGGACCGAGGAACGTCGTTTGAACGTGGGAGTTAGTTAAATATGTAACATGCGGACTATGTGATTAGTATTGTAAAAGTGACACAACCTAATGGTAAGGAGCCATGAGATTGGCCTAGAGATGTGTGTGTGTGCTAAGATGAGATGATGTGGTAAAAGACCCATAAGGGTAGATGTGTTTAAATGTATGAAGTGAAGGGAGAAGGGCAAAAAGGTCATTTGATGTTATATATATACAAACCGTTTCATAACAAAACCCTACTATTCATACACTATTCATCTTCTCCTTTGTTGAAAACCGCCGCCCCCTCCTCTCTTCCATCTCAACCTCTTCACCACACCACTCACTCTGGTCTCTCTCTCTCTCCCTCTCCATTTCACTCTCGCTGTTCTCTCTCGATCTCCCTCCCCCACGCTCGTCGTCTCTCACGCTCTCGGTCCTCCCTCTCGGCCTCACATCTCTCTCACTTTCGGTGGTCTCTCTCGGTGGAACAGCTTATCACCACCGCCGCCCCTCTCCCTCGTCGGGCCGCCACGACCTCGCCGGAACCCTCACCGAAGGTCGGTGGTCTCTCTCCTCCACTCTCTCTCGGTTTCAAAACGAAAAAAAAAAAAAAAAAGGAAACCGAGAGACGCTTGCGTGTCTGGTCAAAAAAGAGAAACAAATTTGAAGAAGATGCACACGTGCATCATTCTCAAATATTATATATATAAATATAATATATATATATCTATATATATGTATGTATATATATATGTATAAATATGTATATGTATAGAAGAAAAATAGCAAATATATATATATATTGAAAAATTCAGAAAAATATGATAAATTAGGAAATGGGTTCATAAATGAGTTTTGGGATTCTCTCGGAAATGTTGGCGGGATATAGTCGGGGTTTTAGCCTCGAAAAACGTGAAAATTGATATAATGTATCAAATTGAAGCTAATTTAATGACAAATAATCTTAGGTATAATTCGGGTGGTAATTTTGATTTGTTTGGCATTTATTCAAGCTGGACTGGATAATTGGAGTGCGGTATAGGAAATCGGGAAGTCGCGTTAGGATCTCGGAGTTGTCATACGAGTCACGATAGTTCAGGTAAGTACACTTGCCTTAAACAAGCATTTGTACGTTTGTAAGCCGGTTAGAAAATGCCATGTGATTCATTTTCATGCCATTGTGTTTGTTATTATTTACTTGTTGGCCTTCCATTCCATACTTCTTGTATGTGTGATTCCCGGCGTAAGTGTTTTGTCTCGAAAGTACTAGGACCTGCACTAGAGGGATAAAACGCGGGCACTCGCGGCCACGAGTGTGTGACCACCCTTAGTGACCGTGTGACACCGAGTACTGGGTGGATGGGTTTGAGTCCCTTTCCAGACATAGCTGCGCTTTCGTTTGAGTCGATGCCCGGGAAGACCTTGTGAGGTCTTCGCCGTTATGCTATGGACTAGACCACTTATGAGCCTCTTTTGATTCTTTGGAACACACTTAACTCTCGATTGATATCCATTAGTCTGTTTATCATGCATCTTGTCTATTTAATTTCCTGTCTTTTTATTTCCGCATGATATTTAGACTACTTTATTTGAATTATCATGAATTACTGTTGTTTTCTGCTGGCATTACATTCGATTTTATTCAGTTGCTCACCGTCTAGTTTGTGACGGTGGGTGCAGATAGGGCAGAGAGCAGCAAGGGCAAGGGACCCTACCTAGGAAATCAGTTGTGAGGATTAGCGGCTGGAGTTGAAGACTATTTTATAGGTTTTTATTATGTTTTGCTTTTATGTACACCGTTTTATATAAACATGCTTTGGGATTATTAAACTTGGCAAATTTTGATGAGATTTGTATCATGTACCTTTGCATTTCGAATTGTACATGAATGCCCGGGGTTTCCACACTTATAGAATTCCTTTACTTCCATTTGATAGAGTTATTTCCCAATATTTGATTTGAATTTGACTTTTGCTTCCGCTGTGTTATAATTGCAATAACTCTTTCATAAATCTTGAATTTTTGATGTTTTGAGGCTGACTAGGCTCGTCAGGGTTGTCGAGAACTGACTCGAGGCTTGCACGGGTCTAGGCCGGGCGTACCCAAATGCATTGGAAATTTGGGGCCGTCACAGTTGGTATCAGAGCTTAAGGTTATAACGACCTGACTCTCAAGTTAAAACACAAACCATTAAGACAATGGAAGTTAGGAATGGTTGAACTTAGAGTGGAAAACCCTATAATCCTTTTAAAAACTTAGATGGGGAGTTTGGGATAAGTCGATTTAACTTTGTACATATTATGATTGTTGTGTGTATTATATCGTATCGATAGCTATCCATTGATTCGAAGTATCGCTTTATTGGTTCAAACGAGAATGGCGGATCAAGCGGTCCGAGCGACGACAACGGGACGATCGATTCTCGATTTGTCACTACGGAGGAGTTTCGCGCTTGGACACGAGAGATTTGAAGATCTAGTGCGGTCGTTGACGATACCCGCACCGACTATCGCGACACCATCAACCCCGACCACTCCTATTCCACCCGTTCCGGTTACTCGGGGAATGGAGACTCCGAGCTACGAATTCCACCGCCCGATTCCGTTAGCGGCGCTCCCGAAGGAATAGTTGATGCGACAGTGCGCCGATCGAGGCGGAGACACCTCCATTACGAGACGGAGATAGTACAAACGATGGAGACGCCGACTATGCCGATTGTTGCTGCAGAGACTACTCCGCTACTACTCCGGTCACTACTCCGGAGAAGAGCACTAAGGCCACCGCCGAGGCGAGGCGGTGGAGAGAATTCAAGCGACACGATCCGGTCAAGTTCTTTGGTGGTACGAGACGTAACGTGCCGCAGAGCTTTTCTGAAGAATCACGAGAAGATTCATATTATCATCGCGACCGAGGATCACATGAGAGCGACGATTTCCTCATCTATGCTCCAGGGGAAGCGGATGATTGGTGGACGACTATCATTACTACCCGAGGCACCCCGAGAGATTGGATTGACTTCAAGACTCAATTCAACCAGAAGTACTTTCCACCGACTGTTCTTCGTTCGAAGAGGAATGAGTTTATGGCACTGAGGCAGAGCACCGATGAGTCAGTGATGGATTACATGGGTAGGTTTATTGCACTATTACCTTATCTGGAGGATCTGCAGATACCGAGACTGATCGAGTCTATTATTTCACGAGGGTTTGCTACCTACGATTGGAGGTTCTCGTAGTCACTACACAAATGGAGACTTTGCGGATTGCGTACGAACGTAGTTTAGCGAGGAGAGTTACTTACTCACGCATCCGGACGAGGTTAGGGCGAACAGAGCGGAGACCCGATCGATAGTCACTATCGAGGGGACAGAAGAGAAAAAGGAGCGAGATGGGATAATCGTGAGCATCGGGCACGAGTGTAGGATCTGTTGCACAACAAACCACACGTTTGGTACAAGCCGTTCCACCCGTGCCAAGCTTTGCCGATCATTCACCGCAGCCTAATCGACTTGACCCAGCGACGCAGAGGCGATTTCTAAGAACGGGGATGCGATCGAGGAGTTAGGCGAGAGGAGCACGCAGAGGTCTAGTCGACCCAAACTCATGGTTCTACACAGGGGACGAGGCCGTAGTCGACTCGAGAGGTCGCAGGATAACCGTACGTGTTACGATGCGGACAGTCGGTCACCTTCGAGAGGAGTGCTCTCGGCCCGAAGAGCATCGTCGCAAAGATCACCGGTATACGGAGAGAGAGCGTGTTCAGCCGCTGTTGAGCGAGATCGGGGAGGCGTCCGGACACATTAATGAGGGTATGCTTTTCATTTGCGGTACTTGCATGCATATCGTATTCGATTCAAGTTATGTTAATCCCTTGATTGTTGTGCGTTTGGTAGACTGTTAGGATTGAAAAACTCAATAGATGTAGCAGACCTTAATCCTAGTCACAGATGTCAGGATGCGAGATACTTGAATGTGCATAGTCTTGACATTTCGATAGTGTTAGGAGGCTACGAGTTGCCAGTAAAGATGCGAGTACTATAGTTGTTAGAGTTCGAAGCCTTGGTTGGTGCGAATTAGGTATAAACATTACGTGCGTTGTTTGGTGGATACGAGAAGATCAACGTTGTTGTTGATGCATTGCACTTCAAAGGATTGAATGCGGAGGTAGTCGTGTGTCAAAGAACCTATGAGCGTGGTTTACGTGAAGCAGTCAAGTTGATGAGTTCAGCGGACATGCCGATGATTACCAGGACCTAGATACGTGGTGAAACGATATTGCAGACCATCTCATTTGGCATTGTGCGCGAGGGACAGCAAGACGATGCGTCATACCAGCGGTGCAGTGAGATGGTGGATAGTTCCGATTGCCCAGACAAGAGTCGGTCGACAGACTCATGCTAGAGGTATCGCGGGCGACTGGGGTTTCCATTGGTGGCTGATGTGTGAAGAGTTACTTCAGGAGATTCATCGTTTTGGTTTTGTTGTGTATCCGGGTCGACCTAAGATGTGCGCTGATATGCGACATTCTTTTGGTGGCCAGGGATGATTTTCGAGGTGTTGAAGTTGTTCGAACGTGTGATATTCCAGCGCGTAGAGGCTGGGCATCGATGACCTGGAGAACTACTACAGCCCCACCCATTTCTTAATGGAATTGGGTAAATATGGATATGGATTTCGTTAGTGGTTGCCCCGATCTCCTCGTGGTTACGATAGCATCTGGGTAGTTGTGGATAGTTTGGTTTGAGACTTAAGAGTGCTCAGGAGTGGCAGAAGAAATACTTGACAAGTATCACGATGAGCTTCGAGTATGATTCGGGGAGATTATGAATACCTGAAGGTCTCTTCACTGAAGGGTCACGAACGGTTCGGAGTCAAGAAATGACTCACTCTGAGATTTTATCGGTCCCGTTAGGAGCTGCGAAGAGTCGTTAATCTAGCTTACTTATTAGATAAATTTCGGGGACAAAATTCTAATAAGTGGGGAGAGCTGTAACAACCCCAAATTTTTAATCCGACTTGTACGGCAATTGTCGAAATTGTGACCCGGCTACGTGAATACTTGTCAATATTTCGAACTTCGGTCGACGCCGAAGTGATTTTATGATTCTTTGATTGTGTGTAATAGTATGTTAGTATTTTACGAGTCTCGCGCCGGTTGGGCGATATTTAATTGAGTGAGGTTTCGACTAGTCAAACGGGGGAGTAAAACATATAAATAAATGAATTTTAATTAATTTAATAAATTAGTTAATGGGATGTGGCAAGAAAATGGACACGACGAGCCAATTGACGGGGAAATACAGACCGAGGAACGTCGTTTGAACGTGGGAGTTAGTTAAATATGTAACATGCGGACTATGTGATTAGTATTGTAAAAGTGACACAACCTAATGGTAAGGAGCCATGAGATTGGCCTAGAGATGTGTGTGTGTGCTAAGATGAGATGATGTGGTAAAAGACCCATAAGGGTAGATGTGTTTAAATGTATGAAGTGAAGGGAGAAGGGCAAAAAGGTCATTTGATGTTATATATATACAAACCGTTTCATAACAAAACCCTACTATTCATACACTATTCATCTTCTCCTTTGTTGAAAACCGCCGCCCCCTCCTTCTCTTCCATCTCAACCTCTTCACCACACCACTCACGGTCTCTCTCTCTCTCCCTCTCCATTTCACTCTCGCTGTTCTCTCTCGATCTCCCTCCCCACGCTCGTCGTCTCTCACGCTCTCGGTCCTTCCCTCTCGGCCTCACATCTCTCTCGCTTTCGGTGGTCTCTCTCGGCTGGAACAGTTATCACCACCGCCGCCCCTCTCCCTCGTCAGGCCAGTCACGACCTCGCCGGAACCCTCACCGAAGGTCAGTGGTCTCTCTCCTCCACTCTCTCTCGGTTTCAAAACGAAAAAAAAAAAAAAAAAAGGAAACCAGAGACGCTTGCGTCTCTGGTCAAAAAGAAAACAAATTTGAAGAAGATGCACACGTGCATCATTCTCAAATATTATATATATAAATATAATATATATATATATATCTATATATATGTATGTATATATATATGTATAAATATGTATATGTATAGAAGAAAAATAGCAAATATATATATATATTGAAAAATTCAGAAAAATATGATAAATTAGGAAATGGGTTCATAAATGAGTTTTGGGATTCTCTCGGAAATGTTGGCGGGATATAGTCGGGGTTTTAGCCTCGAAAAACGTGAAAATTGATATAATGTATCAAATTGAAGCTAATTTAATGACAAATAATCTTAGGTATAATTCGGGTGGTAATTTTGATTTGTTTGGCATTTATTCAAGCTGGATGGATAATTGGAGTGCGGTATAGGAAATCGGGAAGTCGCGTTAGGATCTCGGAGTTGTCATACGAGTCACGATAGTTCAGGTAAGTACACTTGCCTTAAACAAGCATTTGTACGTTTGTAAGCCAGTTAGAAAATGCCATGTGATTCATTTTCATGCCATTGTGTTTGTTATTATTTACTTGTTGGCCTTCCATTCCATACTTCTTGTATGTGTGATTCCCGGCGTAAGTGTTTTGTCTCGAAAGTACTAGGACCTGCACTAGAGGGATAAAACGCGGCCCTCGCGGCCCCGAGTGTGTGACCACCCTTAGTGACCGTGTGACACCGGAGTACTGGGTGGATGGGTTTGAGTCCCTTTCCAGACATAGCTGCGCTTTCGTTTGAGTCGATGCCCGGGAAGACCTTGTGAGGTCTTCGCCGTTATGCTATGGACTAGACCACTTATGAGCCTCTTTTGATTCTTTGGAACACACTTAACTCTCGATTGATATCCATTAGTCTGTTTATCATGCATCTTGTCTATTTAATTTCTGTCTTTTTATTTCCGCATGATATTTAGACTACTTTATTTGAATTATCATGAATTACTTGTTGTTTTCTGCGGCATTACATTCGATTTTATTCAGCTTGCTCACCGTCTAGTTTGTGACGGTGGGTGCGATAGGGCGAGAGCAGCAAGGGCAAGGGACCCTACCTAGGAAATCATTGTGAGGATTAGCGGTTTGGAGTTGAAGACTATTTTATAGGTTTTTATTATGTTTTGCTTTTATGTACACCGTTTTATATATACATGCTTTGGGATTATTAAACTTGGCAAATTTTGATGAGATTTATATCATGTACCTTTGCATTTCGAATTGTACATGAATGCCCGGGGTTTCCACACTTATAGAATTCCTTTACTTCCATTTGATAGAGTTATTTCCCAATATTTGATTTGAATTTGACTTTTGCTTCCGCTGTGTTATAATTGCAATAACTCTTTCATAAATCTTGAATTTTTGATGTTTTGAGGCTGACTAGGCTCGTCAGGGTTGTCGAGAACTGACTCGAGGCTTGCACGGGTCTAGGCCGGGCGTACCCAAATGCATTGGAAATTTAGGGCCGTCACAATTCTATTGTTCGACTTGTGCGTGGGAGACGTCGCGGCATATACAAGCCAAAAGGCGTCCCCAAGGAATCCAGGAATTCAACAAGAAATTTAGGGAACGTGGAACAAAAACTTGACTCTCACTTTTGGCGATCAACGCCTACATGTTTTCGGGCATCAAAACTCCCCAAAATTGACTCCAGATCATCGTGGGATACCCAGATTCGATTGAGAACCCAAAATAAATAACTAAATCCGAAAATCCAACTAAATTAACAAAATACATCGAAAAGCAACACCGACGTTGATGCCACGTGTTAATCGCTCCGGGGGTTGCCGAGACACTAGTGGTTTACCAAGATTCATCTCCGGCAAGGCACCATTTGGTCATCGCGAGGAAATTAACCAACAACAAAAACTTGTAAATCGTAAAGAACTACAATGAAAGGGGGAGATCTCACTTTTTTCAGTGAGTTCCTGCGACTCCGGTGACACTCCAGCAGGTGGGACAACCCTCCAATGGTTGTCCCTTCACTTTCTTGTTCACTAAGTTTTGAGAGAGAAGAAGAGAAGAGGAAAAGAAGAGAGAAAAAGAGAAGCGAGAAAAAAGTGTGGGGTTAGTCCTTATATAGGCCCCACACCTCTTTCCCACACACACGCATCTCGAGGTTGGTCTAACTAACACCACTTTAGTTGTCCACCTATTCCAACACCTCTCAATGTGACTCCACTATGTGGCACATGTACCACTTAACTAACCAACTTTCTGGCGCATTTTTACGTTCTCGCACTCCAAACACCCAACGACTCACTAGTCGCGTGTTTTGGTCTTACCGACGCTCTCTCGTCGTTTATTCAGTCCAATTATCATTATTTGACTAATTTATTAATCATTTTCAGTGTTTTAAAGTCTCGGGTACCCGTACCCCAACTGTCAATGCCCATTTGGTCAGTTTTCCTACTCGTTTATCGACTTCATTGTCCGGTCACTCAAATACGAGTATAAATATATAGTACACGCCATTATTCACAAATAGCCAAATTTTTGGGTCGTTACATCCAAGATCTCTCCCATCTGAGCCTGATGTAGGACCTGCTGCTTCGTAACCCTCTGCGATAACGACTACAGAGTCAACGTCTCCCTAGTTGGGTCACTGGTCTCACCGACCTCTAGATGAGTCATCGGCTGAGTAGCAGTAGGAGACCGTCCGCCCATCCCAATCTGCACTGCAAGACGTGCATCGAATCAGACTTAGTATATATGTATACAATATGTATTATAAAATCAAAACATATCACGTATATATATAATCCTGAAACTACTCGCCTCACTTCACTTCCCAACTAGGATTCTAGTCATCTATTTGGATTTCTACATCTAAAGTTTATTAAAGTTTATGCACTTATTTATCTCCAAACCAAGCCCTAGGTTCCATAAACCTAGACTCTGTTACCAAATGTAGCGGCCCCTAAATTTGAAGCGTGCCACGACATGCGACATGAACCCACAACCCTACCTATACCGGCCTAGTTAGGTTCCATTCACACCAAATTATCTACTAATCAAATTATCTCTAACTTTCCTCAAATTAATTAAATAAGTTAGCTTATAGACTCGTTTTTCATCTGTTTAAACCTTAAACATATTCAGCTGAAGTCTTATATAAACCAGTAAATCATTATAAAAATGAATTGTAAATTATGTGAAGAGCATTACTCCGAATGTGGAAAACCTATCAAAATAATCATCATCATATATAACAGTCATATCCAGACAAAACACCAAAATGACCTAAAAGGTTATATACAGGTCCAAATGTCACTCCAGTCCCAAAACCGAACAAAAATAAAAAAAAGTAAACAAACATACGAGTAGGGAGTAGCTGATCAATCACAAGAAATCCTCAAGCTTGCCCTTCCCTTTGCTCATACTGGGGTCTGCACTCAGCCATCGCAACAAAACAGATGATGAGTCCAAAGTGAGTAATCCCAAGGAAATTCATAGAGTAAATAATATAAATAAATGTTGGAATCAAAATACTATTAAATAAACATGCAGAAGAAAAGAATCAGGCAACTAGGAAGGACCATCGCATGTAGATCTAATAGCAATGACTAATCAAAATGCGTGCACAATCAAGATCAGACTAACACCATACTTCGAACTATCACCCTAGCACCGCCAGTGAGTAAACTCAAACTGATTGAAATCCCTATTATTCGCTCGGTAGTCAACGTAAACCATGGCGCACCTACATGTGAATAGGAAAAATCAGCAGTCGGGTCGACAATCCACTAACATACCTCTATAACATATGTTATGGCCTAGTGTGCCACAATGCCAATGCGATAGAATAAACCTGGCAGGAGTAAACTCAACCAACCATAAATAAATACTGGAAATCAGACTAAATGAAACAACTGGACAAGAATTCAAATAATCTAAGCAATAAATACTCAAAATGAATTTCAGCTAAGATATTACACACATCAAATCGTGTTCCACTAACACCAATGTCCAAATACACGCTCAAAACGCGTGTCACTACCCGTCAGTTTACCCTAAAACCTGAATTCTCGATAAATCTAACCAATTTCCCAATCCTCAAAAATTTTAATTAAATTCTAAATCCTCGATAAAAACACTCATTAAACCATTTAAATAGGTTATATAAATCCCTAGGTAAACCTACAAATTTATTATTGTCTGACACTGTTCTGGACGCTGCTAGAGACGCCACTGTGAGTAATGCCTCCACGGCGTCCAGGACGCCGTGACTAGACACCGTCACACCCAAACCCCACGACGCCATATAAAGTGTGGGTAGGGGATTTGCCTCTATTTTGGACGCCGTAGGTGGCGCCGTGGCATCCAATGCTCACAATGCGACTGGCAATGTCCGAGCCAGAGCAAATTCTTGGGGTTCTTGGACCCCTCGGCTCATCGTCGTGGTCCACGCTTGTCCAAACTACTCATCAAACATCCAAAATACCCTAATCAATCAAAACCCCTTGACGAAAACCATTCGAAACGCAAACCTCGGGTTTTCTCACCAAAACTTTAAAACCCATTTGAAAATCTTAGCAACAACAACAACAACATCAACACCAATATTGATGCTCCAAACAAACCCTTAAACCATAGCAACACCCACCACAGTTGGTGTGCTCAACTCACACCCCCGGAAACCTCAACAAAATCTGAGAAAATACATCCAGAACGTAAAGAATGAGATGGAGATCAACGATTTAACCTTTTTAATCGATCCACACTTGATCCAACAACTCCAATGAGCTTCAAATCTCACCAAACCCTAACCAAACTTCCAAATTTTCGTCCTACATGTTGTGAGGAGAGAGAAAAGGTGGTGAGATTGTTGATTTATTGATATTTATATCAAAATTTCATCACATGTGTTAATCCAATCCCAAGGCACATTTTGATGGCCAAGATGTGGTCAATTGGTCTCCTATAGGTGACTTTAGTGCTCACACCTCTTCTTCTCACAATACATACACACCAATTCTCAAGTGCTCCGATACCCAGTCCTGAACCGTTCTACACGTTTAACGTGTACACTCGCGTCACTCATTTATATACGACATTTAGTATTAATTATTTAACATATTTTATCATTTATTGTGTATATTCACCCCGACCTAGTGTATAAACCATTCGCCTCCCCGGTTCCCACGTTTAAACATTACTCGAGGCGAATACCCGCCACACTGTTTCACTCGGTATATACAATATAAACACACAACATTGCGATGCGAATAATCTAATTTAAACAATTACATCGCAATTACAACAAAAAGCACACAAAACGGACTATATAACTAATCCTCTTTGACCTAGCTATGGGGTCTACGATTGTCCGAGGTGGCATCTACGTCTGCAACCACGTGTCAAATAATGAAAAATTAGATTTGGATTGTTACACGTATCGACACGTTTCTCGAGGCAAATACATGTCACACTATCTCGCTCGATTTAACAATATAAATACACACATGCGATGCAATTTAGAATAATTGAATATCCAACATCGCATGTAGCATCCCCTAATTACATTAGGGCGATGCTTGGCCTGAAAGCCTAATTCAACCCCAGTAACCTAAATCGGACCTAATTAGAGCCAACATCCTTGTACATATTCTTGACAACCTGTATACCTTAATATTAAGGTAAACAATTAAAATAAAATGAAGCAAAAATTTAAAACTTTTTCGATAAATATAAGATATACAAAACCAGAATAAAACCTCAGTATTCATCTTATATTCCCACCCAATCTATTACAAGAGCATAATCCATAACATTATATATAATAACAGGAAACTCATTACATCGAAGAGAAGACATTAGACTCTTATTCTCCTCCTTTTCTAAGTTCTAGTGCCCGCCTATTTCCTGAAAATGTTAATGAAGGTTATCTCCTATCTGCTCAGTAAGTGACTCTTATACCAACCATCAATTATCAATTAATATCAAAGGAAAATGTATAACAACATGAATCCAATGTACATCTAAGGGAGCATTTGAATAATATAAACAACACATAAGTAGATGCAAGTTCATTGGTCAATTGCAACTGTACCCATGATTTGTATTTTCAATTTCAGTATTTGAACAGAGTCGCACTCCCATATCATCAAGAACCAGCCACTGATCATCTGTCCAGTTCAAATCAAAATGTCATCAAATCAAATAAAGTAGAGTCGCACTCCCACGTTGTCACAAAACCAATCACTGGCCATCTAATTGATTTATAACCGATGTGCTGCCAACTCAAAAGAAAAGCATTGATCGGGATATTCCTAGGTCACTAGGGGCATGGTGATGGGAGGCCGCTCCAAACACAGTTCCAAACCCTAGGTAGATTCGTCCTGCCAAACCTCTTTCTAAATTCATTTTTCATTTAAAACATTTTTTGTAAAACAAAGTCAAATAAAGGTACATTGCCCCCATTCCCAGCCCTAAACACTATGTGATCTAATAATACTATTTTACATTGCATAATTATAAAAGATACGAGTCCTACTTAACTGTATTAAGCTTTCCTAAGGTTTTCACTGGGTTTTCCTAGCTTTTTGGGGTTCCATCACATTTTCAAATGCACGAAAACCTATGTCATACCCATCGCTATCAATTCGAGTCCAATATTTACTAGTTCAGACCACTAAACCAACCTTAAAGGCCACGCAAAACCCGTAACTGAAAATAGTATTCCACTATTCACACTAGATCAACCAGTGCACCAGGGCTCATGCCCATTGCGTTGGTCAACTCCGTTCCTCTAACCAGCCACCTTCTACTAATCTAAATCTGACCCAAACAAAGTCCAAACACCATGCAATCTCAGAGAGGGCGTGACAATAGGACTTACATTATACATGCATAATCCCAATTCGGGACACTACTTAGAAACCACAACCACAACAACAACGAAACAACAACAATAACAACCATAAAAACAAGAAACTTACCTCACCCATCAGTACCACAACGGCATCCTCGAGCTCCTTAACCACCCCAGCTTTTTTCGCAGCTCGCTGATCTCTCTCTATTTCGTCTATGTTTCTCCTTTTCTTTCTCTCTTTCGTTTTGACGAGAGAGGTAAGGCGGTTAGGGTTATTATTTAAACAATTAATCGCCTTGAGATATACATCGAGTCATCTCGAAGTCTCCTCAATATTTATCTCTTTAACCACATTGGTCAGTGTTTACAGTCATCTCGTTTGGGCTGACTAATGCAGCAGTGATATTCATGGATTTGATGCATAAGGTCTTGAGACCATTCCTGGATTAATATGTCATTATGTACATTGATGACATATTGATATACAACAAGACTCGTGTGGAGTACGAGAGACATCTCAGGGAGGTTTTTGATAACATTGAGAGAGCATAGGCTGTATGCTAAGTTTAGCAAGTGCAGTTTTTAGCTGAGTGAGGTGAAAGTCCTCGAACACGTCATCAATGATCAGGGTGTATGTGTAGATGGTGCCAAGATTCGAGCGATCATTGACTAAAGGACACCTCAATTTGTTTCTGACATTCGAAGTTTCTTAGGATTAGCAAGATATTATCAGCAGTTTATGTAGGAATTTTCATCGATTGCATGACTAGGTTGACCAAGAAAGATGTCAGATTTCATTGGTTAGAGGACTGTGTGGAAGCATTTTAGGAGCTGAAGAGGAAGCTGACTTTCGCGCTAGTTTTAGCATTGCTAGAGGCAAGAAGAGGCTTTTCGGTCAATACTGATGCTTCGGGTACTAGGTTGGGATGCATACTGATGCAGGATGGACACTCAATGGCGTATTTGTCTCAATGATTGAGACCCTATGAAAGTAATTATCCAGTGCATCACTTAGAGCTTGCAGCAATCGTGTTTGCACTGAAGGCCTGAAGGCATTATCTCTACGGAGAGAGATTCATGTTGTTCATTGATTATCAAAGTTTGACATATATGTTCACTCAGAATGATTATAATATATGACATAGGATATGGCTCTAGTTATTGAAAGATTATAATGTCACTATTAAGTACCATCCCAGTAAGGCGAATGTTGTAGCTACTGAGTTGAGCCGGAGTGGCATTAAGAGCCAGACAGTTCTGCAGCATATGACACATGAGCATGAACTTCTTGAGGCAGCGTCGATAATGTGTGTGATAGAGGCTATTACTGGGCTACAGATTTGTTATCAGATGAGAATTCCTACTGTGTCTATAGAGCGCGTTGTTAAGTGTCAAAGGGTTAATAGGTGGTATATGTAGGTCAACAGGCTTGCTCAGGATCTGGCTTGCACAGATTGGTCTAAGTCGTCAGAAGGGTGTTTAAGGCACATGGTAAGTTATGGATACCTGTTGTATGAGAGCTTAGGGACAACATTCTGCAGGATGCACACCGATCGCGGTATATTGTTCGTCATGGTCAAATCAAGATGTGTCACGATTTGCGGTGATTATTTTTGTGTCCAAGGATAAAGGGTGACGTTGGTAATTACGTCAAGAGTTGCCATATTTACCAGCAGGTGAAGGTTGAGCACAAGAGACCAGCTGGGTTGCTACAACTGCTACCAATTCCTTAGTGGAAATAGGAGCACATGACTATGGATTTTGTTAGTGGCCTACCGCAGACTACGAGGAGACTCGATGAAGTTTGGGTAATGATAGACAGATTGGCGAAATCGACGCACTTCATTCCTATTTCCATGAGATATTATTTCCCATAGCTAAGCATTATCTTTGAGAGAGAGATCATCAGGCTTCATGGAGTACTAGTCTTAATTGTGTCGAACAGGGATCCTAGGTTGACATCTAAGCTCTGGATAAGTATGCAAGTGCAGTTCTACACTAGATTACAGTTCAGTACAACATATCATCCTCAAACTGACGGTCAGTCAAAGAGATTGATTCAGATATTAGCGGATATGTTCAGGGCTTGTATTTTGCAGTTTGGTGGTCGTGGGAGGATTATCTTTCATTGTGCGAGTTTTCTTACAATAATGGCTATCAAGCGAATATCAGAATGCCACCGTTTGAGGCACTATATGGTAAGCTTTGCATGTCACAACATGTTGGGCTGCATCCGAGGATACAACAGTTATAGGACCTGAGGTTATTGTAGATCATACTGACAACATTAGGTAGAGTCAACAGAGGCATCAGGCAGCCCAGGATAGACAAAAGAAGTATGCAGACAAGTACCACGAGGGCCTAAGGTACGAGAAGAATGACTTGGTGTATTTGAAGGTTTCGCCCTATAAGGCTCATCAAATTTTTGGCACCAAGTGGAAACTAGCACCGAGGTTTATTGGTCAGTTCAGGGTTAAGGCACGCATTGGCAGTGTGGCTTACAGGTTAGAGTTGTTGCCAAAGTTAGCTGGAGTTCATCCAATATTTTATATCTTTATGTTGAGTCTGCCTAGGTTGGGATCTAGATCGATGGTTTATGTCAGACAGGTATAGATTCAGCCTGATGTGGCTTATGAAGAGTAGCCAATTGAGATCCCTAAGCCATTGGTTTGTTGGCAACAACATGGGACCGAGGGAGTCACATAACAGCTCGAGTCTACCATGTGGCAATGTTACCCTCAACTATTTTGAGGGTACGAGTTTATTTATTTTAAATTTCGAGAAAAAATTCCCCCTAGTTGGAATGAACTGTAACAACCCAATTTTAATTATTTCGTTATTATTATGTATTTTAAGACGTAGACGCTAGCTCATACCGTGTGGATGTCGCTGCTAGGTTTGGGGCACGCCCGACTAGATAAATAGTCAATTTTGTATGCTATTTGGCCTAATTTACGATGTGTATATTCAATTATGTTAACTTACATAGCAATGTGTGTGTGTTTATGTTGTTGTTGTCGAGCGAGATAGCGTGACGAATATTAACCTCAAAAAATGTGTAGACGCTGGTACTGTGTTGGCGAATTACATGTACACTAGGTCGGGGAATAGTACACACATAATAAATAAATAAAATGAGTTAAGTAATTAATATAAATCATCGTTTAGTGGTTTAGTGATGCGATCATACGCGAATAGCACGAGTTGCAGTGTGAGGTCGGGTATCGAAATGCCCGAGGATCAATTATTTGTGTTAGGAAAGGATAAGACCAAAGGACCAAGTCACACATTAGTGTCACCTAAGGTGGACTAATTGACTAAATCTTGGCCTTGGAAGTGTCCTAGGGATGTCCACAACACACATGATGAAGATGAGACTATAAATATGGTGTTTTCTCATTTCCATCACCTTTTCTCTCTCTTCGTATGAGAAATCCCAAAATTTATGGTAAAAGTGTGGGTTTTGTGAGCTTTCGAATGTGATTTGGAGGAGCAATTAGCTAGGAATTGACAAACCAAGGTTAGATTCACACTCTCCTCTTTGCTCTCTAACTTTCAGGTGTGATTTTTTGAGTTTTAACGCAAGTTTCAATGCGACAGTTAGGCTCACTGGTTTTTTTCGGTATTGTTATGGTCTTGAGGTTGATTTTTGAGCAGCTTTTGTATGAATTTGTAGGGGGAGTTGATGGTTTTATTGGATTTTGTGTTTTATCAACGTTTTGACGGGAATTGTCGGGTTTATCGAATTGGTCAAGATTTTTATCGAGCATTGATGGTACCCTATGGTTGGTTTGGAGAACCATAGGAGGTTAGAACGGGTTTGGACAGTGGAGACGGGGCGGATGTTCCCAAAAACCCGAATGTTAAAACATAGGGATGGCACAGCTAGCAACGTTGTCGGAGGCGCTTTGGGGAATTACTCCCCACGGCGCCACTTACAGTGTCGTGAACAATGACTTTAAGAAAATATATAATATATATTCTATTAGACATTTGGTCTAATTCTCTCGGCTTATTAGGGGCCTACATCGGGGATCATTACCGAGTGTAAAGTGAATTAAATATGGTAGAATGTACCTATAAACTTAGATTGGAATTTCCTAGTTTTGATGAATTAATTGATTTTCGAAAACTACGGATTTAGGAGATTCTTGATGAGCATTGGGCTCGCATTTGGTGGCATGAACAGATCGTATGGAGTGTTTGGAGCGCGATTTAAAGTGTGTGGTAACGCTATTGAAATTCACTAGAGTACTTACTTTTCATTTATTGTTTCCTGTCCATTTATTCCGTTATTCATTTCCATGTTACTATTTTGACGGTTAGGACAAGCGCAGCCCGCGGCGAAGAGCCGAGGGGTCCAAGACCCTAGGAATATGTCCCTGGTTCAAACGCCATTAGGATTAAAACCCCTGTTTCTAGACCAGGGAGACACCATACCCCACGCTTTAAGTCACATCGTGGGGGTGGAAGCGTGACGACGTGAGTCACGGCACCAGGACCATTCCTCACTGTCCTAGGCGCCATGAGCATTTTGTTCACGACGGTGCTACTCACAGCGTCCAGAACAGTAAAAGAAAATTAAAATTTTAAAATAAATTGGCCTATTGGGGATACACCTAGGGGTTTATATAGCCCATATGGAAGGTTTAATGGGGGAATTTGATGATGTTTAGTATGGAATGGGGATTTCTAATGTTTGATAAATTGATTAGGTTTAACAAAAAACTGGTTTTAGGTTTGTTGACGAGCAGTTGACACGTAGTTGGAGATGTGCATTGGCGTTAGCAAACTAGTGGAGCGCAGTTTAAGTTGTGTAATACCCCAATTGAAATTCTCTTTGAGTATTTACTGCTTGATTATTTAAATTCATGTCCTGTTGTTCAATAAATATCATTTTCGATATTTATTTACGGTGGATTGAGTTTACTCCTGTCGGGCTATTCTATTGTGTTGACATGTGGCACACTAGACCGTAGCATGTGTTATAGAGGTATGTCGATGGATTGTCGACTCGACTGCTGAGTTTTTCTATGCACATATCGGAGCGCTGTGAACTACACCAAACACCGAGCAGATTCAGGGATTTCAGTCAGTTCGAGTTTACTCACTGGCAGTGCCTGGGTGGTAGTCCAAAATATGGTGCTAGTCTGACCTAAATCTTGCACACATTTTGATCCACTACTATTTGATATTCATGCGAGGGTCTTTCCCAGTTGCTTGATTCTTTTATTCTGCATGTTTACTTAATAGTATTTTGAATTCCAGAATTGATTTATATTATTTACTCGGTGAAGTTCCATGATATTACTCACTCTGGACTCATCATTTGTTTTGTTGTGATGATGGAGTGCAGACCTAGTACGAGCAGAGGGAAGGGCAAGTTTGAGGACTGTAACGGCCCCAAATTCCACAACCTTAAATTTGGGTTTAGCCTAATCTTACGCAGACCCTGAGTCAACACCCATGCCATCTACGTAAACCTAGTCAGCCTTCCCTATTCCTATCCATTTATTACATTAATTAATTTGAGTTATTATATATTAGTGAGTTATGCAAGTTATCAAAATATAGCGGAAGCAATCTAACTCCAACCAATATAATGCTCCTAAGACACTAGTCAAGACAACCTAGAGTGTGGAAACCCTTACATGTATACCATCATTAAGCCATAGGAGATACAACATAGTATATATATCCAAACCTTTTTCACAAACCAATATCCCATGTTTTCATTACATATACATATAATACAGGAAACCTACCCAATAGGTAAGCTCGAATCCTTATGAATCCTTTCACTTCAATCGCCTATTGTTGATCTTTCTCCTTTCTCAACCCTGCGATACGATGGATCTGCACCCAACGCCATAAAAAGGACGGTGAGTATAAAAGTAAAATAGTAATAACCAAATGGATATCTAATATCATTTCAATGTCAAATAAATAGCTAATTAATATCATGTGAAAACCTAGCAAATATAATGAAACAGCATGATAAGGAATTATTGAGATATCAACGATAAATAAGTGTCTCATAACAATGGAAAAGGCGCAAGTAGTCACGACTTAGTGAAACAGTCATTTGAACCGAGGAATAAGCTACCCCTTCCAAGCCCAGAATTTAGGATATGGCCAACTCACATCATCTTAACCATCCACGCGAATAGGAATTCCTCGGTAATCTAGTAAATAATTCCCATTTCGTATAGAACCACAAACCATATCATGTATTCCAAGTGCCTGACCTCTAGTTTACAACATCAGCTTAACCCGCAACTCTTAAGGATCACATTGATTATCTTGCCCTTGGACCACTCAATCAGAATAGAGTTCCACCCAGGATACAACAAAGCAATAATAATTCCAACTGCACAATAACAAGGATAATAGCCAAGTAAATGTACAAATGAAATAATATTAAAATTTCATTGGTTTTACTCACAGTGCCCCTGATCCCATACGAAACCTAGTGTGCGTAACTCCCGAACGTTCCCAAGCTAACCCCGCAAGCTTATCACCAGTCACCTAAACACCTGGTAATCATTTAAATACAGTTTGGTTGTATTAGAGCCCTATTTTCATTTTCTATTTTCATTACCATTCCATTCTCCCCATTTTTCATAATTTCATCAATTTTTCCTGTATTTTGGGTCAATTCCTCGGATATTAGGTCATATTCGAACCCATATGGCTATCCTAGAGAAATCCCAAAGATTTCATTTATTTTCTTAATTTTATTATTGTGAACAGTGTCACGCCTTGAACTACGTCGTGAGAAAAATACCCGGCGGCGTCAATCAAAACGTCCTATTCCCACAAACAATGTTCCAGACGTCACAACTCACGCCGTGGAGAAAATCCCTGGCGGCGTCATATAAAGTGTCAGTTCTAAAACCCTCTATGTTTCAAACGTCGTGGCTCACAGGTTCTACGATGTCCCTTGTGGCATCACCTACTGATTTCCTAGGTTTTTCGACACCCTAGTTCGTGTCGCCGCATTCCAAGGCTATCCCAAACTCATCAGGACATTGTTACCAATCCCACACCCCCAAAACATTGAAAACCATCATCAACCCGAATTCCAACCTCCACTAAAACCCACAAAACTCACCGAAAATGACACACACGATGACTACTCGAGATATTAACTCCACTCAGGTGTTCGTCGTTGCGATCTCCTAATCACCAAATGCTCCTATGCTCCACGTGGGAGAAATCAGATAATGAGAGAGACGATAGTGAACTGTGAGGAGAAAGAAAGAAAGAATATATATACAACTTATCTTCATCAGCCTCCCAGCACATATCCCGAGGCCCATCCATTAGTTCCTATTTGCTCCACCGCCTCCACTGCTTCAGCCCACAACAGCCCAGGTGACACCAATTGGTGACTCACTTGGGTGACTACACACGCCACACTGTGTTCCCGGCCACGTATTCGCCTCCAAATCGCACCACAACTCACCCCGTCGCGCATGAATAGAATACTAATGACTCGAACCCTTTCCCAGGTTAATTATTAAGTGTATTTTATTTGCCAGTCGCCCACAATTATCATTTCCCCGACACTAAGTACACATATCGTTCATCACATACTCCAAGTTAAACCTTACTCTTATGTTGACGTCATCGTCAGTATACCCAAACGAGTAATAATAGGTACTACACCAAACCACACAAGCATGTCACATTTTTTAGGTCTTTCCCAATTGTTTGATTCTTTTCTTCCGCATGTTTACTTAATAGTATTTTGAATTCCAGCATTGATTTATATTATTTACTTGGTGAAGTTTGTGACGGCCCCAGTTCCCATAAAACTGGCTCCCGCCTAGCCTAGACCTACGTAGACCACCGAGCCCTTACTCTCGAAGTCTATGCATCCTAGTCAGCCTCAAATCCTCATATGCGTCATTGTTCAATTATTTAAATTTGTAAGTTATAAGATTATAATATTATCAAGAAATTCGAAACAGAAATTACTATAATCAACTATAACTATAAAATGGAAATCAGGACAAATAAATAACTTATCATGTGGAAACCCTAAGAAATGGATAAATGCGTGCATGTCTGGTAATCAAAGCTACACAAAGCGATCATACATGATATCCCTACTCTCTCAATCTCTGATAAATGTCCCAGTGTTTAACAAAACATATAGTATAATAATCACAACAAAAAAACGAAAACCTACTGTGAGTAAAGGAAAGGATCTCTCCGAGAGTCCTCAGAGGATATCACCTAGCATCAGCTCCTTCCCCTTACTCGTCTCACCTCTATCTCTATCTGCACCACCGTCACAAACTAGATGGTAAATACGTGAAAAAGTGAAAGTAATGCGAGAAGAAAGTAAACAGTAATTCAAGATATACCAAATAAGCAGTCCAAATATCATGTGGTATTGAAAGACAGAAATATAAAAAATTGCCTGATAAACAAACTAACAAGCATAGCAACGAGATTTGAGTGTCCAAATAGTCAATATAAGCCTATAAGTGGTCAAAATCAATACAGTACAGCAGCACCACATTTATAGTAACAACAGTGACCAACCCATAGACACAACAGTGCCCAAACAATCCAGTACTCGGGGTATAACCCGTTATTAGTGGAGTGGGACAACCCACCAGCAAGAGTGTTCACGCTTACCCATTAATATAGACCCAAGAGTACATTCGTAACACACGCCAAAACATTTAACCAAAGAAGTAAAGAATGGATTTCCAGCAAAAGCTAAATTCAAATAGAAATGACAATAAATGGAAAGTGAATTAGTGTATACTTTCTACTGGCTTACAATCGTACGATATCATATCTCACACCGCAAAACTTTGATCCTCGCGTACCTCTAAGCTATCCACTCTACTTCACAAAGTCTATCAATTAATCCAAATTTGCAAATTCTATTAATATCTTTCTAGTTTATCCAATTTTCCATAAATATTAAATTAGTGTAATTGGGTTGATTTTTGGGGTATTGGGTCGTATTCGGACCTAATTGGATACAAAAATATCCCCAAAATTTTTGTAAATTTGTCCCTGTGAACAGTGTCACGTCGTCGAGGCGCTGTGACTTTTTGTACTGGGCGACGTCCCTACGGCGTCTTTTTTTAACTATCTGCCTAAGACGCCGTGAGTGGCGTCGTGGGAGAGAACTCCTCACGGCGTCCCTCTCAGCGTGTTTAGCAGAACACCAATATCTGGAGTCTTTCGAAACCCTGACTCGTGTCACTACGTTTCAAGTCTATCCCAAACCCTTTGGGATGTCCATGACAACATAACACCCAACTCACTTTACAACGAAACCCCGATAAAATGATTCGATTCATAAATAACCTGAAATTTCCTCAAAAATTCCCAAAAATTACAAACAACTTCCAATCCACAAACCAATCACTAAAACACTAATAAATCTATCCATCAACTCCAAAACCATCATTCCAGATCAATTCCAAACATTTTCCCAAAAATTCGACCAAAATCGTCGTGACGAAAACCTGCAAAAATTTACGCCAAATTCACGACAAACACGTGGGGAGTGGAGATCATACCTTTTTATGTGTTTTGGTTCGATCCACAACGTCGCAATGAGTTCAAATCTCCCTGAAACCCACATCGTTCTCCCATTCTCTCTCGTTCAAACAAATCAAAATGGATTAAGGAGAGAGAAAAGTTGATATTTATACAACTCTTTCATCTCATCATATGCACGAATCTCAAGGCACATCTTGTGTCTCCTTTCCAACCCATCGAACAACTCTAACACAATAGTTTAACTCTAATGTGTGACACCCACTTCAAAACCATGTCATTTCTCGCACGCAACACTTACTCTCGGACTCATTACAACTCTCAACTCGCACCACGTGCCTTCCTGAACATAACCACGCTCCCACATTTTATTTAATTATTTATTATTTTTGATAATTCACTAATTACCATTTTCGGTGTTTCATTATATGTATTTGTAACAACCCTCAAATTTAACTTGACTTGTGTCGCACTTGTCAGGAGCGTGACCTGGCTACACGATACTGGAATGTATTTTGGACTTCTGAAGTCGACACCGAGGTAATTTTATGATTTTGTGAAGTATGTATTAGTTTTGTAGTGTAATACATGTTGGACTAAGTGATTAGTCACTCTAACTCTGACTGAAATTTTGATGGAAACAAACAAGGTGAAAATATACTAATAAATATCAAGTGTATTTTAATTTTTGTTAAAGGATGCAAAACATCATATCACGAGTATTCAAGCCATACAAGTTCAAGACTCGGTATTCATGAAGGAATGAAGACGGAAGATCATACTACAAATTATAATTTTGATGTAAGGTATACAAATTCGTTCACGCAAGCCAAATGCATTAGTTCATGCATACGAAGTTTTTAAACGAATTTTCACATGTCATTAGATAACTCGAAGTTTCAAAATGGAATTTTAGCACATGACTAGGTTTATGAGTTTAAACAATGTGAAACTATGTGTTCATGGTCATTGGCATTTTGAAGATCATTATGAAAGTTTTCGAAAAAGAAAAACTTGTCTTTGAAAGGTTTTCGAAAAGAAAACTGTAAATTTGTAGAAAAGTCTCTCGCACATTATGAAATCGAGATTTTTCATTTTCGGGATTTGTAAAAATATCCGGACCACCCAAATAGGCTTAATGACCCATATTAAGCATATATATTATGCTATATAAGAGTTGGTTGGGTCCCGGACGAGTTTAAGGGTCGCTAACACAAAGGGATAAAATATTTATTTTGAGGTCCCTACAGTTAGCGCGCTAATGCTGTCATTAGCGCGCTAAGTGCAGAGTTAGCGCGCTATGTCTCAGCATTAGCACGCTAATTGCCTACCTGAAAGCTTTTTTAAAAAGCTGAAAAACGAACTTTAATTTGAATTCTTGATGAATTCTGGACCCTTGGATCCCTAGAACGGTCACAAACTGTCAAGATGGGATACCTAACATTAAAAAACCACCAAGAACATGGTTTTCTCATAACAAGGAACAAATACACTCAAAAGCTCAAAATACATAAAGAGAAGAACTTTGATTTTTGTGAAGGAGACAAAGGAGATTCTTGGGGCTATCCACTAACTCCAAAATCCAGCACTTTTGAAGCTTCCAAAGGAGTACAAGAATCTCTTCAAAGCTGATTTCCTTTGTCATCTTCTTGGTTGTAAGAAAGTCCTTGTTCTAGCATCTTTTCTTGTGCTTAATCTACATAGTTTTGTGTGTTTGAATTGAAAATCAGTTTGTTGTGTATTTGAACACTTTTATCTTGGGTTGTGTGCTTAAACTTATTTTATTAAACCCTAAGATTGTTTTGAACAAAAGTTTTGCACTTAAACTTGATTTTTGTTAAACTCTTGTTCTTTGCTTTGAAATCGTTTTTGCACTAACAAATTAGATTTTTAAAACGATTTCATACTTGGGATTTGCAACAAAATCAGTGACATATTTTGCATATTCCATTCATTCTCATACTTGCATGCATTAGAGTTGTTAGGCTCTAGGGGGCTTGCTAGTGTTTGAATTTGAAACCACTTTATGTTGTAAAGTATATTCCATTATTCTTCAGCCACTTGTTGTAATTGTACGATTGTAAGACTTAGTGGAATCTAAGTCAAAGAGGAAGACCTAGTTGAGGCTAGGCATAAACTCTAGTTGCGACTAGATAGGAAGTCCTAATTGTAATTAAGCACTATAAATTTGTGTGCTTAGGTTGTAACACTTATTTGCAATATAAGTGGGGGATTAAAAATCCTAATCAGAGAGGTTAGGTAGTGGATGTAGATCATTGGATCGAACCACTATAAATCGTGTGTCACTTTCCATCTCCTCTATCTCATTCACTAGCATATCATATATATATATATATATATATACATATTCATTGTTAGTATATGCATCATAATTGTAATTTGCGCATAAAGTTTTAAAAGGGCAATAACTACTCGGTAACCCAATTCATCCCCTCTTGGGTGACCTTCAATTGGCATCAGAGCAGGTTATTGCTCAAAGCGTTACTAACGTATCTTTGAGTGTTTTTGTGCAAGGATGCAAACTTTAGATCCGGCTCGCCTTTGGGAAGGTAACTCCTCGAGTAGGCCTCCGTATTTTGATGGAACTAACTATGCTCATTAGAAAGTGAGGATGAAGTTTTATATAAAAGCACAAAATAGATTCTTGTGGGATGCAATTAAAAGTGACTACACTCCACCAGACAAGCCTTTGAAAGAGTACACCACTGAGGAGATCAAGAGTGAGCTCTCAAATGATCAAGCCATGAATCACTTATTTTGTGCATTAAGCGAAAATGAGTTTAATCGAGTAAGTGCTTATCAAACGGCCAAGGAAGTATGGGAAAAGCTGGAGGTACATTATGAAGGTACCATGCAAGTGAAAAAGACAAAGTTGAGGATTCTTGAGGAGCACTATGAAACTTTCCGAGTTGGATCCGATGAAGATATAGCCACCGCTATCACACGGTTCACCAAACTATTGAATGAGATCAAGAATCTTGAAAAGAATTATGATCAAGAGACCTCGGTGTACAAATTCCTTAGAGGGTTGCCTAAGGAATGGGATGCCAAGAAGTATGCTATCCAATCGGCACAAAATCTTGAAGACTATACATTTGATGCATTATGTGGAGAGCTAACGGTCCATGAATTCGAACTTATAGACTGAGCTAGATTTGAAGCATTAAGTGGAGGAACAAAGAGTTCAAGAAAAGAGATTGCTTTGAAGGCAAATGGCTCCTCAATTGCATCAATGGTCGTTGTTGAAGATGAAAAATCTAGTGACGAAAATGATCTTGAGGAGGAAGTAGCTATGCTCTCAAGAAAGCTAAACAAAGCAATGTACAAGCGGGACAGGTACAAGAAAAAGTTTAGAAGTGGAAGCAAGGGAGGAAAGTCAAGTGAAACAATATGCTTCGGATGTTGCAAACCAGGTCACATAAAGGCGGAATGCAAATCCAAGAAGGTGGTGGACAAGAAGAAAGGGAAGAAGAGCTTCAAGGCAACTTGGGATGACTCATCATCATCAAGCTCGGAATCCGAATCGGAGAGTGAGAAGGCAATACTTAGTCTCATGGCTCATGGGGAGGTAAATTCTAACTCTTTTAACTTTGATGATATTGATGATTTGGATGATGTTCCAAATCTTGATGAGCTTAGGAAAGAGTTGGAAAAGGAGGTCAAAAAGACCAAACAACTCAAAAAGAACTTGACCATAGCAATTAGTGAAATAGAGTCACAAAATGAGACCATTAATGATCTCCAAAGTGACTTGAATGAAGTTCTAGAGGAGAGAGATGCTTTAGTCAAGAAAGTAGAGGACTTGACTATCACGGTGCATAAGTTCACCAATGGTAGAGAAATGTTTGATATGATGTTGGGAGCACAACGACGTGCACTTAACAAAAGAGGCATAGGCTATGGAGCAAACTTGTTAAGTTACAAGAAATTGCTAAACGATGATCGTAGATGCTCAAAGTGCAATAGGTCTCATGTAGTTGGGAAATGTGTCTTACAAAAGGCCAAAGTGGGTAGACTAGCATGGGTAGTTAAAAATGTTTATGACACTAACTTTCTCGAACCCAAAGGTGTTTGGATACCAAAATCTGACGTGTTTCCCATTATGTATGATGCGAGGAAGAGCACCCCATGGTACTTGGATAGTGGGTGCTCAAGACACATGACCGGAGATGCGCATCAATTCATTGAACTAGAGCGGCATGATGGTGAAAGAGTTACATTTGGAGACAACAACAAAGGAAAGGTTATTGGTCTCGGAACCGTCGATAACAACTCACTATCTATTTCTAATGTTTATCTTGTTGATGGTTTGAAACATAATTTGCTTAGTGTTAGTCAATTGTGTGACAAAGGATTTCATGTTATGTTTGAATCATCGTAATGCATTGTTAGGAATGAGAAGCATAAAACTTTGTTTATCGCATATAGAGATAAGAATGTTTATGCCATTAACTTTGATGAGATGAATATGCAAAATGTTTCATGTTTGAGTGCACAAAGTGAATGTGATGCATGGTTGTGGCACCGTAGATTAGGACATTCTAGCATGGAAAACTTGTCAAAATTGACTAAGCATGATCTCATTAAGGGCCTACCCAAATGCACTTTTAAGAAAGATAATGAATGTAAACATTATATCCTTGGTAAACAAGTGAAATCGTCATTTAAGACAAAAGTAACAAGTAATGTGACTCGAGCCTTAGAACTTATCCATATGGATTTGTTTGGACACACCCAAACACAAAGTCTAGGAGGCAAATCATATTACTTTGTCATTATTGATGATTTTACTAGGTATACATGGGTGTATTTTCTATCTCATAAGCATGAAGTGTTTGATGTGTTTGTAAATTTTTGTGCTTTAGTAGAGAATGAAAAGGGATACAAAATCACCATCATTAGAAGTGATAGAGGTGGTGAGTTTGTAAATAGAAACTTGGAGGATTTTTATGCAAAACAAGGTTATACACACCAATTATCCTCTCCTAGAACACCCAAACAAAATGGAGTTGTTGAAAAAAAAAATAGGACACTCCAAGAAATGTGTAGAACTATGCTAAATGAGTACAACATAGCTAAGCATTTTTGGGCCGAAGCCATTAACACGACATGCTATGTTATAAATAGAGTAAATGTCCGAAAGCAAGTAAAAAAGACTCCTTATGAACTATGGAAAGGCCGAAAACCCAACATAAGTTATTTTAAGGTGTTCAGTTGTGCTTGCTATGTTCTAAATGATAAGGATCAATTAAACAAATTTGACCCAAAATCAAAGGTATGCACTTTCCTAGGCTACTCTATACATAGCAAAGCATATAGGGTGTTTAATAGATCAACGAAAACCATAGAGGAGTTTATCCATGTGAAATTTGATGAAGTAGATCCCAAAGTTAAAATAATGCAAAACTTTGAAAAATTGAGAATTGATGATGAAGATGATGGCACCCAAGGACAAACTTCAAATAGTCAAGAGGTCAAGGAAAGCTAGGAATCTGAAACTAGTGCGCCTAAGAATTCAAGACTCCTTATTGGCCATTCATCTCAACAAATCATAGGTGATCCAAATAAGGGAATAATCATTAGGTCAGCATCACATCGAGATGAAGGACATATAGCCTTTGTATCACAAACCGAGCCCACCAAGATAGATGATGCCTTAGAAGATGAATTTTGGGTAATGGCTATGTAAGAAGAGCTAAGCCACTTTGTTAGGAACAAGGTATGGACATTAGTACCTAGTCCTAAGGACCACACAATCATAGGCACTAAATGGGTTTTTAGAAACAAAAAGAATGAAAAAGGTGAAATCGTAAGAAACAAGGCTAGGTTGGTTGCACAAGACTACAATCAAGAAGAAGGAATTGATTATGAGGAAGCCTTTGCACCCGTAGCAAGACTAGAAGCAATTCGCATGTTGCTTGCTTATGCTTGCTACAACGGGTTTCTATTATACCAAATGGATGTTAAAAGCGCATTTCTACATGGGTTCATCCATGAAGAAGTATATGTAGAACAACCACCGGGTTTTGAAGATCATGAACATCCAAGCCATGTCTATCATCTTCAAAAAGCCTTGTATAGACTAAGACAAGCTCCTAGAGCTTGGTATGATAGACTTAGTGCATTTTTACTTGAGAAAAGATTCAAGAAAGGAACACTAGAACCTACTTTGTTCATTTTGATCAAAAAACGTGACATGCTACTTGTTCAAATCTATGTTGATGATATCATCTTCAGATCATCTAACACATATTTATGCAATGAATTCTCATCATTGATGACAAATGAATTTGAAATGAGCATGATGGGTGAACTAACATACTTTCTAGGCTTACAAATAAAGCAATCCAAACATGGCATTTTTATAAATCAAGCAAAGTATGTGAGGGACATGTTAAAGAAGTTCAAATTTGAAAATCTGAAAGCATGTGACACTCCTAGTAGTTCCACTATCAAAATGGACAAAGATCAACTAGGAAAATCCATAGATCCTAAGCTTTATCGTGGAATGATAAGTAGTCTCCTATACTTGACCGCTAGTAGACCCGACATTATGTTTAGCGTGTGCTTATGTACTAGATTTCAATCCGATCCTAAGAAGTCACACTTAAAATATGTGAAGCGCATATTTCGATATCTAAGTGGAACACAAGACTTAGGATTGTGGTTCAACAAAACCAAGAGTTTCTAACTCCGAAGTTTTGTTAACTCTGATTATGCGGGAAGTCTAGTTGATAGGAAAAGCACTTCCGGATTTTTTCATTTGCTAGGAAACTCACTTATCTCATGGTTTAGCAAAAAGCAAAATTTCGTGGCTTTATCTACGGCAGAAGCGGAATATGTGGCTGCCGGGAGTTGTTGTGCTCAAGTTCTATACATGAAACAACAACTTGAGGGTTATCAAATCCTAGTTGGGTGTGCTAAAATTTATTGTGATAACACAAGTGCAATAAACATATCGAAAAATCCGGTGTTACACTCTCGAACAAAACATATTGAGATTAGGCACCATTTTCTTCGTGATCATATCCACAAGGGCGATGTTAAACTCGTCCATGTGCCCACAGAGGACCAACTAGCCGATATATTCACTAAGCCTTTGCCTAGAGATCAATTTGCTAAGATTCGGCATGAGTTAGGCATGTTTCGAGAATCGGACCTTCTACACATGTTTTAGCAGTTCAAAACCTTTTTATATGGTGTTAGTGAAGTGTCCAAGAAGTTTGAGGTGAATTGGAGTTGTATGTCAAAAATCCAAAAATTTCATGTCCAAAATTTCCAGAGAGGAATTAGCGCGCTAATAAGGGAAATTAGCGCGCTAATAATGTTCTGGCCTAGAATACAAATTGACCCATTAGCGCGCTAATTTTGCCATTAGCGTGCTAATGACGTTCGGCCAGACATGTATAAAACCCATTTTTTACCCTAAAAACACCACACTTCACAAATCTCTCCTCTCCTCTCGTCGTGTCCACCATGGTCTCGCCACTTTCAGGTAAAAACCTCACTTATCTTTGTCAATTTCTTCAATCTTGCTGTCATCTCCACCCCCAGTCTCTTCATTTTTTACCCCAATGTCGACTCGCCGAACCTCCACTCGTCCATCTTCACGTCTGGCCACCCCCACCACTTCCCGTCCAACCGCCCCAACCCCCTCTCGTCGTCCCTCTGCCTCACGCCGTCCATCTGCCCGACGTGTTGTCCAATCCTCATCCGGTAGCGAGTCCGAGTCCTCACCCTCTACCCATAGCCACCCCGCCCCCGCTCCGGCAAATGCCCCACAATGTGAGGGTCACGCCAAATCTGTCCATGAGTTCGCATAGGTTCTAGAGTTAGTGGCTCCACGGCTAACGGATGCCAAAATCTTACGGCACGCCGTTGTCGATTTCACCTTTTTTGATAAGGCTCATCTCCCAATTCGAGAGATTTTCGATACTGCGGGTTGGACCACTTTTTGTGCCTATACACCAACTATAATCCCCCGTTGGTTCAAGTTTTCTATTCAAATCTTGAAACAACGAACCATTTTGTTCTCTGATCATCCGTTGGTAGCCGATCGATTGAAATAACACCTGAAAATCTCGCTCAACGGCTTCAACTCCCATTGCATCCTCCTACCACTACGGTTGTGTGCAAATTTCTCAATTGGTCGTTTGATCGCCTTAAAGTCCTTAATTCCTTCCTTCGGCCAAAAAGAACTTTAACTGTATATCCGACTGGTATAACGGATACCAATTTTAAACTCATACCCCACCTCCTTTATAAAGTCCTTCACAAAGTCATTCTCCCTTGAGGTGGGAGTAAGAACTATGTCACTCTCCTTGACATGTTCGTTGTTGGGCATCTACTTCGAGCCATTCCTCTCAGCTTGCCCCACATTATTATTGGTTATATGACGAGCACGTGTAGCTCGGGTCGTCATCTTCCTTATGCATATATTATCACATCTTACTTGGAGTCCACCCAAGTGGATCTTGCATTAGGTGGTCGCCCCCTCACTGCCTATGACACCATCGACATGGCCACTCTGAAGGCCATGAAGTATCGCTACATGCACAACCGACAGAGGCGGACATGGGAAGATGCTATCCCGGACGGTCAGTATTACGGCGGCTTTGAGTCTCCACTACCTACGGACCCTCCAGTTGCTCCTTTTGATGCACCCGACTACTTGGAATATAGCCATAGTTTTGGCGATGATGACAATGCTGACAACGAAGGCCTTGCTGGAAATGATGAACATGATGGCGATGAGGAAGTTCATCAAGACTCTACAGTTCCACCCCAGCAGCAGCAGCAATATGAGTCGGCACAGCCTCCGCCTCCTTCTACATTCGGCGGATTCACGCCTCCACCAAATATGTCTCCATCATCGGCGTACGTCTCTGCACAGCTGGGCTACCTGCACACCTATATGACTCAGACCTTCGCTGCCGTTGAGACGAGTATCCAGCATCAGAATGATCGGCTTCGTCGCATCGAGGGTCAGTTGCTTCCAGCTTGCCCCGCGCGTAATGATCGTGCCTCTAGCTCTGCACGTCCACCATCATCCTCGAGGAGGAGTGTTTAGACTTATTATTGCTCGTTGAGCATTAGGCTCCAATTTGGTCATTTTAGGTGTATAGAGATATTATATTTAGGTGAGCACTAGGCTCCAAATTGTTAGACTTTGATGCTCCAAACATTTTCTTTCGCTCATGTTTAAGCCACAACTATGCTCTCATTGCTTTATGCTATCTATATCATGATTTTTTTTGCGTATCTCTGAGTTTATACATGGCTATTTCTTGTTCATTGTGATTCATCGTATATGCACATGTACCGCTTCTATATGTTGTTTCTTGATATGCATAAAGTGAGGGGGAGCGTCTTTCTCTTGTATTGATTCTATTCCTCTCTATTATGTTCTATTTATGGGGAAGCTTGGCCCCACTTTTTGATGTTATCAAACGGGAGAGAAAATGTAGTTGAACTTGAAACTTGCATAATGTTGATGTGGTTGAACTTGCATAAATGAAAATAGATGATATGAATAACCATGCCACGAATGAGATATACACTTAGATTATGTTTTATATCTATCAAGTTCACATTATTTGTTATCATCAAAAAGGGAGAGATTGTTGGACTAAGTGGTTAGTCACTCTAACTCCGACCAGAATTTTGATGGAAACAAACAAGGTGAAAATGTACTAATAAATATCAAGTGTATTTCAATTTTTGTTAAAGGATGCAAAACATCATATCACGGGTATTCAAGCCATACAAATTCAAGACTCGGCATTCATGAAGGAATGAAGACGGAAGATCATACTACAAATTGTAATTTCGATGTAAGGTATACAAATTCATTCACGCAAACCAAATGCATTAGTTCATGCATACGAAGTTTTTAAACGAATTTTCACATGTCATTAGATAACTCGAAGTTTCAAAATGAAATTTTAGCACATGACTAGGTTTATGAGTTTAAACAATGTGAAACTATGTGTTCATGGTCATTGGTATTTTGAAGATCATTATTAAAGTTTTCGAAAAAGAAAAATTTGTCTTTGAAAGGTTTTTGAAAAGAAAACTGTAAATTTGTAGAAAAGTCCCTCGCACATTATGAAATTGAGATTTTCCGTTTTCGGGATTTGTAAAAATATCCGGACCACCCAATTAGGCTTAATGACCCATATTAAGCATAAATATTATGTTATATGAGAGTTGGTTGGGTTCCGGACGAGTTTAAGGGTCGCTAACACAAAGGGATAAAATATTTATTTTGAGGTCCCTGCAGTTAGCGCGCTAATATTGTCATTAGCGCTAAGTGCATAGTTAGTGCGCTATGTCTCAGCATTAGCGCGCTAATTGTCTACCTGACAGCTTTTTTAAAAAGCTGGAAAACGAACTTTAATTTGAATTCTTGATGAATTCTGGACCCTTGGATCCCTAGAACGGTCACAAACTGTCAAGATGGGATACCAAACAATATAAAACCACCAAGAACATGGTTTTCTCATAACAAGGAACAAATACACCTAAAAGCTCAAAATACACAAAGAGAAGAACTTTGATTTTTGTGAAGGAGACAAAGGAGATTCTTGGGGCTATCCACTAACTCCAAAATCCAGCACTTTTGAAGCTTCCAAAGGAGTACAAGAATCTCTTCAAAGCTGATTTCCTTTGTCATCTTCTTGGTTGTAAGAAAGTCCTTGTTCTAACATCTTTTCTTGTGCTTAATCTACATCGTTTTGTGTGTTTGAATTGAAAATCAGTTTGTTGTGTGTTTGAACACTTTTATCTTGGGTTGGGTACTTAAACTTATTTTATTAAACCCTAAGATTATTTTGAACAAAAGTTTTGCACTTAAACTTGATTTTTGTTAAACTCTTGTTCTTAGCTTTGAAATCGTTTTTGCACTAACACATTAGATTTTTAAAACAATTTCACACTTGGGATTTGCAACAAAATCAGTGACATATTTTGCATTCCATTCATTCACATACTTGCATGCATTAGAGTTGTTAGGCTCTAGGAGGCTTGCTAGTGTTTGAATTTGAAAACACTTTATGTTGTAAAGTATATTCCATTATTCTTCAGCCACTTGTTGTAATTGTACGATTGTAAGACTTAGTGGAATCTAACTCAAAGGGGAAGACCTAGTTGAGGCTAGGCATAAACTCTAGTTGCGACTAGATAAGAAGTCCTAATTGTAATTAAGCACTATAGGCTTGTGTGCTTAGGTTGTAACACTTATTTGCAATATAAGTGGGGAATTAAAAATCCTAACCGGGGAGGTTAGGTAGTGGATGTAGATCAATGGATCGAACCACTATAAATCGTGTGTCACTTTTCATCTCCTCTATCTCATTCACTAGCATAGCATATATATACATATTCATTGTTAGTATATGCATCATAATTGTAATTTGCACATAAAGTTTTAAAAAGGGCAATAACTACTTGGTAACCCAATTCACCCCCTCTTGGGTGACCTTCAATACGGGTCTCGAGCCATTCGGACGAATATTAGTCTGAGTGAGGCTTCACCTTGGTAAACAGGGGAGTAAAACACAGTAAAAACACTAATAAATGAATATTTGTGTAATTTAAAAAAATAATTCACGAGACTCAGTGAAACTATGCGCGCTACGGGAGTCGGGGCAAGGAAAGACGGACCGAGAAACGTCATTTGAACGCGGGAGTTAGTTAGTTACGTAACACACGGGTCATGGGATAAGGGATTGTTAAAGTGACACAACCCAAATTAGGAGAACCGTGGGATCAGCCTCGAGATGTGTGCGTGTGTGGTGATGAAACAAAAGGGTCTATAAATATGACCCCACTACACACCTACTTTACTATTCATCATCCCTACCCAATTTTCATTCTCACCACAAACCCTCCTCTCTCCACTCTCCTCTCCGTCAGAGCACACCACCGGCCTCACTGGTCCAGAGGTGGTCGGAATCTCATCGGAGATCCCTCAAGTCACCGAAGAGGTGAGCATTCTCTCTCTCTCTTCTCACGTCTCTCCCGTCTCTCTTTCTCGTTTTGCTTACTGGTTGTACAAACACTCACTGTTTCTGATCACCGTAAGGTCTCTCCAACATGGAACTTTGGCGTAAATGACCCATGGGCATCTCGACGTTCCTGGAGGGCCTCACACGCGATAGACATGGCATTTTCTGATGAACTGTTAGGTGGTTTTTGCTTACTATTTTTTTTTTCTTTTTGTAACTGTGTCGACTATTTTGGTCATGCTATGGGTGGAGGGTCTGTCCCCGGTCAAGGCTGATCAGAGGTGGTCCTCCAACGACTCCACTGGCCAGACGCGGTCCTCCCATGTGCAGCAGTAGTGGGTGATTTGAGTGCGTGAGCTTCGATTTGCATACATAGTGGGTGTGTGTTTGGACACCTTGAGTGAGTTCGATTTGTGTTTGGAGAGTTGAGATGTTGGTGTGTGTGAGTTCGATTTATGTCTTGCAGTTAAGACGTTGGTGTGTTGTGTGGTGCGTGTATGGTGTGTGTGTGTGGGCATCACGGTCAGTGTTAATGTCTTTTTTTGGGATGTTGAGATGTAGGGTGTTTGTGTGTGTATGGAGTTGGTGTTTGGGCCTAACAGGGCAGCCTTGGTGATAAGGCCCACGGCTAGTGTTTATCTTGGATGCCCAAGACGATTTTGAATAACAAAGGCCTAATTAACATTTCTTTTCTTTCTTTTGTGCAAACAAAGCCCACTATGTTGGGTGATGTGGTGTTTAAAACGTGCTTTATGTGTGCGTTAAGTGTATGGGTGCTACGCTCCCTTATTTGTACATTGAAACGTCTTGTATGTGTGTGTACTTCATTTTTGTGTGCGCTTGCGTTATTTGTAAGACCCCGTGATCACGCCATATAAGCCCATGGGCCCACAGCGTGGCCTATACATGACTTGGTCAGTAAGCCTTTTTCTCACTGTTTGGGCCTACAAATGAACTGTTTTAAAGCTCAAGTACTATGGGTTTTTCTATCGATTTAACTGAATTCCTTTAGTCAGTTTTTACTGAAATTTTACCAAAACTTTGGGACAACTTTACGGTTTACTTTAGGATGCATTAATGACCACCCAATATTTGTGGTTCAAACCTTTACCAGGTAGTCAAGAACCCGTGGGAAACACGTTAGAGTCACGGAGTGGTATCGGGATCTCATTAGACAGGTAAGTACACATGTGCTTTATATATGTGTACGTTAGTAGGCCAGTAAGAAAATATTATGTGATTAATACATCCTCTATTTATTGTTATTGTTGAATGGAAATCTTGCTTGATATTCCATTATATATTGTTGGTTGTGTATTTTTGGCATGAGTATGTGTCTCAAAGGTATCATGTAGTCCCGCACTAGCTGGGACAACGAGGGTGCTTCCACAGGGGTAACTAACCACCCCTAGTGTTGTGTGGGTACTGGATTCGAGAGGTGTTGCGATGCCTCTCGATTTCAAGTTGCGCTAATGTTACGACATTGCTCGGGGAGATCTTGCGAGATCTTTGCCGTATTGCTGTGAAATTAGACTACTCATTAGCCTCTTTTGATTCTTAGAACACGCAAGTTTTTTATTGCTATTTATCAGTCTGTTTATCATGCACTTTGATTTATTTATTTTCCTATCTTTCAATTACCGCATGATAATTAGACTGTCTTGTTGTTACATCATAAATTATTGTTATATTCTTCTGGCACTACTTTCGATTTCTTTAGTTACTCACCGTCTAGTTTGTGACGGTGGGTGCAGACAGGGTGGAGAGCAGCAAGGGCAAGGGGCCCTACCTAGGTGATTTGCTTTGAGGACTTAGCGGCTGAACCTGGAAGACCATTAGAGTAGGTTTACTATTTGCTTATTTGTATGTCGTTTTATATACATGTTTTTGAGTTATGGAACTTGGAATTTTGATGAGATTAGTGTCATGTATCTATGCATATTGGATTGTACATGAATACTTGGGGTTTTTCCACATTTATAGATTCCTGAATTTCCCTTTGATTAAGATATTTCTCGTATTATAGTTTGATTACTTTCTGTTGTGTTAACTTGCAATAACTCTTTCATAAATTGTATAACTTAAAGGAACAGAGGTTGACTAGGCTCGTCAAGTTTGCCGAGTTTCGACTCGGGACTTGCACGGGTTTGGGCCGGGTGTACCCAAGTGCACGAGGAAATTGGGGCCGTCACAGTATTATACCTTAAAATTTCTTTTTCTCCTAGGCGAATCTCACATAAAAATCTATGGCGATTAATAAACAAAACCACGCACTAGGACATACATTGTTCTCATTCGGGTATAAATAATAATACAAATATTACAGAAAAATAAAATATACCTCAGTGTCGACTCCCGAGGCTTGAGTAATATGACAAATCACAATGAGTAGATCACAGTCCTGTAAAAAACAACACGTGTCACCAATTAAATTTGAGGGTCGTTACAAAGTTCCTTGGGATTACTCACTCAGGATTCATCATTTGTTTTGTTGTGATGATGGAGTGCAGACCCTAGTAGAGCAAGGGGAAAGGCAAGCTTGAGGACTTCCTTTGATCGACTTCTACGCCTGACACGTATGATTATTTACTTTATCGTTTTTATGTTGGTATTTGGACATGAGAGACACACTTAACTTGTATATGTTACAACTTGAGGTTTATTTTGATGTTTTGAGATACATGGATCCTTAAATATTGATGGCACTTTGGTTGGGTTTCCACACTAGTAAAATGCTCTATCACATGATTTCCTACTTTATATTTTGATGAATCATGATTTTAAAAGTCTTTCACTGAAAATAAATTAAAAATTAAACAGATGAAATTGAGTCCATGAGCTAACTTGATACCTTATTAAGGAAAATGAAATAAAAGTTAGTGGTAAATGGGTTTATTGATGGTACACGGTGCACGTGGGACATAGCTAGACCGATTTGTGGCAGGGTTGTGAGCCCGCCATGGTGCATGATGTGGCGGTCCTGAATTCTGGGGCGCCACTAACCCCATTCAACACTGCCCAAACAAGAAATATGTCAAACTGGCTTATGCATGTCCTACCCCCAATTTTAGGAGTAAGAATGATGCGACTTTTCGATGCACTAGATGCGTTTCAACAGTAAACTCAAAAAAAGTAGGTTTGTTCTCATAACTACCTCACTACCTTCTTATGGTCATATCTCTTAACCAATTTCACTAGGTCACAAGAATCATCAACGTAATACTTTCCAACAAGTAATTTATACACTTTTCTAATCAAATGCAAGTCAATCGTAAATTGTCTACACATATATGTATGAACTGAAAACATTGTGGTCTTCATTAACAGGGTGCAAGTGTGTGTAAAATAGACGTGTATAATTTTCATGAATGTGCAACTTCATAGTCACAAAACGAAACCAACCAATTTTCTCAAACATAATCCTAACACGAATATCTACCTTATCAAGATAATCAAAGTCTATCCGATGTGTGATCAATAACGTCTTGACATGAATAATGCTTCCCTTACTGAGATGTTCTTTGTGATTTTAAGGGCCTTCTTTTGCATGTTGGAAACACTGGACCCTACATATCCATCATCTTCAAGAATGAATGGGTTTTCATATGTTTTCTTTGGTAGAGAAATAGCCTTTGCTCTAGATTTCATAGTCTTCAGCCAAGTACTACAATGAGTCACTTTTGTAACCTTCTTGTTACGGCTTTTGTTTGTGGTAGTCTTCTTTTCAAGCTTTGGGACCAATAATTGCTTGTTATGAGTACTAGTTCTGGTTTCCTTCCTGCTGGGCCCCCTACCAGTCACTTTCGCAACCTTATTGCTAGGGCCAACTTCTTTGTTTGTGCCTTCAGAGGGTGTAGCTGCAGCAGTAGCAACAGCAGCATGTTTGGCCTTTGGTGATGGTGTGGTCAGTATGTTTGGTGTAGGTTTGCCCTTTATCGAAGCAGTGGATTATGGGGTTTTAGTTGATGTTGTTGTCAATGGAGTTTTTGGCTTCAACTTCTCCTGCAGATCCCTATTTCCCACTGTATTGGGCATAGATTGTGTGGTGGATTTGGCTAATGGAGTTGGATGTCTAACTTCCTCCTTCCCTTTTGACACAATCGACTTAGGGTTTAGGGATGTGGATGCGTTAAGGTCGTATGTTCTCTTCATCTTCTTTGGGTTTCCAAAATTGTTAAGGTTTGGAAATAGTTAGTGTTAGGGTTTGGAGTAGCTCAGTTGAAACGATGATGATGGTTGGGTTGAAAGTATGAGGACTGGTGAGGAGTGAATGGGTATGAATTAAATGTGGTTGTTGTTGCCACCACCACCCACTTAAATTCAAAATTCAAACTTAACCACTCATTAATCACACTAATTATCCACCCAATTCCACCATTTCACTTAAATTCAAAATTTAAACTTAACCACTCATTAATCACAATAATTATTTACCCAATGACCCCATCTCACTAATTACCCACACAATTAACCAGTAACATTTTCTTAGGATTACTTGTCACATACATAACTACACAAACATTGTTCTGACTAACCAACAAAATAAATAACACGAAACAATCTTCAATATATTTTTTTTCATTCTTTCAAAGCAAAATGTAATAAAACTTACAAATTATATGACACATGAACAAAAGTGCACAAACTCATAAGTCTATTATATACTAATGTGTGCATGGGATTGAAGCTAAGTAACATGTGACTTTCCTTCGAAAATAAAAGTAACGTGTGATTTAACCTCGACAAAAAATATATAGCCTATACTACGAAAAGTAACTAATTTGTGCACTAAATTGTATGCTTGGGATTGGTTAAAGTTAAGTAACATGTGACTTTCCTTCGAAAAGAAAAGTAACATGTGACTTAACCTCGACAAAAAATATAAAGCCTTCATAGTATCACTTAACTATAACAAAAAACTTAGCTTGATTGTGTGAATGCTAGTTGTTGGCTTAGCCCTCGTACAAAGTCCTATGAAGCCATTGACATCGCCCAATCTTCAGTGTCTACAACCATAGGGTTTCCCATAATAGTCATGCCAATCTAAAATAACATCAAATTATATCTCATGTTAGACGTTAAAAGACCAACAAAAATATGTAAGTAATAATATTAAAGTACTGCACAAATACATTCACTATATTTGAATCGCTAGGCATTCTTTTTTCCAACAACCTTCTTCTTGCCAACCACCTTTTTCTTCCCTTTCCCTATTCCTATAGGGCTACATTTTTCTGCCTGCACATCTTCTTCTTCTCCACCATTGTCATTGTTTTTCTTCGCCTATGTGATTACCTTGTTAGCGATGCAATTACAATCCAAAGTTAAACAATATGTGATATTAATTAAGAGAATTCAACAAGTCTCATTCAACTATAGTAACACTCTACCTTCTTTGTTTGTTTCTTCTTTATAGCTATATCTCTACCTCATTTCTTTCTACTTCCAAGATGCCCCCTTAATTTATGAGGCGTAGGGTCCTTCAATGGTGTGGTTCCCTCGCCGAGAACCTTGACATGTAAGGCAATATTCTCCATTTAATCTTCCATTTCCATTAGTCGCTCTTGCAACATTAATTGTCTCAAAAGCCAACTTCATCTTCTTAACACTTATACTACCAAAATCAGCCATTGTTGTACAATAAGATAAGATTGCATCATAACAGTTCATAACTGTATTGGCAGTGCAATCCAACTCTTCTATGCATTTCTCTCGAGTGTAGATACGTTTGAAATCCTTTCTCCACCTGTTCATTATGTATTTTTTGGGAATCATCGTAATGTTTAGCTCTTGAAAGACACAGAGGACGTGACGACAAACAATGCCTTTAAACTCAAACCCCCGAAGCATGTAATAAGACTTTTCATTTTTCTTGTTATGAGTTATCATATACGTCCGATGGTTCCTATGATGACATCCTGGAGGAATGGCTAGGTCTTACACATTGTATGTACAAAAGTCGAGGTACTCCATATCCTTGTTTGCCTTGCAATTCGGTCTCTTTCTCTCTTCTTCTTGAAATTTATGAAAAATTATGTCAGTGTATATGTCATGAATTTGGTTAACATATGGGACATCAGACAATATGCCACAATCCTTATGATAGCACTTAAAGTCATATTTCTCTACTCTTTCTTTTTTTTTCTTTATGCAGCCAAATCATACTGAGATATAAATTGCTTCAAAGAGGTCCTCGCATTCAAATACCCATCAAAGAAAGTGTTCATGCTCTCGCTCCCTTGAGTTCTAGACTTCCCAGCCCAAAATGTATCATTTACGTACACTAAAACCCACTTGTGCCTTATTTTATATAGAGTGCACAACCAGTTGAGGTTGTACCCTCTAAATTCCCATTCTTCCATCATGAGATTCCAAGATTCTTAAAATTCATCTGTAGTTATGGAGTCATACACTACATTCTTCATCATCTGAGTGATCTTTTCCCGATCTTTAAGTACTGCAAGTTTCTCAGGCAACTTCTTCGTGATTTGCTACAAGCACAGTATATGCTTTGCATTGGAAAATATTTTTGCAATAGCACCACCTATGGATGGGCACTGGTCTGTAATAATGGATGGTGGCTTATTCCCCATACACTCTAACCACGTTTTAAAACACCATTCATAATTGTCCATGGTCTCATCAGCAAGCAGGGCATAACCCAATAAAATTGAGTGGTTATGATAGTTTACCCTAACAAATGGTGCAAATGGCATATCAAACTTATTGGTTAGGTAAGTTATATCAAATGTAATCACATCTCTAAAGTATTTGTAAGTAGTTATAGACTGCGAATCAACCCAAAAGACATGCATGTGTTGATTATTGTTACCAACTTTCATTACGTGGAAAAAACTCATATTTTTTTGTCTTTGCAAAAAGTATTGAAGTATTGCCTTCGCATCACCATCCCCAAGTCTAAGTTTTCTTTCAACGTCAATATGATTTATTATATCCTTTTCTTCGTATGGCAATCAATCAATCCCACCAGTACGCAATGACTCTGCCATAAATGACTTGCACACAGAAATTCCTGCTTTATCATACACTAGCAACCTCTTCTTTGTTATATCGCTAATAAATTTGTTACACTGGTAGAATCTAGACTTCCCTAGGCTCACTGCATGATTCTGTTCTAGGAAATACTGTGTCACGTGCCATTCCCATCATTGGGGAATGAGCGTACAACCATTCTTGTTTTGCATCCGGATTGTGAATATAAACCAGTATATTTCTTGTCATCAGTGCGCCCTTCCTTACAATATGTAAATTCACGCTTGAAACTAATGTCGTCTTTTCTTTTAGAGGACCTTATTTTGATTCTCTTCGCATATCCCTTAAATGCTAAATGTGTGTCATCATGCATGCTAAAGGTCATTCCAACTTGAGGGACAACAACTTCAACTTCATCATCCACTTTACCATCACCTTCAACATCACTAATCTCATCTTCACAACTCTCTTCAATTGTTTCTTGTGAAGACTGGTCCGACTGTGCCACGACCTAATGAAAATAAAAATGTATCACCAGACACAGTTGTTATTGGCTATGGTTTCGAAGAAATACAAAGTTGGTTTATAAGAAATTTATTGATTTACTAAACCTAACTTAGTAAATACCTGTTGAACCTAACTGTGTGTAAACCTTTTATGTATGCATATTCACCAAGAGTAAATGCAACCTTAAATAATAGTTAATGCAATGAGTAAATGCATTTCCATTAAAAAAATGTGCTTCATAACCACATTTACTAACCCCATGTACTATAACATACAATTCGACATTAAAGGCACCGTTTGCATTCAATCACCCCATTTACTAACCTTGAACCGATAAAGTGAGAACAAAAAGGGGTTTACCATTACCTCTAGCTTCGTCTATTGTTCTCTCTTCCTTGGATTCTTTTCAGTCAGCACTGCACAAGAACCTTTAATGGTAGTCCCAAAAAAAACTAGTTCTTTTGTTGCAGCAGATAATCTCTGTAAAGAAGAGGAAGAGGACGGCTTATGGTTGGGATGGGTGAATAGGTGGTTTTGGTAGGCAAAAGTTGAATTTGACCCCTAGATTTTGAATCTCCCGCTCATGAAAATGGGGAAATTTTGATCTGAAGCAGCTAGTCTTGCCTGACGCATGTCTAATAGGGTTGTACACTGCACAGTCACATCTCTACAGCAAGTACTAACCGAAGTGACATTTAAAAAAAACAAACAAACAAACACTTAAAACTCGATCAACACAAGCGTGTGATTATAAAGCAGTCATGGGCGTCTTTTTTTTAGTCGCGCTATATGCACCCTAGTGTCCTCTCAGGGCACCCCAAAATACATGTAAATTGGTACACTATTGAGGTGCCCTCATAAACAATTGGGGTGCACATAGCGGTGCTCTTTTTTTAGGCCCACTATGTGCACTCCAGTCATTACTCAGGGCACCCCATTTACAAGGGCACCCATCAGATTTCTCATGGCACCCCTAAGTTAGACAAAAATGTCCTTCATCAATGTGAGGCACCTCACCACCAAATCTTCTTTCGCACTCCTTCCCATCACAAATCGACACCTTAATCTACTAAATCTCCTCATTTTCTTTCCCGTTTACCCCTCGATTTGTTGTTTTTAGGGTCAAGTGAGTGTTTGCGATGTTTGTGAGGTGAGGGTTTGAATAATGACCTGAGGTATATGGTTGATGTTGAATTGTATAAGATTCGAGGGTATTTTTTGTTGAGTTTGTTGTTCCTTTCGTGTTGTTATTGTCTTTCATGGAAATGTACCCATCACTGAGTTCAACCACAATTCTGTAATGTTCGGCCACACAGGGCCGAGACTATTAAGTAAGTCTCGGAACTGCATGAATGAGACTTTGCAATACATCTCAGTACCTGATAACCGATCGAACAAGTAACTTATTTCACAATGGGTTTGGTTATCAAAGAGACCGACACATAAGAGGATGTCCCGATTGTTGGTAACCGAGACATCCTCTTCTATCTCGGTACCCAGTAACCGATCGAACAAGTAACCCATTTCACAATGGGTTTAGTTAGAAACAAGACCGAGACATAGCAACCGAGACGTCCTCTTATGTCTCGGCCATTTGCGTCCAACACTTTCGTGTATGTGGTACATTTCAAAATGTGAGAAACTCTAAACACAAAAAGGTCAAAACACACCAAAATTTATTCTTCCAACCCTCAAAATGGGGTGGTGGGGTATCCAAAGTTGTGTTCGACCGTCGACGAAGATGATGGGATCGGATGAAAGTACAATGGTGGTGGAGTTCGGTGGTCACACATCAAAATAGGGTGGTGGAGTGCCTAAAGTTGTGTTTTTTTTTTTGTAGATTAATGTTCGAGGGCATATGAATCATTACATACAATTAAAAAAAAATGGAGTGTTCTAAATGATAATTAGGGTGCACATAGGGAGTCTTTTTTTTTTTTGGCTTAGGATTACAAAGCGTTACGTATGCTTACGCCATAGGGACACCTCAACGATGACAACGAACAAAAGTCCAACAACTCAATTTGATTTTTTTTTTTTTTTTTTGTGAGAACGAGTACCAGTTCGAAAGAGCAGGTGCAGTACAGGTGTCATGCGGAGGTGCAAACTTCTCCCATAACGGCAGACTGCAGTGCACGTTAAGCCACTCGATCGTTACTGGCCGAGAAGACAGTCGGCTTTTCCAGTCTGTATACATTACGGTGGGACCCACACGCTGTTTTTGAAACACTGGAAACTTCCTTGGCTCCGCAACGTTGAACCCCAAGAGATCTCTCTATTTAAGCCCTCGTGAATCCCCAATCTTCATCAAACCATTCGTTCTTCAATCGACATCTCAATCAACAATCTTCTCTCTCTCTCTCTCTCGATTTCAGTTCTCAATATTCGACAATGGAGGGATTCGGAGCCTCATCAAAGGCTGTAATATTGGCGATCTTCGTGGTGGCTGTTCTGTCGGTTGTTTCATCTGTGTCGGCTCAGTTTGACGCCCCTTCTCCTGCGCCCTCGATGGACACTGGATCAGCATTCTCGACGCAAATCTCGTTCGCTGCTCTGTTCTTCTCTCTTGTGGTTTCTCTTATCGCTCTCACGAAGCACTAATGGAATGAGCTCATGCGCAGTGTAATGGCATTCATATTGAAAATGGGGGAGAATTTCGTTTTGGGGATTGAGGGGGCTCTATTATGGAAAATACGAGCTAATGTTATTGATTCATTCTTTGTTTTTGTGATCAGATATCATATCTTTTATATATTCATATATATTTAATTTACAAATTTTATTCTTTATTTTATGTAAAATAAATATAGTTTATCGCTTGACTATATTATTTCTTCTTTTAATAAATGTTGAGTTTATTTTTATTTTTTATCATATTTTTTTACTTGAGCAAACTCACCTTCTCCTTAAACCTTGTATTTTTACAAGTGATGAATAGTCGATTTTATATCATTACCAAAAAGTTTGTGACTACGCACTAAATTTGCATCTCATCTCAAGGAATGTACAATGGGAAATCAATAACTATATATATAATACATGTCAAAGTGTATGAATTTCATAACTATTAAAAGGCGTGATGTTTTATCAACAATCGGAATATATTCGGGCAGGGACGAAACAAGACTTCCCGTGGAGGGGGGCGAAACCTCCGCATATATTATGGAGTGAAAAAAATGTAAATGATCGATATACATTGAAAAACTAATTAAATGAACATGAAGTAAATTCACATAATTATCGTGGAGTATTAACTCCAAGTTTGATATGAGGTCACATGTGCATAAGCTTAAGAGTTAAGTTTTTGTATAGAAGTAACAAAATTGAGAGGTAAAAAAATTGATTTCATTAAAATAATCACACGCTCGTGCATGAACATTCATGTCCTTGACTAATTAATGCTTGCATATATGTAGATGTACAAATTTGAATTCCAGCATTGATTTATATTATTTACTCGGTGAAGTTTTTTGGGATTACTCACTCTGGACTCGTCATCTATTTTGTTGTGATGGTGGAGTGCAGACCCAAGTACGAGCAGGGGGAAGGACAAGCTTAAGTACTTCCTTTGATCGACATCTGCGCCTGACTCATATATTTGTTTACTTTATCGTTCTTATGTTGGGATTAGGACATGAGAGACATGCTTGACTTGTATATGTTACAACTCGAGGTTTATTTTGATGTTTTGAAATACATGGATCCTTATATATATGATGGCACTTTAGTTGGGTTTCCACACTAGGAAAATGTTCTATTACATGATTTAGCACTTTATATTTTAATGAATCATGATTTTAAAAGTCTTCCACTGAAAATAAATTAAAATTAAACAGATGAAATTGAGCCCATAAGCTAACTTGATACCTTATTAAAGAAAATGAAATAAAAGTCAGCGGTAATTGGGTTTATTGATGGTACATGGTGCACGTGAGACGTAGCTGGACCAAGTTGTGGCAAGGTTGTGGGCCCGCAACGCATGACGGGGCGGTCTCAAATTTTGGGGTCGTTACTGACACCATTTAACACTGCCCAAATAAGGAATATGTCAAACTGGTTGATGCATATCCTACCCCCAATTCTAGGAGTAAGAATGAAGGCAACTTGTCGATGCACTAGACGCGCTTCAGCAATAAACTCAGAAAAAACAAGTTTGTTCTCAGTAGGGTCTCTACCTCCACATAACTGCCTTACTGTCTTCGTAGGGCATATCTCTTAACCGTTTTCACTAGGTCATAAGAATCATCGATGTAATACTTTCCAACAGGCAAGTTATACACTTTTCTAATCAAATGCAAGTCAATCGTAAATTGTCGTGCATATATGTATGAACTGAAAACATTGTGGTCTTCATTGACAGGGTGCAAGTGTGTGTAAAATAGACGTGTATAATTTTCATGAATATGCAACTTCATAGTCACAAAACCAAACCAACCAATTTTCTCAAACATAATCCTAACACGAATATCTGCCTTATCAAAATAATCAAAGTCTATCCGATGTGTGATCAATGACGTCCTTGATATGAATGATGCTTCCCTTACTGAGATGGTCTTTACGATTTCAAGGGCCCTCTTTTGTATGTTGGAAACACTGGACCCTACATATCCATCGTCTTCGAGAATGAATGGGTTTTCATAAGTTGTCTTTGGTAGAGAAATGGCCTTTGCTTTAGATTTCATAGTCTTCAGCCAAGTACTACAACAAGTCATTTTTGCAACCTTCTTGTTAGGGCCTTTGTCTATGGTAGTCTTCTTTTCAATCTTTTGGGACCAATAATTGCTTGTTAAGAGTACTTGTTCTGGCTTCTTTCCTAATGGGCCCCTACCAGTCACTTTCGCAACCTTATTGCTGGAGCCAACTTCTTTATTTGTGCCTTCAGAGGGTGTAGCAAGCAGCAACAACAACAACAACAACAACAACAACAATAAGTTTGGCATTTGGTGATGGTGTGGTCAGTGTGTTTGGTGTCGGTTTGCCCTTTGTCAAAGTAGTGGATTATGGGGTTATAGTTTATGTTGTTGTCAATTGGTATTTTTGGCTTCATCTTCCCCTGCAGTTTTCCATTATATTGGGTATAGATTGCATGGTGGATTTGGCTAATGTAGTCGGTTGTGTGGTGGATTTGGCTAATGGAGTTGAGTGTCTGACTTCCTCCTTCCCTTTCGACACAATCGACTTAGGGTTTAGGGATGTGGATGCGTTAAGGTCATATGTGCTCTTCATCTTCTTTGGGTTTCTGAAATTGTTAAGGTTTGGAAATGGTTAGTGTTAGGGTTTGGAGTGGCTCAGGTGAAACGATGACGATGGTTGGGTTGAAAATGTGAGGACTAGTGAGGAGTGAATGGGTATGAATTAAATGTGGTTGTTGTTGCCACCCCCACCACCACCCACTTAAATTCAAAATTCAAGCTTAACCACTCTAATCAATCATTAATCCCACTAATTATCCACCCAATTACACTATCTCACTTAAATTCAAAATTTGAACTTAACCACTCATTAATCACAGTAATTATCTACTCAATGACCCAATCTCACTAATTACCCGCATACTTAACCAGTAAAATTTTCTTAGGATTACCACACACATAACTACACAAACATTGTTCTGACTAACTAACAAAATAAATTACACAAAACAATCTTCAATATTTTTTTTCATTCTTTCAAAGCAAAATGCAATAAAACTTACAAATTATATGACACAAGAACAAAAGTGCACAAACTTATAAGTTTTTTATATTGTAATGTGTGCATAGGATTGAAGCTAAGTAACATGTAACTTTCTTCGAAAAGAAAAGTAACATATGACTTAACCTCGACAAAAAATATATAGCTTATACTACGAAAAGTAACTAATTTGTGCACTAAACTGTGTGCTTGGGATTGGTTAAAGCTAAGTAACATGTGACTTTCCTTCGAAAAGAAAAGTAACGTGTGACTTAACATCGACAAAAAATATAAAGCCTTCATAGTATCATTTAACTATAACAAAAAAACTTAGCTTGATTGTGTGAATGCTGGTTGTTGGCTTAGCCATCGTATAAAGTCATGTGAAGCCATTAACATCGCCCAATTTCCAATGTCTAGAACTATATGGTTTCCCATAATAGTCATGCCAATCTGAAATAGCATCAAAATATATCTCATGTTATACGTTATGTAACAACCTCAAATTTTTAACTGACTTGTGTTGCACTTGTCAGAAATTGTGACCCGGCTACGTGAATACTGGACAGTATTTCGAACTTCGGGAGTCGACACCGAAGTGATTTTATGATTCTTTGATTATGTGTATTAGTATTTTAGTATTTTACGGGTTTCGAGCCGTTCGGGTGATATTTAATTAAGTGAGGTTTCGACTAGTTAAACGGGGGAGAAAAACAAGTAAAACATACAAAATAAATGAATTTTTAATTAATTTAATTAATTAGTTGGCGAGACAAGGCGAGACTAAGCGCGTTACGAGAGTCGGAACAAGGAAAAACGGACCGAGGAAAGTCGTTTGAACGCGGAAGTTAGTTAATTACGCAACATATGGTCTATGGAATAGAAATTGTTAAAGTGACACAACAGGATGATGAACAACCATGAGATTTGCATTGAGATGTGGGTGAGTGTTGAGATGTGATAAAGGGACAAAAGACCCATAAGGGAAATTGTTTAAACTTGGGTAGGAAGTAAGTTAGGGGTAAAAAGGTCATTTGACCATATATATATAAAAAACAAAGAAAACCCTACACTATTCATCTTCTCTACACACCACCGCCGCCTCTCCCATTCCCACCTCTCGTCCCTGCTCTCACCAGTGACTGGACACGCCACGCCGGAGTTCCCACTCGCCGGAGGTCGTCTCTCTCTCTCCCCACTCTCTTTCTCTCGGTTTCTCTCATCCTCACGATCTCTCGCTCTCGGTCCCTCCCTCTCGGCCTCACATCTCTCTTGTCTCGGCAGTCTCCTCTCTCTCCCTCACGACTGTTATAACCACCCTCACCGGAGATCTCTCTATCTCTCTATTTTTTTCCCTCTCTCGTCTCACGGTTTTTAGTTTTTTTTGTTTATTGTTGAAACCGTGATGTGTGTATGTGTTGTGTCGCCGTTGGTTGGTCACTGCCGGAGGTGTTGTTGCCGGTTGGGATGGGTCCTCAGGGTTCGCCGGAGTCCCTCTGTCCTTGATGTTGTTCGGTTCATGTTTATAGGACTGTGGTGTGTGTATTTCCATTATTTCATGTGTTGTTACTATTTTTGGCCCCTCGCCGGAAAACACCCTCACTGGTGGTGCCACCGCTGGACCATGATGACTGGGACGCTGTTGGGGACCCCACCAATCTCCTACATGGGTCCCACAGTCTTCGGAGTGGTCAAAACAGCCCTATTCAGTGTTAAAAAGTCGTCATTTCATGTGAATAGGTGTGGTGGAGCCTCGCCGGAAATCGCCACTCTTGGCGGTGCTACCGGCCGGACCACCACCCGTGAAGGTTGTCGGGATCTCACCTAACCTTTGTTGAGGTCTTGCAACTTTTGGTTGTGTTCGAAATTTTGATGTATTGGGGAAATGGTTATGTTTTTATGGAAATATTAAGTTTGAATTCTTGTTTGGTTAATGTGTTTGAGTTCTGACTAATTAAGGTGTTCTCGACCATTTTATGCCAAGGAAACCCTCTCCCAACGTCGGACAATACCAGCGTGAAGTCATAACGGTGTCTTTATCGATTGGTGTTTAGTTATTTAGGTTTTGTTGAGTCTTGTTGATAAACTATTCTAAGTTTGTTTTATGTGGTCTTACTGATTCGACTTGGTTATTGGTGCTGACATCGGGGTCGCGCCGACGGTCCTTGAGAGTATGACTTGACCCACACTCGACTGAGCCGAGCTTACAAATTTACAAGTAAGCTTACATGTGTTATAGTGTTTCCAAAACCCAAGAGAGTATTTATTTTCGATTTTCATCGCGTTGTTTGAGTCATTGAAACACTGGGAGAACGTTTGGGATATAACATAGATTTAGTAAATGACTTGACCTATTAACACGAGTTTCCGACATTGTCAGGTAGCGGGAAACTCGGGAATACGCGTTAGGGACGCGAGAGTGTTGTACACCGGTTGCGATAGTTCAGGTAAGTACATTTGCCTTAAAAAGCATTTGTATGTTTGTAAGCCAGTAAGAAAATGTCATGTGATTCATTATCATTTATTCAGTCTTGTTATACTCTATTATTGGTATTCCATTCCATTTCTTGTTGTGTGTTTCCCTGCGTAAGTGTTTTGTCCCAAAAGTAGTAGGACCTGCACTAGAGGGATAAAACGTGGGCATACGTGGCCACGAGTGTGTGACCACCCTTTGTGACCGTGTGACACCGAGTACTGGGTGGATGGGTTCGAGTCCCTTCCAGTCATAGTTGTGCCTTCGCTTGTGTCGATGCCCGGGAAGACCTCGCGAGGTCTTCGTCGTTATGCTATGATTTAGACCACTTATGGGCCTCTTTTGATTCCTTGGAACACACTTGACTTTTGATTGATATCTATTAGTTTGTTTATCATGCATCTTGTTTATTTAAATTCCTGTCATTTTTATTACCGCATGATATTTAGACTGCTTTACTTGTATTATCATGAATTACTGTTATCTTCTTCTGGCATTACATTCGATTTTATTCAGTTACTCACCGTCTAGTTTGTGACGATGGGTGCAGATAGGGCGGAGAGCAGCAAGGGCAAGGGACCCTGCCTAGGGGATCTATTGTGAGGATTAGCGGCTGGATTTGGAGACTATTTTATAGGTTTCCTTATGTTTTGCTTTTATGTATATTGTTTTATATATATATGCTTTGGGATTATTAAACTTGGCAAATTTTGATGAGATTGGTATCATGTACCTTTGCATTTCGAATTTTACATGAATACTTGGGGTTTTCCACACTTATAGAACTCCTGTACTTCCTTTGATTGAGTTATTTCCCCTTTGTTTTAATTGTTTAGTTTTCCGCTGTTTATTTTTTTAATAACTCTTTCATAAATAACTAAATTGATTAAGTTAAAGGCTGACTAGGCTCGTCAGGTTGCCGAGTAATGACTCGGGGCTTGTACGGGTCTAGGCCGGGCGTACCCAATTGCATAGGGAAATTGGGGCCGTCATAGTTGGTATCAGAGCTTAAGGTTATAACGACCTGACTCTCAATTTAAAACACAAACCATTAAGACAGCGGAAGTTAGGAATGGTTGAACTTAGAGTGGAAACCCTATAATCCTTTTAAAAACTTAGATGGGGGAGTTCAGGATGAGTCGGATTTAAATTTGTACATATTATGATTGTTGTGTGTATTATATGGTATGCGGTAGTTATGTATTGATCTGAAGTATCGCTCTCTTGGTTCAAACAGCGATGGCAGATCGGGCAGGTCCGAGCGACGACAGCGAGACGACTGATTCTTGATTTGTCACTTCGGAGGAGTTTCGCGCTTGGACACAGAGATTTGAGGATCTAGTGCGGTCATTGACGACACCCGCACCGACTGCCGCGACACCATCGACCCCAACCACTCCTATTCCACCCGTTCCGATTACTCAAGGGATGGAGACTCCAGTAGCTACGGATTCCACTACCCCAATTCTGTTAGAGGCAATTCCCGAGGGAGCAGTTGCTGCAACAGGTACGCAGACCGAGGCGGAGACACCTCAGTTACAGACAGAGATAATACAAGCGACGGAGACACCGACTATGCCGATTGTTGCTGCAGAGAATACTCCAGTCACTACTCCGGTCACTACTCCGGAGAAGAGCCCTAAGGCCACTGCTGAGGCGAGGCAGTGGAGAGAATTCAAGTGGCACGATCCAGTAAAGTTCTTTGGTGGTACAGATGTAACAGCCGCAGAGCTTTTCCTGAAGAATCACGAGAAGATCCATACTATTATCGCGACCGAGGATCACATGAGAGCGACGATTTCCTCATCTATGCTTTAGGGGGAAGCGGATTATTGGTGGACGACTATCATTACTACCCAAGGCACTCCGAGAGACTGGATTGACTTCAAGATTCAATTCAACCAGAAGTACTTTCCGCTGACTGTTCTTCGTGCGAAGAGGAACGAGTTTATGGCACTGAGGCAGAGCACCGATGAGTCAGTGATAGACTACATGGGTAGGTTTATTGCACTATTACCTTATGCTGGAGGATCTGCAGATACCGAGACTGATCGAGTCTATTACTTCACTAAGGGTTTGCTACCTACGATTGGAGGTTCTGTAGTCACCACATAGCTGGAGACTTTGCAGATTGCATATGAGCGAAGTTTAGCAAGGGAAAGTTACTTTCTCACGCATCTGGATGAGGTTGGAGCGAACAAAGCGGAAACCCGATCAGATAGTCATTATCAGCAGGACAGGAAGAGAAAGAAGAGCAGATGGGATAATCGTGAGCATCGGGCGCAGAGTGTAGGATCTGTTGCACAGTAGACCACACGTTTAGTACAGGCCGTTCCACCCGTGCCAAGCTTTGCCAGCCATTCACCGCAGCCTAATCGACATGAACAGCTGTCGCAAAGGCAGATTACTGAGAGTAGGGATGCTGACTGAGGAGGTAGGCAGAGGAGCACGCAGAGGTCTAGTCAGACCCAGACTCATGGTTCTGCACAGGGACGAAGCCAGAGTCAGACTCAGAGGTCGCAGGATACCCGTACATGTTACAGATGCGGACAGGTCAGCCACCTTCAGAGGGAGTGCTCTCAGCCAGCAAGAGCATCGTCGCAGCATCACCAATACCAGAGAGAACGTGTTCAGTTCTTTGTTGAGCCGCACTCAGAGGCGTCCAGACACATTGATAAGGGTATGCTTTTCATTTGTGGTACTTCCATGCATATCATGTTCAATGTAAGTTACGTCGATTCCTTAATTGTTGTGCGCTTGGTAGACATGTTAGGGTTGTGAACTCAATAGGCGTAGCAGACCTTAATCCTAGTCACAGCTGTCAGGATGCGATATACTCGAATGTGCATTAGTCTTGACATTTCGATAGTGTTAGGGGGCTACGAGTTGCCAGTAAACATGCTAGTACTAGAGTTGTTAGAGTTCGAAGCCTTGGTTAGTGCGAACTAGATATAAACATTACTTGCGTTGATTGGTGGATACGAGAAGATCAACGTTGTTGCTGATGCGTTGCGCCGCAAAGGATTTGGATGCGGAGGTAGTCGTATGTTAAAGAACCTACGAGCGTAGTTTACGTGAGGCAGTCAAGTTGATGAGTTCAGCGGATGTGCCAATGACTACCATGACCTAGATACGTGGTCAAACGATGTTGTAGACCGTCTCATTTGGCATTGTGCACGAGGGACAGCAAGGCGATGCGTCATACCAGCGGTGCAGTGAGATGGTGGATAGTTCAGATTAACCAGACGAGTTGGTTGACAGACTCATGCTAGAGGTATCGCGGGCGACTAGGGTTTCCATTGGTGGCTGATGTGTGTGAAGCGTTACTTCAGGAGATTCATCGTTTCGATTTTGTTGTGTATCCGGGTCGACCTAAGATGTGCGCCGATATGCGACATTCTTTTGGTGGCCAGGGATGATTTCCGAGGTGTCGGAGTTGTTCGAACGTGTGATATGCCAGCACGTAGAGGCTGGGCATCGATGACCTGGAGGACTACTACAGCCCCACCCATTTCTCGATGGAATTGGGTACATATTGATATGGATTTCGTTAGTGGTTGCCCCGATCTCCTCGTGGTTACGATAGCATCTGGGTAGTTGTGAATAGTTTTGTTTGAGACTTAAGAGTGCCCAGTAGTGGCAAAAGAAATACTTGTCGAGTATCACAATGAGCTTCAGTATGATTCGGGGAGACTATAAATATCTGAAGGTCTCTCCACTGAAGGGTCACGAACGGTTCGGAGTTAAGAAATGACTCACTCTGAGTTTTTATCGGTCTCGTTAGGAGTTGCGAAGAGTCGTTAATCTAGTTTACTTATTAGATTAATTTCGGGGACGAAATTCTAATAAGTGGGGGAGACTGTAACAACCCCAAATTTTTAACTGACTTGTGTTGCACTTGTCAAAAATTGTGACCCGGCTACATGAATACTGGACAGTGTTTCAAACTTCGGGAGTCGACACCGAAGTGATTTTATGATTCTTTGATTGTGTGTATTAGTATTTTAGTATTTTACGGGTTTCAAGCCGTTCGGGCGATATTTAATTAAGTGAGGTTTCGACTAGTTAAACGGGGGAGAAAAACAAGTAAAACATACAAAATAAATGAGTTGTTAATTAATTTAATTAATTAGTTGGCGAGACAAGGCGAGACTAAGCGCGTTACGAGAGTCGGAACAAGGAAAAACGAACCGAGGAAAGTCGTTTGAACGCGGAAGTTAGTTAATTACGCAACATATGGTCTATGGAATAGAAATTGTTAAAGTGACACAACAGGATGATGAACAACCATGAGATTTGATTTGAGATGTGGGTGAGTGTTGAGATGTGATAAAGGGACAAAAGACCCATAAGGGCAATTGTTTAAACTTGGGTAGGAAGTAAGTTAGGGGTAAAAAGGTCATTTGACCATATATATATAAAAAACAAAGAAAACCCTACACTATTCATCTTCTCTACACAACACCGCCGCCTCTCCCATTCCCACCTCTCATCCCTGCTCTCACCAGCGACCGGACACGCCTCGCCAGAGTTCCCACTCGACGGAGGTCGTCTCTCTCTCTCTCCCCACTCTCTTTCTCTCGGTTTCTCTCATCCTCACGATCTCTCGCTCTCGGTCCCTCCCTCTCGGCCTCACATCTCTCTCGTCTCGGCAGTCTCCTCTCTCTCCCTCACGACTGTTATAACCACCCTCACCGAAGATCTCTCTATCTCTCTATTCCTTTCCCTCTCTCGTCTCACGGTTTTTAGTTTTTTTTGTTTATTGTTGAAACCGTGATGTGTGTATGTGTTGTGTCGCCGTTGGTTGGTCGCTACCGGAGGTGTTGTTGCCGATTGGGATGGGTCCTCAGGGTTCGCCGGAGTCCCTCCGTCCTTGATGTGGTTCGGTTCATGTTTATAGGATTATGGTGTGTGTATTTCCATTATTTCATGTGTTGTTACTATTTTTGCCCCCTCACCGGAAAACACCCTCACTGGCGGCGCCACCGCTGGACCACGATGACTGGGACGTTGTTGGGGACCCCACCAATATCCTACGTGGGTCCCACAGTCTTCGGAGTGGTCAAAACAGCCCTATTCAGTGTTAAAAAGTCGTCATTTCATGTGAATAGGTGTGGTGGAGCCTCGCCGGAAATCGCCACTCTTGGCGGTGCTACCGGCCGGACCACCACCCGTGAAGGTTGTCGGGATCTCACCTAACCTTTGTTGAGGTCTTGCAACTTTTGGTTGTGTTCGAAATTTTGATGTATTGGGGAAATGGTTATGTTTTTATGGAAATATTAAGTTTGAATTCTTGTTTGGTTAATGTGTTTGAGTTCTGACTAATTAAGGTGTTCTCGGCCATTTTATGCCAAGGAAACCCTCTCCCAACGTCGGACAATACCAGCGTGAAGTCATAACGGTGTCTTTATCGATTGGTGTTTAGTTATTGAGGTTTTGTTGAGTCTTGCTGATAAACTATTCTAAGTTTGTTTTATGTGGTCTTAATGATTCGACTTGGTTATTGGTGATGACATCGGGGTCACGCCGACGGTCCTTGAGACTATGACGTGACCCACACTCGACCGAGCCGAGCTTACAAATTTACAAGTAAGCTTACATGTGTTATAGTGTTTCCAAAACTCAAGAGAGTATTTATTTTCGATTTTCATCGCGTTGTTTGAGTCATTGAAACACTGGGAGAACGTTTGGGATATAACGTAGATTTAGTAAATGACTTGACCTATTAACACGAGTTTCCGACCTTGTCAGGTAGTTGGAAACTCGGGAATACGCGTTAGGGACGCGAGAGTGTTGTACACGGGTTGCGATAGTTCAGGTAAGTACATTTGCCTTAAAAAGCATTTGTATGTTTGTAAGCCGGTAAGAAAATGTCATGTGATTCATTATCATTTATTCAGTCTTGTTATACTCTATTATTGGTATTCCATTCCATTTCTTGTTGTGTGTTTCCCGGCGTAAGTGTTTCGTCTCAAAAGTACTAGGACCTGCACTAGAGGGATAAAACGTGGGCACTCATGGTCACGAGTGTGTGACCACCCTTAGTGACCGTGTGATACCGAGTACTCGGTGGATGGGTTCGAGTCCCTTCCAGTCATAGCTGTGCCTTCGCTTGTGTCGATGCCCGGGAAGACCTCGCGAGGTCTTCGTCGTTATGCTATGATTTAGACCACTTATGGGCCTCTTTTGATTCCTTGGAACACACTTGACTTTCGATTGATATCTATTAGTCTGTTTATCATGCATCTTGTTTATTTAAATTCCTGTCATTTTTATTACCACATGATATTTAGACTGTTTTACTTGTATTATTATGAATTACTGTTATCTTCTTCTGGCATTACATTCGATTTTATTCAGTTACTCACCGTCTAGTTTGTGACGGTGGGTGCAGATAGGGCAGAGAGCAGCAAGGGCAAGGGACCCTGCCTAGGGGATCTATTGTGAGGATTAGCAGCTGGATTTGGAGACTATTTTATAGGTTTCCTTATGTTTTGCTTTTATGTATATCGTTTTATATATATATGCTTTGGGATTATTAAACTTGGCAAATTTTGATGAGATTGGTATCATGTACCTTTGCATTTCGAATTGTACATGAATACCCGGGGTTTTCCACACTTATAGAATTCCTCTACTTCCTTTGATTGAGTTATTTCCCCTTTGATTTAATTGTTTTGTTTTCCGCTGTTTATTTTTTTTAATAACTCTTTCATAAATAACTAAATTGATTAAGTTGAAGGCTGACTAGGCTCGTCAGGTTGCCGAGTGATGGCTCGGGGCTTGTACGGGTCTAGGCCGGATGTACCCAATTACATGGAGAAATTGGGGCCGTCATACGTTAAAAGACCGACAAAAATATGTAAGTAATAAGATTTAAAGTAATGCACAAATACATTCACTATATTTGAATCGCTATGTTCAACCGCGTTCTGTTTTCCAATAACCTTCTTCTTGCCAACTACCTTTTTCTTCCCTTTCCTTATTCCTATAGGACTACATTTTTCTTCCTGCTCATCTTCTTCTTCTCCACCATTGTCATTGTTTTTCTTCGCCTGTGTGATTACCTTGTTAGCAATGCAATTACAATCCAAAGTTAAACAACATGCGATATTAATTAATAGAATTCAACAAGTCTCATTCAACTATAGTAACACTCTACCTTCTTTGTTTGTTCCTTCTTTATAGCTATATTTCTACCTCATTTCTTTCTATTTCCAGGACGCCCCCTTCGTTTATGAGGTGTAGGGTCCTTCAATGGTGGGGTTCCCTCGCCAAGATCAGCCATTGTTGCACAACGAGATAAGATTGCATCATAATAGTTTATAACTCTAGTGGCAATGCAATCCAACTCTTCTATCCATTTCTCTCGAGTGTAGATACGTTTGAAATCCTTTCTCCACCTGTTCATTATGTATTTTTTGGGAATCATCGTAATGTCTAACTCTTGAAAGACACAGAGGACGTGACAACAAATAATGCCTCTAAACTCAAACCCCCAACACATGTAATAAGACTCTTCATTTTCCTTGTTATGAGTTATCACATACGTCTGAGGGTTGCTATGATGACATCCTAGAGGAATAGTTAGGTCTCACACATCGTATGTACAAAAGTCTGGGTACTCCATATCCTTGTTTGCCTTGCAATTCAGACTCTTTCTCTCTTCTTCTTGAGCTTTATGAAAAAGTATGTCAGTGTATATTTCATGAATTTGGTTAACATATGGGACATCAGATAATATGCCACAATCCATATGATAGCACTTAAAGTCATATTTCTCCTCTTTTTCTTTTTTTTCTTTCTGCAACCAAATCATACTAAGATAAAAATTATTTCAGAGAGGTCCTCGCATTCAAATACCCATCAAAGAAAGCGTTCATGCTCTCGCTCCCTTGAGTTCTAGACATCCCAGCCCAAAATGTATCCTTCACGTACACTGAAACCTATTTATGCCTTATTTTATATAGAATGCACAACCAGTTGAGGTTGTACTCTCTAAATTCCCATTCTTCCATCATAAGATTCCAATATTCTTAAAATTCATCTATAGTTATGGAGTCATACACTACATTCTTCCTCCTTCGAATGATCTTTTCTCGATCTTTAAGTCCTGCAAGTTTATCAAGCAACTTCTTCATGATTTACCACAAGCATAGTATATGCTTTGCATTGGAAAATATTTTTGCAATAGCACCACCTATGGATGGGCACTGGTCTGTAATAATGGATGGTGGCTCATTTCCCATACACTATAGCTACGTTTTAAAACACCATTCATAACTGTCCATGGTCTAATCAGCAAGCAGGGCATAACCTAATAAAATCAAGTGGTCATGATGGTTTACCCCAAAAATGGTGCAAATGGCATGTCAAACTTATTGGTTAGGTAAGTTATATCAAATGTAATCACATCTCCAAAGTATTTGTAAGCGGTTCTACACTGCGAATCAGCCCAAAAGACATGCATGAGTTGATTATTGTTACCAACTTTCATTACGTGGAAAAAAAAATATTTTTTTGTCTTTGCAAGAAGTATTGAAGTGTTGCCTTCGCATCACCATCCCCGAGTCTAAGTCTTCTTTCAGTGTCAATGTGATTTATTATATCCTTTTCTTCGTATGGCAATCGATCAATCCCACCAGTACGCAATGACTCTGCCATAAATGACTTGCACACAGAAATTTCTGCTTTATCATACACTAGCAACCTCTTCTTTGTTATATCGCTAATAAATTTGTTGCACTGGTAGAATCTAGACTTCCCTGGGCTCACTGCATGATTGTGTTCTAGGAAACACTGTGTCACGTGCCGCTCCCCATCATTGGGGAATAAGTGTACAACCATTCTTGTTTTGCATCCGGATCGTGAATATAAACCAATATATTTCTTGTCATCAGTGTTCCCTTCCTTACAACATGTAAGTACACGCTTGAAACTAATGTCGTCTTTTCTTTTAGAGGACCTTATTTTGATTTTGAATCCCCTACTCTTCGCATATCCCTTAAATGATAAGTGTGTGTCATCATGCCTGCTAAAGGTTATTCCAACTTGAAGGACAACAACTTCAACTTCATCATCCTCTTTACCATCACCTTCAACATCACTAATCTCATCTTCATAACTCTCTTCAACTGTTTCTTGTGAAGACGGGTCCGACTGTGCCATGACCTAATGAAAATAAAAATATATCACCATACACAGTTGTTATTGGCTATGGTTTCGAAGAAATACAAAGTTGGTTTATAAGAAATTTATTGACTTGCTAAACCTAACTCAGTAAATAAGTGTTGAACCTAACTGTGTGTAAAGCTTTTGTGTATACATATTCACCAAGAGTAAATGCAACCCTAAATAATAGTTAATGCAATGAGTAAATGCATTTCCATCAAAAAAAATGTTCTTCATAGCCCCATTTACTAACCCCGTGTACTATAACATATAATATGACATTAAAGGCACCGTTTGCATTCAATAGCCCCATTTACTAACCCTGAACCGATAAAGTGAGAACAAAAGGGGGTTTACCATTACCTCTGGCTTCGTCTATGGTTCTCTCTTCCTTGGATTCACTTCAGTCAGCACTCCACAAGAACCTTTAATGGTAGTCCCGAAAAAACTAGTTCTTTTGTTGCAGCAGACAATCTCTGTGAAGAAGAGGAAGAGGATGGCTTGTGGTTGGGATGGGTGAGTAGGTTGTTTTGGTGATGAAAAATTGACTTTGGCGCCTAGATTTCGAATCTCCCGCTCATGAAAATGGGGAAAATTTTGATCTGAAGCAGCTAGTCTTGCCTGATGCACGTCTAATAAGGTCGTACACTGCACAGTCACATCTCTACGGTAGGTACAAACCGAAGCGATATTTAAAAAAAAAAATAAAACAAACACTTAAAACTGAGTCAACACAAACGTGTGATTATAAAGCAATCATGGGCATCTTTTTTTAGCCGTGCTATATGCACCCTAGTGTCCTCTCAGGGCACCCCAAAATATATGTAAATTGGTACACTATTGAGGTGCCCTCATAAGCAATTAGGGTGCACATAGCGGTGCTCTTTTTTAGGCCCACTATGTGCACCCCAATCATTACTCAGGGCACCCCATTTACAAGGGCACCCATCGAATTTCTCATGGCACCCCTAAGTTAGACGAAAAATGTTCTTCTTCATCAATGTGAAGTACCCTACCACCAAATCTTCTTTCGCACTCATTCCCATCACAAATCGACAACTCAATCTACCAAATCTCCTCATTTTCTTTCTCGTTTAGCACTTGATTTATTATTTTTAGGGTCAGGTGAGTGTCTATGGTGTTTGCGAGGTGAGGGTTTGAATGATGACTTGTGGTAGATGGTTGATGTTAAATCGTATAGGGTTCGAGGGTATTTTTTGTTGAGTTTGTTGTTCCTTTATTTCGTATTGTTATTGTCTTTCATGGGAATATACCCATCACTGAGTTCAACCATAATTCCGTAATGTTCGGCCACACAGGGCTGAGAGTATTGAGTAAGTCTCAAAACTGCATGAACGAGACTTTGCAGTACATCTTGGTACCCGGTAACTGATCGAACAAGTAACTTATTTCACAATAAGTTTGGTTATCAAATAGATCGAGACATAAGAGGATGTCCCGGTTGTTGGTAACCGAGACATCCTCTTCTGTCTTGGTACCTAATAACTGATCGAACAAGTAACCCATTTCACAATGGGTTCAGTTAGAAACGAGATCGAGACATAAGAGGATGTCTCGTTGTTGGCAACCGAGACGTCCTTTTATGTCTCGGACCTGTGCGTCCAACACTTTCGTGTATGTGGTACATTTCAAAATGCGAGAAACCCTAAACACAAAAAGGTCAAAATACACCAAAATTCCCTCAAAATGGGGTGGTGGGGTGCCCAAAGTTATGTCCGACCGTCGACGAAGATGACGGGATCGGTTGAGAGCACAAGGGTGGTGGAAATCAGTTGTCACACATCAAAATGGGGTGGTGGGGTGCCCAAAGTTGTGTTTTTTTTGTGGATTCACTATAACAAATTCGGTCTTTCGTGATGAATTTTTTAGCGAGAAACAAAATTATGTTGCTAAAGCCAATTTTTAGCGACGAATAAACATGTTCGTTGCCAATACACTGTATTTTTAGCAACATCAAATGAAGTAGTCGGTAAAACATACTCTTTAGCGACAGCTTTTGCTGCGACGACATGGTTTTGTTACTAAAACACTATATCTTTTGCGACAACTTAAGAAACTCGTGACTAAATGTACCTTATAGCGACGTACTCTATTGTGACAAAACATATGTTCCAAATACTCTGTTGTGACGAATAATATATGTTGCAAATAATCACATATAGCGACACATTTTATTTTTGTTTCTAATGCATGATATATTTAGCAACATTTTAAAAAATTCGTTGCTAGAGTTACCCTTTAGCTACGATGTCTTTTGTGACAACAGGTGTCTCACAAATTCACTACGACGACGCATGAAATTCGTTGCTAAAGCTTATCGAATAGCAACATATTTTTACGTCATTTCTAATGCGTTGAGTTTTTAGCAACATGTTAAAAAATTCGTTCCTAGAGTTACTCTTTAGCGACGGTGTCTATTGCAACAACATGTTTATTAGAAATTTAATACAGCGACGAGTCAAATTCGTTGCTAAAGCTAATTGAACAACAACGTACTTTCTAGTCGTTTCTAATGCGTTGAATCTTTAGGAACATGGTCGAAAATTCGTTGCTATAGTTACCCTTTAGTAACGATGTCTATTGCGACAACAAGTTTATTTCAAATTCACTATAGCATCGCGCAAAACTCGTTGCTAAATTATTTTGAATAGCGACGTATTCTTACGTTGTTTATAATGTGTTAAATTTTTTGCAACTTACTGAAAAATTCGTCACTAGGCCGCAAAAAGAAAGAAAAAGAAATTTATAGCTCGATTTGCAATTCAACTGAAAAATTATTTTTTTACAATAATTATGCTTTAAATATGGGAGAGGCTAAACGGACCCCTTTAATTGCTAAACATCTAGTTTTGTAAAATTACCCAACTACCCCTCCATATAAAAGGATTTTTACTCACCATACCCCACTCACCCACTCACCCCATACCCCAGTTACCTCTCTCAAATCGCCTCACCAAAAACTGACCAAATCTGACAAAATTCGAGTAAAACGACATGGATTCGACGACGTGGGTGCATTCATTATATCTTTCAGTGCCAATTTCAAGGTTTTTTTAAGTTTTTTTTTCTTTTTGAGTCGTTTTGTTTATGAATTTGTTTTTGGGATAAGGGCTTCAATTTGAGGCGTGAATCATGCATTTTATGTACAAAGTTTTGTATGAAATTGCAAATATTAAGTGATTTCGAGCAAAACCCGCTATTTTTTGGCCATTTTCATGTTTTTTTGGGAGTTTTAAGGATTTTTTATTCGTTCTGGTCACTCGCGGGTTTCGGACTAATAGAGTCGATACCTCTTTAGAGGTTTCGAATAAACATAGCCGACATACCCGTTGACTAGCATATATAAGATAATTACAAATAAACTTTAAAAAAAGATAAACACACTGCTATACATTATTAACAATCACATGTGTTTTTAAATATAAATATACTATTTATATAAATAAATTAGTCCAACAGCTAGGCTAATCTATGGTCTTAATTTTTTTTTGCGGACTCTATGGTCTAAATATTAGGGACAATATTGTAAACTTAGTTTTATCTCCAAATAGCAAACTGGAGTAATTAATAAGTAGAAATCGATCAATAAAATAAATAAATAAAACCTAGAGAACACACTACTTGGGACGATTAAACACGATCCCACCTTCCTCGTCTCTCAATCACCTACTTGCGCTCTCTCCAAATCACATTGCACATAGCTTCGATATCAGCTGCGTTCATTCGGTTGAATCTCCCAATCTACTCTCGATCTCGAATTTTCACAACGTATGTGCTTGATATTGATCTTTCTCTGATTTTTCTTGTAAGAAATTAGGGTTTTTTGTTGACTCGTTGCTCTGCGAACATTGCGTATTCAGTGATTGGGGTTTTTGATATGTTATGTTGCAGTGAGTTTTCTGACTAAAATAAGTGGGAGGAGTAAGGATAATGCTTACTTGAAGGTATCCATGATGTTGCTTTGCTCAATTTAATTTCTTTGATCTGTTATTTTATATATCTTTGATTTTTTGGGTTTCTTTGTATGTACATTCATGGGTCGCAGTTAGATGTTTGGATGATTTTTTTTCTATATTGTTTGAGTGAATTTATGTGTTCATGGGTTATTTTGGTATCAAAATTTTGAACTTTTCGATGATTATTGGGAAAATTTGATTCTTGAATAACCAGTCCACATTTGTTCTAGGTTTTTTTTGTCACTTAGTTTCATTAACCGAAAATCTCCACAACATATACAGATGTATGAGTATGCAGGGCTCTATTAGTACTTGAGCTATTATATTATTACTCCTAGGAATGTAATGGGAACTTGGGTCTCCTTGGATATCTTCAACATTCTAATTTCTTCTTGCTAAAACTCTCGGCCCCTTTGAACAAGAAAATTGCATTCTTAGAGTCCGAACAGATGGCTACCTCATTTAGTTGGGGTGGTAATAAGACTCTCAAAGCTTACAGAATAGCTTTTAGTTCTGCCCATCCACACCAATGTGGGTTCTTTTTAAAACTATGAACAATAGTTCATATGCGTGTATATATGTACACTAGTTTTTTAACATGCTTTGCATAACTAATTTACTAAGAATATGATTGTTATTATCCTGCTATCTAATTAATTAAAATAAACATGAAATATATTCGGTTAATTATAAACAATTCAAATGCATGCCATATATAGCTAGTATTTTAATTTGAAACCATATACTATGTCTTAATGTTTAATGTCTTATTCAATCATCTAGTTTGGCCCAATATGCCTTAACTTGCCTGCAACAAACCTTTGGTGGTCGGACATACATACTACTCGGCCTTTAGACTTGTGTTCCAATTAATATATGGTGCTGAACCTCTCCAACTAATTAAGCGAGAGTTGGTTCTAATTAATTAGCCTCTAAATCTATCAGGGACACCATGTGCATATACATTATACCTCTAACCACTAAATAGGCGATCTGGATTGATCAATTTAGTGTATGAGCTTTATTCAAATTACAAACATGCATCTAGCTTGGATTAGTTATTTGCAGTGATAAGAGTTAGAGCAAATGAAATTTAGTTTTTATTCACTATTCTTTACTTTGCTGGACTTATTAGAGACAAGAATATGGCAGTTATTGCTCAAAATAATGAATTTATCCTACCCCTATCCCACAAACTGAACAGGTCATAGGAGATTTGATTTAGATAATCTCAAACTTGAGTTATTTATTTTCTTTTAGTTACAATAGTTAAGAATTCTAGTCTCATAAATTTAATTGTCGATGTAATGATTGTTTTAATAAAAATACAACTATAGATTCTTTTTTACAAATGGATAAAAGTTGAATGGATAATGGAAATAAGGCAAGCAAGCAGTATATACATGGAGTGAATGCATTTCTACAATTTAGAAATCATTATTTTTGTTGTAGTTTCTGTCACAATTGAATCTCATTATTTATGTCACATTTGAATCTCAATGTTTGTGTAACAATTGTATACTCTGTTTCTGTAACAGTTTCACCCATTGTTTCTGTAACAGTTTCACCCATTGTTTTTGTAACATTTTTACCGACTGTTTCTGTGACAAGTGTTTATAGAGTTTTTATACACTGTTTCAGTTACAATTCTTTCTCATTGTTTCTGTTATAGTTTGTTATTTACTGTTTCTATCACATATTTTGTGTACTGTTTTTGTCACAGTTTCTTATTTACATTTCTATTACAGTTTTTATTTATTTACTGGATTGCTTGTAGCATGTAAATGCATAACTAATACTTAGTAGTAAAAATTTAATGCTCCCTCCCACTACATACCTTGCTCCGCCTCTTTCATCGATTGAAGAAGCATTTGTGTTTAGTGATTAATTGAAGATGTATTTGTGTTTAATTTTTAAATAGTTGTTCACTATTTTTTATTAAGTATATTTAAGTAGATGTTTTTTTTATTGTTAGGAGATTTAAATTTGGATAATTTTAAACTTCGGTTATTTGTTTTCAACTAGTTACAGTTTAGGAGTTATAGTCTCATAATATCTAATTGTTGATGTGATGATTGTTTTAATAAAAATAAAATTACAGATTAAAAAATGGATAAGAGTTGGATGGATAATGGAAATAAGGCAAGCAAGCGGTATATGGCTGCACTACAACAGTCAAGGGCTTTAGTGACAAACACATCCGTTACTAAATGTAGCCTAACTGTCGCTAATGTTGTTTAGTAACAAAAGCCGGCTGTCACTAACTTCGTTGCTGTAGCCTTGTCGGTGAATCAACTTTGCGACAAAGAAAATATATTGTCGATAAAGACTTTGTTTAGCAACAAAAAGATGTCTGTCACAATACCAATTTAAAGACAACAAAATTATCATGTCATTAAATACTTTTAGTGAAAGATACAAATGTTTCGTCACAAACAACTTATTAGTGACGAGAATTTATGATTTGTATCTAAACACTATTAGAGACGAAAATTTTAAAATTGTGTGTAAACATCATTAGAAACAACTAAATCTTTATTGGTATAGATGAATAGCGACAACAACCATGGATGTGGGAGTCCATAGTATCCAATTGCTATAAGTAATCAGTGACAAAGTTTGTCACTAAATGATCTATATAGCGACCAAATTTGTCACTAAACCTTATGATTAGCAACATAATTTGTCACTAAATATTAAGTAAGCCTGATATTTTAGAATCATTATTTGTACCTGAATATGCCCTGTATATTAAAAAGAGTAACATGCATCATACTCATTTTGTCCAAAAAATACCCCATAATATTATCATTTAAATATCATATTTGCATACAAAAAATTAATTAGGTATAATCCATTGTCATATCCCTACTTAACAACAATAACCAATACATATTTCTACTCAACAAAAAATAAAATCTAAGTTAGTTGTTTGTTAGAGCCTATAAGGAGTGTACACATGTAGAGAAATATAATGTCTTAACATAAAAGGGTAACAAAAAATATAATGTCTTCAACTTATAAGTTGAAGAGACCAAAATAACACTCCATCGTCCCCAAGCCGCTATATTCCATGGCTTCAACTTTTTGTCGCTATCTTCATACATCTGCCAATTATTATAAAGACATTTAATACTAATTAAGATGACATAAAAAAAGAAGCACAATCATCTAATAATGCAACTGAAACATCAACTTAAACAAGAAGGCACTATTGGTACCAACAAAAGAAAGAAGTTGTATTTTAAAAAATAAAAATAAGAAGTACAAGATAACAATCAGAACAACCACTCACAACAACAACTCACAACAATACCACCAATAGAAAAAGGTAAGAAGCAATGACATAGATTGACAAGTTCAATTTTTTTTCTATTCAAATTTGAATAATGGATGTGTATGGCTAACAACAACTAACTCCAACCTTATTATACTCTATTTGAGGAAGTTGATAGCTTCATCTTCTTGAACATACATAAAGCACCACTCAATTAAACTCTTTTGAAGACATTGACAAGTTTATCTTCTTAAACTCTTTTGACTTACTTATTAACTTTATTTTATTCTTGCTTCAATGGAAACTATTGTGTCGAGTATAAATGGAGAATAGCATAACATATCAACAAAATCAAGCAAACTAGAAAACAATAAAGTAGTAGAAGAAACAAATGCAGATGAGAAACTAATGCAATTGAAAAAACATATTGAATCAAAGTCATGTCCAAATTTGATATTATTAATGAAAACTTTAACACATTAAGAACTCTTCAATAATTTTTTTCTTTTCAGCCATTTATATGATATAAGTGTAGTTAATATATGGCTAATTATAGCTCATAATATAATCTATTAAAGGAACTAAATTAATTTAACGAATCAACTATATTTGAAGAAATATAAAGCAATTTGCCTCCGAAACCTTTTTATCTCTTTCCAAGTGAGGCTTAGGCTTAGGTCCATAACCCAAACCCAATGAGTCCCTAAGATCAGTGAACTTTAATTTCCAAACACTACCAAGTACAAACCCTATGGTTAGTGGAGAGAACTGCTAACTTGCACTCCTGCTCCTTTAGGGGAGATTAAGATTAAATCAAAAGAAATCACATCCAACTCTAGAAAAGTAGACTACTTCCATCATTGTCCAAAACAATTGACTACTGGGATGATTGAGCAAGTTAACACATATCCGTGCACAAAAGTATCGAGGCTATGACCATTAAGGAGTAAGTCTATGGTTAAGAGTTCAAAAGATTACAAAAACAATTTGAAATACAAGCCACAGAAAACAAGATTAAAGTAACACTACTAAGTATTCATATTACAAATGATAATAACACAAATGTTTAAAGTGGGAACTTCTTGATTTAATTATGTGCCATGCTTGAAAAGTAAAGAGAACTCATAGGATGAATAAGTTGACATTCATGTCAGTATGTCATTAACAGTTCATTTTAGATATTTTATAGGTCAACATTGTTTAAAGTGGGAACTTCTTGATTTAATATGTCATGCTTGAAAAGGCCTATTCAAATATCTACAAATGACAGTGGGTGATGCATATTGTCAAAAGTAACAATACATAACACTTTCCATTATAATGCTAACATGAAAGTATGTTGTCAGGGATATTAAAGGAACCATGGATGAGATCGCTCTTAAAGTGGATTGTAATCTTATATAACATTGAAATCTTTTACATATTCCGCTTTTTTCCATGAGTTTCTTCAAAAATTGTTTTGACTAATCTTGCATATGCCTCCTTTCTAAATTTATACCCAAATAAACCCTTCCACAAACATTAGAATCAGTGGTATAACAATCCACTTCAAAGAGTGAAAGAACCATGCCAAAAGAATAAGCACTCCATAGTCAATAGTACATTGAATACATGAATTGGTAAGATCCTATTAAGTTTTTAACAATTTTTGGTAGGTGAATGCCAATGTAATAACCTATCTTAATGAAGTCACACCATTTTTTTTTTGCAAAGTAAGTTCCTAAAAGAGAGTATGATTAATAACTTTCTAAAGGAGATGGGAAGCTAGATTAATCCTACTCTCTTTTAGAAAGTTTCAACTTCCCATCTCATTTAGAAAGTTTCAACTTTCTTCAAAAAAAAATTACTAGATTAAAGTAAACTCACACTAAAAGGAAAAGAATGCAACAAAAATAAGCACACATGTGAATGAAGTATAGATAAAAAATACAATAAAGAGAGGCTAATAGGTCGAATCATATTTTAGTTACAAGTTATTAAGTTTGTTAATGTAATGTTCATTTAAAAGTTCTTGAAATTATTGCGAAAATACATAATATATATGAACCCAAAATGTGGAGTTAAAAAGCCACCACCATCAAAAAATAAGTGCGTAGAGTAATTATACTGTAAAGCAAGCCTTGTGCTCTAAGCAAATCATCCGACATATCCCTTTATTATTCAAGGGCAAATAGTCACATAGGGCACCTAATGAGTCCCTAAGATCAGTGAACCTTAATTTCCAAACACTACCAAGTACAAACTCTATGGTTAGTGGAGAGAACTGCTAACTTGCACTCCTGCTCCTTTAGGGGAGATTAAGATTAAATCAAAAGAAATCACATCCAACTCTAGAAAAGTAGACTACTTCCATCATTGTCCAAAACAATTGACTACTGGGATGATTGAGCAAGTTAACACATATCTGTGCACAAAAGTATCGAGGCTATGACCATTAAGGAGCAAGTCTATGCTTAAGAGTTCAAAAGATTACACAAAAACAATTTGAAATATAAGCCATAGAAAACAAGATTAAAGTAACACTACTAAGTATTCATATTACAAATGATAATAACACAAATGTTTAAAGTGGGAATTTCTTGATTTAATTATGTGCCATGTTTGAAAAGTAAAGAGAATTCATAGGATGAATAAGTTGACATTCATGTCAGTATGTCATTAACAGTCCATTTTAGCTATTTTATAGGTCAACATTGTTTAAAGTGGGAACTTCTTGCTTTAATTATGTGCCATGCTTGAAAAGGCCTATTCAAATGTCTACAAATGACAGTGGGTGATGCATATCTTCAATTTACTCCATTCTGAAGTTTTTATTATTTCGTTCATAGTTTACCAAATTCTATGTTCCTTTTTTTGGATAGGAAGAGTAATATTTCTTTTACAAGGATTGATTGCGAGAACTTAAATATTCCTTCTAAGTGAGGAAAAAGCTTTAGAAACATTTTTGCATAGTTACCAAAAACTGCATGTTAGCTAGAATTTTTATATGCAGATTAATGCTGTTGGGATATTGTTCTTCCTATATACTAGATTGCCTGCTGTAAACTATATAAAACATTCTACAAATGAAAGCAACAGCTAGCAGATAATGACTGATTTTTGCCAATTCAAAATTAGCATTAGAAGACCCACAAACAGACACATAAAAGCACTCTTCTAATCAAATTAGCATTTCACCAAAAAAAACTTTCAAAGATGTCAAAATGCCCAATTCAATGGTACAAGCGCAGACCAAAGGCGCACCCCACATCACTGAAACCTCAAAGTTCAATGAAATCCCTCTTCAACACCCATGCCACCTCCCCATTAGGCCCAACAGTACCAAACTCAACACAACCATCTCATGCCACACTAAATAAGCTAACTAACTTTGAAAAAAAAAACTAAAATTCAACTATCAAAAAGATAGTTAATGATCCAATGTTACTAGCACCAAAAAATCTCTTGCTCTTAGAGCACAATTAAGCACAAAACAAAGCCAAGCTTGTCAAGTTCAAATACAAAAAGGAACCTTTGATTGACACACATTGTGTAAAGATTGATAGGTTTACAGCCAAAAATACCAAGTAAATGGAAATAAGATGAAGTAGGAACAGATTTTGTTAGAAAGAAGATAGAGCTACCTGAGAGTTGTTGTAGAGATGCCTGAAGATCGCAAGAAAACCGCGACTTAGTTGCAGTGACCTAGTTGCAACGAGAGATGATTGAAGACCGCCGAAAAATCGCCGGAAGATCGCCGAAAAACCGCCGGAAGACCTTCAGAAGACCACCAGAAGAGAGAGCTACCTGAGAGATGATTGAAGACCTCCGAACAGCAACCTAGTTGTAGCAACTCTTCTCTCGACAGTCCGCACGATGAAGAAGCACGATGAAGAAGAGGGAAAGTGAAAACGTGCGGTGAAGAAGAGGGGAAGTGAAAACGCGCGGTGAAGAAGAGGGTACAAGATGAAAAGGCGCGGTGAAGATGAGAAGAGGCGCGGTGATGAGAAGAGGCGTGGTGAAGAAAAGGCGCGGTGAAGATGAGAAGAGGTGCGGTGAAGATGAGAAGAGGGAACGAAAAGGGTATATTTTAGGGCAAAAGTAAAGTGGGCTTTTTTTTTAATGGCAATAGAGACAAACAAAAGTAATGTCTCTATTTGTTAGTTTCTAAAAACATTTAGCAATATTTTTTATAATGTCACAGTATACTTTGTCTCTAAGTGTATGATTTAGTGATATTATTTTGGATGTTGCTAATTACAATGGGAGTCTTTGGTACATAGTGACGATATTTTTAATGTGTCTCTAAATACAATCACTAGTGACAAATTTTTATTTATCACTAAAATATTTGTCACTGAATCCTCTTTCTGTTGTAGTGCTGGAGTGAATGCATTTCTACAATTTACAGAATCAAGATTGGGTCGTACAGAAAACATTCGTTGTCCTTGTAGAGATTTTGTTTAAATACTAAGAAGTTTTCTCTGAGAGAGATTGATGTGCATTTGTTTGTTTATGGAATAAGCAGAATTTATAAAAACTGGATTCATCACGGTGAAAACCCACACTATGACCAAAATGTATTTGGTAATGTAGAGGAATCATCTAGTAGATTTGCTACACGTACCCATGATAACTTGGTGAACCAAGATCTCTAAGGATTATTAAGTGATTTAGGTGATACAATAGAAGATGATGAACAACAGTACAAGAATGATGACAATGTGACAGGTGCCGAAGATGAAACTGTTCACGATGACCGATACAATCATCTCGTTGATGAGGCACGACAAGAGCTTTATCCAGGTTGTGCAAAAATGTCAAAGCTATCATTCGTTGTTATGTTGCTCCATCTCAAGGTGTTGAACGACTGGAGTAATAAGTCATGTACTATGTTATTGAAGTTCTTAAAAGATGTGCTACCGGAGGGTGCAAATATACCAAAAAACATATAATGAGGCAAAAAAATGCTACAAGATTTGGATCTAGGATATGAATCAATACATGCGTGCAAGTACGACTGCTTGTTGTTCTAGAAGGAACATGAGAAAGATGACTTCTGCACAGTTTGTGGTGAAAGTAGATGGAAGATCGATGATGGCAAGGGAAAGAAAATACCGCACAAGGTGCTGCGCTATTTTCCTATAACACCGCGTCTACAAAGATTATATTTTTCTAGACATACTGCAGAGGCAATGCAGTGGCACAAAGAGAAACGTCCCCAAGTAGATGGCATCTTAAAACACCCAACAGATTTAATTGCTTGGAAGGACTTTGACAAACAATTTAATTGGTTTGCAAGTGATCCAAGAAATGTCAGACTCGGTCTTGCAACAGATGGTTTTAATCCTTTTGGGACAATGAGCATCTCATATAGCATTTGGCCTGTAATTATTATACCATATAACTTACCTCCATGGAAGTGTATGAAAGATCCCTTCTTCATGTTGTCTTTGCTTATACCCGGTCCAAAAGCACCAGGAAAGGAAATTGATATTTACATGCAACCTTTGATCAAGGAGTTGATTGAATTGTGGGAGAACGGTGTATTGACTTTTGACGCATTTTCTCAGCAACGATTTACTATGCATGCAGCTGTACTTTGGACGATTAATGACTTTCCTGCATACGAAAATTTATCAGGTTGGGTTATGAAAGGGTACATGGCATGTCCCGTTTGTGCTGAACATACATGCTCAAGCTCATTGAGAAGCAAATTAGTTACATGGGTCATAGGAGATATCTACATACTGATCATCCTTGGAGGAACAACAAGAAGTTTAATGGGAAAAAGGAAGATAAAGTTGTACCTAAACCACACTCTGGAGAAGAGATGCTTGCCCAGCTTAATTCATTGATTGGTGTTATGCTTACTAAGCATGATGATTTGAAGAATAAGAAGCGTGTCTCAAAAGATCTTAATTGGTGTAAGAAAAGTATATTTTTTGACTTGCCTTATTGGTGTAAGTTAAACATTTGTCATAATTTAGATGTGATGCATATAGAAAAAAATATTTGTGATAGTATCATTGGGACTATCATGAATATAGAAGGGAAGTCCAAGGACACTCATAAAGCACGAATGGACTTGAAGGACATGAAAATAAGGAAAGAGCTTCACTTACAATCAAGAGGTACTAAATTGTTCAAGCCCCGAGCCATATTCACACTCACGCCGATAGAAAAATCAAGTTTTTGTGAATTCTTGAAGACAACCAAATTTCCAGATGATTATGCAGCAAATATTTCCAGATCAGTCCGTGTTAGTGACAACAGTATAACTGGACTAAAAAACCATGATTGCCATGTCATGATTCAACGATTACTTCCAATTGGTCTACATGGATTGATGGATCGTGACGTTGTGGTTGTTTTATCTGAATTGGCAAGGTTTTTTAGAATTCTATGTGCACGAACGTTAGATTTTAAAGACCTTAAGAAGTTGGGGGAAGATATAATCACCATCTTGTGCAAAATGGAACTCATATTCCCTCCAGCTTTCTTTGATGTAATGGTTCATCTAGCTATGCATTTGCCGCGTGAGGATGAGATATGTGGTCCTGTTAGTTACAGATGGTTGTATCTAATCGAAAGAAACTTGAGTCAACTAAAAAGGTACGTGAGATATAAGGCTCATCCTGAGGGATCAATTGCAAAAGCATATGTTGCAAATGAAGCCTTAACATTTTGTAGCATGTACTTGAGCGGTGTGGAAACAACATTCACTCGAGGGAAACGTAATATTGATTACATTCCTGATTATGGAAATATTTCTCTATCAATATTTTTACAAAGGGTTCGTCCTATTGGAACATATGATTATCATTTTATGGACCTAGAAGAATATCGAATGGATCAGTGGTATATATTATACAACTGTGAGGAGGTGTCGCCATTTCTATTGTAAGACTAAACGGACATGTTCCATTTTTTTACACTTGTCATAGTTTTTTTTGTAGTCACAATTTTATTTTTAATGATTATCTCAGGGAGCACATCAATGAATTAGGTGAGGAATGTAGCAATAACATCAACCAAAGACAACAAAAATTATTTCCCAAGTGGTTTGAGAATAAGGTAGATATATACACATACATTCTCTATTTTTTATGGATATTTTGAATTTACAATAAGAGTTTGTTGTGCATATAAGATTCCAACATTTTTTAATTTGCGAAACAGATACAAGCGATGCGCGAAGAGAGATCACAAGACATTAGTGATGATTTATACTATTTGTCTTGTTGGCCAGATAGACGTGTAAAATCCTACTCAGGATGTATAGCCAATGGGATAAGGTTTCACACTATTGAACGGGATAGTCGACGTAAGACTCAAAATAGTGGAGTTGTTATCGATGGTGACGATGATAGTCATATGACTCGATTTTATGGAACATTGCAAGAAATTATCGAGTTGACTTATAGGGGCAGACGCAAAGTTTACTTATTCAAGTGTAAGTGGTATGATACAAGTAGGAAAAGTGTGGAATTCGTGAAGACTTGGATATTGTGTCAATAAGAGTTACAAATATGTGGTATGAGAATGATGCATTCATTTTTGCAAGTCAAGCACAAGTTTTTTACTTAATGGGCACGAAATGGGGAGAGGATTGGCGTGTCGTTTAGACTTCAAGTAGCAGACATTTATGGGACTTTCCTGACAATGAAGTTGATCGAGAGGAAACAGATAATGATGCTCACAATGATGATCATATTGCTTTTCAAATAACATCTTCATCTGAGGATAGTCTTCCAAGAGTCATCAGAGAAAGTATACCAATTATGCTGAATAGAGCAGAAATCGAAATGGAAGATATACCAAGTGTAGAATTTAATATTGATGAAATGAACACAGAAGCCAATATCAATGACATAGAAATAGTTGATGAAGAAAACGATGATGATACAATTGCAGAATATTGTGATGAAAGTGAACACAATGATACTATTGCAAAGTATAATTATGATGAAAGTGACCAGGAATGAGATTTAATAAAGATATTAATGATGAATAATTGTGTATAGTGTTTAACTTCCAGGTACTTGTTATGAACTTATTATCTATGTATAAGTCTAGAAGTTTCATAGAATAACTTGTTCATTTGTTAAAAAATTATATTTCATTTGTTTTTTATTTCTTTAATTTTGTAGGCTTCTTCATATACAATGGCACCAGGTAGAATACCAGCACCACCTATTGTAGCCCAAGATGAGGAGGAAACTATAGTGCCAGAAACTCTAGCTAATACATCTGGTAAAGTTCAGCTTGATAACTACTATTCTAATTTTGTAAATTTAGTATATAATTTATTCTTTAAAGAAATTTTAATCATAATCAATTACTTTTTTTATCTTAATGTACAGCATCCTCATCTCGTTCTAATAAGCGTGGTAGATCAAAAGGAATGGCGCTTGAGAAGGTGGTGACTTTAACTGGCCCAATAACTTTGCCTATCGATCCTAAAATTGGAAGACCTATTGATGAAAGCTCAAGCTTATTTGCTACTGAATGTGAAATTATTGTAAGAAACTTTGCTCCTCTTAAGTTTAATGGATGGAGTACAATTCCACATAATAAGAAAGTTGAATTGTGCGATAAACTTAAGGTATTGTATTTTTTTATCTTATTTTATTACCATGAATTGTTGATTATATTTTTTATGGCATACTTCAAGATTTATTATTGATTAGAATGTGTTAAATAAATTATTAATATCTATATTTTTTGTTGCATTGCAGAATAAGTTTGACGTGGATCTTTCTCTAGAACACACCTTTAGATGTGTTAACATAACAATGTCGAATGGTTATTGAAGCTATCGACATGATCTTCGAACTCATATAATGTCATTTCCTACCATTCAAGAAGCAAAAGATGCACGTAAACCAGCGTATACTCAAATTGATGAGGAAGATTGGAACTGGTTATGCGAACACTTCAACACTAATGCTCAAAAGATATCGTTCTTATATATTAATTATTCTTTATTTTTATAGTCATTTTTTCACTGCTTATTTTTTACATTAGTTGTATATTTCTTAGTGTCTTAAAATTTGGTTTGTAGAAAAAAATCAGCAACAAACAAAAAAAGTAGGTCCAATGTGAAGTATGGTCATTACTGTGGTAAGAGATCGATTTTGAGAGTTCGTGCAGCTCATGTAAGTGTTCATATTTCATATATGTAATCAATATCAAATTGGTTTAGTTTTATAAATTAAACTCTCTCTGTAAAGTGATGCTTATTTGGTATCGAGATTTTGTTGTTGTTGTTATTGTTGTAGCGTGATTCTGAAATTGGTGTAGAGCCAGGGCGTATGGAATTACACCGTATCACTCGCACCAGAAAAAATGGAGAGTGGACAAACGAAAAAGCTAAGAATGATTATGTAAGAAACATAAGATAAGAAATTCAATTAAATCTATCTCAATCCTTATGATTGTGTAGATATTTTTGCATAATTTACTTATATATGTTGTGTTTTATTTTTGTTTGTGTATAGGAAAAATGATGAAGATGATGGAGGATAATCAAGCAATCAATGATGATGATGAGGAAGATGTTACGACTATGACAGAAGATCAGATTGTTGAAGATGTATCATTATGTATTTATATTTTTTATTCAATTTCTAAATATTTGCTCTAACTCATTTATAGTCTTATTCATTAGGAACTAGGTGAAAAGTCTGGGCGTGTGGTAGGACTTAGCTTTGGTCCTAGACCTCATCCATTATCAAGCAACAAAAAAGTTATAGCTCCTCCTCCTAATAAGCACTTAACTCGAGAGCTGCGGGAAGCCAAGGAACAAATAGCGGTTTTGATGGAAAAGGATGCACACCATGAAGCTGATAAGAGAGAGATGAATGCACGCCATGAAATTGATAAGAAAGTTATGAATGACCGCTTGGTTGAGTTAGAGAGTTACATGGCTAGATTTATGAGATACCCTTCTAGAATGACCGATTCAGAAGCTACTCAACCACCTGATTCTACACAAGAGTAAATTTAAGGTAATAGTTTCCATATTTTATTTTAATATTAATTTATGAAATATAAATTATCAATTATGTTCACATACTTTTATTTATCTCATTGTTATAAATATGATTTTATTTGGTCAAATAATTTTGACTTTAATTTTTTCATCCCAATTAACATCAACAAAAAAATTATAATACTTGTATTCTATGTGCATATACAACAGTTTCTGATTTTTTTTTTTTGTTATTGTTTTGAAACTCTTTCTCTTTTTTTGGTAGGAAAACTCTCTTTTAAATTGTAAGGATGAACATGTCTTGTCTATGGTTCGACACTATTTTTTTATAGTTTTATTTGTTTCACAGTAGCATTAATTTCAGCACTCTTATTGTCTTTGTTTCTGCACGTATATACATTTAGAAATCATTATTTCTATTATTGTTTCAGTCACAGTTGAATCTCATTGTTTATGTCACATTTGAATCTCAATGTTTGTGTAATAGTTGTATACACTATTCCTGTAATAGTTTACTCATTGTTTATGTGAGATTTTTATTCATTGTTTCTGTGACAGTTTTACACACTGTTTCTAAGACAAGTGTCTTACACACTTTTTATACATGGTCTCTGTTACAATTCTTTCTCACCGTTTATGTTACAATTTTTTATTCACAGTTTCTTATTTACATTTGTATTGCAGTTTTTATTCAATATTTTTGTCATAGTTTTTTGTATCAACTATTTATGCCACTGCTTTACTTTTTTGTTACACAGATGTTGACCTTTTCTTTGTCACAGTTTTTGAATTGTTTATGTCGCAGTTGATATTTACAATGAGCACTTTTTTGTCAATGATTATTTCTACTCTCTTTTTTTTCTGCACTATTTCATTTGGCACTATTTTTGCATTATATTATTGTCTCAGTTTTGTTTGTGTCTATCTTTGTTTCACCATTACTCATTTTGTATCTTAATGTTTCATGGACTAAATCGTTGAATATAACTTTTATCTTGGGTTTGCATTCTAAATTTATTATTAAGTTGTTTATGTTTTGTCATCATTATAACACTATATTCATTTCTATGGCAGGTTGTGATGAAGCGTTATAGATGATCCTATCTTTTTCAAGAAAACTTGGGGCAAGTAGAAAGTATATTATTTTGTATTTTTCCTTGCATCGTAGAGATTGAATATATGGTCTTTAGCACTTTCTATTTAACATGTAGGATGTTGATTGTAGACAACGTGTTTTTTTATCTATTTAAAGTGTTTATGAATGTTGGTATTCTTTGAATGTTAAATTGTTTGTGTTTTATTAGAAAGTTGCCTAATAAATAAAATTGATAAAGCTACTTTTATCAAAACCATAAAATCGTTGGTAAAGATGTTTTTGAAACAAAAAAGTATGTTGCTTAAACATGGACTTGCTGACAAATGTTGTTAAAATATCGATATATTAACAAAAATTGTTGTTAAAATATAGATGATTTGACGAAAACTGTTACTAAAATGTAGATATGCTAATGAAAATTGTTGCTTAAATATAGATATATTGACGAAAATTGATATAAAAAATAAATATTTATAATAAATATCGTCGCGTAAATATTATTTATAGAAACAAGAATCGTTGTTATTTAACGTTTGTAACGAACTTCGTTATTAAAATGTAATTAGCGACAAATAATAAAATTGGATCTCGAGTATTTTATAGTGACAATTACTATTCGTTGGTACAAAGTATTAGTAACAAATAACAAATTTGTTGCAAATATATATTGATATTTGTCAGTAAAGAGATTTTGAACAATAATTTCGTTACATAAAGTAATATTTAGTGATGAATTTCATCACAAATGATGTCATCGGCAACAAAATTTGTTGCGAAAATATATATTTTTTTAGCGATAAATATTGTAATTAACTAAGTTCACAACGAATTTTGTTAGCAAAAAATTTAGTGACAAAGGTCATCCTAAACTACGAAATTCGGTTTAGTAACATAAATTGTTGTTAAGAAGTTTTTGTGACGAACAAAATGTTGCAAAATTTATAAAGCGTAGTTATAACTTTTTTGCAATGAACACAGAGTTGTTGCAGTAACTCAGTTGTGATGAAACTTTTCGTCGCTAATGAGTATTTGTTAAGAATTTTGTTTGACGCAAAAGGATCTTCAAGTCGTTGCAAAAGAGACGCTTTAGCAATGAGCTTTTTTCACCGTCGCAATATGTCTTCCCCACGAGGCTACAACAACAAAAAATTAGCGACGAAAAGTTTGTTGCAAAAAATTAATAGCAACAAATACTTATCTTTAGCAACAAAAAAAATTCGTCTCTAAAGACCTTTTTCATTGTAGTGATTAGTGTTCGAACGTAACGCTTTGTAATCCTAACCCCAAAAAAAAAGTACGCTATGTGCACTCCAGTCATCATTCAGGGTACCTTATTTTTTTCTAATTATATGTGCAATGGTGGTGGAGTTCGGTGGTCACACATCAAAATAGGGTGGTGGAGTGCCTAAAGTTGTGTTTTTTTTTTTGTAGATTAATGTTCGAGGGCATATGAATCATTACATACAATTAAAAAAAAATGGAGTGTTCTAAATGATAATTAGGGTGCACATAGGGAGTCTTTTTTTTTTTTGGCTTAGGATTACAAAGCGTTACGTATGCTTACGCCATAGGGACACCTCAACGATGACAACGAACAAAAGTCCAACAACTCAATTTGATTTTTTTTTTTTTTTTCTTTTGTGAGAACGAGTACCAGTTCGAAAGAGCAGGTGCAGTACAGGTGTCATGCGGAGGTGCAAACTTCTCCCATAACGGCAGACTGCAGTGCACGTTAAGCCACTCGATCGTTACTGGCCGAGAAGACAGTCGGCTTTTCCAGTCTGTATACATTACGGTGGGACCCACACGCTGTTTTTGAAACACTGGAAACTTCCTTGGCTCCGCAACGTTGAACCCCAAGAGATCTCTCTATTTAAGCCCTCGTGAATCCCCAATCTTCATCAAACCATTCGTTCTTCAATCGACATCTCAATCAACAATCTTCTCTCTCTCTCTCTCTCGATTTCAGTTCTCAATATTCGACAATGGAGGGATTCGGAGCCTCATCAAAGGCTGTAATATTGGCGATCTTCGTGGTGGCTGTTCTGTCGGTTGTTTCATCTGTGTCGGCTCAGTTTGACGCCCCTTCTCCTGCGCCCTCGATGGACACTGGATCAGCATTCTCGACGCAAATCTCGTTCGCTGCTCTGTTCTTCTCTCTTGTGGTTTCTCTTATCGCTCTCACGAAGCACTAATGGAATGAGCTCATGCGCAGTGTAATGGCATTCATATTGAAAATGGGGGAGAATTTCGTTTTGGGGATTGAGGGGGCTCTATTATGGAAAATACGAGCTAATGTTATTGATTCATTCTTTGTTTTTGTGATCAGATATCATATCTTTTATATATTCATATATATTTAATTTACAAATTTTATTCTTTATTTTATGTAAAAAATATGATATATATTATTTATTCTTTTAATAAATGTTGAGTTTATTTTTATTTTTTATCATATTTTTTTACTTGAGCAAACTCACCTTCTCCTCAAACCTTGTATTTTTACAAGTGATGAATAGTCGATTTTTTATCATTACCAAAAAGTTTGTGACTACGCACTAAATTTGCATCTCATCTCAAGGAATGTATACAATGGCCAATGGGAAATCAATAACTATATATATACATGTCAAAGTGTATGAATTTCATAACTATAAAAAGGCGTGATGTTTTATCAACAATCGGATTATATCCGGGCAGGGGCGAAACAAAACTTGCCGTGGAGGGGGGGCGAAATCTCCGCATATATTATGGAGTAAAAAAAATGTAAATGATCGATATACATTGAAAAACTAATTAAACGAACATGAAGTAAATTCACATGATTATCGTCGAGTATCAACTCCAAGTTTGATATGAGGTCACATGTGCATAAGCTTAAGAGTTAAGTTTTTGTATAGAAGTAACAAACTTGAGAGGTAAAAATTGATTTCATTAAAATACTCACACGCTCGTGCATGAACATGCATATGTCCTTGACTAATTACTGCTTGCATAAATGTAGATGTACAAATTTGAAGTGTAATTTGAAATATTGCTTTACAAGTCACTGCTAAAAATTAGGAACATGCAGTCAAAGCCTCTTAAGTGAGATAGAAAAGACATTACTTACCAAAAAGGTAAGACTTGGTTAGATTCTCACTAAAGTAAAAAAAAAAGAATCGGGAACATGCATGTGACATGATTTTGTCTTACACTTTAAAACAGTTGGGGAAGGGGAGCCAATTAGTCAAAAATTAAATAACCAAAGTAAAAGTTACATAACATATAAAGGGTTAGGGTGATGCCAGGGGCGACCATGGCCCCCTCACATTGGCTTTGGCTTCGTCCCTGTATCCAGGTGAGTACCCCTTAAGTATCGAGTTCAAGTCTAGTGGATGGAATAAACGAAATTGGAAGTACCCTAAACCCTAAATAGTGCTCGAGAATATTTTACAAACGTCCAAATTGCACGAAGTAGGAATTTTTTTGTCAAAAAATGTAGGGGTTTTTGTTGTAATAAGAAACTAACTAGTTTGCACTCTTGACTCCAACCTGAGTCAAACCCTATCCTTACCTTCGACAAGTGACATCTTGCTCGTCTCATTTCATCATAGATATTTTGGTCGAAATAAATTAAATATCTTTTAATTTTTGAAAAAAAATTTGTTGTTTGAAATGCCATTACTAAAAATAACTATCTTATACCCTCCTTTTGATAACAAAAAAAGCAAATAAAAATAACTATCTTATAAAGAAACAACTAAAAATAACTACAATAATACTAGGTTTAATTTCAAATTTCATTATATTTTTATTAGGCCAAATCTGTTTGATTTACAACATGGATAAATTTTTTCTCGTTATACTTAATTTAATATAGTTGACTACGTGCTTTTATTTAAAATCTAAGTAAAGTTTTGAATTTGAATTGAGAAAAATACTATAATAACACCCTAAAGTCACCCCAGGTAACATGACGTGTGTATCTGTGTCTTTGAGAGTCGTTCATGTACGCCTCGGGATATACGTCTACATGATATTCATTAGGAACTATGTGCGCGTACCCATTTTTACGTTTTTACATGGGGCACCCCACACGTCACATCACCCCAGCATCACTTTGAAGTGTCACTGTAACATCTTCCTTGAATTAATTAGTTGGCTAGAAAAATTTTATCAAAAGTGTACATGTAGCAAGAAAAAGAACCTTGTATTTAGTTCGAAAGAAAGAGAACTTATATTAGTTTTTGGTTTAATTTGTGACCATGGCGATATCGCGATATATAGAATATGTAGCGAAGCAGGTGTGTCTAATTAGTCTAATATGACTACTGACTAGCACCCAAAATTACCAAAAAGATGCAATTTATAAATATCTTTGTACTTCCCTTTTGCTTTTCACGAGTAATTATGTACGCCATCAGTGAAAAAATAACAAGAAAACCCCATATGAAACAGCTACTTATCACACCAAGGATGCATCAATTAATTAGCATATCAAAATGTCAATATTGTGTTTTCAAAAAAAAAAAAAAGTCAATATTGTAATAGCCAAAAATGTTAAAATTGTTCAAATGATGTATCGATTTGTAATATTTTTAAAATAAATATTTACCTAGCTAGTAAGTCCTAATTTTCACCATATGACATAGTAGTATATTATATATAGTTTTATCATTTAAAGTATTGCCGGCCCTAGTCAATTTTTTTTTTTTTTTTTTTTTTTTTTTCTTTTTTGTTTTGTTTTTTTTTTTTTTGTTTTTGTTTTTGTTTTTTTTTTTTTTTTTTTTTTCTGTTAAAATTGTTCAAATGATGTATCGATTTGTAATATTTTTAAAATAAATATTTACCTATCTAGTAAGTCCTAATTTTCACCATATGACATAGTAGTATATTATATATAGTTTTATCATTTAAAGTATTGCCGGCCCTAATCAATTTTTTTTTTTTTTGTCTTTTTGTTTCTTTTTGTTTTTTTCGTTTTTTTTTTTTTTTTTGTTTTTGTTTTTGTTTTTGTTTTTGTTTTGTTTTTTTTTTTTTAAATTTGAGTGGCTCCAATCACTTTGTACCACAATAGAAAAGGATAAATATTAAAGAGTCTCGCTATACCCCGATATCCTCTCAAGGCACCCCATTGATCAAGACACCCTAACAATTTATCAGGGAACCTCAGGACTTTTACCAAAATGTCCCTAGTTTGTGAAGTAATGCACCCCACTACCCAATACATGTTAAAGTGATCTCGGTCATGTCTTATCGAGACTCGTATTACGGTATCGGTCTATACCAACTGACACTCAAATAAGGGTAGTCAAACACCCAACTCGATGGACTACCACAGAGACTATACAAGTGGTCTTGGTGGCCTTATGCCGAGACATTTGTGTATGTCTCCATTGACACAAACCGACCCAACCTATGTCTCAGTCCTGTGTGTTCGAGACCATAGGCTCGGTCATTTCCCACCGAGACCTGAAACGTAATGTCGATTAATGTAGTGTCACACTATATGCAACCCAATATCCTCTCAGGGCACCCCGCCATTTTTAATTAAAACTGATTTTATAACCAATTGACAAAAATGTCCTCCCAACCCAACAATTCACATGCCTATTCAATGCCCTTTCATGGCACCTCACTCTTGAAAACTCGATTTTTCTACGAAGTCAAGTCGATCTGTCACCGGCCAGACATCGCGTTTGTCGATCAAAGAGTGCGCACCAGCCCTTGTCAATCATGTTTATCAATCCGTCCCTGCCCAGAGATTCAACGAGTTTTAAGTATTTTTATAGTCTAACGGTTAAAGAAAATGAGTGGGAGGCGAACATTGCACACGATAAGGTTAGTTTTCACAGTTTTTGTGGGGTTTTTTTTTCTATTTTCGAAGGTGAACCACAAACGCCAATTTATTGGTTACACAGAACCGAGACATATAGTAGTGTCTCGGTAACCTATAACCGATAACTAATAAAAGATGTTGGTTATTACTAACTGAGTTGAATCCCAAACGTAGCTTTTTATTACACCTCAATTGAAAGTAACCGAGACATAACTTAATATCTCGGTGATACATAATCACGTGGTCTAAGGGTCCTTCTCACTTAAGTGTCGATTGATATTAGCCAACACTTACACAATGATATTGATAATGAACGTCCGAGACCAAAAGACAAATCATGTTGTGTTGCCAAACACTACGGGATTGAAGTTAACTACAACGCCTAACCCTAAAAACAACAAATCTACCTTTAAACGAGCAAGAAAATTAGGGGATTTGGTGTATCTCAAGCAAGAAAAGAAGGGTTTCATTTGATTTGGTGGTGAGGTGCTCGCGCTTCAAAAGAAATGACATTTTGGTAAAAGTCCTGGAGTGTCCTAAGAGGATCTTAGGGTGTACATAGCATGACTCATATTAAATAATACTACAATATTATCAAAAGTTGTGTAACGTTGTGTTTCCTTTTGTTATTTTATTTATTTGAAAAGCTATGTTTCCTTTTTTTTGAAAATAAAAAAGCATTCTAAGAAAAATAAGAAATTAGTATAACATTTTTTTTCAGCAGCCAAAAGGACCCAGTTTTTACTACAAGGACCTCAATTTTATAAAAATTACCTAACTACCCCTATATATAAAATGATTTTTACTCACCCATATCCCACTCACCTCTCTCTCAAATCGCAATCATCAACAACTCAAATCTGACGAAATTCGATCAAAACCACATGGATTCGACGCCGTGGGTGCATTTATCATCTCTTTTAGTGTCGATTTTTAGATTTTTTTTAATCTTTTTTCTTTTGAATCGTTTTATTTGTGAATTTACTTTTGAGTTTAGGGCTTCGATTTGAAGCTTGAATCTTGCATTTTTGGTACAAAAGCTTCGATGGAATCAAAAAGATTAAACGGTTCCGAGCAAAATCCACTACTTTTTTTTTACCATTTTCATGTATTTTTTAGGAGTTTTGAAGTTTTTTTTTTTTTTTTTTCATTCTAGTCGCCCACGAATTTTGAGCTTATAGGGCTGACACCTCTGAAGAGGTTTCAGACACATAGAGCCGACATCTCTAAAGAGGTTTTAGCTGGACCCCTCCATCACCTGCTGAGATCGAATTATCTTCACATTCTCGGTTGAAGTCGACCGAGACCTTTAAAGAGGTATTGGCACTGTGTATTTGAAACCTCTTTAAAGTTGTCGGCTTTGTGTGTCTGATACCTCTTCAGAGGTTTCCTCTCGATTCGTCCGAAACCCGCAGACGACACTTCTTCAAAAGTGGGGTATGAGTAATGGGATGAGTAAGGGTTTTTTTAAAATTTTAAAAATAAAAATAAGGTACGTGAAGTAAAAATCTAAAATTAGAGTCCGTTTAGCTGCTGCTTTTTTTTTTTATAATTTTTGGTATAGAGTTTTAAAGTTTAGAATTTAGGGTTTGCCGGCCACCTCGTAACGAAGTTTCTGGTTAGTGGTACTTGGGTAATTAATGAAAATATTTGGATGATCCACAACATCGAGATACACACATCAACACGGTGTGGCTGTCCAACACGCGCAACTAGAAGTGCATCAAGTGGCGCTTGCCTCGTCAGTTCGCAGTCTCTTTTTTATATGGTTAACACCGGTTCGCTATCACAAAATCTTTCCGTTTGTTTCCAAAGCTTGAAACGGTAAAACACGTAAAGTTGTTGGACTGACCAGTTCGAAATTTCAAATCACCTCGGTCCTTAACGTCCACGTGTCTACATGTCGTGTCCAGGTGTGAACAGCCCACCAATTGCGGTGCACGTTAAAACAATCGATCACGGCAGCCCCACGTGTCCACGCTTTTCCAGCCCATCACGTTACGGTAGGCCCCACGCGCCGAACCCGTCCAGAGACATCCGGTTGTATGTCCGGTCACCAAACCAAACAAAACCCCTATATAAACCCCAGCCAAAGCCCCCATTCTCCATCAACACGACACCACAAATACCATACCACTCTCAATCGATAGATCTTGGCTTTTCGATCTTCTCTTGGGATTCCACTTAAAGAGAGATTTAACAATGGAGGTCTCATCGAAGGCTCTAATTGCCATGTTTGTGGTGGCTATGTTGTCCGCTGTGTCGTCGGTGTCGGCTCAATTTGAAGCTCCTGCTCCATCGCCGCCGAGGGACACTGGATCAGCATTTTCCACGCAGATCTCCTTCGCTGCGCTGTTCGTCTCTCTGGTTTTGTCTCTGATCGGTCTGTCGAAGCAGTGATTTTGTTGGTGGAGGAGATGAGGTTTTGTTCATGTAGCAGAGATTTATCTCTGTTTATATACATTATGTAGATGGATTGAGAGTAGTTGTTTATGACGATTATGATATATGATTATTTGGGATTGCCAGTATTTTTTTTTTTTTGATTGAGTGGATTGTGTGAGGTTGATTCTTTATTGTTCATACATGATTTTATACAATATCATATATTAATTATTAATAAAGTATTTTATTTTCTTTCATATTATTTATGTGTTCTGTAACTGGTTATATTGTGTTTTATGTTTTCCTCTAAGAAAAGTAGTTTAAACAGACTCCAAATCCATTGCTTCATGTACTTCAATTTTTGAATTTTTTTACTTAAAATTTCTGACTTATTTTTTCCTAAATACCAAGAATACCTCCATCCTCAACAACTCAAACCCCAACACCCTTACCTCACCACCTCTCAATCCGATCAATTTCTCGATTTTAACCATTGTAAGCATTTGTAATAGATTTGAAGCGCCATAGGAGTTTGAGTTTTTTTTTTTTTTTTTTTTTTTTTTTTTTTTTTTTTTTTTTTTTCATACGAGTTCGAATTTAGTCTCGACGTGCCATATAAGTGAGGCAGTGTTGCTCGTAGGTGTCGGACATACAGGATCGGCTCCTACAAAATAAGTATCGGTTGACTCCTACCAAGACTTTTAAGAGGTCTTAGTCGCTTTCCACTGAGATTGTAAAAAAGGTCTCAGTATCGATGGGAAACAGAGGAGCCAGTCGAGATCTCAGTGGGTGTCAGTCGAGACCTCTTTAGAAATCTCGCTGAAGAGGTCTCGACCCTGTGTGTTTGAAACCTGCGCAACAAGAACGATAAAAAAATTTCAAAACTCTTAAAAATTACATGAAAATGATAAAAAAAAAATCGATTTTTCTCAAAAATCATTAGATATTCACGATTCCATCGATTTTTTTGTGTCCAAAATGTAAGATTCAAGTTTCAAATCAAAACCATTAGCCCAACAAAATCACAAATATTACCGACTCATAAAAAAACACAAGGAAATCCAAAAATTGACCCGAAAAGAGGTGGGGAATGCATTCACGGTTTCGAATCGACGTGGTTTCAATCAAATTTCGCCGAATTTGACCCGAAGATGAAAGTGTAATTCGAGAAAGGGGTGACTGGGATATGAGTGAATAGGGTGAGTGGGGTATTAGTGAGCGAAAACCCTTTTATATGAAGGGGAAGTTGAGTTTTTCACTTTTCACTCATGCATTATGAATTTTTAATAAATGGGGTACGTTTAGCAAGTAGTAAGGTCCGTTTAGTAGTTGGAGTCTGGATCGACTTCCTACTTCGATGGATTTGTGCCCACATGTTCTCAAGTAAATCGAAAATACCTCAAGAATTAGGTGTCGTATCTATTTATCAAAGTGAGTTACTGTAACGGCCCAGCCCAGCCAGCCCAACCGCAGGTGGCTCCATGGGGACTCACCCACTGGCACTGACTCTATGGGGGCGCACCCCACTGGCACCGCTAGTCACAGGTAGGGTGGTACCAAGCCCTACCCCATCCGTGTCCCCCCACACGGTCTTTTGCCTCCCTCGACTCAAACCTGGGTCATGAGGGATAAGATTCCAGATTTCACACCACTGAGCTAGGAGGACTTCCCAGGAGGTCACCCATCCTGGTACTACTCTCGCTCAGGCACGCTTAACTGCGGAGTTCTGATGGGATCCGGTGCCTCAGTGGTACTCGACTCGTGAAATCTGGAATCTTATCCCTCGAGACTCGAGCTCGAGTCGAGGAGGCGAAAGACCGTGTGGGGGGACACAGATGGGGTAGGGCTTGGTACCACCCTACCCGTGACTAGCGGCGCCCGGTGGGTGCGCCCCCATGGAGTCGCGCCGCCATGGGTGAGTCCCCATGGAGCCACCTGCGGTGGTGGTGGACTGGTCGGGTCGTTACATAAAAAGGCACCTTTTATGTAACGGCCCAACCAGTCCGACCCACCCGCAGGGATCCATCGCGGCCGCACCACCGCACGGCTCCACGGGGGGCGCACCCCACCCACGCACCGCTAGTCACGAGCGGGGTGGTACCAAGCCCTACCCCATCCGTGTCCCCCTACACGGTCTTTCGCCTCCTCGACTCAAACCTGGGTCCTGAGGGATAAGATTCCAGATTTCACGAGTCGAGTACCACTGAGCTGGTTCAGCACGACGGCACCGGATCCCATCAGAACTTCGCAGTTAAGCGTGCCTGAGCGAGAGTAGTACCAGGATGGGTGACCTCTTGGGAAGTCCTCCCAGCTCAGTGGTACTCGACTCGTGAAATCTGGAATCTTATCCCTTAGGACCCAGGTTTGAGTCGAGGGAGGCGAAAGACCGTGTGGAGGGACACGGATGGGGTAGGGCTTGGTACCACCCCGCTCGTGACTAGCTGCGGTGCCCGCTGGGTGCGCCCCGTGGAGCCAGTGCCAGTGGTTGCGGCCAGTGGATCCACCTGCGGGTGGGCTGGACTGGGCTGGGCCGTTACGGTTACTTTATCACTTCCCATGACCGAGTTTTCTTTGATCGCGTCTCTTACACTTGAGTTCAGTGTTTCCTTTTTTTAGCTTTTAAATGTGGGGTATTTTGGTAAGAAAAACATTAGAATGAAGTAAGTCACCCCAAGACACATTGACCCATTGGAGCCATTCACGTGGCTTGGATTCATGTGTTATGTATCGGGATATGTATGTGCCCACATCTCGATGTGCACACGAACGGCTCAAAGGTCCGATGTGACTTTCGGTGTGATTTACATGTTCTTATTCTAGCACTTCTCTTTTGGTAATTGGATGTATGTATCCACGTAGGGGGTGGATTAACGTGAGATTTAGAGGGAGGGGGGGTTTACTTTTGTTTATCACCTACCTTCTGCAAAGCCCAGTTTTGGGGGAGGGCGGGGCAGCTGACCGCCCCAGGCCCCCACCCCCAAGAAGGCCCTTAAATATTTTTAAAGTTTATCTTTTCAGGCCTAAAAAAAAGTTTTATCGCTTCATTTACATGTCCCGACTCATTACGTAGAGTTGTGGAGGGCCCTAGTTAGATAAATCTCGCAATATACGTGGGTGCATGTTGGCCATTATGTGGGCCCCACTTAAATGACTCTCTCTAAGAATTGCCCCTCTCCTCATAGTCTAATTACTCAGTACTCTCTAATCTCTATAATTTAATAAAACCTTTTTTTTCCTAAAAAATAAATAAAACATTTTTTTTTCAAGAAATCAACAGTTTTGATTAAAAATGTATTAATAATATATATAAACTCAACAATACGATTATTTGTATTAAGTAAAAAAACTAATATAGACAATTATTTAGGCAGTTGTAATAAATTATAAAACTAACAATTTCTCCCAAAAATAATTTATGTTTTGATTAAAAATTAATTAACAATTAACCAAAAAAATAGCATTATATATAAACAATTTAATTGATAGTTTTATGTCAATTACAAAAAAAAATAATTAACTTTTTTCTTTTATTATTTATATCTTAAAAAAAAACTTTCTATTCGTATTGATCATATTATCTTTAAAAGCATGTATTACTTTTATAAATTTATTTATTTTATTTTTCATAGCCGATTTTAATTTTAATTTTTTTAAAAACACACTTTACATACATATTAAAATGTGAGTGGCCTAGTTAGACCCTACTTATAGAAAAAAATAAAATAAAATGTGTGTTTTATAAAATTATCTAATTCTAATAGTAGTCTTAAGCATTTGTAATTGATAAAATATATTTTTTTCACTAAAAAAAACAAGTCTGAGTATAAAAGGTCCTAATTTTTCAGGTCGCCCTAGCTAGCCCCATAAATGTCAGAGCCGACCCTGCTTTCCGCCTTCGTGAAGACGTCGGATATGCGCCCCTCCAATTGAACAATGAGTTAAAATGGCATCCCCATCGTGTAACCATAGACCCGAACGGACTATTAGAAATTTAAAAGTTAGAACGCTAATGACTATTAGGAATTTAAAAGTTAGAACAATAATACTTGTGCACTTAGCTCTTGTTTTTCATGTCAAAGGGACTTGAATTGTTGTGGGTTTAGAACCATGGATTTCTGCTAAGATCCTTAGTTGGGAAATCTAAATCATGACACAAACTGTTTGAACAAATTCCTCAACCACACTAGGTACTAGCTACTTGCATTTGGAACACCATGATCAAAGCATTCCTGAGTAGTTAGAATTTGTTAGAACCATAGAGATTTTCAAGATGATGCTGTAAATTAATGGGACGTCTGTTCCGTGATAACTACACTCTTCCTTATTTATTGAAACTGGGATTGTTTTGTCATATTTATGTGGCCAACTTTTAGATTTCATTGTATTCTGCTTGTGGCTATGGTGGAAGCAAGTAATTGAAAGGTTTGATAAAATACTGTCTTGAACTGTACTGTCATAGGCATTGAGCAGTCAAGAATTTAGGACTCGCGAAATGTGGTCACATAATTAAGATAACCAATTTACTGAAATGCTGCTTAGAACTGTAATGTCATGCTTTACGGATTGATACGCGCGTATGGCAACTGAGAGAATGCACGGAACCTATTTACTGAAATGCTCACAAATGGGTTTAGACCAGTTGATATTACTTTGATGCCTATGTTTACTGCTTGTAGCTATTTAGATATGGCAAGTGAAGGTTTGCAGTTGTTTAAGGGCTTCTCTAATGCATTGCACCAAAATAGTGCAACTTTTGCATTATTTTGGTGTAAAAAGTATCCCACACTAAAAGTGAGTCCCACAACAAATTCTCCACATATTCACCTAAAATCACACAAGTCTTTTTATTTTTTTTTAATATTTTAAAATTGTTAAAGTTGTTAAGAAGTGGCCCCCATAAATAAGATATAGTTTTAAAAAAAGATAACGATTGCTATATGGCACAACACTATTCATTGACACCAAGATGGAGTGGGATTTGGTACTAGATTAAAGGCAAATCTAACACCAAATCCTCCAATCCCACGCCATAATAGTGTGGGTTGGAGATGCCTTAACAGCATGAACACATTGTATAGAAAATACTTGCATCCAATTTGTGTTGTGACTCCATATGAAAACTAGCAGGTCTTGCATCCAAGAGAGATGTCTTTTCAAGAAGGTCAAGGGCATATTTCCGTTGGCTAAGTACTATACCCTCTTTGTTGCGAGCCACTTCTGTGCCAAGAAAATAATTAAGGTTGCCTAAATCTTTGATCGAAATATCTTGTTGAGATGGTCCTTGACTCATGGTATTGTAGGTGAATCATTTCTTGCAACCACTATATTATCAACATAAATGAGTATAGCTGTAAAATTATTTCTTTGCACAAAAGTAAACAAAGAGTTATCAACAGGAGATTGTTTGAAACCAAGTTATTGCAAAAAACTCAAAAGTTTTTGAAACCAACATCTAGATGCTTGTTTGAGTCCATATATGGAGTTTCTTATTCTACCATTTGGTTTAACAAACCTTGTGGCATCTTCATGTAAACTTCCACATGAAGGTTTCCATGTAAAAAATAATTATGAACATCCAATTGATAGAGTTCCTGCAATGACCCAAATTAATTAAACTAGGATTAGCATTGATCTCGTGGATTAAAGGGCGTAATTTGGGCATTACACGGACAACTTGATTGACTCGGACATGAGAATCGAAGAAATATATGTTAGTTGTAGATGTTGTTTGTCTATTTTGTGATGTTGAAAAAAATTATTATTTATTGTATTGTATCGCATGTGTGTACGTTGGTATCGAGCAAGTTAGTGAGACGGATATAGCTCTGGAAGTGCGTGTCGACACGGGTAAGGCAAGTTGGTGAGACGGATATTGGTCTGGAAGTGCGTGTCGACACGGGTATCAGGTAGGAGTTACACGTAGATGTTAGATTAGGCTAGGAATATCATTTGATGCCTAATTGAACCATGGCCTAAGCTAGGAAAATTTGTAATGTAAAATATATTGCATCTCGAGATGCGTGTCGAGGCGTGGGGTACCGGGTAGTCGGAGGCTTAGTGGGGCCACAAATGGGTCAATTATGTAACCAATCACACTAACTATATGATAGTTGTATCTAAATCAAGTTGATTAAATTAATTTGAAAACATATGTCTATAGTTTGATAGTAAATATAGTGAGATCCAATGACAACTATAAAGTGGGTTAAACTAGACTTGCATGTAATTATTTCAAAAGATCATGTGCGAAATGGGAAAGGTACTATTCCTAATGTATGTGGACCAATTGTAGGCTAGGTGCATGATAAGTGTCATATTAAAAATGACAAGTGTTGCTATTAGAGATGTAGAGGATTATGTGTTGAAAAAATATTAACCTTAAATGTTTCTTGAGATGTTCCTTTGAGGATCCAAACGAAAATAATTACTTAAACTCCAAGTTTCCCATTTCTTTCTCATTTGAACAAAAAGAAAGTAGAGAGGAAAGAGAACGTGGTGCTAGGAGGAGAAAAAATAGAAAAGTGAAGGATTGGGTGATTTTGTGCATGAAATTGTTGGAGTTTTTGGGGATTCAAGAGATGGAGAACAAGAGTAACAACTCCATTTAAATCCATAGGTACGTTCTTCACAAAATCTCGATAATGCATGTAACAACCCTCAAATTTTAACCCGACATGTATGGCACTTGTCAGGACCGTGACTCGGCTACGTGATACTAGACAGTATTTCGAACCTCGGGAGTTGACACCGAGGTGATTTTATGTTTTCATGATGTGTGTATTAGTATTATAGTCCGTTACGTGTCTCGAGCTGTTCGAGTAATTTTTAATTTGAGTGAGGTTCCGCCTAGGTAAATGGGGGAGAAAAATACAATAAACAACATAATTAAAAGAATTATTGAATAATTTAATTATTTATTTGTACGAGACAAGGCGAAAGTATGCATGTGACAGAGAAATACGGACCGAGGAGGCAAGACGGGTCGGGGAAAAATTGTTGGAAAGCCCGGGTGTTGGATAATTATACTACAAATGGACCACGGCGTAGGATTGTTAAAGTGACACAGTCCAATAATGGAGAGCTCTTGGATCAGCCTGGGGATGCGTGGTTAGGTTGAGATGAGTTGACACAATTGAGACAACACCCCATCTAACATATTATTTACCACTATTCACACCATACTTTTTGTTTTTAAATACACCCCCACCCTCTCCCCCACTCTCACCTCACGGTCTCTCACTCTCGTCACTGCCTCTCACCCTCACTCACTCACGACCTCCTCCCCTCTCCCTCATCTCAACACCGTCTCCTCTCTCTCGCCGGTGACCGGACCCAGAGACGTCGGAGGTACGCATCTCTTCTTTCTCCCTCTCGGCTGTTGTCTCTCTCGGTTTTTCTCTCTCTTGGCCCACTCCTCCTTTTAGTTTCGCCGTGCACACCGCCGGTCGTCGGAGGTTCAGAGGTGGCTGGGAAGCTCACCGGAGGTCCACTTACCTCCTTCCCTCTCTCGTACTCTCTAGATTTCTCTATCTCTCTCGGTCACACCCTCTTCTCTCTCGGCCCCCCGGTGACAAGCCACTGACCCTGGCTTGACCAGTGGTGGTCGGAGGTCACATCCTCACCGGAGATCTCTCTCTATCCTCTATTTCTTTCTTTCTCTCTCTCTTTCTCTCTCTCTCTCTCTCGTCTCACTGTTTTAAGGTTTTTTTTTTTTAAAAACTATTTTTGTGGTTAGGTTTTGGAGTGGCTGTCGAAGTTACTGGGGTGGTCGGAGATGGTCAAGGGTGGTCCCTCCTGGCCCACTAGAGACTACATTCCCGGAGTGTTGTTGATTCTATGTTGTTATGCGTTTGAGTGTCATTTTGCACAAGTGTTGTTATTTATGTTGTTGTTGGACTGTTTTTCATTGCTCGCTGTAAACCGTCGTGACTGGCGATGCCACCACTGGACCACCATGACTGGGACGTTGTCGGGGAACCTACCAAGCTCATACGTAGGTCCACAGCCTTCGGAGTGGTTAAAATAGTCCTATTTAGTGTGAAACTGTCGTCATTTTATGTGATAGAGGTGGTGGAGCCTCGCCAGAAATTGCCACTCTTGATGGTGCTACCGGCTGGACCACCACCAGTGGGGTTGTCGAGGGTCTCGCCTAACCCTTGTAGAGGTCTCGCAACCCTTGGTTGTGTCCGAAATTTTAATATGTTAAAGAAATTTGTTATGTTTTTATGTAAATATTAAGTTTGAGTATTGTTTAGTTAATGTGTTTAAACACCGATGTTCGAGGGTATTTCCCGGCCATCCCATGCCAAGGAAACCCCCTCCCAATGTCAGACAATACCAATGTGTAGCCATGTTAGTGTCTTCATTAATTGGTGTTTAGTTATGGAGTTTTCGTGATACTTGACAACCAAACCACTTTACGTTTTTCCTAATTGGTTTTAAAGGAATTTGATTGGCTTTCTCGATGAACATACGATGTGTGTGACAGATATATGGTTTCGGTTTAGTACTGTTGTATAGGATGTTAGTGGTGATGATGTCATGGTCGCGCCGCCGGTCCTTGAGACCATGGCGTGACCCACACACGACTGAGTCGAGCCTGTGATTTGTGAATAGGTTTATATGTATGTTTTGTGATATCAAAACCCAATAGAGTCATGTTTTCAGTGGGTTTCAGATCGATTTACTGAATGACTTATCGAGTCGTCGAGTCATCAAAATACTGGGAAACTATTAAGGTTTAAACCTAGGTTAGTTAATGACTTGACCTAATAACATTGGGTTTCCAACCTTGCCAGGTAGTGAAAAATTTTGGGATACGCGTTAGGATTCGCGAGAGAGTTTGTTACGCGGGTCGCGATAGTTCAGGTAAGTACACTTGTCTTAAAGCTTGTGTACGCTAGTAAGCCAGTTAAGAAAATACCATGTGATTCATTTTCATTCCGTTGTGTTTTCTATTATCTACTTGTTGGCATTCCATTCCATATTCCTTGTATGTGTGTTCTTGGCATAAGTGTGTGTCTCGAATGTACATGCGGCCTGCACTAGAAGGGATAAAATGCGGGCACTAGTGCGCATGAGTGTTTGACCACCTCTAGTGATTGTGTGACACCATGTACTGGATTATTGTGGATATTGTTGTAGATTTCGATGTTGCGACATCGTTGTTGTGGAATTGTTGTGGATTTTAGACCACTTATGGCCTCTCTTGACTCGTAGAACATGCATGTTTCGATTGCTATTATTTCCAGTCTTTTTATCATGCATCTTATCTATGTAAATTCTTGTCTTTTAATTTCCTGCATGATATTTAGACTGCCTTATTTGAAAGTTCATGAATTACTGTTATATTCTTCTGGCATTACTTTCGATTTCTCTTAGTTGCTCACTGTCTAGTTTGTGACGGTGGGTGCAGATAGGACGGAGTGCAGTAGAGGCAAGGGACCTTGCCTATGAGACTTTTTGTGAACTGCTGGATTTGAGGTACCGAGATGTAGGTTCATTTTTATATATATTTGTAGGTAGTTATATATATATATATATATATATATATATATATATATGATTGTTTTGGAATTGGGGAATATGTTTTGAGGTGGATTCCATGAATTCATTTTTTTGACTTGGATTTAAGTATATCGGGGTTTTCCACATTTATATAGATTCCTAATATATAGATTCCTAATTTCCCTTAGATTGAGGTATTTCTTAATATTTGAGTAGTATATAGTTTGTTTCTGCTGTGTTATAATTGCAATAACTCTTTCATAAAACTAGAAATTTGATGTTTTGAGGCTGACTAGGCTCGTCAGGTTCGCTGAGATTTGACTCGGGACCTGCACGGGTCTAGGCCGGGCGTACCCAAATGCATTGAAAATTTGGGGCCGTCACAGTTGGTATCAGAGCATATGCTTTAGATCCTTATGGACAAAGTATAATGTTGTCAAAATTTGTGATACTAATGTCACAGTTGGTATCAGAGCGCAAGGTTCTAAAGACTTTGACTCTTGATGTAAATTCATAAAACACAAGCCATTAAAACCAGCGGAAGTTAGGAACAGTCGAACTTAGAAGTGGAAACCCTATGATCCTGTAGAAACTTAGTTAGGGGAGTAATGGGTCGAGTCGGTTAATTTTTATACATATTATGATTGTTATGTGTATTATTATGGTATACGGTAGTTATAGACTGATCCGAGAAGTTTGTTCTCTTGATTTAGACGACAATGGCGGATCAGACCAGTCCCGGCGACGACAGCTGCACGTTTGGCACACGATATGCTAGCGCGGATGATGTGCATGCCTTGACTCAGAGAGTTGCGACGCAGGACCAGCAGCTACAGGAGATGTTACGACTGTTAAGGACACTCGTACCAGCTACCTCTACACCATCGACTCCGACTACACCATTACCACCTACTGATACCCGGGGAGTAGAGACCCCGATTGCAGCGGCGTCTACGGCCCCGTTCCGTTAGAGGCAGTACCAGAGGGAGTTATTGTTGCGCCCGATACATAGACCGAGGTGGAGACGCCTTCGTTACAAACAGAGATAGTTTGAGCAGCAGAGACACCGGTTATGCCAGTAGTTACTGCAGAGGTTACTCCAGTTACGACTCCAGTAAAGAGTCCGGGAGCCACTACTGAGGCGAAGCAGTGGAGGGAATTCAAGAGACATGATCTCATGAAGTTCTATGGCGGTACTAATGTTTGGGCAGCGGAACTATTTTTGAAGAATCATGAGAAGATTCACTCAATCATTGCCACGGAGGACCACATGCAAGCGGCGATCTCCTCGTCAATGTTACATGGGGAGGCAGATGATTGGTGGACGACTATCATTACTACCCGAGATGTTTCGAGATACTGGATTGACTTTAAGACCCAGTTTAATCAGAAGTACTTTCTGCCGACTGTCCTTCGAGCGAAGAGGAATGAGTTCATGGCGTTGAGGCATAACGCATATGAGTCTGTGATGGAGTTCATGGGTAAGTTTATATCGTTGTTGCCTTATGCTGGAGGATATACAGACACCGAGACTGATCGAGTTTACTATTTCACTGAGGGTTTGCTACCTACGATTGGAGGTACCGTAGTCACTACGCAGTCAGAGACCTTGTAGATTATGTACGAGCGAAGTTTAATACGGGAGGGATACTTGCTTACTCATCCAGAGGAGGCCAGACCGGCGAGATTAGAGTTCCGATAGGAGGAGTACCATCATGACAAGAAAAGGAAAAAAATAGGTGGAATTTTCATGATAATAGGACTCTGAGTGTAGGGTCCATTGCACAGTAGACTACTCGTCCGACACAGACCATTCTGCCAGTATCGAGTTTTGCCAGTTATCCACTGCAGCCTAGTCGATCAGGAAAGCATCGCGATGAGCGACTATTGAGAGTAGAGTGCGATCAAGGAGACAGCGCGATGATGAAGACACAGAGGTCTGGTCAGACTCAGACTCAGACTTAGAGTTTCGCACAGGGACGAAGCCAGGGCCAGACTCAGGGATTGTCGGATACTCGCACATGTTTCAGGTACGGAAAGGTTAGAAACATTCAGAGGGATTGCCCTCAACCACCAAGATTCCTGCCACAGCATCACCAGCGCCAGAGGGAATGTGTTCAGGCAGCTGTTGAGCCAGATCAAGGGGCGTCCCGAAACCTCGTTGAGGGTATGACTTTCATTTCCAGTATTTTCATATGTACCATGTTCGATTTGGGTTATGTTGTTTCCATATATTATTGTGCATATGATAGACGAGTTAGGGTTGTTGTTGTTAGACTTAGAAGACCCCAATCGTAGGCACGGTTGCCAGGATGCTGTATACCCTAACGCAATTTATTTTGGACATTTCTGTAGAAATAAGGGGCTACGGATCGCTGGTAGTCATGCGGGTACGGGAGTCGTAAGAATTCGAAGCCTTAGTTGGTGCGAACTAGTTACGAATATTACCTTCTTGGATTGGCTGATACGAGAAGATAAGTTAGAGACCTTCGTAAGTGTCATGCGTGCTGGAGCGAGATAAAGGCATCGGCTCGAGTTCTTGGAGCACTACGACTTCTCGTTTTGGGTACCATCTGAGGAAGACCAACGTTGTTGCTGATACTTTGAGTCGTAAAGGATTTGATGTCGAGATAATTGTGTGCCAGAGGGCCATTAGTGTGGTTTACGCGAAGCAGCCGAGTTGATAAATTCAACGGAAGTGCCGATGATTATTATGACACAGATACGTGGTCAAACGAGGTTGCAGACCGTCTCATTTGGCATTGTGCACGAGGAACATCAAGACGATGCGTCATACGAGCGGTACGACGAGATGGTGGATAGTTCAGATTTCCCAGACTAGAGTCGGTCAACAGACTCATGCTAGAGGTATAGTGGGCGACTGGGTTTTCTATTGGTGGCTGATGCATGTGACCTAAGATGTGCACTAACATGCGACATCTCTTTTGGTGGCCAGAGATGATTTTTGAGGTGTCAGAGTTGTTCGAGCGTGTGACATGCCAGCGCGTAGAGGCTGAGCATTGACGACTTAGAGAACTGTTGCGCCACCTACCCATTCCTTGTTGGAAGTGGGAACGTATTGATATGAATGTCGTCAGTGGTTGCCCCTATCTTCTCGTGGTTACAATAGCATCTGGGTAATTATGGACAACATTGCGGAATCAGCAGTACCTTCACTTGTGCGAGATTGTGCACGACAACAGTTGTCAGACAAGTATCGGTATGGCACCGATTGAGGCGCTCTGTGATAGGCCTCATAGATTCATTTCCTACTGGACTGAGCCAGAGGATGTTATAGCAGTTAGACCTGGAACTGTTGAGGATCATATTGAGAAGGTACGATAGATTTGCCAGAGACTTAAGAGTGCCCAGGAGTGGCAGAGAGATACTTGACGAGTATTATGATGAGCTTCATTATGATTCAGAGAGGCTATGTACACCTGAATATCTCTCCACTGAAAGGGTCACGAACGGTTCAGAGTCAAGAAATGACTCACTCTGAGGATTATTATTGTCTTCAGGAGTGGTAAAGAGGAACGGTAAGGTCGTTAGTTTAGTTTACTTATTAGTAAATTTCGAGGACGAAATTCTAATAAGTGGGGGAAACTATAACAACCCTCAAATTTTAACCTGATGTGTATGGCACTTGTTAGGACCGTGACCCGGCTACGTGATACTAGACAGTATTTCAAACATCGGGAGTCAATACCGAGTTGATTTTATGTTTCCATGATGTGTGTATTAGTATTGTAGTTCGTTACGTGTCTCGAGCCGTTCGGGCAATTTTTAGTTTGAGTGAGGTTCTGTCTAGGTAAATGGGGGAAAAATACAATAAACAACATAATTAAAAGAATTATTGAATAATTTAATAATTTATTTGTACGAGACAAGGCAAAAGTATGCGTGTGACAGAGAAATATGGACCGAGGAGGCAAGACGGGTTGGGGAAAAATTGTTGGAAAGCGCGAGTGTTAGATAATTATACTACAAATGGACCATGGTGTAGGATTGTTAAAGTGACACAGTCCAATAATGGAGAACCCTTGGATCAGCCTTGGGATTGGTTAGGTTGAGATGAGTGGACACAATTGAGACAACACCCTACCTAACATACTATTCACCACTATTCACACCATACTTTTTGTTTTTAAATACACCCCTACCCTCTCCCCCACTCTCACCTCACGGCCTCCTCCCCTCTCCCTCATCTCACCACCGTCTCCTCTCTCTCACCGGTGACTGGACCCCGAGACGCCGGAGGTACGCATATCTTCTTTCTCCCTCTCAGCTGTTGTCTCTCTTGGTTTTCTCTCTCTCGAGCTCCCTCTCTCTCGGCCCACTCCTCCTCTCAGCTTCGCCGTGCACACCGCCGGTCGTTGGAGGTTCAGAGGTGGCTGGGAAGCTCACCGGAGGTCCACCTAACTCTTTCCCTCTCTTGTACTATCTAGATCTCTCTATCTCTCTCGGTCACACCTCTCCTTTCTCAGCCCCCCTCGGTGACAAGCCATCGACCCTGGCCGGATCAGTGGTTGTCGGAGGTCACATCCTCACTGGGGATCTCTCTCTATCCCTCTATTTCTTTCTTCTCTCTCTTTCTCTCTCTCTCTCTATCGTCTCACTGTTTTAAGTTTTTTTTTTAAAAAAAACTGTTTTTGTGGTTGGGATTTGGAGTGGCTGCCGGAGTTACTGGGGTGGTTGGAGACGGTCGAGGGTGGACCCTCCTGGCCCACCAGAGACTACATTCCCAGAGTTTCGTTGATTCTATTTTGTTATGCGTTTGAATGCCATTTTGCGCAAGTGTTGTTGTTTATGTTGTTGTTGGACTATTTTTCATTGCTCGCTGGAAACCGCCGTGACTAGCGACGCCACCACCAGACCACCATGACTGGGACACTGTTGGTGACCCTACCAAGATCATACGTGGGTCCCACAGCCTTTCGAGTGGTCAAAATAGTCCTATTTAGTGTGAAACTGTCGTCATTTTATGTGATAGAGGTGGTGGAGCTTCGCCGGAAACCGCCACTCTTGGTGGTGCTACCGGCTTGACCACCATCAGTGGGGGTTGTCGAGGGTCTCTCCTAACCCTTGTTGAGGTCTCGCAACCCTTGGTTGTGTCCAAAATTTTAATATGTTAGAGAAATTTGTTGTGTTTTTATGTAAATATTAAGTTTGAGTATTGTTTAGTTAATGTGTTTAAACACCGATGTTTGAGGGTATTTCCCGACCATCCCATGCCAAGGAAACCCTCTCCCAATGTTAGACAATACCAATGTGTAGCCATATCAGTGTCTTCATTGATTGGTGTTTGGTTATGGAGTTTTCGCGATACTTGACAACCAAACCACTTTATGTTTTTCCTATTTGGTTTTAAAGGATTTTGACTGGCTATCTCGATGAACATACGATGTGTGTGAGTGATATATGGTTTCGGTTTAGTACCGTTGTATAGGATGTAAGTGGCGATGATGTCGTGGTCGTGCCGCCGATCCTTGAGACCATGGCATGACCCATACACGACTGAGTCGAGCCTGTGATTTGTGAATAGGTTTATATGTACGTTTTGTGATGTCAAATCCCAAGAGAGTCATGTTTTCAGTGGGTTTCGAATCGATTTACCGAATGACTTATCGAGTTGTCGAGTCATCAAAATACTGGGAAAATATTGAGGTTTAAACCTAGGTTAGTTAATGACTTGACCTAATAACACGGGTTTCCAACCTTGTCAGGTAGCGAAAAATTTGGGGATACGCGTTAGGATTCGCGGGAGAGTTTCTTACGTGGGTCGCGATAGTTCAGGTAAGTACACTTGTCTTAAAGCTTGTTACGTTAGTAAGCCAGTTAAGAAAATACCATGTGATTCATTTTTATTCCGTTGTGTTTGCTATTATCTACTTGTTGGCATTCCATTCCATATTACTTGTATGTGTGTTCTTGGCATAAGTGTGTGTCTCGAAGGTACATGCGGCCTACACTAGAAAGGATAAAACGCGGGCACTCATACGCATGAATGTTTGACCACCCTTAGTGATTGTGTGATACCATGTACTGGATTGTTGTAGATATTGTTGTGGATTTCGATGTTGCGACATCGTTGTTGTGGAATTGTTGTGGATTTTAGACCACTTATGGGCTCTCTTGACTCGCAGAACACGCATGTTTCGATTGCTATTATTTTCAGTCTTTTTATCATGCATCTTGTCTATGTAAATTCTTGTCTTTCAATTTCCCGCATGATATTTAGACTGCCTTGTTTGAAAGTTCATGAATTACTGTTATATTCTTCTGGCATTACTTTCGATTTCTCTCAGTTGCTCACCATCTAGTTTGTGACGGTGGGTGAAGATAGGACAGAGTGCAGTAGAGGCAAGGGACCTTGCCTAGGAGACTTTTTGTGAGCTGCTGGATTTGAGATACCGAGATGTAGGCTCATTTTTATTTCTGTTTGTAGGTCGTTATATATATATATATATATGATTGTTTTGGATCTGGGGAATATGTTTTGAGGTGGATTCCATAAATTCATTTTGTTGACTTAGATTTGAATATATCGGGGTTTTCCACATTTATATAGATTCCTAATTTCTCTTTGATTGAGTTATTTTCCAATATTTGAGTAGTATATAATTTGCTTCCGCTGTGTTATAATTACAATAACTCTTTCATAAAACTAGAAATTTGATGTTTTGAGGCTGACTAGGTTCGTCAGGTTCGCTGAGATTCGACTCGAGACCTACACGGGTCTAGGCCGGGCGTACCCAAATGAATTGAGAATTTGGGGCCGTCACAATACATGTTCTAAAATTGTTATTCTTCATGGATTTTAGTGTATGGAAGGTCCATAAGAGTAGATTGACCCTCAATGGATAAAAACCCCTTGTTGAGGAATCATTTTTGAAGTTATTGTTGTTGTTGGGTAATGTTTTTGTGAGGAAGAAGATGAATAGTAACTTTATGGAAAGTTGGTTATGTGCCTTTTTGCATATATTTTAGCTCATCTTGTTGCGTGTTATTGAGGTATGAGATTTTAGAGTTTTTGACATATAAAGCATTCTGCCCAGAAAACATGCTCAAAGTTATGAGCATACTTAAAGTTCCAAGTATGCTCAAAACTTTGAGTAAGCTCAAACTTTCTGTAAGTTCAAACATTGAGTAATCTCAAACAATGAGTAAGCTCAAACTTTCAGTAAACTCAACTTTTAGCTTGCTCAAACCTTGAACATGCTCAAATCTTGAACATGCTTAATTCTTGTTGGTTAGGTTAAATGACTTGAGTTAGCTTGTAACTGATCTAAAACATACTTTAAACACCTTCTAATGACCCTAGGTGTAACGACCCATTACTTTAGGCACGTGATTAGTGTTAATGTGACAACCCCAATTTCCTCGTGCAATTGGGTATGCTCAGCCTAGACTCATACAAGGCCCAAAATTGAAATTCGAGCAACATGACGAGCCTAGTCAGCCTCCATTAATTTAATTATACATTTTTTGAAAGAGTTATTGCAATTTAATCGCAACGGAAAATAATCAAACTATAGTAAGGGAAATAACTCAATCAAAAGGAAATTCAGGAATCTATAAATGTGGAAAACATCAAGTATTCATGTACAATCTGATATGCGAAGCGCATAAATACATGATACCAATCTCAATATAATACCAAGTTCAATGACTCAAAACATGTATATAACAAAACGATGTACAAGCAAGCAAATAATAAACCTACTTTAATAGTCTCCAAGGTCCAGTCGCTAAGTCCTCAAAGGAAATCACCTAGATAGGGCCCCTTGCCCTTGCTACTCTCCACCCTATCTGCACCCACCGTCACAAACTAGACGGTGAGTAACTGAAGAAATTGAAAGTAGTGCCAAAAGAATATAACATCAATTTATGATTTAACAACAAAACAATCCAAATATCATGCGGTAATTGAAAGGCAGGAATGTAAATAAATCAAAGTGCATGATAAATAGACTGATAGGTAGCAATCAAAATTTGTGTGTTCTAAGAATCAAAAGAGGCCTATGAGTGGTCTAATTTCATAGTAATACGACAAAGATCTCGCAAGATCTCCTCGGGCAATGTCGCAACACTAGCACAACTTGAAATTGAGAGGCATCGCAATACCTCTCAAATTCAGTACCCAATACACAACACCAGGGGTGGTCAGTTACCCCTGCAGGAGGCACCCTCGTTGTCCCAACTAGTGCGAGACCACATGATACCTTCGAGACACACACTCATGCCAAGAACACACAACCAAAGATATAGAATGAAACACCAAGTATGAGATCAATTCAACAATAACAATTAATAGAGGATGTATAAATCATATGATATTTCCTTACTGGCATACTAACATACACACATACATAACACATGTGTACTTACCTGTCTAACACAATCCCAGTACCACTCTGCAATTCTAATGCGTTTCCCACGGGTTACCGATTGCCTGACATAGGTTGGATACCCCCATTAATGAGTTTAGAGTTAGTATTTAGTTCTAGAGTATTTCCCATTAAGTTTAGTTTCAAAACAGTTGTAAAAAGAAGCCCAAAACCATTGTAAAAGGCCTCTGGTCATGTGGTATGTGGGTCACACCGTGGTCCCATTGGGCCTGTTGTGTGATCACGATGTCCTGTATTTCTAGCATAATCGAAACACACATTTCATGCTTCCTCAAGGTCGTGACTCATACACATCACACAACTCACACGAAATCACATACACACACCAACTCACGAAACGCATACATACACAGTAAACACATATACACATCCATAAATAGTGGGCCTTTATTTGTTTAATGTGTCTTGTTGGGCCCCTATTGGGCCTATACGCCTTACATATCAAACACAAAACTTGTTGGGTATTGGGGTTCATGCGCAGCAGAGATTACAAAATAATTTTGACAAAAACCCCAACAGGATTCGAATCTGATTCCATTAAAACATGTTTAAACTATGAAAACTTAATCATACCTTAGTCGCAATGTACCTTTCTGAAGGTTAATCGATCTCTAAGGCGTTGCCAACGACGAATGCCCTCTATCAGCAGTCCACACACGAACGGCGACCAAGATTTGAAGTGCTAGCTTCGAGAGAATACCAAACCTTTTTGTTTCTCTCCAAAATGATCCAGAGCATACCAAAAACCCTAAGTCGTTTCTTTTTAAACGAAAATAGAGTTTCGACCCCTTTTCAAATCTTTCGTACTTGTATTCTAACTTAAAGCGTCTATTTATACAACCCTTGTATATAGACAGTTAAGTAAATTACACATATACCCTTACTTAAAGAAGTATAAGTGTAATACACTACAAGGACGTTTCTGTCATGAATTTTATCATGTAAAATTCGTTTTTCTGAACCATCTTAAAATCTTGCAAAACCATTCTCAGTGTGCAACCCAATAGGCTCATACAACATTGGCAGTGTACCAAAACACATTTTCGTATACAAGTCATAAGCGGCCTCTAGCAAGACATTATGACTGCCCAAGTTGTACGAATATCAAATCGATACAACCTAATCAATAGTGTATATAACATCCTTTTGTCACACGATATCCTTTTGATCAAACATAAGACATGGAATTGTCATCCAACATGTTCAATCGTACTAGTCTCGATTTCTAGGTAGACTGAAAACATCTAAGTGACATTGATCAATATCAATTCACTTAGACTAGGCCTTTTAACAGTCTAACATATCGAGGGATCCACTAGATATCTCTCTTTATATGAGAGGGACAAATTCTATCTCGATTACACAACTTCACCACATTATTCACACGGTAACCAATTACAACCTTTATAATCATCCGGTTAAAGACAACGTTTGATTGCGTCAAATCACTGTATTCCTAATGTTGAAGTCTCTGGTAACCTCAAGTCAGAGGACTGAAAATATACCTATCATGAGAAACAACTATGACTTAATCCATGTGATGTTCTCATAGCGGGTCGGTCCAGTACTTTGTTCCCTAACAAGTACTCATGATCTTGATTCGTATTCCTATACATATGATCATCATATGATCATCAATCAAGACTCACACTAGTCTTAATTCATTATAGTTCCCGGTATAATAATCGACTAGGGACATTTAGGGTATTTCTGTAAATACCCATGGATTTTATTATAATGAAAACATGCAAATCAATTATAATAAACAGCAAATGAAATCCTCTATTTTATTAACTAAAATGTATTCATAAAGACTATTAATGGATTGACCTAGGGCACATTTCCCAACAAAACTCACGTACACAATGCACCTTTAACAGCCGAAAATATGAACACGTTGTGAGGAAGAATACATGAAAAACATTCTCTCACGACTTCTCATACACAGACACCTACATGCTCAATGCCTCCTTCACGCTGTATTCTCACACAACTAATACACGTCTTTTGGTGCACACATGCTTTACTCTAGCTGCACACACCCACAATGTCTTCATGACACTCTAAAAAATCACGCCACACAAAAGTCGTGATAAAGAAACACATGAAAACGTCTCTCACCAACGACTGTTATAGGAACGTTGTGTACACGCCACGATGTCCATGAACATCACAACGTTTTGGCGGCGTGTCCTTCACACTCTCTGGTTCACGCCGCCATGAGAGGTATGTACTGGAGGTGTCTCCACAGCATCCACCAGGAACCAAAATCCCAGAAAATTGCGAAATATAAAAACTGAACCCCACTCTTGGCGATCAATGCCTACATGTTTTTGAGCATTAAGACTCCCCAAAATTGACTCCGGATCGTCATGGGATGCTCAGATTTGATTGAAAACCCAAAATAAATACTAAATTTGAAAATCTAACTAAATTAACTAAAATTCATCAAAAAGCGACACCAGCATCGATGCTGCGTGTTGATCGCTCTGGGGGTTGCCGAGACACCAGTAGTACACCAAGATTGTCTTCGACAAGCCACCCTTGCTCATGGTGACAATGTAACAATGACTTAACCCAACAAAACTGGAAAATAAGGAAAAGGGAAAGAGGAGGAACAACTCTACAAAACTAAATAAAGGAAAAAGAAGGGCAACGTGTCTCACCTTTAATCTGATGAGAAGAGGACTCCGGCAAGGGTTTGCCAGCGTCCAGCACCACCCCTTGCTGGTGGCTTGCTCCCCAAACAAAGAGAAATAGAATAAGAGGAGGGGAGAGGAGATAGAAAAGAAAGAGATAAATGGGAAAAAAGTGATGAGAGAAGCCCTTACATAGGACCAGTTTTTATCAATCTACAGACACTTACCCCTAGGTAGATCCTACACCTACCCTTTAAGTTGTTTAATGATCTTTTCACTCAAATGGTTGACTCCCTTAAGTGACTAGGATGTCACTTAACTATCCAGCTCCCATGTTGATCCCACGCTCCTCGGTCCGTATCACAACACAACTCGGCCGTTACGTGTTTGTTGTCTCATCCACGTTCTGACTCAAATAAAATATTATAATTATTATTTAAAAACTCATTTATTGGTTTTTTTACATTTTATTTCCCCTGTTTACCTAGGCGAAGCCTCACTCAGACTAAACAATCGCCCGAACGGCTCGAGATTCGTATTAGAATACAATACTAATACAAATATCACAGAAACATATAATTACCTCGGTGTCGACTCCCAAAGTCCAAAATACTCGATGCATCACAATAGCTGGGTCACAATCCTAACAAGTATAACACAAGTCGAGTTAAATTTTTTAGGGTTGATACAGTTAATTCAAATCCTAATTAACTCGAGTTAGGCTTATGGTTAAGGCCAAGTAGCTACGATTAGCGTGTGTGGATTTGTGTGTTAAATTGTGTTTGTATGGATTGTATTAGTATTTATGGATGTAAATAAAATGAATAATTGGACAAATGAGGTGTAATAACCCTCAAGTTTAATTTGTGCCACATGTCGTGTTTAAGGACCGTGACCTGATAGTCGGGACTTATCATATTGCTTATGCCTTGGGAGTCAACATTGAGGTATATTTTATTTTTCTATGATGTTTGTGCTATTATTTACACTCAAATGTGAACTTTGTATGTTCTAGTGCATGATTTTATTTTGTTTATCGTCATGGATTTGTGTGTGAAGTTTCGCCTAGGAAAAATAAGAATTTTAAGGCAAAAAGGATATAATTCAGGTATTTAATCACCGAAAAATGATAATTAGTGAATTATCAAAAAATAATAAATAAGTAATTGATATGTGAATGCATTGTTTGGATCTGGGATCGCACAATGTGCGAGTCGTGAGGTGGTATGGGTTCGATAACGCGAGGTGTGAGTGAGAATTGGCTAAGTAGTGAGGTGAGAGTCACTTAATGAAGTCATATTGTTGAGTTGGAGTTGTTGGCTGAATTGAAGGGAGATCATTAGATACATCTCGAGATACGTGCATGGGAGGAGATACAGGGGGAGTATATAAACCTACCCTATCACCTTTTCTCTCTCCTCTCATTTCTCTCTCACTCAACGAAAGAAAAGAACGAGATTTGGATGAGGGTTTCGGTGATTTCAAGCTTGGATTCACGACACAGATCGATTGACTACTCGTTAGAAAGTAAGATCCCGATTCCTCTTGTGATTTCCTACATTTTAACGTTAGTTTTGCAGGTTTTCATCGCTACGAATTCAGAGGACATTTTGGGGTTTTGATTTTAATGATCTTGGGTATTGAATTGGTTATTATTGGGTTAATCAAGTGAGGTTTTGTTGGTTGTTTTGATGATTTGGGAGAGTTTAGAATTTTTTGGGATTTTTGAAGGTTTTTGGGGTGATTTTCGAATTTTGGGTTGTGTAAGAGTTTGGGATAGGCTTGGAACGCGGCGACGTGAGCCGGGATTCCAAAAAACCCCAAAAATGGGTTCAGGGTGTTACGCCGCGAGGGACGCTATGGAGAGCTTTCTCTCACGATGTCGATCACAACATGTAAACCAGAGACGAATGGGAGATTGACACTTTAGATGACGTCATGGGCTAAAACCCTGGCGGTGTCACCTGCAGCGTACAAATCGGGGACTCGAAAATTCGACGCTTTATGTGATGTCGTGTGGTTTAACCCTTGGTGGTGTAACGACCCGAAGTTAATTCGCCATTATTAATGATATGTATGTACACATGGCTAACAACTTAGATGCTCGAGGGACTTGCAGATAGGCCAGGGCGCGCCCGGAGTTAGGTAAAGTAGTTTTTTTTTGTTGTGCTTTAATTTGTGATGTTTATATGTAATTAGGATTATAGGTATCGCGATGTGTATAAATTATTGTATTATTAACGTGCGAAATAGTGTGACGAGTATTACCCCAATTAACGTGCAAAAGTGGGTACCCAGTAGGAGAATGGCAGTACACTAAGTTGGGTAGCCATATACATATAGGAAATGATAAAATACAATTAATAATTAATAAATTACGTCGTATATGCGTTCGTGGCGCGAGAGTATGCGAGAGACACGAGTGTACATGCTGGAGCTGGGTATCGAAACACCCAAAGGTTAGTTATTTTGTTTGAGTAAGGCAAGAGAAGGGAGGATTGTCACACATTTAAGTCATACAAAGCTGGACAAATTGACTCGTGTTGATCCCTTATATGGTGCATTGGGATGCACAAGTGAGGGGGATGACTTGGGGACTATAAAAGTCAAGTATGGACAATCTTTATTCCCTTTTCTCTCTTTTCGTCTCCACAAGAATGAATTTGGAGCTTGTGAATAGGGTTTGATTGGATTTCAAGAGGTGATTTGGAGTACCAAACGACGACAAATCGACGATTCGAGGTTAAAATCTCATTTCCTACGTTTCGGTCACAAAAGTTCGGGTTTTGATGGGGTTTCGGGAACAAGTTTGAGCACACTTGCTTGGGGCTGTGTTGCTATAGTTATTATGGTGGTTTTTGATCAAATATGGAAGTTGTGTTGAGGGTGTTGTTGAAAGTTGTGGTTTTTAGAACAAAATAGGGTTTTTAATCGGATTTGTCGGGGTTTTTGATTCCATACGATTTTCATTGAGGGGTTATGGCGGTAAATGGTTGTTATATGTTTGTATGCGATGTTTGGACGGGTTTGGATCGAGGCGACGAGCCAAGAGCACTTCAAACCACTAATAGGCATCACTGGTTCAAACGCTGCCAGGGGCGCCATGGGAGAAAACTTCCACGGCGTCACCTGCGACGTCCAAACCAGAGACAAATTTCCCACCTATGCTTTAGTTTACGTTGTGGGGTTTTGTTCTTGACGGCGTGGGTCACGTCGTCCAGTATTACGTGGGAATGTTGTCCACAACGGCGCCACCTGCGACGTCTGGAATAGAAAATTAAATAAAAATTTTAAAATAAATTTTTTGAAATGGGTTTAATTGGAGTTTTAATGGAGGATTTTAATCAATTAAATGGGGATTTAAATTGATTAAAAGTGATTTAAATTAGGAATTCGAATTGAGGAATTTAAGGATAATTTTGATAATCAGGCTTTGGATTGGGTGACGAGTGATTTGACACGCATTATGGGCATGAATTTAGTGGCAATTAGGATTAGTTGGAGTGCGGTTTGAGGTGTGTAGTATCTCAACTAAAATTACTTGAGTATTTACTTCTTTTGGCTTTTGAATTCAATTTATGTTATTTCAATATTCTATTCTTGGTTATAGTTTTCATGGATGGGCGTTGAGCGGGGCTCCTTCCATGCCATTTCAGTGTGTATGCCCACTAGGCCATAACATGTGAGCCAAGGAAGCTCATGGATAGTTCAACCTGGGAATCACGTCGGGACATGTGTGGATGCGTTATAGGTACTACGCCAACCACCTAGCAGATCCAGATACTAGCCTTACTTGAGTAGGACTCGCCAACGGTATTCTGTGGAAGAGCTCTAATTATGGTGTTAGTCTAGTCCTAGGCTCTAGGAACACACTTTGAGCTTTCCGTATTATTTATCCATGTGATGATCATAGTTGCCTGTATTTATTTTCGCATGTTTATTTAATAGTTTTATTTAAATTCTAATATTTACTTTCAGTATTGCTCACTTAGTTTACTTAGGAATACTCACCCTGAACTCGTCATTTGCCTTTTGTGATGGCTTGAGTGCAGGTCCTAGTATGAGTTGAGGCAAGAGCAAGGTACCGTAGTACCGTTGATTTAGGTATTGTGAGCCCGACTTATACATTTGTATTATATATATTTTGGTTTTATTTTAGGAACTTGGGATTGTGAGACACTGTAGAACCTTGTATATTTTGATAATTTATGATATATGAGGTGTTATTATTGATATATGGTTATCATATGGGTTTTTCACAATAGGTTTACGGTTTATATCACATAATTCGATTATTATTATCTGAGATAATATGTTGTAAGACTTCCGCTGGTTTATTTGAGGTTTGGAAATGATTTTAATTGATGAACTGAATTCAATAACAATTTAAACAATAGCTTATAACATTTGGTGGTTAATAACGATAAAATGGTGAATATAGTTCAATGTGAGTAGGGTGCAAGTGGGGCAGGGCAGGGTGGGGATTGAAGATACCATCCCCGCATTCGCAGGGTCCGGAGCGAGGATTTATCCCTAAAAATTCCCCGTGGGGTAACACGATCCTCGCGCCCCACTAATTTTATATAATTGCATTTTTGATCATCAATATTTGGTCTTTTTTGTCTTTTATTTGATTGACATACAACGCATCTTTACCTAAGTACTACTAGTTCCCAATTTTATGTGATTAGTTAGGATAAGTCAATCATACTAATTAACAATTGATTATCTGTCAAGCAAAATTTTTAATCAGTTGTATGCTAATTGTATCTCAAGATGGAGACTTGTATTTTTTTAAGAGAAACCCATATTATATAAAGAAAGATAACCATAAAAATATCATATAACTATATCCATGTGACATTCTCAAAATAAAAATCCGTATGACATGTATAATTAGATCTAATTCTAAACTTAATGTAACCTTCTTATTTTGAATTAATAAAGTACATTTATTTGATCATGTATAATTTTTATCATACAATTGATAAATTATGACTGAATTAATATATATATATATATGTATAGTATTTATTACTTGAATTAATTTAATTACTTCTATAGTTGACTAAAAAAACTTTAGAATATACAAACAATTAGTTAAAAAATTAGTTGGTTTAAGTGGTAATGGGTTCAACTTCCCTTAAGCAAGGTCTTAAGTTCAAATCTCATAGATGAAACAAATTAAGTTCAAAGGTCGCCCTTTATTCGAGAATTAGAATTCAATGATAATGCTAAGGTCATAGATTCATAGTTCAAATCCTAATGGGGACAAGTTGTTTCCTTAATTTTTCTTATAAAAAAAAATTCAAAAGGCCACCTATTAGTTTAGAATTAGGATCCAATTACAATGTCTGATAGTGTGTATTAAGCAGTGCAGTTGGCAATATTAGATATTATTGTCACATAGGAAACTAAATAAAAAATAAACTATATAATTATTTAATTTCTGACTTCTAAATGTATTGTATTATATTAATAAATCATGAAAATTAATTGAAACTATTTAATTAGAATGATTTGCAAATACATTAAATATTTAATTTTTAAGACCATAGTACGTATTATGTGTTTAATAATTAGGTATTGTATTAGATTTAAAATTATAGCTTATTATAATAAATTATTTACTAAGGTAGATTTGGTTATAATTATATATTTTGTAGTGGTGTATCATTTACTATGTTAATAGAAAATATAAAATATATCTTTCATATTACATCTATAAAGTATATATAGTAATTTAATCTTAATAAAAATATTAGTTAGATTAAATTAGACTTTATTTTGAAAATGTTGTCTTCATTAAGTTAAAAATAAATATTAGATAGTAAATCGAATGCATATGATTTTTTAAAACTTAATGCAAAATAAGGAATAAATATAATTCATAACATATTCGTAACATTTTTTTTTAAAAATGGATTCCCTGTGGGGCGGGGTATGGGGCAGTTTACGACGCGGGAAGACGGGGATTCCCCGCAGGGCGAAGAGATGGGGATTCCCTGTAGGGCTGGGTACAGGGTGAGGCGACGGGGCCGGGGAGAACTTTCGCCCCGCACCCCCCCCCCTGCAGGGAAAAAAATGTGAAGAATCCCCACCCTGCCGGTGCGGGGCCCTGCGGGGATGGGGATTCCCTGCCCCACTTGCAATCCTAAATGTGAGGTACAGTTGGTGCTGGTAAACTAGACTGTGGACCCATATTGGCCCCCGTGGTGGTCTATTGGAAAATGGGTCGTTACATTTTGGTATCATAGCCTAGGTTTGAGAAACCTAGGGCAAGAAATTAAGGATAAAACTGATCATAAATCTGATGAATAATTAGATGTGGAAACCCAAAAAATTTGCCTAGAATCTAAATTGGGACGTGAGGTGAGATGGGAAATCAAGGTTATACATGTTATGTTTTTGCTATATATTACATGCGATACACGTATATTTGCACTAAGGCTGACTGAGGAACGTTTTTCGATGTAGATACCAATAGACGGATAACCTTCAGATACGACTCAGCCTGAGGTCAGAGATACCAACGATCCGACTAGGTAGACATTGGCATTGGAGTCATTAGAACGGACAATGGATGACAGATTCGCGTGGTTGATTGATATATGGAGAGCACGGGATGCTCGGGAGGCTACTACAACTCTTACGATTGTTGTAGATGCACCTACGACTACTCAAGCAGTTGTGGCTCTTTCTACCGCTGAAAATTAGGGGCAGGCTGCAGTATCTGAGATACATACCGAGAGGGCTACATCGCTGGTTGTTCTGGTGAAGACTACAGTGGTCGTGACTCCATCGACTATTGAGCAGCCAGCTATGGCATCTACATCAAGGGGATTGAAGACAGTGGAGGCAAAGAAGCTGAAGGATTACTTTAGATTCTCTCCAAGATACTTCTACGGAGCTGGAGACCTAGAGATAACTGGGAGGTGGCTATTGGCTCATGAGAGGCTAGACGGGATGTTGTCAATTGAGGTGGTAGATCGACCGAGATTGGCTAGCTATTGCTTAAGATCTGCTGCTATTGTATGGTGGACCAATTCCAAAGCGACTCATGCTACTGTTGCTACCTGAGTAGACTTCAGAGTATTGTTCATGAATGAGTACATACCCATGGATGTTGGGATCAAACTAAGAAATGAGTTCTTGACATTGGTTCAGGGAAAGATGTCTGTTACCGAGTACATGAAGAGGTACATATATCTTTTGCCATATTTCATGGATCTGACAGGGACCAATAGGTTGCAGATATACTACTTTGTTTGAGGCCTGGATGAAAGGATAGCGACCACAGTTGTATCGAATGGAGCAGGTACATTGACAAAGGTCTACGAGGTCCTTCTCATATGAGACATATCTAGTTCAAAGGGCCAGTCAGTTAGTAGTTCAGGCTACATTGTGGGTCAACAAAGTCAGCCAGCGCAGAGTCCTCGTCTAATTAGAGACCGAAGAGATAGAGGAGAGATCAAGGTCGACATGGATAGGGCTAGAGAACTTGCCTTGGTGATTGACAATTAGATTAGGGTCGTAAAGGTGACATAGATCATCGGGATGACCGTAATAGGCAAGATGATCGTGAATAACTTATTTTGCGACTTCTGCACTAGTTGATTAGCCTAGACAACAACAGAAGCAGGATAGGGGTCAGAGAGCCCAGAGTCGAGGCTAGAGTCAAACATAGAGTAAGAGGACTATAGGTAGATTAGAGACTCATGCTTGTAATCATTATGGTCAGATTGGACACCTTGTGGCCGAGTGTACCAGATCAGTACTACTGCCACCACAGACTGAGCAGGCCAAAGATAGGGCCAAGACTGCAGCTTTTCACATAACCAGATAGGGAGGCGACCAGACAGCTCGTAGAGGGTATCTGTTTGTGGTATTTCCATGCATGTTATGATTGATTCTGGCAGTACACTGTCATTTATGTCTAGACGTGTGGTATAAGTGTTAGGGTTAGATGCACAGACCTTAGTCACACATCTTGTTCTCAATACGACTGAAAAGTCAATATCTATAGGATTTAATAGTTTATTTTAATATAGTTTAGTGTGGAAAGTCTTTAACATATGTGCTTGATTATATTTAGTTTTGGTTTTTAGGTGAAACGGAGTGCACTGTTGAATCTAGGGTAGAAAAATACTCAAAATAGATTATTTACTTGCAGTATTCGGATACTGGGAGAGTTAGTCTCAAAATTTACATCGACAGTGGGGTAATTGGAGTCCAGCAGTGCCACGTGTCGCTTCGCGAGTGGTCCAACGCATTTATGTACACTAATAGTGCCACATGTCGCTTCACCATTCGTCAAGCTGCGTCACACATGCCGTTTCTGCTAATCACAGCGCGTCACATCACTAGTCCAGAAGCCTCTCGCCTAATCCCCTTCTGCCACGTCGTCTCTTACAGTTTCTCTTTTCGTCTAACTGCTCGATCTGCCTCGGGATGCGCATCCACACAAACTCGCAGATCTTCGCACGAACTCAAAGATCTTTGCACGAACTCTTGTGACTCTTTCCCGCCAGCTGCCCGCCACATGTCCTCGTTCCATTTGCCAGCGCGTCACTAGCTAACCTTCCAACCAATCGGTATGTGCCACATGTCACTAAACCACTCTCACAACACGTCATTGACTCTAGTCTCGTCCAATGAACGTTCGTCATGTCAGCCAGTCACAACCTCTCCTCCAATAAGCTCACGACATGTCAGAGCACACCAGTTTTTCAGCCAATCACGGACTGACACGTGTCCTAGAGACAAGAAATACCAAAACAGTTTTCTTTCTCTTCCAAAGACCAATTTTTAGTAGTTTTATATATTAGGACTTTAGGGATTATTAGAAGGACAATTTATTATTTGAAGAACTTTTGCATTATTTTTATTTAGAGTTTTATGAAGAACATGTCCGGCTAATCAGATCATTGCCTAAGTCGGAGGTGAAGCAAGTCAGGATTATTGATTCATGGCATAACTTGTGAGATCTTTTATTTTTATTATTTAATTTAATTTAATTTCTTCTATTTCTTTGTTGTTAGTTTTCATTAATATGATTTAAATCTAGGGTATGTATGTGGCCAGTGCATGCTTTTAGGTGGATAATCTATAGTTAATTGACTCATTAGTATCCGTAATTGTACTTTTGGGATAATATAAGTGACAAACATTCACCTGATTGCCATCAAAACCTTTCGGTTCTTGAGTGTGCAACAATAGAATTTAGGTTAAGTCAGGAGCGGACGCGATCCTGTTATCTAGGATTAGTATTCCCATAGAAGTTTATTATTGCGGTTAGTGTGTTAAACCTTATAGCGGATGTCTAGGGTTATGCATTAATTAGGGAAGTAGTTAGTGGCGGATGTCCTAGCTATCGAGATTAGGGAAATTAGTAATTTTTGGTGGACGTCGATTTTCCATAGCTAATCTAGGGGAACTTGAATTAATAATTGTTTTGGGAAAGATTGACGACTATGATATGCCATTGAATCTTGATCTTGTCTCGTGGAACCATAGACTTAGGTGTTTTCTTTCATTGATATTATTCTTGCAATCTTGATTCCTGCTATTTTTATTTTAATTGTTTGCTCTAAAACTTCTTTTTAAAACCCCCATTTTTAGTTAACTTAGGGTGAAACTCAAGTCCTGTGGATTCGACTCCATATTTACTACTATTTGTGGGATTGGTAACTCAATTACGGGTTATATTTGGCACGTACGATACGTGATCAACGACAGTTGGGATAAGATTTACCTTAATCGAATTTTTTGGGATTGTGTTGTATAGATAGAAAGACATCAGTTACCGATTGATTTGGGAGTATTAGAATACTTGGAGTTTGATGCCATGTTTGGTATAGATTGGTTATCCTCTTATCACGCACAGATTGACTGTTTCTGTAATACTGTGACATTTTACATCGAGGGGATTTTAGAGATTTCATTTGCCAGAGTTGCGACTGCATTACCAATCACTCGAGGCAGATTAGCGACATCGTAGGATATGGAGGCGTACGCGGCTATGGTTGAGCAACTGTTTTGGACGGTGATTAGGGTTGAGGATGTTCCTGTAATTTGCAAGTTTGTAGACATGTTTCCTGAGGATTTGCTAGGATTGCCACCACCAAGAGCTGTTGAGTTCATTATTGAGTTAATTCCAAGGACTCAGCCGATTTACAACAGGCCTTATAGGATTTCAGCATCGAAGCAGGAGGAGTTGAGGTCCCAGTTAGAGGAGTTGCTAAATAAGGGTTTCATTCACCCTACCAAGTCACCTTGGGGAGCTCCAATTCTTTTTGTAAAGAAGAAGGACGAATCGATGTAAATATGTGTGGACTACAGGAAGTTGAATCAGGTGACGATTCGAAACCGTTACACGCTTTTTAGGCCAGGACCGATGACTTATTCGATCAGTTGGCAAGAGCCAAATTCTTTTGGAAGATTGACCTCAGATTAGGATATCACTAGTTGAGGACTCGAGAGGGTGATATTGAGAATATCGCCTTCAGTACACGATACGGGTTGTACGAGTTTACAGTCATGTCATTTGAGTTGACTAATGTGCCGAAGATCTTCATGGATTTGATATGCTCAGGCCGTTTTTGGATCGATACATTATTGTTTTCATCAATGACATCCTGATTTATAGTAGGACTCATGTGGAGCACGAGAGGCATCTCAGGGAGGTGTTAGCGAAACTTAGAGAGCATCAACTTTACGCCAAGTTCAACAAGTGTGCATATTGGTCGAATGAAGTCAAGTTTCTAGGGCACGTCATCAGCGATCAGGGCATATCAGTTGATGGTGACAAGGTTCGGGCTATCATTGACTGGGGGACAATCGAGTTTGTATCTGATATTCGGAGTTTCCTGAGTTTGGTAGGATATTACAAGCATTTCGTGCAGGATTTCTCATTGATTGTAGTGCCAATGACGAGGTTGATCAAGAAGGATGTCAGATTTGATTGGTTACAGGAGTGCGAGGATGTTTTTTAGGAGCTGAAGAGACAGTTGACTTCTGCGCCAATTTTGGCATTACCGGTGGCAGGTAAGGGTTTCTTAGTTTACACTAATGCATCAGGTACTAGGTTGGGTTGCGTGCTAATGCAGGATGGACACCCAGTGGCCTATTTATCTCGAAAATTGAGACCCCACGAGGGGAACTATCTAATGCACGACTTGGAGCTTGTGGTAGTAATATTTGCACTAAAATATTGGAGGCACTACTTGTACGGTGAGAGGTTCGTGTTATTTACTGACCACCAGAGCTTACGTTACCTATTCACTTAGAGGGAGCCGAACATGAGACAACGGAAATGACTCGAGTTACTGAAGGACTACGATTTCGCCATTGAGTATCACCTCGGTAAGGCGAATGTCGTAGCTGATGCGCTGAGCAGGAGTGACATCGAGAGCCAGACGATACTACGATATAAGAAACACGAGCATAGGTCGCTTCAGGCTGCGTCGGTGTAATGTGTGACAGAGTTTTTTGTTGAGGTACACATTTGTTGTCAGATGCGAGTTCCCACGGTGTCTCTCGAGCGGGTTGCTAAGTTATAAAGAGTTAAGGGTCGTTATTTTACAGATCAGTGGACTGGCTCAGGATCGGGGGTATACAGAGTAGTTTGAGGGTTTGGACGACTGCTTAAAATACATGGGTCGTTTGTAGATACCGACAGTACCGAAGCTCAGGGACAACATTCTAGAAGACGCACACCGGTCGCGATATACAGTTCATCTTTGTCGAACCAAGATGTATCACGACCTACAACGATTGTTTTGATGGCCAGAAATGAAAGCTGACATGGAGAAATACGTCCAGAGTTGTCATATATGCCAGCAGGTGAAGGCTGAGCACAGGAGACCAGGTGGGTTGCTACAGCCACTGCCCATTCCTCAGTGGGAGTGGCAATAAATGACCATGAACTTTTTCAGTGGCGTACCACAGACTATGATGAGACACTATAAAATTTGAGTAGTTATTAATAGGTTGACGAAGTCGATACATTTTATACCGATCGCCATGAGATATTCAGTTACACAGCTGAGCACTATCTTCGAGAGAGAGAGAGAGATTGTCAGATTGCACAATGTATCGGTCTCCATTATTTCTGACAGAGATCCGAGGTTTACTTCGAGGCTTTGGGAGAGTATGTAGGAGCAGTTTGGCACTAGACTACGATTCAATATTGCGTACCATCCTCAGACTGACGAGCAATCAGAGCGTTTGAGACACTTTATGGTAGGCCTTGTAGGTCACCAGCATGTTGGGCGGCACAAAAGGATACAACGACTATAGGACTTAAGTTTGTTGTGGATCACACTGAGAAGGTGAGACAGATTAGATAGAGACTTCAAGTGGCCTAGGATAGACAAAAGAAATATGCAGACAAGTATCACGGGAATCTGAGCTACGAGGTTGATGATATGGTGTATCTAAAGGTTTCTTCGTGGAAAAGGGCATTAGATATTTGGCATTTAGGGGAAACCATAAAGGGTCAAGGCATGCATCGATAGTGTACCTTACGAGTTGGAGTTACCATCGTAGTTAACTGGGGTATATCCTGTATTTCACGTTTCAATGTTGAGACTGGCTAGGTCGGGGCAGAGACCTATGGTTAATGTCAGACAAGTAAAGGTATGACTTGATGACACGTATGAGGAACAACCAATGGAGATTGTGGATCATTAAGTGCAGACTCTGAGGAACATGGAGATCCCGATGGTTTTGGTACGTTGGCGGCATCACGAGACAGAGGGACTCTCCTGGGAGCTTAAGTCTACAATGAGGCGACGGTACCCTCAGCTATTTGCCGTTAAATGTTTAATTAAGTTAAATTAAATTTCGGTACGAAATTTCACCTAGTTGGGAAGAATTGTAATGGGCCGAAGTTAATTCACCATTATTAATGATCTGTATGCAGACGTGACTAACAACTTAGATGCTCGCAGGACCCGCAGATAGGCCAGGGTGTGTTTGGAGATAGGTAAATGGTAATTTTTGTGCTGTTGTGTTTTAATTTTTTATGTTTATGTGTAATTACGGTTATTGACATCGTGATGTGTGAATTATTGTATTATTGACATGTGAGATAATGTGACGGATATTCTCCCCGATTAGCGTGCAGATGTAAGTATTAGACGAATGACAGTACACTAGGTTAAGTAGTTATATACACATGAGAAATGATAGAATACAATTAATAATTAATAAATAACATCGTATATCGTTCGTGGTGCGAAACTACGCGAGAGACATGAGTGTACGTGCGGGAGCCTGGTATCGCAACACCCAAAGGTTAGTTGTTTTGTTTGAGCAAGGCAAGACAAGAGAGGAGTGTCATACATTTAAGTCACTCAAAGCTAGACCAATTAACTCATTTTGAGCCCTTAGATGGTGCATGGGGATGTACAAGTGAGGGGAATGACTTAGAGACTATAAAAGTTAAGTATGGACAATCTTTACCACCTTTTATCTCTCTTCCTCTCCACAAGAACAAATTTGGAGTTGTGAATAGGATTTGGTTAGATTTCAAGAGGTGATTTGGAGCACCAAACGACGACAAATCGACGATCCAAGGTTAGAATCTCGTTCAGTTGGGAAATGTGCCCTAGGTCAATCCATTAATAGTCTTTATGAATACATTTTAGTTAATAAAATAGAGGATTTCATTTGTTGTTTATTATAATTGATTTGCATGTTTACATTATAATAAGATCCATGGGTATTTACAGAAATATTCTAAATGACCCTAGTCGATTATTATACTAGGAACTATAATGAATTAAGATTAGTGTGAGTCTTGATTGATGATCATACGATGATCATACGTATAGGAATACGAATCAAGATCATGAGTACTTGTTAGGGAACAAAGTACTGGACCGATCCGCTATGAGAACATCACATAGATTAAGTCATAGTTGTCTCTCATGATATGTATATTATTCAGTTCTCTGACTTGAGATTACCAGAGCCTTCAATATTAGGAATATAGTGATTTGACGCAATCAAACGTTGTTTTTAACTGGACGATTATAAAGGTTGTGACTGGTTACTGTGTGAATAATATAGTGAAGTTGTGTAATCGAGATAGAATTTGTCCCTCTCATATAGAGAGAGATATCCAGTGGATCCCTCGATGTGTTAGACTGTTAAAAAGTCTAGTCTAAGTGAATTGATATTGATCAATGTCACTTGGATTTTTTCAGTCTACCTAGAGATCGAGACTAGTACGATTGAACATGTTGGATGACAATTCCATGCCTTATGTTTGATCAAAAGGATATCGTGTGACAAAAGGATGTTATATACACTATTGATTAGGTTGTATCGATTTGATATTTGTACAACTTAGGTAGTCATAATGTCTTGCTAGAAGCCGCTTATGATTTGAAACCAAAATATGTTTTAGTATACTGCCAACGTTGTATGAGCCTATTGGGTTGCACACTAAAAATGGTTTTGCAAAATTTTAAGATGGTTCAGAAAAAGAAATTTTATATGATAAAATTCACGATAGAAACGTCCTTGTAGTGTATTACACTTATACTTCTTTAAGTAGGGGTATATGCATAATTTACTTAACCGTCTATATATAAGGATTGTATAAATAGACGCTTTGAGTTAGAATACACTAATAAAAGATTAAAAGGCCTAAACTCTATTTTCGTTTTAGAAACGACTTAGGGTTTTTGGTATGTTCTGGATCGTTTTGGAGAGAAACAAAAAAGGTTTGGTATTCTCTCGAAGCTAGCACTTCAAATCTCGGTCGTCGTTCGTGTGTGGACTGCTAATAAAGGGCGTTCGTCATTGGTAGCACCTTAGAAATCGATTAACCTTCAAAAAGGTACACTGCGACTAAGGTATGATTAAGTTTTCATAGTTTAAACATTTTTAATGGAATTAGATTCGGATCCTGTTGGGGTTTTTGTCAAAATTGTTTTGTAATCTCCTCTGCGCACGAACCCCAAAACTAACAGTGGAATCGGAGCCTTCGAGTTTGATTCCATTAAACTCATTGCATATTTTCTTATGATATATGAATGAAAACATATTAATAGTTGATGTATATGTGACATACATAAGTTTTCTGTGAGATTTATTATCATGTTTTGTGTATATGATACATATATTCGTGATTTAATTGAAATTAGTTTCGTACATGCTAGTAACCATGTTAAGTTAATTTGAATAAATTTAATGAATTGAGTTTCGTGTTCTATGATCCATGACACCCTTAGGTTCGATTGGGATAGTAGTTCATGATTCAATTACATGTTTGTGATTATTTGGATGAAGATCGAAATTGCAAGTAATTAATTTTTGAAATTATTTATTTATCTTGTTATATCTACTTTGTTATGAAGTTTCTATTTGATAAAGATAGATAACAAATTAGATTATGAGATATAAGCAAAATCGGTTTTGTTATCCCTATTGGATAGGAGATAAATATGGAGAAGTTTGTTATTGGTGATATGCTAGGATTCAAATATCTAAAGTCCTAATTAGATTAGGATAAGATGATTAGTTAGATGTGGGCCCGGGTTAATTAAAAATGTTTTAATTGACTTAATTTTGGATAAATTAAGGGGTAAATTTAGTATAATAAAATCAGCAAAAAATATGATTTTCAATAGCGAATTTTAATTTTCGGAATTGAGATTCGTCTTCTAAAAAAAAAGGGGTGCTGCCCCCTGTATCCCCGTCTGCTGACCAGTCAACGGAACCACGCCCGCTGACCGGCTAGCGGGACCGCTGTCTAACTAATCCTAGCGCACAGAAATTCTTCTATTAATGAATAGCATAAAAATTTCTTAAATTGTTTAGTGGTTCTACAAATCAATAAAATATATGATATTTCACTGTTTACTTAAAAATCACTAAAACTGAATAAAATCCCCCTATTAAATCTTAAGTCTTGTGTCATCTAATTTTAAACACTTATCAAGGCCTCGATCACACTAATATAGTTTCAGCCATAACTGGGTGTATTGTGTTATCTTTGTGAGATAAGTTGGGTAAGAGTTACCTAAATGTTTAAATTGGTCCGACTTAATAAATCTATCAAAATAGTTTTGGGCTTTAGGCATATGATGAGATAAAAACATGCTAAGACATAAGATGTCCTATATCTCATAAAAGTATCTAAAATTACATAAGATGTAATTAATAACTGTTACCTACCTAAATAATCTAGTTCTGTGTTTCATGCCATAGTTGTCATAGAATTAGGTGAAATATGGATTTAAGTCCCATAAATAAATAGTATGTTTTAGGAGGGTTGTTAATTTAGTGGGAGTCTATTCCTCTATACTAAAATAAACTCTGCATAATCTTTATTGTAGATCAATGGCCTTTTCAAGTAACAATAATCCCCTATCACTGCGATCTATCCTTGAGAAGAATAAGCAATCTGGGACTAACTTTCTTGACTGGTTCAGAAACTTGAGAATCGTTCTCAAGCATGAACGCAAGTTGTATGTTCTGGATGCTCCGATCCCTGAGGAGCCACCAGCGAATGCTACGAAAGTTGTGAAGGATGCGCATAATAAGCATGTCAACGATTCTACTGATGTTGCATGCATTATGTTGGAAACTATGGTTCTTGAACTTCAGAAGGACATGGAACTAATGGAAACCTATGACATGGCTGTAATGTGGAAGGAAATGTTCTAACAGCAAGCTAGGCAAGAAAGGTTCGAGACAGTCAAGAACCTGCATTCTTGTAAGATGACTGAGGGTGTGTCAATTAGTCCTCATGTTCTGAAGATGAAGGGCTATGTTGACCAACTTGATAGACTTGGATTTCCCATAAGCCAAGAGTTGGCTACGGATTTGATCCTAAATTATCGGAGAGTTACTCACAATTTGTGATGAACTACAATATGAATAATATGGAGAAATCAATTTCAGAGTTACATTTGATGCTCAAAACTGCTGAACAAAATATCAAGAAACCCTCGAGTAATGTGCTGATGGTCCAAAAGGGAAAGGGAATGAAGAAGAAAGGCAAAGGCAAGGCTAAAGTTGCCCAGGCTGCTGCTGAACCTGTCGCAAAGCTTGTGGAACAAGTCAAGCCCCAGCCTGTTCCTGCTTCAAAGCACTAAAAGGAAAAGGAAGGAAATTGTCATTTTTGTCATGCACCTTGATATTGGTTCAGAAATTGCAAACTCTATCTGGAAGTTCTAAAGAAGAAAAAGGGTAGTGCGACTACCACCTTAGGTATTTAGGTTATTGAAATTAATTTATCTATTAGTGATTCCTGGGTATTGGATACCGGATGTGGATCTCATATTTGTATAAATGTGCAGGAACTCACCAGAAGTAGGAAGCTGAAAAAGGAGAAGTCATCCTGCGCGTAGGGAATGAAGCAAGAGTTGCTGCCTTGGTTGTTGGATCATATGACTTAGTCTTATCTAGTGGACTTAGTCTTATCTAGTGGACTTATTTTAACTTTAAATAATTGCTATTATGTGCCTGCCTTGAGCAGAAGCATCATTTCTGTTTCATGTTTGGATATGGATGGTTTTGATTTTATTATTACGAATAATAGATGTTTAATTTCTTGTAAAGGCATTTTTTATGCAAATGCTGATTTATGTGATGGCCTTTATATTCTAAGCATGAAAAAGTCCACTGATACTCCAGTCTTTAACATAAATACAAAGAGATTCAAGTCAAATGATTTGAATCAAACCTATCTTTGGCATTGTCGTCTCGGCCACATAAATGATAAACTCATAACAAAGCTCCATAAAGATGGACTTCTAGATTCATTTGATTTAGAAACATATGAAATGTGCATATCTTGTTTACGAGGTAAGATGACTAAAAGTCCCTTTACTGGACACAGTGAAAGGGCAAGTGATTTATTGGGTCTAATACATATTGATGTATGCGGTCCTATAAACACAATGGCTAGTGGAGGTTATCGGTACTTCATTACATTTACTGACGATATCAGCAGATATGGTTATATATATATATATATCTTATGAAACATAAAGCTGAATCATTTAAGATGTTTCGAACGTTTCAAAATGAAATGCAGAATCAACTTGGTAAAACTATTAAAACACTTCGATCAGATCGAGGTGGTGAATATTTAAGCCAAGAATTTGATGATCATCTTAGAAATTGTGGGATTGTCTCCCAATTGACTCCACCAGCAATTCCACAATGGAATGGAGTTTCTGAAAGGAGAAATCGAACCTTATTAGATATGGTTCAATCTATGATGAGTCATGCGGATTTTTCATTATCCTTTTGGGGTTATACATTACAAACTGGGGCTTTCACTCTAAATCGAGTTCCTTCTAAAACGGTTGATAAAACACCATATGAGATATGGTATGGGAAGAGACCTAGTTTGTTTTTTCTTAAGATTTGGGGTTGTGAGGCTTACGTAAAATGACAAGTCTCAGAAAAACTAGCACCTAAATTTGACAAGTGTCTATTTGTGGGGTATCATAAGGAAACAAAAGGATATTACTTTTATAATCCCGCTGACTATTGCTCGGTATAGTGCCTTTATGGAAAAACAGTTTATTTCAAAAGACACTAGTGGAAGAAAAGTAAATCTTGAAGAAGTTCAAGAATCACAGATAAATACTGAACCGCTACTGGAAGTTCAACAACGTTTTGAACCAGTTGAACCTTCGCAAGTGACACAAGGCCCATGTAAATCTGGTTGGGTAAGACATGAGCCAGAGAGATTCGAATTTCTCATTACTGATAGTCGTGATGTGTTGCTTATGGATCAAAATGAGCCCACCACTTATCTGGAGGCTATGTCTGGACCAGACTCAAATAAATGGATAAGTGCCATGAATTCTGAGATGCAATCCATGTATGATAACCAAGTTTGGTACTTGGTTGATTTACCTGAAGGTGGTAAGACCATTGGATGGCAATGTGCATACTTTTAAAGAAAGACTTGTAGCAAAAGGTTTCAGGCAGACTCAAGGTGTTGATTATGATGAAACTTTTTTGCCAGTAGCCATGCTTAAATCCATAAGAATTTTAATTGTCATTGCTGCATATTATGACAATGAGATATGGCAAATGGATGTAAAAATAACATTTCTTAATGGAAAGCTGCTTGAGAACGTGTATATAACACAACCTGAAGGTTTTATACATCCTGAGAATTCTAGGAAGGTATGCAAGCTTCAAAGATCTATTTATGGATTAAAGCAAGCTTCTCGGAGTTGGAATCTTTGTTTTGATGAAGCAATCAAGGATTTTAGTTTTATTAAGAACGAGGATGAGCCTTTTGTATACAAGAAGGTCAGTGGGAGTGTAGTTGTTTTTCTGGTACTGTATGTTGATGATATATTACTCATTAGAAATGACATTCCAACATTGCAGAGTGTCAAGTCTTGGTTAGGGAAGTGTTTCTCAATGAAAAACTTAGGAGATGCAACCTATATCTTAGGGATAAAAATCTATAGGGATAGATCTAAAAGGCTAATCGGTCCAAGCCAGAGTGCTTACATAGACAAGGTGCTGAATAGGTTTAGTTTGCAAGACTCTAAAAGAGGATTGTTGCCAATGTCTCATGGCATAAGTCTAAGCAAGACTCAATGTCCTAAGACAAATGATGAGCGAGACCGTATGAATAAGATTCCATATGCATCTGCTATTGGATCTATCATGTACGCCATGCTATGCACTCGGCCTGATGTATCATATGCTTTGAGCACTACAAGCAAGATATCGGTCGATCCAGGTGAGAGTCATTGGATAGCAGTAAAGAACATCCTTAAATACTTAAGAAGGACTAAGGAAGTGTTCTTGGCCTATGGAGGTTTTGAAAATGATCTAGTTATAAATGGTTACACGGATGCAAGTTTTCAAACTGATATAGATGATTTTAGATCGCAGTCTGGATATGTGTTTACTTTGAATGGGGGTGCAATAAGCTGGAAAAGATTGAAGCAAGAGACTGTGGCAGATTCTACAATAGAAGCTGTGTATATTACAGCGTCCGATGCAGCAAAGGAGGCAGTTTGGATCAAAAAGTTCATTTATGAACTCGGGGTGGTTCCACGTATTGCTAGCCCTGTTTATTTGTATTGTAACAATAACGGGGCAATAGCACAGGCCAAGGAACCAAGATCACACCATAGATCTAACATATACTCAGGCATTTTCTTTTCATCAGAGAAATTATTGAGAGGGGAGACGTGAAGATTTACAGAGCACCTACTGAAGACAACATTGCGGATCTATTGACAAAGGCTCTTCCACAAACAAAACATGATGGTCGTGTTAGATCATTAGGCATTAGATGCATGAATGATTGACCCTAGAGTAAGTGGGAGATGTTGGGAAATGTGTCATAGGTCAATCCATTAATAGTCTTTATGAATAAATTTTAGTTAATAAAATAGAGGATTTCATTTGCTATTTATCATAATTGATTTAAATGTTTACATTATAATAAGATCCATGGGTATTTACAGAAATATCCTAAATGTCCCTAGTCGATTATTATACTGGGAACTATAATGAATTAAGAATAGTGTGGGTCTTGATTGACGATCATACGATGATCATACGTATAGGAATACGAATCAAGATCACGAGTACTTGTTAGGGAACAAAGTACTGGACAGATCCGCTATGAGAACATCACATGGATTAAGTCATAGTTATTTCTCATGATATGTATATTATTTAGTCCTCTGACTTGAGATTACCAGAGCCTTCAACATTAGGAATACAGTGATTTGACGCAATCAAACGTTGTCTTTAACCGGACGATTATAAAGGTTGTGACTGGTTGCTGTGTGAATAATGTAGTGAAGTTGTGTAATCGAGATAGAATTTGTCCCTCTCATATAGAGAGAGATATCCAATGGATCCCTCGATGTGTTAAACTGTTAAAAGGCATAGTCTAAGTGAATTGATATGATCAATGTCACTTGGATGTTTTCAGTCTACCTAGAGATCGAGACTAGTACGATTGAACATGTTGGATAACAATTCCATGCCTTATATTTGATCAAAAGGATATCGTGTGACAAAAGGATGTTATATACACTATTGATTAGGTTGTATCGATTTGACATTCATACATTGCTAGAGGCCGCTTATAACTTGTATACCAAAATATGTTTTGGTACACTACCAACGTTGTATGAGACTATTGGGTTGCACACTAAGAATGGTTTTGCAAGATTTTAAGATGATTTAGAAAAATAAATTTTATATGATAAAATTCATGACAGAAATGTCCTTGTAGTGTATTACACTTATACTTCTTTAAGTAGGGGTATATGTGTAATTTACTTAACTGTCTATATACAAGGGTTGTATAAATAGACGCTTTGAGTTAGAATACACTAATAAAAGATTAAAGGACCGAAACTCTATTTTCGTTTTAGAAACGACTTAGGGTTTTGGTATGCTCTGGATCATTTTGGAGAGAAACAAAAAAGATTTGGTATTCTCTCAAAGCTAGCACTTTAAATCTCGGTCGTCGTTCGTGTGTGGACTGCTAATAGCGGGTGTTCGTCATTGGCAGCGCCTTAGAGATCGATTAACCTTCAGAAAGGTACATTGCGACTGAGGTATGATTAAGTTTTCATAGTTTAAACGTTTTTAATGGAATTAGATTAGGGTCCTGTTGGGGTTTTTGTCAATATTATTTTGTAATCTCCGCTACACATGAACCCCAAAACCAATACGTTCTCCATCTCATTTCCACGTTTTGGTCACAAAAGTTCGGGTTTTGACGGGGGTATGGCGAACGAGTTTGAGCACACTATCTTGGGGCTATGTTCCTATGGTTATTGTGGTTGTTTTAGATCAATTGTAGTTGTGTTGGGGGTGTTGTTGAAAGTTGTGGTTTTTGGAACAAAATAGGGTTTTTAATCGGATTTATTGTGGTTTTGGTTCCGGACAATTTTCATCGAGGGGTTATGGCGATAAATGCTTTTTATATGTTTTTATTCGACGTTGGGACATGTTCGAACTGCGGCGACAAGCCGAAAGGGTCGAATAGGTGTCACTAGTTCAGACGCCGCCAAGGGTGTTGTGGGGAGAAAACTCCCAAGACGTCACCTATGACGTCCAAACCAGAGATGACTTTTCCACCTACGCTTTAGTTCACGCGGTGGGGTTTTGTTCTTAGCAGCGTGGGTCACAACATCCAATACGCCATGAGGCACGCCGTGGGAATGTTGTCCACAACGGTGCCACCTGCGACGTCTAGAACAGAAAATTAAATAAAAATTTAAAAATGAATTTTCTGAAATGGGTTTAATTAGAGTTTCAATGGAGAATTTTAATCAATTAAATGGAGATTTAAATTGATTAAAAGGAATTTAAATTAGGAATTCGAATTAGGGAATTTACGGATAATTTTGATAATCAGGCTTTGGATTGGGTGACGAGTGATTTGACACGCATTGTGGCCGTGAATTTGGTAACAATTGGGATTAGTTGGAGTGCGGTTGAGGTGTGTAGTATCCCAACTGAAATTACTTGAGTATCTACTTATTTTGGCTTTTGAATTCAGTTTTTGTCATTTCAATATTCTATTCCTTGTTGTAGTTTTAATAAATAGACGTTGAGCGGGGCTCCCCCCGTGCCATTCTAGTGTGTTTGCCTACTGGGCCATAACACGTATGTTAGGGAAACTCAGTGGATAGTTCGACCTGGGAATCGCGTCGGGACATGTGTGTGTACATCGTAGGTACTATGCCGACCACCTAACGAATCCAGATACTGGCCTTACTTGAGTAGGACTCGCTGACGGTATTCTGTGAAAAAGTCTGAATTATGGTGTTTGTCTGGTCTTAGGCTCTAGAAACACACTTTGAGCTTTCCCTATTATTTATCCATGCGATGATTACAGTTGTCTATTTTTATTTTCGTGAGTTTATTTAATAGCTTTATTTAAATTCCAGTATTTACTTTCAGTATTGCTTACTTAATTTCCTTGGGAATACTAACTTTGGACTCGACATCTGCTTTTTGTGATGGCTTGAGTGCAGATCCTAGTACAAGTCGAGGCAAGGGCAGGCTACCGGAGTACCATTGATTCAGAGACTGTGACCTCGACTTGTACGTTTGTATTATATATATTTTGGTTTCATTTTAGGAACTTGGGATTGTGAGACACTGTAGAACCTTGTATATTTTGATATTTTATGATATTTGAGGTGTTCTTATTGATATATCGTTATCATATGGGTTTTTCCCACTAAGTTTATGGTTTATATTACATAATTCAATTATTATTATTTGAGATAATTGTTGTAAAACTTTCACTAGTTTATTTGAGGTTTGGAAATGATTTTAATTGGTGAAGTGAATTCAATAACAACTTAAACAATAGCTTATGGCATTTAGTGGTTAATAACGATAAAATGGTGAATATAATTCAATGTGAGGCACAGTTGGCACTGGTAAGCTAGACTATGGGCCCACATGGCCCCCGTGATAGTCTATTGAAAGATGGGTCGTTACAGGCGGCGTCACCTGAGGCGCGTGGGATAGTGTCAAACTTATTTTTTTAAAATAATTTTAAAACTTTTGGAAAACTTTGAATTTTTTCCAGGGTCACGGAATGACTATAATTCAACCACATTGTTCTTAAATGATTGCCTGGGATTTAGAAAATCGAATTGAACAAGGTAGAGCTTCCGGAGAATCGATGTTTTGCGTGGTTTGAGGTACGTTAGTAAGCTAGTAAGAAAGTGCATAGTAATTCATTTTCCATTATTGTTGTTGCTATTGAATTGATCCATTTGTTGGAATTCCATTCTTATATTCGTTGGCTGAGTATATTTGGCGTAAATGTGTCGTGAAGGTATTCTTGGGTTCATATTAGTTGGGCTAATGTGAAGTATTGTCCACCCACCTAATATTGAGTTTCACCTCGAGTACTGGATTATTGTGGATGTGGAAATAGTTGTGGATGTGGATGTGGAAATGGTCGTTGTTATGTTATGGCTATTGACTCGTTAGACACTCAAATATTGTTGATATACTTGTCAGTCTGTTTATCATGCAATTTGTGTTATTTTCAGCCTTTCAATACTGCATGATTCTTAGACTGCTTTATTGGTTATTCATGAATTACTGTTTATGTTGTTCTGGCTATACTTTCAAATTTTATCACTTACTCACCGTCTAGTTTGTAACGGTGGGTACAGATAGGGCTGAGATGAGCAAGGGTAACTAGCTGATGTCAGGTGACTTCCTCTAAGGACTCTCAGAGCGATTCTTTCCTTTACTCCACTGTAGGTCTTAACTTTTGACTTATGACTATTGTATATTATGCTTTTGTAATACGATGGGATATATTTTGGGATTGAGTGACTAGGGATATCATGTATGATCACGTTGTCACATTTGTCACAAGATTTACATGTTTATCCATTCTTAGGGTTTTCACACTATAGGTAGTTTCTTGATTTTCCCTTTATTAAGTTATTTAGTTGATTATAGTTGATTTCTGCTACGAATTTCCTGATGAAAAAACTCACTTATTAAACTAATAGATTAATGGTGAAAAGAGGATTTGAGGCTGATTACGATGCGTTGACTTCGCGAGTGTGGACTCGTGGGTCCACGTAGGTTTAGGCCGGCGAGACCCAGTTTTATGGGGAATTGGGGCCGTCATATGAGGAAACGCCTAATAGCATGTGCAGCTCAAGGAGGACACACGTGAGACGCTAGATAATGTTTACGCTTGAGTGTGCTCATTGGCGTGTATTACGCAAGTGTATGCGTAATTATAGGTGTATATATATTTATATATTGTTGAGTACATATAAATATATATTGAAATGGAAATAACCAGTAAATGGTGGGACATTAGACACCATGAATGAGTCACGAGTGGACCCACAAGAATTGTGATTACGGGCGCATAACGAGTGAACTCGGTGGCGTGCACAAGGATTGTTAAATGGCGGCTAAGTATGAATTGTCTATATATATATTGATATATATAATATAAAATATTGACCGTAGTGATAAGTCGATCTGAAAAAATGGGTAGCGCGCTGGCCAATATGGTCAAAAAGATAAATACTAAGGGGACTTTGAGATGACGCGATGCGTATCTTGAGGCAGTTAATTGTTTAAATAATAACCTTAACTGCCTTACCTCTCTCGTTAAAACGAAAGAGTGAAACAAAGGGAGAAACAAAGACGAGAGAGAGAGAGAGAAAGAGAGATCAGTGAGCTGCAGAGAGAGCTCGGGTGGTCGAGGACCTCGAGGATGTTGTGGTCGTGATGATGGGTGAGGTGAGTTTCTTGTTGTTGTGGTTGTTTTTGTTTTTGTTGTTGTTTCATTGCTGTCGTGGTTGTGGTTTTTGGGTAGTGTCCCGAAGTGATCCATTAGTGTTGGGATCATGCATTTATAATGTAAGTCCTCTTGTGAGGCTCTCTATGAGGTTGCGTAGTGTTTGGACTCTGTTTGGGTTAGATTTAGTTCAGTCGAAGGCGCTGGTTGCAGGAACGCAGTCGACCAGCGCGCTGGATATGGGCCCTAGTGCGCTGGCCGATTTGGCGTGAACAGGGAACACGATAGCTGGCGCTGGCCAATGGGAACAATGGAATACTATTTTGAGTTAGGGGTTTTACGTGGGCATTAAGGTTGGTTTAGGGGTTTCAACTAGTAGATATTGGACCCAAATTGATATCGATGGGTATAACATAGGTGTTCGAGCATTCGAAAACATGATGGAACCCTGAAAAGCTAGGAAAACTCGGGAAAAACCTTAGGAAAGCTCAGCACAGGTAAGCAAGACTTGTATTTTTTTTATCAATTATGCAATGTAAAATAGTATTATTAGTGCGCGCAGTGTTCTGGACTGGGGATGAGGCAATGTACCGTGATTTGACTTTATATTACAAAAATATTTTAAATGAAAAATAAATTCAGAAAAAGGTTTGGCGGGACGAATCGGCCTAGGTTTGAAACTATGTTTGGGGCGGCCTCCCATCATCGCGCCCCCAGTGACTTAGGAATATCCCGATCAATGTTTTCATGTTAAGTTGGCAACACATCGGGCATAATCCAATTAGATGGTCAATAATTGGTTTACTGATGATGTGGGAGTGCGACTCTACTTTATTTAAGTTGACGGCACATCGATTTGAACTGGTCAGATGATCAGTGGTTGGTTCTTGACGATATGGGAGTGAGACTCTGTTTGAATACTAAAATTGAAAATGCAAATTATGTTGCAATTGACCAATGGACTTGCATATGCTTATGTATTGTTTATATTATTCAAATGTTCCCTTAGATATGCATTGGATTCATGTTGTTATACATTTTCTTTTGTTATTAATTGATAATTGATGGTTGATATGAGAGTCACTTACTGAGCATGTAGGAGCTCACCCACCTTAACATTTCCAAGAAATGGGCGTGCACTAGAACTCAGGAAAGGAGAAGAGTATGAGTCTAATGTCTTCTCTTTGATGTAATGAGTTTCCTATTGTTATATAATGTTCTGAATTATGTTTTTGTAATAGATTGGGTAAGAATACAAGATGAATACTGAGATTTTATCCCAGTTTCGTGTATCTTATATTTATCGAAAAAGTTTTAAATTTTTCGTTGCGTTTTATTTTATTTGTTTATTTCAATATTAGGATATACAGGTTGTTGTCAGGAATAGGTGCAAGGTTGCTGACTCTAATTAGGTCCGATCTGGTTTATCGAGGTTTAATAAGGGTTTTAGGCTGAGTATCACAGTAATGGAATTAGGGGATGCTACAGTTGGTATCAGAGTCTAGCTTGTAGAGCTTAGTATTATTATTCCTTGATTTAAGGCAATGGAATAACTTTGATACATTGAGTATCATAGATAGAGGTTATCACTTTCCAAATAATGTGATATTTCTGATACCGGTTGGGTTTGGAGCCTTAAGTTATTCCCTGTATACTAAGTGGAAGCTTAGGTTAACTGACTTAAAGATTGGTTCTCAAGTCAAGGATAACCTAAGACTAAACAAATGCTTTATCGATGTTTTGGAGGGTAATGAAAGATAAAAGCTTGAGTATGTATTTTTTGAGCTTTAGTATATTTATGCAATAAATATAGTTCTCCTGTCTTGCCTATAATTGATTATGAAGGTCTTATCTGACATCTATGATTTGGAAAGTCAAAAGAGTACGATGATGAGGGTTCTTGGGAAACTGGACTTCAGTAATATTATGATAAAGAAAGACAATAGAACGATAATATGATGGTTTGTATCCATCAAGTCTCATGAATTGAGAAAAAAATATTAAGGATTAGGGGTTTGTTGGAACCTAAATCCTAATGGTATAGATGTAGAAAAGAAAAGAGTTTAGAGATAACTTTCCTATTAAACAGTCTCTAATGGTCTTTATTCTCACTGATATTATTTGAGTAATAATAGTCAGTGTAGAAGAAATGATTGGTCCTGGACTTAGAGACATGTCGAATGAAGGGACATTAAAAGGTGAACTAAACATTGAATGACTTACATTGAAATGCAAATGTGATGATTCGTTTTCAGTAGGATAAATATTTGTAGTGAGACTAGTTAAGTAAGATTAAAAGTCATTCAATGAGAGAAATAGTGGTGAATGAGGAAGAGAGCCTAGTTGAGGTTAAGTAATCATTAGCTTATTCATACTTCATGAGTAAGCATGAAGTATAAAATTTCAGATATGGTGCTAGTCTATACTGGAATAGTGAGAAGAAATCAGTCAATATAGTTATGACATACTGAAGGTAACATAAAATATGAAAAAGGCTTATTAGTGTTGTTGTAGTAGTTGAGCCACACATAGGGAAGTGAAATATGAGAATACCAAATTGATGTGTAGATCAATGCTGAAAGGTTAAAGAAATTATTGTAATGGGGAAGTTAAAATAAAGGTGAATATTCATAACAAAGATGCACCGCAACAAGGATGGATCAATCTTCACAAATCTAATTAGATATGTTATTTATTGAATGAACAAAGAGCAAAAGAGATTTGATTGGAACTACAAACGATCGTTGAGAGGATAATGATCGACGGTGGTTCAAGAACAAAAATCACAAAAGTAAATAAAAAATTAATTTTAGAGTTTTGGAGAGAAGAAGAGGCGGCTCTTCTTTGAAGTTTTTTTTATGTGATTTGGACTGGTCATGCATTAAGAACTGTGTGCGCATTAGGGGTGCACACGAATTGGATCCAGTTTAATTAGAGTCAATCCGCAATCCAATCCAATTATTGCAGATTGGAAAATTACAGTCCAATCCAGTTCAAATAATTCATCAATCCAACTCAATCCAATTTACAAAATGCGAATCGAATTGGATCAAGTTCCACGAATTAACATTTTTCTATCCAAATATTCAAGAAATTAGATTTGATCAAATGAATCACAAGAATTATATATCTCATGAATGACAAATTTACAACATACATTCCACAAATCTATGTATAACATATTTCCCACAAACTTATCATCACAATAACCTTCAAAATGTAAGTTCCTACATAAATAAATATGTCATCCACAAATCTTCACTATACACCTTGATAAAAAGCATAAAAAAAGTGCACGTGCATACAACCTATAAAAAAAAGGTTGAAAACATAATAAAAAAGTTAAGAACAAGCATCGTCTTTTAGATATTATAGTTTAAAGTTAATAGTTTAAGTTGATGCTTTTTAAGACACTATAGTACATATGATCATACATGTATATGTGTTGATGTACTAAACGGACTGGATCGAATTAGATCTATAATTTTTTAATGTAATATCCGTAATCCGATTCAGTCCAGTCGAATTAGTGACTTTCAATCCAATCCAATTCAATGGATCAAAAAATTGATCTAATTAATGATAATTGGTTGGAATTGAATCAAATCTGCGAATTAGTGTAATCCTTGTGCACCGCTAGTGCAAACACCAAAGTCACTTATTTTCATGCGGCCCAAATGTCATATCACTCCTCCGTGTGACTGGTATTGTAACATTTTTTTTCTCAAATAAATGTCGGCCGAAAAGAATGACCTTTTTTTAGTATGACCCGGCAGAGAAATGGTGATGAACGAAGGCTAGAGAAGAGATCCGGTGCAGTGTAGTAGGAGTCACTCGGAGGACGACAGCCCTCAACGCGGAAGAAACCGAGTGAGGGATGGAGCGAAGATAATCGAATTCTGAATCTCAATTTCGATCTCAATCTCAGTCTCAATCTCGATCTGTTGTACCGCCCACAGATCTCGTCGTCAATGGGGTCTCGCCCATCCTTCTTTTTGATTTGTGTCTTCTCTCTACTGCTCAACCTCGCTCTTTGCAAAACCCTCAAGAGAGACGGTAATTTCTCCATTTCCGTTCAATCTGTGACTGGGAATTCTTCAATTTCGGTTATTGTTTCAGAATCTACTGGATTTTGGAGTTGTTGGTGCAGATATTTGGAATAATGGTTTCATCATGAGAAATTAGATCTCCATTTTCAGGATTTTTTAAGCCAGAATTTACGTCAGTAATTTGCACTCAAGTACTTTATCCTGATGAAGAAAAATGTTTCCTTTTTAAGCATTATTATGAATTTTGTGTTTCTTAATGAATGGGCTAATTAGAATTAAGCTCAGAGTTGTGTCAGATCTTTGAAAATGCTGGGTTGGATCTTGTAGAATGAAATTTCTTAAATTTACTGAGCTACAAGTACAAAGTACTGAAGTTATTGTTAGTTTTGTTTTGGCATTGTTTATTTTATTTTATTTTCTTCATTGGTATCATTTTTACTGAATTCTTATGAAATTGGTGGGTTCAGTCAAAGCTTTGAATGAAATTAAGGCGTCTCTCGGATGGAGGGTGGTTTATTCATGGGTTGGCGATGACCCATGCGGTGATGGTGATCTACCGCCATGGTCTGGTGTCACGTGCTCAATGCAGGGAGATTACAGGGTCGTGACAGAATTGTACGTTTAATGTTCTTCTTGTAGCAAATATTTATCTTGCACATCTAAGAACAGATTATGTTAATTATTTCCTTTCAGGTCTTTGACATTCATTTTGCGTATCTAACTGTCATCTTATTAGTTTATTTGCCAATTGAATTGCTTGCCTCTGGAAAACTGGTCGAGCTTTTAATTAAGTTATTCTGCGTATAAAAGGCAAACTTTTGTTTTTTGTGCATTGAAACATTTGAGGGAGAAAATGAAAAATGGCAATCAAGTGTTAATTCAACATCCCCATACGACATGTTATAATAGTCCATTTAGTATATTTGTTGATAATTATAGTAGAATCACACTTTTGTCTGTCAATCGACAATCATGAGCAAGACTTAATGCAGCGTGACTATTGTATTTTACTTTGCTGGCAAGTCTGTAACAGATTTTACGCCCTTTCTCTTATTAAATTTAAGAACTATAGCATGCAACATAAATTTGTGTTAGAATGGTCAATCGAGCTTCATTCAATAGAGTAATACTTTCACATCAAGAAGCTCCTGGGAATTTTATCTGATAAGGAAGTGATTGTTAAAGACTAAATAATATCAAAATAGAAAATCAAGTGCCAGTAGTCTATTCGAACTTTATTTGATCCATACTTGGAAGTCTTATATCTGAGCCTTTCTGTATTGGGTGTTATTAGTTTTTTGATATTTAATACTTAATAACATAGTTACTGGTTGATGGAAGTCAAATTTTGGTTTGAATTTACCAACCATGTGGGTGGCCCAATGATTAGGTATAGGGTTACGGGTGTAAGATGTTGGGGTTCGATTCCCACCGGAAGCAAGTTTTTTTCTCATAAAAAAAATGTTTGAATTTGATGTTTATATGAAAATGGCGGTTTAAGACTTCTAATTCTTGAATATTGTCTCTTTGTGTGCAGGGAAGTTTATGCTGTATCAATTGTTGGGCCTTTTCCTACTGCTGTTACCAATCTGTTAGATTTGACAAGACTGTAAAGTTTCCACTACCTTGATTTCTTTGTAGCGTTTCATGAGATTTGACTATATTGTTTAGAATTTATCATACTTTGTAACATCATCAGTCAATAGGAATGGTTAAAAAATGCATTGCACTATGGAAAATATTTGGGCTCCAAATTTCTCATTCACGAAATAATTTTTGTACTTGAGTTTTCTGTCCTCTTATGTCAAAGAATATTTAGGTGGTGTTTGGTAACTTACATCTTATAAGAACTTATTAAATAAGGTCTTATGTATTGTGAGATGTTTGGTAAAAATAGCCCAAAAGCCTCTTATTTAAAAAATGAGTGTTTGGGAAACAACTTTGACATCTTTTATTATGGGGGTATATTGTGTCATTTGTTTGCTTTGATGATCCTAATTTCTACATGCTTATGTAGTCAAGAAAAGAAGAGAATTAATTAGAGAAGAGGACAACGAAGAACATACTAGAACGCCTAAGAAAATCTTGCTTTGATGATCCTTATTTTTTTTTTATGTAATTCTTCTTCTCATTATAGCCAAGCTTTCAAAGCTCTTTAACACATACTAAATTGGCTTGCTAGATGATCGGTTCATATAGTGACCGGCACCTCACTCAGAGCAATTAAAAAGTGAACAGCTATGGAACGCTTTCAATCTGCTCTGCAATTCGACCTTCCAAGTTTGAGAGAGAGGCTTATAGATCGGACGGACACTCATTTGAAAATATCTGTGTGATTGTCTTGTTACCTAATACCACCTTAATTCTTTATGACTGTCTTGTTAGTTGTTACACACTATAATAAATTTTAAAATTCTCAATCATATTACGAAAGCACTTTGATGCAACATGTTTACTAATTCTACAAAATAAAGTAACTATAGCATCTTTGGCCCTCATGGATTTTACTTCCATTGCTAGTTTGGAAGAGTGCTATCATCTATGGAAAATTGATATATTGGTCATTTTCACTATAGAATTTATCAGTACCATGTACATGCATGGTTAAGCAACAAACATACTACATGTTTATTCCTCTTGTTGATTTCTTTTAAGTTAAGATGTGAATATAACCATTTTATGTTCATAAGGATCATGAAGGAGCACTTGTGAAATAATTATGATTTTTTGATGTAGTAATTTGTGGGTTTCTTTATCTACAGTTAAATATGTTGATAAATTAAATGTAATTGTTGTGGTTGCAAACTTAGGATGGTTTCATATTTATTACGTATAAATGTTTGGGTTCTATCCAATGGATTCTGATGATTTCCATTCATTTTCTTTCTACTTGTATTGGTGATAGTACCTAGTATTTGGATATGTTTAATTTACAAGAAAGTTAGCAAGTTGATGTCGATTTGGTTTGGACAATGTAACTGTTTACATGATATGGTGTAGGATGGAGATATCATAATTAATTTATTTTGGACTCCTGTACATTTCTTTTTCAGTTGATCTGATTTCATTTCAAATGACAGGGATCTCCACAATAACAAATTGACTGGGCCAATACCTCCTCAAATTGGACGATTGAGACGTCTTAGAATATTGTGAGTTCTTAGATTTCCATTGAGGAGATCCTCATTTGTTTGCCGTCAATACAAGCAATATCCGTTTAGTTCAACAATGAAGAATCTGTCCATCAAGAGAATACACACCCATCTATTCTATACTTTTTATTATAAAGAAAATCTTTCATCATTATGAAGAGACAATATTTATTTATAGGATCTATGTGTTCTTAAGTACAAATGAACATGCTGGTTCTTTGTTCCTTTCTTTATGTGATAAGGTTTGAGGTATTAGTGAGGTCCATCTTAATATGTAAAATTTGCGTTCCGAGCGAGAAAGAGATCCATTCTTCTCAGAATACCTCAGTTGATAATCAACTTTTCTTGTTACTTTGTAACTTCAGCTTGGCCAAATGTGTCTATTCACGTTTCAAGTCATTTGGACTTCATGTTATTGTGCCGGTTACAACCTAATGAAGGTTTATGAAAGGAAGGACACTGAAGTGTAGAAAAGTTGTGATTGGGGAAGTTAATTTGTTTCAAAAGGCTTGTTTCCACTTTACAAGCTTATTTTCGTGATTTCTTGCTAGTTAGTGTCTTAATTTTAAATATACGCTTCTGATTCTAGTGAGAGTTTTTCTGTTGAGTTGAGTCCCTGTTATACTTAATTTGCTTTATTGGGAACTAAACAAAACTTATTAGTTAATGTTCTCAACAAAAAAAAAAAACCTTATTGTTTAATGATCTAGAGTTGTCATTTCTCGAGGTTTAACTTCTTGTGTATTGTATAGTTGTCAGTAAGTGACTTATCTACTATCTTGCATTTCTTTTGTTCCTTTCACGGAGTTTCCTATGCCAGAGTTGGTATTTGTTTTTGGTATTTACTTATGCTATTTGTTTGTTACTTTGTAGGAATTTGCGGTGGAACAAATTACAAGATGCAATTCCGTCAGAAATTGGTGAACTAAAGAGACTCACTCATCTGTTAGTACTTTTGACATATCATCTGATACTAGAATCTTGTCATAAAAATACTTTTCCTGTTTGAAGAAAAAAAAGAACTTGGTCAATTTTGTTCAATGAAAATTTATGTGAAGAACACTTGACTTAGCATAGTAATTTGGAATGCTGCTTTTCTTCTTGTTTAATTGTGCTTTACTACTCTTTTGCAGCTATCTTAGCTTTAACAATTTCAAAGGAGAAATTCCCAAGGAGCTTTCATATTTACCTGAGCTTCGCTATCTCTATCTTCATGAGAATCGTTTCATTGGGAGAATCCCTCCAGAATTGGGCAGCTTGCCAAACCTTCGTCACTTGTAATTTTTTTAATCTTTTACTTATCATTCTCCTGGAATAATCTGCATCAGCACATTACCTGCTTTTTTACTTCTATGCAGTAAAAATTATGATATCCTTCCATTTTGACTGCTTATATCCTAATTAATGATGCACGATATATTCTTAGAGACGTTGGTAACAACCATTTGGTGGGTACCATAAGAGAGCTTATCCGTATAGAGGGAAGCTTTCCTGCTCTAAGAAACTTGTAAGTTGGTGTGCTCATTTTTTAATTTGTTTAGTTTATGACCTAAACTACTTATCTTTTGGTTTCTAATTCTGTTGCACTGTGATGTGACATCTAGGTATCTAAATAATAATTATTTGGCGGGAGGAATTCCTGCACAGCTTGCAAACTTGACAAATTTGGAAATCTTGTGAGTTTCTAAATTTTTTATTTTTTATTTTTTATTTTTATTTTTATTTTTTTTGGGCGGTTGGTTATATTTTCTCTGTTGCACAATTAATGAATCAAGTTTTCAATGTGCAGGTACTTGTCCTACAATAAGATGTCTGGAACAATTCCAACAGGACTTGCTCATGTTCCAAAATTGACTTATTTGTAAGTTTTGCTTTGTTTCTCTGAATTTTCTTTATAAAGCACTACTGTGCTTCTTTTTCCTAATAGTTGCTTTCCCAAAAGTTAGTGAATGAAAAGACTTGTTAATACTTTATTTGATTCAAACCGCCTGTATGGCGTTTAGAGCACCAGACATCTTTAATTGTCGTCATTTTTTCATAATTATTCCCCAGTCTTCGTGACATAATTCTTGTTGCACTTATTATGAAATTGTGTTAGCTTGGCGGGGAAGTATGATGATGGTTCTAACTGGAAAAAGAGGTTTTACTGTTTTGGTGATTATTATCTTGTCTTACAGCCAAGTTCCTCCTTGATTTTCAGCATTCTTTCTGATGTATTTTTTTCTCAACAATAAATCTTCAGTCTTGGACAGTGAAAGATTATTTCTTTTAGATAATAAAATATCTTTTCATCTCAGATTTGTATTGACCATCTTCTTTCTACCTTGCTAGTGCTCATCACCAAACATTTTAAATTGAATATATGATTAGTTGATGGATGGGAAAATTGGTTGTCCAGAGCATATTGCTTCTATTCATGGTCATGCTGTACTTAAAAACGTGATCCAATGGTGTTTTTCGTATAGGGCTCATGATTGATGGTTTCCTTGTTTGTCTTGCAATATGGGACATGTGCTTGTCAAGAGTATGACAAATCTAAGAATTACTTCTCTATATTTAACAGCCGAGTTTTTGAATTTCTCTGGACATAAAAATTTTAACAGTGAAGTTTCTACTGATTCCTATCTAATTTCATGGTGGTCTTATTTCAATTGAAACTCTGGTAATCAGTTCGTATTGCGAAATCGAGTTGTTGAAGTCGAATATTCTTGTCATTGGATCAACATTTATTTTCTTAATATGCATTTTGCTTTTTGTGTAGTTCTCTTTATCAATTTGTTGGCTTTTTACGCTGCAAGCTGATCCTTGTAATTGCCAAATGGTATTTTAGGTACCTAGACCACAACCAATTTACAGGGAGGATTCCGGATGCTTTCTACAAACATCCTTTCTTGAAGGAAATGTAAGTGATTTCTCAACTTTGGTTATTCAAAATGAGAAAGTGATAGTGATCAAGTTCACTTTTACAAACCTGGAAGTTTATGAAACTTGCATGTCTTGATGCAGGTACATTGAGGGCAATGCTTTCAGGCCTGGTGTTAATCCGATAGGCACGCACAAAGTTCTTGAACTTTCTTCCGATACTGATTTCTTAGTGTAGTGTTAAGGTTGTCTTCACTCTTTGGAGATTTTGTTTTGTAATTGGTTGTATTAACATGGAGATCTGCCACAATATGGCAATGAGATTAAAAGAAGTATAGTTCCTGTTCCTCGCTCATGTTTTTCATTTGTTGGTCAAGGATTTATTGTATGACACAATGAAAGTGTTTTGGACTTTTGGGATGCAAAAATGTATATTTTAAAAGAAATGAATAGAATTTTTGGGGTGTGAAAAAATAAGGGCAAATAATTGAATCCCCCCATAATCTGTGTTAAGCATGATAAGTTCCGCCCACTTATTGATTTGTGAAATCCAAATCAATGATTGTGCACACAAATTAATGTGTGTTCAAGGAACACTAGCAGTTTTCAAAAAGAAAAAGATAAAAAAAGGAACACAAACAATCAAGTGTACATTTTGGGTAAATTGTTCATTGGGTTGGGTATCCTCTTGGCCCGCGTTGAGGTTGGTGGTGGTGTGGTTGAAGTTCGAACTACTCAGGCTAAGTTCCAACCACTTGAAATGTTTGTCTCCGGAGTTAGGGTTAGTAGTGATTTTCTTAGGTTTTGTTTGGTTTATTTTTGTCAACTTACAGTATCAGTGTCAGTTCGGAGTTAACCCCTTGAAGTTCATATTTTCATGTTTGGTTTAACTTTAACCTTACAGGGAAATTATAAATTTTTAAATAATAAAAAATATAAATTGACATAAATAGTCTTTAAACAAGAGAGAGATGAGTAAAATAAAAGGGTCATTATTAATAAGGGGTAATTGTGTCCACAACTCATGGAAGATAACTCCTTATGGGGAGGGGTGGGAGATATCTCTCATCGTTCCTTGTAAGTTGGTAGATAACTTGTAATGGACCAATTTGTAATTGATGTTGTCGAGTATTTTCAGAAGTGGACGTCATCTCAAGTCCACAGGAACACGGAGTTGACGAGAAATGTTATTTTTGACTAGTTGATTGTGTAAATGCGATGGTAATTATTATTATTTGACTTATTACATCGCATATGTGAGTTTATATCGATGTTAGCGGGTAAATTAGTGTGACGGGTAGTCGCCCCAAAGAGCGTGCTGACGTGGGCACCAGGTGAGCGAATTACGAGTACACTAGGCCGGGGAATGGCTTCATGTAGATAAATACAATTAAATGTGGCAATTAATCAATATAGGAATGTGGCGTAGGCCAATTATGTCATCGAGGTTGGGTACGACAGGTCAAGTTGTCGGGTGCCGGTTGTTAGAACGCTCGAGGAACAAATGAATGTTGGGTTGAGAGGATAAGACAAAGAGACCAAGTCACCATTTAAGTCACCTATGGAGGACTTTTTGACTTGATTGAGGCCACAAGATGGGCCTAGAGATGGGAACAACACAAGAGATCTAATTCAAGGTATAAATGTGGATTTGTATCATTTTCACTACCTTTTCTCTTTCCTAAGTGGTTTGGACGAAAATTAGTGGAGAAGTTCGAGATTTTGGTGAGCTTTAGGAGGTGATTCGAAGAGGTTTTAAGCAAGAGATCGACGATATAAATTAAGATCTACTCTCCTCTCATTGTTCTTTAACTATCAGATCGACTTTTTGCGAGTTTCAGCACAAGTTTTTGAAGGGTGAGCCGAGCTCACTTGATTTGGTGTTTTTCTTTTAAAAAAACCACTCAGCTAATTTTATTTCAAGTCATTAGCCAATACATCAGTGAAAAATGGTGGTACATAACACCGCTCCTTTCGACCAGATAAAGAACTAGCCTCCCTCGCCAAAGTGTGAGCTGCTACGTTCTCTGATCTACGCACAAAAGTAACACAATAGGACCTCATATCCATTAATAATTTCTTACAATCACTAATAATAGACCCGAAGTAGGAGTTATCTCTGGTTTTATTAGTAAGAGCTACTACCGCATCCACTTCGACGATCACATCCTCTACTCATTTTCGTTTCAACTAACTCAATGCTTCGCATACCCCTATCACCTCCGCTATGTTTTGCTCGACTACACTCTCCCTCATATCCCCCATAACTGCCACAAAACATCCCTCCTTATCTCTAACTACTGCCCCGTACAAGTTTGCCCCTTTTGTTTCGAACATTGCGACATCAATATTACATTTAACTCTTCCCTTTGCTGACCGCTACCATTTCTCATCACCCTCCCTCTGTCGTCCTTGTGGCGGGTTGGAGTCCCCTAATCAAGCTTGCTTCCACGACGCCAAGTGAGATTTAGAATATATGACTAGTTGGTGTGAAGATTGTCCACCATTCTTCCACACAACAACATTTTGATTGTTCCATATACTCTATAGTAGGACCGCAACAACCTCCATTACCATTATTTCATTTAGTTCAAACAACTCCGCCAAGCACCGATCAAACAAGACTCGATCTCGCGTGTTTGGAGACAACCCTAGCTCTTCCCAAAATCTTACTATGTACCGACACCCTATCATAGCGTGTAGTGTGTCCTCCGCGTCTTCCTTGGAAATTGAAGATAACACATCTACATGCACTCATCTTGTGTAGAGATTTCGTGTTGTTGGGAACGTATTATGAACCACCCTCCATAGGAAATTTTTAACCTTGGGAAATACCTCCATCTTCGACAACTGTGGCCAACAATCGAAGTTTCAAAGGGTACTGCCTTGAGAGATCGATCCCACCAATGCTCTATAACTTCTTTGGACAGTGTAGATGTGACGGCCCCATATTCCACAACCCTAGAATTGGGCGCCGCCTGGCTTAGACCTGCACGAACCCCCGAGCTAGTCTCGCTGAGCCTCGTAAGCCTAGTTAGCCTTCCTTAACTTTTACCATTAATTAAGCCATTTTAAATGTAATTAAGTGAGTTATTCCAGTTTAGTGAGTTATCAAAGTACAACAGAAGTAAATTCTATTCCAACTAAACTGAATAACCCTAAGACACTAGTCAGGAGAACCTAAAGTGTGAAAACCCCGCATATGTATACCTACATAAGTATACCGGTCAGAGGAGAATCAAATACTGTATACATATCCCAAAATTACTCAATGCATCAAAAACATAAACATATAATACAAAGAAACCTACACTGTAGGAAAAAGGAGTTGCCTAGCAGCTCTCAACTTCAATCGCCTATTTCAGTTCCTGTTCTCATATCGACCCTGCAGTATGACGTGGCTGTACCCACTGCCGTAAAAAGGACAGTAAGTACAGAAAATAACAGTAACAACCAAGTGGAGTTTAAATATAATTTCAAATGTCAAATAAATGGCTATACTACTATTATGTAGGAATATCACGAAGATAGTACAATCCGCATGATAATAAATCACTGAAAAATCCACAATAATTGAGTGTCCAAGAAAACCACAGAAAACGCAAGTAGTCCCGACCAAAAGGTCGTTGAGTCGCGGCAAAAGCCTAGCAGACTTGGGTTCAGGATGAGAACACGGCCTACTAGCCCTAACTCTTGTGACTATGAGATATCCACAGACCTAGATAAGAGCCCCCGACGTACACCCTATCGGGAGATATTAACAGCATCCAGATAAGAGCTCATATCGCAGATAAATAGTAACCATGACTTACTTACTTTTGGACTATTCATTCGGAAATCCACGAAAACACAATGCCAATAATCCACCATGGAATTCAAGGAAACATATTTCACCAAGAAATATAACAGCCCAGTTTAAATGCACAAATGAAATAATATAAACACTCCCATTTGTTTTACTCACAGTACAACGCCATCTCTGCACAACACTCTGTGCTTGCAATTTCTACATGCCAGCAAAATGACCTCGCACGCTCGTCACCCGCTCACTAAGCACCTGGTGATTATTATCGATCCAATTTGGTCGTGTTAGAGTTTGATTTCCCTTTAATTGCAATTCCCTATTAATTTCACCATTTTACCTAATTTTTCCATAATTTTACTCGTTCACCCATTTGGGTCGATTACCCGGGTATTAGGTCATATTTGAACCCATTTGGATACCCGAGAGATCCCTGAAAGTTTTCAAAAATTTTATAAAAATTTTGGTCCCTATGAACAGTAACACGTCGCCAAGATGATGTAGGATCCAATGACCTGGACTGCGTCTTCACGGCATGTGTATTAGGCCGTCTGCCCAATACGTATGTGAGTGACGTCGTGACCTCATTGGTCGTGGAAGCTTCCTCACGGCGTGTTCCCCTCAAGGCACTGCCCAAGACGTACGTGGGTGACGATGTAAGTTGGAACACTCACGGTGTTGCCACAATGTCTTACCCAGAATACCTCTGTACCAGGGTTTTTGACACTCTGGCTCGCGTCAAAACCCAACCAAACCGCCGATTTGCCGAAATCATACAAAATTTTTCAAAAATCTCCAAAATTCAGAAAAATTCCCAAACATCAAACCCACTTCACAAATCATGTTTTGATCACCCATTGACTCCCAATCAATCAAAACATCCCATAAAAACTAATTTCCCAAAATTGTTGTATGAAATTATCGTGACGAAAACCCACAAAATACCGCTAAAACGTAGATAACGATGTAGGGAACCGAAATCTCACCTTAGATTCGAAGATTGGTCATTCCTTTGATGTCAAACTGCGTCGAGAATCTCGGAACCCACAGTGCTTCACGTTTGATCGATTGAAGAAAGTGATAAGAGATTGAGGGATGTGAGAGAAAAGGTGATGAGTTGGTATTTATATCACCCTAATCTCCTCACATGCACGAATCTCAAGGATCATCCATTGGCCTCTATTCATTCTAGGCAACAACTATGACACCAAATGGTGACTCCAATACATGACTCCCACGCTTAACTTGGTAATTTCTCGCGCAATACTCACGTTTTCGGTCCTGTTTCGACACCTAATTTGTTCGTCACGTCGCCCCAGACATACCAACGTATCACACGTGTTTTTCAACTTTTAATTATTATTTATTTTATATTTTGTCGGTGTTTTTAGTTCACTTAAGTCCCCCGGACTATTAATTACCCAACCAACGTTCGCTCGAAACCTCGTTATTTCACATTTTTTTCGAGGCGAACTTCCCTTGCAACTCGACGTCACCGTCCTGTCACACAGATATGAGTATACATCGATAATACACGCCATCATACAAAAATAATACAAATTTTTGGGTCGTTACAGTAGACACCTTTGGGGTCACCACGCCACATCCACAAGCACTCGAAGTTTATATGGTTTTTATAGTAGTTTTGCACATTAAATTAAGGATTTGTTGAAGTTGTTGTTGAAGAAAAAAGGGTTTTAACGGAGTTTTAGGGAGAAATCGCTGAGTTTGTCGATTTGGTCGAGGCTTGAAGTCATACTATGGTTGTTTTAGAGAACCATAGGAGTTTGGAACGGGTTCTAACCATGGCAATGGGCCGAGGGGTTCTGAATATTGATCCAACTCGAAATAGGGGAGGCGCCGCAAGTAGCGCTGTAGAGAGTAATTTTCCACGGCGCCACCCATGGCGTCACTTCTAGGGGCTTCCTATCTGGTCATTTTGAGTCATGTCGTGGGTTGATAACCCGCAGCATCAGAGATAGGGTCTCAATGCTCACGGCGCTAGAATAGTAAAAAAAAGAAAAAATATAAATACTTGAATTTCTGGGTTTTAAGGATTTAAATGATTCATTAGGACATCAATGACTCGAGATACCATAGTCGGGCATTATGCACACATCCCGAGGTGAGAACGGTTTGACTGGGGATTGTTCTGGGGCATTTGAGCGCGTTGAGGTGCGTAAAACCCTTAAAAATGCTTCACTTTATTCATGGTTTATCGTGGTTTATTCGTATCGTATTTATGTGTGTCTGCTAATGGGCGCACATAGGTTTCACTCTATAAGCTTCGGTTGTTTATATATACTGGTGGTGGCTAAATTTCTTGTGTGAGTCGTCTTTGGAAAAAGGCTCATGTCGACAGCAGTAGGATATACTTGTGACCGTCGTGAGGAATTAGAGTAGTTCATGATGGGCAACACTATCGGAGGAATCATGCTATTTAATGAAGTTGGAGTTTAGTCACTAGATTTCTGAATAGTATATATACGGGATTCATATCTTTTTTTATCATACGACCGAGTTAGGTCGGGGTTTTATCGTGGTTATACGGTTGATGATGACTTAACTGTTAACCGTTCGAGCCTGTTTATTTAATTTTGCTTTTGAAGTATTTAGTGATGCTTTATATTTCTTGTTGATGATATTTCTTGTTGATGATTTTGGTATGATGTATGATGCCTACAACCATGGAAATGTGGTTTTCTGTTGCCAGAGGTCACGTTCACATGTCTCGTAGATTTATCAGTTTTGATTCATGAATATATTGTGTGGACTTCTCTTGGGAATTTACTCAGTGTACTCATCACTGTATTTATTGAGTGACTTAGTGCAGATCCTTCACCGAGCAAGAGCAAGGGCAAGAAAATACTAGGCGACTATTTCTGAGTTTGTTGTTGGCTCAACTCGAGTGTTTGAGATACAATATGTATTTATATATTATTTTTGCTGGGTTTTGGGAACTGTAGAACACCGAATACATGTATATAAATTTATATTTATTTTTGCCTTAGTTGTATGCATAGTATTTTCTCGAGTTTTCCACATTAGGTTAAAACTCTAAATGACATAAATTACACATTTATTTCATGCTAATAAGTCTTCCGCTAAATTGTTAAATATAAATGTTTTAGAACTCTGAGGAACGAGGATTAAGCGACGTGTGGTGCACGTGGGACACAACGGGGCGATGACATGGCAAGGCTGTGGGCCCACGACGCATAACATGGTAGCCTCGGGATTTGGGGCCGCTACATAACTTACTTGTAAGTTGGACAACTAAACAAGATTAGTTCTCAACTCCCTGTAAGTTATCTCCTGAGAGATATCTTCACCTCTGACCAAATAAGGCCTTAGATTAAGTTGGAACCACTACATATCTTCTTTTTGTGTCTTAAATTCAATTTGTACAAAATATTGATAGACCTATCTAAGCCCATTCAAGTCCAGCATTAGGCCTACTGCATCTAAATTTGGGCTTAGGTGGGCCTAGATAGTGCCTTAAAATATTAGGCCTACTTAAGCCCGTTGAGGCCCACCCACTGACCAAGTCTAATAGGAACCATACAAAAGTTTCTCCCTCTTTTTTGACATAACACTGAATGTCTATCAATAACTCAATGGCTTAATTCCAATCAATTTTACTTGTATCTGACAGGTTTAGTGGAGTGGCAATGAAGTCAGTGCTAAAACATTGATTGAGACAACGATTTAGTGTTAACGAACTATGGTAGCTACATTATACCTTGAGGTTTAATCTGAACTGTGGGGATTATGCTCCTGTTGGCTCCAATGAAATTAGTCAGACCAGAATCAGAAGGGGATGAGGCGACTCAAACACCTGCATATATCAAAAATAATTTTACTTTTTTATATAGGAAGTATGTGATCGGAATGTGTTTCGAAGTGTGTTAAAAAAATCTCAAAAATTTTCATAGCCCCTAAAACCCTATGTATGACAGCGTGCCAAACGCGTTAATAGTAAAATATAATTTTCTAAACAAACTAATTTGCAAATAGTGATAAAGGTCAATCTTACATAGATCGAGTAATCTTTACTTTAATCACATATCGTCTTTTCCTGCAGTGAGTTTGTTCTGAAAACATAGAGTCTAATTCATTTACAAAATCTTTGATATGCCAAGAAGGTTTCTTATATAATGTTGGTATCATGAAACGGATTGAAAGATTTTCACCAAAAAAAGGGATAAAGAGATTAAATAATTTTGATATCACTGATTATCCATTTTTTCTTTTTGTTTTTTCTTTTTTTAGGGCACAATAATTTATTACAATGAAGCTCGGAACTAAGATCCAATACCACACATACACGATGGTGTGGCACTAACAACCACCTCACAAATGGGGACAACTATCCCTCATATGACAACAACATCCCGCCATTAATAGGAACAAAAAACCCTAGATTTAATTGAGAAAGAAACAATTAGAAAGACATGTCGAAACTCAAGTCGCCGATGACGTTAGCCACTCAAGTCGTCACTCGCCACCTATCCTCATAGGGCTAGCAATTTAGTGTCCGGGCCTATCGGCCTAGTTTTGTTCGGCCTGAAATAAAAAAGGTTCGAATAATATTTTAACAAATCCGGGTCAGGTTTGGACAAAGACTTCTTGTTTGAATTTAAAAGTTGGCCAGGTCTAGACAAGGCCTTGTAAATCTAAACCCGACTCGAACCTGGTTCAAATTTTAAATATAATTAAAAATATCTTTGATAGAAGAGTGTTTTAAACACTTAATTGCTTATTAAATAGATTAACATACATTAATCTACTCTAATACATATAAAAATTAATGTATTAATGATATATTTGATTGCAAAATGAAATAAATTTTATTTTCTTATACTTAATAATCGTTTTTTTACTTTAAATGCATAATTACATGAATTTGATGTTACTTTTTCCAATTACATCACATGAGATTATAATGTGTATAATTTAACATTTGAAGATTTTTTCAAGATTGTGTGATAAATTCAGACAATTGGACAACTCGAATTTAGGCAAAAGAGACTAGATAAGTGAGTCTTGTCAGAATTTAAAACTGGGTCAAGTCCAGACAATGACTTTACTTCTTTGTAGTAGGGGTTGTCCAGACTCGAATTTTTGCCACCCCTATATCCTTAGGTTCGGTTGTCGACGATCATCACCCTTAACTTGAGTCCCGCCATTTTATCTCACCATCTCTCTTCAACCCGATCAAGACTTTAGGCACCAAAAGAGGGTCATCAATGTTGTAACATTGGAAACCCAATAACCCAATAGCTACAGAAAAAGGAAAGGAAGAAAAAATAGGGAAGAAAAGGAAATGGGAGGGACAGGTATGGAGAGAAAACAGAGATGGTTAGAAGTAGGACAAAAGAGGGGAACACAAGCAGGAAAGAGAGTATAGGAGGTAAGGGACGGGAGAAAGACAACAAGGTAGAGAGAGAACTAGGAGGGGTGGGGAATGCGAAGAACAAGACATATGTGCTTGAAGAAACAAATGAGAGGAGGCAAGAGGAGATGAACAAAATAATGGAAGGAGTGGAAGGATGTCTTGGAATTTAGGGAGATGGGGGTGGGGGAGTTTTTGCCCATTTCGCATCAAAACTACATCCTTATAATTCTGAAGCTCAATCGGCTGAAAATCACTAAAAAATTCTGTTATAAACTTATTTTATCAAAAAATTGATAATTTGAGCTTAAAATCCTTGTAGTGAAGTGTGAAATTGAAGGGTAATGAGTTTTTTTCCATTTCACATCATAACTAAATCCTAAGAATTCTGAAATTCAACGAGTGGAAAATAATCATAACAATGCTACAAGCTTATTTTGGCACAAAAAAAAACAATTTGAGTCTAAAATCCATGGAGGGAATGTACGAAATCATATGGTAATAAGTTTTTGTTCATTTTGCATCAAAACTAAATCCTCATAATTCATAAGCTCATGCGGTTGAAAAACAACATAATTCTGTTACAGGCTTATTTAAGCAAGAAATCAATGATTTGAGCCTAAAATCTACGTAGGGAATAAGCGAAACCAGATGGTAATGAGTTTTTGTCCATTTCGCATTAAAACTACATCCTCATTCTGAATTTCAGCTAGCCAAAAATTATCATATTACTGTTATAAGCTTGCTTTAACAAAAATCGATGACTTGAGCCTAAAATTACGTGGAGGGAAAGTGCGAAAGCGAACGGTAATGAGTTTTTGTAAATTTCACATCAAAACTACATCCTTAGAATTCTGAAGCTCAATCGGACGAAAATCAACAAAATTCAGTTATAGACTTATTTTATCAAAAAACAAACAATTTGAGCTTAAAATCCTTGTAGTGAAAGTGTGAAATCGAAGGATAATGAGTTATTTTCCTATTTCACATCAATATGAATAATTCTCGCCTTTTATTTGAAACTTGGGTACCGCCAAAAAATGTGTTGAGCCAAGATTCGAACTCAAGATCATTTACATTAATCATTATTCTTTACCAACGTGGAACATCAATAATTTTTATTTTATTTGTATGTTAATATACATATATAAAAATTCTACAATGTACTCAACTTTCTTTTATTTTTTTTGAAAGAAACATTTTAAAAAATACTCATTTTTCAAAAATATATAATTATTTTTATTATATTATTTTTTTATTCATAAAAAATACATGTTGATTTGATGGGATGGACTTGTGTTTTATTTATTTTATATGGGTCGGTCCAAGAACAGTTTAATTAAATTGAATTAAAAAAATATATTTATATGTTTTCATTCAATTAAGAGCAATTCAGTGATAGCATAGTAACACATGTATAGGTCAAAGCATCTATAGTGAGATATGCTAGAGACATCACTTACTAAAAGATAAGATTTGAAAAAGTGTGAGTTCGACTCCCACTTTAAAAAAAAACATGTATAGATAGATATATACATATTTATGGGTGTCTTGCCTTCCGGTATTATAACACCGACAACTTCTTCACTCAAGTTCATCTCTAGATTCTCTATTCATCAATCTCTCCTCATTTTTGCATTCTTTTCTTCTCCATCTCTTCATTTCTTCCATTACTATCTCAATTAGTTTTCAATCTTTCACAACATGATGAAGAGCTCTTCATCTTGAAGAGCCACCATAAAGAGCCACCATAGATGTTGTCACGGGGTCACTAATGAAAGATTTATTCTAAAGAAATTTTTCTCACTCAATGCCACTCTATGGTGCCTAAGGGCCACCTTAGTTCAGCACTCCAATAAAATTCACACTAACAAGCAACAACAGGCACAAATGAGAGCTTTATTTATATTTTATTGATCGGTTACAACTCTACTACCTTATGCTTCTCCAAGCATAAGGGGTTGGCTTTATAGAAAACAGCCTGAAGTAGTTATATAACCGAATGGACACTAGTCCTAGTTTACAAACATTAAAGAGTGAGTAAGCACATTCCCATGTAGTCAAACAGTTATTTAATTGCTTACCTCCTCTGCTGTCACCTGGCCTCGTAACTGCCATGACCACCTGGTCAATGAGCACATCTTCCATGTGCTAGGGACTTGCTTGGACGTGCTCTGGTCATGCTCTGAACCATGACTAAGGTAGTTGCATAACTGCCTAAGTACTGCCTTGCTGGATGCTTGACTTGGTCTATCCGAGCCTTGGGATGCTCCTTGTTTTTAGGGTCGTGCTTGGTGGTATCTAGCTAAGCCTAGGCACCCTTGGGTACGTGCCAAAGTCCGGCTGAGCCCAGGTCCTACCGGCACGGAGGTGGTTGCATGATGGTCTTTGGGCAAGGCCTTGGTATGCACGCCCAAGGCCTTCTCTAGGGCACTCTTGCCTTCCTGCCATACCACCCCTAGGAGAGGTCCCCCTCCTATAGTAGATGTTAAGCCTTTCTTGACCCTCCAATAGGGAACATCCAAAAGTGAGACCAATTATACTTTGACCTGGTCAACGCCGGAGTCAAGGAAAGTCAACTGTGCTCCTGGCAAGATCTTGCCTTGCCCGTGCCAAAGCGTAACCTTGCTCGTGCCAAGGAATGTCATACTCTCGCTAAAGTACGTGCCAAGGCGCCGCTGTGCTCGCGCCAAACAAAACACTTTGCCCCACGACCGTGCTCACTTAGGTACGCGCCCGTGCAACTTAGGTATGCGGTCATGCCCACTTAGGTATGCGCCCTTGTGCTCTTAGGTATGCGCGCCCATGCCTACTTAGGTATGCACCCGTGCCCACTTAGGTGCGCGGCCGTGCCCGTTTAGGTATGCGCCCGTGCGCACTTAGGTACGTGCTCCCGCGCCCGCTTAGGTATACGTCATGCCCACTTAGGTATGTGCTTGTGCCCACAAAGGTACGCGCGCCTGTGCTCGCTTAGGTACGCACCCTGCCCGCTTAGATACACGCCGTGCCCACTTAGGTATGTGCCATGCACTGCCAATCCAACATCTGAGTCCACCAAAACTCGGACATTGCTAAGTTTTCTTGCTGCCCAGCCCAGCATACTCCGGACCTGCTATTGGAGTGGTAACAGTTGCCCTGTTCATGCTTCTCCTCTACCTCTTCACGTCGTCAAAGATTCAGTTCTCTCAAGCATTGTCATGGAAAGAAATATCTAATTCAAAGCGATCCCACCGGTTCCACCAATCACAGATTGGGAGTCATCGTTCTTCTTCATCATAGGTTCATCATAACAGGCCTTCTACTTTTCATCAGCTTCAAAGAAAACACACAATTACCATCTCCGACCTCCCCCACCATCGCCATCTTCGCCTTCCTTTGATGAAATTGATCCAAGATATGGTGTGGAGAAGAGACTTGTTCCAATTGGACCCACCCTCTTCACAACTGACAGCTGACAACTGATCAATCATTTGAGTAGTTCACGTAAGAAATTGACTATGGTTGAAGACGTGCATGTCGTCAAATTAGCTTCATTTCAAAGTTTATGAGTTTTTTTTTCTTTCTTTTTAAATTATTGTCAGAGTATTCGAAGTATTGTCCCAACTAATCCCAGCCTCGAAGACAGAAAGGCCACAAGGGCAACAACCTTTGGCCAAGAGTTTTAAAGTTGACGAGAGTTTCTCTAATTCTTGGTCATGTCAATTTTCTGATCAGTGTTCAAATTCTTGATGAATTCATGGATCCAAGAAGGTAGGGGGCCTTTCATGGGCTGAAGCCGTTGTTGATGCATATACTGAAGAGATGCATTGAAATTTCAACTCCCAAGTCCTTCGATTTCAAAAAGGGGATTTCAAATCAACTTGACAAATTCAAAATGAAAGATATACCTCAAGAGAAACCCATGAGTTTCATTAATGTTGGAGCAACAAATAGGCAGCAGCTAATATGAATGACTGTGCTGACAACATGGCCATGAGCCTTGCTAGTTCTTCTAATGTCCAAGTGCAATCAATGTATTCCTGTCAAAATTCTGTGTATTTAATCAATGACTATGTTCAATACCCCCCTTCATAGTTAAGTTGTTCTTGTTGACTCAAATAATTTCTCATTAAATGTACTGGTTTCTTCACATTATGACAACTAAGTTGAAGGAGTATCGTGTGAAAGCTAGGCCTAGGTATATACTATATAGTATTGACTTTTTTTTTGAATAACGGTGTAGTATATGACTTAACTCTGTTGTACCTTGTTTTCTTGCTTTGTATTGAAGAAGGCTTGAAGAAGAAACTTGAAGAAGAAGAAAACTGGAGGATAAGAATGGCTGCTCTCCATCTCTCACATCCTTATATATATAGGAAAAGTCACGTGTTATACACGTGAGAATACACTTACAGTAAACCCTAAAATCACAGTAAATAAAACTTACAGCAGTAACTAACACACACTAACACATAGTAACTAATGATTAACTCTAACATCCCCCCTCAAACGAAGGGGGAGAGCAACGACACCAAATTTGCTCCTAAGAAAAGAAAACCGAGAAGCAGCAAGAGCCTTTGTGAAACCATCCGCAATCTGATCAGAACTTGGAACATGGCGAATAGAAAGCTGACCTGCCAACACCTTATCTCGCACATAGTGAATGTCCAACTCGATATGTTTTGTTCTAGCATGATAGACAGGATTATGAGCAAGAGCTTGAGCGGAAATGTTGTCACACCAAACCACGGGAGCGGTAGGAAGAGAAAACTGAAGTTCAGACAGCAATGACTGAATCCGTGTAATTTCGGCCGAAATCTGAGCCAATGCCCGATACTCAGACTCAGTACTGGAACGAGCAACTACATGTTGTTTCTTTGACTGCCAAGATATTAAATTTGATCCAAAGAAGACTGCAAACCTAGAAACTGATCTCCTATCGTGGGGAAAGGCTGCCCAATCTGCATCAGAAAACCCCGTGACAAACATGTGTACTAGGTCTAAACCAAATACCCCAATCAATAGTACCTTTAAGATATCGTAAGACTCGCTTCAGCGCTTGCCAATGTATCTGAGTTGGATAGCTTTGGTATTGACTTAATCTATTCACGATAAACGCAATATCTGGTATAGTGTGAACCAGGTATTGCAAACCACCAAGCAAACTACGATATAACGTAGCATTTGAGAAAGGAGGGGATATATCAGAAAATAGGGGCTTGCCCACTAACGCAGGCGTATCAACTGCCTTAGCCTGGAGCATACCACCTTTCTGAAGTAATTGTTTGATATAGGCTGTTTGAGTGAGAAATAGTCCAGTAGTATCACGTCTAGCCTCCATTCCCAAAAATAAGTTTAAATCACCGATATCTTTTAAAGCAAAAGAATCATTTAACCGAGAAACAAACTGCTGGATTTGGTCAGGATGAGATCCAGTGACAATAATATCATCAACATAAACCAATATATATAAAACAGCCGAAGAAGAATGAAATATGAAAAGTGAGTTATCAACTTTAGAATTCACAAAACCCCACGATAAAATAGTGGATCGTAATCTGTCAAACCAAGCACGAGGGGCTTGACGAAGACCATAAAGTGCTTTATGAAGTTTACACACATAAGTAGGGACTGAATTATCGAGAAATCCTTTAGGTTGGTTTGTATAAACATCTTCAATCAACGACCCATTTAAAAAGGCATTATGAATATCAAGCTGACGAATCGACCAACCAAATTGAACCGCAATTGATAAAATAATTCGAATAGTGGAGGCCTTTACTACTGGACTGAAAGTCTCATCAAAATCGATACCCGGCAACTGTTTGAAGCCCCGAGCCACTAATCTAGCTTTGTATCGATTTATTGAGCCATCTGAATTTTTTTTCACAGTGAAGATCCACTTATTATCAACAACATTTTGAGAAGAGTGAGCAGGCACCAAAGACCATGTACCGTTTTTGATAAGTGCTTGATACTCATTCTCCATGGCCTGTCTCCATTTCGGGTCTTTGAGAGCCAAGTCCACAGATTGAGGAATATCCTCAGACACAGATGTGGTAGCAACAAACACCTTTTTCTTAGAAATACCATCCTCAGCTCGAGTTACCATTGGATGAACATTTTGTGGTGTCTCAGATTCATTGTTGACCACATTATTACTTTTTGTAATAGAAGGAACTGGTGGTATATGTGACACAGTTTTATTTAGAGACACATCAGAAGAAAGATTCAGATCAGACTGAGGAGAGGACTGAGATATAGGCAAAGAAGCAGAAGACCTTCCAGGAGCAGATGAAGAGGGGAAACCAAACGTAGTCGAGGGTACTGGTGGAATGCATGATTCATGAGACGTGAACTGTGGAACTGGAAGAGTGACCAGTGATGATCCATTAGAAACAGGAGGCATGGATATAGAAGTAAAGAGGGTTGAGTAAGGAAACTCATCTTCATTAAACAAAACATGACGAGTGATATACATTCTCCCAGATTTATGAAGACATTTATAGCCTTTATGAGATGAACTATACCCCAAAAAGAGGCATTTCTCATATCGAAACTGCAATTTATGAGCATTGTATGGTCGTAAATATGGAAAACATGTACACCCAAACACTCGTAAGATCGAATAATCTGGAGGACGACCATACACCCTCTCGTAAGGAGACTGACCCTACAAAACTCTAGATGGAAGTCTATTGATAAGAAAAACTGCTGTCTCGCATGCATCCCACCAATATTTATAGAGTAACTGACTATGAGCTAACATTGTTAAGCACATGTCAATGATATGGCGATGCTTACGTTCAGCTCTCCCATTTTGTTCATGAACATGTGGACATGAGTGTTGAAAAACAATGCCACAAGAGTCGAGAAAGGGCTTTAACGACCTATACTCCCCTCCCCAATCTGATTGAACCTTCTTGATGCGTGTAGAAAATAGATTTTCAACCAATTTTTTAAAATGCAAAAAGGCGTTGAAAACATCAGATTTAGCCTTCAATGGATAGATCCACGTAAACCGTGTGTAACAATCCATGAAGTGCACATAGTAAAGAAAACCACCAGTCAACCGTACATGAGAAGGACCTCAAACATCAGTATGAATGAGATCCAAAATATGAGAAGACCGGTGGGTAGACAATTGAAAAGGTAAGGCATGACTCTTACCTAGAGGACAACTGGAACAAAAATCAACAGACTTATTTGACACATTCACCAACTGTAACACCGTCTGCAATGTCTGATGTGTAGGATGTCCCAGTCTGGAATGCCATAACGCAGGTAAATTCTTGTTGAATGCAACAAGAGCAGACTGTCTGTGAGAAGAGGAGGGAGGTCCAAAAAATCGATACAAACCATTGTGAAGAGTACCATGTAGTAGAACCTTCCTAGTTCTGATATCCTTCTCAAAACAATCACGAGCATGGAATTCAATTAGAACCTTATTCTCACAAGCCAGCTGAGACACACTTAATAAATTTTTCTGAATCTGAGGCACACACAATGTGTTATAAAAGGACAAACTCGAGCTAGAAGATGGTACTGTTGCAGTACCAACGCCAGATATAGAAAGAGAATTTCCATTACCAATAATTAGAGAATGATTACCTTGATAAGGTGTGTAGTTGTGCAACTGAGAAGGATCTGAAGTGATGTGTGATGTAGCCCCACTATCTGCATACCAAGAAGTGTCCGAACCTGGTTCAGAAGTAGCATAGAAGGTACTTGGAGGTGGATGAGAGGATCCAGTAGGTGTAGGGTTGAATCGCAATTGTTGAGATGAGGCACCCTGTTGTGGTTGGGCAGTCGGAGCGCCCATATACTTCATGTCCTGCAGGAAATAACAGACTGCTGTGGAGTGTCCAAATTTTCCACATATTTGGCATGTCGGTTTATTACTATTTTGGGATCGAAAACCCCCTCGTCCACAACTGCGACCACCGCGATTGCGATTATTTGAGCCATGACCACCACTGTTTGATTGTTGATGTTGGACACCTACTGGTACTTGTCTGATCTCTGCCGAGTTCACCGATGGTGTGGCATCATGAATAGACAAGGAACTGACACTGTTGAGACCATGAAACTGACTCAAGGTCATTTCAAAACTCAATAGAGATGCCTGCAATTCTGTCCATCTTAGGGTTTCCTTTTCTTGTATAACGGAGATGATCGGAAGGTACTCACCATCCAGTCCAGCAAGAGTATTGGACACCAGATCATCATCAGAAACTGGAGAACCTGCCGTTGCAAGAAAATCTGCCATCTCCTTCATTTTCAATAAGTACTCGGACATTGTCATAGAGCCTTTCTTTGTATTCTGGATCTTTCGTCTATACACTTGAACTTGAGCCCGATTGTGAGATCCACAGTATTTTTCAATCCTTTTCCATGCTTCTTGAGCGGATTCAGCACTAACCACTGCATGAGCAACCTCGTTGGACATCGCACTGATGAGCCATCCAAGGCAGAACTGATCCTTTCCATACCAGTCTTCGTATGCCGAATTCGGATCGCTCGACTCTGGTAAGAACTTCGATGGACTCTTCAAGGTTCCTAACATATGTCCATCTAGACGACACCCTCGGAAGATCGGTAACACCATTGCCTTCCAAACCAAGAAATTGTTGCGATCTAACTTCATAGAAACGATTTGGTTAAGAGAGTTACCAAACGGAGTCATCGCCGGATATTGAGTTGTAGATCCTGATGAACCAGATGTAGATCCGGTCACCATCGATCCAGATCCCGTCTCTCTTAAACCAGATCTGAAGAACGACGTCTGGTCATCTGCCATTTTAGAGACTGTCTTTGCTGAAGAGCCGCTTCCTTTATTCCGGTGGTGGTGGTGGTGATCCTGGACCGATCATGGCGCAAGCCTTCAAGGCTCTGATACCATATTGAAGAAGGCTTGAAGAAGAAACTTGAAGAAGAAGAAAACTGGAGGATAAGAACGGCTGCTCTCCGTCTCTCACATCCTTATATATATAGGAAAAATCACGTGTTATACACGTGAGAATACACTTACAGTAAACCCTAAAATCGCAGTAAATAAAACTTACAGCAGTAACTAACACACACTAACACATAGTAACTAATGATTTACTATAACACTTTGGTTCTCTGAGAGCAAACTTTAAGAATGGGACCGTCAGTCCTGTCTGTTGTTTCTACAGTGTATTAGGACAGTATCACTAAAGCTAAAGCATTTAGGAAATGGACAAGACATCACTTATTAAAAGACAAGGTTTAGAGAGGTCATGAGTTCGACTCCAACCAACGTCAAAAAAAAAAAAAAAAAAAAAAAAGGCTAAAGCATTTGGGGTTCTAGAAACTATGATATTAACACAATTTATGGATCGATTTACAATCCAAATGTAGCTTTGATGTGTTTTCATGATTAGCATTGCTTTCACAAATGGTCGGTGATGGAAGTAAAGTAACGACTGAACACGTTTGCTAAGAAAGGAGTGTGTGCTTTCAAATTTCACCAGAAGGGTATAGTGTCCAGTGAGAATACTTGTTGTCTGGCATCTCTTCTGAAATCAGTGCAATCACTGATAAAACCATACAGAATGAGTTCCTACACTTTCATGGTCCACAGTTGCAACATATCTCTCAACCAACAATCAAATGTGACTCCCCAGATTAGAAGATCTGTTGCTGGGTCTGAATCCATTGATACCCTTTATGGTAAGTCTCACCATCACCCACTAAAGATGACAGAAACCACTCTCCCTTCATACACATTGAAACAGATTCACCAACAGTAGTACCTCAGCCATATAAAACCAGGTATATTTTTACTGTCGACAACACTACAACCTTAGCATTTCAAACAGAAAAGGTGGAGATCGGAACTATATACGCAAATGGTAGGTGGCCTAGGAATATCTTAGAAAAAATCTCCAGCCCTAATAACAAGTATGAGACTTGCAACCAAAAACATTTCAGCAAGCAGCTAGGCAAGTTTTCTTTCAACAATTGGAAGTTAAATATCAATTCTAAGGTATCCATTTATTTGCGACAATACAATACATATCAAGTTTCTGCAATAAAACATAAACTGTGAGAACTAGAATTACTAGCAAGGATACATCAGTTTTTTTGGGAACGGAATGTAATTCGAAGGTCATATAGTATGAAAGAATAAGCTAGTTTCAACCACATAAATCAATTAGCATAGCAGAAAATAACGGCATCTTTCATTTAATTTGGAATATTTGACAGTACAAAAAGCAATTCACTCTAACCTTAATGATCTGGTAAACAAAACCCTTCAAAAGCTTTTGTGATTATTTTTTCGAGGTCTTTTGGTGAACTATGGAGTAAGAGTTTACCTCAATCTCATGAATATTAGTACAAAATGTAGGCACAGGTCGTGGAGAGCCTAGCCAGAGAGACTCGTTCCAGTCAGTTGTATAATGAGCCTACGTTTGTCAAGAGCAGCATAATAGAAATTTAATCCCATAAATCCTTGAGAAGCATTCTATACCATAATTGAAATTAGTTATACATGATATGTTACGGTATCCATGTTCATGATGCCCAAAGAAGATACCCTACTAAGTTAGAATGTACACCTAACCACCCATGCAAACCCAAACAACACCCCAAAGAAATCTTTTACCAAATTTGTGAGAATACCCTCGCAGGCTATTTACAATATACGGGAGAAATTCAACTATTTTTGTGGCTTGACTCCTCTTTGGTGAAAAAGCTTTTAGGCAAGCAAAAGTCTTCCACTTCGTTCAGAATCTCCATCTCATCATCATCTGATTTCTGCTTTCAGTTAAAAAATAAAGAAATCAGGAAATGTTCACATTCCCAGCGAAAAAAGACAGAAATAGACAAAACGCTAATGGAACTGACAAAGCAAAGCTAATTCAGAACATCAAAATTATGCTAAGTGATGAGAAATGCAGTTACTTCGTTTAATTTCGATGAGAAAGCATTCTTACAGAAGGATTAAATAACTTGAAGTTTACACATTATCCTCAAATTTGACATTCTAATTATCTATTCAGAGTTTCAGAGCACATCTGTTTAATTTCAAACTGACTTCGACTGTAATATAAAACTAATTGGTTATTAAGATAATCAAAATACTAATACCAGCATTTCTAAGTTGTAGAAACAATCCAGTAACTGCAAGACCTCATCAGATGAAAAATCTCGACCAAAGCTGTAAATATGAGATAACAAAGCGAGTGTGAAAATGAAGTTCCAAACGTAATTTCAATTAAAGCAAGTGAATAGTAAAATAAATCCAACCTTCTTCTCAAAAAATCCATCAGACCATAGAGAACAAAGTGACGGTGCATCCCTGTGGAAAACAATTAACAACAATTCAGTGGACCCAACTTGAAGCACTACCAAGGGTAAATAAATTTGTTCACCATCAGTTTCATTACTTCTTATACATAGATGAGTGCAAACAGTTACTCTCTCTGTTGCCTTAGCACAAGAATTAAGAAAATGATTGTTTCACCATTAAAGTTTCCTAACAAAACTAAATTACGCTCTCATAAATGACTTCATTTATTATGGGAATGATTTCATTCATGCTTCTCTGGTTACAATAGCTCCATATTTATATTCCTATAAAAAAACAAATCTATATTTATAGAGCTGCAGGGATATTCACAATTATGGAAACTTTCAAAAAGATCTTCCAATCAATCAACCATCAATCAATCTGTTGTTTCCTTCTTTGCAACACTCCCCCCCAAGCTGGTGAATAAAGGTTTGCCTTTTCCATCCTTGAAACGTTTATTTGAAATGATGAATAAATCGGACCTTTTGTAAGCACATCTGCAAGCAGATTTTGACTCGAGACATAAGGAATACAAATGAGCCCACTTTGATGAAGTGTCAACCAATCTCGATCTTCTTGGATCGATCATGTTGCACAAGATTATAAGCTATGCTGATTGCAGACTTGTTATCACAATAAAGCCTCATAGAGCCATTCTACTTGATTTTGAGAACTTCCAAGATATTCTTCAACCATAAAGCTCACAAAATCCTCGAGCCATTGCCCAAAATTCTGCTTCAGGAATTGATTTAGTAGCCACATTCTCTTTTTTACTGGGCCAAGTCACCAAGTTTCCACCAATAAATGTGCAATATCCAACAGTTGATCTGTTGCCAACCTCTGAGTCGGCATAGTCAACATTTGTATAAGCTTCCAATACTACCGTGTATGTCTTTTAAACAAAAGACCGTGTTTTGGATTTAATTTAAAATTGACTAACCACACTCATTGCATCCGCAATGTCAGGTCTAGTGTGTGAGAAGTAAATTAGATTTACAACCAATCTTTGATCCATATGTCAATCCACGACTGAAGCTTCTCACGCCACTCCAAGTTTGTGATTTGGATCAATAGATGTACCAGCAGGTTTGCATGTTAGCTTCCTTGTCTCCTGAAGAAGATCGCTAATATAATTCTATCGAGAAATGAAGATAGCTTCTTTTGAATGTGCTACCTTGATTTCAAAAAAATATTTCAGCATTCCCAATTTTTTAATTTCAAATTCGTTAGCCAAAGACTATTTTAATTTTTGTTTCTCATCTTCATCATTCCCAGTTAAAGTAATGTCATTCAAATAAACTAGAAGGGCCACAACTCCCCTTAAGACGAGTGTTTGGTGAATAGAGTATGATCTCCTTGACTTTGTTTATATCCCAAATCCCATATTGTCTAAAGTTATAAGGTTAGGATAAGATTTGAGTAAATACTTCCATCAAATTTACAAGGCCAAGGAAACAAGAAGATAATTATAAGATGTGCAGCCGTTAGGACTGCTTGCCCCCAATATGGCTTAGGTACATATTGATTACATAGGAAGGCATGCGTTATATCAATAAGTGACCATTCTATCTTTCAACCACACCATTTTGTTGTGGGGTGTTAACACAAAACGATTTGTGAACGGTTGCTTCATTTCGAAAGTATGATGTGAGAGTTTGATTAAAATAGTCTCTAGCATTATATTAATCTTAGTGCCAAATTGAGTCTACACAATCATATGGAATTTTGGGACAATGAGACTTAAACCCAATTTGTTTTTAGTAAGAAAATCTAAGTGACTCAAGTGCAATCATGCATAAAGGATACAAACCAACGTGCACCATAAATATTTGGAGTAGGTGTAGGTCCAAAAATATCACTATGAATCATGTTAAAATGAGTGGAGCTTCTAGTATTGCTCAACGGAAAATACATGCATTTGTGTTTTGCAAGTTCACCATGCCACAATGAAAATCACTAACATTTAATGATTGAAACAAGAGAGGAGACATGACCTTAAGGGTGCTAAAAGACGGATGTCATAGTCGACGATGATGAAGCCACAAGCGATATTTACTAGAAAGGTTATGATCTGAAAGAAATGAGCAAGAATTTCGAATAGAATGTGTTGGTAACTCAAGGAAATAGATCCTATTCCATTCCTTAGTAATTTCAATTATCTTTCTCAAGCCCTGATCATGAAATACACAATGAGTAGGGTAAAACAACACGGTTAAATGTGAGTTTTAGGTAAGTTTGTGCATAGAGATGATCATCGAGGGCTTTGGAATCTGAAAGGCATCTTTAAGTAAAAAAGAAACGACATTTGGAGATTTAGTCATGTGGTCAGTTGCTCCAGAATCTAGAATCCAAGAATTTGAAAATGATATATATGAGGCCTTAAACCAAATAAAATAGGAAACTCACTTGAATGGATCTACGAGTTGGTACCCCAGATGGTCAAGTAGTTTTTCTATCTCATTACTGTTGAAATCCACGTCTTCAGAAGGATTTGATGTAATTGTCTAGTTTCCAAATCGTACTCCCTTCGCTAATGATGATTATGGCGATGAAGGCCAAAACGTAATTTTGTGGCTATAAAACCGAAGTGTGTCCGACGATGTTGTTATTGTTGTTGTGTCTGGCAATAAAGGTCAGAGACAAATTCCAAATCAAGACCTAAAGCTCAGATACCAGGACAAACAATTGGGAAAATAAAGAAATAAAAAAGATAGAAATTAAGGAGAATCAATCTTACAATTTGCTTCAACATACGATCTTGTCTTAGCAAATACTAGTTTTAGGAAAAGGGAGTCGCACATGATTATTTTTAGTAGTGGTCAAAACAAGAGTCAAATAGATTTTCTTTTAACAAAAAAAATAGATAAAAAAATATGTAGAGATTGCAAGTAATACTTGGTGAAGCGTTTACTAACCAACTTAAGTAGTAGTACTTGATATTAAGCTAAAATGACAGCTTAATATGAATAAAAGATACAATGACCCTAGAATAAAGTGGTGGAATCTAAGAAATAGTAAACAAGTAAGGTTTATAAAAAAAAAAAAAAAAAAAAAAAAAAAAAAAAAAAAAAAAAAAAAACTACTAAAGGAAAATGTTTGAAATATTAATTTAGATGCTAATACAATGTGGCTAGAAATGAGTAGTTGCATAAGGAGAATAGCATCAAACGTGTTAGGTATATATAAAAGCTTGGGACCACCAAAGAAGGAAAATGGTGGTGGAACAAGGATGTCGAAAAAGCATTTAAGACTAAAAGATAGATGTACAAGAAAATACCTAAGTGTCAAGATGAAGATGTGTACAATCAATATAGAGAAGCTAGAAAACAATTTAAAAAATTAGTTAGTCAAAGCTAAAACAAACTTCATGGCAGATCTATATCCAAAGCGAGGTAATAGAGAAGACGAATAATATATTTATGAGCTAGCCAAATTAAGAGATAAAAGGAAACAAGACATAAGTCATGTAAGATATATGAAAGACGAAAATCAAAATACTTTAACGCGTGAAGATGATATAAAGTAGAGATGGACAAGCTACTTCGATAGTTAATTTAATGATGACCAAGTTGATATCATAATAGATGAAAACCCACACCAAGAAAGAAATATAAACTATACAAGCAATATTAGAATTTGAGAAGTTAAAGAGGCATTGAAACTGATGAAAATAGAAAAAACATGTGGCCCAGATGAAATAACCATAGAGGTTTGGAAATGCTTAGGAGAAATTGGATTGACTTGGTCAACAAAACTTTTCAACAAAGTTGTAAAATCAAAACATATGACAATGGATTGCAGAAAAAGCACGTTTATACCAAAATTCAAAAACAAAAGAGACATCCAAAGTAGTCCAAACTACAAGAGAATTAAACTTACGAGTCATACTTTGAAACTTTGGAGAGGATAATTAACAATAGGCTAAAAAGAGAAACAACAATATCAAAGAACTAATTTTGCTTCATGCCTAGAAGGTCAACTATGGAGGCGATTTTACTTGTAAGAAGATTGATAAAAATATATAGAGAAAAGAAAAGGGATCTTCATATGGTATTTGTAGATTTAGAAAAAGCATGATAGGATTCCTAGAGATGTTCTTTGGTGAGTTCTAGAAAGAAAATGAGTGAATGTTAGATACATAAACACTATTAAGGATATGTATGAGGGAGTAGTAACAAGTATAAAAACATTTAGAGGAAATACAAAAGAATTTTCTGTTACGATAGGACTTCATCAAAGATCGCCTTGACGCCCATGTCCCTTTACTCTAGTTATGGATGAACTAACTAGGCATATTCAAGAGGATAAACATGGTTTATGTTATTTGCAAATGATATTCTCTTAGTTGACGAAACAAGAGAGGGAGTGAATAGGAAATTAGAACTTTAGAGGAATATATTAGAATTTAAAGACTTTACGTTGAGTAGGACAAAGACTGAATACATTCACTGTGAGTTTAGAAATACTATAAATCGAGACGATAGAGTGGTAAAATTAGGGGAAGTAGTTCTTACGGTGATCCACTTTAGATATCTAGGATCAATCATACCAAATGATGGCGGTATTGAGAATGATGCCATACAGAGAATTCAAGCTGGATGGAAGAAATGGAAGAGGGTAACATGTGTGATCTGTGATAGAAATATTCCTACCAAATTAAAAGAAAGATTTTTTAGGGCCGCAATTAGGCCAACTATGCTTTATGGAAGTAAATGTTGAGCGGCAAAGCAACAACTACTACATAAAATGTAACGTAGTAAAAATGAGGATGCTTAGGTGGATGCGTGGTAAAATTCGTAAATATAGAATAACAACATAGCCTCGTAAATATAGAATAAGAATATAGAAATTCAAAGACAAGTGTTGCATCGATTGACACAAATTAGAGAAGGGCAGTTGCGGTGGTTTTGTCACCAGCAAAGAGGGCCTACAAATACCCCACTAGAAAACTTGATTCAATAAAAATTGAAGAAATTCGACGAGGTAGGAGGTAGGAGGTAGGGGTAGACCGAAGTTGACTAGCAATGGGAGAGATTTGAATGGTTTGAAAAGCTCACCATCAATTGCACTAAATCAAGCACAATGGAAGAGTTTGATCCATGTAGCCGACCCTAATTAATTTGGGACTGAGGCTATGTTGATGTTGTTGTTGTTGTTGTTGTATCTACGAGAGAAAGCAGAAAGAGTGGTTTAAAGATTGAGTTGTGGTGTTAATGAAAGGAATAACTCAACATAAAAGTTGCAAATAAAGATAAGCTCATGCGCCGGTGCACAACCTAGGAATACATGCTACATTTGATGCAAAATGGTTAAGGCTAACGTGGATGATAATGCTAACCTGTTTTTGTCTTCATAAGAAGTGTTATTGACAACTAATTTCTACTTAAAATCATTTTGTCCAAGAAAAATAACAATGCATTTTAACCTTCAAAGTTTGGTTATGCTATGCATGTTTGGAAGCAAGGATTGCAAAGCGTTAAGGCGATCCCGAGACGATTTCCCTAATCTAGGCAAGGCGTTGCCTAGACGACGCCTAGGGAATGAAATAATATTTATTTAGAGGTCCCCGTATAAGTATTTATTTATTTATAGGTCCTTAAATAACACTAATCATCTACTCCCTCCATTTAAAAATGTGGGCACAAGAATTAAGACAGTCTTAATTACGAGTGTAATTTACATCTACGTCCTTGACATTAAATGAATTGTAGAATTGAAGAATCATAAATATTTGAATTGTGTAAGGGTAAAATAGGTAAAAAACAATAAATACACTCTCGAATTTCAGAAACGACTTACAATTTTGAAGTTTTTGCTAGAATTGACTTATATTTTTAAACAGAGGGAGTATTAATCAATGTGATTATTACTTAATATGCACTTCAAAATACTAATAAGTCTTTAGGTCCATATGTAACATTAATTGTGTCAAGATATCATGTTCGGGTAGGTATTTTGTAATCATACTTAATTGCAAATAGTCCCTTTAAATTTCTAAAAATTACATTTGACACCGCCCGCTTAAGGCACTGCCTAGGCGATTTTGTCCCAAAACACCTAGGTGATGCCTAGGCGATCCGCCTAGGCAATGCCTTGCAATCATTGTTTGGAAGAGAATAAAAACAAACCTAATAAAAAAAATACCAGGCAAACTATAACTGTATTGTCATAATATGTAAATATCTACAACCACTTGATAAAAGAAGATAAAAGCAAGGGAGTTTTCAGCTACTATAAATAAAGCAAAGGTTATGCAAAAAAAAAAATTATTTTTTATGAATATTATTATAGACTAACCGAAGTTAACTTGGGATGCATTGATTAGGAAGGATTTATAGGATTTGGAAAGAACACCACCAATTGCACTAAATCGAACACAATGGAAGAATTTTATCCAACAAATTTAGGATTGAGGGCTTTGTTGTTGTAGTTCCTAGACTCATGTAAGCCACTACTAATTACCATACACTTGGACTGTCTCAAAAGACTTGCATTGATGACGTTCTCAGAAAGTTCAACATGGAAAACTATAAAGGTGGAATTGCACCCATTGTTAAGGGTAATAAATTTATAAACATGCAATGATCGAGAAATGACCTAGAGTGTGAACAAATGAAGACATTCCCTATGCTTCAGTTGTGGAAAGTCTTATGTATGCTATATCAAAGTGATCATGGAAAAAGTCATCAATAGATAAAAAAAAAAGTAAATAGGACATATTTGAAGTAATTGTCTGCTCTTTTTTTCCCTTTTTTTATAAGAAAAAAAAAACCACAACTTGCCCCCATTGAGGCTTAAACCCCGAACCTCTTACAAAATATGTCTCATACCAAACTAGTGAGCTACCCACTTGGTTGGTAGTAATTAATTATTCAGATTCGAACTTTGTTGGTTGCCCAAAATTCAAAAGATTTTACTTCTAGTTTCATTTTTACGACGATTGGAGCTGTGCCGTGGAAAAGTGCTAAACAAACCTTGATAGCTTCATTCACTATGAAAGTAGAGTTTGTTGCTTGTTATAAGGCCACTTCCCATTGATGATATTTTGTGACAACTTTGCTAAGTTTATGTTTTCAAAAGAACAAGAAGAGTTGAAGCAAGTCGTATTCCTCATTTGGTTCGAGGGGGGGAGGGAGAGGAAGAAAGCAAGTTAACTAACTTTTAGGGAAGGTAGGAGGCATTTTTATTCCTCGGTTAGAGTTTAGTGTCAACTTCCCTAGAACTTATCACTCTCATATTTCTCCCATATGGGAGAATATAACTCCCTTTAAACCTTTTAGGTTCCCCTAAGGAAATTATCTTCTCGAGGGGAAGTTGGAAATTATGACACGACATCCTTTTGTAATATACAACTTTTCATAAAGTAAAAAGTTGAACGAAACATAAAAATACCAACTTCCATAATTAAAAAAGAGTCGTGCTATGTGCACCCCGATATCCTCTCCGGGCACCCCAACAATTTATCAAGGTACCTCGGGGCTTTTACCAAAATGTCCCTAGTTTGTGTTGCAACACACCCTACTACCCAAGACACATGTTAAAGTGGTCTCGGTCATGTCTTGCCGAGACCCCGTATTAAAGTGTTGGTGTATACCAACCGACACCCAAATAAGGTAGTCAAACACCCAACTCGATGGGTAACCACCGAGACTATAAAAGTGGTATCGGTGGCCTTGTGCCGAGATATGTGTGTGTCTCGGTCGACACCAACTGACACAACAATCTATATCTTGGTCCTATGTGTCCGAGACAATAGGTTTGATAATTTCCCAGCGAGATCTGAAACGTAATATCGGTTAATATAGTGTCGCACTATAGGCACCCCACCGATTACTCAAGGCACCACGGTAGGCACCTCACTGATTACTCAGGGCACCCCGGGGCAAATGTGTCATTTTTTCTTAAAACCAACATAAATATAAAAGTCGGGGTGCCCTGAGAGGATACTGGGGTGCACATAGCGCGACTCTTAAAAAAAATCAATTTCTTATGAAGTTGAACAAGTTTACTTCCCCAGAAGTTAGCAAAATGAACTAAACGAGGCCTAAACATATTGACATAAAATATCTAGTTGTTAGAAAGAGGATCCAAAACTAGGACATAAAATATCTAGTTGTTAGAGAGAGGATTCAAAACTAGCTTTCTTTTTTGTATGACGATTGAGTTGTCTTTCGGGCTTCTGAAGCTTTGCCCCAACAAATCCCGAACTTGAGGAAGGTAGTACCGCAAGGGCAACAATATCTGATCAAGTGTTTTAAAGTTGCTCCATTCCTAAGGCTTGAACTCGATATCTCTGGTTAAGGGAGGGGAACCCGTGCCATTGTGGTTCTCTTGGTTAAAATAGTTGGAGTTACTAGCTTGCTTTAGTAGAGTGCATTGGTTCACGGTATATGCTTGTTGATCCCATGAATAAGGGTTTGTCGCAAATGTTGTATAATGAGTGTGTTGCTTATATGAGTCTCGTTGATCTCATAATCTTATGGTCATTATCTTAAAGACTTCAAGGGAATTTTTGTAATAAATTTAAGTAGGTTGGTAGGCGGTTGATGGAATCATAATAGATACCTTTTCACCCATAAGGAAGAATCCAACCTTTCGCAGTCTATAAATAAGTGTATTGAACGATGCTCCTACTAGATGCTCAAGATGTCTTGAAAGATTTCTTCTTAGGAAATTACTAAGTTGACCCAAACGATGCTCAAGATGTCTTGAAAGATTTCTTCTTAGGAAATTACTAAGTTGACCCAAACTGGTCATGCGAAATGGACACGCACTTGTGAGTATCCATTGATTTGTGCATTGATGTGCGCGCACACGAAAATCGATGTATATCTAAAGGACACCCACAAGTGCGTGTCCATTTCGTATGCCTGCTTTGGGTCACGTCAACAATGCTGACTACAAGGCGTTAAGGTCCGCAATGCTGACTCAACATTTCCCTTCCTCTTAATCTTTAAACTTGGAAATTTAAGATGACCTTGGGTTTTTAAAATTCTATCAATGCTCTAATACCAATTAATATAATTTCTACAACTTAAGATCACAATAAATCACAAAATTTATAGATAAAAAAAATTATCATACATCTTGAGCATCTTGTAGGGAAATCTTCAACCTTTACACAAACCGTATGTATTCAGTTTGTTGAGTCGATGGCTCAAACTCATTGTTGTAGTTGGACTCAAATTGGATGATGCATGTACACTAGTGTCGTTTAGCATACATGTTCATGATAAGAGTGCGTGAGATTCTATAGTCAAACTTGGAGTCCAATTTGTGCGAAAGTTTAAACTGGTCGTATTGCACAATATGAATGTGAGAAGTGGATGTTTGATACTTTGAGTTGTAATCAAACTTTGCAAAAGTCTATAAATATAGTTGCGCATTGGAATACTTGAGAGCATAGCGTAGGGGTGTTTTCTTGGTGAGTGTGGACGTGTACGGGTCGATTAGCATATGTGATACACTATGAGATTGAATATTGTTGGAGTTTCTATTTGGGTTTAGATAGAGAAGGTTTTTCCTTTGTGCATGAAACTATTGACAGCTGAACACCTTGTTTCTTGCCCGTGGTTTTCTCCCTGATTTGGGATTTTTCACATAACTTTGTTATCTTTTCTATGTTCTTGATTTCCTTTGGGTGTATTCATGTGATGGTGATCATGGAAATTCAGGGGTGCTTTGTCACAACAAACTGATATCACAGCCAAGATTCAGATCGGACGGGGTTACACCATTAAGGTGAAGATTTTAGAGATGTTGAAGTACACAAACGCAATGAAATTCGATTTGGAGAAGTTCGACGGAAAGATGAACTTTGGCTTGTGGAAAGTTCAAGCAAAGACATTCAATATGGGCAGCGACACGCTTTGACGGTTCGAGAAACGAAAGGGATGAGGTTTGGAAAAAGTTGGATTTGAGAGTGGCAAGCGTCAAGAATATCCTTTCAAATATGGGGAAGATTTCTTCATAGAAAAGTCTTTAAGAAAAATTAGAGTGTCTGTATATGATGAAGAACACATGTCATATTGATTTTGCTTGAAGTAGCAGTACCATCACCTTAAGATGGATGAAGGTACAAGTATTACTGATTATCTTAATGCTTTGAATGAAATTCTCTTTGAACTTAAAGAAATGGGAGAACACATCGATAATGAGAACCTCATCTAGTCACTTCCGCCTTCGTTCAATGCTTCAAGCACATGAAGTCGACAATAATGTGCAGGAAGGAAACCATCAGTTTGACAGAGACCATTACCGTGTTAACATCTGGGGAGAATAAGATGAAAGTTGAAGGTGACGATTTATCTGGAGATTCTGGATTAATAGTTGTTGGGAAAGCTTCCAAAAAGTACAAGAAAGAGTTATTTTGGAGATGCGATCAATCAGGAATCCCGGAAAGAATTGCGAGAACAGGAAAGGGAAAGGAGCAGGTTCGGCAAAAAGATCGAGTTCAACTAAGGGGGATTATGACGTTTAAGGTGATGAAGTCGACAATTTGTTGGTTCTTGAGTCTAATTACGATTATCTTATGGATCCAACAAAGAACAAGATTGGGGGTCAGAAGGAATAACGGGCAATTGACAATAGGGCCACAAGACGTGTTTGCATACATATGGCATAAATCAGTAATTAAGCAAGGTGTATGAGTGGTGAAGTTATTTCAATGACCGACATCTCTTTGTTGGAGATATGTGGACTGAAATATAGTCCCTCATTAGTTTAGTAAGACTTTATGATGAAGTATATAAAGATGGATCTCTCTTCTCTCTTCAATTAGTATTGAGGTCTTTTGAAGTAAAACACCACACCTATGAGTTTGAGGTGGTTAAGTTGCGGATAACATCGATACTAACAGAGATCCACTGAATTGCGCCCCCCCACCACACCTAGGAGTTTGAGGTGGTTAAGTTGCGGATAACATCGATACTAACAGAGATCCACAGAATTGCGCCCCCCCCCCCCCCCCCCCCCCCACCCCCCACCCCCACCCCCACCCCCACCCAAGATAGTGCCCACGTGTGGGCATGCCAAACATAAAATTAACATGGTACCAAAGTCGATGGTTCGGCTAGGACAAGGCATATAGATCATGTGATGTGGCGAAACCCCACCCCCCCCCCCCCCCCCCCACCCCCACCCCCACCCCCACCCCCACCCAAATTAGTACATAATATCGGTACTAGTGTAGATCCATGGGCTTGCGCCCGCATGTAGAGCCAAGCCCAACCTAAAAATTAACACGGCATCAGAGCCGACAGTTCTACCGAGACAAGACATGTAGATCATGTGATTTTCGATCCAAGGTAGAGTGTTTGAGATGCGCAGACTAAAATATAGTAATAGCCTTACATCTGTTAAGTAAGACTTCATCATGAAGTATGTAAAGGTGGATCTCCCTTCAATTAGTATCAAGACCTTTTAGAGTAAAACCCCACACCGAGAAGTTGGAGGTGATTAAGTTGGGGACAATATTGGTATTGGCGAAAATCCACGGGCTTGTGCCTGCTTGTGCAAGCGGGCCCAACATAAAAACTAACACTCTCTGCGACCGACATTGAGATTCAATGAAGTTAAAAAGTGAAGTTGTTTAACGGATGCATCAAAACAGTTCGTGATGTTCAACATGAGTCGAGTTGTACTCAAAACCTAATTTATCTTTCTGAATTAGATTTTGAGGTTACCGGTACTATAGGAAAGGTGAAGCATTGAAAAAATTTTGGAAGTCTTCGTTGGTCATGAAAAGAGTACAGAAGAACTTGTTTGTTTTAGTGCACTCAGGGTTCAAAAGTTGATCAAGAAGGGAGTTCTGGTTAGTAAGTTCAAACAGGCTTAGATTGGACTTGATTCATTCTCAGTGTTAAAGGAAGGTTGCTCGAAAGGGCGGGGTGGCAAGAACAAGGTGGTGAGTTTTCGCCAAGGTGAAGATTTGTTTGAATTGGTGGCTCAAACTTCTTGTTGAAGTTGGACTCAAATTGGAAGACATGTGTACACTGATGACGATCAACGTACATGTTCATAATAAGCACACCAAGGATGGGTGAGCTTGTGTGGTCAAACTTGGAGTCCAATTTGTGTGAAAGTTTAAATTGGACTTAATGCAAATTTGCACAATATTAACGTGAAAAAGAAAATTCTATAAACATAGGTTTGCACATATGTGTGAACATATTGTTGGGGTGTTTTGTTGGTAATTCGAGTGCGGTCGTGTGTAGGGACTGATTTGTGGGTGCAGACGCGAAACACTGTGAGATTAGATCTTTTTGGGTTTCTATCTGGGTTCATATAGAGGAGTTTTTTTTTCCATTGTGTACTAAATTATTGATACTGGAATACTTCGTTTCTTGCTCGTGGTTTTTTCCTTGATTTTGGAGTTTTAATTTCCATATATCTTCATGTGAGTTATGTTTGCTCTGTGTTTGATTTCCTTTCAATGTGTTCGTGTCGTTGTGATCTTAGTAATTTTGCGATGGTTTGTAATACAGTCAATGGATATTGTTTGCCAAAATTTACTTCAAAAAATAAATTGTGAAGGTTGGGACCATTCCTTTTGAGTGAAAAAATATCTGTATTGTTCTATCAACCGCCAAGTAATTAGATAATGACAATAAGTTTTATTAATTAAATAAACCACATGCAACAAGAAAAAAAGAAGAAAAAAAAAGATCAAGGTACGTTTTCTTGATTGTTTCACTCCTCTTTTATCGGGTTAAGAATATCGAATCTTTTTTTTTTATTAGCAAAGACCAAATCTGGTTTAGATTACAACTGTAACTACAGGATATCCTACTCTAGCAACATGAAAATATGATTGGGAATATGTTCCTAAATCTTAAAATCAACATCACATTGAAAAGCTTCCTTGGCCATGTGGTCTGCACAGGCATTATTCTCTCTAAATGTCTGGCTAAAAACTACATTCCACTCCCTGTCCATCTTCCTTAGAATATCATGAATAAATGGATCTCAAAATTGGCTTTGTGTTGAGTCTAAAATAAGATCAATTGCTTCCTGCGAGTCTAATATTAAGTTACATTATTTGAAGCCTTTTTTTAATTGAAATCAATCTTTGAATTTCACCTCCTTTGATTGCAAAAATTAATCACCTTGGCCATTACTTTCTTTTTTTCACCAAAAAGAAATCATTCTAGCGGTTAATGTTTTCTAACAAGATCAAGCTCAAGCGAAGGCTCCACCACCTAGCAATAGAAGTTTCAATATTCTCATTAATTGATCTTAAAAAATGTAACAATTACCAAATAATATATTTGACAATAATTTCTTTAAAACAAACTGAATATGATTGGCAATGAATGAACCGATAAGATATCAGTCCTTACCTCACAACCCCACTAGAGAAAAGAATTTTAAAGACTTAAAAGCCTCATGGCTATCCACCTTTAATCTTGGAAAAGCATGTCATCCATTCAAGTCATACCATCCACCAATAACCAAAGTGTTACAATTCTATAGAATTCTTATGCCCACTAGCTTCATGATGCCAAAAGACATCCCACCATTAGAGGGTATTCAACCTTTTTTTCCAGAAAAAAGACACCACAAGAAAAATGAACCACTGTCTAAAACCACATAAATAACAAATCGCAAGACTCAAAGCACTGTCTACTACTTAATTATGTGTAAAACAAAAAAAAAAAAGCCAATAAAAATAGGCTACCCGATCAGTCTATCCACATAGACCAGTTCGGCCTTAAGGCTACTTTTTCTAAGTTTCGGGCTTCCTTCTAGGCTGCTACTTATTGCTTCTTGTTCCTCCTCATATGCACAAATTGAATCTTGCGCCTATTCCTCTTCCTATTCGAGTATTTTCTTTACATTCTTGTAAATCAGTTACTGGTTAAATCCTACATAGGGTTTAAGGAAACTGTTCATATTATTATTACCAAGGAAAAAAAAATGAGAATTGGATAATATATGGGGGACTAAATACCACATAAAGAAAAGAATTATTCCACTCACAATGAGAAGAACATTCTTTTATACCCAAAACAAGGGGAAAAGTTTTACACACAAGATGCTCTTAAGGTCCATAGAACTCACAATTCCCATAAAGAGGTTGGCCTGCCAAGAGATCATTGAACTACATACAAAGCAGATATACAAAGCAGAAATACAAAGGAAAAGCACAAATTATACAGATCAAAATAAACAAGAAGGGGAAAAACCAAACTTGAACAAAATGATTCAGTGACGTCAATCTACTTAGACTTGGATTTTGTGTTCCCTTCCGAAACAACTTCTGTGTCCCTTCCGAAACAACTCTTCCAAGATTCAAACCAAAAGAGACAACAGGTTCATAAAATTGCAAATTTTACAATCCAAATTCGAGATTCATGCAGCAATTTCATATTAGAGAACAAAATTGGACCTTTTTAGGCCGTGCAACTATTTGCGCTCTAAATCATAAAAATTGTCCATCATGCACTCTAAATCATAAAAAAGCTTTCAAACTTCGAATCAGAAACAGAGAAAATAAAATTAAGGAACTCGTACAGAGAGCAAACCTTGCAACTTAGAGACTGGATAGATTTCGAGAGCTTCAAGCAATCTCAGTTCCAACTCAACCTGCGATTGTTCCTATCAATTTTAAGAAATGTGAATCACTTGAACGCAAACAATAACACACAACACGTTGAAGAAAAAGGGGGAAACCTTTGGTAGAGAAGAGGCCGATGAGGTCGGAGCCTGAGAGTGTACAGACAGTCCATCTTGTTCTTTTTCTTCATCTCCGCCCTCCATGTTTTCTCGCAAACCCTGTTTCTTGGTTTTCCGAAAGGGAAACTCAAAGTTTAGTTTAGTCTCAACCGACACCCAATGCAAATATATTTGTAGAATTATTTCTTGCTAGTATCCCTTGATATCGGTCCCTACCCTCGAATATAGAACTCACACTTACTCGTTTGGTTAAGGCGTAAGGATTGGCATTAGATATGATTGGTCTTTGTGAAAGATGGAAGTATGCATTACAGTCATTTCGTACAAGTATAAACCCATAAGAAAAAGTGGTAAAATGTCTAAAATGCCCTTATTTAATGTCACAACACCTACCACCACCCACCACGTTCAAATATAGGGTTTTGTTTAAACAATGAGGGCACTTTCGACATTTCACCTCAAAAGTTGGGTAAGTTTATCTAATGACAGGGTCCCCCTGTCATTTGGTAAGCTGGTATATGGGGGTTATGTAAGCTTGTTGCTTACTTAACACTCCAACCAAACAATTGACTTATCCCTAATCCCAAGTTTAGCTAACTTAATACTCCAACCAAACAGGTACTAAGTCACTACTATACCCTTAGAAGAGGAGGACCCATCTAATCTAGTAGTACGCTAGTAAGCCTAACACCATGTCTGCAGTGCATGGTAGTTGTCACGGGGTCGTTGATTGAAGGTTTACCCTAAGGAAAATTTTTCTCACTCAACCCAACCCGTGGTGCCTAAGGGCCACCTTAGTTCAGCATTACCAATACTCAACTCAAATGAACAATTAGCAATGGGACAAAGGAAGCGTTTTCACTAGCTCTCAATGAGAATACAATACTGGAACTCTATGCTTCCCCAAACCTAGAGCCCTTGGCTTTATAGCTTAGCCAATAAGTAGTTACATAACCAACTAGGACACCTGTCCTGATTACATCCATCCATAGACTAAGTAAAATGCCACTCCCTTAGTGGTCAAGGCAGTTGTCCAACTGCCTTATTCCCTTGCTGCCATCTGGTTCCATAATCGGCTGCACTACTGGGTCAATTAGCACATGCTCCATGTATTCGGGACAAACTTGGACGTGGCTTGGTCATGGCGTGGCCATGACCAAGGTAGTTCCCCAATTGCTAGGAACTACCTCGACTTGGTCTACCCACGTTTCAAGGAATGTTGTCCATGCTTCTCTAAGGGACAGGAACAGCTTCTCGTGGTGCTTGGCCATGCCTAGGCACGTTGGGTGCTAAGCCAGGGCTCGATTGAGTCCCACCGACTCGGGGCGGCCGGACCATGGGTCTGAGGGTCTTTGCCTTGACATGGTGCCCAAGGCATGCTCGAGGGTCCTTCTTGCTACTCTTGCCCATGCCGCCCCTAGGAGAGAGCCCACCTCCCCTTATAGTAGATGTTAAGCTGTTTCCCCAACTCCAATAGGAAACATCCCAAAATGAGACCAAGCGTACTTTGACCAGGGTTAACGCCCAAGTCAAGGTTTGTCAACTTTAGCCAAGGTAAGGCATAACTTTGCTCGAGCCAAAGTCAGTACCAAAGCGCCACCCGCTCGCGCCTAAGGATCCCGCCAAGGCGTGACCTTGTTTGCACCAAGGCCCGTGCCTAGACTCCACAGCGCTCGTGCCTACGGTCCGTGCCGAAACGCTATGTTCGCTCCAAACGAACCCACCAAGGCACGACCTTGCTTGCGCCAAGGTCCGTGTCAAGGCGCCTTTATGTTCCACGCCTAGACTCGCCAAGGTTCATGCCGAAACGCCCTTATGGTTCGCGCCTAGACTCCGTGCCCAGGCTCGTGCCAAGGTGCGACCTTGTCCATGCTACCGCATCTAATTTTTCCATCCGCATGAGCGAACCACCGCACGTCATGCTGTGAGCCGTCCAGGGTGCATCATCTGACCTCCATGGAACAAACTGAGTCCACCGAGACTCAATCATTGCTAAGTTACTCGCTGCCTAGCCCAGCTTACTCGGGTTAAGCTATTGGGGGGCTGAAACTAGTCTACAACATGGCAAAATATCTTGAATGCTAATATTCAGAATTTAAATCAATAAAATCACAGCAAATCATACAACAGAATATAGTGTGGAAAACCTGGCGGTATAGCAATAAATAGTGTTGTAACACTAGGTTTAACAAGGACATTTCCAATTTACCTAGCCTAACTCGGCCCTTTTATTGGCTCATGTTAGCCTTTTAAGGGTTCAAATTAGTATTTTCATGGGTGCTTATCAACCCCACAAATGGTTTGATGAGCCCCTCACATGGTGGTTGTCCTAAGAACAACTTAACACGAATAATTTTCATAAAATAATTTGCAAAATAGTTTTGATCACCAAAATATTTGAATTTGCAAAAACTTTAAACATGAAAGTCATAGATCTACTTGTTAGCTTTCCAACTATATAAAGTTGATAATCCGATTTAACACGGAGGAGTTAACAACATTCTACGATACAAAGTTTCAACTAGCCAACGTGTAGCGTTTATTTATCTCAATCTAGAGCTCCAAAAATCACCATTTTTATACACAAGGTATTTAGGTACCCAAGAATTGTCGGGATGCGGGGACCAAAAAATTAAGTCTCACATTAGTTATCTATGGCTTCTTAAAGAAGTAAATGAGAGTGGATCTCCCATCAAAAAATTATAGAAGTCTTTTGAAGTAAAACCTCACACATAATGTAAAAGGTGGTTAAGTTGGGGATAATATCGGTACTAGAGAGATTTACGGGCCTGCGCACAGGTGTGCGGGGGGTGGACCCAAGTGGTATCAGAGCTGATGATTAGGCTAGGACAAGGCATGTATATTGGTGGTCGCATATGTACCTTGAGTTTCGATCCAAGGGGGAGATTATTGGGATGCATGGACCGAAAAGTTTACTCCACATCGATTATCTATGGCTTCTTGAAGAAGTACATAAGAGTGAAACTCCCATCAAATAGTACTGAGGCATTTTGAAGTAAACTCCCACACCTGAGGTAGAAGGTCGTTAAGTTGGGGGCAGTATCGGTATTGGTGGAGATCCACGGGCCCACGCAGATGTGCGGGTGGGCCCAGCAAGAATGACAATATAGCAAAAGGGTAACTAAAGAATGGAAGTATCGACAGAGTATAAAGGTCTTAGAAGGAGATGGACCCAACATTGTAACTAATGCGAGAATAACAATAAAGCACAAGAGCAACCCATTCAAAGACGATATACCACTGAGAAGATGGCTTAAGCCAGAACTTCTCATGTCTAAAGTGATTGGAAATATAACCCCTTGGAAATATGGATTAACTTACCAATGATGCAAAGGATGGATTATGGCAAGAAACTCAAAGTTCTAACCTTTCTACAACCGAACAGTTCCTAGAACTCAAAGCATTCCCCTCGGAATCTCCCAATCCGCAATTCAAATTATTCAACTCACAGCGAGAAACATCACCACTACTCAAGCATTTACAAATATTAAGAATGATGACAAACACACAAAAAAAACATCAGAATTGTGGCCGGTCTGCGACCGCAAAACCCAAAACCCAATCTGATCTCCTAGTCAAAACAACTAAAATTTTAGATCCACCAACAAAATAACACCAAATGATCAGAAACAGAAACAGTCCTACAGTCCTACAGTCCAAACTGTTTTTGAAAATGATCACTACAATCAAATTCCCCATAAGACGAGATAACAATTCTCAAAAACACAAACCTTCTTCAAAATCACACAATCCAACACGTCGTCCTTGCACGCAACCTCTCAAAATCTCAAAACCCACATATCAAATCAACCTACATTAAAAAACTGCAAATCAAAACTCCAGAACACCATTGACCGCCATTTTCATCAATCAGAGATCACGAATTTCACATATCTCTGAAGAAATGCGGACCCAAATGATCAATTGAACACCAAAAAATGGAAAAACAATGATCAAGAAGGAAATGAAGTGGCAATAATGAAATCAATAAAAAAATAGAAATCTAGTCAGGGTTTATTAACGATTAGAAGTAGTATTGAGTCGTTGCTGCGGTGAAGAGTGATCCAACTTGCTTTGACAGAGAACGCCCAGATTCAGTTGGTGACATTGCCGTTCTGAAAATAGGCTAGGAATATCTTAGAATTGACAATGACCACTCACTTTACAACTTCGGAATCACTTCCTCTTTAGAGGTTGCCAAAAGAAAGATGGTAATAAAATATAGGTAATAGTTTTACCCAAAAGGTGTGGTTCTCAACAATTGTGTTGATAGATTCAATGTAAATGCTACTTTAATGATGTGAGAACGCCCTCTATCATAAAAGGATCGAACCAAAATTAAGCTAGCCAACAAATAGCTAAATATCAATACATGCGACTTGTATTTTTCTAAGCAGTTCCAATAGGTAAGACACCCTGTGAATATGTCCTCAAGCTCTCATATACTGCAGATCTCAAATACCAATTGTTCGCAATAATCTCAAATCTGATGCTTTCAACTGCTTCAAATATTTATTCCGCTAAAGAGGAATCATATGAATATGTACCAAATTTCAATTGTGGACGACCTAAGCTAGGAGAGATGACACTAATCAAGGCATGGTAAATGGTTCATCCATCTATATATATGAGACAAGCTACATGAAACTACCATTAAACTTTTAAGTCATTAATAACCATTTCTGCCCAAACTTTTCACACCCAACTTACCACAGGATCCACCTAATGTTATCTAAACCTTCGAATCACATTCCTTTTTACCTCAAAATATTCTATAAATATATCAAAGTACGACTAGGACATTCATTTACCCAGCATCTTTCTCTCCAAATCGGTGATGTATCACTTAAAAACTGTCCAATTCATGATCTAGTTCTCAAACAATATGCTTCTCAATGGATTTCAGTTACCAACAAACATGTCAGAAAGAAATATTGCAGAAAGATCACAGCCATGAATTTTCCAAACAGCCTACTGAACAATCCAATGCCTCATCTATTTAAGCCTAATCACCTCCCTCCCTCTCTCGGTTGTAAGTATACAGCCAAAATCAACAGTCAAGAACCTGAATCAAAGCTTATTTCTGTTCAATCCTAGAGGCCTCATCTATTAGTATCAGTTAAGTTCAGTTAGCTAAGTTCTTTTCCTCATTTATAAGAATCAGTTAGGCATTACATGAATCATTTCAAACATTTCTTGCATTCACCTTATGGCTTACAAGTATTATCATACTTCATCCAGTTCTAGAATATAAGATTGAAAGAAGTCCATAACCATATCGATTGAAACCAAAGGAGGCATTATATCAACAAATATCCAGGTGCAAAACGTTCCATTTTTTATGGGAACTGATAATCACGCGCTAAGTACTATACACACAGAACATATGTTCTTACAATCAGCTACAGCATCCACTCTAGGATTGAAAAAAGAAATTCAAATAATATTGTAGAACAAGCATTTCACAAAATTGGCTCCAATAAAGAAAGCACAAAGACCATTTTTTTTTATGAAGTAGAATATCCAAAAATCACGGAAGAATAACAAAAAATAATTTGCTCCACACTGCATATAAAATTAATTCACAACTTTTGAAAAAAATGTCACCCCAAACACAGAAAGCTAACTGGATATGCCATAAAAAAATCATAGCTTTTACTCATAAACCATGAATAGTACTGACGGTTGAATTGATCACATGTGTATTGTCATACAAATCCCAACAAAAAATAAAATAAAACTTTTTTTTGTTCAAATAATAGATTCCCACAACTCAAATTCACAAACCTCCTCCAAAGCTCAAACTTCACAATTTTTTCCAACATGACAATAAAATCAAGTCATTTGTTAAAGCAATTAATGGAAAGTACCAATGAATTTATCAGCTCTTAGCACCCATGACATTCTTCACCTTTGGCGCAAACAAAGAGTAAACCATGACTTTTTCTATGGAGTTGAAGCTGATATTTTCCTTACGAGTAGACTGAAGACGCCATTGAAGGATCTAATACTTCACGATTGTGACAAAACTCATCTACCGTTTGGCGTTTCGCATACTCTTTGATTTTGTAATCGAAGAACTTTCAAGTCGTTCATAGAAGAGATCGAAAGGGAGAGAGAATCAATGGCAGTGACGGACCTGAAGGAGCAACCGGCATTGCTGCCACAAGGATATGAAAAATTGAGCTTTGTTCGTGATATTAAGAATGGTGAGTCCACTGAATATATTATGTGTTTGGATTCAGTTCTTATACCTTAACATCCTAGTGATTGCAAGGCTGACTTCCTAGGCCTTTTGTGGGGCAAAACCGCCTAGGTAACGGTGGTGTCATTCTAAATAATTTTAAAAAAAATTAAAGGGGCTAATTGAAATTAAGTTTGGTAATGTAATGACTCAAAATTTCAAATCAACAATTAACTTGAATTCCAAACCATCAGTGATCTTAAGTCTCGATAAAGAGTCGTGAACTAGCAACGTGCTCAAAGATAAGTAAATAATTTTTATTTATGTTTGATGTGTTAATGTATGTGCTATGTGAAACCACAACTTGGCTTTAGTTTAATTAAATTAAATTTGCGACGACGACTAGACCTTGGACTATTAATTTGTTGAAAATTGGATAAGTAAGGTCAAAACAAAGGTTGTGTCTGCTAAGCGTATTAAATTTGGGATAGATTGACCTTCAGATCTAAGTGTAAGTAAGTGGCATCTACCCTAGATCTTTAGTGTTGCTTTAATCGAGAAAGAAATGAAGAGATGTGATTATTTCTCACAAAAAAAGAAAAAAAACAGAACACAACACAACAGAGAGGCCGAACTCTCCTCCTCTCCACGCGGCTGGTGTGGGCGGATCATGACGCGACGGTGAGGGACTCCACTAGCAGACCGGCGGCGAACGTTGACGGCGGCAGTGACGCGGCAGACGGCGCGAAGGAGCCAAGGAGACACGACATCGGTGGATACAGCAAGCACGGCTGCGGCGGCAACAGTGACTCCGGCGTGGTGGCAGTGGCAGTTCCGGCGAGGCTTTGGTTGTTGGTGGTGTTAGCACACAAAGAGAAGGAAGGGAAAGGAAGATAGAACAAGAGGGATTTTTAAGAGCCTTGAAAAAGACGTGTTCTTGCCTAGAAATTGTGGGAAAGGCGCAGATCTATGCTAGATTTGGAGTTGTTCTTGAAGGGATTTGGAGTTAAGAACCCCATTAAAGGCTATGGTGAGGTTCTAACTTTCTCAAATCTTGTCTTGAACATGGTCTTGATGATGAAAGCTAGTCAATTCTTAAGAATTCGCTCATTATTCTTTATCTAACTTTGAAATCGGTTTTCCGTTTGTCGATTTGCATATTAATGAGAAGGTTTTCATACCTTGAAAATAGCCTTAGAAATTAATGTACTCCATGTGTTTGATGAAATTGTCAAGAGAGGCATTCACTTGTTCTTTTAACAAAAATGCATGGAAGAGTGAATTTTTAAGCTTTGTGAACTCTTTCTCAAGTTTTGTTTCTACAATTTGATTAATCGAGTGTCATTAGCATGACTTTTGAGTCTTGAAATGATTGTAACCAGTTTGCATTGGCCTTGATAAAACCATTTTGAATCGTTTACTAGGTATTTGATGAAATGCCCCAAAGAGAGCTTACTTATTATCTTCCAAGTCTTATAAATGATTTTGAAAGGGGATGAGCTCCAAATGCTCAAAAGAGAATAGGAATTGTTCCAAATAAGCGTGTTAAGTCATTTAGTACTACTTTTATCTGAAAAACTAAATGGAGTAGAATTACATGGTTTTCAAGTTGTTGTTGTGACTTTTAAGTCAATACATTTTGTTGGAAGTTGTATTGGTTCAAACAAAAATACTTGAGTTGTGAACTCCTTTAAAATAGACTGAGTCTCTACTTGTTGAATATGGGTGAAATGAATCGATTTGGATAGGTCTTGAGCTAAGTCAAGAAATAAAAGAGATTTTAATTCATTTTTACACAAGAATAAACATAACTTGTTCAAGTTATGAACTTCTAACAAAGATTGGTGAATTGAGAGTTCCTAAGGCAAACTTGACTCTTAATTCACCAATCTGGTGATTTAGATTTCATTGGTCAAGATTAGTCAAATTGAATCCATTTAAGTTGAAAAACCAAGTTTATGGAATTATCCTTGTTTTGCTACGCCGCATTTTTTTTTTTGATAATCGAGGGTATCCAGGCCCCCCCACCCGCAGCCGACACTTGCATTAGTGGGTCCTAACTACTCCCTCGAGCCGGGGGATTGCAGGAAGTTACCACCCTCCCCAAAGGATGCGCGAAGGTGTGAACGGGGAATCGAACCCGTTTACTTCACCGCATTTTTATTTTATTCAAATCATCGCTTTTGGTTTGAAGTGTGGTTTTAGAGTCATGAACGGCTTAAATAGCTTACTTGGGAACAAGGATGAGTCCTTAATGGTCTATGCTACACTACACAAGTTATAAACGAGTCTAAACAATATGTGTTGTACTTATACATTTGTAGATACGCGACAAGGACTTAGCTAGGCAATGCGGTGTATGAATCGGTTTAGGTAAATGCGGCAAGCGAAATGATAATATCTCACATAGAATAGTCTTATAGAATTAGTGAGAAGGAAACACTATAAATAAGGGTGTGTTACTTAAGATTGGACATCTTGGAATTAGAATTGTAATTGGGCACTCTTTGAGTGATTAGGGTTGAGAAAGTTTTAAGACTATTCTCTGGGTTACTTTTGTGTTTGTACTATTGTTATTCCTCTTAATTCAATCGAACAATATCAGTGTTCGATCAATGGTATCAGAGCATTCTTCAAAGATGGAAGTTCGATTAGATAAGATGGAAGCTTGAATGAATCGAATTGAAGAGGATGTGAAAAGGATTTCAGCCATTGAGGTGTCAATTAAGGAGCTCAAATCTGAAGTGAAAATTGTTCCAAGGCTTGGCTCAATGGTTTAACGAGCATCTCCTTCATCAATGTGGGATCAGGGTCATGGCAGAGCGGCAAATTAGAGTGCTCGACAACACACAAGCTCTAGATCCACTAGATCTAGTAGTACCTGAGAAGTTGCAGAGTGGTGGTGATCCATATCCACCAGATCTGGTAGTGTTAGAAAAGTTGTTGGTCGAAGGTGATTCAGATCTAGTACTTTTTTTCTCGTGCAACACCTATTTCATTTCTCTCCAACGAAGATCCGACTTCATCGTGTTGAATGTGATGTCGAGAAGGTCTCAATATGGCCAGATTCGGCTTTATCTGATCAAAGTTCAACAGATCTGCATTCTCGCGTAGAAGAGAAAGTGTTAGGGTTACGAGTTCTCCTTTTGTCTAGGAAGGCTTGTTGTTGGATCACACCACCTTCTTGGCCACCACCATTGCTACCACTGTTCATCTTCAACTCTACAATCTACTTTTGTCAACCTATTGTTGCACCCTTTTCTTTTCTAACCTCTGCAAATTGGGTTGTGGGCATGAAGGTTTGGAGAAGACGATGCGATGGAGTCAAGTTCAATCTAAAAAGGATCTAACGGTGGGAAGATTGGGTAGTTGTGGCGTGTTGTTCTACAAGTGCACCTTATCTTCATTAGGTATTGATGTTTTGGCCTTTGATTTTTCTCGATTTGCCCATTTCCATCCTCATTTTAAGTGGCAGGCCCATTTGGAAAACATGGTGTTTGAGGCCTATATGGTACCTGTGTTGACTGTTCTTGTAGATGTTCTTAGATCTGAGCATTCAACAAGTTTCTTAGATGCTTTACTTGCACTTGGTCTTGGTTTCGGGGCGCACGGGGTGATGGACTTTCACTTGAGCTAGCGAGTCATGCACTCATAACGCTTGCAAAGGGAAATGTTTATCGCCAATTGACCTCAAGGTTGATTTGGGTGTTGCCTTGGCATTGGACTGCACTGTTGTTGCTCCCTTCCTTGATAGCTACTATTCTGTTGTATATAGCTCTACCTCATACTACAAGGTTTCTATGGATTAAAACATGGTCTGCTCTCACATTTACACCCTATGGATATTTGTTGGTTTCCTTGCAACTTCCACAGTGCGCATCAAGTGTTCGTTGAAATGAAGTTGAGAAATGTTGCCCTCTCTTTGCGCCTTTGCTTTCGTATTTTGTTGGGTCTATGTTCCTGCTATTCTACCATTTTCCTTGTATGTTCTTTTTTCTTCCTACCTTGAGGACAAGATGGATGTTTAAGGGGGGAATAATGATAAGATCTCACATAGAGTAGTCTTATAGAATTAGTGAGAAGGAAACACTATAAATAGGGATGTGTTACTTAAGATTGGACATCTTGGAATTAGAATTGTAATTGGACACTCTTTGAGAGATTGGGGTAGAGAGAGTTTTAAGACTCTTCTCTGGGTTACTTTTGTGTTTGTACTCATTGTTATTCCTCTTAATTCAATCGATCAATATCAGTGTTCTATCACGAAGTAAGTGGGGTTTGCTCTTTTATCAATCATGTCATGCTAGTAGATATGATATGGTTCACTTCAGTAATTGTTGATGCTTTACTTGGAATCCACCATGATATATATTTAATGAGTTGTTCATTAACATCTTATCTTTTTATTCCTATATCTCTTGAATGCATGTGGAACTAATATGGGATTGCGTGCCATAATTTGTACCTTAGAATGGAGGACCGGCGGTCATCGGTGACCTCCCCTCGCTAAGACTCTATGGAGTCGCTTGTTTAGACTTGTGAACTTCACACTGTCTGATCCGCAGTGTTGGAGGAGGGATAAGCAAATAGGTGTTTAGACTTGTGAATTTCAAACTGTCTAATTTGCTATGTCGAGGAAGATAAGCTAAACAAGGACAATAACTGATTAGACTTGTGAACTCCAAGTTGACCAATCCTCAGCGTTGGGGAATGATAAGCTAAGCAAGGACAATAGGTATTTAGATTTGTGAACTCCAAGTTGTCTAACTCACAGTGTTAGAGGAAGGACAAGGTAAGGCCTAAGGTCTGTTTGACATATCCAGTTGCCACATCTATTGACTTTTAAGGCATTCACTTTCATTGTTTATCCTTGTTGAGTTATCTTGTTGGGCATTGTTGTTTCTATCTTGCTATATTATTATGCTTGTGTATGCTATCCTTAAAATGCCTGGAGAATGATAATAGGTCTCATGACCAGAAATGTAGAAATCTAGTTTGAAATTTGAATATGCTAAGTATTACTTGGATGATTAATGGTAGAGCGGACTACCGCTTTATTAAGCCCGTTGATATTTTGTTCACCTCACTTTTCTCCCCAAATATCTCAGCTACCACGATAGGATTGCAAAAGGGAAGGCATAGGAAAAGTCATGGAGCCTTCTCATATGCGTATGCAAATGGTTGTAATTATATTTGCCTATTTTCATATTTAAATATGTATAACACAGGGATTTGACTCAGGTACTTAGTTGTGATGAAATTAGTCATAGAGCTAATGTTAGACATAGAAATTATGTATGTGGATGAATAGACCTTATTGCATTTGGATATAACTTGCACAGTCTTGGAAGAACTCTTGCAGGTATTTTGAGATTTTTGGATAGCTCAAAATACAAGGAAACTCTGTCGAAATTTCGTTAGAAATGTAGAGTTAGAATAATTGAAATAATTAAGTTGACTTAATAGGCCTTGAACTAATTCCACAAAAATTTAATTGGCTTATAAAATAGATAGTCAATGTTTGAAAGTTATTTCGCAGGTTAAGGCTTATTAAGTTGTCGCTTGACTTGGTCAGTATTCGAGAAGGCTAAGTGGCGATTTAGGCCGAGTGGCCCTAGTTTGGGAATTACGATCATCATAGGTAATATAAATACTTACCCAACAACAAAATCTTAGCATAATTTATGTCACATAAAGACCTAAAGGTTTATTAGTATACTTGAAGTATATATTGAACATGAATTATAGTGACTAAAAAGATAATTTTCGTTACTTAAGGACCTATAAAATAAATAAATAATAATTGAAAGGTCCATAAATAATTTTTTCCGCCTAGGCGTCATCTAGGCACCGCCTTGCCCAGGCCAAGAAAATCGCCTTGAGATCACCTTGGTGCCTTGCGATCCTTGTAAACATCCAAATCAATGAATATCAAAGATATGTTATGTGAGGATCGAATTTACTAAGAAAGCACCTAAAATCACGAGTCCCCCACCCCCTCCCCAACATTTGATCTATGTATTCCACCTAGGGTGTACACAGATTGGATCAAGTCCAATTAGAGTTTATCTGCAATCCAAACCAAATTTTGCGGATTGAAAAATCACAATCCAGTCCAACTCATTTATTTCACTAATTCAAGTTGATCCAAATTACTTAATGCAGATCGAATTGGATCAAGTTACACGGATTGACATTTTTCTCTTTAAAAATTTGTGGAAATAAACTTCAATAAGCCAAACACTACGAACAATCACAACAACTGTGTAACACACATACATCTCAGAAGAGAAAAAAATTGCAACATACATTCCATAAATGCGCAGCATTCGTCCCACAAATAGGCTACATTAATCCTACAAATCTGTCTTCACACCAATCTCAAAAATGCATGTTGCAACATATACAAGTTACATAACATCTTACAAATATGCAACATGCATCCACAATTCTGTAGCCATCACAATATAGTTTAAAATGAAGTTGCAACATATATTCCACAAAAAAAAAGTCTGCAACCTAATAAAAGAGAAGAAAATGAATCACGAATGAAATCTAGTTTTAGTTTACAAAAATGCTAAAAGACACCCTAGAACTCACACCCCAACTAACACCCCCTATCCAACCATGTTTTGGATCTCGAGATGTGTAAGTTTGCATCCCTATAAAAGAAAGACATCAATGATAACATTGCTTCAATCAGTGATGACCACTAAAAAAAATGGCCTTGAGCTTGGTCTGCACACTAAAAAGTTCAAAAGATGAAGAAATTACTCACTAACTATTGAGCCGAAAATGCCGCAAATCGTGGCCTTCGTGGTTATCAATGACAACCATAGACTAAAAAAAGTTCACAAACACTTAATTCAGTGCATGTAGAAGGTTTTCAAAAGGGTAAAAAAACAGTGTCATTCGAAAACTTAAGTTTTTCTACAAGGTGATTTTTCTTTTGTTATCAGTAACAGTTCATGACAATCTTACTATGCACCAGTCTCTTCGGAGACATCCGATAAAATCTTACCATGCACCAAGAGATTCAAAAAATATAAACTGATGACAGGCAAAGCTTCAACTAGTAACCCTTGTTCCCACGAATTCGTGCCCTCATGTCAACCTGAAATATAAATCAGACAAGAGATGATGTAAAGAACAAGGTTTGGAAAATCGACAAACTTTGCCAAACTTCGACCGAAGTTTGTCGATTTTTCAAGTGGCGAAGTGAAATCTAGGTGCTCAAATAAAAGTGCACTATTTCGCCCAAAAATTTGACGGACTTTGGGAACTTCGACAACTTCAATTGAAAGTAGACCAAAATAGAAGTAAAAATGTAAAACTTCGATCAAAGTAACTCTGTTTCGATGAAAAATTTGGGGAACTTCAATCAAAGTAACTCTCTTCACATTAAGTAGTAAAAAAAGTCAAAATTTATCACATAAAAAATATAAAAACAAATATTAATGTCACACATGTTGTGAATTGTGTGTTGATCGAACAAATGACTATTTAAAACAAGGGTGTTGTGATCATTATGCATTATTATTGTATAATTAAGTATATTTCCAACATTTTTTTTGGTAGGAATATTTCTAACATTTTTATGAAGGAATTTGAGTTTTGTAGCATTTAAAATGAAATTCCATAAACTTCCGTGCATTGGTGAATTTTTGTCAAACTTCCGTTGTCGAAGTTGACTTCCTCGAATTACTTTCGTATTTTAAGTGAGCGAAGCTCAAGGCGAAGTCAAATTTTCAAACCTTGGTAAAGAATAAAATAGCTTTCAGCTTTTAATATAGTTGCAACAGATGCAACTAAAAGAAAAGAATCAATCTGAAAACACAAATAAATATATATGTGCGTGTGATCACTCAACTAGTGTTTCCTTCCATTTACGGGGTACTGATGATGCTAGTGGCTGCTCACAAATGACTATTTTGTCAGAACCGACAGTTGACAGGTTAAATAAATAATGTGTTACATATTAACTACTTTTTCTTCATTGGTTTGACACTGAATAAGGAAGTTTGAGATTAATAGCATATATTGATATACAATAAAAAAACACACTTTTATTCTTATTTTTATTTAGTTGCAAAAGACTGAGATTTCTAAGAAAAATAGTATGATCCAGAGAAATATAGAGAGAGGTCAACAAATTAATGGTGGAAGAAAACCGACTAAGATAAAGGTTGTCGTCTTAAAAGAAAAATTGAAAAAGAATTTCATATATCTAAGTAATATAATAAGCACGAATCCTTCAATTTTCCTTCGTAACTTACAATTCCAAAAGTACCCTTTATATTTTCGATCCCTATTTTTAATTTTTTATTTGGTTGTCTTTTTTTTAATTTATTTTTTCTTTCCTAATTTTACTTTCCTTTTTTTTTTTTCTTTTTTCTTCCCTAATTTGAGACTCCCTAGAACGTCATAGTTTATATGTTCTAATTTTTTTGGATAACTATTTAAGTTAAACTCAAACTTATCTTAATCATCGTTGCAAAAGTAAAATAAGAATATATATGTACAAATTCTCTTTTATATTTTTTTAATGATATTCTTTTTTCTTCATGCATGTTAGGATGATATTGTTTGTCTATATAGATAGACTACCCTTTTTATGCAAAATAGAATATACCTTTATTATTATATAACCAATAACAAGTTTTTGTTTGTCTATACATCCATCTAAACCTCTATGTCATACACAACACAATATCAAAATTCATATGCTTTTCAAGCTTTAGTTGTCACAATTTTCTCAGATTTTATATCAATAGATATTGTCTTCCCGCGAGCACAGCGAGCGGGCTCCAACGTGAGTAGCATGTATAATAACTAGTATATATATATTTTTTGAATTTTGAAAACACATGTAAAGGTTGCCCCAACCCCTTAAAGTCTAGCTCCGTCCTTGATAAAGGTGACTTGTAATAAAGCAGTGAGTTGGTATTTAATCATACCAACCATTGCTTTGGCTCGGAGTTGGTGTCTAGGATGTCCCAGCGTGTGTCTGGGTTGGAGCCTCATCGGTTGTATGTAAGGCCGTAAAACCAAATTGGGCTAGACGTGCAGGTTGGGTTTTCTATTTCTATAGTCTGGATAGGTTTGAAAACCCAACAAATTACTGATTTTGATTTTGTAAATGATTTTAGGAGGGACTTGAATGGTTTGGAATGCTCACCATCAATTGCACAAAATCGAGCACAATGGAAGAGTTTAATCCATGTATCTGACCCCGTTTAATTTGGGATTGAGGCTATGTAAATGATCCAAAGTTTTCAAACAATATAAACCAAACTACACTTTAATGATAGACAGTTAGTTTAATTATAATATCAACTATGAAAAATGAAGAATATAGACATACAATTGTAAGTTTTTAACTAAGATAAAGAAGGTGGTTTCAAAAAAAAAAAACTAAGATAAAGAAGGTATACATGACCTTTAGAAGAATTTATCGTTGGTCCTAAAAATGTATATTTAGACATGCAATCGCGTTGGAACTTAAACACGATTTGCATTTCGGTTTAGTTTATTAGTTGGCACAGATTGGATCATTAGAGTTAGATTACAAGTCTAATAGATAGCACCGATTGAAGAAGTTGAAGAAACAATGAAGGGTACCCTACAATTCAGCAAGATCAGATGAATATACAATTCCGTGATCGAATACAATGGTAGAGAGTACTAGTCTAAGACAAACACTAGGTCATCTACAGCGATGAAGTAGAATTGGAGTCAGGTTCAGGAAAGTGTAAACAGAGTTGGAGACTGCGACAAGTCATGAAGCAGTACTTATCTACAAAAACAATGAGACGTTCGAAGCTGTCAAGGTGAAGAACTTGGAGATGGATTAAAACACCAACAATCCTATATGATAGTTGCATAAAGAACTGAAGAGCTTTATGGAGAGAATGAGCCAATGTTTGTAAAGGACTTGAAGGCTTAGTTGAATCCAACACCAACAATCAAGGTGACCAAGGCGGTTTTTCAGGTTGTGATCTAGGATCAAGGATCAAAACTTTGATTTTGCCTTGTAATTCGCCTTCTTAAAAATCAGAATTAATCGAAGAAGTTTAATTTGACGATGAGAATTTTGGTAAGAATTTGTTAGCTTAAAGAAGTCTATGGAATTTTTGTTTGAAGTAAACCAAAATTCATTTTATGGGATGCTATAACAAATAAAATCATGCATTTCTAGCTTTTAAAAATTACAAATTTAATGACATAGTGCATATTAAGTGACATGTGTAGTTTTTTTTAGTGATATATGGTTCTCTTGCCATTTTATTAATGGCCGAATCACATAATTAAGATTAAGACTGTCTCTTTTTTTTTCTTTTTTTTTTTCTCTTTTTTTTCAGTGTTGATATTTTGCCAGCATATGCATATGTGAATGATGGAGATTCTCTTTATTTTCTTCCAGTGTGGTTGATGATAAAATATTTTCGATACCAATGATGGCGATTAGATCTCTTTATTTTCTTGTAATATTATTGTGGGGGATGTTTGTATAAAGAATCATTGTTATGATGCAAGAAGATGGAAACGAGGAAGGCACTAGCTAGGTAGTAAGCAATTTAGAACAGTAGCTAAGTATGCCTTAATTGTGGAATGAAAAATGGGCATATCATATTCATAGTGTGGTTTGGTGATAGATTAATTAATGCGATTTATAAAATGGCGAGTAATTGTGCAATTTGAAATAGGGAAGAAAGAAGAAATTAAGAAATAGGTAGGTATAGGATAGGAGGTAGGAGGTACCTGTCCTCTCTTGCAATTGAAATAGGTTTCCCTGAGGCCGACGCACTCGGTGGATATGCAGGGGCTCTTCTCTCCAGCGCACTCCCTGAATGATCGCTTCTCCACCTTCACGCAATCGCTGTTGCTCAGGCACTTGACCAGTTCCATAGCCAAGCCCTTGCAAGACTTGGCCATTCCTCCCTCGCTTCTTCTCTCACAGACTCACAAACGCACAGTAAGTAAAGGAAAATGATAATCTAACACACTTTGATTCGCACACTTTGTCTTTTAACTTATTTATGATGTTTTGTTAGATGTGATGCCCACGCTAAGAAAACCAGAAAGAACCATAAATAAGCTAAAACACAAAATGCGCCACTACTAAAGTGTTAGTGTTAACAAATACAAGAGTCAAGGAGATTGATATATCATACAGGAGATAAATCAAAACCCCTAAGATTTTACCAAAAAGGAGCATCTCAATATATACCACAACGGATCAAAAAAAAATCAACCCAAACTGAATCGAGAAGAATATATATATATATATATATATATATGCTAACCAAATTTTCGAAGAAGATGAAGAAGAGATTGTTGGCGATTGGACAATTGACTATAGGAGAACGCGACTCACCACTGCACTAGTCTGCCCTTGCAAGGCCACCTGCCTCGGATTGGAGTCGCTTGTAGTCCTCTGCCTAGGATCGAAGTCGCCTCCGGCCCTCTATCGTGGAGTCGCCTCTGCCAAACTGCAACAAAGAGGACGGAGACGCGAAACGGGGGATGGAAACGGATGAGGGAGAGAGACGCGAGGGGGGCGACACGGGTGGTGAAAGGGAACGGCTGAACCGACCCCTTTTTGGTTAGTGTACCCCAGTCCTTTTTTTTTTAGTCCCGCTAAGTGCACCCCATTTTGTGTGGCATCCCAAATTTAAATTTAAATTACTAAGTGCACCTCAAATTTTAACCAAAATACCCTTTCATCCGAATCGAAGCACCCAACTCCAAAACCTTGGTCGAGACATCGATTTTAGGTTCGACGGCATGTAGTCGAGACTTATCAACTAGGTTCGGTGTTGTCCAACCGAATCTCTTTGTTGAGATTTAGTTAACAATTGATAACCTAAAAGTTTAGGTGGGTTCCGACCAACTCTCCAATTAAAGGTTCGGCAAGCTATGACCGACACTCCAACTAGAGGTTCGGTGGGCTCCGACCAACTCTCCAACAAAAGATTCGGACCTCGAGGTCGAACCACTCGATGATGCCTACAAATCACAAAGAAGATAATGTGCGGGGTGCACTAATCACAGTGAGGGTATAAGGATCATTTTGTACTAGGATTGATTTTCTTTTTCAAGTTTGACTTTTTCCGGGATGCACTTCCTAAAAGTCGAGGTGCACTTAGCCGGACTCTTTTTTTTACCTTCAAATTTGCCAACCAAATTTTCATTCATATATAGGCAACGGCTTAAAGGCCTCAGTTATTACTAAAACAACCCCAATTTTTGAAAATTTTCTATTTTGTTAGAACCCATTAGCAAAATGTCCTTAATGCTTCTAATATATATAAGAGGTTTTTGTTGCAAGCATACCCTAATTCGAAAATCAAATCCAAACACCTGCTCATCACTCTCGAAACCCTCGACGACCTCCACTCCCTCCAATCTTGTTTTCCAACAAAAGGGTGAATCCTTACAAAATCGACCAAGTAAGTCCATTTTCTTCTCATTTTTGTTGGTTTACTGGAATGTTTAGCGTTTTTTTGAGTGCCCACATTGTTTCCATTTCAAATTTTCTAGGGCATCGATTTTTAGGACAAATTTCGCCACTGAAGATGGAAAACACAGAGGAGTGCCAATCTAAATCGAAGCAGAGCAAAATGAGGTAAGTGCTCATTTGAATGTAGTATGTTGCTCATGGTTGTCAAACTCACAAGACCGAGACGTCCAACATGCGTCTCGGCCCTACTATGTCGTACGCATTACAATGTACTCGACCAAGTAAAACCTATATGATGTTTTACCTTTCGGCTGTTATGCTCTGTTATCCATCAATACCTATCGACTTCATGTGTCCGAGACTTACATTATAGATATCGGTCAATCATGACTGATATACACATTGTATGTCTCAGACCTGCAGCTCCGCACAGTATAATAATGATGAATTTTGATTATTTTGCCATTGTTTTGTGTTTAATTAGTGGTTTTTTCGTCCTTATAGGTTCCTACTACAAGACACAGGGTGCACATCGAGCAATGCCTTCTTGAACTTCATCAGGACCTTTAAACTGGCCATGCCATTCGATAGTAGGGAGGAAATAGTGAGTTGGGCACAGGCTACAGCTAAAAAGTGTGGATTTGTAGTCATTATATTGAAGTTTGATGCTCCAATTGGTCAGCGAGCTAGGTTGTCCATTGATTGCGAGAGGTTCGGTTCTTTTGCTCCGAAGATTTCTAAGGCAAAGAAGTTGAAGTTAGCTATAGAGAAAACGTGTAAAGAAAATGATGGGGATGAGCTGAGGAGAAGGCTAAAAAAACTACCTCAAAGAAATGTGGGTGTCAATTCAAGATGAATGTGAAACATCAAGTTGATGAGAAATGGCATGTGCGTATTGTGTGTAGGGTCCACAACCATAAGTTTTCAAACAACTTGATATGACATACATATCCTAGAAGGCTTACCAAACCCAAAAAAGCAATTCTAGAAGATTTGAGCAAGGCTAGTGCAAAACCTGGACACATTCTTGCCAGCATTTAGGACAAGAACTCGGGTAATGTGAATGTCATGAAAATAACTATAATGAGATAGCCTAATTGACAAGGATTGAAGTTCAAGGTAAGACAAAGATGTAGATGTTATTTCGGAACTTGGATGCATATGGATATGTTGAGCAACATGTGTGTTGGGATGGATCAGACACCGTCAAGGGGTTGTTCTTTGCTCACCCTACTTCGTTGCAACTTTTTCAGTGTTTTCCTCATGTATTGATTATGGACTACACCTATAAGACTAACATGTTCAACTACCCATTGCTCGAGATTGTTAGCATCACTTCCACTAGCATGACTTTCATTGTGGCGCATGCATTCTTAGCCAAAGAGAAGATGTTTGATTATGCATAGGCTTTGAGGCAGTTAATGGATTTGTTGGATGGGTGGACACTCTCGGGGTCATATTGACCGATATTGATCAAGCTCTCATAGGGGTCGTAGAGGAAGTATTCCCAAGTTGTACGCACTTACTTTGTGGTTCGCACGTAAATAGGAATGTCCATTCTAAGACAAGAGAATTATTCTCTAAGAAGGAGGACTACGACCGATGGTATGGGAAGTGGATGGATGTGGTACACGCTTTGTCAGAGTTAGCATATAAGGGTAGGGTAAAGGAGCTTGAAGATGAATATGCAATAATGCCTGGTTCGGTAGATTACGTTTGGGACATTGTGATATAAGGAGAAATTTGTTGATACGTGAACGGATAAGGGCATGCATTTTAGGAATGCCAATTCTAATCGGGTTAAAGGTCCACATTCTATATTGAAGAAATAATTGGGGACCTCGCAGGGACACTTTAGGGATGCCTAGAGGTCTATACACATAGTTCTTGACCACCAGCAAAGAGCAGTGGAGGCTTCATTCAACAGATCGATGCATCTCGTTGCACATCAGTATGAACACTACATTTTCAGCTCAATCATTTGGTTTGTCTCTCGGTATGCCTTGGATGGGATCAACAAGGAATTGAAGAAGGTTAATGATGGTGTTGGGTTTGATAGATCTTTTTGTGGGTGTGTATTAAAGGCTACTCATGGGTTCTAGTGTGCCCACGAGCTTGCATTACATGTGATGGGTGGTAGCACAATTACTCTTAACGAGGTGTTACCACATTGGAGGAAATTGAACTTGCACCCAATCAAAGTTGGTGAAGAACAAGAAGATGACTTTGAGTATCGTACTAAAATGGAAGCAATTGAGGCTAAGTTCTGAATCGGCAATCCCGATTTGAGAGCAAAAATTGTTCAAGAGTTGAGGTAAATTAGATGCCCAGCTTCAACTGTAATTTTCATACCTAAAGAGAAAGTGAAGACTAGGGGTCAGTCGCCTAATGGTCCCTTAGGTCCCAAGAAGAAAAAGTCCAAAAAAGATAGAAAACAAGAAAACTTGAGAAACCTACAACATGGACTCCTTCTAGGCTTGAGTTTGTTGAAGCTCAAGCTATGTCTGTTGAGAAGGCCAGGTCTACTGTTGAGGAGGCTTGGTTTGTGGCTGAGGAGGCTCCGTCTCTTGCCGAGGAGGTTCGGTTTATAGTCGAGGAGGTTCCGTCTGTTACCGAGGAGTCTCGATCTATAGCCAAGGAAGCTCCGTTTATTGGCGAGGCTCGAGCAACACAAGAGTATATAGTTGGCAATTCCAATTCCATCGAGCAAACTTAATCTTCAAATAGTGGTAGTAGGGGAATGGGGAGGGGGAGGGGAAAGGGACGCAGTCAAGCTACTACTTCAGTCCCATTTGTGCCACCTAGTCGATCAAAGACCCAATCTCAAGTTTCAACTGGGTTTGTTAATCAGGTACCGAATATGTAGAAACCATATAGGCTCGAGATAAGGAATGTCGAGTTTGATGGAAACTATAGGTATTGAGCGATAGGCGAGGCATTAAGATACGAACCTATTTCTGGTTGGATAAGGGTGAGTAGGGAACTAGTGCAGAGCTTGATAGTAACAGGGATTTCTACATCCATTTGTTCCAGTTACCAACCCAGTTAGAAGCAATTAGAAATTCCATTAACACTTTTGAGATTGAATTTGCATTGGGTTATTCTTGGCTGACATTATCGGACATGAGATTAATTGTTGCCAATTGTTACAGGAGGGTTTTTGTTTCTTTATCTCATGGAGGTCCGCTACTTGGTTTCCTACCATTGGTTCGCCCCCTTATGTATCTGAGAAATGAAACATCTGGTTGTGTTTGGTTAACACTTGTCATTTTATTATGATGAATCTTTCGTATATCACTTTAATATTTTTCTAATGTTAATTTTTCATTTATAACTGAATTTTACTATTTTTGAAATTGTAGTTACGAATGTTGGACAACACACCTTTACCACCAGTCTCGAGGATGGGACGTATGTGCCTTGGATGAAAGTGGGGAATGGCCTATTAGGTTGAATGTTCTACCTTGACCACAACACACTGGACCCACAGAGTGCGTTTATCTAAATTTATACTTCGTCTTGAATTATGTTTTTTTTAAACTTGATGGAATGAATTAACTTTTTGGAACATTCACCCCTTTTTTTGCGTGTATGTGTCATGATTTTTTTGTATACACGGGTGTATATGGGTGTAAATGGATGGATATAGCAATGATGCACATGAAGTTGCTCTCTTTAGATGAACATGATGTGTAATTGTTATTTATTTTGGTTCAAACTTGTGGTTACTTTCAAAATTTATCTTTTTTGAGAAGTTAATTATTTAATATTGTTTACTTGTGACTAAAATGCTTTACAAATGGTCTCCATATGTTCAATTTGATGTTCATTCATTGTTATGGTTGTTGTAGTTGGATTTGTACATAAATGAACGAATTTTCACTGGTTCTACGTGCTTTCGGTCTAACAGGTCTGACATATCTTCGTAGGTCACGGTCCTGCATGTCCGAGAGTTACTATTCAGTTTCGGTCACATACCATCGTTCTACAACGCATACCTGTAATGACCCAAATTTAATTTTTCGTTATTTGTGACGTAATAACGTGGACACCAACTCAGACATTCGTAAATCCTACAACTAGGTGAGGGCAAGCCTGTATTAGGTATACAGTTCGTTTTTGCTGGTTGTTTTGTTTGTTTTGCAATGTTTATATTCAATTTTATTAAATTACATCGCAATGTGTATATTTATGTTAGTAATTACTGAGCGAGACAGTGTGATGGGTATTTGCCGTGAGTAACGTGTAGACGCCGAGTACCGAGTAAGCGAATTACAAATACACTAGACCGAAGAATAATAAACACATGAAAATAAATAAAATGCGTTAAATAATTAATATAGAATGTTGTTTAATTGATTAGTGACGCTAGTGTGCGCAATTGGCATACGGCACAGTACAGAATTGAGTACTGAAACGCCCGAGATTCAGTTGGTTTTAGTAAGCAAGGATAAGATCAAGAGACCAAATAACACATCAAATTCATAATAAGGTGGACCTTTTAACTCAATCTTGGCCATCTAAGAGGCCTAGGGATGCCCACTAACCATAAGATGAAGATTTACTATAAATAGCAAAGATTTTCCAACATCCCTAGGCCATCTAAGAGGCCTAAGGATGCCCACTACCCACCCTAAACCCTAATCCAAAATTTTGAGGAGGTGGTGAGGGTTTGGAACAACTTGGGAGATCATTTGGAGGAATGTTTGGCAACGAATTGATGATCCAATGTGAGATTCAGACTTTCCTCGTAATTTCCTATCTTTCGGGTCCCTTTTTGTTGATTTTGATGTGGGTTTTTCGAAAGAGAGTTGAGCGCACTAATTCGCTCAGTGTTGCTATGGATTTTAAGTGAGGATTTGAGCAAGTCTCATTGATATGGTTGGTGTTATTGTTGTTGTTTGGTTTTTTAATGAATTATCGGGTTTTTGCCGAGAAATATCGAGGTTTTCGTCTCAGACGAGTCTTGTTGATGGTTTATGGTTTATCGTGGATGTTATGGAGTTCTATGAGGGGTTAGGATGAGTTTGGACCGCAACAACGAGCCGGGGTGCCCGAAAACCCAAGTGTTAGACTAAGTGCTTAGTCACTCTAACTCCGACCGGGATTTTGATGGAAACAATCAAGGTAAAAAAATACTAATAAGTTTATCAAGTGTATTTTATTTTCATCAAAGGTTGCAAAACATCACAATCTCAAGTATTCAAGCCATATAAGTTCAAGATTCGGCAAACATAAGGAAAAGAAGACGAAAGATTGAACCACGAGTTGTAACATTGATGTAAGGTATACAAGTTCATTTACACAAGGCTATTGCATTAGTTCATGCACATCGAGCTTTTCAAATTTTCAAATGTCAAGTGATTACTTGAAGTTTTAAGTGAAACTTAACACATGACTCGGTCTATAAGTTTAAACAATGTAAAACTATGTGTTTATGTTCATATCGTACTTTGAAAATCATTGTGAAAGTTTTCGAAAAAGAAAAACTTGTTTTTGAAAGGTTTTTGAAAAGAAAATTGCATATTTGCAGAAAAGCCCATCGCATGTCATGAAATCGGGATTTTTCGTTTTCGGGATTTGTAAAAATATCCAGACTACCCAAATAGGCTATATGACCCATAACAAACATGTACGACATGTTATATGAGGTTTGGTAGGGTCTTGGATGTGATAATTGGTCGTTAACTCTATGGTCAAAAATATTATTTTGAGGCCCCTGACAATTAGCGTGCTAATAAAAACTAGATCAGAAAATTAGCGCGCTAATTCCTTTCCTGACAGTTTTTCTATAAAGCTAAAAAACATACTTTAATTTGAATTTTTGATGGAATCTCAACCCTTGGATCCCTAGAACGGTCATAAACTAGTATATAAGAATATAGAACACTCTCAAACAACCAAGCACAAAGGATTTGTTTTGAGAAGAAAGAAAAACACAAGTGCTCAAAGTTTTGAAGAGGAGGAGCTTGGAGTTTTGTGAAGAACACAAGGAATATTTTATGGTTGTTGAATCAATCTTAAAACCCGCATTCTTGAGGCCTTCTAAGGTGTACTACAACCTCTCAAAACTGATTTTCAAGTCATCTTCTTGGGGTTGTAAGAAAGTCCTATTTCCTAGCTTTTCTTATGCTTAAATTATATATACTTGTGTTCTTGACTTGGGAAATCACTTGTTGTGTTGTTGAACATATTTGTCTTGGGTTTTGCACTTAAACTTAATTAACTAAACCCTAGGACTGATTTGGATAAGAGTTTGCACTTAAACTTGATTTTTATCAAACTTCTTGTTCTTTGGATTTGAAACCGGATTTGTTCTAATCGATTTGTTTGAAACGGTTTCATACTTGAGTTTTGCATAAAATCAGTGATATATTTGTATTTCTCATTTGTTTTCATACTTGCATGTATTAGAGTTATTAGGCTCTAGGAGGCTTGCTTGTATTTGAACTTGGTGCCATTTTACTTTGTAAAGTGTATTTCATTGTATTCATCAAACTTTGATTGTAAGACTTAGTGGATTTAAGTCAAATGAGAATACCTAGTTGAGGCTAAATAAGGGGAAAATCCTAGGTGAGTCTAGGTGGGAAAATCCTAATTGCGGCTAGGTGGTTGTATAATTCCTTATTGCAATAAGACATTTTGTAAAAGACTTAATTGAGGCTAGGCATTCACTAGGCTAGTTAGCTTAGTGTGTAACACTTATCGGTAATATAAGTGGGGGTTAAAAATCATAACTGAGGAGGTTAGGTAGTGGATGTAGATCGGTTGGATCAAACCACTATATATCGTGTGTCTCATTTCCATCTCTTCTACCTTATTCACTTGCATAACATCCATATTTGCATTCTGGTGAGCATATAACATCTTGATTATTGAATTATATTTAAAAAGGCGATATCTACTTGGTAACCCAATTCACCCCCATCTTGGGTGACCTTCACCAAAGAGTGCGTGTCTGGTTTAGACGTCGTCAGGGACATCGTAGAGAACAAACTCCCACGACGTCACCCACGACGTCCAAACCAGGGAGACACCCCAACTTCACATTTTAGGTCACGCCGCAGGCACCAAACCATGGCGGCGTGAGTCATGGCGCCAAGGACATTGTCTCACTGTCCTAGACGCTGTGAGCATTTGCTCATGGCAACGCCATTGACGACGTCCAGACTAAATTTTGAAAACCTAATTTGCCTATTGGGGGTTCACTAAGGGATTTATACAACTAATAATGTAGGCTTAAATGATAGAATTGACATCTTTAATATGAAATGGAGAATTACCAAGGTTTGAGATTTGATTGGATTTATTGGAAATCAGGTAATTAGACTCAATTAACGGGCGATTAGACATGCATTTAGAGGCGTGCATTGGCATTATTGGACTAGTTGGAGCACATTTTGAGGTGTGTAGTAACCCAATTGAAATTCACTTTGAGTATTTACCTGCTTGATTTATTGAATTCATATCTTTTTATTAATTTACTCTTACTTCTGAATATTTATTTACAGTTGGTTGAGTTTACTCCCGTTGGGTTATTCAGTTGTGTTGGCATGTGGCACACTAGACCATAGCATATGTTTTAGAAGTATGTCGGTGGATAGTTGACCCGCCTATTGTTTCCTATGCCTATGTGGGTGCATCATGGTCTATACCATCCATCAAGTGAATTTAGGGATTTCAGTCAATTCGAGTTTACTCACTAGTGGTGCCCGAGATAGTTCGAAGTATGGTTCTGGTCTGACCAAGATGCTGCACACATAATTCTTTCACTACTATTTGATATTTATACTAGGGCCCCTTACAGTTGCCTGCTTACTTTTCTTCCTTATGTTTATTTAATAGTCTTTTAAATCCTTGTATTTATTTCTATATTTACTCATGAAGTTCCTTGAGATTACTCACTCTGGATTCGTTATCTGTTTTGTTGTGATGATTGAGTGTAGACCCCAGTACGAGTAAGAGGAAGGGTAAGGTAGAGGATTTTCTATGATAGACTGTCTGACTCAGACTCATATGTTTGTTTACATTATATTTATCTCAGTTTTATATCGGGTTGGGATTTGAGAGATTACTTGACATGTATTTGAGTCTTAGGGAGGTTCTGATGACGTGGAGAGAGCACACGATGTATGCCAAGTTCAACAAATGTGATATTTGGATGAGTGAGGTGAAGTTTCTAGGGTATGTCATCAGTAGTCAGGGCATATCTGTTGATGGTGACAAGATTCGTGTGATCATTGACTTGAGGACACCAGAGTTTGTTTATGACATTTGCAGTTTTTTAGGATTGGCGAGTTATTATTGGGGGTTTGTGCAGGATTTCTCTTCGATTGCAGTGCCGATGACTTAGTTGACCAAGAAAAATGTCAGGTTTGATTGGTCCAAGGAGTGTGATGATGCCTTTTAGGAGCTGAAGAAGAAGCTGAATTTTGCGCCTGTTCTAACATTACTTAAGGCAGGGATAGGCTTCTTAGTTTATACTGATGCTTCAAGCACTAGGTTGGGATGCGTGTTGATGCAGGACAGACACCCAGTTGCATATTTATCTCGACAATTGAGACCCCACGAGTGGTTTTATCCAGTGCATGACTTAGAGCTTGTAGCAGTCGTGTTTGCACTGAAGGCCTGAATACATTATCTTTATGAAAAACGATTTGTATTGTTAACTGATCATTATAGTTTGAGGTAACTGTTCAATCAGAGGGATTTGAACATGCGACATAGGAAAATGCTCGAGTTACTAAAAGATTATGACTTCGTTATGGAGTACCATCTTGTTAAGGCGAATGTTGTAGCTGATGCATTGAGCCAAAACAACATTAAGAGTCAGACTGAACTACGACATATGACACACGAGCATGAATTGCTTGAGGTAGTGTCAGTGATGTGTTTGATAGAGGTTATAGCTGAGCAGATTTATTGTCAGATATAGGTTCCTACTATGTCTTTGGAGCGGGTTGGTGAGTGTCAAAAGGCTGACAAACTTTTTTATCGCTTCAGTTATCTGGCTCAGGATTCGAATTGCACAGATTAACTTGGTTCTTCAGACGAGTGCTTGAGACACAGGGGCAGGTTATGGATACCTGGGGTACAAGAGCTACGAGATAACATTCTTGAGGATGCACACCGTTCGTGGTACATTGTTCATCCTGGCAGGACCAAGATGTATCACGAGTTGTGGCGTTTGTTTTGGTGGCCAAGGATGAAGGGTGACATGGGCACGTACATTAGGGGTTTCCATATTTGCCAACAGGGGAAGGCTGAGCACAATAGACCAGCCGAATTACTTCAACCGTTGCCCATTCCATAGTGGAAATGGAAACATGTGACTATGGACTTTGTCAGTGGACTACCACAGAATATGAGGCGACATGATGCAGTTTGGGTAGTGTTGACAAGTTAATGAAGTCGACGCATTTCATATCGATTGCGATGAGAGATTTCTTCCTACAATTGAGCATTATTTTTTAGTGAGAAATTGTCAGGCTTTAGGAGTGCCGATATCTATTATGTTCGATAGGGATCTTAGGTTGACACCGAAACTCTGAGAGAGTATGCAAGAGTAGTTTGACACTAGGTATAACAACCCTCAAAATTTAACTCGACTTGTGTTGTACTTGTCAGGACCGTGACCCGGTTACGTGGTACTAAATTGTATTTCAAACTTTGGGAGTCGACATCGAGGTAATTTTATGATTCTGTGTTTGTTGTATTAGTATTTTAGTCTAATACAGGTCTCGAGCTGTTCAGGCGACTGTTAGTCTGAGTGAGGGTTCGCCTAGGTAAACGGGGGAGTAAAACACCGTAGAAAAACACAAATGAATGAATTTTTGAATAGTTTAAATAATTATTTGATAAGACAATGCGAGACTACGCGAGCGACAAGAGTCAATACGAGGCAAAACAAACCGAGGGGCGTCGTTTGAACACGAGTTGGATAATTACACAACATACGGGCTATGTGATAGGAATTGTTAAAGTGACACAACCCAAAATGAGAGAACCCTCAGATTTCCTCGAGATGCTTGCATGTGTGGTGATGAATTGAAAAGTCTATAAATAGGACCCCACCCACTTTCACCTACTTTACTATTCACTCACCCTCACCACCGATCTACACTACACACACACATACATACACTCTCTCTCTCCTTCTCCTCTCCCTTTTCCCCTAGTGACTAGATCACGACCCTCACTAGAGCTCTCACTGGCCGTCAGAGGTTCTCTCTCTCCATCTCTCTCTCTCTCTTTTATCTCTTCTCTCTCTCTCTCTCTCTCTCTCTCTTTCCTTACTATTTTCTTTCTTTTTTGATGTCCAGCATCTTGCCGCCTCTGTTGTCGATGGTGGTCACGGATATGGATAGTCGGGGACAACCCAATGGTCCCAAATTTTCCCTAAGTTGCGACGGACATGGAGTGCTGGTCGGAGCTATTATTTTCCTTCTTCTTTCTTCTTTCTCGCATGTCTGCTCACTATGTCGCATTCTGGGCGTTGCTGTGGTGACTAGCGGTGGTCGAGAGGGGAATTGGTCGGAGATGACCTGTAGTCCCGGTGCCCTTCCCCAATCATGGTGTATGCATAGAGTGTTACAGTTTTGTTTACTGTGGTGGTGTGCAGACTGTTGTTGCAATGTCTCTCTGTTTGGTTGTTGTGTTCGTTGTTTTGGGTCCTTGTCAAAAAATACTCACTTGGGTGGCGCTGCTGGCCGGACCACCTATCTTGGGGGGTTGTTGAGAACCATGCCTAGCTATGGTTGGTGTTTCGGAGCCTCTGAAGTGGCCGGACCAGTGGTGGTGATGTGAATGTGTTGATATTTCTTATTGTTGCTTTCCTCCGGAAACTGCCATGATTGCCAGCGCTACCATCGGACGCCATGACCGGAGAAGTTTCGAGGATCACACTAAGCTCTGGCTTATGTCCCACAATCCTCTGAGTGTCCATGTCGATGGTGGCGAGTCGTTTTTATTGATGGTTTCATGTGTTTGTGTCATCGAGTTTCGTTATTGTGGTGAGTAGTTGTTTGCCGAGTTGTGGAACATGTCCTCGGCTTTCCCATGCTGCGATGGTACCCTCCCGACATCAGGCAACACTAGCGGGGTTCCATACTCGTTGGTACATGATTGATTCGGGTTCACGATGAGTTATAGTTTGGTCTATGTTAGTTACATGTCGATGAATGGTTATGACATCATGGTCATGCCGCCGGTCCTCGAGGTATGGCGTAACCCATATACGACCGAGTCAAGCCTATGATTCATGAATAGGCTTACATTGGTATGGTTTACAAAACCCAAGAGAGTCATTGTGTTTTTGGTTTGATTTTTCGATCGATTTATTGAAGTTTCGAGTCATTTAAAACATTGGGAAAACACTAGGGTATCAACCTAGGGTTAGATAATGACTCAACCTAATAACTAGAGTTTCCAAACTTGTCAGTTAGCGGAAACTCGGGGAAACAGGTTAGGATTTGCGAGAATGGTTACGCGGGTTGCGATGTCAGGTAAGTACACTTGCCCTAAAGCTTGTGTATGTAGTAAGCCAGTTAAGAAAATACCATGTGATTCATTATCATTATATCATGTTTGCTATGATCTACTTGTTGGCATTTCGTTCCATATTCCTTGTATGTGTGTTCTTGGTATAAGTGTGTGTCTCAAAGGTACATGCGGCCTGCATTAGAAGGGATAAAACGCGGGCACTCATGCGCACGAGTGTTTGACCATCCCTAGTGATTGTGTGATACCATGTACTGGATTGTTATGGATATTATTGTGGTAATCGATGTTGCAACATCGTTGTTGTGGATTTGTTGTGCATTTTAGTCCACTTATGGCCTCTCTTGACTCGCAGAACACGCATGTTTCGATTGCTATCATTTCAGTATGTCTATCATGCACTTTGATCTATTTAAATTCTTGTCCTTCAATTACCTCATGATATTTATACTGCCATGTTTAATACTTCATGGATTACTGTTATATTCTTTTGGCATTACTTTCGATTTCTCAAAGTTACTCACCATCTAGTTTGTGATGGTGGGTGTAGATAGAGTGAAGTGCAATAAAAACAAGGAGCCCTGCCTAGGAGACTTTTTGTGAGTGGCTGAACTTGAGGTACCCTAGAGTAGGTTATATGTTTTGTTTGTATGTTGCTTGTTTATATATATATATATGTCGAGAATATTAACATAATTATTAGGATTGTTATTTAGTATATTTATTTTATTTGAATTAGAAGTAATTAGCTGTATAATAGGTTTTTAATAGCATTTACTCGTAAATCAATTAGGATCAATTAGGATTAATTAGGATCAATTAGTTGCTAATTTTATGTAAAGCATTTACTCTGTAAATCAATTAGGATTAATTAGGATCAATTAGTTGCTAATTTTATGTAAAGCATTTACTCTGTAAATCAATTAGGATTAATTAGGATAAATTAGTTGCTAATTTTATGTAAAGCATTTACTCTGTAATTTTCTATTTAAACACGCCAAAATGGCTGAATAAAAATCATTCCATTCTGTCATTCTTTTCTGACTTTATGGTATCAGAGCCTAAATGGCTAAACCCTCTGATGATACCTCTGGTATCGATTCTATGAGCTCTATTCGCTCACCCTCAATTCCCTTAACCACTTGAATCTTTCCAAAACCTTTCCATCACTTCTCACAAGTTTGAATGGAAACAATTTCCTACGATGGTCCCAATCGGTGAAACTGTTCATTCGAGGCGTGGAAAATTCGACTATCTTACAGTACCAATGCGAGACCTGCGAGAAAGATGAAGGTTACGCAAAATGGGAGGCGAGAGAATTCGATGATCATGTCTTGGCTCATAAATTCTATGGACTCGAGTATAGGAAGAACCTATCTCTTCCTACCTACGGCTCATGACATTTGAATTTCGTGAACGAGACTTATTCGATCTCGGGAATGCGGGACGGTGGTTTGAGCTAAAAACTCGGCTATGGAGGCTAAAACAAGGTGAGAAAACTGTCACTCAATATTATACGACTTAAAAACCTTGTGGCAAGAGGTAGATATGTTCGGCGATTATGAGTGGAGTCGTGCGAAGGACGGGGCTTTGTTTCGAGAAAATGGTGGAAAAAGAACGTGTCTTCGAATTCCTCGTCGGCCTTAATAAGGAATTAGATGAAGTGAGAGGACGCATTCTTGGTCGTGATCCACTACAGAGTACTAGAGAAGTCTTTGCCGAGGTCGAAGAGAGAGAGGCCGGCGGACCGTCATGCTCGGAGGACACTCACCGGCTCCCACCGAGCCTTCACGCCTGTTCTCTAGTCGGCCACCACGCCGCAACGACCGACGCAACGATAAAGACCGGCCAATCTGCGAGCATTGCAACAAGCCGGGGCATGTTAAGGCCAAATGTTGGAAGGCTTTGCATGGAAAGCCAAATGAGAACCCATCTAACCGGAATCCTCGTGATTCAAAGGGTTTTCATGCCTCATCCGAAGACACTTCCAAAGAGCCGAAATCGCCTCGAGAGACGTCGCACTTCAACAAAGAACAACTAGAGCAATTGTATCAACTAATGAGTTCTCATTCAATTATATCCAACACTCCTAACTCATCATCCTACATTGCCTCTTCTTCTTTAGCTCAAAAGGTACTTACCCTACAACTTTCACAAATGGCTCAAAATTAAACCCTTGGATCATAGATTCGGGGGCAACCGATCATATGATTTGGTAGTTCCTCCATATTCTCTTCATATTATCCTTTATCTGGAAATTTGAAAGTTAAAATTGCCGATGGTTCTCTAACCTCTGTTGCTGGAAAAGGCTCTATTATTATGTCTCCATCTCTTACATTACTAAATGTCCTGCATGTTCCAAAGATTTCTTGCAATCTCATCTCTGTTAGTCGTATTATTCATGATTGCAAATGTATTGCTACAATAACATTTCTTTGGATTTGAATTTCGGGACCCTTGTTCGGGAAGATGATTGGCAATGCTAAGGAAGTTGATGGACTCTATCACTTGGTCTCAGAAAATCCTTCAGATGAACAAGTTCAGAAACCAAGATGTTTTACTACCTTGTCTTGCGAGAATGACATAATGTTGTGGCATTATAGGTTAGGCCATCCCAGTTTTAATTACTTGAAATATTTGTTTCCAAATCTTTTTAAAAATAAAGACATTTCATCTTTTTGTTGTGAAGTTTGTGAGTTGGCAAAACATCATAGATCTGTTTATCCTTCTTTGAAGTATATGCCATCAAAACCTTTTTCACTCGTGCATAGTGATATTTGGGGTCCTTCAGGGTAAAAATTGCCTCGGGTTCTAGATGGTTCATCACATTCATTGATGATCACACTAGAGTCACATGGATTTATCTTCTAAAGGAAAAATCCGAGGCCGCAAATGTTTTCAAATAATTTCACTCTTTGATTAATACTCAGTTTCATACTAATATTCAAGCTCTTAGAACCGATAATGGCCGAGAATATTTTAATGCAATCTTAGGTGATTTTTTGAAAGAAAAAGGAATTATTCATCACAGTTCTTGCGTTGATACTCCCCAACAAAATGGAGTGGCTGAGAGGAAAAATAAGCATTTATTAGAGGTGTCTAGGGCGTTATTATTTGCTATGAATGTTCCTAATCGTTTTTGGAATGAAGCGCTCTTAACTGCAGCTTATCTGATTAATCGAATGCCTACAAGAGTTCTTAATTACATCACTCCTTTGCAAGCACTAAAGAATATGTTTCTGAAAATAGATCGTTCACGATTTAAAACCTAAAATTTTTGGTTGCATTGCTTTTGTTCATATACACGGCCATAATAGAGGAAAGCTTGATCCCCGGGCACATAAATGCGTATTTCTTGGTTTTTCACCAACACAAAAAGGGTATAAATGTTTTGATCCTAAATCGGAAAATATTACGTAAGTATGGATGTCACTTTTTTTGAAAAACAACCTTTTTTTGAAAAAAACTCAATTCGGGGAGAATGATTACGAACTAGTTTTTGGGAACAAATATCTTTGCCAAAATCGGTTGAAAATAGTTCAGTGGAATCAATTATTTATGTAACTAATCCTAGGATTTCACAACCTATAAATTCACAACCTCGTGAGACCCAGGAAGAAAACAACTTGGAACCACCTACTGAACTTCGTGTTTATTCTAAAAGGAGGACTCAACCAAGTAATATTCCACCAACTCCCGAGGTGGGCCAATCATCGGACTCGACCGAGGTCCAAGGTACGACTGCTCTCTCTCCTACTTCTCTTCCAAATTTAGAACCTTCTACAGATTTCTTTGAACCCATAGCCTTACGCAAAGGTGTCAGATCATGTACCACAAAACATCCAATATCCAATTTCATATCTTATCATAAGCTCTCACCAGATTTCAAAGCCTTTTCCACCAGGATTATGGATGATGAACTACCTAAGTCGATACATGAAGCTCTAGAGGTTCCGAGATGGAGAGAGGCGGTCTTTGAGGAGTTGAAGGCCCTGAAGAAGAATGACACGTGGGATCTTACCTCTTTACCCGAAGGAAAAAAATGTGTAGGTAGCAAGTGGGTGTTTACCATAAAATACCATGCTGATGGCTCGGTTGAGAGATACAAGGCTCGACTCGTAGCACGAGGCTTCACTCAGACATACGGCCTTGACTACGAGGAAACCTTCGCTCCTGTGGCCAAACTAAACACCGTACGTGTTCTTCTCTCGTTAGCCGCTAATCTGGATTGGCCTCTCAGACAGTTTGATGTGAAGAACGCGTTTTTAAACGGCGAGCTAGAGGAGGAGGTGTATATGGAAGCTCCACCAGGCTTTGATGAGCTAAAGAAGGATGGCAGAGTATGTAAGCTAAAGAAATCCATATATGGATTGAAACAATCTCCGAGGGCATGGTTCGAAAGATTCACGAGAACTGTGAAACAATGTGGTTACACTCAAGCTCATTCAGATCACACGATGTTCTACAAACACAATCATGGTAAAATTGCTATTTTAATTGTGTATGTAGATGACATTGTGATGACAGGAGATGACATAGTAGAGTTGGAGTCACTGAAGAACTTCTTATCCAACCAGTTTGAAGTCAAAGATCTAGGACAACTCAAATATTTTCTTGGAATGGAGGTGGCTAGATCCTCAAAAGGAATAGTTATCTCACAAAGAAAATATGTTCTTGATCTCTTGAAAGAGACTGGATTACTCGGATGTAAACCAGTGGCAACTCCTATCGATCCGAATCAGAAACTCGAAAAAGAAGATGGTCTTGAAATTTGTGGACAAGAACCGGTATCGAAAAATTGGTGGGGAAACTAATTTATTTGGCGCATACAAGGCCGAGATATTGCGTTTGCGATAAGCTTGGTTAGTCGGTTTATGCATTGTCCATCGAAAAAACACTACAAGGTCAGTACATCGAATTCTTCATTACTTGAAAGGAAGCCCGGGTAAAGGAATTATGTTTTCAAAGAATGGGAGCCGAAGAGTGGAGATCTTCACGACGACGATTGGGGCGGAAGTTCTACGAGACAGGAGATCTACCACCGGCTATTGCTCCTTTGTGCAGGGCAACTTAGTTACTTGGAGGAGCAAGAAACAACCGGTTGTTTCTCGAAGCGATCGGAGTCCGAGTTCGAGCTATGGCTCAAGGAGTATGTGAGTTGTTATGGCTTCGAAGATCTTAGAGGAGAGTTGAAGGTTGAAGGAGATAAACCGATGAAATCTTGCGACAACAAATCGGCAATCAATATTGCTCGAAATCTGTGCGACATGACCGGACAAAACATGTCGAAATAGATCGACATTTCATCAAGGAGAAACTGGAAAACGGCGATATCGCATATACCGTTTGTTCCATCATCTGAGCGACTCGTTGATGTTCTTACTAAGGGACTTTTTACTTGATAAGTTCGAAGGGTTTCTATCCAAGTTTGGGATGATCGATATCTATTCTCCAAACGAGGAGGGTGTCGAGAATATTAACATAATTATTAGGATTGTTATTTAGTATATTTATTTTATTTGAATTAGAAGTAATTAGCTGTATAATAGGTTTTTAATAGCATTTACTCTGTAAATCAATTAGGATCAATTAGGATTAATTAGGATCAATTAGTTGCTAATTTTATGTAAAGCATTTACTCTGTAAATCAATTAGGATTAATTAGGATCAATTAGTTGCTAATTTTATGAAGCATTTACTCTGTAAATCAATTAGGATTAATTAGGATAAATTAGTTGCTAATTTTATGTAAAGCATTTACTCTGTAATTTTCTATTTAAACACGCCAAAATGGCTGAATAAAAATCATTCCATTCTGTCATTCTTTTCTGACTTTAATATATATATCATGTTTTGTTGAGTCATTAAGCTCGAGATTATAGCTTGGGATTTATATCATGTAATGTTTCATTTGACTTTGGCTTATTGTACATGAATATTCCCGTTTATGGGGTTTCTACATGTGCATAGATTCCTGACTTTCCTTTGATTGAGTTATTTCCCATAATTGTATAGTTTATTTGTCTTCCGCTGCGTTAAAACTTGCAATAACTCTTTCATAAAACTTGTAATTTGATAATTAGAGGGTGACTAGGCTCTCTAGATCGCTGAGTACTGACTCGGGGATCTATACGAGTCTAGGCTGGGCGTTCCCAAATGCATTGGGAATTTGGGGCCATCACACTATGTTATAGTTCGGTAGGGCTTATTATCCTCAAACAAACGGTTAGTCGGAGAGGTTGATTCAAATTATAAAGGATATGCTCAGGGCTTGTATCTTGTAGTTTAGTGGTTCTTGGGAGAATTATCTATCGTTGTGTGAGTTTATGTACAACAACAGTTATCAGCTGAGTATTGGCATGCCACCGTTCGAGGCTTTGTATGGTAGGCCCTGCAGATCACTTGCTTTTGGGCAACACTAGAAGATATGGCGGTTATAGAGCATGAGGTTGCTTTTTACCACACAAAGAAGGTTAGGCAGATACGACAAAGGCTTATGGCGACCCTGGACAGACATAAGAAGTATGCAGACAAGTATCTTTGAGGGTATGAGCTATAAGATTGGTGATTTGGTGTACCTGAAGATTTCGCCCTTGAAAAAGTAATCAAAGATTCGACATCAAGGGGAAATTAGCACCAAGGTTCATTGGACTGTTTAGGGTCGAGGCATGAGTTGGCACTACGGTGCATAGATTAGAGTTGCCGCCATAGTTAGCAGGGGTTCATCCGGTATGTCATATCTCTATGTTGAGGCTGGCTAAGTCGGGACCGGGACCGAAACCGATGGTTGATGATGGACAAATTGAGGTTCGATCGAATGTGACCTACGAGGAGCAGTCGATGGAGATTATAGATCATAGGATACACACTCTGGAAGAAGGGAATTCTAGAAGGTATTTGTTCGTTGGCAGCATCACGGGACTTAGGGACTCACTTGGGAGCTCTAGTCTACTATGCGAGCGTCGTTACCCCAAATATTTACCGGTAAGTCGTCCTAGTTGGGAAGAACTATAGCACTCTAAATTTAATTTTTCGTTATTTGTGATGTAATTACAGACATGAATGCCAGCTCGGACGCTTGTGGACCCCGCAGATAGGCCAAGGCACGCTTGGATTAAGTATACATTCCTTTTTTGTGTTTTGTGATGTGTATATTCAGTTTTGTTAAATTACATCGTAATGTGTGTATTTATGTTAGTTATAATCGAGTGAGATAGTATGACGGGTATTCACCGCGAGTGTGTAGACGCAGGTATCGAGTAGGAAAATTATAAATACACTAGGTTAGGGAATAATACACACATGATAAATAATAAAATGCTTTAAATAATTAATATGAAATGTTCAATCGATTAGTGACGCGAGTGTGCGCAATTGGCACATGACATAGTGTGGTACTGGGTACCAGAACGCCCGAGATTCAGTAAGTTTTAGTGAGTAAGGATAAGATCAAGAGACCAAGTCACACATCAAAGTCATAATAAGGTGGACCTTTGACTTAATCTTGGCCATCTAAGAGGCACAGGGATGCCTATTACCCATAAGATGAAGATTTACTATAAATAGCCAAGATTTTCCAACAAACTACCACATTTTCTCTCTCCTATGTCTCTAATCAAAAAATTTGAGGAGGTGGTGAGGTTTGGAGCAACTTGGGAGATCATTTGGAGGAGCATTTGGTGACGAATTGACGACCCAAGGTGAGATTTAGACTCTATTCGCAATTTCATATCTTTCATGTCTGTTTTTGCAGGTTTTGTCGTGGGTTTTCGGACGAGAGTTGAGCGCACTAATTTGCTGAGTGTTCCTATGGCTCTTAAGTGAGGATTTGAGCAAATCTCATTAATGTGGTTGGTGGTGTTGTTGTTGTTTTGGTTATTAAATGAATTATCCGGTTTTTACTGAGAAATATCAAGGTTTTCATCTCGGATGAGTTTTGTCAATGGTTTATGGTTTCTCATGGCTTTTATGAAGTTCTATGAGGAGTTGGGATAGGTTCGAACCCGACAATGAGCCGGGGTGCCCGAAAACCTAAGGAGTGCGTGTCTGGTTCAGACGCCGCCAGGGACGCCGTGGAGACAAACTCCCAAGGCTTCACGTATGGTGTCCAAACCAGGAAGACACCCAAATTCACATTTTAGGTTAGTCGTAGACATCAAACTATGGCGATGTGAGTCACGACGCTAAGGACATTGTCTCACTGTCTTGGACGTTGTGAGGAATGCTCACAGCGGCGCAACTCACGACATCGAGACTAAAATTTGAAAATAAAATTTTAAAACCTAATTTTCCTATTGGGGGTTCACCTAGGGATTTATACAACCAATAATGTAGGCTTAAATGATGGAATTGACATCGTTAATATGAAATGGAGAATTACCAAGGTTTGGGATTTGATTGGATTTATCAAAAATTAGGTAATTAGACTCAATTGATGGGTAATTGGACACGCATTTGGAGACATGCATTGGAGTTATTGGACTTGTTGGAGCGTGTTTTGAGGTGTATTGTAACCCAATTGAAATTCACTTTAAGTGTTTACCTACTTGATTTATTTAATTCATGTCCTATTATTCATTTACTCTTACTTCCAGATATTTATTTACAATTGGTTGAGTTTACTCCCGTTGGGCTATTTAGTTGCGTTGGCATGTGACACACTAGACCATATCATATGTTTTAGAAGTATGTCGGTGGATAGTCGACCCGACTGCTATTTTCTTTCCATATGTCAATGTGCCATGGTCTACACCGGCCATTGAACAGATTCAGGGATTTCAGTCAGTTCAAGTTTACTCACTAGCGGTGCTTGGGGATAGTCTGAAGTATGGTTCTAGTTTGACCAAGATCCTGCGCACATATTTGTTTCACTACTATTTGATATTCATGCGAGGGTCCCTTAAAGTTGCCTATTTACTTTTCTTCTGCATGTTTATTTGATTGTCTTTTAAATTCCTCTATTTATTTATGTATTTACTCAGTGAAGTTCCTTGGAATTACTCACTCTGAACTCGTCATCTGTTTTGTTGTGATGATTAAGTGTAGGCCCCAGTAAGAGCAAAGAGAAAGGCAAGCTAGAGTATTTTCTGTGACGGACTGCCTGACTCAGACTCGTATGTTTGTTTACATTATATTTCTCTCATTTTTATATTTGGTTGGGACTTGAGAGATTACCTGGCATGTATATGATACATTTTGTGGTACTTTTGATATTTTGAGATACATTGATCATTATATATATTGATGGCACTTTGGGGTTTCTACACTAGGAGGATGCTTTTATAACATGATTTACATCCTTATTTGATGAATTAGGTGTAAAGTCTTATGATGAATAATTGGTGAATAAATTTGATGATATAACAAATGATGATAGTTCTAGCTAACTTGACAACTTGAATTTAAATCATCAAATAATAGTTATCGGTAAAAGGCTGATAAATGGTGCATGATGCGTATGGGATACGGTTGGGCCATGATGTGGCAGGGTCATGGGCCCACGGCGCAGACGTGGCGGCCTCGGGTTTTGGGGTCGTCAAAATACCCCCACCAAATAGCTAAACGTACCCAACATATAAATTTGTAACTTTATCTTATGAGGTTTTCGTTGTGTAGGGTCTGACGACCTGTTTAATTCGACCACTTTTAATTATTACCGAGACCAAAATATTGATTATCTATAATCATTTCATATTCAAACCCCACATTTTATCTATCTTTAACCCGCTTTGTTATAGCAACATGTCCTATGAAAATTGAAGACTGTCATTATATGAAAGAATTCGATCACATACAATTGCACTACCAAGCATGCCCCATAAAATTTCTAAACATAACCCACATATAAATGTGTAAAATCAGTACATTATCTTATAACTTTCGGTTAACATTGGTCGAAAGGCTGAATAACATCTCGACTATAGAATGCCGCAACGTTATAATGATATCGAATAAAGAACGCCGTACTATTAGGCATATCCCATAATAGTACTACACCTACCCTACATTTGGGAACTTAATTAAATTACAATAAAGTTCGAGATACCGATCTGAAAAGCCGCATAACATTTCAGTGATATAGGTCCGTAACAAAAAAACAAATGACGGAGATCAAATGTCATATTACTGGGCAAAACCTATAATAGTACCACGCGAACCCCACAATTTGTAACTTAACTAACATACATTAATGTTCAGGGATTATTGGCCAAGAGGATTGAATGTATTTAATCAATATATGGCCATAACCTTAGAACTCATAACGAAAAAAGAAGATTGCTTTACGTGGCATACCCCATTATAGTACTACGCATACCCCAAATTTGGGAACTTAACTAAATGCATTAATGTTTGAAGATTCTAGTCTAAGTGACTATAATGCATTTCTGTAATACATGGTCGTAACCTAAGAACAAATAGTAGACGATAAAGACCAATTTACTTGGCACACCCCATAATAGTACTACGTATACACCATATTTGGGAACCTAACAAAATTACATTAAGGTTCAGAGATTTTGGTCTGAGAGGCTCTAAGGTATCTCAACTATACAATGTCGTAACCTAATAACACATAACAGACAATGAAGACTAACTTACTTAGCATACCCTATAGCAGTACTTCGCATACCCCACATTTGAGAACCTAAAGATTTTGGTTCGAGAGGCTCGGTATCTCAACTATACAATGTCGTAACCTAAGAATGCATAACGGACAATGAATGTAACGACCCAATTAGTAATTGTCGTTATTTTATGACGTCATTGTAGATGTGGATGCCAGTGGGGACGTTCGTGGGTCCCACAGTGAGGCTAAAGTACGGTCGTATTAGATAAATAGTATTTTGTGTGTTGTTTTGTTTAATTTTGCGATGTTTATGTTAAAATAGGTTAACGACATCGTGATGTGTGTAATTATATTTTAAATTGACGTGTGAGATTGTGTGTTTAGTATTCATATCAATATGCGTGTCGACGCGGGTACCGGGTAGATTAAAGACAAAATTTTAAGTTGAGGAAAATATTACACACATAAAATGATATTAAAGTTACCTAAGTTAACTTGAATCAGTAATTATTAACACATAACATTAAAGTAAACTGAAAATAGGATTGATGAGGGATAATTGGGTGTGGGACACAACTGGCGGTTACGTGATCAGTTGTGGGCCAGCGTGGCCTCCTGTGGCGAACCAATGTGGAATTTGGGGTCGCTACATTTAGTATCAGAGCTTAGGTTTGAGGAGCCTAGGGGATGAAGTGTGGGTTTAAGATACCGTTACATTTGGTATCAGATCAGGCATGTATCTCAGGATAATGTTTGAGAGGTCAGGCAGCAATTTGGTGGACTACTTACACCGACACTCACTCCATACCATCGACGTGGATAGAGTTTCACAGCTATTTTTAGATAAGTATATTCCCACGAGGTACAGTTGAGGTTGAGAGAGGAGTTTTTGGCACTGAGATAGTGGTACTATGTCAGTTTCTCAATATATGGACCGATTCAGGTACCTTATGTTGTATGCTATGGACGTAGCGAACACTAAGAGACTCCAGATCTATTATTTCATCCCGGGATTAGATGAAAGGATCGGAGTTGTGATTGTCGCGAGTGGAGGTGAGACTCTACAAATTGTTTACGATAGGGCTTTAGCTCGCGAGACTTATTTGCGACATAGAGGCGAGTTGGTAGATAGGTCTGGGCAGAGTTCTCGGTCTGATCAGAGACCGAAGAGACAGAGAGATCAGTTTGACAGGCAGAGGCAGGATCAGCAGGGTCGACCGATAGTTTGGCAGGATCAGGGTCGACGTAATAGATATCCCGAGCAGGAGAAAGGAGATGGGAGGCAGGTGGTGTATGTTATTACACAGGCACCTGTGGAGTAGTCGCGACAGCATGTGAGGGATGGAGGAGGTCGTGGCAAGGGATAGAGAGGTCAGGGACGTGACAGGGATCAGGTACCGGCAGTATCACAGTCGGGGTGGCAGGAGACGCGCCGATGTTTTAGATGCCATCAGGTCGGTCATATACAGAGTAATTGTCCGATGTCGAGCTTCATCCTCACAACCACAGATTGAGCCAGCTAGGGAGAGAGTTCATGCTGCTGCTACACCTACTGTCGTACAACCTGATCGTGGTGCGACTCGTCAACTTGTCCAGGGTATTTTGTCTATTTGTGATGTCTCCATGCATGTATTATTTGATTCTGGTAGTACTTTGTCTTTTATATCGGGACGTAGGTCGGACAATTAGGATTACAGGCTGAGACCTTAGGCCTACATCTTGTCCTCAGTACGGCTGCTGGGGATAAGATTTCCTAACCGGATATGCCAGAATTGTGTGGTAGAGGTTGAGGGACACCAGTTACCTGTCGACTTCCGTGTCCTAGAGTATTTAGAGTTTGATGCTTTATTGGGTATGGATTGGTTATCGGCATATCGCGCACACATTGATTGTTTCGGTAAGACAGTAGTATTTGATATTGAAGGCATTCCATTATTTAATTTTTTTTACGACGTCAGACTTATCGATTACCAGAGGTCGATTAGCTACGACTCAAGAGATGGAGGCATTTAGGACGGTGGTTGAGCCAGACCTGAGAGTAAAGGTTAGAGTAGAGGATGTCCCAGTAGTGTGTGAGTTTCCTGAAGTGTTCCCAGATGATTTGCCGGTTTACCACCTCCTAGAGCAGTTGAGTTTATTATTGAGTTGTTTTCGGGGACGCAGCTGATATACAATCGACCGTATAGGATGTCAGCATCCGAGCATGGAGAGTTGAGGTCCCAGTTAGAGGAGTTGATATAGAAGGGTTTTATTCATCCCAGTATGTCTCCTTGGGGCGCATCAGTCTTCTTTGTTAAGAAAAATGATGGTTCTTTGAGGATGTGCGTAGACTATAGGAAGCTGAATCAGGTGACGATTCGAAATCGTTATCCACTTCCTAGGATTGATGATTTATTCGATCAATTGGCGGGTGCTAAGTTTTTCTCAAAGGTTGATTTACGATCTGGTTATCATCAGTTGAGGATTCGGGAGAGTGATATCGAGAAGACGACGTTTAACACGCGCTATGGATTGTTTGAGTTCACAGTCATGCCGTTTGGGGTGACTAATGTGCCGGCTATCTTTATGGAAGGACTACGACTTCGCGATTGAGTACCATCCTGGGAAGGCAAATGTGGTTGCTGATGCATTGAGCCGGAGCTGTGTAGAGAGTCAGACTGTCTCTGTGGCAGATGACACATGAGTATGGATTGCTGGAGGCTGCGATGGTGTTGTGTTTGTCAGATGCTCTTGCTGATATTCATATCTGTTGCCAAATGCGTGTTCCTGTTGTGTCGTTAGAGAGGGTCGCTGAGTAGCAAAGGGCTGACGGACATTTTGTTCGCTTCAGTTGTCTGGCTCAGGATCCGGATTGCACAGATTGGTCTGGTGGTTCAGACGAGTGCTTGAGACACAGGGGCAGGTTGTGGATACCTGAGGTGCAGGAACACGTGATAGCATTCTTGAGGACGCACACCGTTCGTGGTATACAGTTCATCCTGGCGGGACCAAGATGTATCATGATTTGCGACGTTTGTTTTGGTGGCCAGGGATGAAGGCCGATGTGGGTGCATATGTTAGGGCTTGTGATATTTGTCAGCAGGTTAAGGCCGAGCACAGGAGACCAGTTGGATTGTTACAACCACTGCCCATTCCACAATGGAAATGGGAGCATGTTACGATGGGTTTTGTTAGTGGTTTGCCATAGACTGCGAGGCATCATGATGCTGTTTGGGTTGTTATTGATAGATTGACGAAGTCTGCACACTTCATCCCTATATCGATGAAGTACTCGTTTCCTCAGTTGAGTATTATTTTTGAGCAAGAGACCGTTAGGCTACATGGAGTGCCGATATTTATTGTGTCTGACAGAGATCCCAGGTTGACTTCGAAGTTATGGGAGAGCATGCAGGAGCAGATTTGGGACTAGACTTCAGTTCAGTACGGCTTATCATCCTCAAACGGACGGTCAGTTAGAGAGATTGATACAGATATTGGAGGACATGCTCAGAGCATGCATTTTGCAGTTTGGAGGTGCTTGGGAAGAGTATTTGTCGTTGTGCGAGTTCGCGTACAACAACAACTATCAGGCGAGTATTGGTATGCCACCATTTGAGGCTTTGTATGGTAGACCTTGCAGATCACCAGCTTGTTGGGCGGCACCTAAGGATGTGGCAGTGATTGGGCCTGAAGTTGTTGTTGACCATACCGAGAAGTTTCGACAGATTAGATTGAGATTACAAGCAGCTTAAGATAGGCAGAAGAAGTATGCTGATAGGTATCTTGAGGGTTTGAGTTATGATGGGGATGACTTGGTATATCTAAAAGTTTCGCCCTAGAAAGGTCATCAGAGGTTTGGGATCAAGGGGAAACTAGCACCGAGGTATATTGGACCTTTCAGAGTTATAGCACGTATTGAGACAGTAGCATACAGATTAGAGTTGCCATCAGAGTTAGCGGGCATTCACCCAGTGTTTCACGTGTCTATGTTGAGGTTAGCTAAGTCAAGACCGAGGCCGATGGTGGATATTAGACAGATTGAGGTTCGTCCTGACGTTTCATATGAAGAGCAACATGTAGAGGTTATGGACCACAGGATACAGACTCTGAGGAACAGTGAGATTCCGAAGGTGTTGGTACGATGGCAGCATCACGGGACTGAAAGTCTCACCTGGGAGCTCGAGTCGACTATGAGACGGAGATATCCTCAGTTATTTACTGGTGAGTATTTATTATAACTTAAATTTCGAGACGAAATCTCAAATTAGTTGAGAAGAACTGTAATGACCCAATCAGTAATTTCCATTATTTTATGATGTCATTGTATACGTGGATGCCAGCGGGGACGTTCGTGGGTCCCACAGTGAGGCTAAAGTACGGCCGTATTAGGTAAATAGTATTTTGTGTGTTGTTTTGTTTAATTTTGCGATGTTTATGTTAAAATAGGTTAACGACATCGCGATGTGTGTAATTATATTTTAAATTGACGTGTGAGATTGTATGTTGAGTATTCGCATCGATATGCGTGTCGACTCAGGTACCGGGTAGATTGAAGACGAAATTTTAAGTTGAGGAAAATATTACATACATAAAATGATATTAAAGGTACCTAAGTTAACTTGAATCAATAATTATTAACACATAACATCAAAGTTAACAGAAAATAGGATTGATGAGGGATAATTGGGCGTGGGACACAGCTGGCGGTTACGTGATCAGTTGTGGGCCCGTGTGGCCTCCCGTGGCGGACCAATGTGGAATTTGGGGTCGCTACAATGAAGACCGAATTATTTGGCATACCCCATAACAGTACTACGCATATCCCACATTTGGGAACCTATCAAAATTACATTAAGCTTCGGAGATTTTGGTCCGAAAGGCTCTAAGGTATCTCAACTATACTATGTCGTAACCTAAGAACACAGTATGAACAGTAAACACCAACTTACTTGGCATACCCTATAATAGTAATACGCATACCCCACATTTGGGAGCCTAACAAAATTAAATTAAGGTTCAGAGATTTTGGTCCAAAAGGCTCTAAGGTATCTCAACTATACTATCCTGTAACCTAAGAACACATAACGAACAATAAAAATCGACTTACTTGGTATACTCCATAATAGTAGTATGTATACCCCACGTTTGGGAACTTAACTAAATTGCATTAAGGTTCGAAGATTGATGTCCGAGAGCTTTATGGTATTTCAGACACTCAAGGTCGTTATATTCAAAGGATTTATGGAGACCATAGACCGAATTACTAGGTGTACCCCATAAATCCACTATGCATACCCCACATTAAAACCTAAAATAAAATTTTCATAAGGCTCAAAGTTGTAGTGCCAAAAGTCAAGACCAACTATCGGCTGATACATGCCAAAATAGTAGAATAATTTTTGAATTTCTTGGTTCACAATACTTTTAAACCTTTCGGCTTTGCAAGTCTGCAGAAAGTAATTTATACAAAAAATGTACATTCACATAATAAGGAATAACATTGCAAACATTCCGACAGGTACCCACAGAGGGAAATTAACTGCAAATTCAAACATACCGAATAATTCGAAATGAAAAAGTTAAGTCAACAACAACACTCATGCCAAACCAAATGTCTATACGTTTAAAAGAGAATGAAATTTAATGGAGGATGAACATCTAAAGCTATTCCTCGAGTTTTGAGCCATGTCCAATGTTCATTTGAGGAAGCATAACTGTGACAGTGGATGTTGTAGCTCCATCGTTGTGGGTGGCATCGTTTATTCTTTATCTTTAACACCAGATAAGAAGTTGATTACCGCATTCGCCATTGCAATTGCATTTTCAGGCGTAATATTGCCCCTCGGCATGGACCTACACCGTAATGCAATGTCAAGTACTCGACGGTTACGCTGTCAGTAAAATAAAGTACGTAACTAATGACATACACCCAATCGACATAAAAGTAATAGATTATAACATAAATGAAATTCTTACCAAAGTTGACTGGTCTTTCTCATCTACCTCGGTTACATGTTCAGGATTTTCAGCAAATGGGTGACTCACGGAATAAAACCATTTAAGGTATCCTATTGTAACTTCCCATGAATGGTTTGCATTTTCACCACGCCGTTCTCTAGCAATGAGATGGTCATCCCACTCCTCCCAAACTTGGGGGTCGTAATAGTACTTTACTAAGTACGTATAGGCTAGGCTACTTCTATCAACATAAATGGATAAGTATGGATCTTTTAGAATGCCTTGAACATATCCCATCTGTCTCAACACCTTTGCAGGATTATGTTGTTCAATGGCATCATAAATTTGATCGAACCTAAATAGAAAGCGATTTCGTAGACCGGAGGTGCATTCTTAGTAGGATACTAACGTAACTACGAAAAAGAATTATTTATAAACATTATGTATATATTAAATTAAGATGATATTTTTGTTGTTATGTAGTGTAAGGTGTAAGGTCATCACCTCATGGGATCACATCCTATCGAGTAGCCTTTTAAATTCTATGAGAAGATCTAATGTTAGCCTCAACTCCTCCTTGTGGTGCCACTTCATCACTTGGGGCATTCCACCCTGTAGTCCTGACATAGACGCGACTTGATGAATGGAATGTGATAGTACATCCAACCTAGTACAAAACAAATGTTACGAACAAAGTAATAAAAAATCTAATTAAAATGTTTGGTTCAACAGTTTACCACTAACAAAGTCATGTATCTGGAAATTTGAGTCACCATTGCGCGACTTACAACGCGAAGCTAACGATACATGTATGCAAGAGTTGCACCACCCCATGCGTACTCACCAATTTTGTCCACATCTTCTAAAAGCTGAATGAGATTAAGGGGGACTTTTGCACCAGACTTATTCGCAAAATGGATGGCTTTGAGTAAGTATAGGATGTTGGCTCTGACCAAGCACTTAATTGGAGGATATACATAACCCCTTTTCCCATCGACTTCTTCATTTTCCTTTTCCTCTTCATCGTCCTCTTCCTCTAAAAGTGTTTTAGTTGGGACTGAAAACCGTTCCTTTAACCATGCCAACCTCACAGTGAGCCCAATCATAGTCCTAATCTCTTCATCAACTTCACTGAATGGAATCCCCAACAAAAGACTTACTATAAATGTAACATCAACTCGATCCTTTGACTTGACAACAATTGTCTTTCCGGTGACTTGAATCCCAAGAAGAACCCGCACATCATCTAATGTGATAGCCATCTCGCCAAATGGCATGTGGAACGTGTTGGTCTCGGGCTGCCATCTCTCAACAATGCCAGATTTAAGACCCAGTTACTTCCATCATATGATATATGACCTAAAGGTTCCAAGCCGAGTCCTCAATCAACTTCTTCACACTTTTCTTCTTCGAATGTCCCTGAATAGTCTCCGAAATAGAAACTTGAGAACCATAGTTGATGCGCTTTAGGAATCCTTAAGCCTACAAAATAAATTATGCCAGAGTTAGATAACAATGAACTAAAGCATTCATAAATTAAGGAAGTCATATCATAGCAATATGTACCTTGTTCCTCCAAATGTCTAGCAAGACATGGTATCGAAATGAGGGTAAGAGCTTTAAATTGGTTGGGCCACAAGGAAATAAAGTGGACATTTTGTCTTCCGCATGTGTGGATGTACCGGAAGAATCATCTGCACTGTCAATATCTGCAACATTAGCCTTAGTAGTTGCAACATCACCCGATGGTGTGTGACTAAGCTCAGTATCTTCTTTACTCCCAGCCCCAACTGTGAGAACACCTCTATCCCCAATAAAAGGAGTTGCATGAAACGACTCTTCCCCACTCTTGGGTCGGGTCATCCGGCCCAAACCGCCATTTAAGCCCAATACCTGAACCATACCAAATAACAGTCTGTCAGGCCTAAACAACCTACGGAATGACATATAGACAATATGGAAGTAGTATGCGAAATTCAAAATTTAATAAACACCATATGTCACCATAAACCAAAATAATGAATATCTCAAATTCAACTAATTAAATCAACAGAATATGAAGTCTCCAAAACCCTCAAACACTTATAAATAGAATCAAACTAATTAAGGAAGGTTTATCTACCAAAAAGTCTTGCCTAGATTACAACCCCTATTAACAATTCTAAAAAAAATTAATAAAAAATATCACGCCAGGCTCACACAGCAAAGGTCTTCAAACGATAACTTTCCTTTTGCCATGGTCTACCACACTCAATGATGGACCTGTATTGTAAGTAAGGTGAGCTAAAAGAACCAACGAAGCCCAATAAGAGAAGAACCATGCTCAAATATCAAATATGCAAGTAATACCTATAAAGCAAAATAAAACTAGCATGCATTTGAAATCATGACAAGTATTAACAATTTGTAGCAGGGTAGCAATTCCATAAAGAGTAAGCATTTCATGTTCCGTAAAGTATTTCAAACACTGATAAATAATTCAAGAGTGGTAAAGCATAAATAATCAAGTTTAGCAATGCAAAGGGATTACAAGAGAGATATATGAAGTAGTAAAATATAAATGCAAGTCCATGGTTTCATTTGTCATTGCGTCCCCTTATTGACCAATAATCAAAAATATAATATATATATATATATATGCGTAGGTAACTTGATTCCACCGTGTGTCCACAGATCCTCAAGAGGCCCGGGTGACTTGGTTCCATCGTGCATCCACAATTCCTTAAGGGGCCCTTGCAATAGGTGACTTGGTTCTACTGTTAGCTATAACTCCTTAAAAGGCCCTAAGCATGTAAGGTGACTTGGTTTCACCATATGTCTATGGCTCCCCAAAAGGCCTTACATGAAGTCAAACAAGGTAAGAAACAACCCATCCCAAGTCCTTTAGTTAAAATCGTGATTCTAAATATACTAGTAGCAAGCCACATTTGATAGATGAGAAGAGCTCGCCATTTGCCTCGACTCACCGCGACACCTATAACAACACCTTGCACGCTTAGGGCTCGTTGTGAACCTTCATGCGGCACTAGACAATTTATAAAATATCACATCAATGCATATTTCAATAAAAAGTTACTAAATCTTTAATTTATTTGTTTTTGGGGCCAACTAGTGTGGGTCCCCCGGGTTTGGTGTCGTTCAGGTTCTTCGTCGGGTCCCATGTTGTGTTGTCGAGGATGGGACCCATTATCGGGTCCCCCAGGGAGTGCGAATGCACTCTCAATTGAGTGTTGAGGGTTTGGGGCTTTCCAGCCTATTTATAAGCTTGTGCAGGGACGATTTGGTCCTTAGTTAAGTCCAAGTGCCAGATCAAATGGACCCCTGGATAATTCTAGGGGTCAAACTAACCACATGGGGAGTACGAACCAGGGGCGGCCCCCCCTGGATTCCACGTGAGTGGGGGAGCGACTCTGCCCCACACCTCCCTAACATCAGGAGATGTTGGGAAGGCCCTCCAGCTGGCCAGCTAGGGACCAGTGAGTCCCAGCCGACCGCTGGAGGCGGAGTTGAGCCATGGAGGGGTGGCTCTCGACCACCCCTCTCTTCCCTTATCTTGCTTTGAGGCACCCCTAGGTCCGGCAATGAGACTGTCATCGCCCCCGTTGGCGGTGCCGAGCGGCGCCGCCACACTTTTTGGGTCCTTTCCCCTCATTTTTCATCAAGAAGCATAAAGAAAGATGAGGAAGAAAATATTCCCTTCTAATATGTTCAACTTGGCCTAGCTTTACTCCATTATCATTTTTTTAGCCACCCCCTCTCTCCTAAATTTGAGTAGGACAACCAAATGAGGTTAGGGCTTTCTTATCACATCTTTATATAGGTTTAAGGTTACAAACTAGGGTTGAACAAAATACTTCAAAAAGTCTAAAACACCCTTATGGGCCTTGGGCCCAAATCAAGCTTGTTATTTTAATTATTTCCCTTTACTTTAGTCAATTATTTCTTAAATAAAATAAATCAGAATATATTACACGCATAATATGCACACCATGCACAAATAATATGGTTAATTACTATTTAGCCCCCGATGCGAGTGTTTTAAATTTCGTGTCGTCACATTGCAACCCCATGCTCGACTCCAGTCTCCAACCATTGCACCTCACTCCCATTGGACTGTTGTACCCGTTTGCATCTCGTGATAGTATTATTCTAATCCACTTTCTTCTTCTAGTTCAATGAAGTCATGCGTTTCCTTTCAGGAGGGGCAGCCTCCACTTGTGACGCTGCGGTATTGCCATCATCAGCATTGCTACCCTTCCCACTCCGTCCAATAGTTGGAGACCTCCCTGCTTAGCTTTTTATTTTCCCCATACCTAAAAATGAAACAAATGGTGCTTAATATAGTCCCACTACAACAACACTTGGGCATAAGAAATTTAACAAAAACTCTAAATTTCATGGGGTTCGGAGCTTCAAGTTCAATATTAATAGCACGGGGTTTTGGTCAAATGGAACTGAAACCTCTATACAAGTTACAGTCATGGATGTCCGAAATCATGTACTGATTTCATTCAAATAATATCGAAAGTTAGGAAACACACCAGGTCATACAATCTCGAAAGTAAAAAGGCCAACTCAGCTGCATAGGGTCATTGCATATTCACATCTCACAGCCCTGTAAGGCAGTTTGTCAAAAAAAGGCGTGGAATCTCATCGCGATCAAAACCCCTAACGTTTTAATGCAAAAAACTTACCCAATCGGTCGAGAAAACATAATGACTTTGGCAGTGGTTTCCCTTACTTGCCATACTTTTCCAAGCACAAATTTGGTGGGGTTCGATTGATATGAGCCTTCCTTGTGCACTTTCGACCTCAACGTAGTGCTCAGAATGACCCAACTAGCATAAAAAACGAGTACTGATGGATTCAATTTCGTGGTTTGAATGGAACGGTGAGAGTGTTTTGTTGGGTTGAAAACAGGGGTAATCTTGGAATAAAATAAAAAAGTGGGGTCCGTTTAGTAAAAAAATTCAAAATTGGGGTACAGTGTAGTAATGGGGTCCTTTTAGTAATAACTGGGGTCTTTTTAGCTGCTGCTTTCATATATAAGGTTTTTTCTCACCCATACCCCAGCTCCCAACCCACCCGAATGGCACAGTTCTTTTTCAGCAACATTCTCATGTGATTCGGATGAGATCACATTAGCCTTTCGTTGGTGAACCTATTCTCATCATTTAAGTTCGATTTGTAGGTTGTTTGGCAGTTTTTATGATTGTTTTGTGTTGATTTTTCGCTAGTTAGAGCTATCATTTTGGGCTTAATTCTCGACTTTTAAAGGTTAAATCTCTGTGGAATCGAGAGTAGTAGTCCATTGACAAGAAAACCTACTAATTTTTACTCTTTTTATGGAATTTTTGTAGAGATTTAAAAATTCCTTCACGATCGTAACTTTCGGTTGTACAACTCTAAGACCTATAACATAGGTCTTGGCAACCTCAGGCTGAGAGGTTGACCATAGGTCTCAGTTACCATCCGACTGAAAGACTGAGACAGTTATAACTGTAGTCGAGACAGGAGATAATTACATCATGTCTCAACTACAATTCTCATCATTGATTAAGAACTATAATGAAGTTCTCGACACCCATTGACCAAGACCTACATTGTAGACCTCAATCAAAGGTTGTTGAGAGTGTCTATTATCAACAAAAATTATCATTTATGCATGGAATGCTTCATTGTGATGGAGACCGCTAGTAAGCCGTTCGATACAGTCCAAAACACTCAATTCTCCAATGTTGAGTGGGAATCACATATTTAAACTATTATAAACCCTCAACAATGATGAGTCGGCTACCATCGAAGGGACTTTGTCACACTCGATGGAGGAGATGTTGAAATAATGTAGGAAGTTTCTCGAATCGAAGTTCGCTGATGGTTAGGTTTATGAAACATTTGGTGCAAGTTTAGTATAATCATCAATGAAAGCAACAACATTTACAATTTGATGAACAATTCATAATCATTTTTGTAACTAAACATAATTTATTACATCACATAATCATGACACATAATTACACATCGAAGAAATACAACATACACTTAGCTACTATATGTTGAGCCACACTACAAAATATGAGAATCACAGTCGTAAAATATGAAAGATTTTTATAATGGATTGTTTGATTTAGCAAAATTTAGCATGTCGGGTTGCACGAACCAGAAGATAAGTTAAAGAAAGATGGTGATGATATGTACTTTGAGAAATGACGGAAGGAGTTAAATAAACCTCTCCCTCCCTTTATCGAACCCCATCCTATCACTTTTGTGGCGGCCCCGCGCCTTGAGGCCACCTGGTATGTTGTTGCTCGCCTCACTGTGAGCCTCACAACACCTGCCACGTCACTGAACTGCTGGGTCCCGCACCCTACTGTCATCTATTGCATCAACGTCTTGGTGTGTTTGCTATGTCTTACTACTTTGAGAAGTTAACCAATTATTCAAGCTAGCACTTAGTTAGTCAATAAGGATTCACCGTCTTTTAAGTTATTATCTTAAGTTGGGAAGTATGGTGTGTATTTTACAAGTGTTTTACTGGCATTTAATAACATGTTCATTGGAAGACATAAAGTAGTGAATTTGACGTGAAATATAACATTGGTTTGTATATCATGTACCAAACAACCTACTGTGGAAAACCTTGAATATAATACTTTGTATATAAGGCGATAGTATAAGCAAGATGAATATATACAAGTACATATGTCTCTCTTAGTCCCCTGATACCCAAAATAAACCAAAACATCAAAGTAAGCACCTACAAATAGTGTACCGACAACTGGCAAGTTAAATATATTCGCCTAAGATCTACTTGTAGAAGGATCTACACTCCATAAAAAAAGATGACGAGTCCAGTGAGTAAAATCCCAAAGAAGTCTACGCAATATTTAAAGGGAAATCAAATAAAAGACTATGAGATATGCAAGTATGACATCTAGCAGCAGAAAAATATACATGCATGAATGTAAGTCATAAACGAAAACCAACTGAGTAGGAAAAGAAACTAAACATATGTATAAATCACAGAAAAATTCAAAAAGAAATCGTAATTTTAATAACGATTTAAAATTAATGCAATAACTGCGAGTATGACCAAGCATGTCAAATCTAACTAAAACCCATTAGTCCTCTCGGTGGCCGGCCTAGACCCAAGCCCACCATCATGTGCACTGATGAAAGCACCACATGTTGCAATCCACCGACGGCGCACGTGTCACTTGCATAATCTGACATTCCCAATCTCATACAATACAACAACAAACCCAGTGAACCACTTAACCGGTAAAATAACATAACAACAGTACAAGGAACGATAATAGTGAAGTAAAACATGTTCGACAACGTAAAGTATGATAGCAAAAATGGAATTAAATTTTGTGAAACATTCTCGTGGGTTTTACGCACCTCAAACATGCGCTCTCACTTCTCTAGACTCTCGAGTCCGACCCAAACTCACTCTCAGTACTCAAGCTACGGTCCCTGTGACGACCCCTCGATAACTGTCAAAGTTTCTTTTGCCCTGACCATACCGACCAGATCGTGTCTCATCAATGCGGAGTGCATCCTCACAGTCGAGTGCCCTGTTATACGCTTGCTGAAATGTCTCTGCCCCTGATGCTGCCACTAGGGAGTAAATCTCCTCCATCAACCCATCCACGAAACGACTCCTCCGTATCGTCTCAGATGGAACGTACTCATGCGCAAACTCCGCTAATTCATTGTACTTCGCTGCATAATCTGCTACACTCATGCTACCTTGCACTAAGTCAAGAAATTCTTGAATCTTTGATGCCTTTACTAATTCTGGGAACCAGTCATCATAAAACAACTTCTTGAATTGTGACCAAGTCATATTAGTCCCTTAAGCTCTTTCGATAGACAACCAACATTTGTGAGCTCGATGCTCCAACAAGAAAGAAACTAGAGGCACCATGGTCCACTCATCAATACTTAGAGTCTTCATCCTCTTATCCATATGCAAGATCCATGCTTCAGCCTCTACGGGATCCCTATCCCCATAGAAATGAGGTATGCCATATTTCATGAACTCCTTCTATAATTTTCCTCTCCGATATGCCTTTGTATCCTTGTCTCCTCCATGTACGGCTTTGCAACCGTATTAGTGATGGAATCTGCGCCTTCCTCTGCTACTTGGTGCTCATGGACACGTTCTAGTGGAGGATTAGGCCCCTGTCCTACCTGCACTTGCTCGCCTGATCTAGCATTTCCTTGTGTTTGTATAAGTTCCATAATACGGGCCATATTCCTTTCTTGGGCAGACGCCATTTCTTGCAGGGCTTTTTGATGTGACTCCATCAAGGAAGAGATGCGCTGCTCCATTTCCCTACGCCAGTGTCTATCATTTCTATCCTGAGCATCCCTCAAATTATGAGAACTTACACCATGGTTACTCATAGTGCACTGTAGAGCAACAAGTGGTTAGTCCAATAATTTGAAGAATTTGCAAAAATATCTAATGTTATAAATATATTACATTCATAAACATATAACAATATATTAACATTTTATATTTGGTTTTTTTTTAATCCCTTCCTAATCTAGAATTTTGACATTTGTGCACATTAAGTCGACTCAAACCGATGTCCCATACCATGGATTTGTTCAACTTAAACTTGATTTTTTTTTAATTTAAGGCTTTACATATTAGGTTTTCCTAACCTAATGTTTCCCTAGGTTCTAATCCCTAGGCTCTGATACCAACTGAACATGCTCTTGACTCCTTATGACATCTGAGTCTTCTACAGGTACTTCATGTATTTGCATTACAACCTCAAACTCTGACTCCAATCGTATACGGCTCAAAGCATCCGCCACTACATTTGCTTTCCCTGGGTGATACTCAAGTGTGAAGTCGTAGTCTTTCAAGAATTCCAACCACCTCCTCTGTCTCATGTTCAAATCACTCTGAGTAAACAGGTACTTCAAACTTTTGTGATCTGAATAAACAGTAAACTTTTCCCCGTACAGATAATGTCTCCATAATTTCAAAGCAAACACCACTGCGGCTAACTCTAAGTCATGCACCGGATAATTCTTCTCTTGAATCTTCAGTTGGCGTGAAGCATAGGCGATTACCTTCTTGTCTTGCATTAGTACTCCTCCCAATCCAATCCTCGAAGCGTCGGTGTACACTGACAATTCCTTACCGGACTCTGGTAGGACCAAAATAGGTGCGGTGGTCAAACGCTCCTTCAACAACTGGAAAGCTTTTTCGCATGCATCACTCCAAACATAAATAACATCCTTCCGCGTCAACTCAGTAAGCGGTGAAGCAATCGACGAGAAATTTTGCACAAAACGCCGATAATACCCTGCTAGTCCTAGGAAACTTCGTATTTCTGAAGCATTTTTAGGTTATGGCCATCTAAGGATCGCCTCAATCTTCGTGGGATCAACTGTTACACCTTCCGCATTCACCACATGGCCCAAAAATTTCACTTCGGAAGCCCAAAACTCACACTTGATTAGCTTAGCGTAAAGCTTGTGTTCCCTTAATGTCTGCAACACTTTCCTAAGATGTTTCCTATGGTCCAACTCAGTCTTAGAATATATCATGATGTCATCGATAAATACTATCACAAACTGATCGAGGAACGGTTTGAAATCACGGTGCATCAAATCCATGAACATGGCTGGCACATTGGTAAGTCCAAACGGCATCACTGTGAACTGAAAGTGACCATATCGTGTACTAAATGTTGTCTTTAGTATGTTTTCTTCTCGTATGTGCAGCTGATGGTACCCCGATCTCAAATCTATTTTCGAAAAGAATCTTGCTCCCCTCAGTTGGTCAAATAAATCATCGATCCTAGGAAGCGAATACTTGTTCCGAATAGTCACCTTATTCAACTGTCGGTAGTCAATACACATTCTCAAACTGCCGTCCTTCTTCTTCACGAATAACACAGGGTGCTCCCCATGGCGAGACACTTGGGGAAATTAAGCCTTTCTGAGTCAACTCCTCTAGTTGCTTCTTCAACTCTTTCAACTCGGTAGCCGCCATACGATAGGGTGCCTTAGAAACTGGTCTAGTACCGTAATAAGGTCAATCACAAAGTCAATGTCTCGATGTGGAGGGGTCCTGAGAAAAACTCAAAGAAACTTCGGTTTTTAGGAGCATCAAACAGACCGACACACTCAGTGGTAGCATCGAAGGCCACACACACTTTGAGGGGGACCACCACACCTTCCCATGCTTCCGCACCTTCGACTAACCAGGGTGTGACATTTAAACAGCCACGTCCACCGCAACAGAGTAAGAATAGTGGCAGGGGATCAGTAGGGCCAATGCCGAGTGTATCAGGTAGTGTCGCTCAGCCACAGCCTAATGCTCAGAAGTCACATATCGTATGTTTTCGGTGTAAGACACCGGGGCATTACAAGAGCCAATGTCCTTATCCACCATCATCTGAGGAGAGTGCAGCCCCAGTTGCTCGAGGAAGAGTTCATGCTATGGCGGAATAGGATCAGAGAGCCGCGCGACAGTTAGTCGTAGGTACGGTTTCAATTAATGGTCGTAACATGCATACATTATTTGATTCTTGATTCTACTATTTCTCTTATCTCGGGGGCTATGGTACATGCTTTGGGATTGACACCAATTACAGCACACACATACTTGATTTTGAGTACAGTCTCCACCGAAAAGATTTACCCTAATATGACATGTGAGGGGTGCATAATAAAAATTGGGGATTGCATTATGCCGTTTGATTTGCGAGTGTTAGAATGTTTAGAATATGATGCACTATTGGGTATGGACTGGTTAGAGACGTATCACGCTAAGATAGATTGTTTCAATAAGATGGTGACCTTTCAGATTCCGGGCACTACTCCATTTGAGTTTAGAGGTTGTTCTTTGGTTAATGTTATCAGTCGAAGTAGAATTGTGACTTTTGATGAGATAGAGACTATTGCGAGTCTAACTTCTATGGGAGAAGAGGGACAAGAAGTCCTAATTGAGAAGATTCCTGTTGTTAGGGATTTTCCAGATGTTTTTCTTTCTGACCTTCCAGGACTTCCTCCACATCGAGACATTGACTTTGTGATTGACCTTATTCCGGTACTGCACCGCTTTCTAAGGCACCCTATCGTATGGCGGCTACCGATTTGAAAGAGTTGAAGAAGCAACTAGAGGAGTTGACTCAGAAAGGCTTAATTTCCCCAAGTGTCTCGCCATGGGGAGCACCAGTGTTATTCGTGAAGAAGAAAGACAGCAGTTTGAGAATATGTATTGACTACCGACAGTTGAATAAGGTGACTATTTGGAACAAGTATCCACTTCCCAGGATCGATGATTTATTTGACCAATTAAGGGGAGCAAGGTTCTTTTCGAAAATAGATTTGAGATCGGGGTACCATCAGCTGCGCATACGATAAGAAGACATACCAAAGACAGCATTTAGTACACGATATGGTTACTTTCAGTTCACAGTGATGTCGTTTGGACTTACCAATGCGCCAGCCATGTTCATAGATTTGATGCACCGTGTTTTCAAACCGTTCCTCGATCAGTTTGTGATAGTATTTATCGATGACATCATGATATATTCTAAGACTGAGTTGGACCATAGGAAACATCTTAGGAAAGTGTTGCAAACATTAAGGGAACACAAGCTTTACGCTAAGCTAAGCAAGTGTGAGTTTTGGGCTTTCGAAGTGAAATTTTTGGGCCATGTGGTGAATGCAGAAGGTGTAACAGTTGATCCCACGAAGATTGTGGCGATCCTTAGATGGCCACAACCTAAAAATGCTTCAGAAATACGAAGTTTCCTAGGACTAGCAGGGTATTATCGGCGTTTTGTGCAAAATTTCTCGTCGATTGCTTCATCGCTTACTGAGTTGACGCGGAAGGATGTTACTTATGTTTGGAGTGATGCATGCGAAAAAGCTTTCCAGTTGTTGAAGGAGCGTTTGACCACCGCACCTATTTTGGTCCTACCAGAGTCCGGTAAGGAATTGTCAGTGTACACCGATGCTTCGGGGATTGGATTGGGAGGAGTACTAATGCAAGACAAGAAGGTAAATCGCCTATGTTTCACGCCAACTGAAGATTCACGAGAAGAATTATCCGGTGCATGACTTAGAGTTAGTCGTAGTGGTGTTTGCTTTGAAATTATGGAGACATTATCTGTACGGGGAAAAGTTTACTGTTTATTCAGATCACAAAAGTTTGAAGTACCTGTTTACTCAGAGTGATTTGAACATGAGACAGAGGAGGTGGTTGGAATTCTTGAAAGACTACGACTTCACACTTGAGTATCACCCAGGGAAAGCGAATGTAGTGGCGGATGTTTTGAGCCATATACGATTGGAGTCAGAGTCCGAGGTTGTAATGCAAATACATGAAGTACCTGTAGAAGACTCAGATGTCATAAGGAGTCAAGAGCATGTTCCGATGAGAGCGGAGCTAGTAGCATTGTTTAGAGTGATTAACTGTCAGAGGGCCGATTCTGAGTATGGACGGTACAGGTCATTGGCAGATAACAGTGATGATAAGGACTGGAGACTGTCAGGTGATGGGGCGTTGAGGTTCCGAGACAGAGTATGGATACCATCTCATAGACAGTTGAGAGATGATTTACTCAAAGAAGTGCATAGATCATGGTTTACAGTGCATTCGGGAGGCAATAAAATGTACTAAGATATGAAACGAATGTATCGGTGGCCGGGGATGAAAGTTGACATCGCTACTTACATTCAGAACTGCGAGATCTGCCAGTTAGTAAAAGCAGATCACCAAAAGCCGGGAGGATTATTGCAACCATTGCCTATTCCACAATGGAAGTGGGAACACATAGCCATGGATTTTGTTTTGGGGCAGCCGAACACACAAAAAGGACATGATGCGGTTTGGGTGGTTGTAGATTGTTTGACTAAGTCGGCACACTTTATTCCTATCTCCATGGGATATTCAGCATACAGGCTGGGAGGCATGTACATCAATGAAATTGTCAGGTTACATGGGGTTCCGGTGACTATAGTGTCGGATCGTGATCCGAGATTTACCTCTCAGTTTTGGAGAGGGTTTCAGCACCAGATGGGAACTTAACTAAATCTTAGTATGGCTTTTCACCCTCAGACTGATGGGCAGACCGAGAGATTGATCCAGATACTTGAGGACATGTTTCGAGCCTGTGTATTGGATTTCGGTGGAAGTTGGGAAAAATACATTTCGTTATGCAAGTTCGCATACAATAACAGTTTTCAAGCAAGTATTGGTATGGCACCTTTTGAGGCTCTTTATGGGAGACCGTGTAGATCTCCAGTTTGTTGGACCGAGGTCGGAGATGTGTTGTTGCTTGGACCAAATTAAGATTATTAGGCAATGACTAGAAATCGTCCAAAGCCGTTAGAAAAGTATGCCGATAAGGACCATCGAGATGTTGTATTCAAGGAAGGGGAATACGTGCTTTTGAAAGTTTCTCATATGAAAGGGCATCACCTATTCGGGTTAAAAGGAAAGTTATCTCCTAGATTCATCGGACCATTCGAGATCAAGAAAAAGGTGGGACCAGTAGCCTTTCGTCTCAAGTTACCACCACAGTTAGCTGGAGTACATGATGTTTTTCATATCTCCATGTTGAGGAAGGCACATAATAAACACGCACCGAGGATTAATTGGGGGCAAGTTGATCTAAGGGAGGACATGTCATATGACGAACAACCGATCCAGATAGTGGATAGGAAAATAAGAAAATTACGTAATAAGGAATACGCAATAGTGGAAGTTCGATGGCAATTCCATGGGGAACAAGAGTTGACTTGGGAGCGGGAGGATTACATGATAGAGAATTTTCCATTTCTCTTTGAATCTTAAGGTATGACTCTAATTTAATTTCGAGGACGAAATTCTTTAAATTGGGGATATTGTGACGACCCAAATATTCTTCGACCCATTTTAAAGATATTTTGATGATTTTATATTAAAGTGTATGAACAAATGAAATTGATACACGAAATTAATCTTAACGAGACTTGGACTAAGTGGAAATAGTTTATATGGGCTTCACAAGGAAATTGAGCCCATAGGGGTATTTATGTCATTTGGGTTGAATTTGTGAAAAACCCTAACTATATAAGGATATATTGCAAACCCTAGTCACCCCTTTTGTTGTTTCAACAAGTTTGAGAGAGAGGAGAAGACGAGGAAACACCAATCAAGGAGAGGTAATCTCTTGTTGTGATTTTTTTCTTTTTTTTTTTTCTTTTTTTTCTTTCTCTTTTCTTTCTTTTTTTCTTCTTCTTCTTGTTTGATTTGTTTTTTATTATAGGAGAAGGGGTGGCGGCTCCTAGTGGAGCCACCGAACTGTGGAGGCGGCGCCACTAGGGCACCGCCAGAGATGGACAGCGGCGCCGCTGAGGAGCAACGGCGCCGCCGCCAGCAAAGGAGGGGGTGGGCTTTGCCAGCCCATGTGTTTGTGAGGAAGAAGGGGGTGGCAATAGCCACCCCACTTCCTCCATCACCACCACCACCACCACCACCACCACTGCGGCTGGTGAGCCGCGGTCGAGGGGTCCCCAGTGCCGGCAAGCACTGGGGACCACCCTCGGACCTAGATCCGAGGGTAATCCGAGACGCCAGGGGCGTCTTCCCCTGGTTTTGGTCCCAGGGTCAGACAGGCCCCTGGACCATTCCAAGGGCCAGTCACCCCTGGGGGGGTGCGGTTGGACCGGTTGACCAGGGGCTGGGACGCCCCTGTTCAACCAAACAGGGACCAAATTAGTCCCTAGCCAAATAAATTGGAAAAAAAATATAAAATAAAATAGGATAAACCTACGATGGGCGTCGACATCCCGACGAAGCCCTTAAACGGCACAACACGTGGGACCCACACCATTGGGTCCCCAAATATGAATTAAAAATTAAAATATGCAACTTTAAATTGAGTGAAATTCTTATGTAGAGTTGTATAAATTGCGTAGATTCGCGAGGCAGTTCACGTGGGACCCCAAACGGCGAGGAGTCGGTATAGGCATCGCGACGGGTCCAGGTAAGTGGGGAGCTTCGCTCATGCATTAAATATGGCTTGACTATTAGATAATTAGAAATTCATGTTTTGAATAGAATGACTTAGGTATGGGTTGCGTCGTGATATTGGTTTGGATCTCTATTATCTATGGAAATTGTGAATACATTGTTTTGCCTTTTATGTTGTTCAATGCCCCAGAATGTCGTGGAGTTCCACCGCGGGCCAAATTAGCAAGTAGTCTATATCTTGGACGCCCCAGAATGTTTGTGGTAGTTAACCACCGAGGGTTTTACTTGACTAATAGAATGCATAAGGTGAATTATTTGAGGTAAGGGTTTGGAGTTTCATCCTTTGCTACTTGATGGTTCTTTGAGACGTGTAACGGTGACGGCTTGGATGAAACTACCTTTGTTTTGGTGCCATTATTTAGAGGGCGTAACGGCCATTGCGTTTCCACTAGTTATTGTACCAATTCAAAAGTAGATGAATCGATCACCGGATCCTTACCAATATCTAGTTCGCATTGAATGAAACAACGGATTATATTACTATATATCTATCGCATTTCATTTAAGTTTTTCATTTGACTTTATATGTATGTCATGTGTCGATTTTATAAATGAAAAATGATGAATATTATCATGCATGAAATAAATGAATGTTTATCAAATGTGTTGTAAAACGGTCATGCTTTTATGTATATTATAGTGAATGGATTATGACTTGAAATATTGATACGTAGACTATTGGATGTTTTGTTTGGAAATGGAAAAACTATTTATTTATTCTTCTTAGAATATGAATCCATTTTCATAACTACGATGAGCATGAACAATGCCTTTACTTGTATCGAATTATGTGATCATTTATATGCTTATATTTGGTTATGATTTACATTTATTCGGTTATTACGTGATGTGTTGTGAGTATGAATTTGGTGTCATGTAGAATTTGCATGAGTACTAGGTAGTACTTGCATATTTAATGTTTGAATGAGTCTTTCCTCTTATTGAGCATCGTTGGTTCTTTAGCTCACCCACTCTACCCCACAGGTCCCTCTACCAGCGCGATAGACAAGAAAGGCAAGGGAAATGATCTATCTTGAAGTTCCTTCATATGTGAGCCTCGTATGATATTAGCATATTATTAATATTAATCGTTTTGTAAACCTCGTACGTGGGTTATAACTTAAGACTTAGTTAATGGGTAGTTTTGAACCTTTATAATATTATTATGAAGTTGTATGAGACTTTTAGATATTAAAGATGATAGATCTTATTATTATATACAGGATTATATGATTTTACTATGATTATCTTTTACACTTTTATTATCATATATCTTGTTAGAATAATTATTCCGCAGGTTTATTTAGGCGTGCCAAGCAGTTATTTGGGCCTGGTTCAGGTATCGGGTCTAGGTAACGGTATTGGGCCGGGCGACTTGACCCTAGGTCAGGGAAGGGTCGTCACAGTCCCTAACTCTCGGTGTCCTATTAGTTCAAATATAATGGGTTTAAGGTTAGTTTAGGTTCTATTACCTTTTAATACCAAAATTTATTGCAAAACCCAAAAATTATTAAATACTTTTTTATCGATTTAATTCCTTCAAAATAAGCCAAAAAATCTTAAAATCGAGAAATCGGTATGTCAAAAGTGGGTTCTAGCTAGCTACGTTATTAAAAACATATTTTTATTTAAATTTTGGTGTCTAATAGCGTGCTATATGTTCTACAATTTCACCCATAATTCGTAGCGCGCTATAGTGCCTTTCTAGGGCATTACGGAGGTTAGAATCTTGATTTTTCAACTTGGAAATTCCAATTTTTCATCCTTGTGGTTACCGTCGACCCTACCCTATCCTCGTAGAGGAATCCAAACACCTAAAAACAGTGGATATTGACATTCATTTACATAATTTACATCAAATTAAATGTTCATGCATTCATTTACAGCTAGACCATAACACCAATTTAACTATAAATTTAGTTTGACAACCAATGAAATAGATATGGAAACCTCATACTTGATGGGAAATTAGTATAATCTCTTTGAAAATCATTTGCCATTAAAACCTCAAAATTTGAGCTTCCGTACAAAAATTTAGATGAATTGAGCTAGATGGATATGAGGGGTTGTTTACCTTGGATTTGGCACTATAAATTTGCTCCCTTATCTCCTGAATTCATCGAAAATCAATCCTCTAAGTTGCACTAAAAATCTAGAATTTCAAAGTTTGTGCATGTGGGAAGAAACCACTAAGTCTAGTTTATATAGCTTACATCATGATCTTAGTGTACTCACACATCTAGATGTCATCTAGTGGCCTTCATTTACTAAGTCGACCTCACCAATGACACAACATGAGCACTCATCTAACCTAGGAAGACACTTTCTAGGATCATTTTCATGAGGATCAGTGGCTCATGATTTATTTGTCCAACTTTGGTTTAATTTAATTGTAACTTGTCATCTAATCCATTTTAGGTACATATGCATATTTGGGCAGTTTATGAAGTCTTATTGGTATACTTTGTAACTTATTCCACAATCGACTACTCGACATACTATGCCCCGCACCTCGGCACGCATCTCGAGGTGTGTCATAGCTTATATAATGATACATTAAACTTAGGCTATGGTTTTATTTACATATTATTAAGGTCAAATTACTTGAACATGAATGTACTTTTATTTATGTTAATAAGGTCTAGACTAGTGTACGCGTATTATGCCTACCCGTTACCTGCATCGACACGTTTCAAGAGGTGACAATCCGTCATGCTATCTTGCTCGATACGACAATATAGTACACACATGCAATGCAATATGATAATCAAACAATTTAAACACTGCAATATAGCAACCATCATGCAAAAATAACTCATTATACCTAGTCAGGCGTACCCTAGTCTATCCACAACGTCAACGTGGGTCTGAGCTGACATCTTAGTCATAAACTACTAATAAAACGTGTTGAAAAATATTAGGCCATTACAATTTCTTCCTCGAACTTATCTTTTTTACAATTCATGTGATTGAACACTCTAAATCAGGCAACTCATATCGAAAATAACTCATAAAATACATTGTGTTTTCTCAAACCTTAACCCAAAAGATAAGTTGTTAAAGAAAACTAGGGTTGGATGTGGTTTGAGAAATCGGGAATTCCTCCCAACTATTTCTGGAACCACATCCCTTCCCTATCTTTCTTTCTTGTAGAATATACCCTACTTTTGATTGATTAGACCATGAAGTTGGCGTGTGTCATCTAGATTTGTGTCCCTTATGTCTAGGGACACCGTTAAGGCATCGTATCCCAATTACCTGAAGGAGAAAGTTGGCATGGCAAAGCTTGGATTTATCCTCTGATAAATCCTTCTGAGTGACGCTTGTGATGGACAACAGTTTGCTTTCGGTTTGTCTATCACAAATGCTACGTCGAATGACTCATTAGGGAATAGTTGAAGCTTTCTACATAAACTCTCCCATTTTGGTAATCGATCAGGGCATGATGCTTTGACCAATATGCCTAATCATAACAGACGCAATGCGACATGGCACAGGAGACTTGACATAGGGTCCCAACATGACCCACGTCCCAACTTCCTTTACTTCACTTCACCTCCTCGGCCTCTTCTTACGCCGGCATACCCAAACACGAGAGAAAGCAAATATATGTCTTAGTATAACATCATGATGTAAACCATGAAAACGAAACGAAGAAAATCCTAAATTTCATCGGTCTCGATCAAGGGGGATCGACATGCTTAGATGAATTCTCGACCACCTATAATCGAGACGTACGAAGGGATCTTAGTTGAAACTTGTCAAGACTGTGTTTTGCCGAGTCCTCTGAATAGGTCTCAGGCTTTTGTCCGCGATCAATCTTTTAGAATTATAAATAACAAGCATCCCTAATATTGAAAACTTGATCTCTACTCCGATTGACTAAAGAGCACAAAACAACACAAAAACATACACAACCTTATTGAAAACAAAACCCATCAAATTTTAAAATAAAAACTTACCCAAACACGTTGAGATCCGCCATCGAGAGTCGCAGACGTCCCTCCCTCCCTGCCCACTATTGACACCATATCCAACCCTTAAACAACTTCCAACATACTCCCACATTGCTTATAAACCTAGTAGAATTGGTATAGAGGCCAAATTAGGAAGGGTACGGTGGGGTGGATGGCTAGGGTTTGCATTTTTTCATTGCATAGAGTTTGAGGAAAAGATATTGTTTTCTTTTTTTGATGAAAACATATTTTTATTCAAAGAAATTGCTCACTATTACATCTGATTTAATAATAAAATTACATCAATAGCAGCCATTTTCATTCTCTTTGAGATCAAATCGACGTTACGAAAGTTTGTAAACTTATGTGCAATTTATAGTCTTGTCTTTTGCATCTACAATAATAGAACTATAAAAAGAAATAGATCTTCCAACAGAAAGTGAAACAAAAACTTTCAATAAGGGAAGACAAACATATTCTAATAAGGGAAGACAATAACTTACTGATAATTATATATTTGTACCCCAATATTATGTAAATTAACATTACTATGATGTGTCAAAGTCTCCAAATATAGCTAATAAATGCTTTTTTTTATATATTTGTAGGTTTTCTATGGCGTTTGATGAAAATGTAAAAAAATAGGCTCTTTTGGAGTGTTTTGGTGACTCGTATATTAAAGCGCGCCAACATGATACCCAAGAAATTTGCATGTGACCACTTTGGGTTATGGCGAAGGTTGGATGGTTTTGCAAGTGTCTTCAAACTTCAAAGTTGAATAAATTGTTGAAGAAAGTTGGCTAAGTATTCAGTTAATAATGCAAGTGCTCAACAGCTATAGATGTGCCTCGAGTCACGTAAGAGAGATCAGATGAAAGTAATGTTATTAGTCGTGCCCACACGTTTCGCACGAAAACCCCTCCCGTGCCACTACACAGCCGAGTCTCCCTGGGATGTTCTCGAACAGCGTGCACACATCCCACCTCATTATGTCGTTTGTGCGCCGTCCATTGCTGAAAAAATTACATCCGTACGGTTGTTTTTTTTTTTTAAATTCGTAAATTATTATGATTTTCTTTTTTATTCTTTAATTAATGTATATCGTGTTTTCAAAATGCGTAATTGGGGTGACGTGGAAGTATTGTCAGTATCCACAACACAAATGACGCCTTTTGTAAAGGCACCATTTAAATGGCGCCCTTACAAGAGGCGCCATTTGTCCACCTCACCTACGCAACACGAATGGCGCGTTTACAAAAGGCGCCATTCGTGTTGCCACCTCACCACTATCTCGTCACACCTCACGTCTCCCACACGTCTCCCACGTCTCAAACTATCTCGCCATACCTCACGTCTCCCACGTGATGCCACACGTCTCCCACGTGACGCCACACATGCTGCTCCCCCATGTGCACACCACGCATGCATGCACATGCGTGGTGCATGCGAGACCACACATGCATGCATGTGTGGGATGCCACGCGAACACGAGTTCACGGGTTAGCGTAGCAGAGATTCTCTGCATGCAGAGAATCTCTGCAAGCACCGCCCCCTACAACCCCCTATCGACGACCTAGGGTCATCAATGGGGAGTTGAATGTTGGTTGGGGACAGTGGGGAGATTTAAAATAGGGAGAGGGAGAGAGGCAGTGAGGTTTTCGTGAGAAGAGAGGGTTCGAGTAAGTGAGGAGCAGTGAGAAGAGAGAGGAAGAAAGTGTAGAGAGAGTGTAAGGGAGAGGAAGAGAGTGTGTGAGAGATCGAGAGAGCGACGAATGAACGGCGACGGATGACGTGACGATGACGACGACGGCGAAGGCGGCAGTGTAAGTGGAAGTATGTGTGTTTGGGTTGAGTTTTGAGCCGAAAGAGAGAGAGAGGGAACAGCAGAGAGGGAGAAAGGAGAGAGTGAGAGAGAGAGAGAGGTGCCGAGAGGTGTCGTGAGAGAGAGAGGTAGGGAGTGACATGGAGGGTGAGAGTTTGCCGAGAAAGAAAGAGAGAAAGGTAGAGAGTGTGCGAGAGAGGGTGAGGTGCCGTGTGAGAGTGTGAGAGAGGGGGTGAGAGGTGCCGTGAGAGAGAGAGAGGGGGAGAGTTTGTGAGAGAGAGTGAGAGGTCTTGTGTGAGAGAGAGAGGTCGAGATAGTGAGAGAGAGTGAGAGAGAGAGGACGAGATAGTGAGAGAGAGTGAGAGAGTGAGAGAGTGTGTTGTAGAGAGAGAGAGAGAGAGTCGAGATAGTGAGAGAGGGGGAGAGTGTGAGAGTGTGTCGAGAGAGAGAGAGAGAGTGAGAAAGAGGGTGAGAGAGAGGGGAAGAGAGTGTGTGAACAACAGAGAGAGAGAAGGAGAGAGTATGCGGGTTTGGGTTTCGATTTGGGATTGGGTTAAGTGTGTTAGCTGAGAGAGAGAGAGAGGGAACAACTGAGCGTGAGAGAGCGTGTGTTTTCATGTATTTTGCAAACGATTCGTTGTTGGGGGAACGTTTAGCCGAGAGAACCGATATTTTTAATTATTCTTTATATGAATATTTTATTGTTGTTTAGTTTTAATTTGAATAAAATAACTAAATTTATTTTATTTTCATAGGGAATATTAATTTTTTTTGTAGGTAAAGGAATATTAAATTGAAGAACAAACCGGAAGAAAAATAGTAAGAACAAAAATTTATTTATATATTTATTTATTTAATATATTTATAGTGTAATAGATTTTTTAAGAAAATGTGTTTATTGCATGGTGTGTGTAATTTAAATGTTTTATTTTTAAATAGCTAGTAAAGAATGTGAACATCATAGTTAACAAAATGTTACAAATATTAAATCCTATAGAAAAACTAATTCTTTTGTAGTGGTGGTCGTAGCTTATTGTGTGTAGTGATAAATGCTTGATAATTATTTGGCACATTTTACAAGTGAGTGGCAAATCGACCCAAAGATAAATATTATCTGTGTTATTTATTATCAGTGTTTGATTATTGCGACAAGATATCAATTACAAGTTAGTATTAATGGAGTGTCCGGTGTATACACTATTAGTCGCCTCACCATCTCCAACAACGACAAGAAGGAAAAAATCTTTTACTTACAAATTTAATTTGTAAGTAAAAACGTTAAAATTGTAAGTAAAAGTTTTTACTTACAAAATGTCGTTGGTAAAAACATCGTAATAATAGAGTCGTCGGTAAAATTTTACACTTACAAACTTAATTGTAAGTAAAGAGATCCTTTTTTACTTACGAACCCACCATCATAAGTAAAAGTGTATAATATCTGTTAATAAAATTTCTATTCGTTTTCAATAATATTCATTAATATAACTAGATTTTTCATTTAAATATTATTTTGTTTAATTTTTGTGCCTTTCATTATTTTTTCACGTTAATTTAATGAGTTTCGTTTTGGTATAAAAAAATTTAATGAGTTAGAAAACTTAAATAAAATATAGTTATTTATTCTTGATTATTATTCTGATCAGGTTTTTGATGAGGATTTATTGAAAAGTTCGATCGTGCCTCAAATCCTCATTTTGATCATTTCTTCGCTTGATATATATGTAATCTTTTTTACATTATCAATGCGGTAAATTATGTAGGTCATGGAAGGTAGGAACATCCCGTTTCAATTTTATGCATTTGGAGAAATTGTTAAGGTTTCGCAAGGCATCAAGTACAGCAAACCCCCATCAATGAACATGATTATTAAGTTTGGAACGAGTAAACATGAGTTGATGGATCACGTGTATAACGCGTTTGGTATTTCGTCCACTGAGACTCTCATTACGATGACGTATCGTCACGTAATAACTCATCCATCAGGTTCACAATATTTTATCCCCGTGTCGTTGCAAGACGAGACCCACTTCGAGTTGATGTGGTTAACAGTGGCGAATCTACCATTGTCAGCGAAGGTAGAGATTTATTTAACCTTCGAGCCAATCGAGCCTTTTCAAAATACTACTGTACATTCACAAGAGGTAGAAAAAAATGTGGGCATGACATGCCCTGCATCAATGATGGAAAGATTACGTATGTAATCACCTATAGGTGATGTTGTGCAAGATAGATTTGTTACTTCGATTGATGATGACATTAGTGCCCCTAGTGATGACCCTAACGAGGACCACGACAATGACATTGACGAGGACGTATGTCCCCTCGAGGATGCTGCGCCATCTGTTAATTGGGAAAGTATAAATGTTGTTACAGACGACCCAACCTACGAACCTCCAGGGGCGAAAAACTTGCAAGATGATGAGCAATTTGCAATTGATGAGGAGGAGTGCATGGAATAAGCAAGCGATGAAGAAGTTTACCAACCATTGCCGGTGTATAATGAAATTGATTGGGAAGTGGCTAATTCTACTAACATTTTCATCATTCGACTGGATGGGACATGCCTAATTTTGAGTTGGAAAGAGGAATGTGCTTTGATAATAAGAAAGACTTGCAACATGCCATCAAAGTGTGGCATGTTAACAACCATTGTCAATACCTTGTTATGGAGTCAACTACAACCTTATGGGCATTGAAGTGCAGAAGTGCGCCGGAAGCTGGGTGCATGTGGCGTCTCCGTGCTTATTTGCGAAAGAAGAAACAATTGTGGGAGATCACTCAATTAGACGAACTGCACAGTTGTATAAATCCCGGCATAGAACACAGTCATGCCCAACTCGACGCCAACATGCTTGCACGTGAGATACAAAGCGTTGTCCAAATAGATCAGGCAATTACTATCAAGGCCTTGGTAGAAATGATTAAGCTAAAATACGAACATGAAGTTCCCTATAAGCGAATGTGGGATGCTAAAAGGAAAGCAATTGCAAATGCATTCGGAGATTGGGACGCGTCGTATGCTACGTTATCAAGATGGTTGGCGCTTGTACATAATAAGAGCCCAGGGACGAAGATTGAGTGGTCACATAGACAATGGCTGCAGATGAGATCAGGACAGAGCATCCTTAATTTCGTCGTGTGTTCTTCGCATTCGAAGCATCAATCGAAGGGTTCAAGCATTGTAGGCCTCTTCTACTGATTGACGCGACATTCTTGTATGGCAAATACAGTGGTAAGCTAATGATTGCCCTATCTGTTGATGGTAATGGACATCTACTTCCAGTTGCATTTGCAGTTGCGGAAAACGAATCAACAGACTCGTGGAGGTGGTTTTTGAGAATGTTGCGCAAACACGTGACCGATAGAGATGGTATTTGTATTATTTCTGACCGTCACTCTGGCATTCTCGAGGCTGTTAACATACCAGCAAATGGTTTTTGTCCACCAAGATGATACCATCGTTATTGCATGCGACACTTGACCAGTAATTTTAACACGCATTTCAAAAATGAATCGTTGAAAAACATCCTATCTCGAGCTGCTTGTCAACATCAAGTGAGGAAATTTGATGCATGCATGGAGTGTTTTGCTTATTTGTCATCAGGAAGTCCTCAATGTCTTCAATATGTGAATGCCATTCCCAAGGAACTCTGGACTCAATCGCATGATAGAGGCTTGCGGTATGGATGGATGAATTCTAACGGGGTTGATATGTATTCGATAGTAGTTATGTTTGTTATCCTATATGTGTTTTCACTGTGCTGATATTACTGACACGACATTATCTTACCATTGTAGAATGTTTTAACGGTGTATTGAAAGGGGCACGATTCTTGCCAATAACAGCAATGGTTCAAATGATTTACTACAGGTTGGTGACATACACCAACCGACGCAAGGAGGAAATCGATGAAGCAATATCGCACGGGCTCAATTACACGAAATATGCCATGGATAAAATTGCACATTATCAACAATCTGCAAGGAGACATTACGTGAAATTGATAAATCGCGACACTGGTGAGTTTGAGGTGCTCACTGGACATCATGGCGATCGTATGCATAAAGGCAACAATACACAGATTGTTATCCTGAGGAACTGGTATTGCAGCTGCAATAAATGGCAATCGTTTGGTTTCCCTTGCTCACACGTGTTAGCTGCATGTGCCCATATTCGAATTGATTATACACAATTTATTGAGCAATACTACAGGATGGACGTGTACGCACGATGCTACTCCTCTCAATTCAAAGCCATCCCCGATGAGAAGTATTGGCTGACTTTTGCGACGAAGATTTTACCGATCCTAGGAATGTGTATACGTGGTCGAGGAGACCAAAGGGAACACGAAGGCAAAATGAGATGGATTTCCTAATGTTTCGAGGACCTTGCGATGTGGCATATGTCATCTAGAAGGACATAAACGAAGAACATGTCCGAATAGAGATCGTGGTCGAGTCCCTACTAGGAGGAACCGTTGCAGCATTTGTCGTGCGAGAGGACATAACAAAAAAATTGTCCATCCATATCTCAACCCCAACCCCCAATCCAAACCAATGAGAGGATTTGTATTTTGTTTGTAAACAGTGTCAGTTGGTAATTTCATAACATTTATATTAATATAGTATAACCTTATGTTACGTAAAGTATTAGATACGTATTTGTTAATGTTATAACTCGTAGTAATGATTTGTTGTGAGTTTTAAAACTACTCGACCAATTTGTCTAATCACACAGTTGTAGCGAGTACACATGGAACCAGGACCATCTGATCCTTCTCTTCTACGCCTCCAATCTACACACAGGTCATCGCAAGTCTAGAGGGGTCAGGTATATACATTTAACATGTATGTGCATAATATTTATGCAAAAACGTTTAATACATATATATATATATATCAACATATTTTTTAATTGTAAGGTACATGATACAATGCGCGTGCGAAGAAGACTGGGTGTTGTTGATCGACGGATTAATTACCATTCTCGAATGATCCCTTACCTACGATCTAGTGGCTTTTATGGTGTTTCACGCTTAGGATTTTTTAGACTTGACTGGGCTTTGATCACCGCTTTCATTGAGAGATGGCGTCCAGAGACACATACGTTCCACATGCGTTGTAGCGAGTGTACGATAACACTCCAAGATGTTGAGATTCAGCTCGGGTTACCAATTAATGGTATGCCTGTGACTGGAAGCACAGATGTCGACTATCTCGCGGTGTGTGAAAGACTACTTGGTGCAAGACTTGAACCACTTGACCTTTCAGGGAATAGAGTTCGTGTTTCATGGCTCGAAGACAATGTGCCACCTATAGAGGATGACAACAATGAGAAAATGGTTCGATGTTATGTTCGTTCATACATTCTACAACTTATTGGTGGTTGTGTGTTCCCTGACAAGTCGAATCAATATGTACATTTGATGTTTCTTCCGTTGCTCGAGAACCTTCAAACAACTGGACAATATAGTTGGGGAAGTGCATGTTTGGCATATTTATACAGGGAGTTGTGTCGTGGGTCTCGCTCTGGTGTGCACGAGGTCGCTGGTGCGACAATTCTTATACAACTATGGGCCTGGGATAGATTTCCATTTATAGCACCAAGGTGCAAGCCTGTTCCTAGAGGTCGACCTCGAACGTGTGATGGAGTATACATGCCCAATGACGTTCCTTTGGGATATCGGTAATAAAAATTTTTCTCATGTTATTTTTAATAATTCATTGCGTCTTTTTAATTTACGACAAATTTATTATTTTGTATACAGATGGATAGTTGCATTTTCGGTAATTAGGACTGCCACACACGTTATATCATCATTTCGTGATGCACTTGACACGCAGAGGGAGAATGTCGTGGAGTGGCAACCATACGCTGATGTCATCGAGTCACTTCCACAATTATGTACTCAAGGTCACGGGAGCTGGCGTTCGACGTGTCCTTTAATTTGTTTCCATATAGTTGAGTGGCATAGACAGTTTGGGCTGACACAGGTCGTGCCACCTCACTGTGATTTTGACACACGTCTGTACCGCGTCCAATTGAGATGACACCCTCAAGAAAATTGGGCAGTGTATCACAGAAGATATATAGAGTTGTGGGAAAATCGTAGTAATACCATAGTCACGATAGAACAAGAAGGGGAACATGATCAGGAAGAGTACATGAGGTGGTACAGATCTATCACCAGGCGATACATTGGAATGACGGGGATCACGCAATTCTCGGTAACCTTGAAACTATAATGTTGTTATCCTCATGAGTCATATTTAAAATTGTTAACCAACACTGCATTTTTTGTATATTAGTCTACATTTGCGCGTCTATTGGAGCGAGTGTTCACTGATGACGGGGTCGAACAAGGCATGGTTGCTCTACATGAAGGCATCAGAATCTTAGATGAGGATGAACGGTAAAGGACTACTCTGTGGAATGATGAAAATGTAGTTGAGCCGGACATAGATGACGAAGCATCTCAAGAAGACCAGGAAGAACAACAAGAAGAGGATCAAAGCCTAGCAGATAGAGGGAGGAGAAGAAAAACAACAACGACTCAGACTCTGGGTGAGAGCAGTAGACGTTCTTCTCCACCACCTCCAACTCGTCCAACACCAAGAACGTCAAAAGACTATTGGTGAGAGCAACAGACGTTCTCCTTCGCCACCTCTAACCCGCCCTTCTTCTTATGGGTACTCTCCTTTGCTGCCCCCAACGCAATCGGATGCTCATATGTTTTTGCCTAAGACACCGAGCATGAGTGTTCATCCATTTGATTTTGATCCATATGCTCCTGGGCCATCATCTTCGTACATGGACCATAGAATGCCTACACATTCAATGCATGGTTCATTGCCTCAATACATGCCAAGTCCATTTACTCCGCCATATTATAACTACAATATTCCATATAGTGGAGATGGCTCATTCAGACCCTTATTAGGCATGCCACCTCATGTTCCTTTCACCCTACCACATACAGGAAGTCAGTATGTTGGAATGGTTCAACCCCTTATCTTTGATAGCACTGGTAGTAGAGGTCAATCGAGCCAACACGAGGAAGAATTTTAGTCGAGTCATTGAGCTCAACAGACTCATCCGGACGTACAAGCACGGAGAAATCCACATCGAAATAGAGTACGACCGGTTTGCCACACGGAGGTGCAACGTCGACGTCGATAGAACTGCATCATACCTTTGTATGAGTGGGTTGATAGGAGTGTTTAGGGTCCCTTAGATGTCATGGAGATGGGGTTGTACATTTGGATGAAAGCCAAGAACTATAAATACAAACTCTTAGCCTTTTTGCTTCACATTTGCATGTTGTTTTCAATACAAAAAAGAAAAAAAAATTCAGAGCTATTGGGGACTTTTATTTGCTGGAAATTGTAGTCCTTAGGAGGTTATTCATCATCAAGAAAGCGATCTAGTTATATACAATCAAGCATCAACCTTAAGGTATACTCATATCGACTTATTTGCATAAAAATTAAGGGTTTTGAGCATTAGATCATAGGGCTTTCGTGAGAGACCAATTTCAAAGTGTTTGAAGAGTGGTCTATGATTAAATAAGAGCATTAGTTTTAGTATTAAACTTTTATTTTCGGATTTTTCAAGTTTTGCTCAAAAATTAGGTTTTTAAAATGAATGAGAATGCATGTTAAGTTTTTGACCTAATCTATGTAAATTAAGCATAACTCACTTATCTGAACTCCAAATTAGGTGATTCCAATGCCACTTGAAAGATAACTCAAAATGGAACAACTTTGTCCTACTAAAAAATTTAGAAATTCTAGCGTTTTTCTGTCCAAAAACCCTCTGCAATTTTGATGTTGAATCTGAATTTTTTGGACTTCACTATTTTAATAATGCCTTATTGTTTGAGGAATAACTTAATTATTTCTTATTGGATTGAGTTCATATTTTAGTATGATGTTCTTAACTATGATTTTAGACTTCATTAAAAAAATTATGATTTTTGGAGCTATGGTTTAGGAGAAATAAATTGTACAAATTTTCTGGTCACACTTTAAAAAAAAACAGTTTTAAGTTATTGTCGTAAAAGTATCATATCTCTCTAGTTTTTAATCGGAATTGTGTGTTCCTTATAGTTTCGGAAAGCTAAGACAGAGAGGACCAACCTAAAATCATTATTTTGTCAAAATTTAGTCATATAAAGTTTTAAAAATGGGCCAAAAGACGAGACTTGTCCGTATAATGGTCATTTGTATAAATGTTTTTGGGTCTTTTTGGTGTCGGATAGTATCAACTTTTAATTTAAAGACTAAGTACATCTAATATAACCTAGATTGTCACCAAAAACTTCTAGAGATATATATGAGTCCGTTTGCGATAGTTTGGGTGACGAGATGCCTATTGGACTAGGAATACTGCGTGAAAAAAGTGAGTATACCTGATGATACTTTGAATTGCATTTCATTTCCTTTTATTTCTTATTGACTGGCAGTCTTTGTGACTATATGGTGCCTTTGTACTATAATATAATGATATTTGTTGATAATCTTCACTCTTTGAACTTGTTCATCATGATATTGTTTTGTTGATGCTTTCATTGTATCCTTTCGTGTGCTCTATATCTTCATTTGATGTTTTTAATGGTAAATGAGCTTTAAATAGCATGCTATTAGGATTAGAGAGTTTATGAATGAGACTATGGACTTTGTACTCGACTTGATTAGCCTATTAGCTTGTCTATATGCATTTACCATTCTATACGGAGTTATTTTTGAATAAATAAAGTAGTGGTTGGTGAAAATAGTGACAACGAACCATGACATACTCACTTAAGTAGGTCTAAGAAATCAAACCTAATTAGTAAATTTAGTTACACATTTGTTTGTTCATTTCATAATAATTGATTATGACATTTACTTTTGTTTCTAACTTACTCTTGAACCTTAAAAAAGTCATGTCAGGCAGAAATTATGCATCGTCATCTTGGGAAGGATCTAGTGGACGATCCAGCAGACGATCTGGTGGTCGCAGAGATCGTCCATCTCGCGACTTGGATCATTCGCTACTACGATCTCCCGCTGATGATGCTGAGCCTCAGCAGCGTCAAGAGCAACTCACTCCGCAACAGCTTGCTCAACAGCAATTAGCTTACTATCAACAACATTTTGTCCAACAAATGCTTTCTCAGCAACACCATCAATCACAATTATATCAGTATTCTCGTCCATCTTATGCGCAACACCCCCACCAGGCCCCTCTCCTTCAGCCATCGGGCCCATCTTTATTTGGCCCCGATGATCCAACCACTCTACAGGCTTACTCCTCTCAATTGGCGTCACAACTCCCTCCACCTATCGCTGGTCACGTTACTTCTAGAGAATCTACCCACGCATCTCCCTCCCATCAGCAGTACTACCAGCATGTCCCGATCGCTTCCTTCGACTCTAGTATGCATGCCTCCCTATCGAGGAGTCATGATCATGTCGAGCATGCATCACATTCGTCCAATACTTCAAGCCACCCTTCGAGTGAGCCATCTATTAGTGATGCCTTGCGTAGATCACAACAAGACGATGAGCCAGCTAGGGCTCCGAGACGTAGAAGTAATGATGACCGAGGCGTGGGGCGGGTGTTTTTGACCGTAAAAACTACGAAAGAATTGTAAGTCAATGAAATATTATTACGTATATATACTTACGTTTAATGAACTTACTATAATATTGGTCTAACTTTTTTTGTAAAAATGTAGTGGTACTTTCTTGCATCCGTCATCCGAAGTGTCAAAGCAAATGACGCGGATATATAAATTCGATTTACATAAGGATGGCTACTATTGGGATACGGTTCCCAACCATATCAAGGAGCAATATTTTAACAAATGGGAGGTAAAAGATTTTTAAATAAGAAAATTAAGTTTATTTTACTTAGCATATGTTGAAGACTTGACTTTCTATTATTACAGACTCATTTCGATTGGAGACGATCGGATGACGCTTGGTCAGACGTTTGTACGACAGACAGATTGCCACTCGTTACGCTGACTTTGTTAGTAAGATGGTGAGGAAGCCGACAAAACCAGCACATGTATCTCTGGTGGTTTTTGAACATTACAAGAAGATGCGGTCTACTCCAGAATATAAAGCAAAGTCAGAACAAGCGAGCCGAAATCGAAGATCAGAGGTGGGGGGACCTAGTTCGGTTTCGTCTGTGCACGAAGGTGGAGCCATATCCATCTATGAGCATTCGTTGAGACTGGTATGTTTTGGGGCATACATACATAGATACATACATACATATGTATACATTAGATTCATATAAGTTTCAAACTTAATTTTAAGTTAAACATATTTTATAGGAGAAGAAACTCGGTAGAAAGCCGACTGCTTTGGATTTATGTTTATATCTCCATACAAGGGATCATGATGGTGTCACTTTCTTGGATCCGAGAGCAGAGGTGATTGTCGTAAGAAACTACTTGACCATAATTGTTTTTTGTTAATTATAGATATCAATGACTTATATGACTTGTCAATGTTTAAATTCTTAATACAGGCGGCTATACACGAAAGGACCAAGAGAGCTTTCACGGTTGCGCCTGACACTTCCAATTGATGAAACAAAATTATATTGGGGATTGTGCAGCGAAATGATAAAGGCCGGAGATTTGGTCTTGGCTGGACACCGTCAGTGTCTAAGATGCGTAGACATGATGAAGCTGGATCTTCTCGTCCTATATTTGCAGATGATGAGCCATTTGACCAATTCAAGAAGGAATTCGAGGAGATGCAAGCAATGATACTAAAGATGCTTAATGACACGTCTCTAAATCGCGATCAATTACTTGAAATGCAAGGACGGTTACATCGCATGGAACAGGGTTTCATGGAGAGATCAGCTGCACAAAAAAGGCAAGATGATGTTGATGATGATGATGTTGATGATGATGATGCCGCTCACAATGACTCAACGACCGAGGATGATGAATGATGATTTCTTTTTCACAACATCCAAAAAGGTTAGATTTTTTTGGTTCATTTTTTACTTGATACTTATAAGTTTTTTTTATTAGGAACCATTATAAATCTTATGAATTTATTAGGAACCATTATAGAAACATAAATAATGTAAACCATATATTGAGTCAAGATTATTGGAGTAATGTTTGTTATTCACTAGTTTTTTCTATTTGTATTCTTTATTTGAATATTGAATTGGGAGACTCAAAAAGGTTTTACTTCTAAATAGAATGTTTGTTTTAGTTCTACATTGAACATTTGTTAAGAATGATTTTGGGATTTTGTGTTTTAATTGGTTCTACACAAAAAAAACTTGTTCAAACTATATTAACATCTTTTATTTTGTGTTTTCATATTTGTGATATTGAATATATATGCTAACTGTTAATTAATTTTACTAATTTGTATTTATTTTTTCTTTTGTATTGAAATAAATATGATTTGTTCTTTATTATAGGTTATTTTCCATAAAATATATGACTTTTATATATGTGAATATCAATTTTGTATACCTCAAAGTTTAACTTATTTTCTTTTTCTTTTTCTTTTTTTTTTGCAGGAAACTATGGTATATATGATGAATGGAGTGTATTTTTATGATGGTTTTTTTGGAAACTTATTTTGTGTTATCCTATTTTGATTTTTTTTTTGTATTGATATGGAAAGAGACAATTATTGATACACTGAGTTTATGTATTCAAATTTGATTAAATTCTATTGGAATGTATGGAATGTATGAATTCATTGGTGCCGTGGAATGTATTAACCAACCACCAACCGGAATGAATTAGGAATGTATGAATTCATTGTATATGAATTTAGGGTTTAGGATATATGAATTCTGTATTGTTGCAGATATTAATTTAGGGTTTAGTGTAATATATGAATGTATTAAACCCTAAAACCGTAAATATGAATTTTGAATGAATATATATACCTATTCCAAACCCCGCTTAGCTCCAATAACACTCGACAAATCAAATTATCACCCGAATTATACCTATTACCCGAATTAAACCCTAAACCCTATATTAGCTTCAATTTGACATATTATATCAATTTTACATTTTTCGAGGTAAAACCCCAGTATAAAGTCTCCCCCGACTTTTGAATTTCTCATTTTCCATATAAAATCCTCAATTTCTATTTATTTCTTCAAAATACTATTTTTCCATATTTTTCCCTATTTTTCTGGATTTTCTTTTCCATTTTCTCTTTATTTTCTTTATTTTCTTTTCTTTATTTTCTGTGGCGGCGGGTGTCCCGTCCCCAATAATTGGCGACGGGGTGGCCCGTCGCCAATTGACGTGGCACGCGCCACGTCAACACCCACCACCTCCCACCAATGAATGGCACCTTTTGTAAATGTGCCATTCATTCCACATCACCAAACCCCAACCAATCACGCCTTTACTAAAGCCAGAATACATTAATTTTGTAATTTTACAAAAATTTAACTTATTTAATGAATTTTAAAGAAAAACAACAATACTTTTTGAAATCAACCGTTTTGCTTCTCTTTCTATGCGTTCGACTCTCGCACCTTCAGATCATGCCTTAAACGAAGCAGCATCCTATTCAATAACGAACAACAACCACTGATCATCTTCGGTGCACACGCTGTTTCTTACCCCATTCGCGTTCCACGCACGAACGCGTTCTCTCTCCTCCTGCGACAAGTCTCAGTCCTCCGTCCATCTTGCCTCGAATGACGTGCCGACCTCCTTTTCAGCATCAACGAGCCACAAATGATCCTTGATAGGCACAGTTCAGCAGTTCTCATCGTCTGATCACTCAAGCCAAGGGCATAAACGAGTTTCCTCCTTTTAGGACTTTAACTAGGCTTGATCGAACCATTCTCACTTTGACCGAGCCTCACTTTCTCTCTAGCACTTTAACCATCCATGTTTTGGAGACTTAAAAGGGAACAAAAATGGCTTGTTCATCATCTTCTTCACCAAGAACTGCATATTTTCATATTTTGATACTTAGAGATTGATTTTTGGTGTTTAGGGGCTATTTTTGACCCAAGCTCGCCTTTCGGAGACTCTCGAGAACTTTTGTTTAGTTGTATTTACACATTTTCGTAGTGTAGCTTGGATAGGGAGAGATTGATAGATTCAATAAGAGATAAGATCGGACTCACCATGACTTTGGGATCGAAGAGCATTGAGTTTGTTTTTTCAAGAACACTCTCTCTTTATTATTCTAGTTTATACATTTTCAGACTTGATTTGCTTATTTGAATGTTGAATCTTGATGAATCATGTTTGGTTGCATTTCTTGTTTTACTTAATGTTATTTTTAGTGTTCCACACTTAATACTTTGATTGCACTGATCACGTAGTCACTGACTTAAGATAAGATAGTCGCCATGACCTTGTGGTTGTCGAACCGAAACTAAACACTAAAACTTAATTTGCTAGGATACACCGACCGGTTGCCTAGACTTTGAGATACCATATAGGGTTTTGAACTTAATGCTTTAATACTATTATGCTGCCCGCACATACCTATGGAGCCTATGAGTTGAGATAGGATTCTCGCCACTGGGACCTTAAGACAAGATGAATTATAGGATACCTACCCTATAAATTGAGTTGAACACATTTATTAGTTCTTAATTGATTCGATGCATATTGATTTGGTTGGCGAATTCAAGTCTAAAATAAATTTGTCCTTGTCATTATGCTTCCTAGATAGTTTAGTAAATCTAGTACTTGTTTGTTTATGTTACAAAACATCTAATTTTCTCTACTGTTATGTGCAACTATTCTCTATGGATTCAACAATCTCAACACTAAATTTTCATTTGGTGACGCTATTAATTCCAATATTAATATGTACACTTGCGGATAACGCTGTCAAGTTTTTGGTGTCGTTGCTGGGAAATAGTTTGTGCTAGTGTTAGAGTAGAGTTGGGAAATAAAAAAATGGTTTTTGCCCCATGTGTGCGCCATGGAGTCTAATCCATATACATAAAAAAAAACTTTGCTCATTGCTTCACGTGCACACTGTGATGCTTAAACTTAAAAAAATAACTTAGGAGTTGTTTTTTTAGGTTTAATTTACACAAAAAATAATGGTCGGGCTAAGGACTTAAAACTTATCGTTGAATGGGTGACAACCCATTGTTAGTTATTTTATTTTGTTTTAAGTGCCCTTTTTGGCGAAACTCACTATTTTTTGCTCTTTTGCAAGTTCTAGTTCAAGTTTGGTGGAGCGCAGAGGTATGATGGATGAGAGCAAGACTATCTAAGTGCACATCCATTTGGTATTTTCTTATTAGCATGCAGGTTCACTCCTACGGTTCTCACTCCCTTACTCAAATAGGATGGATGGTGCCACGAAAGGCACCACCCCACCACACATGTCCTTTTGAAAATAATGGCAAATTCTACATTCTATTTGTAAAGTTTTTGTCAGTAATTTTCATGTGTATGAATGATGATTTTGATTGCTTGCATGTGTCTAGGGATGTTTTATGAAACCATTTCCTATACAAGTGGGATTTATGATTTTTTTAAGGAAATTACATGACTTCTTCTTGTGCTTAAAAATGATTTATACTTGATGTGACTGTAACACTTTCAGTCTCTCATGGTCATTTTAATCAGTCTCTCATGGTCATTTTACTTGGTTGTGTGTTATGAATTTATGCGTCACTTTTCAACGTGATTTGAGCATTCTTTTTAAAAAATTGACTAGTTCTTTTTGAATTCTTGGTGTTTTGAGATTTAGTTGGGACTTTATAACCAATTTAAGTCGCTGTAATTTGCGGCAGGTCTTTAAGTAGAACAAAACCCTTGACCTTATTTCTCCAACTTTTTGTTGGTTTTACCCTTTGCTCAATGACTTTGGGCTCGCATGATTTGGTTGAAACTTTTTAAGTCAATTCCTTCATTTGTTAGTTCTTATTGCTTTTATCATAAAATGATTCAAGTTTGTCCCAAAAGTCCTTAGATGTTAAAAAAAAACAATAACAATAACAAAAACAAAAACAAAAACAAAAACAAAAAATCACCTAAATAAGACTTGTTTTTGTCATTTCACTAGTTTTAGAGACTTTATTGCTTTTTTGCATTGTAGATAATTCGCATTCATTCATTCTTTTCATTCCATCGTATATCATTTATTCCCGTTCACCCTTTGTTTTGTTGTCTGTGGTTGTTTGATATCCGACTTTGTTTTGAACCTTGGGGATAAGGTTTGGACTAAGCTTGGGGAGATATATAGGTTTTTGGAAGGATGATTTGAATGGTTTTGAAAATGCAAGCTCGACAAGTATACTCATTTCAATTTTTTAAGTCAATGCTTGTCATGGATGGTGATGGTGGTGTTTCCATCATTCTTTCTCATCATTTCATACATCATTCATTTATTTTTGTCCATAGCATGCATACATTTTTTTTTTATAAAAAAAAAAAAAAATCTTGTTTTGATAATAAGCAATGATATGTTTCATGCATTTAAAGTACATTTAGGATCATTTTGTTGCATATAGAGTTGCCCGAACTTAGTTTTGGTGCCATTTGGTTGTGGATTTTATTTATGTTTGTCCTTGAGATGTGGACTAGAGTTGATGTAAGAAACTCCACTTTGTCTATGTCCTTAACTCGGTTAAATCTTGATTACACCGTAGGGTCGTATACGAGGATGGGTCATATGCTTGACACCAAAGTGGGTAGAAGGTCAGAATTGTGCAAGTGAAAAAAGTTAGATCTCTAGGATCCTAGAATGAGATTGCACTCCACTCAAGAAAAAATTTAAAGACCAAACCATGTGTAAGGGAAGGATTCTAGTCCATCTTTGCTATAAATAAATAGCCTATTGGCCCACCTATTATCATTTCCACCAGTTAGCCATTTTCAACCCATTCTACCATGTTTCCTTGCCACATCATTAAACCCCATACACCATTTAGCCTTGTGTTTAACCTTCTCACCTAGTTGGAAGCCTGGTTAGACCAAAAGTTGAAATAAAAAGGAGCTTAGTGTGAGAAAAATGTAAGAAAATCCCAAGTTCAAGGGTTATTTGTAAATGTATTCACCAACTTCAAAGTTGTGAAAAGTTTTATTGAAAAGAAAGGAGATGAAGTGCAAATAAGTACATTGAAAATAAAAAGAAGTTGGTGAAGAAAAACAAGAGAAAGTGATTCATGAATGTAATTGCAAAGTTTTAGTGTTGTTCACTTTGTTTTTATCTCATAGGTATGTTATGTATGGTCTAGCTAGTGTGTTTCCAACATTGTTGAATCCTTGTATATCCTATTCATTGTGAGCTTAGCCTAACCCCATTACAACCTAAATAAAAGTCCCACTTGACTATTGCATGTGTTAAGTCTTCATTAGTGGAGAGTGTGAGTTGTAGTCTCATCTATGGAACTCCTGTACATTTTGATGCCTTATCGTGAAATCGTAAACTTTTGACTTTGAGTGTATAAGATGAGAAAACTCATGATTAGTTGATAGCCTTGGCTTTTGACCAAATTTTAGATTTCGAAAATGTGATATTTGAGAAGGTCGGGCCTAAGTTCTTGACAAATTCTAGTCTCTCAAGCCTCTTGAGTTTTGCTTCGATTTGGTATCTAGTGAAACCAAAGGATTCACGCTTTTTGTCAATGTTTGGGATTAGGGTCATCTATTTCATATTTAGTCATGTCATTCATATTGTCTTAAAGTTGATATTAAGAGTTTATTTGTAGCGGCCTCCAATTTATCGGCAACTACAATGTGCACCGCGGGCCCACAGCTTTGCCAACTCATCACCCAGCTGTGTCCCACTGCCACTCGTAAACTCAATATAATCAAATTCTTGCTATCTTCAAGTTATGTATTAATAATTATAGATTTAAGTTAGCTTTGGATTCTTTATTATTATTTTACCTCAAAGTACGCAGTGGATAATTAAAATCATCTAGGTGTTTTATGAGCATATTACCTAAAGTGGAAACCATTTCAAAATATACATCATATACATATCAACTGAGATCCTCAAAATATCAAAAATATAACCTACAAGTTATATACAAGTCATATTTATCTCTCGTACCCCAAAACCCAGCATAAAACAAGGAAACATAAACAAACGTACGAGTAGGGCGAATGCAATCAATCAATGTAGTCCTCAACATTGCCCTTCCCTCGACTCGAACTAGGATCTGCACTCAAGTCATCACAAAAAGGCAGATGACGAGTTCAGAGTAAGTAATCCCAAGGAAACTCACCAAGTAAATACGTAAATAAACTGTTGGAATTTAAAATACCATAAATAAACATGCGGAACAAAAGAATACAGTCAACTATGAAAGATCATTACATTCATAAATATAGCAATGAAGCAAAGTGCGTGCACAATCAAAGTCAAACTAAGCCATACTTGGAGCTATCCGCCAGGCACGACCCGTGAGGATACCTCTAACAGGTGACCCTGGACCCTCTAGGTAGCTAGCGTATATCCACGTTGCACCCACACATGCCTATCATACCCGAAAAGTATATTCACCGGCGCATGCCTAGACATATGCTATGGCTTAGTGGACCTTATGCCCCCGCAATGAATAAACACCAGGTGGGGAGTGATCTCAACACCGTAAATACACCAGGTAGGAGTAAACTCAACTAGCGTAAAGTCACCAGGTGAGAGTACTCAGCCACTGTAAAGTAATAAGGAAATGGAATAGTAAATGAACATGACTGAATTCAAATAAATTAAGCAGTAATTACTAAAGTGAATTTCGTTGGGTTACTACACACCTCAAACCGCACTCCTCGTCCCGTAAAATAAACCTCGGTCCAGCTCCAATAAACACCTAACAATCAAAATTATCACTCGAATGTACCTAAAATCATTTGTCATTAAATTAGCTTCGATTGAGTATATTATGTCAATTTTACGTTTTACGAGGTAAAAACTCTGACATCTCTCCAAAATTTCGAGAAAGTCCCAAAATTCATTTATGAACCCTTTTCTAATTTCTCATATTTTATGGATTTTTCAGAATTTTTCCATAATTTTCTAGCTATTTTCCATATTTTTTGTATTTTATTTTATTTAAAACTGTTTTAATTTATTTAAATAAAATAAAATCAAATTTGTTATCTAAATAATATGGGGGTGGGCCCCTTGATCCGGGTCTGGGTCGGGCTCGGTCCAGGCCCATGTCGTTTCCCCTCCCTCCCAATTCATTAATAAAAAATAAAAAAAAATGTATCAAACGCAACGCACAATAACAACGCACACAACAACACCACCACCACAACAACAACGCACATAACAACAACACAAAATCAACAACAACACGACACTCACCTCGACATCGTCGTGCTCTCTCTCGGCCAATCTCTCTTTCTCTTCTCATTCTCCTCTCGGTCTCCCTTTCGATTGAAAATGGTGAGAAAAATGGGGGTTTCGATGGTGATTATCAACATTTTGGGGTGAAATGACCAAAATACCCCTATGTTCTTATCCTCTTTCTTAACAATCAAATGCCCTTTTTGGTCATTTCACAATTATTTATTTATTTATTTATTTTTAATATATATATTTATATATATACATATATATTTTAAATTACATATATATATAAAATATATTTAAATATATATATATATATATTCGTCTATATTTTCGCGCCTACAATTTCGTCGTGCGCCCCAACGAGTGTACTCGGATGTGCACACTACTGTACCACCCACACGTATCGACCACAACCCCGCGTGTTACTAAACGCCTACCAATTTACTATTTTATCACATTTAATTCATTTAATAGATGTGTTATTTTCTTCGACCTAGTATTTCATCTTTTAGCCTACCCGGTACCCGCATCGACATGCATATCGAGGCGAATACTCAACACACAATCTTGCACATCAATTAAAATATAATTACAAACATCGCGATGTCGTTTAACCTATTTTAACATAAACATCACAAAATTAGATAAAAACAACACACAAAATAACTATTTACCTAATCTGGGCGTGCTCCAGTCTCGCTGTGGGACCCACGAATTAATGTTACGTTACATACTTGCATGGGGAAATCAAGAGAACCAAAAATAAAATCCGTGTGGTGGTAAATAAGTTAATTTCTCACCAAAAACAAAGTCATGGTAAGTTAAGAAGAATACGATCAAACCTCCCATTGCTTAGCAAGAAAAATATCAGCAACCTGTCAACGCACATCAAGTTGCAGCACTATTAATATTCATTTGACTCTTGGTTGATGGGGTCTTATCATTATCAAATTTCCAATTCTATGTTTGTGTTAATAGATGGGCTGAAGAAACAACACAGCATTAGTGATATTCCCATTTAGAACATCTCATACTCACCATATATATTCCTAGCACTAAAATGCCATATCTTTCTCACTCGTCGGTGTCTCCACATTGCTATCAAACAACCAAAATGTTGTTGTTCCTCAAATGGAGTTAGTTGAATGGAAGATGCTAGTGTGAGCCACTTTGAATATGCCAAATATGGACGCTCACTCGTTAGTGTCCTTTAGATACACATCAATTTGCAAGCGCACAAAAATAGAAACAGTAAGGACTCTTGCATCTGCTAAGAAACTCTAGAGGCTAACAATTTTCTCTCGAAAAATATTGTCCCTTAAAGAACACCAAGACTTTTATGGAATTTTTTTTTTCCAATTTTAAGGTAAATCTAATTGAAAGAATATCTTCCACCCCCGTTCTCATTAACAATCATAGGAATATATACACCAATCAGTAGCATGATTCTAGGCTAGACTAACAATATATAATGATTGATTATAGGCTAGAGAATAGGCACCAATCAGTAGCATGATTCTAGGCTAGAGAATAGGAAACTAACAATATACAATGAATGATTACAGGCTAGAGAATAGGATGCTAACAATATACAGAATATATACTATATTTAACACACCCCGACAGTCGAAACGGGAGGTTTACAGATGTTGAGACTGTCACGAAAATCTTCAAACAATACTTGCGGTAGACCTTTGGTAAAAATATCTGCAATTTGATAACGGGACGGCACATGAAGAACACGGACTTGTCCGCGTGCAACCTTCTCTCGAAGAAAATGGATATCCATTTTGATATGCTTTGTACGTTGATGTTGAACTGGATTACCCGACAAATAAATAGCACTTACATTGTCACAGTATACTAAAGTGGCCTTCTTAATCGGACAATGTAACTCTAAGAGAAGATTCCGGAGCCAACATGATTTGGAAACCACATTTTCCACCCCACGATATTCAGTCTCGGCACTAGAACGAGACAATGTGGGTTGACGTTTAGAAGACCATGAGACCAAGTTGTCTCCCAGAAACACACAATACCGGATGTAGATCTCCTCGTATCAGGGCACCCACCCCAATCTGCATCTCTGTAAGATACCAGAGTAGAAAAAAAAGATGGGTACAAATGAAGACCATGATCCAAAGTACCCTGAACATATCGAATAATCCGTTTGAGAGCAGACATATAATCAACCCTCGGATCATGCATATGGAGGCAAACTTGTTGGACGACATAAGAAATATCTGGCTTGGTGAAAGTGAGATATTGTAGAGCCCCTGCAAGGCTCCAATACAAAGTAGGATTATCAAAAGCCGTACTAGAAGTAGCACTAACCTTAGGCTTAGTGTTAACCGGAGTAGCAGATGGGTTACATGTTGACATTCCTGCACGCTCAATTATTTCTTCGGCATATTTGTGCCGTGAAAGAAACATACCACCCTTATGTCGAGTCACCGCAATACCCAAAAAATAATTCAATGGACCAAGATCCTTCATAGCAAATTAGAACTAAGAAGATCCATAATGGAGCACCGGAGAGCATGGGAAAAAGCAGTAAGAATGATATTATCAACATATAATAAAATGTAAGCCATATCTGACCCCTTGCTGTAAATGAACAAAGAGTTGTCACATCTACTATTAGCAAAACCAACAGATGTAACAAAATCAGCAAAACGCTTATACCAAGCCCGAGGAGCTTGCTTAAGTCCATACAATGACTTACGCAATAGGCATACATAATCTGGATGGGTACGATCCCTATACCCCAATGGTTGATGCATATAAATTGTCTCCAGAAACTCACCATGAAGGAATGCATTTTTGACATCCAACTGATGAATTGGCCATGCCTTAGAGAAATGCTAAGAACAGTACGAATAGTTGCCGGCTTCACAACCTGACTAAAAGTGTCATCACAATCAATGCCAACCTGTTGAGTTTTTCTGTGACGGCCCCAATTTCCCCGTGCAATTGGGTACGCCCGGCCTAGACCCATACAAGCCCCGAGTTATCACTCGGTTACCTGACGAGCCTAGTCAGCCTCATATTTACTCAATTTAGCAATTTATGAAAGAGTTATTGCAATAATACACAACGGAAGACTAAAGAGTAAATAACAAGGGGAAATAACTCAATCAAAGGGAAATTAGGAATTCTAAAAGTGTGGAAAACCTCGGGTATTCATGTACAATTTAATAAATCAACATACATGATACTAATCTTAATAATAATACCAAGTTCTATAAACAAAAAACATACATATATAAAGCGATATACAAATGAGCAAAAACATATAACCTACTCTAGGGTTCCTCAAGTCCAGCCGCTAATCCTCACAAAAAGTCGCCTAAGTAAGGCTCTTTACCTCTACTGCACTCCGCTCTATCTGCACCCACCGTCACAAACTAGACGGTGAGCAACTGAGAGAAATCGAAAGTAATGCCAGAAGAATATAACAGTAATTCATGAATTTATCAAACAAGGCGCCTAAATATCATGCGGTAATAAAAAGACAGAAGTTATATAAACAAGGTGCATGATAGGCAGACTGAAAACAATAACAATCGAAACATACGTGTTCTACGAGTCAAGAGAGGCCATAAGTGGTCTAAAATCCACAACAATACCGCAACAATATCCACAACAATCCACAACAATCCAGTACATGGTATCACACAATCACTAGGGGTGGTCAAACACTCATGCGCACGAGTGCCCGCGTTTTATCCCTTCTAGTGCAGGCCGCATGTACCTTCGAGACACACACTTATGCCAAGAACACACATACAAGGAATATGGAATGGAATGCCAACAAATAGATAATAGTAAATACAATGGAATGAAGATGAATCACATGGTATTTTCTTAACTGGCTTACTAACGTACACAAGTTTTTGAGACAAGTGTACTTACCTGAACTAATCGCAACCCGTGTAACAACACTCTCGCGTTCCTAGTAAGTATCCCCGAGTTTCCTGCTACCTGACAAGGTTGGAAACTCTAATTAATGTTTTGAGTCATTACTAATCCTAGGTTGATACCCTAGCATTTTCTCAGTGTTTTAATGACTCGAACACTTCGTTAACTCAATCGGTAAATCAAACCAAAAATATAACGAAACACAATGACTCTTTTGGGTATCATAACCACACTTATGTAAGCCTAATTATAGGTCTTAAGCTCGGCTCATTCGTATGTGAAATCATACCATAGTCTCGAGGACCGGCGGTGTGTCCACGACGTCACTACCGTTCAACCAACTTGAAACACAACTTCGATGTCGTCCAACAATTACGACTCAATACTAAACTTAACATGACCATACACCGGCGAGTAGGGAACTCGGGGTGTGGTGGTCTAACATCCGTAGAGTGTCAACACAAATGGAAAGGTCGTGCGCACGCCCTACGTCTCGTTGACAACTACTCGACGCAATATAAACAACTCACGCATATCTCCGCCATTACGACTCATCATCATTGATATGGACGCTCCGGGGCTATGAGACTCCATGACGGGCATGGTAAGGTCTCCGAGCTTCCCCATGTCATCGCGTCGATGACAAGACATCGCCACGAAGGGTGGTTTACGGCGAGAAGGGTTACAATACGTATGAAATCACATAAAAGCATAACATAACAATAACACCGCTGTTTTTAGGCCACTCTAAGAGTCATGAGACACAAGTATGATCGTAACTTGGACCCCGACTTCTCCGGTCATGGTGGTACAGCGATGGCATCGACCATGGCAACGGATTTCGGCGAGGACTTAAAACAGTCCACAACATAACAACAACATCACCTAGGTTCAAGACACTTAAACAGTTCCAACACGACCAAATCGATCACAACAAGAACAGCGAGGCATCATCGAGGTCATGGAGAGGTCCCCAACAACCCCCACACTCGGTGGTTTGGCCAGCAGGGCCGCCCACACATGCATATTCCGGCGAGACGTATTATAATAACCAATTTATGAAAACAGTACACAATCGATCACGACACCCTATGCGACGCAAATGTGGGTGCTCCGGGGATATGGAGATTTTGGGGCACCACTAGGAACCATCCCCGACCACCCCTGACCAGCGCCACCCCCTCCGGCGGCGGCTATGACATGACAAGAAGTGAAAACAGCTTGCAAAAACGGTTTCACAACAATAAAGAAAAACAGTGAGAAAAGAGAGAAAGAGTGGAAGAGAGGGAGAGAGGAAGATCTCCGGCGAGAGGGATGAACCCCAACCACCTCTGGACCTCCGACGACCGGTGGTGTGCTCGGCCAAGGCAGGGAAGAATGGACCGAGAGAGGGAGACAGTGAGACCGTGAATGAGAGGGAAAGTGAGAGAAAACAAAACGAGAGAGAGTACAAACCGAGAAAGAGTGACGGATCTCCTATGAGCTCGTCCACTGCTGGGTCCCGGGGACCAGTGCCGGGTTCGTCGACGGCGAGAAGAGGTGGAGGGTGGCGGTGAGATGAGGAAGATGAAGTGAGACCGTGAGTGAGGGAGAAAGGGAGAGAGAGAGAAAAACGTGTGAGCAGAGACCGAGAGAGAGGTGACGAGCCTCCGGCGTCAGCTCCGGTGAGGGTTCCGGCGAGAGGTTGGACTGGTCTGACGAGGGAGAGGGGCGGTGGTGTTGGGAGAGAACGTGAGGAGCGGTGTGTGTGTGGAGGAGATGGAGTGAATAGTGGATTAGGTTTTGTTTGTTTATATATATAAGACAAGTGTGAAATGACTCTTTTGCCCTCCAATTTACTTCTAACCCACCTCAAAACAGTTGCCCTTATGGGTCTTTTGTCCCTTTATCACATCTCAACACACCCACACATCTCAATGCAAATCTCATGGTTCTCCTCATTTGAGTTGTGTCACTTTAACAATTTCCATCGTGTAGTCCGTATGTTGCGTAGTTAATTAACTCCCGTGTTCAAACGACGTTCCTCATTCCGTATTGCCTTGCCTCGACTCCCGTAGCGCGCGTATCCTTGCCTTGTCTCGCCAACAAATTAATTAAATAAATTAAAAATTTATTTGTTTGTACTTTTTTTTACTTGTTTTTCTCCCCCGTTTAACTAGTCGAAAACCTCACTCAATTAAATATCGCCCGACCTGCTCGAAACCCGTAAAATACTAAAATACTAATACACACAATCAAAGAATCATAAAATCACTTCGGTGTCGACTCCCGAAGTTCGAAATATTGTCCAGTATTCACGTAGCCGGGTCATAATTCTGACAAGTCTAACACAAGTCAGTTAAAAATTTGGGGTTATTACATTTTCCATCACATATAAGACGACTTTATGCCTCTCAAAATCACCGTTAGAATTAACTTTATGAGTAAAAATCCACATAGACCGAATAACATTAACATCAGGTGGACGGGGCACCAATTCCCACATCTTATTTGTAATAAGAGCATTATATTCATCATCCATTGCCATTTTCCAATTCTGGTCACGAAGAGCTGCCACCGGATTACGAGGCAAAGGAGACCTTGAAACCGTGGCATGTAAAGCTTGGTATTTTGGATTGGGTTTAAAAATACCATGCTGACTTCTAGTGACTATAGTGGGCTTAGGAAGAGAAATAGTGGGAGTAGGAGCTACTTGGTTAATAATTGGGAAGTGTGGGTCTGCTGGGCTAGGTGAAATCGGGTCTGGATCCGGTTGGGCAGGTGTGTAGGCCTGGGCTGGCGTATGGGAAAGAGGAATAGCAGACAATTGAAGATGATTTTGCACATAAGGAGATAGACCATTATCCAAATAATCATATGTATGTGATGATGGGGTATGTAATGACACAAAGGGAAACACATTCTCATCAAAACGGACATGACGACAAATGATGATTTGTCGGGATGATAAATCATAACATTTATAGCCACGATGATTAGGTGGAAAACCCAAAAAAAAAAACACAAGGAGTCGACCGAGCTTGTAATTTATTGATTTTGGTGGAAGGAATAAGAGGATAACATAGACACCCAAATACTCGAAGATGAGAATATGTAGGAACCCGTTGATATAGTATTTGAAGGGGAGAAATATTACCCAAAAGTTTGCTCGGAAGAATATTAAGAAAGTATGTCGCCATTTGTAATGCATGATGCCAAAAAGAAGGAGGAAGGGATGCATGAGAAAGTAGAGTACGAGTGATATTATTGATAGACCGAATTTTCCGTTCGGCCTTCCCATTTTGAGGAAGTGTGAGGAGTGTGAGTAACGACCCTAAAAATGTAACTCGTGACGTGTCAAAAGACATTCCATTCTTGGGATGTTGTTGGTGATGATTGATAGGGAAGAAGGGATTTAATAGTGGTAGGATTGAGGAGTTGTTGTTGTGTTGTTTTAAAGAAAGAAAAGAAAGGAAAAAAAAAAAAAGAGATGTCCCTCTTTGTTTCTTTGGAATTTCCAAAGAAATGTGCAAAGCAGGGGAAGATGAAGACGGGTGGACCGGTTTGACTGGTCAAACCCGGTTTGACCGGTCAGACCCGGTCAAGCCGGTCTTGACCCGACCCGCGACCCACATATTATTTTATTAATAAAAATATATATATATATATTTATTTCAATTAAATATATTAAAATTGATTTTAATTGAAATAAATTCAAGAAAAATAGGAAAAATTCAGGAAAAATTCTAGAAAATTCTAGAAAATTATATTTTCATCAAATAAAGAGAAATTTGGGAATTTCTAAGAAAAGTGAAATATTCGAATTTTTACGGGACGTTTTGTCGTGGTTTTTCGCCTTGGAAAACGTGAGATTTGGCAAAAATAGCTAGAAATTTGGAAAAATCATAGGAAATTGAGGAAATTGATATAAATTGCGTTATCAGGATTATTGTGCACACGGGGACCGTAAGGGGCGTGTCGGAGTCCGTGTTAGCGCGAATTAGCTTGGATCGAGGTAAGTAAACCAGTGAGGAACGCTACAGTTATTTCTTAAGCTTTGAATTATTTATTAATATTTGTTTCAATACCTTCTTGTTATTCCATTCCTTTTGAGTTGTCCTAAGGCAAGTGTGTCAAGCGTGATCCTTGCAGAATTCCGGACTCGTGGTGTATTATACCGGGGTTTACTACTGGGGATACGTGATTGGTTGTAATGAAATGTACGGGGTGAGAGTTCTCCACCATATAGTTGGGGACTCTGCACTCGCGTGGGGGTCTTAGAGGAGATTCTGTCCTCGACTCCTAGCCTTAGAGGAGATTCTGTCCTCGCATAACGACTTCAATTGGTCGGGACCACTTGGCTTTTCCCTTGTATTCCGGACACTCCATTTCGATTGTTTATTTATTTATTTACGTTTTTACATATTCATGCGCTCCCTATCCTTTTCTTTCTATCGGCATGAATTGACTGTTCATTTATTTAAATTCGAAATATCGTATTTATTGTTGTTCCCGCTTGCGTTACTTACCCGAGCTCGTCATTCTTGTGTTTGACCGAGTGCGTAGATCCGCATCAAAGAAAGGAAAGGTCGTGCGATTAGGTGATATACTTTGAGCGGCCATCCTCTCGTTGATATAGGTGACATTTTGGTGTATTAGCTACTTATATTATTTTTTTTGTATATGGGGTTATGGGTTGAGAGATCTTTTTGGACATTATGACTTAGATGATTCTCTCCTTTCTTTACATGATATATATGATATACGGGGTTCCCACACCCTAGGTTTTTGTCCTAACTTAGAGATTTCGAAGTTGATTTATTAGTTGAGATTAATTGCTTCCGCTTATTACTTTGATAACTCGCTAATTAATTGACTTCACTTTTAAATTATTAACAAATGATTGAATGGTAAGGATAGGCTCACTGGCCCCGCGCGACTCGTCGGGATTGGCTCGGGGGTTCGCGCGGGTCCAGGCCGGGCGGCGCCCGATTCTAGGGTTGTGGAATTCGGGGCCGTCACATCATTCTTCTTACAGAAATTCAAAAATGGTTCATTATCAAATTCCCTCCCATTATCACATTGCATAGTTTTAATATTACGTTCAAATTGGGTAAAAATATAAGCTTTAAAAATCAAAAATTTTTCATAGACCTCCGACTTTTGACCCAAAGGAAAAGTCCATAAATAATTCGAAAAATCATCCAATAATAACACATAATATTTATGCCCTGCAGAACTCAGAATAGGAGAGGTCCAAATATCACTATGAATTATATCAAAAGGTAAAGACGGACTGGAACTATAAGACACAAAAGGTAACTTAATACATTTTTCGAACACACAAGAACGAAAAATACTAGAAATAGAGTTTCGAGTACAATCAATGCTTTTATTGGCCCTAAGAGCATCTAAAATAGGAGCACCCGGATGACCCAAAAGATCATGCCAAAGTGAGGAAGAGATGGCTACAAAGGTTGATGGAGTAGCATGATTGTAAATAGAGTTGAGAGGATAAAGATCACCCTGGCTATCACACCACAGGATAGGCGTCCCCGTCTAAAAATCCTTCATAAAAAACCCAAAAGGATCAAATTCAACAGATACAGAATTATCAGTAGTGAATTTCCTAACAGAAATAAGATTTTTGATTATTTTGGGAACATGAAGAACATTATTTAATTACAAGGGAGGATTAGGGGAGGGCAAACATGTATGACCATAACCACGAATAGGAATTGAATGACCATTTCTGATAATAATACCAGTATTATGATTGCTCAAATTAAAATAAGACGAGAGATTACCGTTTGAGGAGGTCATATGTGATGTCGCACTAGTGTCCATATACCAAGATGAATCGAGTGGATTTAGAGCCATGGTGTGCATAGCGTATGCAATGTCCGTAGGAGCATAAGAGTTAGACTGCCCATTAAAAGATGGAGCCATAGAAGCCTGGTAGGCTTGTTGTTGGGGGCGAGGGCCCAATACCCCAGGCCCACGGGTTGGAGCAGGTGGGCGAGCCCAACCTTGAGTAGGCATGGGGCAAGGAGGAGCAGCCCATTAAGGCCAACCCCAATTAGGAGACGGAGCCCACCCCCAATTAAAAGCCTGCTGCTGTTATTGTTTGTTTGTTTAATTTTGTTCGGCATGCAACGAGGTATACTTGGTACTAAATATAGCCCTGCCTAGGTGTTGAGAGTTGTTTGTTTGGACTGAAAGTTGTTATTTTTAGGGTTTCGGGCGGGTTGATGGGTTGCGGTTTGTTCGCACTATAACTTGTAATTTGTTAAGGGTGCAGGGTTTATAGACGAGTCTTGTGATTCTTAAGGTTTATGGATTTGTTGATTTTTCATGTTTGCGGCATATTATCCGTCAATTATATACTTATTTATGAAGTATTCTTTAATCGATCGATGTGGGGACTAATTTCGGTCAGCAATCCACCTTGGACTAAAATTCACCTGATCCAAGGGATTTTTTTCTCCCATGTTCCATTCCAACCATAGGCTCTGATGTCATGTTGATTTTTCATGCCTGCGGCGGCACATTATCCGCAAGTGATGCTTCTCCACAAACCTATAATCCTTGTCAATATCAATATTGTCCCCTACTTAATCACCTTGAATTCTTAGGTGTGAGGTTTTAAGTCAAAAGGCTTAATAGCTAGTTGAGAGGGGACAATCAATTATATACTTCTTTATGAAGTATTCTTCAATCAATGTGGGGCTAATTTCGATCCACACATCTTCGAAATGATTCATGGTTGTTTTAAGAAGTTGTGATTTTTTATGGTTTAAGGTTTATAAATTCATTGTGTTTTTTTAAGGTTTAGGCCTTGGGTAATATAGTCCATTACCAAATGGCAACATGCACTTAGGGGGCGAAGCCACATGCAAGTTGACCTTGGGCAGTAGCACATGGTAACTTGCATGTGACTCCCCTTGTATATATAGTTGATGTTTGATATTAATGAAGAAGAAAAAATTTAAAAAAAATGTATAGACTAGCCCACCCATCAAAATAATGTTTAAGCTGCCCTTGGTCTATCTGAGTGGTAGACCAAGGGGAGATTGAAATCCTTGCTCTCCATTCACTTGCACTTGTTGGCTTCCTTTGATTTCAGCTTATGCTGTTGTGATGAGTTGTGATTTGGTGTATTTGATCAGTGTATCTGATAAATTATGATTTTTAAGGTTTAGGTTTATGGATTTTTGTTTGTTTTGGACGTTAAGTTGTGATTTTTAGGGTTTTAGAAGGGAAGAAACACAATTACCGCGTGATCGTCAAGAATTGAAACTAGGGTTCATCTGCGTTTACATAAAGTTCCCCTTTTAGGTAATGTTGTTGTTGTTGTGATCGTCAAGTATTGAAACTAGGGTTCATCTGCGTTCATCTGCGATTTGGTTCATCGTCTTCAAGGTCAGTTAGTAACTTAATGTTCTGGTAATCCGCTTGCCGATTGAAAGTTTTTTTTATGATACAACTAGAAGTGTCCAATTTGACGCTGTCACTGTTTGTTAACCTCTGCTCAATGCTAATGTTTGATGGTCTTATGTTTTTTTGCAGTCTCTGCTGGTTATGTTGCTTGTGAAGAAAACATGATGAAGAGAACCCCACTGAAGTTCATTAAAATCTCAACAATGCCTTGTGAAGAAAACATCAGTGTTAAGAAGAAGTTGAAGGTGAAGCTGGCACGAGTTGAAGGTTCATGTGAATTCAGCCAGCACTCATCATGGACAAGTGCCTATGCAACTAGCTTCCGTCAAGAACAGAAAGCCGATGGCACTGTTAAGTTAAGATGCAGTGGTAAGCGTGGTATGCCAGAATCAGGATTGTGTAGACAGAAGTTGAAGAAAGTTAAGATTGGAAGGCGCGTGATGCAACAGTGTGAAGCACTTGTTAAGAAGCTGATGGATCATCAGTATGGGTTTCTTTTCAATCAACCGGTTGACCCAGAGGCGCTGCAGATTCCCGATTACTTGGATATAATATCAGAGCCAATGGACCTTGGGACTATCAAGAAAAAGCTAGAGAATGGCGAATACTCAAGTGCCAGGGACTTTGCTGCAGATGTTAGGCTGACTTTTACCAATGCAATGAAATACAATCCTCCAACTAACTGGGTTCATGAACTTGCCGGTGAATTCAGTCGAGTTTTTACTTCGGGATGGAAGTCTCTCGAAGCAAAATGGAGTGAAGAAAACTCTGATGTGGTCTACAAGGATCGGGCTCTGATCTCCGAAGGAAATCCACCAAAGGCTGCCCAGTTGAAGGAACATTGTCTTAAAACTGCAACCACAATGCCCATGCTTTCGGCAAAATTTGCACAGATGCAACAGCTGGAGAAAAATCTCAAGGAAATATCAAAGAGAGAATTGCCACTTGAGCTGGAGGGTCGTCTTCGAAGACTTGGGCTTCTTTGCCAAAACAAAGAGGATGGGGAAACTGCATGGGAAATACAAATGGTCGTAAGGAGTTACTTCAACTCCAATGTTGGAAAAGTATGTAACTCCTTTATCTTATTTCTTATTTCCTTTGCAATTTTGTGGTGATTTCATTTTTTTTTTTTTTGTACTCAGTTTTATAATTCTCAATTGTGTCTGCAGTTTGCCAACACTGGAGGTACTTGTGGACTGGACTCATCATTCAAAGACCCCCACAATGACAACAACAATCATAAATGTGACTCTGCTACTTCCAAAAGACTTGGGAATCCTGCCGCCTGTCCAAAAGGTTCATTTGGTGATATGAAATCTCGCTGCAGCCATAACAACGATTTAACTGAAGCTTTAAGTGGTTTGTCTCTCTTTTCTACTGCCATTAAATAGCATTTCAAATTTTTCCTTCTTAAAATACCAAATAATTTCTATTTCCTCATGATACGAAAAAACTTGGGGTTACTTTTATCGATACGATATGATGTAGTACAAAAACTAGAATTTATTTATGTGTTTATAATAGTTTTTCTTCATGATGATAATCTATTTCTTCTTTTATCAAGGATCAGATACAGATTCAAAGCATTCTTCTAGTGAAGAAACTAATCATCCATGCCAAAGCAAATTGCTAAATATGGTATTTATGCCACATCTTAAACTTTTTATGTTTTGTGTTTATTAACATTCCTTGAGGACGACTTTCATTTTATATATCTGGAAATTCATATTTTTATCTATTTTGACCTTATCCAGGAGGCTTCAATAAATAGATGTGACAATGGACAAACAACCTCCTCTGATCTTTATTCTGCTGGTAAGATTCATTTTTCTTGAAGGTTTATTTCCTATTAGTTTGCAGGTCTTTATTTAGTGCACTTTCAGGGACAAAATCTTTTGTGATACTAATTCTAGGTCTATCATGGTGGATGGTATGAAAACTTTGTTAAGATCCTGTATTCTTATTGAGTTCGAATCAACAACAATAAGAATTACAGAACCAAACTGCTCTATGTTATACTGAGTTTGCTAAATAATACGACAAAACAACAATAAATATTAGAGAAGACAAGAACTAAGAGACTAACTGTAATCTCTTTCTAAATCTCCAAGGGTAGAAACCTTTTTAGAATTCAGAATCAGAACTAATAGACCAACTGCACTCTATTATCCACAACAAAATGCACCAATTTCTTATCCAGTTTGAGCTGGAATATCCTCTACTTCAACTTTCTTGAATAAGTTCAATTGCAGTACAAATGGGAAAGCTCTTGAACTTGCTCCTGACCTCTTACTGTCTAGAAAAATGTAATTGTTTCTTTCCAGCTGAACCGTCCACATTATGCAGCCAAAGAACCTATATTGAGTATATATATTTTTTCTTAAAATTGTTGGTGTAGTATTTTTGTGGTTTGGGCCTGCTGGATATGTTGTAGTTTTACTTCATACATGAGTTTCCAAGTTTCCCTATTTGAGTATTGTTATCGACTTTTCTTATATTATTTATTTTTATGGTATATAGATTGTCCAAACAATACATGTAGTGTACAACTCTCGCCAAGCAAAGCTCTCCGTGCTGCAATGTTACGGAGTCGCTTTATGGACACAATCATGAAAGCGCAACAAGAAATCCTATTAAGCAATGTAAGGTTTCCCTTGTGATTTCATAATATGCTTTAGAATTATTTAATGACTTTGACTTACATGTTTATATTGTGACCATTAGGGTGAGAAAATCAATCCGATAATGATGAAGCAAGAGAAAGAGAGATTGGAAAAGCAGCAGCGTGAAGGTAATGAACTTGAGACTACTTGATTTTGCACACATTTGCATATAAGTATTTGCTTGAAAATATATTTCTTTACACCTATCATAAAAATTGATTGGAATATGCTTATTTTTCCTCGTACATGCTCATGTTTTTCAGCTCCGGTCCTCGCGATAACTTTTGTTGGTTAAATTTATAGTTGACGATATAGAAATGTAAATTTTGTTTTTTTGCTTGGTTTCATTTTCTTTGCTAGACTGTTAACATTGTCTGCTAGGTTGTTAAGGGTCAGTACTTATTGTGTTTGTACCTTTTAATCACTTCAATATTGTTGAAGAGAGTAGGGTTATTGATCTCATATTCTTACGAGCTATGGTTTGCCAGAGGCTTCTTTCTTTTTTTGTTTGGTGCCTAAATTATGATTGTAGTTAGTTGTTTGTTTGTTTCTGTCAGTGAATTGTTAGGCCAAAGAAGATTACATAGATATTTAGATTTAATCTCAAGTTTTGGTTGGATATATTGAAGGAGTTTCAGTTTTAATTTACATTTGGTGTTGGTGGTATTTGCTTAGTTTTTCAATTGGTTTAACACTTGATAATTTGTTTATTGTTCATCACACAATGAATTTTCTAACTGTTGACAAATTATGACAGAGAAAGCGAGAATTGAAGCACACATTAAAGCTGCCAAAGAGGAAGCTGAATTGAAGTTGCTGCGACGGAGACAAGCCGCCCGGCTAGCACTTGAGGAGGTATGACTTTCTTTCTTGTGTACCTTTTGATTTTCGCCACCCTGTTTGTTCAATCTATTCAATGTTTGTTGTTCCATTTTTCAGATGGAAAAGTCCGTTGACATCTATGATGGTTTAACCATCATTAAAGAGCTGGAGACGATGGGCATCGACACATATTTTGGACATGACAGAGTGCTAGAAGATTTGGGCTTATATTTAAGGAACGAGGTTCCTGAAGATTCCGATGAAGTTGAAGGTTGAAGCTGACGCCTTAATAGTTTCTCTTTCTCATTTTGGCCTTTCTAACCATTCAAGATGAGGGTTGAAGAGATTGTGTACATAATTCAAGTTTTGTATGTTTCATTTTTTGCTTTCTAACCTCTCAATTTGAGGGTATAACTGTATAAGAGATCACGTAAAATTCAATTTTTTTCTGTAATCCATTAGTAACGATTTCAATTTTTGTCTGTAGAGAGTTGCACACGGACAGCTTTTTTATATGTTCGTCTGCAATGATCAGACTTGCATGTAATCATTATATGTACATATAACACATGTAATATGTCATTTAATTGTATGATAAAATCTTCATTGATTAGCTGAATGGATGTGCAGTTACTGTTATCTTCAGGTTTGCAGCTTTCTAGTGTTTCTCTTTGTATTTATTCAGCTTCTTGAGTGGAGGGACTTCTTGAACCATTCTTCACTGCAATTCTTCTACAGTGATTAAGAAAAAATATGGTGTTTGGTTGAACGACCACTAAATCAATAGACTTGCTAATGGATCTGTATGCATTGAGATACATGTACATAATACATGGATGAGGACTCTGGCCAGTATCTTAGGCTGTATTTATCATTGATAGTTGCTTGTAAATTTAATTCCTACTTTTCACATCATATAAATTTTGAAAATTCATGATTTACTAACGAGAACTAGCTAGTCTAAGTGACTAGTTAACTCATAATGCCCAAGTAAATTATCTTTAATTATTGCAAATAAGGACTTAGGTTAAATTGTTATAAAATCTACCTAGTGATTTCCAACATTGGGGAATCCTAGGAGGTTAGTGGAGTAGTGGTGGAGACATAGTTGGACATGTGTTGTCCAAGGGAGTGGATTTGCTAAAGTTAAGAGGTGTAATGTTTGTAATGTTTACCATTTAGAAATGTGTCACGTGTACAATGTAGATATGTTTTTACACTTTTGTCCTCCCCACATTTACTCTTTTGTCCACGTGGCGTGTTGCTATTAGGAGATATTACCAACATCGCCCTCCCAACATTAGCAAAACCCCTCCCGTTGTCCAAGTGCCATGCATTGTGGAACTAATGATACACATAACAAGTGATCAAAGGTCTTGATCTATTGAGACCACCTATATAAAAGCCTTTGCTCTCCATATATAATCACAACACTGGTTACAGGTTGTGATTAATTCTAGCAATGCTTCCGAGCTCAGCCATTTTAATGGAGAAAAGCTATGGAAGTAGTCTCTCTACCTGCAAAGGCCAAGCATTTTCTTTAGTGCTTATTATGGTGGTATTCACTCTCTCTAGGAGATGTTGATTCACAAAAGGCATGCAAATTTGACTTAGAATGTGCCTTGGCCTAAGCTCAGCCCAACAAGCTCATCTTAATCTTTTTATTTATAAATTATAAAAATTTCAAAATAAATTTAAAAGATTTTTCAAAAAAATTTAAAAATATGTATAAAGTATTGTCCACAAAAGGCTTGATCTAACTTACATTGATCCTTATGCCATGGACTGTTTTTGTACGTCTTGGTGGTCGGAGCACCATCTAAATATGCATTTGTGCTGATACTGATCAATTGCATCAACACTAAGCAATAACAAGTTTTCATCCAACTCAGTGGTAGTGACTGGTGAGTGCTATAGAAGTTTTGATCAATGTATTGGTATCTGCTAAGGTTACGAAGACCCAAGTCCCTTCTCTTTTAATTAGTCTAAGTTACTTCAAAAACTTTCTAAGGATCTCTTCTTTCCTCCTTAATCTGATGTGCAATGTGTCTTCTTTCTCCCTTAATCAAGAAAGTCTTTAGGTTCTCTTATCCCATTAGTATTAAGAATCAAGAGCTTGTTGAGATCCTTCAGGTCACCAATTTCTTTTCCTGAAAGGCTAAAACAACAATTGTTGGAGGTTGTGCGTTGTATATAACAAGATGAGAACTAAATCATTTCTCAAGAAGACATCAACATGTAATAGAGGGAACTTATTTATCTGAAAAATGGTTGATCCATCCTACCGAGTTCCTGTCTAATGTTCAACTACTTGTAACGGTTGTTCCATGATCAACTGTCACGCCTCCTCAACTGAAAGCGTGCTTGTGAGTTGTGACGTTACAACAGCTTACCAGGACACTGCCAAAATAGTGTAATGAAATGTATATTCCAAAAATTATCAAACAATTACTCTTGCCATGTAAAAAATTTCTAAAAAAAGTTATATCACTGTAAAATTATCTGAAACTATTTCATTAATTCGTTTTTTCTAGTTTCTGTTGGGCTTTCATGAGTATTATTATCATGATTTGGGACTGACATTAGGACTGCGTCTGATGTTCGATGCATTCAAGGCTCTTTTAGAAATGATGATCTTAGTGAGGAGACAATGTTCAAACTTATTTATTTATTTACTTGAAATAAAATTTGTAGATTGCTCTGTCATTTCACCCTTGCCTATTACTCTTTATGGAGTCTATTTCCAACTGTTAAATTTGTATTGCAACAATTACAGGTATTATTACATAATTTTACTTATTGTATATTGTAGAGGAAATTTGCTCCTAATATTAGATTTACCTTAGAATTAGAAAAAAAAAATTCCATAAAAGTCTTGGTGTTCTTTAAGGGACAATATTTTTCGAGAGAAAATTGTTAGCCTCTAGAGTTTCTTAGCAGATGCAAGAGTCCTTACTGTTTCTAGTTTTGTGAGCTTGCAAATTGATGTGTATCTAAAGGACACTAAGGAGTGAGCCTCCATATTTGGCGTGTTTAAAGTGGCTCACACTAGCATCAGGAAAGCCTAAGTAACCAAGCTTTGTTAGATAGGAAATGTCAACTAACTCTATTTCAGGAATAACAACATTTAGGTTGTTTGATAGCAATGTGGAGACGCCGACGAGTGAGAAAGATATGGCATTTTAGTGCTAGGGATATATATATATGTTGAGTATGAGATGTTCTAAATGGGATTTGCACTAATGTTGTGTTGTTTCTTCAGCCCATCTATGAACACTAACATACTATTGGAAATATGATAATGATAAGACCCCATCAACCAAGAGTCAAATGAATATTAAGAGTGCTGCAGCATGATGTGCCTTGACAGCGGGTTGCTGATATTTTTCTTGCTAAACAATGGGAGGTTTGTGTTCTTCTTAAGCAAGGTCTCGAGTTCGATTATTGTGAGAAAACTAGGTTGGGAGGGCCGCCTAAATGGGGCTGACAATGCGTGTACATGGATTAGTAGGGATATTGATGTATCACGGTATCTCCACTGGTGTCGATCTCTGCAAACGTGACGTTTCTCCAAATCAGAGGCATTCCTTATGTGGTGTTTCGGATTCTTCTATTCATGTTCTCTTTCATGCCTTTTCACTGGGCGAGCTTGGGCAGGCTCGAGCCGGGCCTAGTTAAATTTTTGATTAATTTTTTATATTTTTAGTATTGAAAATATAATTAATAAATATTTAAAAATAAATATAAAGTAGTAGTTGGTCTAGTGGTATAAGTTGTACTATATTAATCTTGATGTTTAAGGTTCAAACTTTATTAAAAGTACGAGTCTAGGTCTGGGCAATATTTTCAAAAAGCGGGTACCTGTTTCGCAATTAATTCACATGATTATCTTGTTACTTTACTAGTATATACTAGTAAGAAAAGTAGCATGACTTCTATTTATCTAAATAAATGGTATGTTTTTTTAAATACGTTCACATTTTGTTATACACTAGTATTTCTCTTTAGTAATTGAATATAAGTTATATGAAGTTTCGCTTATCTTTTATGAAAAAAATATGACTAAGAAATAAAATTACTTAATTATATTTAAAATCGAACACAAACGGGTCTCGTACGTTTTATAAAAATATGGGTCTGAACAAAAAAAGGGTGTCCGTTTCAAAAACAGGTCTGGGGCCGGGTTCGGGTCCAGGTTCGAACACCATTTTTAGTCGTTATTAGGGGGTATGTTCGAACTTGCTTCTATCCCGACCCTTTTTTTTTACCAGTCCTAGATAAATACACGAGCAAATTGAAATGGGGCGGAATTGAATGATATAAGGTGCATGCGTGGGTGAGAGACTAGTTGTATCACTGATGAATCTGACAATTAATACAGGCCGATTGAAACTGAACATATCAGATCTAAATTTTATTGAATGAATAAAAAATAAAGTAGTTATTGGAACCAAATCAAAAGAGAAGATCGGCAGTGGTTCAAACTTAAGAATCGCAAAAAAGCAACTAGACTTGATCATGGGCTCGGGTGCCCTACCCAGCACGCCTAAGCCCGTGAACAAACAATCAGGCTTGGGTAGACATTTTCAAGAAAAGCACGGCCCAATTGAGCCTGATTTGAATACAAGCAAGTAACTAATATATTTTAAAATAATTAGTGTTAGAGGTGGGATTTGATCCTAGGACCAATGCTCTCATTAGTTTTTTTTTTTTTTGACTTCAATAGAAATCGAACCACGATTTCCTGAGGTATTGTCTTTTTGGCAAGTCATGTCTTTACCATCTCACCTAAAAGGCTTTGACCTCATGCTCACATTAGTTGATATTTAACATTTGAGTTAGTTATCCTTTTTGCACAATAATTGAATGCATAATATATACATAGAAACACACATGCTATCGAAAAAGTTCATAAAAATAAATGTAAATGAATAAATAATTCATTTTTTATATATTTTTAATATTAAAATATTTATAAATGGGCTAGCTGAGCCAGGCTTGGGATTTATATTTTTTACATGGGTCGGGCTTGGGCTTATATATAGGCCCGCATGTATATGATGGGTTGGATTTGGGATAAGGTTCTTAGGCCCTAGTTTGGCCCGAGCCCAGCCCATGATCAAGTCTAAAAGCAACCAATGCTCCAACCCTAGCCACCGCTCACCCCTCTTTTTTCTTCTCCGCAACTCGCTAATACATTGACCGATAATTTTTTTTTATCAATTAAGAGACCTTTTATCTTTCAAACAGTAAACACAATTAGAAACTTTCTAACAAACTAAACTTTTTAATTAATGATACACTAAAATAAAAATTAACAATATAATGTAATCACTTCCAATTTCGAATACCTGCCATGTTTTCTATTAAAAAAAATTAGGAGTTGATCCATGGTATTGAACTATCTATTTTTACGAAGAAAAAAAAGTGTTTTTTCATTGGATTTCATTTTGGTATGATATGTAACCTTATTTTAAAAATCTTTTTTTTTTTAGAAACATTGTTTTTCTAATTGGAATTCTAAACCTTGTCACCCTAACTAATGTAGGGCGTAGTAATAAATAAAATAAATTACCATATTTTTATAGAATTTCCGATTTCACACTCTCTGGAAAGTTTAAAGTGGAAAGTGGAAAGTGGAACTCATTACTATAAATGATCTCCCCCCGCCTAATTACTCCAAACGCAGCTCTTTCTATTTTTGTTTTCTCTTCTTCGATTCTTATTAAACCCATTACTATTTATTAATGCCGCTTTCATTGCTGAACTCAAACAGCACTAACAAGTGAAAGAGAGAAGATATATTCCTTCATGGCCTCTTCTTCTTCTTCTTCATTGCTTCTGCTTTTCCTCTCACTCTCCCTCTTCTTCTCCGTCTCTACTTCCACCACTACAAGTACGGGTACGCTACTCCCATAACTTCAACAATATATAGACTTACTAGCAATACATGATCAAAATTAATATTTATTGTTTTTTAGTCTTAGATGTTGTCGATTTGGAACACCCAGTTTTGGAAGTTAGTTATCCATCAAGAGATGGCGTCAAAGATATTCTCTCTTGCTCTCGTGTTCGAGTGGCTGGTCTGTCAAGGGTGAATATAAGGAGTTACTTCAACTCGATTCGGGTTACTGTGACGCCGTCTGGTGTAATTCCTGAGAGACTTCACAATAAAATTGCAATTTGTTTGCACCGGTGAGTAGAATGTCTTTGCTTTTGATAATGCCTTTTTCTTCATTAACTTTAATATGAATATATGATTGAAATATGGTTAAGACTTGGAATTTTTTTTTCCTTTTTGACTTCAGTGGGAATTGAACCACAATCTCCCGACGTCTTGCCTTTTTGGCAAGTGATGTATTTACCATCTCACCTGAGAGTCTTTGACGGACTTGGGATTTTTTCATTCCCATCTTTATTTTTATTTTTATTTTTTTTGCAGTGACGCTTCTCTTGCTTCATGCCAATGTGGAAAGGATGACTGGGGAACTCTCCAAAAGGAGAATTGGAGTGCTTTCATGTCACCTTATGATGATAAATACTTAGATTTGAAATTTTCGAATGGATTATCCGGGACCCTCACAGTTTCCATTGAAGAAGGTGTTTTTTTTTTGAAGGATAGCTCTAATTTTTTCTTGTTACTTTATGTCCTTCGTTTAGGCGTCTGATTTTTTAGCATTAACTGTGGTTGTAGTGTTTGATCAATGGCGCCTCATTGTTCTCATTTTGGGGTTCGGTTCTTGCTTTTGGCCCCAATTTTGAGTACATCGATAGCATTTTACTACAGCAGTTCAATGGCTATTGGAGTCTTGCTTCTTGTTTTGATTATCCTCTTTCAGGTATTTCTTTATTGAAGTTTCTTATTTTTCAGTTGAAAAAATTAATATCTCAATGTAATCAAGAATTTTGAACTTACCCTTTTCACTATTGGTTAATGAGTTTCGTGTCGTTGGCACTCACTTCCTAAAAAGTTAAATTCATTGTGAGATGTACAAACTTATCACAAAAGACTTGCTTGTTTGAACAAACAAAAATGGGACTCGTAGGAAATTACCGCATTTAAACCTAATAAGAAGTGGCCTGCTTAAAATAAGGTTCTAAAGAAGGGGAAAAAATTTTAAACCATGCAAGTACAAAGTGAACTCCATGGAGAAGAGAAATGAAAAGTACCAAACATCAATTCTTAGTTATCAAAATATTTATTGAAGATTCCATATTAATAATGAATGTTCTTTTGAATATTTTGATATCAACATCATGCTCGTTCACTTATATTCAATACAAGAGTCATATAGTTGAGACACCAACTAGCTCTAGAAATACTTAGCCACAATTAAAATGACTGACTTTCTGATGAAAATACAAGTCTGTCTTTGCCCATGCTTCTTTAATTGGATGGATAATTCTTCTTTGCCCTCATGATAACGAAAAGAAAGGTGTAAAGTTCCGCCATAGGAACTACAAGGTCACCACAAGGACTTCTTCAACAACTTGGGATTACATACCGACCATAAAACCCTTTTCAATAAGTGGAATGCATTAGCTGTCCGCACTTATGTTGGGAAGTAAGATCAGAGAAGGGCAATCACTCAAGTGGTTTTAAGACCAAACAGTCGGACAGAAAGTGGGCAAAGCTCTCCATATATTCCTGGTTCTCCTTTTTCATTTCCCTTATAAGAAAAAGAAGTAAAATGGTTAGTTTGATCCACGGTTGAATTTTATATGTATTATAAAGTAACACAAATTATGAGAATGTTATATTATCATTTTAACTTATTTGGCAATGGTATATTATCATTTCTAGCGGGTACTTACTGATCTAAGTGTATTGGGTTTTGCATTTGTTTTTTATTTCAGTGTAAGAATTTGCATATCTAAGGTTAACTAACTCATCAATGACTTATTTATCTAACTTTGATTGGAAACTCACTATTTTACCCGACATTTCTTTTTTTTTTTTTTTTTTTTTTGTTTAGGCCCTACATTTCCGATTTAGCTATGTTCCATTAACATGATTTTTACATTTCATTTTGTCCCTCATCTCGATATTCTCTTGGATATGTACATAGGGTATGAAGTTACTTCCAACATGCGGGAAGAATATATTCTTCCTCACAATTTTTGTTTCGATGGTATGTTTTATATTAACTGTCAAGACAAGTACATTGTTCTCTTGTGTCCATTTGTAGTAATGTATTAGGCATTGACTTGCTATTACAAAGTGGGGCAAAGGTGGGGGTTGGATCTTTCATATTACACTATTTTTCAATGACGGTTGACTCCATTCTTCAAAACATGGGGGTGAGAGTGAAGATGTGTATAACCCCGTAAGTTGTTTTCCTTTTTTCCATATTTCAAAATCTTCGTGCATTTGTTTTCTCAAAGTTATTATGTTATTGACGAGATACTGTTTTTCATGCATTAGAGGATTATTTATTTATTTATTTTTGGATGCCTAAGGAAGGACCGAAGGATTTTGGTTCCTTCCAGCTTTTTATAGTTGTATAACCTTTTCACATCAATATGATGCTTTCATTTCCTATCAAACGACCATAAAAACAGTAGCTAGAGTTCCATCAACAGAAGTTACTATAGGACTTACTAAAAATCCTGCGCACATAAAGTAAAAAAAATTTCCAAAAATTTAGGACTGACTGATGTGGTCACCTAATGAAAAAATAAATAACGAATAATAAAATGTTGAGTAGACATCCTAAAGCACTAATTTTAACAGTTGTGGGATATCTCGGAATTTGAATTGTAATTGGGCACTCGTTTGAGTGATTTAGGAGAGAGTGAGGTCTTCCTTCCTCTAGTTTTTTGTTTGTAAGTTTTTAATAAGATCTCCAATTTGTGTTTCTTGATTCAATTTGAGATAGTTGAAATAGGATATTATCAAAACCATAGTTGTGTATTTTAATAAATCAACTTTATATAATTCTTTTTTTTTTTTGTTGGTAATGGCTTTGGTGGTAGGTTTCTTTTTTTTACTCGCAGAATCATTCTAGCGAGAGCAGACTTTAGGTTATTGGATTGTTCGGGAATTTATAATTTCGAGAAGATGGAAGTGTTGATATCGGTATAGCCCAATTTGTGAAGTGTGCAATGCGTTCAATGGCAATGACATTTATTTATCGTGTGTAGCTCTTCTTCCTATCTTTTACGTTGAAACGATTATTGAGCAAAAAGAATCGATTTACATGTTAAGGTCTTTTTGGAAATAGAAGTAATTGATGCTTACATGAATTTTATCAAGCACTAGACCTATAGGCTATAGTCATTTGTACATTCGAACATCATGGGAGGGGATATTTGGGCCGTATATATCTATCCATCTTATGTACTTGACCGATATCAATACCATCTCTAGAAGTGTTAATTGGTCGAGCTTGATTACTTGTACATCAATGGAGGTAGTTAGGTTCTCTCGTCATTTAAGTCCTTCATTACTCATGAGTGGTACCTGGCTAATGATTGGTAACAAAGGAAAACATTAGTCTCAAAAAATACAAGTGTTTATGAAACTATAGTGTCTCGTATTTTACTTGTGGATCTCTAAGCTAAAGCAAATAATTTTCAATATTAATTAACTTTTGAACTAATTTCTATTTTGATGATATAATCATTGTCCATTTCCAAATGCCCATCATATTTTGCTAAACAATTGGAAAAACAAGTTCAATACGAATATAGATAATGAGGACCTTAATCGATCATATTTTGTTGTGTTGTGCCAAACTGCTAACCATTGTGTAGAAGTGGCATCATAGATGGGTTTTCCTATTTGGTTCTTAAGATGAATTTTGGAGGAAAACAAAGAAGTTGCTCTTCTTTCGATTCTCGTATTTTATTTTATTTTTTTCGAGCGATCGGGACACTTTTATGGCGGCTTCTTTGCTGCATGAATTCAATTGCGGCATTGGCTTTTGTTGGGGCATTAACTTTCTTATAAGTTCAAGATGGCGATCCCAAAGGTCAATGTAAGCTTTCCACTTTCAGGCTTTCACCCGCTTCGCTTTTGTAAATCTGTATCCCGGCGTGTTACTAAGTTCCATATATGTTGTGATATACTTGTGTATCTTGAATATGATGGTGCAACCGCTAAATGAGAATATGGATCACATGATAGGTTGTGAAATAGTTGAATTATAAACTCAACATTTTTTATTTTTTTTATTTTTTTTGGTAGGATAAACTCAACATTTAAATTAAAGTTGTTTGCTTGAAAAGTTGGAGCATAGTAAATCTATGTATTTTAATAAACCAGGATTTCAAATTTAAGAGAAAGGATCCAGATTTTTACCACTAAATCGAGTACTTATTAGCATTGAAACCACGAAGACTTGTATTCATATTCACGAATGCATTATTTGGTGACATTGATGCGAGGCACCTATACCAAGGAAATGAAAGTCCATGGCTACGAAGGGCTAACCGTGGGGTCGACAATCCATAACCGTATTGAATTTCTAAGCAGATCAACCGAGATATCCGCAAGACAAAAGATGTGGAACAGCCATGAGAGATCATCTGCTTGGAGTGTTTCCCCCACTAAAGGTCTGCTCTATTTTATACTCTCTTCTTTGTTTCACTTTGAGTAGTTACTATGCGTATTTTGCATGGGTGAAATGAGTATATTAAGTTTGTATAATCTGATAGAAAGTCTTGAGTTTTGATTAATACATGGTTACTTACATTGCATTGCTTTTCTTGTTTGTTTTCGCTCATCTTCTTGAAAACAGTCAGTTCTGTCTTCGCCAAGCAATGTAGCGACGGTTCAAAAAGACTACTATTCAACCTTCCACAAGACACCAACGCGGAAAAGGTTTTCTAAGAAAGAGTGGAATGAATTCACACGTGAATCAACTAGAGAAGCCTTGGTTGAATTGGCTCTTCTCCCGAATTCACAATTTGGATAGTCAACAATGCCAATCGTTTGAAGATTGACCAAGTAACTCGGTGATAGTGTGGAGAGTGAATCCAATTCTTCGATTAAGGCAGCAGATAGACAACGGAAACTGGCATAATTTCTTCAAGTGGTACCGACATATAGGAAATAGATGTCCGTGAACATGGTAGGATGTTAGTTTTTCTGACCTCTTATATATGCTAACAACATTGTCCCATCAAATTGTGGCAGCATATTGATGTAAATTTAAGCTATACCTCATACAAATTTTGGGGACCTTTTACAAAACGAGTCCGATTATTAGAACACTTTCCCCTTCAATATTGAGCCATTAAACAAACTCTTGAAACTTGGCAGATATGGGAACTCTAGAACAAAATTATTTTCTAAATGTAGAAAGTAGACAAGTTGTTTGAGCAATGTTAATTATTGATGCATTTTATTATCTTTTCTTGAGATTTTTTTATTTTCTATGGTTGACAACCTATCTTAGAACTGATACTACATTTGGGTATCATCAGCCAAATACACAGAGGTAACATAGTGGTATGTTAGTCCTTGGTTTTTTTTTTTTTTTTTTTAGGACACTTAGGCTCGATCTCCGAGGTTGTTCGCCAAAGGCTCCCAGTGAAGGAACGTTGTCTTAAAACCGCAGCCACGATGCCCATGCTTTCGGCGAAACTTGCACATGCAGATGCAACAATGGAGAAAAATCGATGGAAATATCAAAGAAAAAATTGCCACTTGAAGCTAGAGAGTCGTCTTCGAAGACTTGGGCTTCTTTGCGAAAACAAAGACGATGGGGAAAGCGCATGGGAAATACAAATAGTCGCAAGGAGTTACTTCAAGTCTAATGTTGGAAAAGTATGCAACTCCTTTATCATATTTCTTATTTCCTTTGCATTTTTGTTGTTGGATTTCAGTTTTTTTTGTACTCGGTTTCATAATTCTCGAAATGTTTCGTGGTTTGCCAACACTTGGTTGTACTTGTGGACTAGACTCATCACTCAAAGACCCCCACAATGACAGCAACAATGTTTTCACTGAAGCTTCAAGTGGTTTGTCTCTCTTTTCTACAAACATTGAATAGAATTTCAAATTTTGCCTTCTAAAAATACAAAATAATTTCTATATTTTCATGATACGGAAAAACTTGGGGTTAGTTTTATGATCTGCAAATTTTTATTAATACGATATGATATAGTACCAAAACAAGAATTTACTTGCGAGTTTTTTTCTGAGAAAATTTTTATAATAGTTTTTCTTCATGATGATAATATATTTCTTCTTTTATCCAAGATCGAGATATAGATTCGAGCATTCTTCTCGGTGAAGAAACTTAACATCTTTGCCAAAGCAAAAGGCTTAATATGGTATTTATGCTACATCTTAAACTTTTGATGTCATGTATTTATTAAAATTCCTTGAGGAAGACTTTTATTTTATATTTATGGAAATTCATATTTTCTCTATTTTAACCTTATCCAGGAGGCTTCAATAAATAAATGTGACAATGGACAAACAACCTATCTACTTACTGTACTCCACTCTTTGGACAGTGCAAATGGGAAGACACCAAAAATCTATTGTTGCTTTCTTGTGAAACTGTCCACATTATGCAGCTAACAAACCTCTCCTTGGCTTGATATAGGAATGTTGATCAGTGATTTTGAAATTCTGTGGTTTTGATATAGAACTGTTGTAGCTTGTAGCTGTCTTACATTGGCTAATTCAGCTCTGTTGAGCTCTGTTGACATAGGAATGTTGTCATTAGTGAGTGCACTTTTGAAAAGGGATTCGGCTTGAAATCTTCTTTGGTACTCATTCTATATGTTTCATAAGGGGGATGGTCTATAGCCCTCTATTGTTTTTTTAAGAAGAAATAATTAAGTACTTTCGTATGCTTGTGAAGAAGGCATTAGTAAAAACAGGAGAATTAGCAATACACCAAATTATATTTTACATGTGAAAAAAAAGGGCACGGCTATGTGTACTCCACAAATTTGTAGCGGCAAGCCATATATTTTTTGTTACTCCAAATCCAATTATGCTCTGAACCGAAATAAACTAATTACCCCTCTCAACCCCCATAGTTCCACTCTCTCTCTCTCTCACTCATTATGCACTCCACTCAAATAGAGAATCCTTCAACTCTGACGACACGCCGCCCCTCCAACCACTGGCGACGCAAACTTACAATTTTGGATCCCACTACCATCGTAAGTGTTGATTCATTCATATTTTATGTTGAAAAATAGTGTATTTATTACTATTTATGTGTAAAATTATAGGGTTTGAACAATTTTTTTAGTTTATTTGTTATGGCATTGTTCATTGGGTAATTCGGTGGCTATTGACCTTACAAAATGGAGAATGAATGTGTAAGGGATGTGGATGTGTAAGATGGAGAGATAATTCTTTAGTTTACCATTGATTTGTTGTTCCTTTTTGTGTTCAAAGCATGTGTTTTGCCTTTGGTTAAGCCACACGTAGGGTTGAACCACGTACTTGTAGGTCGGTTCCTATAAACCAGCCTCAAGAGGAAAATGTTGGTACGAAGTGACCGGACCAAGGGTCGGTCATCAATGACCGACACAACATGGTTAGGTCGATCACAATTTAGTCAGTCGGTAATGACCGATACTGAAACCATTTGGTCGGTCACCTTCAATCAAACCTTTTGAGGTTCGATCGGCCCTGCAAGACTGAACCAAACTCAACGATGAACAAATCACGAAACGACCCAACATATTAATTATGTAACGAACATCAAATTCAATCATAAACACAACAAACACGTACAGAAAAACCAAAATTGATCAATAACTAGACAAATACATAAAATCTCACTTTAGAATTGATCTAACCCGAAACCAAATTCGAACAACCACCATCGCCTTTTTTTGTCCAAATCGAAAACCAATTTGAGTCTAACGGTCACCAACAACTAAGGGAATGTGACATGGAGATTAACCAAGGCCTAATGTGACGGGATGTCGATTGAATCTAAAACCTAGGGCTTGGTTGTTGGGTCGTTTTTGAATTTTGGTGGTGGGGTGCCCTTGTAAACCAAAAGGGTAGTTTAGGACTTCGAAGTTTGCAGTTGGGGTGCTCTAATACATACTTGGGGTGCCCAAATCTAGTGACTTGCCAGGTGCACATTGTGACGGCCCCAAATTCCCAATGCATTCGGGTACGCCCGGCCTAGACCCGTGCAGGTCCCGAGTCAGCGCTCGGCGAGCCTGACGAGCCTAGTCAGCCTCAAATCATCAAATTTCAAGTTTTATGAAAGAGTTATTGCAATTATAATACAACCGGAAGCAAAAATCATATTTTTATCAAATAGTGGGAAATAACTCAATCAAAGGGAAATTAGGAATCTATATAAATGTGGAAAACCCCAATATGTTCAATTCTAAGTCAACAAAATGGATTGATGGAATCCACCTCAAAACATATTCCCCAGCCCAAAACAACCATATATATAAACGATATACATAAAACAAAACATATGGAAACCTACAAGGTAGTCTCCAAGTCCAAATTACCACACAAAAAGTCTCCTAGGCAAGGTCCTTTGCCTCTACCGCACTCCGCCTATTCGCACCCACCGTCACAAACTAGACGGTGAGCAACCGAGAGAAAATCGAAAGTAATGCCGAAGAATATAACAAGAATTCATGAACTTTCAAACAAGACAGTCTAGATATCATGCTGGAAATTGGAAGACAGTAATTTAAATAAACAAGATGCATGATAGATAGACTGAAAATGATAACAATCGAAACGTGCGTGTTCTACGAGTCAAGAGAGGCAATAAGTGGTCTAAATTTCCACAACAATCCACAACAGCGATGTCGCAACATCGAAATCCACAACAATATCCACAACAATCCAGTACATGGTATCACACAATCACTAGGGGTGGTCAAACACTCGTGCGCTCGAGTGCCCGCGTTTTATCCCTTCTAGTGCAGGCCGCATGTACCTTCGAGACACACACTTATGCCAAGAACACACATACAAGGAATATGAAATGGAAAGCCAATAATTTGATATTAACAAATACAAAGAAGTGAAAATGAATCACATGATATTTTCTAAACTGGCTTACTAACGTACAAATGCTTTTTAAGGCAGATGTACTTACCTGAACTATCGTAACCCGCGTACAACGCTCCCGCGAATCCTAACGCGTATCCCCAAGTTTCCCGCTACCTGACAAGGTCGGAAACTCGTATTAATAGGTCAAGTCATTAACTAAACTAGGTTTAACCTTATCATTTCCCAATGTTTTAAATGACTTGAACAACGCGACAATTTAATCGAAAAAACGAATACTCTCTCTCTCTCGGGTTTTGGAAACACAATATTTATAAGCCTCATCGCGAATCATAGGCTCGGCTCAGTCATATTTGGGTCATGTCATGGTCTCGAGGACCGGCGACATGACTACGACGTCATAACCATTCATCGCCACGCGATGTTTCAATCCAAACCAACACTCAACCATAACTCCTCGTGAAAACCGCACTGACATGTACAAACAAACATGAAACCTCGCTGGTGTTGTCCGACGTCGGGAAGGGTTATCACGGCATGGGAACGCCGAAAACCCTCCACCAGCCTCGAAATTACGTCAACACACAAATTACGACTCGACGACGCAACACATGAAATCACGTCAAAACGCCTTAATAACATTGTTTCGGACTTAACCAAGGGTTGCGAGACGTCAACCAATGTTAGGTGAGATCTCGACAATCTTCACTGGTCATGGTTCGACCGCAGCACCGCCGGCAAGGCGGTTTCCGCGAGGCTCCGACATACAAAACACATGAAATGACGACTCTTTCGCGCGTAATAAAACTGTTTTCGACCACTCTTAGGGCTGTGGGACCCACGTAGGAGTTTGGTGGGGTCCCCGACAAAGATCCCTGGCCATGGTGGTCCGGTGGTGGCGTTGCCGCAGGGCGTTTTCCGGTCAACAAACACCACCATACACATGAAATAACAAAATTGTTTAAAACGCAACCGGATATTTTTTTTGGACACACCGAGGGTTGTAGGACATTTGTATGGGCGAGATCTAGTCCCCGACAACCTCCCCGGTGCGGCGGTCCGGCCAAGCAGCCGCGCCGCCACGGCAGCTCCGGCGAGAGGGCAAAAACCCTATAAAACCAACTTAAAGTGTGTAAAATCGTAGGGACTTTGCATGGGCCATGGGGAGGTGCTCCGGACGGTATGGACTCCGGTGAGTCACCGGAGGTCGTCCACGACCGGTCCTCGTCACGGCAGCCACTCCAACACACCATGCATGTACACACATGCATGACCACCGTGAGAGAATGAGAGAAAAAGAGAGGAAGGGAGAAGGAAAGGGAACCTTCGGTGGATCGCCTCGCCACCTCGAACCTCCGACGACCGGCGAGGACTTGGCCAGCCGAGAGACGAGTGAGCCGAGAGGGAGGGAGGCCGAGAGGAAGAACAACCGAGAGAGAGTGAGAGAGCAACTCAAGAGAGAGAACCGAGAGTTCGAGAAAGAGGAGATGAGTGCTTACCTCCGGCGTCTCGACTTCGGTCACCACGCGAGGAGGAGAGGGCCGGTGAGAAAATGGAGGGTGAGGGAGGCCGTGAAGAGTGAAGAGTGAGGGTAGAGATGAAGACCGTGAGATGAGAGAAAATGAGAGAGAGAGAGAGAGAGAGAGAGAGAGAGAGAGTGACGTGAATGAGAGAGTGAAAATGAGAGAGGGAGTGACGTGAGAGAGGGAGGAGTGTGTTTGCATGACATGCATGAGATGGGAGAGGGAGGTGAGTGACGTGAGAGAGTGAGTGTGTAAGAGAGTGATGTGAGTGATGGGATGGGTGTGAGTGATGGGATGGGTGTGAGGTGATTTGAGTGATGAGAGTGATGGGGGTAGGTGTGTGTTTGAATTTTTTAAATGGGGGTGATAGTTGTGTACACCCATTTCTTTACCAACCCACACATCTCAAAGTTAAACCCAAGGATTCCCAAACACCCGTATTTTCCCAAATATTTTTCCCCGACACATCTCACTTCCTCGGTCCGTATTTCCCCGTCACATGCATACTTTCACCTTGTCTCGCACCAATAATTATTTAAATTATCCAATAATTCCTTTAATTAAGTTTTTTCACTGTATTTTCTCCCCCGGTTACCTAGGCGGGACCTCACTCACATTGACTATTGCCTGAACGGCCCGCGACACGTATTAATGTAAAATACTATTACACTCATCAAAGAATCATAAAATTACCTCGGTGTCGACTCCCAAGGTTCGAAATACAGTCCAGTATCGCGTAGCCGGGTCACAATCCTGACACGTGTCACCAAAGTCAGGTTAAAAATTGAGGGATGTTACAGTCTCCCCCACTTATTAGAATTTCGTCCTCGAAATTTACTAATAAGTAAACTAGATTTAAAACTCACCGAATCAAATAGATAGGGAAAGTGCTCTCGCATTTACGACTCTAACTCCCAAGTCGGTTCCTCGTTCCCATGAAATTGCCATTTCACGAGGACCGAAGGAATTTCCTTGTTCCTCGTTGTTTTGACCTTGCGGTCAATAATTTGGATTGGCGCTCCTTGTAAGTGGCATCATCCCGCAACTCAATTTGACTCAGTCCACTGTCGGTTGCCGCGTCCTCTCGCCCGACTTGTCTAGTCGAAGCATTGAAATGTGAAACACCGGATGAATGCCGGCGAGCTCGCGGTAACTCTAGGCGATAAGCGACCTTACCGACCCTCTTCACAATTTTGAAGGGACCGATAAATCTAGGAGCGAGCTTCCCTTGATTCCGAATCGTTTGTGACCCTTCGAGGTGAGACTTTCGTATGCATAGTCTCCCACGTTGTACCGAAGCTCATCGTGATACGATCATAGTATTTCTTTTGCCATTCCCGGGGCACTCTTAAGTCTCGACGAATCTGTCGTACCTTCTCGGTGTGATCAACAACAGTCTCGGGACCAACTATCACAACATCCTCCTGGTTCACCAAGAAGAAGGTGATCTACAAGGCCTACCATAGAGCGCCTCGAACGGTGCCATACCGATACTCGCTCGATAATCGTTGTTGTGTACGCGAACTCGCACAAATGAAGGTACTCTTCCCATGACCCGCCGTACTCCAACACACACATCCCGAGCATGTCTTCCAACACTTGGATTAGCCTCTCGGATCGTCCGTCTGTCTCGCGGATGGAACGCCGTACTTAACTCTAATCTGTGCCGAATCCGAGCCCGCATGCTCGCCATAACAACGAAGTAAATTGCGCTCCTCGGCCTCGACACAATCGACAACGGAACTCCGTGCAATCTAACAATCTCGCGTTCATAGATAATGCTCGGTTGTCAACTTGGTGTGTAGTGGATACCGGCATGAAATGAGCGATTTCGTCAATCGATCCACCACTACCCAGATGCTATCGTGACCACGAGAAGATCGGGGCAAGCCACTGACGAAATCCATAGCAATGTGCTCCCACTTCCATCGAGGAATGGGTAGGGCTGCAGCAATCCTCCAGGCCGTCGATGCTCAGCCTTCACGCGCTGGCATATCTCACACGCTCTAATGAACTCCGACACATCGGACTTCATTCCTGGCCACCAAAAGAGACGTCTCATGTCGATACATCTTAGTTCGACCGGATGCACGAAAAACGAGAACGGTGAGCCTCCTGAAGTATCTCGGTGCGTAAGTCACCGCCAATGGAATCCACAGTCGCCCACGATACCTCAAGCAAGAGTCTGTCGACCGACTCCAATCTGGATATTCTGAACTGTCTGCCATCTCACTGAAATGCTGGTAAGACTCATCGCCCGTCGTCCCTCGAGAACGACTGCGGTGAAACGGTCGCAACCTCATCGACCACAAATCGTGTTCGGTAGTCGTCGCACGTCCGTTGAACTCATCAACTCGGCCTCAAGAAGACCATACTCGTGGGTTATTTGACATACGACCACCTCAGCATCAAATCCTCTACGGCTCAAAGCATCAGCAACCACGTTAGCTTTCCCGGATGATACTCTAACGAGAAATCATAGTCCTTCAAGAATTCTAGCCAACGTTTCGTCTCTCAGGTTCGCTCTCTGAGTGAATAAGTACTTCAAGCTCTTGTGGTCTGTGAACAACTCGAAACGAACGCCATACAAGTGGTGCCTCCATATCTTCAATGCGAACACTATCGCAGCCAACTCTAAGTCGTGTGTCGGGTAGTTCCTCTCGTGAACCTTTAGCTGTCGAGATGCATAAGCGATAACTCGCCTCTCTTGCATCAACACACAACCCAAACCAATCTTCGACGCGTCGTGTACACAACTAAGTCTTTCCCAGTCTCGGGCAACGCTAACACAGGCGCGGTAGTCAATTTCTTCTTCAAAGTGTTGAATGCATGTTCACACTCCTCATTCCAATCAAACTTCGTATTCTTCTGAGTCAATTTCGTCATCGGTGCGGCGATCTTGGAGAAGTCTTGCACAAATCGGCGATAGTATCCTGCCAATCCCAAAAAACTGCGAATTTGCGTAACGGTAGTCGGCGTAGGCCACTCAATCACGCTCTAACCTTCTCTAGATCAACAAGAAACACCGGTAGTTCCAACAACATGCCCAAGGAATCGACTTCCGACAACCAAAACTCACACTTGCTTTGAACTTGGCAAACAATGATGATCTCTCAAAGTCTGCAGTACTGCTCGTAGATGTCTTTCATGCTCCTCACGAGTCCTGGAATAGATGAGGATATCGTCTATGAACACAATCACGAACCGATCAAGGTATTCCCTCATCACGCGATGCATGAGATCCATGAACATTGCTGGCGCATTAGTCAAGCCGAATGGCATGACTGTAAATTGAAAGTGACCGTATCTCGTGCTGAACGCCGTCTTTTCTCGATCTTCCGCCCTAATCCTGAGCTGGTGATAGCCTGACCTTAGATCTATTTTCGAGAACCACTGCGCTCCAGTCAACTGATCAAACAAGTCATCAATGCGCGGCAACGGGTATTTGTTCTTCACTGTGATTCGGTTCAGTTGGCGATAATCTATGCATAGCCTCAAACTACCATCTTTCTTCTTCACAAACAGTACTGGTGCTCCCCATGGCGACATACTCGGACTGATGAAACCAAGCTCTAACAACTCGTCTAGCTGACTCCTCAACTCCTCAAGCTCTCGAGGTGCCATACGGTACGGTGGTATCGAGATCGGCTTAGTCCCTGGTACAAGGTCAACGATGAAGTCGATCTCCTCGGCGGTGGTAATCCCTAAGTCCTCCGGAAACACATCTGCGAAGTCGCACACGACTGGTACTTTAGTAATACGAATCTCTTGTTTCGCCCCAGTGCTCATGACGCTCGCAACAACCTTAATCTCGCCACTATTGGCTTCCCTGCCTCTGGTGATTGGAAGTAGCGATGTTGTACCCTGAATGCTGATCTCGAACCATCCACTAATGGAATCGTGATCCTCTTCTCATAACAACCAATGTGAGCATGAAACGCTCCTAACCAATCCATGCCAAGCAAAGCATCAAACTCCAAAAACTCGAGCACTCTCATATCTACTGGTAACTCGTAACCCCCTATCTCTACCGGAATATCGAAACACAACAAATTCGGATAAATCCTATCTCCAAGCGGTCTAGCTAAGGATGAGGGGTTTACTAAGCCTAACAGGTTTCAAACCTAGCTTATCTACCATTCGACCCGCAATAAACGAAACAATGGAACCGGAATCGAACATGGTATGCATGAAAGTATCGTAAATAGAAATCATACCCTCAATGAAGTAGTAAATCCCTATCAGTCTCTGAAACAGCTGATCCTCCCGCATAAGGCAATAACTGAATGAATCTACCCATGTAATCCATAACTGACTCGTAGTTCCCTGCCTCAACGCCATAAACTCATTCCTCTTTGCTCGAAGAACCGTCAGTGGAAAGTATTTCGATTAAACTGGGTCTTGAAGTCGATCCAGTCTCTCGGAACGCCTCTTGGTAGTAACGATAGTCGTCCACCAGTTATCTGCCTCCCCCTGTAACATAGACGAAGAGATCGTCGCTCGCATACTATCCTCCGTGGCAATAATCGAGTGAATCTTCTCATGATTCTTGAGAAATAACTCCGCGCTCGGACATCGCATCCGCCATAGAACCTCAATGGATCATGTCTTTTAAATTCCCTCCATCGCTTCGCTCGGCGAAGTGGCTCCCAAACTCTTCTCTCGGAGTCGTAGTCGGAGTAACTTCGCAAGAACTACGGCATAATCGGTGTCTCCTCCGCTCGTACTATCTCATTCTGTAACGGAGGTGTCTCCTCCTCGGTCTGTGTACCTGACGCAACAACCACTCCCTCAGGAATCGCTGCTAACGGAATCGGAGCTGTAGATGCCGCAACAATCGGAGTCTCTGCTCCTCGAGTAACAGTAGGTGGTAATGGTGTAGTCGGAGTCGATGGTGTAGTGGTAGCTGGTACGAGTGTCCTCAACATTCGTAACATCTCCTGTAACTGCTGGTCCTGTGTCGCAACTCTCTGTGTCAAAGCGTGCACATCGTCCGCGCTAGCATATCGTGTGTCGGAAGTGCCGCTATCGTCGCTCGGACCGGTCTGATCCGCCATCGTCGTCTGAATCAAGAAAACGGACTTTTCGGATCAGTCTATAGCTACCGTATACTATAATAATACACATAACAATCATAATATGTATTAAAATAATTCGACTCAACCCATTACTTCCCCAACTATGTTTCTACGGGACCCTAGGGTTTCCACTTCTCGCTTGACCGTTCCTAACTTCCGCTGGTTTTAATGGCTTGTGTTTAATGAATTTACATCAAGAGTCAGGTCTATATAACCTTGGGCTCTGATACCAACTGTGACGGCCCCAAATTCCCAATGCATTCGGGTATGCCCGGCCTAGACCCGTGCAGGTCCCGAGTCAGCGCTCGGCGAGCCTGACGAGCCTAGTCAGCCTCAAATCATCAAATTTCAAGTTTTATGAAAGAGTTATTGCAATTATAATACAGCAGAAGCAAAAATCATATTTTTATCAAATAGTGGGAAATAACTCAATCAAAGGGAAATTAGGAATCTATATAAATGTGGAAAACCCCAATATGTTCAATTCTAAGTCAACAAAATGGATTGATGGAATCCACCTCAAAACATATTCCCCGCCCAAAACAACCACATATATAAACGATATACATAAAACAAAACATATGGAAACCTACAAGGTAGTCTCCAAGTCCAAATTTGCTCACAAAAAGTCTCCTAGGCAAGGTCCTTTGCCTCTACCGCACTCCGCCCTATCGCACCCACCGTCACAAACTAGACGGTGAGCAACCGAAAGAAAATCGAAAGTAATGCCGAAGAATATAACAAGAAATTCATGAACATTCAAACAAGACAGCCTAGATATCATGCTTTGGAAATTGGAAGACAGTAATTTAAATAAACAAGATGCATGATAGATAGACTGAAAATGATAACAATCGAAACGTGCGTGTTCTACGAGTCAAGAGAGGCAATAAGTGGTCTAAATTTCCACAACAATCCACAACAGCGATGTCGCAACATCGAAATCCACAACAATATCCACAACAATCCAGTACATGGTATCACACAATCACTAGGGGTGGTCAAACACTCGTGCGCTCGAGTGCCCGCGTTTTATCCCTTCTAGTGCAGGCCGCATGTACCTTCGAGACACACACTTATGCCAAGAACACACATACAAGGAATATGAAATGGAAAGCCAATAATTTGATATTAACAAATACAAAGAAGTGAAAATGAATCACATGATATTTTCTAAACTGGCTTACTAACGTACAAATGCTTTTTAAGGCAGATGTACTTACCTGAACTATCGTAACCCGCGTACAACGCTCCCGCGAATCCTAACGCGTATCTCCGAGTTTCCCGCTACCTGACAAGGTCGGAAACTCGTATTAATAGGTCAAGTCATTAACTAAACTAGGTTTAACCTTATCATTTCCCAATGTTTTAAATGACTTGAACAACGCGACAATTTAATCGAAAAACGAATACTCTCTCTCTCTCGGTTTTGAAAACACAATATTTATAAGCCTCATCGCGAATCATAGGCTCGGCTCAGTCGTATATGGGTCATGTCATGGTCTCGAGGACCGGCGACATGACTACGACGTCATAACCATTCATCGCCACGCGATGTTTCAATCCAAACCAACACTCAACCATAACTCCTCGTGAAAACCGCACTGACATGTACAAACAAACATCAAACCTCGCTGGTGTTGTCCGACGTCGGGGAAGGGTTATCACGGCATGGGAACGCCGGAAAACCCTCCACCAGTTCGGAAATTACGTCAACACACAAATTACGACTCGACGACGGTAACACATGAAATCACGTCAAAACGCCTTAATAACATTGTTTCGGACTTAACCAAGGGTTGCGAGACGTCAACCAATGTTAGGTGAGATCTCGACAATCTTCACTTGGTCATGGTTCGACCGTAGCACCGCCGCAGCGATGCGGTTTCGGCGAGGCTCCGACATACAAAACACATGAAATGACGACTCTTTCGCGCGTAATAAAACTGTTTTCGACCACTCTTAGGGTGTGGGACCCACGTAGGAGTTTGGTGGGGTCCCCGAAAGCATCCCGGTCATGGTGGTCCGGTGGTGGCGTTGCCGTAAGGGCGTTTTCCGGTCAACAAACACCACCATACACATGAAATAACAAAATTGTTTAAAACGCAACGGATATTTTTTTTTGGACACACCGAGGGTTGTAGGACATTTGTATGGGCGAGATCTAGTCCCCGACAACCTCCCCGGTGCGGCGGTCCGGCCCCAGCCAGCGCGCCGCCGGTCACGGCAGCTCGGCGAGAGGGCAAAAACCCTATAAAACCAACTTAAAGTGTGTAAAATCGGTAGGGACTTTGCATGGGCCATGGGGGAGGTGCTCCGGGACGGTATGGACTCCGGTGAGTCACCGGAGGTCGTCCACGACCGGTCCTCGTCACGGCAGCCACTCCAACACACCATGCATGTACACACATGCATGACCACCGTGAGAGAATGAGAGAAAAAGAGAGGAAAGGAGAAGGAAAGGGAACCTTCGGTGGATCGCCCGGTCACCTCGAACCTCCGACGACCGGCGAGGACTTGGCCAGCCGAGAGACGAGTGAGCCGAGAGGGAGGGAGGCCGAGAGGAAGAACAACCGAGAGAGAGTGAGAGAGCAACTCAAGAGAGAGAACCGAGAGTTCGAGAAAGAGGAGATGAGTGCTTACCTCCGGCGTCTCGACTTCGGTCCACCGGCGAGGAGGAGAGGGCTGGTGAGAAAATGGAGGGTGAGGGAGGCCATGAAGAGTGAAGAGTGAGGGTAGAGATGAAGACCGTGAGATGAGAGAAAATGAGAGAGAGAGAGAGAGAGAGAGTGACGTGAATGAGAGAGTGAAAATGAGAGAGGGAGTGACGTGAGAGAGGGAGGAGTGTGTTTGCATGACATGCATGAGATGGGAGAGGGAGGTGAGTGACGTGAGAGAGTGAGTGTGTAAGAGAGTGATGTGAGTGATGGGATGGGTGTGAGGATGGGATTTGAGGTGATTTGAGTGATGAGAGTGATGGGGGTAGGTGTGTGTTTGAATTTTTTAAATGGGGGTGATAGTTGTGTACACCCATTTCTTTACCAACCCACACATCTCAAAGTTAAACCCAAGGATTCCCAAACACCCGTATTTTCCCAAATATTTTTCCCCGACACATCTCACTTCCTCGGTCCGTATTTCCCCGTCACATGCATACTTTCACCTTGTCTCGCACCAATAATTATTTAAATTATCCAATAATTCCTTTAATTAAGTTTTTTCACTGTATTTTCTCCCCCGGTTACCTAGGCGGGACCTCACTCACATTGACTATTGCCTAAACGGCCCGCGACACGTATTAATGTAAAATACTATTACACTCATCAAAGAATCATAAAATTACCTCGGTGTCGACTCCCAAGGTTCGAAATACAGTCCAGTATCGCGTAGCCGGGTCACAATCCTGACACGTGTCACCAAAGTCAGGTTAAAAATTAAGGGATGTTACACACATAGCAGCTCCCAAAAAATTTGCTTTTCAATTAATACTTCAAATCTCTCGATTTGCTCTTTACATTTTGTTTTTATTTTTTATTTTAGATTTTTCTTATTTATTATTTTTAGATTGAAGATAAAAAAAAGCTACTGTTATTACTTATCCTTATACCCGAATTAATCCATTTACTTATCCTTATCCCCAAATTAATATATTTATAAATGTATTAATCAAATAAAAAAATCCCATTTTTCGGTTGCGTAGTAAGGACGCCAGTTTTGATCTCTGGGTTCTTGGGATTCGAGTTCTTCTTCTTCGAAACTCTTGATGTTAAGTTTCTTGGGATTTGAGTTCTCTCTCCTTCGAATCTAATAATTGATCGGCAAGTTTAGTAATTTCTTATCTTCCCATTGCACTCTTTTTTCAATTAATTTGAACTTGTTTTTCTCAAAAATGATTTTCAATCAACATGCAATCAACATGCACGTGTTGTTTTATTCAACTAATATAATTTCTTATATATTGCACATTGTTATTGTTTGTTTGATCAATTTTGTTCGGCATGCAACGAGGTATACTTGCTACTAAATATAGCCCTGCCTAGGTGTTGAGAGTTCTTGTTTGTTTGGACTGAAAGTTGTGATTTTTAGGGTTACGGCCGAGTTGATGGGTTGCGGTTTGTTCGCACTATAACTTGTGATTTGTTAAGGGTGCAGGGTTTATAGACGAGTCTTGTGATTCTTAGGGTTTATGAATTTGTTGATTTTTCATGTCTGGGGCATATTATCCGTCAATTATATACTTATTTATGAAGTATTCTTTAATCGATCGATGTGGGGATTAATTTCGGTCAGCAATCTACCTTGGACTAAAATTCACCTGATCCAAGGGATTTTTTCTCCCATGTTCCATTCCAACCATAGGCTCTGATGTCATGTTGATTTTTCATGCCTGCGGCGGCACATTATCCGCAAGCGACGCTTTTCCACAAACCTATAAACCTTGTCAATATCAATATTGTCCCCTACTTAATCACCTTGAACTCTTAGGTGTGAGGTTTTAAGTCAAAAGGCTTCGTAGCTAGTTGAGAGGGGACAATCAATTATATACTTCTTTATGAAGTATTCTTCAATCAATGTGGGGCTAATTTCGATCCACACATCTTCGACATGATTCATGGTTGTTTTGAGAAGTTGTGATTTTTTATGGTTTAAGGTTTATAAATTTATTGTGTTTTTTTAGGGTTTAGGCCTTGGGTAATATAACCCATTACCAAATGGCAACGTGCACTTAGGGGGTGAAGCCACATGCAAGTTGACCTTGGGCGGTAGCCCATGGTAACTTGCGTGTGACTCCCCTTGTATATATAGTTGATGTTTGATATTAATGAAAAAGAAAAAATTAAAATAAAAATGTATAGACTAGCCCACCCATCAAAATAATGTTTAAGCTACCCTTGGTCTATCTGAGAGGTAGACCAAGGGGAGCTTGAAATCCTTGCTCTCCCTCCGCTTGCACTTGTTGGCTTCCCTTGATTTATGCATCGGGATGACGACACAAGTGTGTTGTTTCTATGAGTCCGTGCTAGGTTACGATAGCATGCTCCTAATTAAATATTATTAAAAAACACAAATTAGGAGTTAGCGAATTGGTTGGAGTTGTAACTATTTACCCATATATAAATATACCTAGAAAAATACAAACCTCTTATTGTGCCACAACATAAATACAACGTGATAATGTTGGTGCGATGTACATCGACAACATGTGCATGCGCGTTCTAATGCAAAAACAACGCACGACAACAAATGCGTGTCCATCTTGGAGCACAACAATATTTTCCAAAAAAAAAAAGAAAAAAAAATCCCATACGGGTCGAGTCGGGTCAGGTTGGGTCAGGCTGTCGAGTCCGATTGGGCTTAAGTTTGACTAGAGTTGACTCGACTGTTAGATTTTTTCTTGGCGGGTAACGAAACTTAATATTGCATTGCTTTTATGTAAACTTGGCTTCGAATTTTCATTTCTGGTGGTAAGTTGTGATTTTTAGGTTTATCGATTTGTGTTTGTTAATTTGGACTGGTTTTCTTAAATTTGACACAAGATAACGGTCCAAAACCGTCACAAAAGGCCTTGAGCATTTATGACTCCTCATAACATGATGGACTTGGCAACATGCAATTAAAGGTCTTTAATGACGGTTTAAAACCGTCATTAAAGCCTTTTTATGTTGTAGTGAAAGTTCTTTTTTTCAGCTAATGCTGTTGTGATGAGTTGTGATTTGGTGTATTTGATCAGTGTATCTGATAAATTATGATTTTTAAGGTTTAGGGTTTATGGATTTTTGTTTGTTTTGGACGGAAAGTTGTGATTTTTAGGGTTTTAGAAGGGAAGAAACACAATTACCGCGTGATCGTCAAGAATTGAAACTAGGGTTCATCTGCGTTTACATAAAGTTCCCCTTTTAGCTAATGTTGTTGTTGTTGTGATCGTCAAGTATTGAAACTAGGGTTCATCTGCGATTTGGTTCATCGTCTTCAAGGTCAGTTAGTAACTTAATGTTCTGGAAATCCGCTTGCCCATTGAAAGCTTTTATTATATTGGGGTCTTTCTTGGCTTGATTTTTATGTTTTTTCCATCATTGATACAAACTCGTGTTGTTTCATGAGAACTTCATTATGTAATAAACTCGCTCGATGTTTTGTTTTATCAAAGAATTACTTTTACTTTATTAGAATCAATCACTAACATAGTTTGTAATCTGGTAAACTCCCTTGATTATGATTGTGCACAAATCAGTCATGTAATTATGTGCTATCTTATTTAGATGTTTCCTTTTGTATGTAATTGCATCTCTATATATAGAGACATGTAATAGAACAATACAAGATAGTAAACTTATCATGGTATCAGAGTCGACGGGTCGTAATGTTTTGATAACTCGCTTGCCGATTGAAAGCTTTTTTATGATATTTATGTCTTTCTTGGATTGACTTTCTTTTCTTTTCTTTTTTTTTCCATCATTGATACAAACTAGAAGTGTCCAATTTGACGCTGTCACTGTTTGTTAACCTCTGCTCAATGCTAATGTTTGATGGTCTTATGTTTTTTTGCAGTCTCTGCTGGTTATGTTGCTTGTGAAGAAAACATGATGAAGAGAACCCCACTGAAGTTCATTAAAATCTCAACAATGCCTTGTGAAGAAAACATCAGTGTTAAGAAGAAGTTGAAGGTGAAGCTGGCACGAGTTGAAGGTTCATGTGAATTCAGCCAGCACTCATCATGGACAAGTGCCTATGCAACTAGCTTCCGTCAAGAACAGAAAGCCGATGGCACTGTTAAGTTAAGATGCAGTGGTAAGCGTGGTATGCCAGAATCAGGATTGTGTGGACAGAAGTTGAAGAAAGTTAAGATTGGAAGGCGTGTGATGCAACAGTGTGAAGCACTTGTTAAGAAGCTGATGGATCATCAGTATGGGTTTCTTTTCAATCAACCGGTTGACCCAGAGGCGCTGCAGATTCCCGATTACTTGGATATAATATCAGAGCCAATGGACCTTGGGACTATCAAGAAAAAGCTAGAGAATGGCGAATACTCAAGTGCCAGGGACTTTGCTGCAGATGTTAGGCTGACTTTTACCAATGCAATGAAATACAATCCTCCATCTAACTGGGTTCATGAACTTGCCGGTGAATTCAGTCGAGTTTTTACTTCGGGATGGAAGTCTCTCGAAGCAAAATGGAGTGAAGAAAACTCTGATGTGGTCTACAAGGATCGGGCTCTGATCTCCGGAGGAAATCCACCAAAGGCTGCCCAGTTGAAGGAACATTGTCTTAAAACTGCAACCACAATGCCAATGCTTTCGGCAAAATTTGCACAGATGCAACAGCTGGAGAAAAATCTCAAGGAAATATCAAAGAGAGAATTGCCACTTGAGCTGGAGGGTCGTCTTCGAAGACTTGGGCTTCTTTGCCAAAACAAAGAGGATGGGGAAACTGCATGGGAAATACAAATGGTCGTAAGGAGTTACTTCAACTCCAATGTTGGAAAAGTATGTAACTCCTTTATCTTATTTCTTATTTCCTTTGCAATTTTGTGGTGATTTCATTTTTTTTTTTTGTACTCAGTTTTATAATTCTCAATTGTGTCTGCAGTTTGCCAACACTGGAGGTACTTGTGGACTGGACTCATCATTCAAAGACCCCCACAATGACAACAACAATCATAAATGTGACTCTGCTACTTCCAAAAGACTTGGGAATCCTGCCGCCTGTCCAAAAGGTTCATTTGGTGATATGAAATCTCGCTGCAGCCGTAACAACAATTTAACTGAAGCTTTAAGTGGTTTGTCTCTCTTTTCTACTGCCATTAAATAGCATTTCAAATTTTCCTTCTTAAAATACCAAATAATTTCTATTTCCTCATGATACGAAAAAACTTGGGGTTACTTTTATCGATACGATATGATGTAGTACAAAAACTAGAATTTATTTATGTGTTTATAATAGTTTTTCTTCATGATGATAATCTATTTCTTCTTTTATCAAGGATCAGATACAGATTCAAAGCATTCTTCTAGTGAAGAAACTTATCATCCATGCCAAAGCAAATTGCTAAATATGGTATTTATGCCACATCTTAAACTTTTTATGTTATGTATTTATTAACATTCCTTGAGGACGACTTTCATTTTATATATCTGGAAATTCATATTTTTATCTATTTTGACCTTATCCAGGAGGCTTCAATAAATAGATGTGACAATGGACAAACAACCTCCTCTGATCTTTATTCTGCTGGTAAGATTCATTTTTCTTGAAGGTTTATGTCCTATTAGTTTGCAGGTCTTTATTTAGTGCACTTTCAGGGACAAAATCTTTTGTGATACTAATTCTAGGTGTATCATGGTGGATGGTATGAAAACTTTGTTAAGATCCTGTATTCTTATTGAGTTCGAATCAACAACAAGAAGAATTACAGAACCAAAATGCTCTTTGTTATACTGAGTTTGCTAAATAATACGACAAAACAACAATAAAAATTAGAGAAGACAAGAACTAAGAGACTAACTGTAATCTCTTTCTAAACCTCCAGGGGTAGAAACCTTTTTAGAATTCAGAATCAGAACTTAGAGACCAACTGCACTCTATTATCCACAACAAAATGCACCAATTTCTTATCCAGTTTGACCTGGAATATCCTCTACTTCAACTTTCTTGAATAAGTTCAATTGCAGTACAAATGGGAAAGCTCTTGAACTTGCTCCTGACCTCTTACTGTCTTGAAAAATGTAATTGTTTCTTTCCAGCTGAACCGTCCACATTATGCAGCCAAAGAACCTATATTGAGTATATATATTTTTTCTTAAAATTGTTGGTGTAGTATTTTTGTGGTTTGGGCCTGCTGGATATGTTGTAGTTTTACTTCATACATGAGTTTCCAAGTTTCCCTATTTGAGTATTGTTATCGACTTTTCTTATATTATTTATTTTTATGGTATATAGATTGTCCAAACAATACATGTAGTGTACAACTCTCGCCAAGCAAAGCTCTCCGTGCTGCAATGTTACGGAGTCGCTTTATGGACACAATCATGAAAGCGCAACAAGAAATCCTATTAAGCAATGTAAGGTTTCCCTTGTGATTTCATAATATGCTTTAGAATTATTTAATTGTAAACTTTGACTTACATGTTTATATTGTGACCATTAGGGTGAGAAAATCAATTCAATAATGATGAAGCAAGAGAAAGAGAGATTGGAAAAGCAGCAGCGTGAAGGTAATGAACTTGAGACTACTTGATTTTGCACACATTTGCATATAAGTATTTGCTTGAAAATATATTTCCTTACAAATTTGAATATGCTTATTTTTCCTCGTACATGCTCATGTTTTTCAGCTCCAGTCCTCGCGATAACTTTTGTTGGTTAAATTTATAGTTTGACGATGTAGAAATGTAAATTTTGTTTTTTTGCTTGGTTTCATTTTCTTTGCTAGACTGTTAACATTGTTTGCTAGGTTGTTAAGGGTCAGTACTTATTGTGTTTGTACCTTTTAATCACTTCAATATTGTTGAAGAGAGTAGGGTTATTGATCTCATATTCTTACGAGCTATGGTTTGCCAGAGGCTTCTTTCTTTTTTTGTTTGGTGCCTAAATTATGATTGTAGTTAGTTGTTTGTTTCTGTCAGTGAATTGTTAGGCCAAAGAAGATTACATAGATATTTAGATTTAATCTCAAGTTTTGGTTGGATATATTGAAGGAGTTTCAGTTTTAATTTACATTTGGTGTTGGTGGTATTTGCTTAGTTTTTCAATTGGTTTAACACATGATAATTTGTTTATTGTTCATCACACAATGAATTTTCTAACTGTTGGCAAATTATGACAGAGAAAGCGAGAATTGAAGCACACATTAAAGCTGCCAAAGAGGAAGCTGAATTTAAGTTGCTGCGACGGAGACAAGCCGCCCGGCTAGCACTTGAGGAGGTATGACTTTCTTTCTTGTGTACCTTTTGATTTTCGCCACCCTATCTGTTCAATCTATTCAATGTTTGTTGTTCCATTTTCAGATGGAAAAGTCCGTTGACATCTATGATGGTTTAACCATCATTAAAGAGCTGGAGACGATGGGCATCGACACATATTTTGGACATGACAGAGTGCTAGAAGATTTGGGCTTATATTTAAGGAACGAGGTTCCTGAAGATTCCGATGAAGTTGAAGGTTGAAGCTGACGCCTTAATAGTTTCTCTCTCTCATTTTGGCCTTTCTAACCATTCAAGATGAGGGTTGAAGAGATTGTGTACATAATTCAAGTTTTGTATGTTTCATTTTTTGCTTTCTAACCTCTCAATTTGAGGGTACAACTGTATAAGAGATCATGTAAAATTCAATTTTTTTCTGTAATCCATTAGTAAAGATTTCAATTTGTCTGTAGAGAGTTGCACACGGACAGCTTTTTTATATGTTCGTCTGCAATGATCAGACTTGTATGTAATCCATTATATGTACATATAACACTTGTAATATGACTTTTAATTGTATGACAAAATCTTCATTGATTAGCTGAAAGGATGTGCAGTTACTGTTATCTTCAGGTTTGCAGCTTTCTAGTGTTTCTCTTTGTATTTATTCAGCTTCTTGTGTGGAGGGACTTCTTGAACCATTCTTCACTGCAATTCTTCTATAGTGATTAAGAAAAAATATGGTGTTTGGTTGAACGACCACTAAATCAATAGACTTGCTAATGGATCTGTATGTATTGAGATACATATACATAATAAATGGATGAGGATTCTGGCCAGTATCTTAGGCTGTATTTATCATTGATAGTTGCTTGTAAATTGTAATTCCTACTTTCACATCATATAAATTTTGAAAATTCATGATTTCCTAATGAGAACTAGCTAGTCTAAGTGACTAGTTAACTCATAATGCCCAAGTAAATTATCTTTAATTATTGCAAATAAGGACTTAGGTAAAATTGTTATAAAATCTACCTAGTGATTTCCAACATTGGGGAATCCTAGGAGGTTAGTGGAGTAGTGGTGGAGTAGTTAGACATGTGTTGTGCAAGGGAGTGGATTTGCTAAAGTTAAGAGTTGTAATGTTGGTTACAGGGTTGTGATTAATTCTAGCAATGCTTCCGAGCTCAGCCATTTTAATGGAGATTGGGAAAAGCTATGGAAGTAGTCTCTCTACCTGCAAAGACCAAGCATTTTCTTTAGTGCTTATTATGGTGGTACTCACTTTCTCTAGGAGATGTTGATTCACAAAAGGCATGTAAATTTGACTTAGAACGTGTCTTGGCCCAAGCTCAGCACAACAAGCTCATCTTAATCTTTTTATTAATAAATTAAAAAGATTTCAAAATAAATTTAAAAGATTTTCCAAAAAAATTTAAAAAATTTTCAAATTTTTTTACATTATAAAGTATTGTCCACAAAAGCCTTGATCTAACTTACATCGATCTTGGCATGCATCACCAATGAAATATTGTCGAAATCTCAATCTAATCTTGATTAGAGTTAATTGTTTCTTTTGAAATGAATGAACGAAATAGTAAATGATTTTAAGGTTGACTCGATTATCAAAAAGGATAAAATAGGCCGGTATAATGCTCGAATGTTTTGGTAGTCTGAAATACTAATAATTAGGTTTTCAAATCATTTTAATGTAGCGTTGTAGTATACATTATCCTATAGTCACACTATATTAATTTAGAGACACATTTGATTTCCCAAATAATCTATAACGGATATAAATAAGACATGTCGTTGGTTCAACTTTAAGTTCGGACAAATTTTTTTACAAAATGGATATCTGTTTAGCAATTAATTAGAATAATATTTTTAACTCAAAATAATTAGAATAATATTTTATTTATTTATGGGGGTATTTGAAAAATGTAAGACTTAAGTTTTGAATATATAACACATCTTTTTTGTAGATGGAATGCATAGTGCCCTAAAAATAATACAATTCTTTGTGTGTTTAATGTCACGGCCCAATTTTGCTAATCTTGATTAACTGCTTAATCAGGATTACTGACCCGTAACGTGGGGCCCGCATGAGATGCGCACACAGACCGAGGCATGTGGCCGAGGTAAATTTTATATTTGTATTGATGTATTCCTAGTGTTTTGTATGTGTGTAGGCTGACTAAGTCAATATTTGTAGCCATCGAGTCGAGACGCGATCAGGGACTCGCCTCGAGTTGCGTGCAAGCGGGGGTATCGAATAGTGAGACTTGCGGTAAGTTTAAACTTAGTAAAATGCAATGTATTAAATTAATGCACATTAAATCATAGCCTATGGTTATAAATTTATTAAATTGAATTGGAAATATATATATTTATATTATATTACGGTTGGTATCGAGCCTAGGCTTCGAGCCTTAGGGACAAATAAGGAAAAACACGAACTTGCGTAAAACATAAATCTTAGAAGTGGAAACCAGATGAACATCGCCTAGGAACTATATTGTCGGGAATCGAGTGAAGGTGAGTTGGGGAGTTTTGTTTTTTTAAAAAAAGTATATGTGCTAATTTCATTATGTATATATATATACGCGATACACTTCATAGTGGCTGATGCGAAGTCGCTATCAACATGCAGACGACGATGACGAACGCACGCGATACAGGTGACTTGGATGCTAGCGGCAGTCAGCCTCCTACCACATCTGATGACGACCAGCAGAGGCTGTCTGACCGGATGGCTGCTCAGGGGTAGAAGTTGGTGGACTTCATGGCATACGTCACTACACAGATCACTGCACTCACACAGGCAGTCGCCGGTACACGTACCATTATTACGCCTCCGACGACAGAGCCCACTATACCACAGGGCACCATTCCAGCGACTACGACTGCCACCACTCCGTTTGTCGTACCAGCCTCCATTCCTGCGGCGACACCCGTAATCGAGACGCCTATTGTTCCGGCTACTACTGTGATTCCTGTGGCACAGGCTCTCCCACCTGCCACGGTTCCGACGACAAATATAGTAGTGGCGACGACTTCTCGCACCTCCACATCATCTGACTCAGCAGTGGGGATCAAGCTGATTAAGGACTTCATCAGGCTTCAGCCAGAGTATTTTGACGGGACTCGAGACTTTCAGATGATCGAGAAGTGGGTGCTATCTCAGGAGAAGCTTCATAGGATATTGGGCATTGAGGAGAGGCTACACCTCGAGTTATCATCGTATACATTGCAGAGGGATGCTGATGTTTGGTGGCGCACGACGATAGCGACGGATGGGGACTTCACATCATGGAAGATGTTTAAGGACAAGTTTTATCAGCAATACTTTCCGCCAGCAGTTAGGATGAGACTGAGGCGAGACTTCATGAGTTTGAGACAGGGACCGGATGAGACAGTTATGCAATATCGAGACAGATACGGCTACTTGCGACAGTTTGCTGGGGATTTAGTCAGAGAGGAACTAGAGGATGTGCACTACTTTGGGGTTGGATTAAGAGCTGATATTAGAGAGCATGTGGTCGGCACGAGAGCCCGGACTCTTGGTGACATTTATGAGCGCGCCCTCGCCCATAAGACTTACCATCTGAGTAGAGAGTAGGCGACAGGGCAGCCTCCAGTCGACTTGGTCGTCGTCGAGCGGAGATAGCGAGTATGAGAGGAGGCGACGAGAGGGGTAAGGCACCTGGGGGTGGTACCGAGGGGCAACAGGATCAGGGACGACCTCACATCACTCGGTCGTGCCCCAGGCATCATATGCTACCTCCGCGCAGAGTTCAACAACACGGATCTTGCCCCCACCGCAGTCCAGACTCGCACTACCGGCACCGGAGAAATTGGCACTTCCGGCACCACCAGAGACACGTCATCATTAGCAACAAGGTGGCAGAGGTCGAGGCAGAGGCAGAGGCCGAGAGGGATCTCGTCAGGGACAGAGACAAACTCAGGGTCAGAGTTATCAGCGACAGCTCGATCAGCCTAGACATGTTACATGTTTCAGATGTGGGCAGACAAGACATGTAGTCAGGGAGTGCTCGCAGCCAGCCGCAGTACATCCACCACAGGCCCGGGAGGTAGTACATATGGTCGCGCAGCCAGCTCAGCCAGACGCCAGCGCCACACGGAGTCTCATTGAGGGTACGATTTCTATCGCTGGTAGAGACTCTTATGTTTTTTCGGAGGACTTATCTGGACTACCACCACCTCGAGAGATAGACTTTGTCATTGATCTTATGCCAGGCACCAAACCAATCTCAATACCACCCTATCGTATGGCACCGAAAGAGTTGGAAGAGTTGAGGGATCAGCTTCAGGATTTGGGAAATAAAGGATTCATTACACCATCAATGTCGCCATGGGGAGCACCAGTTTTGTTTGTAAAGAAGAAAGATGGTAGTCTACGACTATGTATCGACTACAGACAATTGAATAAGGCCATCGTCAGGAACCAGTATCCGTTGCCGAGGATTGACGACTTATTTGAGCAGTTGAGGGAACACAGTTTTTCTCTAAGATAGACCTGAGATCGGGGTATCATCAATTTAGGATCAGAGACGAGGATAGGTCTAAGACGACATTCCGCACCAGATATGGACATTACCAGTTCACGGTCATGCCTTTCGGGCTGACCAATGCCTCTGCTGTGTTTATGGATCTTATGCATCGAGTTTTGAGACAATATCTTGACTGTTTTGTGATAGTTTTCATTGACGACATTCTCATTTATTCGAGGACACGAGAGGACCACAAACAAGACCTCAAGGAGACGTTGCAGACTTTGAGGGAGCACAGGCTATTCGCCAAGTTCAACAAATGTGAGTTCTGTCTTGCAGAGGTCAAGTTCTTAGGTCATGTGGTTGGGGCAGCAGGGATTGCAGTAGATCCGGCTAAGATTCAGGCAGTCATGGATTGGCGACACCAAAGTCCGTGACGGAGATTAGGAGTTTTCTAGGGTTGGCAGGCTATATTACCGAAGATTTGTGAAGGATTTTTCCAAAATTGCTTCACCGATGACTAGGCCGACACGTAAAGACGTCATATTTAATTGAATCATGGAGTGTGAGAACGCATTTGCTCAGCTGAAGAGATTATTGACTACCGCCCCCGTGTTGGTGTTACCAGAGGTTGGTCAGGGATTTTTAGTGTACACTGATGCTTGATACACAGGACTTGGATGTGTATTAATGCAGGGTATTGGAGTTGTGGCATATGCTTCGAGACAGCTGAAGATACATGAGAAGAACTACCCTACACATGATTTAGAGTTAGCAGCGGTAGTATTTGCTCTGAAGATTTGGAGACATCATCTGTATGGGGAGAGATTCACACTCTATACTGATCACAAGAGTTTGAAATATCTCTTCACGCAAAAAGAGCTGAACATGAGGCAACGTAGATGGTTAGAGTTTTTAAAGGACTATGAATTTTCTCTGGAGTATCACCCAGGAAAAGCTAACGTAGTTGTAGACGCGCTGAGTAGGAGACCGGTTGGAGATGTGGAGACGACCAATTGTCATATGACACGTGAGTATGAGATGTTCGATGTAGCAGCGACATCAAGTCAGATAGATATTCCTACGGATGTTAGAGTTGAGATTTGCGCGCAGTTGAGAGTACAGACCGTGTCCACACAGAGAGTGGCAGAGGGTCAAAGGACCGACGAGTAGTATACGAGATTCAGTGAGTTAGCGCAGAGTTTAGATTGTGTTGATTGGGCAGAGACATCAGATCAATGTCTGAGGTTTAGGGGCAGACTGTGGATACCCGAAGTGCCAGAGTTAAGAGACGAAATCCTTCAGGAGTCACATCGTTCCCGATTTACCATTCATCCAGGCAGGACTAAGATGTACCATGATATGAAGAGACATTTTTGGTGGCCTGGGATGAAGGCGGACGTGTCAGAGTTTATCAGGAATTGTGGAATATACCAGCAAGTGAAAGCGGAGCATCGTAGGCCCGGGGGACTCTTACAACCACTTCCCATTCCGAAATGGAAATGGGAAGACATAGCCATGGACTTTATTAGAGGTTTACCGAAGACTGCAAGGCGACACGACTCGATATGGGTTATAGTCGACAGACTAACTAAGTCTCGCTTCATTTCCTACCAAAGGCATCACATTACACATTTGATCAGTTAAGCGTGTTGTTTGAGAAAGAGATCATCAGTCTGCATGGGGTACCATTGACTATTGTATCAGACAGAGATGCTAACTTTACATCCAGGATGTGGTAGAGTATGCAGGAGCAGTACGGTACACGCCTACATTTCAGCACGGCCTTTCACCCTCAGACTGACGGACATACTGAAAGACTCAATCAGGTCCTAGAGGATATGTTACGAGCTTGTGTGCTAGAGTTTGGCGGATCATGGACGAAATACCTACCATTGTGTGAGTTTGCATACAACAACAGTTATCAGGCTAGCATCGAAATGGCGCCTTTTGAGGCTTTATATGGCAGACCTTGTCGCTCGCCATCATGTTGGGCTGAACCAGAGGACAGATTGTCTGTAAGACCTGAGATTGTTGTTGATCATACAGAGAAGGTACGACAGATTCAACTGAAGCTTAAGGGAGCCCAAAAAAGACAAAAGAGGTATGCAGACAAGTATCACAGTGATCTCACTTATCCCGAGGGAGCCTATGTCTACCTTAAGGTTTCTCCTCGGAGAGGTCTGCAGAGATTTGGTGTAAAAGGCAAGCTTGCACCGCGTTTCATCGGGCCATTCAGAGTTAGGAAACGGGTTGGAAAGGTTGCGTACGAGTTAGAGCTTCCTCCGCAGATGTCAGGTGTTCATCCGGTCTTTCATATATCGATGCTTCGACTGGCTGAGTCGAAGGCAGGCGCACGACCGACGGTTGACTTGAGTCAGATCGACCTGAGCGAGGATTGCTCATATGAGGAACAACCTATCCAAATCCTGTTTAAACTTAGAACATGCAATGTATTAAATTAATGCACATCATAGCCTATGGTTATAAAATTAAATTGAAAAAATATATATATTATTTTATTAATAAATATATAATATATATATCCAAAAAAAAATCAGGCCTTAAAAAAGGGGTGTTCAAGCACTAATTTAGAGTCTGGCTAAGTGCACCCCATTTTGCGTGGCACCCCAAATTCAAATTTCAATTTCTAAGTACACCCCACATTTTTACCAAAATACATTTTCATCCGAATTGAAGCACTCAACTCCAAAACTTTGGTCGAGATATGTATATTAGAGCATCCACAGTGGGGGTGTATTGCATTGCACCACATCCCATTGTGGATGGGGGTGAATGTCATTCTCACGCAATGGCAGAGGGCCCACCGATCTTTATTTTCTAATAAAAAAATAATTTTTGTATTTCTTTTCTTTTTTGGTAGGAAGTTTTTGTATTTTTAATTGATTGTGGGTCTTGTTTATGTGTAATGAAGAATTTAATTGATTGTGAGTATGAAGTGTAGTATGGGTGAGTGTAATGAAATGATGATGTGACACTCCATTATATTCTCACAACACATCAAACCATTGTGGATACTCTTAGGTTCCACGATATGTAACTGAGTTTTATCCACTGAGTTCGTTGTCATCCAACTGAATCTCTTTGGTAGATTTAGTTGACAATTGTAACCTAAATGTTCAATTGGTTCCAACCGACTTTCCAAGGTTGAGACAAGCTATGACCAACTATCCAATTAGAGATTTGGTAGGTTCTGACCAATCTCTAATAAGATATTCGACCTTCCATGATGCCCCAAAAGTTGATTATCATTAATCACGCTATGTTTCGAGACCCAATCTGATCGCAATTTCAATCTCATCATCATCGAATCAAACAATTCAATTTTCGATTTCTTTGTCCTGAATCGACAAGCCCTAGATTCAAACTAGGGGTTCAGAGCGGCCATTGAATTGAATTGAAGTTGCTTCTCTTCTCTCCATTGGTGCGTCTTTTTTTCTCGATCACTCTAGCCCTAGAAACTTCAGGTTTTCATTTCCGTAGATTTTAGGGTTTTGTTTTTGCTATATCAAATTTAGGCTTTACTTAAAAAGGAACAAGCTTTGGAGGCTTCATTGCTATGGTAAAAAATGGTTCTTTCAGAATTGACGAAACTTTACCCTAGCTTGAAATTCGTAATTGTTGCTAAAAAGGGTAGCGTAAGCTTAGTAGGGATTTTGAGGAGGAGAAAATAGAAGAGCCCATGATCGATCGGTGTTCAAGTTCCAAGTGTTAAGATTAATCCCACGTCGGGTATATAAATCCAAAATAAATGGGTTATAAGTTTGGATTGGAAACATCATCTTATCTTGGCATTTTGGTGAAGCCTCCACTCCAAACCCTAAGCCCTCACTCATTCACTCTCCCTCCTTTGTAAACTTGAACTTGGTAATTTCATCCTACAAATTATAATATGGTATCAGAGCAATAAAATGGTTCAATTAGGGCACCTATCATATCTTAACAAAAACTAAATTGATTGTTATGGGACATTTGATGGTAGGGTTGCTAAAGTTACCGACGACTTATTAGACGGCCATGAGAGGCCATGCATATAAACACTCGTTGTATGAACAATTAGCAATAAGCACTTGCTGTATGAAGTAGGGACTTTATCTAAGTTGTAGTTATATGGTTGGTGGTTAATAACCACTCAATCCAAAAAGAGTAGCTGTTAAATTTGACACCTTCAAAATTGGTGGTTTGGTAGGTTATTCTTCTACTTCCCAATATTTTGTCTTGAGCTGCAGGAGTCAACAATGATCGCCATTTCGTACTTTGGGGATCAAAATATTCCTAGACTTTTATGAGCCCATTGCTTTGAACTTTCATGTTGATTAGTTTACGACAAATTATTTTAGTTTTAGGTTTGCAATTCTTCCTTTGCTTCGCTGAATTTTTTTTTTTTTTATTGCATCCTTTCATGGCATCTTTTCTTTTCAGCGTTGACTTTTTAGTTATAGGTTTGTATTCCCTTTCATTTTGTCATGCTTTTCACGTGTTTGTCATAGTTATATTTTTTTTCTAGTAACTAGAAATTTAGAATTATCCACAGAAGTGCAGTTCTTTGGTAGATATCTTGAAAATTTTCGATAACTTAATCACTTAAAGAAGTTTGGAAAACTTTTACTCGGTTACTTATGATTTAAGTCTAATGTTATAAATATTCACAAACCATTTTTTTTTTCTTTTGTGAAGTCCTTTGTTTTTGGAAGGTGTAGAATCAAAGAGATCAGTAGGCAGTAGTATGTTATATGAGTTTTAAAAATTGAATGGTCCTTTGGGTTTCTAAAACATATCTATTTTCTTTTTTTTTTTGAGATTTCAATTTTCCTTAAAATTATATCATAACAAGATGTAGGGAGTCCAGTAATTTTTAAAAAAGTTGAGAAATATTGTGAAATTCTTGGGACTTATCATTTCCATATTTCTACGACTTAGTTGCTTTAAGTTCAGTTTCCTATGTCAAATTTTTTATTTCTTCCCATTGGTTATGAACTAGAGAAACTCATTGATCCTTATGCCATGGACTGTCTCATTTGGACTCGCAGCTCATGACTAGTGCTTGACAAGTACTGAGTTACGATTATCTCCTCAGGAGGAGTAACTTGGCAATCGTTCAAAGGGCATGTCACTGTTTTTGTATGTTTTCTAAGTGATCTGCATTTGTCAGCTCAAAAAGAGATTCTCAATGTTTAACACAATAAAGTAACTCCTTTATAATTCAACCCTTTATTATAGTTGTTAAGAAAACGTCTTGGTGGTCGGAGCACCATCTAACAAGTAACAACCAAGAGGTTGTGGGTTTAAGTCTTACTCTCCCAAGTCTTTAAGGCTGAGTTTTAGTTGTGTTGCTAAGTGTTGTCTCATAATTGCCAAGTGTTGTCTATTAAGGTGAATGCCCATTAATGTGATACAATCTTTCTTGAAAGTTTCCTTAGTTCAACTTAGTTCAACACAGTAGTTTATTCAAAAGTTTCTATCTCCTATTAGTTAGAAAATTTCTTCATCATTTCATTTATAGTAGGTTTCCCATTTCCAATTGCTACCTAAATAATAGTTTCTAATAGCAATTGTTCTAATTTTCTGCTATAAGGAAGTCTATAAAGACAAGTATTATGGAATCAATAAGCAAGCTTTTATTCGTGAAGAAATTGGTCTATGGAGAAGCAATCATGAAGTTTCTTCTACACAAGACTTAGTGACGGACTAGTCTTATTTTAAGTATATATTCTTAGGCTCATAACATAATGTTAGGTCAAACTGATGTTGGGAGTAGTCCCATGGTTGTCGAGTGAAGACCCATTGATCTTGAGTTCATGACATGTAAATTGATTATAATTGTAATGTGATCCTGATGTAATTGATTATTTTTGTTTGTTTAAGTTAAAGAGTCTTGATTGATTAACTTTTACGAAGAATATGGCCATAGCATATTTGTTTCCCAGTGGAAAACTGAAATGGTAATGGATGAGGATATATGGATATTGCAACCTATTAAGTAGAAACTGAAACTTCATTTTGGAAATTATTTCAGTAATTTTGGGAACTAAAATTGCATTTTAAAAAATTATTCACATGAAATAATTTCATTCTTTCTTATGTTATTTCTAATATAATGTTGATCATTGATTTACAGATACCAATTAAGGGAGGTGGAGGTGGTTGTGGCCAACATGAAATTACATACTTGGATGATGAGTTGCGGTAAGATTTTGTACCTGAAATCCTTATAATACTGAATTTGTTAATGTTATGTGTTAAATATTCACTTCGCCATACTGATGAAAAAACAAGTTGTGATCACTTATTTTCCACTAAGATGCTTTCATAAACAACTGCAATTGGGGTTTTATTAAAATTGATGTTTTTAAGTTAATAAGGTTTGAGTATGAGTCACATGACCAAATCACCTTTTTTTAACTGTTGAATATACTTCAAATAAGAAAAAAGTTGTATATACTATAAAATGAATTTTTATCACGACAAGATTGTTGAATCTTCATTGTACAGGCTTAACTGAGGGAGAAAATACTTGATTTGGTGTTACATGATGAGTTGGCGATCTTTTTAAAAAAAAAAAAAAAAAATGATGGTTTGGATTCAGTATGATATTTCATCAAATGCCAATCTTGAAACATCTAGCTTACTAAATATGCATTAGTATTAAGAATCAAGAGCTTGTTGAGATCCTTCAGGTCACCAATTTCTTTTCCTGAGGCTGAAACAACAATTGTTGGAGGTTGTGCGTTCTGTTGTGTATAACAAGATGAGAACTAAAACAATTTCTCAAGAAGACATCAACATGTAGATGTATGCTCTCTTATTAAATGGCAGGAAGAAAGGAAAAAAGAAGAACGAGATGAAAAAGAGAAACTTGCCTGATTAAGTTTTCATCTTTCACTGACAATATAAATACTGTTTTGCTGAATTTCAAGGGGTAATAGAGGGAACTTATTTATCTGAAAAATGGTTGATCCATCCTACCGAGTTCCTGTCTAATGTTCAACTACTTGTAACGGTTGTTCCATGATCAACTGTCACGCCTCCTCAACTGAAAGCGTGCTTGTGAGTTGTGACGTTACAACAGCTTACCAGGACACTGCCAAAATAGTGTAATGAAATGTATATTCCAAAAATTATCAAACAATTACTCTTGCCATGTAAAAAATTTCTAAAAAAAGTTATATCACTGTAAAATTATCTGAAACTATTTCATTAATTCGTTTTTTCTAGTTTCTGTTGGGCTTTCATGAGTATTATTATCATGATTTGGGACTGACATTAGGACTGCGTCTGATGTTCGATGCATTCAAGGCTCTTTTAGAAATGATGATCTTAGTGAGGAGACAATGTTCAAACTTATTTATTTATTTACTTGAAATAAAATTTGTAGATTGCTCTGTCATTTCACCCTTGCCTATTACTCTTTATGGAGTCTATTTCCAACTGTTAAATTTGTATTGCAACAATTACATGTATTATTACATAATTTTACTTATTGTATATTGTAGAGGAAATTTACTCCTAATATTAGTGTTAAATATAATGTATATTCTGTATATTGTTAGCCTCCTATTCTCTAGCCTATAATTAGTTATTGTATATTGTTAGCTTCCTATTCTCTAGCCTAGAATCATGTTATTGATTGGTGCCTATTCTCTAGCCTATAATCAGTCATTGTATATTGTTAGCTTCCTATTCTCTAGCCTAGAATCATGCTACTGATTGGTGTATATATTACTACGATTGATAATGAGAAAGGGGGTGGAAGATATTCTTTCATGGTATCAGCAGTCTAGGGTTTCTCGATCTCTCTCCGCTACGCCGTAACTGTAGATTTTCACCTTTCTTTTCCTCCTAATTCTCTCTCTGCCTTGCTTATTCACGGGCAACAATGTCTCAATCCAAAAACTTTCACCCAACTCTTGCTGTATCTAACATTAGGAATCACATTTCTATTATTCTTGAGATGGAGAACGTACAATACTCAACATGGGCGGAGTTGTTTAAGGTCCATGCACGTTCAAACAGGGTCTTACATCACATCATCCCCTCTGATCAAAGCAAGGAGAAGGTTGCTGAGGGAGATGACGACATGTAGTCTACCCTTGATGCCACGGTCTTATCATGGATCTACGCCATGATTTCTAATGACATCTTGCACACCATTCTTGAACCAGATGCTACAGCAATGGAAGCTTAGAATCATCTGCAGGACATATTCCAAGATAATAAGCATTCCCGTGCAGTCACTCTTGAGCATGATTTCTCCACCACTAAGATGGAACACTTTCCCAATGCCTCGGCATATTGTCAACGGCTTAAGTCTCTGGCCGATCAATTGAAGAATGTTGGGGCTCCGGTGTCCGACAATCGTCTTGTGCTCTAACTTGTCTCAGGTCTTACTACTCCGTACTATGGTGTGGGTACGATGATCCGACAAAGTAACCCCCTTCCTCCATTTTATCAAGCCCGTTCAATGCTAACTCTTGAAGAGTTCGGATTAGCCAAGGAGGCAACTATGGCTTCTGACTCCGCCATGGTAGCTGCATCAAATGAGGACGATGATTCTGCGACGGCCCCAATTTCCCCGTGCAATTGGGTACGCCCGGCCTAGACCCATACAAGCCCCGAGTCATCACTCGGCAACCTGACAAGCCTAGTCAGCCTTCAATTTTATCAATTTAGTAATTTATGAAAGAGTTATTGCAATAGTAAACAGCGGAAGACTAAAACAATTATAATAAAGGGGAAATAACTCAATCAAATGAAGTAGAGGAATTCTATAAGTGTAGAAAACCTCGGGTATTCATGTACAATTCAATAGGTAAATATACATGATACCAGTCTCACAAAAGAAATACCAAGTTCAATTATCCCAACCATGTAAATATAAAACGATATACACATCAACAAAAGTATAAACACCTAATAAAGAGTCTCTCTGATGTCGTTGCTAATCCTCACAGTAGATCACCTAGGCAGGGTCCCTTGCCCTTGCTGCTCTCCACCCTATCTGCACCTACTGTCACAAACTAGACGGTGAGTAACTGAATAAAATCGAATGTAATGCCAGAAGAAGATAACATAATTCATGATAATACAAGTAAAGCGAGCTAAATATCATGCAAGTAATAAAAAGACAGAAATTAAATAGACAAGATGCATGATAAACAGACTAATAGATATCAATCGAAAGTCAAGTGTGTTCCAAGGAATCAAAAGAGGCCCATAAGTGGTCTAAATCATAGCATAACGACGAAGACCTCGCGAGGTCTTCCCGGCATCGACACAAGCGAAGGCACCACTATGACGGGAGGGACTCGAACCCCCCCCACCCGGTACTCGGTGTCACACGGGTCACTAAGGGTGGTCACACACTCGTGCGCACGAGTGCCCGCGTTTTATCCCTCTAGTGCAGGTCCTAGTACTTTTGAGACGAAACACTTACGCCGGGAAACACACAACAAGAAATGGAATGGAATACCAATAATGGAGCATAACAAGACTGAATAAATGATAATGAATCACATGGCATTTTCTTTCTGGCTTACAAACGTACAAATGCTTTTTAAGGCAAGTGTACTTACCTGAACTTTCGCAACCCGCGTACAACACATTCGTTCCTAACGCGTATTCCTAAGTTTCCCGCTACCTGACAAGGTCGGAAACTCTAATTAGTGGGTTGAGTCATTACTAAACCTAGATTGAATACCTTAGTGTTTTCCCCAATGTTTTGATGATTCGAACGACTCGATGCAAATCGACTGAAAAATCAAACGAAACACAACTCTTTTAAATTTTTGAAAACCATACCATAACTCGAAATAACCATGTATTCGAACACTCAATACACATCTATACCAAACAAATACCCGACCCTTGTATGTTCTCACGTATGCATGAATTCGAATCACCAAATCATGAATTAATGCCATGAGTTTTGAAATGAAATAAACTCAACACAAAATAATGAAATCCCGATGACAAAAACACATGAAATGACACATTCACGTTTACTACCGCGAGGAAATCATGTATGAGCACGCAACTCCAACATAAATTCGTTCTCACACACGACGTGCTATTAATTCAAGTGATTTCAATAAAACATTCAAACTAGATTGATAAAACCTTGACTGAAAACTCAACACCGACGTCATTAATAAAGAATAGTCATCATGATCGAAACTCGAAACCACGCAACATTAATAAGAAACTACAACAAATCCGACCATTTACTTAAAATTAAGTCAATCAACTAGACAACGGAATCACATAACATGACGACACGAATAAAAATCCTCGATACGGTAAATACATTTCCACTTTCATAGGTTATATGTTTTAACATAAACTTGTCTTTTCTTTCTTCTTTTCTCTTCTTTTTTTTTCTTTTTTTCTCTTTCTTTCTCTTTTCTCTTCTTCTTTTTTTTCATATGGTACGCCCCAAAGTGGGTGTACACACAATCACACACACACCCACCTATACTCACCCTCATACACAATCATGCACACATGCACTACATTTTCACCCCTAAGGAGGCTGGGCGGCGGCGGCAACACTTTTGGTCGACCACGAGGGTCCGTCCCCGACCACCGTCACCCACTGCGCATGACTGGCAAAGAGCGGACAGCGGTGACGAAAAGAAAACCGGAGAAAACGAGGGAGGGGAAACAAACCGGGAGAAAGAGAGATCGGAGGGAGAGTAAACACGGTGACGAAAACGAGAGGGAGGGAAACAAACCGGGAGAGAGAGAGGAGAGATCGAGAGGAGAGAGTAAACACGGACCTCCGACGTGGTCCGAGAGTCCGGTCCCAGAGGCCGAGAGAGAGGAGGAGGAGTGTCGACCAGAGAGAGAGAGAGTGGGAGAGAACGTGACCAGCGAGAGAAAAACCCGAGAGCATGAGCGAGCGAGAGATCGTGAGGATGAGAAAGCCGAGAAAGAGAGTGGGGGAGGATCTTCGGCGACCGACACTCTCGTGTGGTCCGGCTCGACGTGGGACAACAAAGGAGAGGAGAGGTGGCGGCGGTGGTGGTGTTTGGAGAAGAAGATAAATAGTGAAGTAGGGTTTTTGTTTGTTTATATTTGTGTAAAATAGGTGAAATGACCCATTTGCCCTCCAAGTTACTTCTTACACACCTCAAAACAGTTGCCCTTATGGGTCTTTTGTCCCTTTATCACATCTCAACACACACACACATCTCAATGCAAATCTCATGGTTGTTCATCATCATGTTGTGTCACTTTAACAATTTCTATTCCGTAGACCATATGTTGTGTAATTAACTAACTTCTGCGTTCAAACGACGTTCCTCGGTCCGTTTTTCCTTGTTCCGCCTCCCATAACGCGCGTAGTCTCACCTTGTCTCGCCAACTAATTAATTAAATTAATTAAAAAATCATTTATTTTTACTCTTTACTGGTTTTTCTCCCCCGTTTAACTAGTCGAAACCTCACTCAATTAAATATCGCCCGAACGGCTCGAAACTTGTAAAATACTAAAATACTAATACACACAATCAACGAATCATAAAATCACTTCGGTGTCGACTCCCGAAGTTCGAAGCACTGTCCAGTATTCACGTAGCCGGGTCACAATTCTGACAAGTGCAACACAAGTCAGTTAAAAATTTGGGGTTGTTACAGATTCTTCCTTTGTTCCTTCTTATACGTGACAAGGGAAGGGGCAGCAACAATCTGGTCGGAAGCAGAGCAATCAGGGCCAGAAAAATTCAGGTGGCCGCGGCAATGGTGGAGGCAAGCACAACAAGGGTGGCTCTGGTGGTCGGTCCGGCATCGGTCACTCGCACTCACTGGTGTCCACGTCTACAGTGGCGTCATAAAATAATGAAAATTATTAATTGGACCGTTACATTATTAGTTTGCATTAGGAGTCTAGTTGCATTGGTTATTTAGTGTCTTAGTGTCTTAAATTTGGGGTGTTTAATAATTATATATTTGTGCCCCAATATTATGTGTATTTACATTACTATAATGTACCAAAGGCTCTAAATATAGCTAATAAATGTGATGCATATATTAGTAGAATTAGAGGGAAATTAGAGTTGAAGGAAGAAGAATTAGAGGGAAAGGAATAGAATTAGAGGCTTAAAAGAGAGAAGAGGAATTTGGGGAAGAACTTGATATTTCATTTCTTTCCTTTATCTTTGCTAACACAACTATTTATATAAGACCTATATGGTCCATTACAATTACTAAATTATCCTTGCACTTATTTGTTTCTATATATTTCCTTACATGAGTACATTAACAACTCAAATTATATACCTACTAATATATGCATCACTAAGTATGCCTACTCTTTCTTTCATGACATGCTAAAATCAAAAGCTGGGGAACTTGAGATGCCAACATCCCTAAGGATGGAGTTGGTAGAAGCTCGGCCTTCAAAGAAGCCTCTTGTCAAGAAATTGCACAACTCTAGTACTTTGGCAAATAAAAGGGCACTCCTACAAAGGATGAAGGGCCATTAAAGATGAGTTCAACAAAGAAAGCACCAAGGAAGATCATGTTCACTCCTAATACTGAGAAGATTGTGGCACCCACTAAACCGCGACACAAATATTTAAGGGCTCAGAAAAATGAAGAAGCCATGGATTCCCCCAAATATGGTTGACACTCCTGTGATGGTTGGATCTGATAAAGACAACGATGTGGAGGGTGTTGGAAGGCCCAATAGTCCTACAGGCTCCGTGATGCGACAATGGAAGGCATACTTCTTCGCAAGAGTAGTTATCTAAACAAAAAGGTTGGAATTTGATTACTTTGACTCTCAAAATTTGTTTGTTAGGGGTTTGTTTCAGAAGTTAGGTTGGCTTGATTTTGTACAGACAAAATTGTCTATCAATGAGTCATACATGATCTATTTCTATGCCCACATACACACACTAGACCCAAAAAATATAGAGTTTTTTACTTCATACGTTGGTGGGGTAAAGATAGAAAGTAGTAATAGGTTCATTAGAAGGTTGTATGGGTTACTGGTTGGTAAATTCAAGTGTTATGGACACAACCAGTTATGTAGAGTGAAAGAACACTTTACCATCACCACAGGTTCCAAATTTCTTTGTGGAGGGGTTGAACTAAAAAATAGCCATCGATTGCCGAGATAACCCCTGAGGCCCAATTGGTCCATCGTGATGTAGCTCACATACTTGTTCTTAAAGTTGGCTCCATCGCATGGTTGAGCCAGTTTGATGTATTCTTAACATGGGCAGTAAGGTGGACCTAGGATATGTTATGTTTAACATATGTTGAGGGCGACCCATTAAAGAATGAGGGGAAGAAATAGTTTGGATTGCCATATTCCAATCATCTATGCAAATTGTTTGTGGGGAATGGTCTCCCTGGTCCCTCAAAGTAAGTGTACAAGCAGGTTCTTAGATATGTGAGTGACATCATTGGAGAGAAGAGCCTAGAAAAAATGATCTATATTCAAATTAATGGGAAGTGGGTTTTGAAGGTTGCACCTGAGATCCCGTATAGTAGAGATAAGAAAAGGAAGGCAATTGAAAAGGAAGTTGATGAATATGCATTTTGAGGAAGATGAATCAATAGATGAGGATGAGGACGAGGACGAGAAGGAGGACAAAGATGATGAGGAGTCATTTAAGAACTCTGATTTTCAGTCTGATGAAACAGATGATGATATTCCAATCGATGGAGATGAAGGCCTGCCTGGTACCAATGAAAGGGATCCGTACACAACCAGGAGGATATTCATACGGAAAGGGAAGGTAATTGTTATTCTTTTGTTAGTGTAGATTTTCTTTTCATGTTTCCTTTTATGTTAATTAAGTTTTAATTTTGTGATTCTTGTTTGTGGTGATCTTGTGATGTTATTACAATTGTTCTTGTTATAATTATTTAATGTTATATTTACTGTGATCATAGTCCCATATTGATCATCTTTGTTGTTCATATCTTAGTTAATCATAGTCTATGTTGTTTTTTGTTGGTATTTATTATATTAGGAAACCACATCCCTCAAAGCCTAGAAACTAGATGGAGAAACAACATGATGAGGGTCATTCCAATGACCCACCTACACCCACTGCCAACCAGTCCAACAAGGATATCGAGGGTGTCGTTGTAGTAGATGACACTCACTCACACTTCTTTCCCTTACACACTTATGTCTACTTCGACTAAGGACGGAAAAGCAAAGCTTAATGAACAGAAACTCATGGTAGCAAAGGGCATACTCATGGTAACTTCATTGAAATTCGAACTTAAACCTACTTCAACCAACAAGTGTTGATCGATAGAATTAAGACACTGGAGGAGAATATTGAGGAGATCAAGGTGGTGGTCCAACAGACATCCGTAAACCTGAAGAATGAAGTGCAGTGTGACAACAACACATTCAAAGAGGAGTCCGATAAAATGATCACTAGAATCTTAGAGAAGTGGAAGGACAGGTTCGATGGAAAATTGGTCCAAAACTATTGTCAAATGGAGTCTCGTTTTAGTGGAGTTGAGCAAATGGATCCGAAATTAAAATAGAGGTTGCACAAAAATGCATGTTGTTAGTCCCAAAAATTTGTTGCCCACCTCCATCACCAAAGACGCGACAACCATGGAAGACGATGGGAAGTGATGCAGCTAGCCTTCCTTTCTTAGGTTTGTCAGATACTTTTTTATTTTGGGTTTGTTAAAACTTAAAGTATGGTATTATTTTTGATGGTCTCAGCCAAGTAGTAGCCTTAACTCTACTTTTTTAGGCTTCAACTTGTCTTTATAAGGCCGAGGTGAAGTCTTTTTTTGTGGTAGTTGTTGAAGGTATTTAACCTCATATTATGATGCAACTTGAAGTTTATATTTTGATGTTCATTTTGGCGTACATATTTTGTTGTGCTTATTGCAAATCTTGTTGGCACTTTGGTGATGGTTTATCCCAATTTCGTTTGATTTTATGCTTTGTTGTTACTAGGTATAGTTCATTTCATGCTATGTTGTTAGTAAGTTGTGGTTCAGGTTAATGAAGTTGGGGACAATACCAATAATTTTTGGATTAAAACACGCACAACATACACATAACTCCTCTGTCAATCTTGGATAGTGAATATCAACAGGATAGAAATAAAGAAAACTAATTCATACAACAATGACGTCCTAAAAGGCATACACTTCTCTATACCGCTAAAACCACTAACCCTAACAACAACAAACATACTTCATACAATATAAGGAATACACTTCTCCATAACACACAAACATCTTTGCTTAATTTTCCTTAGTAACGTCGTACACATCTACCTCATAACTCCCTCACATAAGGAATGAAATTACATAAAAGCTCCTCATAGTGATGAATCAAAGTTCATAGTTACTAACATAAACATATCTGTCAATTTCTTGACATTAAGTTCCACGATTAACTACTACTTCAACATAACCTCCCATATTCTCATAACATTACTTCATTGTTCAATCCCCTTCTAATTACCTTCGTTGTTGTTTCAGATTCAATTGTTACTTCACCACTAATCATTAAACGTTATGTGAATAATATTAAGAACTCCAACTCAATATTCCTATCCAATTGCTTGGTAGTTGAACTTCCAGTCGCATCGCGAGAACTGCTAACTTCACCACAATAGTACGTGCCCGAAAATCATTATCACTTGCAGCCTCTCTCTTGATTAGTCGAGGAGGCATTGTTGGGCGAGGCAAAGGGAGGTCGGTCCATGTTAAACACTTCCATCAATCATTGTTGCAAATAGTAAAAAGGTCGACCTTTTTTGGGGCCTTCCTTTTTCACAATTCTTTTGTTGAAGAAACCTATTGAACATTTTGGACGACACGAACTCCATGGGTAAGTGTTTTCGAAGTGGTCGTTTCTTACAGCTCCAACACAATCTGTATATTAGTGCAATCACTTTCTATTAAACAATGATCTGTTATTGTCATTCCAACAACTAACAATCACAATAAAAAAACATTCAACAAATATGCAGGAATTCACCAAAATAGGAACACTTGACAAATTTGAATAATTAACATATGTAAATCAACAATAAACCATATTTCACTAATTTTTTTTCTAGATTTCATAAATTATAATAACAAATTAGAGCAATTTCATTTCAATTCCTTATAAGCACCCAATTGAAAAATAAATGAAAGTTAAAATTATAGCAATTTAATTTCATTCCTTATCAACACCCAATTGAAAGATAATGAAAAGATGAATTGTGAGCATAAACCTTAAACCTAAAAAAACCCTAAACTCAAAACACCCAAACACAACAACACCCTTAACCTTAAATCCTTACAATCCAAATGTTGAATGTATGCTTGAACCCTTATAGAAAGCCCTGATAATCAAACTTTTATTCACCCAAATGACTTTGCCCTTTTAAAGCCCTAAATCAACTCTAAACTCAACATTTTAGAAACCCTACATTTCGGTCTCCTAAACCCTAAATCCATCTCAAACTTTAAAGCTCTAAGTTCATCTTTAGTACACCCATAAAAAGCTATATCATATACCTTTTTACGTCAATAGGCAAATAAAGATAGATGAACTAAGGATTTATCAAAAAAATACCTAAACGTCAACAACCAAATAGAGCCTCTTCTTTTCCCTTCTTCAAGCCTCCAATGCATGCCTCATTTTTTGGTTTGGTTCTTCAAGCCTCCACTGCAAGATATCCTGGTTTTGAGTCTTCAAGCCTCCACTACAAGTTGGTCTTGCTAGTTTGGGGATCTTCAACCCTCCACTACAAATTAGTCTTCAATCTGTACAATCTCTAACCTCCAACTACAACAAGAATGAGTGAGCATGGAATTTTATGGTTTCTTTTAGATTTTAGGGTTTTTCAGGTCTGGGTTTGAGTTTTTCAAGTTTGGGTTTGGGTTTGGGTTTGAGTTTGGGAGGAAATGAGAGCGAGAGGGAGGAGATGAGAGCGAGATGAGCTTTCTCTCCAAATAAAACGAGAGGGGGATACAAAAAATTTGGTCAAATAAATGGTCATGATGGTTGTACAGTCGACTGAGAATTAGTAAAACCAACTGACACCAACCTTTTGACTTTTTAGCTTTTTTTGTTTTTTTTGTTGAGAAGCTGATGGGGTGGGTCCCGCTTCTCATGTCCACGTAGACGCCACGTCAGGTTGGTGCACTTAGGCTGTTCACTTACAATGTTACTCTAGCATTTCTTTTTTTTTTTTTTTTTATTAGTGGATACAAGCCTTTAACGGTCCAAAAATTAACTTGACCATATACCCTCAAGCAATAAAGAAATGCAATATGGAGCTGAGTCAAATATGGTGCCATCATGTCCACTTCTTAAGGCTTATTTCCTCATCGTTATCTGCACAGGCGTTATTCTGTGTAACTATCCGTTACATCTTTACATCACCTCTTGGATTAAATAGCTGCTTGATCTTACAACTGATCACATTGTGCCTGCGACCTAGTATTGCCCACTAGATATATCAGTCACTACACTAGAATCTACTTCAACAATCAGCTTGGCTACTCCACAAATTCAATTCCCTTCTTGTCTCCCCACAACTCAGCTACCAACTGTGAGCGCTTTCCAAGGTTGTGTGTGAAAGCCCCCAGGAATTTGTCATTCGCATCCCTCAATAGACCACCAGCTCCTGCATCCCCATTTTCCCTGTGTTGATTTTTAAAAAAATAAAAACATAAAAAAGTAAGAATTATCAAAAACCATTTTGTTTTTATGGATTGCATTGCTTCCTTAATTAATTCATGTTTACACCTATTACACATATTTATAGACAATTCTACACATGTATAGACTTGGTCAACTTGACCCATTCACACCACTGCAAACATGCACCCACTTCACTAACTAGTACCTACTTATTAAATAACTATTTAATAACTACCTATTATATATGACTCTAATATGGATACATTCCCACTTACTCACTAAACTTTAATTATAATTTGAATAATAATATTCCAACGACATTCCCTCTTGATTCAAATTTTCTAAAATTTACATCAAACTTTGAATTTTGTAAAGTGTCTCAAACTTCTTGTGCAACACATTACTTCACACTTCTTGAATTCATGAAGCCATGACATCATGATAATGATGCATTTGTCATCGCCCTTCTTGGAGCACTTGTCTCCAAATAACCTCATGTGATGCCCTTGTCATCACACTCTCATATCTTCTTCGGTGGTCATCAACCTCCACCTTTATCGTGTTATGCACGATCAAAAATCAATTCATCATTGATGGCATTGGAGCACTTGCATTCTCATGTTGAAGCGTCTCGGTACCACCTTTTTCTTCACTTTCTTTGCAACACTTCTTCACGATCTATTTTTGCAACACTTCTTCTCAAACTAGCCTTACCTTCCTGAATCGAATACACCTCAGGATTGAACCATCGGCTCTGGTACCATGTTGAATTTTTTTGACTCATGGTACGTTACCCGCAAGCGACCGCCCTCGACACTTCTCCACGAGCCATTGATCTCCCCAATACTGATATTGTCCCCAACTTAACCACCTTTCATCTTTTAGGTGTGGGGTTTTATTTCAAAAGACCTCGATCACTATTAGAGGGGAAACAATCACTTATATACTTCACTTAGAAGTTTCACTTATCGGATGTGGGACTATTATTTCAGTTCACTCATCTTAACACTCCACCTGTGACCGAAATCCATCAAAGGGGCTTTTTTTTCTCGACAGGTCCCAATCGAACCGTTGGCTCTGATACTATGTTGATTTTTTAAATAATAAAAACATCAAGCAAACTAAGAATTATCAAAAACCATTTTGCTTTATGGATTACATTGCTTCCTTTATTAATTCTTGTTTACACCCATCACACATATTTATAGACAATTCTACACACCTATGGACTTGGTCAAGTTGACCCATTCACACCACTTCATACATGCACCCATTCACTAACTAGTAACTACTCATTAAATAACTATTTAATAACTATCTATTACATATGACTCTAATGTAGACACATTCCCGCTTACTCACTAAACTTTAATTATAATTTGAATCATAATATTCTAACACCTCCGTCACAACTCAATATCCCGCCCGGGCATTACTATGCATGATCTCCACTGTTCGATCTGTCAAGAACGCAAGCAAATTTTTCATATAACCGCATGATAAATATGTTAACAAATTTACAATGTTTTTTTGATATATAAATGTGTATGTTGTATGCAGTATTTATTTATTTTGACAATGCATGTAAAAGCTCCGCCCTTGGCTTTGGTCAACTACTCATTGGTACTGAATTTGGTGGGAAAACCTTGGGAAATAAAGAGTAATGGACTGATTGGCAAGCTATGCCTTTGATTCTGATTTGTCCTGATTGAACTCATTTCTTTGAACTACAGATGCCAAGGGTGTCTTTAACTACCCGATTGACTGCTTTGTCTTCATTTCATTCGGAGTTAAGGTTTTTGTGATCGTTTTCATTGAGGTTTTTTTTTTTTTTTTTTTTTTTTTTTTTTTATCTCAATTGAGCTTTTGATCCTAGTGATTTTGATCTACCAAATAGACCTCGACGTTCCATTCCGAATAATGATACGTATAGATATGATAGTTAATAGACCCCGAGAATAAGAAAATTAATGAACGCAACCATGAGGACTACCATTACCCAAAATGGAACGAAGAGTTCAACCTGGCAGTTGAAGACTGCAAAAATAAAAAAATCAAACAACACAACCATATGAAAATATTTACCACGCCTTGCACCACTTTCTCATGGACAATACAAAGCACTAGAAGTATGTCTTAGTTTGATTCTGAATGAAAGAATCTTTGATTACTACCACAGTAATAGAGAGGGCATACTTCTGAACCAGGAAGTTCCGACACCCAAAATATAACGAAGTTACTTCTTCAGTTGAACAGTTGTGTCAAAACAGAGAAATACAAAGCACATAAATGCCAATTTCTGTGCAGCAAAGAAATCATGTTGAAGAAAAGAACAGTCCTTCGCATTCTTATTCCAATTTCTTGTCCTTCTACTTCCCAAGCAAACGGCGGCCACGTTGATTGGCACCTTTGATTCGAAAACTGAGCTCATCAACATCGTCATGGAAAGGATCCAGTGCTTTGTTTTGCCTGTATACATAATATATGGTTAAGCACTTCAAAAATTAAAGATGACTGAGACTGTAAACGCTCTTAGAATTCTTCAAATTAAACATTTTGTGGCTTTTGCCAAATTCATGATATCCTTTTTGCTCTTGAGGACTGACAAATCAAACAAAATCTCAAATCAGAATGAGGTTTAGGTTTTAGCAAAATCAAGAGACAGTCAGGATCTAGGCATTCCCTCACGCAGAAGGAATAGACAATACCTTCCAATCTCAGCTCCCATGTCAATAGCCATGTCTTTAAGTTCATCCAAAATATTGCTTATTTCATTGAGGGCGTCATCTTGTTTATTCTTTTCCACCTATTTCAGATAAGCAGAAAAATTGATATAATAGATTTAGAAAAAACGAACAAAACATTTTTGAAAGCACGCTTACTATAGTTCAGTGACATCATATACAGACCTCAACTTTCTGAAGAGCAGTGGTGGGCTTGGGAGGAGTTCGCCGAGGACTTGACTGTCGTTGCTTGGAAGTGGAAGACAACCCTAATTTCTCCCTCTGCTCCAAGTGATTAGGCCTAAAATTGAATGCATAATCTGGGCGGCAACAACCAGATTAAATATTACAAGATATTTTTTTGGCTTATAGAATTCAACTGTCATGTGAAATTCAACAAACATCCTTAAAAAAAAATCAAATCATATCAACAACCATCCTTACCTTTTGAAGCAAATGGCCCTGTGATTTCACGGGTCTTCTTTGGCTTCCATGTCTTGGAAAAAATACCACCTAGATTTCCAAGAAGCTTCTCACCCTGCAGTTAAACACCAAATATAAACATAAAACATTGAGCCATCGCACATGGAATATATAAATGAAGGAAAAGGAATAAAGCCTATAAATAAAGAAGACATGAAACTCATATTTATTTAATTGAATTAGAAGTTACAGAATCATAGCCAATCCCAACTAATTTAGAGCTGTGGCTTTGTCAGTTTACAAGTCCTAGAATCACATTTAATCACTGCAACAAGGTTTCAATTATTCTATCATTTTTCACTTATTTGAGAGACGTTATATCTTAAACAACCATTTACATATTTGAAAGAACTTCCATGTTGAAGTAAGCATTTAGACCTTTCAGTATTGAAATTATTTGCTAAAAGAACAATGCAACTTTGCTAAACATTAGCTCCTTTGAGTTGAGTCAGTTCCTGTTGCTTGATCTAAACATAGTAATTTGTTTTAGCAAATTGAGATAAATTGAGATTTAGGGTATTAGTTATGATTAAACTCAGGATTGAGCCAATTGAGCTAGTGAGTTTTATAAGGGAGCCTCTGCTACTTTGAACATTAAATTTGGATGCGTCAAATATGCATACAAATATGGCCTTCCAATTAGATGGGTCTGTCCCATGTTTTTCAAATTGAAGTACAGAATCAGGTCAACCAGTGATTTCACTTTAATACTGCACATGAATTTCAAGTCCCAAGATGGAATGCACGCAACCAAGAGTTGCACTCAAAAGAGCTGTCCATCCCATTTGGAAGGTGGAGGATGGCATAATATCACACCTAACCCAGTTCTCTGGCATAATTTTTAGCCAATTTCTTTCTACCAACGATTTCATTTACAGAGAAAAGTTGCACACAGAATTATATTCTAAACAGTTAATCGTAGGCTTTTCATTAAGTATAATACACTAATTAAGAACAGTTTGGTCAGCCGTCAGACCTTGGAGTGTGAAGGCAAAGGCTACTCCCAACCTCATCAATTCACAGTAGAATGCCATCAGGCATTAGAGAGTGATACTAAATGCCATGCCAGCAACAAGATTGAGAGATCCATTCTTCCAAGTGGAGATTTATAGTGTTTGTGGAAATAGTGTGCTTGATGGAGTTTAAAAAAAGTAGGTTCGAGAGACTCTTGGGTGCCCGAAAATGAGTTCGGTTATTTTATTTTATACCAAATAAAAATATAAATCCTAAAACCTAAAAGTCCAAGAAGTCGTGAAGAGCTAAAATTTGAGTCATGACACTTGAAAGAACTCACAAGACAACCAAATAGATGCAAAGGATTTCATAACACTTATGAGAGCATTACTAGCTAAGATACACCACAACAATGTATAATGACATCATTCAAATGAATATTGAAGAAAAGCCATGAAGGATATAGAAGACAGGTAATGTGTAGAGAATGCAATCATGCATCCTTATTAACTTAGAGTGGTTCAATTAGCATTACAGATTTGTGCTTCAACTGGTTTACAGTGGGCGAACACCACATGGAATTTACAAGAACAAACATGAGTCTCTCTTAAAAAAAAAGATGATAAGCTGCCTTAGCCAGAGGGAAACCTAAAGCTTGATTGAAGATTTTTTTAGTCCTTTTCCTTCTCCATTTACAACTTTTGGAAACTGTTTTAGCTTTTTTTTTTTTTTGTGAATGGCTAAGGAGAATTTCATTGATCATGTCGCTCATGACACATTCCAAGGTACTTATGGTTCAAGAAAGAACAAATAACAAGTGCGAATTCCCAGATTCAAACCAAAACAGGTTTCAAGCATAGCTTAGCTAGAGAAACTCAAGAATTAACATAGAATCTTGCCCTAAATGAATTAAATACTTTATCATCCAGGCAATGAAACAGATTCCCCAAGCAAAGATAAATTGGCAGCTTCTATAATAATAATACTTCTGTAAGAAACGGAAAAAAGCACACACTTTGATCAGGAACATTTGCCTTAGTAAGAAATCAGAACCTCAATAAACTGGTAAATCCAGTTTTACAACAGATAACAAACGTAATTCACAAACCAAAAAGTGAAACAACTAAGCTTCTTTCAGATATAATCCTGCAATAGACATCACAATGCCATTGTCCCCACCCTATAATCCTTAACAAAGGAAAAGCAGCGATCCGGTCTTATATTATTCTTTAACATCGATTAAATGCTTTTCTGAGCCATAAATTAATACCCTTCCATTTCAAAGGAAAAAATAAAATAAGACAAGGCAAGTAGTGCATACCCGACTTAGATCATGATCAATATCAGCAGCATTCATGTGGGTCCTCATAATTTGCTCACCCTGTTGATGCAAGGTAACCAAAGTCTTAGAAGCATCCTCCCTGATGTCCCCAGCGATCTTCAGACAGGCGCTGACAGATTTCGTCGTCTCCTCCGACTTGTAAAGAGCATAGTTTTCCAGTTCTTGAACTGTCTGATTCTCTACTCCTCCTGAATCGCAAAAATCATTCTTGTACTGGTTTCTTGCCGCTGCCGTAACACGGTATGGAGATGCTGACAATGACGATGACAGAGAAGAAGAAGAAGAAGGGCCTACAGTTTCCTCGTCATCATCATCGTCAAAGGGATTGGTCTTGGAAATTGGAGTACCAAGAACCGGTTCAGAAGAGGTTCTTCTTGAATGGTTAACAATTGGAGTACCACGGACAGGCTCCGAAGATGTTTTTCTTGATGGTTTAAAATTTTTCTGAGCATTGTCCTCAGAATCCGAATCAAAGGGGTTAGTACTAGACGAAGCCGGGAAGGCGGGCGAGTTTCCTTTCACAACCTTGTGCAATGGTGATTTCATGAAATCCAACATTTCCACTAACAACTAGAGTACAGAAGAAATTGACAATCACCAGACAAAGAAGACAAATTTCCAAGAGAAGCACAAGGAACCTGCGTCGCAATCAAAACCAATCAAATTCAAGAGACGATCAGATTCCCATATTTGGATATCGCCAAAAGACTGACAACAAGATAAATCCTCGAATCATGAAAAGAGGAACAAAAAAGTGGAGATTGTAACCCTCTAGGGCATCATAAAAGAAAAAAAAAAAAAAAAAAATCCCAATCGAATCGCTTCAGTCTCTATCCAACCCTAGTCAATCAAGCACCAAAAAAGGCTCTAACAACGCGGATTCTCCGTTCGAACAGACTGAAAACCAAATTGAAACAACAAAATCAACAAAAGATCAAGATAGATACCTAAAATCGCACAGGAGAGCCTTCTTCGATCGACGAATCAGAAGAGATATGAGATTTGCAGGAACGGCGACTGTGTAGAAGACGAGAAGAATCGAATTTTCAAACGCGGTTTGGAAGAGCGAAAGAGAACTATCTGGTCAACAAAAGTCTGAAAGCCATTAGAAAAGAGGGCGAGAAGAAGTTTGACTCTTGATTGACTCTGGGAGGAGTTGGAAAAATTCAATTTGGGCGAAATGAGACCGTTTGGTTTGGTCCCCACCAAGTACGTAAAATTATTGCAGTATGGCCTGTTTGGTTGGGGTATTAGGTTATCTAAGCCTGGGCTTAGAGGTAAGACCATTATTTGGTTGAAGTGTTAAGTAAGCAACAGAACTTACATAAACACTCATACACCGAGCTTATCTAATGACGGGGGACCCTGTCATTAGATAAGCCCACCCAATTTTTGAGGTGAAATGTCGAAAATGTCCTCATGATTTGAACAAAACCCTAGATTACATTCTTCTTCATATCGATCAATACTCGCCTACATTAAATAGGGGCATTTTAGACATTTCACCCACTTTTCCTTATGGGTTTATACTTGAACCAAACGGCTGCATATAAAACTTCCATTTCTCACAAAGACCAAGCTTATCTAAGCCAATCCCTACACCTTACACATAACTCCAACCAAACGGGTACTACATTACGTAACCAACGCTTGGTTGGCACAAGTTGTTGTCTTCAAAATAGAAATATTAACTTAAGTCCAAAAAAAAAAATAGAAATATTAAAATTGGGAGTTCCCCACCTAAACAGTTCGCAACTCGAAGCAAAATTAGAGTAGTTGGATATTCTGGATATCGAATGGTTTAACCGTTTAAATCAGAAAAAAAACATTACATAATTGTAGATCCTTACCTACATAGGGATGACAATGGAATCTACTCCTCGAGGGTACCCTCTCGAACCCAACCCGATAAAAAACACCCAAGCCCATGATATTTGGATTTGAAGCAGGTTTAAGTAAATGAAAATTTTACATCCGTATTGTATTTTTACTTTCAAATTCGCAAAGTACAATAATTTTTTTTATTCGTTAAGTAATGTATTCCGACTTTTGAAAATGCGTAATTTGTCCGAAAATAGTGGAGTTTCGATTTTGGGATGAATCACACAAATAACACGTTTTGTAAATGTACTACTTTTGTGATATGGAGGTCCACGTGGATCCATGTCAAAGTGCATTTACAAAATGTGTTATTCTGTGACAAGGACTCCCTTGCAAAACACATGAATAATGCATACGGAAAAAGCATTATTCGTGTCTTTTGAACTAGGTGTGTCTCCACGTGGAGGCTGACGTGGATCTATGTCACATGAATAACACATTTTGTAAATGTGCTATTCTGTGACAAGGGCTCTTGTGCAAAATACACGAATAGCGCATACGAAAATACGTTATTCGTATGTTTTGTATTGGGTTTATGTCTACGTGAATTACGCATTCCCTAAAGGCGTAATTCGTAATCCACGCCTCCTTCTCGCAAAGAATATATTCTCTGCTTTCCCACTCTCCCACTCTCCCACTCTCCCACTCTAGCTAGTAGTAGGGTCTTTAATGGGGTTTTTAATGGGTGTTTGAATCATTGGGGATGGTAAGGTGAGTTTAATGGTATTAGTTGGGGAGTTTAAAAGAGGGAGAGAAGGGGTTTGGTTGTGAGACGAATCGGTAGGGAGAGAGACAACGTGAGAGAGAGAGAGACAGACAGACAGATGAGGGTAGGAGAGAGATAAGGTGAGAGAGAGACCAACGAGGGGAGAGAGAACAACATCGACAAGGAGGCGACGAGGAAAGCAACAACAACAACAGAGGAGACAACAAGGAGGCGACGAGTCCGAGGGGAGACAGCAGCAGCAACAGCAAGCAATGAGGCCAAGAGAGAGAGATAGAGAGAGAGTTGGGTCAGTTTGGCCAACTTGGGGGGAGTGGATTTGTGAGAGAGTAGGGTTCCGTTGGGTAAGGTGGTTAAGGTGGATTCTTTTTTAATTATTCTTGTTAAGAATATCTTCTTAGTTATTTAGTTATTTAGTTTTCTTTTTTGATTAGCAAGTTATTTAGTTTCTATTTGAATAAAAGAACTAACTTCATTTTTTTATAGGGAATATTAATTTTTTTTGAAGGGATGGGAATACTAAATTGAAGAACAAGGCGGGAAATAGTAAGAACTAAAATTTATTTATTTTTTATTATTTTTATATTGTTTAATTGCGTAGCTTTTTTTAAAGAAAATGTGGTTATATAGCATTTGTTTATTGCATGGTATTTATACTTTAACTCTGTTTTTAATTATTTTGAGCTTTAAAAAATAACTTTTTTAATTAAAAAAATATTGGAATCCACAACTAGAAAGAAGATTTTTAATACATATATATCGACGTATTTCATAAATGCTAGGAAACACAAGTCTTTTTACCAGTGAAAAAAGCCATTAAGAACACTATAGGATTGTCATACGAACGATCGATCAAAGCGAGCTATTGAGCTAGAGAGATCATGGAGTGTGCGCGGTTTGCGGCTTCGAGTGAAAGCAAGGATCGAGAGCGAATGTTAAACGAGTTTACGATTTTGGTAAATGCTATAGAGTAAAATGTTAAAAAAGAAGTGCGATAGTTAACAAAATGTTACCAAAGTTAACCCCATTAAGACCATTTAAATTAAAATCGATACTTATGTGTTTTATTTATTTATTTATTTATTTGAAGTAATGCCTGTCTTTTTTTGCTTTTCAAGAAAGGTGGAGTAAATCTAAAGCTATGGAAAAACTAATTTTTAGCAGTGATTGTAATAGCTTATTGCTTGTAGTAAAATATTTTTTTTAAAAAAATAGAGACAATAATTGAGTGATAAAAAATGGAAAATTGAATATAGTATGTATTTTTTAATACCTAAAAAAGATAAGAAAAAAGACTACATGTATATTTGAAAATTGAATGTATTTTCTTTTCTTATTTTATTCAATTTTTTATTGTATGGAATTATCTAATTTTCTATATGTATATGTATAGAATAGGAAAATGGGTTGCCCGGGATTCGAACCTGCAACTAGTCGCATAGAGTAGATAATTCTTTTTTAATTGAAAAATAGAAAATAGGAAAAAAACCCCTCCCCAAACCGTGCTTGTATTTTTCATTGCACACGGAATTTTCTATCTATAAATCTAGACCTTAGTTAAGTTCCTTAGAATGAACTCATTTCCTTTCCCAAGATAGGACTCTAAGAAAAGTCCCTTTTGAAGAGAAGTCCCTTTTGAAGGCAGAATGCTTTTCCTCGATATCTAACATAATGCATGAAAGGCTCCCCGAACAACCCTACGATAAAATTTAAATCATTTTGAAAAATTATTATAAGATGCTCCATTTTTATATAGGAACAAAAATAATCTTTGATTATCTTTTTTTGAAGGTTTGATCGCGCCTCAAATCCTCATTTTGATCATTTTTTGGCTTGATATATATAATCCTTTTTTCACATTATCAATGAGATAAATTATGTAGGTCATATATGGAACGTAGGAATGTCCCATTTCTATTTTATGCATACGAGGAAATTGTTAAGGTTTCGCAAGGCATCGAGTACAACACACCCCATCAATGAATCTGATCCTTAAGTTTGGAACGAGTAAACATGAGTTGATGGATCACGTGTACAACGCGTTTGGTATTTCGTCCACTGAGACTCTTATTACGATGATGTATCGTCACGTAATAACTCATCCATCAGGTTCACGGTATTTTATCTCCGCATCGTTGCAAGACGAGACCCACTTCGAGTTGATGTGGTCAACAGTGTCGAATCTACCATTATCAGCGAAAGTAGAGATTTACTTAACCTTCGAGCTAATCGAGCGTTTTCAAAACTCTACTGTGCATTCACAAGTGGTAGAAGAAGATGTCGGCATGACATGCCCTACATCAATGATGGAAAGATTACATATGCAACCACCTATAAGTGATGTCGTGCAAGATAGATTTGTTACTCCAATTGATGGTGACATTAGTGCTCCTAGTGATGAGCCTATCGAGGATGACGATAATGACATCGATGAGGACGTATGTCCCTTTCAAGATATTGCGCCATCTGTTGATTGGGAAAATATAAATGTTGTTATAGACGATCCAACCTATGAACCTCCAGGGGTGGAAAACTTGCAAGATGATGAGCAATTTGCTATTGACGAAGAGGATTGCATGGAAGAAGCAAGCAATAAAGGGGTTTACCAACCATTGCTGGTGTTTAATAAAACTGATTGAAAAGTGGCTAATTCTACTGCGACCCAACATTCTCATCATTCGACTAGATGGGACATACCAAATTTTGAGTTGAAAAGAGGAATGTGCTTCAACAATATGTTCAGAGATGGCGTCCAGAGACACATGCGTTGTAGCAAGTGTACGATTACACTCCAAGACGTTGAGATACAACTCAGGTTATCTATTAATGGTATGCTTGTGACTGGAAATACAAATACCGACTTTCTCGAGGTGTTTGAGAGACTACTTGGTGCAAGACCTGATGCAATTGACATTTCTAGGAATAGAGTTCTTGTCTCATGGCTGGAAGAAAATGTACCACCTATAAAGGATGACAGCGATGAGGACAAGGTTCGATGTTATGTTCGTTCGTACATTCTATAACTTATTGGTGGTTGTGTGTTCGCTGACAAGTCGAACCGATATGTACATTTGATGTTTCTTCCATTACTCAAGGACCTTCAAACAGCTGGACAATATAGTTGGGGAAGTGCATGCTTGGCTTATTTATATAGGGAGTTGTGTCCCAGATCTCGCTTCGGTGCGCATGAGGTCGCTGGTGCGTCAATTCTTATACAACTATGGGTCTGGGATAGGTTTCCATTTATAGCACCAAGGTGCCTACCTGTTCCCAGAGCTCAAACTCAAACATGTGATAGAGTAAACATGCCCAATGAAGTTCCTCTGAGATATCGATAATAAAAATGTTTCTCATATTAGTTTTAATTTTTCATTGCAACTTTTTAATTTATGACTAATTTATTGTTTTGTATACAGATGGATAGTTGCATTTTCAGTTACTAGGACTTCCACACACGTTTTATCGTCATATTGTGATGCATTCGACATGCAGAGGGAGAATGCGGTGGAGTGGCAACCATACGCTGATGTCAACGAGTTACTTCCACAATTTTGTACTCAAGGTCATGGGAGCTAGCGTTCGAGGTGTCCTTTAATTTGTTTTCATGTAGTTGAGTGGCATCGATCGGAAAGGGTAATGAGACAGTTCGGAATGATACAAGTCGTGCCACCTAATTGTGATTTTGACACATGATTGCACTGCGTCTAATTAAGAGGACACCCTCAAGAAAATTGGGCAATGTACCATAGAAGATTTATAGAGTTGTGGGAAATCATGGTAATACCATAGCCACAATGGACACAAGAAGGGGAACATGATCAAGAAGAGTGCATAAGGTCGTACCAATATATCAGCAGGCGATTCATTGGACATGACGGGGCTTTATGCGAATATGCAGTAAGCTTGAAACTAATAGGTTGTTATCCTCATGAGTCATATTTTAAATTGTTAACTAACACTTATTTCTTGTATATCAGTCTATATTTGCATGTCAATCACGACGAGTGTTCATTAATGAAGGGACCGATCAAGGGATTGCCGCTTTTGATGAAGGCTTTAAAATCTTAGATGAGGATGAATGGTAGAGGATTACTATGTGGAATGATGAAAATGTAGTTGAGCCAGAAATAGATGATGAAGCTTCTCAAGAAGAAAAGGAAGAAGAGGATAAAGGCTTAGCAAATAGAAGGAGGAGAAGAAAAACAATAAGGACACAGACTGAGGGTGAGAGCAGCAGACGTTCTCCTCAACCATCTCCAACTCGTCCAACACCAAGAGCGACAGAGACTGTTGGTAAGAGCAGCAAACGTTCTCCTCCACCATTTCGAACACGTCCTTCTTCTTATGGGTACAATCCTTTGCCGCTTCCAATGCAACCTGAAACTTATATGTTTTTACATAAGGCATCGAGCATGAGTGTTCATCATTTCGATCTATATGCCCCTGAGCCATCATCTTCCTACTTAGACCACAGAATGCCTACACATTCAATGCATGGTTCATTACCTCAATACATGTCAAGTTCATTTACTCTGCCATATAATTACAATATATCATATAGTGGAGATGGCTCATTCATGCACTTATTAGACATGTCACGTCATGTTCCTTTCACCCAACCACATACAGGAAGCTAGTATGTCAGAATGGTTCAACCACCTATTTTTGATAGCATTGGTTGTGACGGCCCCAAAACTCGAGGCCGCTACGTCATGCGCCAAAGCTCACAACCTTGCCTATTCACCGACCTTCACTGTGTCCCACGCGCACTACATCATTTATCAACCTCATTCACTAAATTTTATCTTTTAATTTTACCCATAAACAAGCAGAAGCATTTATATGTTAATTTGCAATTTATTCATCAAAAGTTTAAGAGCATCAGTCCTATGTGAAAAACTCGGAACCGTACATGGTATATAAGATGGCAAAGTAATATATATACATGTACTTGTATCATAAAGTCCCCTCAGTATCAAATATAGGGTAAAATATTAAATGTACACGTACGAGTATGTCCTGGACAGGAAGCCGTCAAAGGTAGTCGCCTAATGTCTCTGCGGCTCAGCTCGTACCTAGATCTGCACTCAAGCTACCCAACAAATACGGTGACGAGCCCAGTGAGTAAACTCCCAAGAGAAGTCCATACAATACTCAGCAGTAAATCAAATATATCTACTATTCATTTGAGTATATTAACTGGCAACAGAATAACATACCCCCATAAGTGTAGTGCGATTCCAGAAACCACAACATTCGATAAACCATGATAACAATACTTAATTGGAAATCATCAAGCATCAATCAAGAAAATCAACAATATCATGAGTAATAGCCATTCATCAAGACTATAAACCAACTGTTTAATAACTAACAAATCCTGCAAAACAAGGGATTGATAGCAGAAAAATATACAACAGAAATGTATATAATAAACCCTACAAGACAAGGGGTTAGTAGCACATAACTAATACTGTACCTTTAGTGACTCGTATGTTGAAACAACGTAGTGGACTAGACCATACTTTGGGCTATCTGCCAGGCACAACCCATGATGATACCTCAAATAGGTGACCCTGGACCCTCTAGGTGCCTTGCGTAGACCCAAGACGCACCCACACATGTCTAGCACACCCGGGTAGCATATTCACCAGTGCATCACTAGAATACATGCTATGGTTTAACAAGACACACATCCAGAATAGCATGACGAGGGTGCACCCTACTAGTCGTCTATATAATCACATAACCATATCCTAGAGAATAGCACGGCGAGGGCATCCCCTACGAGTCGTTTATATAATCACACAACCATATCCCAGAGAATAGCACGACGAGGGATCACCCTACCAGTCGTCTACCCAACCAAGTCTCAGGTACTGCCAGCGAGTAGCACTCAAGCATGGCCAGTACCATGGTCTTCTCGGTGGCCGACATGGTACCTAATATCATAATACAAGAGAAAACACCACAACAATATACCGTACAATGAACCATATATCGTACAATCAACCACATACCATACAATCAATCATATTTTATAAATCAATTACCTTAAACAATAAAATAATAAATACTCCATATAGCAGTACAAACGGAAAATCTAGTGACAAATTAGCCTCGACATCAATATCATAATGCATAAACATACGACATCCGATAAATAAAATAAATCGATCCGAATGTTGTAAAGCATTCTCAAGGGTTTTGCTCACCTTGAAAGTTGCTAAAATCCCCAAAAATATACTGGTCCAATCCCGCTATCTCCTCAGATGCGTGCAAGACACTCGACTACGATATCCTAAATCCCTAATGTCAAAGTAAACCATTTTTAATGCCAAATTAATTGATTTTATAATGCGACAACAAAAATTAGAATTTTATTTCAATTTTTGGTTATGACAGACTTTTCGGGTTATACCAGGGTGTCAAACCCCGAAAACTCTCGAAATCCACTTTTTCAACCAATTTTCAAATTTCTCATATTTCCTCTGATTTTTCTAAATTTTTCATAAATTTTGTAATTTTCACAAATCTCACGCTTTACGAAGTAAAAACCATAAAAAAACGTCTCACCAAAATCTCGAATATTTCACTTTTCATATAAACGCATGAATTTCTATTTATTTGGTCGAAATATGATTTTTATGGATTTTCTCCATTTTTCTAGAACTTTTCCAACATTTTTCTTCTATTTTATAAATATATATTATTTATTTATTTATTTGGATTGAGCCAACCCTAGGTTATAGGTCTGGGCCCGGTCCAGACCCAGGGCAGGCCCAAGAAGAGGATGCACACGCACGACAGGTGCATATGCATCTTCTTCATTTTTCGACTAGAGACGCTCACCAATGTCTTTGGTTCGAACTTTTTTTTTTTCAATTCTTCCATTTATCAAACTAATGACTCTCTTCATCTCCAATCCTTCACACACACACACGCACACGCACCTCAATCCATCGATTCAACAACACTACAAATCCAAACTCCACCTATGTCAAAACAACATCAACAATAATAATCCAACAACACCAACAATGACCAACAAACACAACAACAATCGCACAAGCTTACCTTGATTCCGTGCTCTCGAATTTCTCGATCGACTCCTCTCTCACCTCAACTCATTTTCCTCTTTTTCGATTTTTCAGTTTTGGGAGAAAATGGTGTGTGGCTGTTGTATTTTGTGATATTTTGGGGGTAAAATGACCAAAATACCCCTATGTTCTTATCCTCATCCTTAATAAGCCAATGCCCTTTTTAGTCATTTTACATTTCTTTTTAATTTCTGATTTTCCATATATATATATATATATATTCACCTATACTTTCATGCCTACAATTTCGTCTTACGCGCCAACGAACGCACTCGGGTGTGTACACTATTGTACAATCCACGCATGTCAACCACAACCCCGTATGTCACCAATTTCCCATCAATTTATAATTTTGCCACATTATTTTATTTGCTTATACAAATTATTTTACAAAACTTAATACACCCCAATTTTGCCCGTCAAAGGCATTCCCGTGGACCTGAGCTGGCGTCATGTCTAAAAATAAATAATAATTAATGGTTTAATAAAATTGGGTCGTTATAGTTCTTCCTAACTAGGGAAAACTTTGTCCCGAAATTTAAGATAAACGACATCTCTCATGGCAGGACTAAAACTCTACTTAAATCACATTAAGCACTCAACAAATTAATCAACCTGTACACACCCCTAGTGAACCACTCGACCAGTAATAACAACCCCGGTGAACCAGTCAACCGGTTATACTACATTCTCTGGTTAACCACTCAACCAGTTATACATAAAATGCAAGAAAAACATCATTTCATAACTCGCGAATTGCATAACAGTACATACCTCAAAATACCTTACATAATGGAGAGCTATCACTCCTCCATTATTGTCAATCGTCACCATATGGTGAAAACTATACATTTTCCGCTTAAATGGTGTTCATCTATTGCCTTTCCCTATACCATACATTAATTTCACAAGGATCCTGCTAATGTGTGCACTCACCAACCTTTCACCTGATAGTTCTCACTATGGTCGATATAAATTCATGACCTACCAACATGGGTACTAACAACATAGATTAGGTCGTTTTACACTAATGTTACCCGTGCCACGTGTTATGGTCTAGAACATCACTTGCTAAGCAAGTTTTCAATTACATAACTATAATCATCATGAATACCCATATACATTTGCATAAACAACTCACCAAATTCGTCAGTTACTGTACCCTCGAGTACAGTAGGTGATTGTAAGTAACCACTCTTGAGTTGCGTTGTGTTGTTATTCCTATTAGGATTTAATTCGTATCTGATGCTTGTACAACGTTGATGGTTTTTTATACTTATTGCAAACTATAATATAGCTATTATTTTTTATGTATCCTCATCTAGATGAGATGTCGGTGTGGGCCCTCCCACCGACCTCACTATCTGAGAACCATCATAAAACTTTAGTGGAGCTACTTGGATTGTTACGATTACAAGACTAACTTCAGTGCTCCAGCCGAAGCTAAAGGTGTCTGTCATCGCTTTCGTGTACCATCCAAATTATCTCAACACTATCAATTGTCTAATAGGTCTTCAATAACCTCAGTCCAACTTCCTCTGCAAGTCTTGTCTTCTAAAGTAGACGGTTCTTACAAGGTCTTCCATAACTTGTTTGCTATACTCTTCGTTTTCTGAAACTTGCAGCAATAACATCGCTTTTTGCGTTAAGTCTTTTATATGTTACATTTTCTGAAGTTGACGACAGTGACAATGTCTTCCCATCTTGTTTTCCGTAAGTGTTATTAGCTTATCTAAACTATTTATGTATAAACTCTTCAAGCCTACCTCAATCCACAAATCATGGCCTATATGAATCATCACCATACTCCACATGTCCTATCAGGTGCAAAACTAGGTATATAGTACTTACCAAGCTTTTAAAATCATATACCCTGGCCATCTATGCCGAGATCTACGTGACACGTAATCAACCACCATAATGATTGTTGGTTCTTTTAACAAAATTATAATTACATATCATAGCAAAAACATCAGGTTTTAATAATTTACAACAAAAGAACACATAGTATCTACGTGCTAACCAAACATAATCTGAACATGGGGCTCTAACCCCTAGCAACTTCGTTGCTATCGGTGGCATAATGATAAGTGGACACTTAAAATGATGCTCATCCACTTTTTCGCAATATGGACACCTTGAAAAATGCTCTTGTTCGAATGGCTTGGTGTCGTCTCTCTGCTGGTTTAGCTCTGGCGTAGGTGGTGCTGCAGTAACACTAGCTGATGGTGGAGTAGTAGTACAAGCTGGTGTCCTCGAACATACTGCTTTCAAATGTCCCTTTTCACCGCATCGAAAACATCTTTGTCTTTCATGTCTCCTGGTTGAATGCACCCTAGTCCCCATCTCATCTTGTATGTGTCAGAGGTGGGTGTACTAAATCCCAATCCCAATACCTAAGGATCAACAACTTTTGGCACATATGCCTCCTGTATTTTCTGTCGAGTCTTCCTATACTCATCACTAGTGTTACGATAAGTCAACACTGTCGTTGGCTTTGGTGTAGATGTCACTGTACGAGCCGTAACTGACAAAATTACCAGTGTAAGCCTTTCAACCACTATCTCTAAGCCTATTGCTCGTACTGTGACAACAATCGCTATAGTTGCCTGTGTGGTAAGTGCAGCCAAAGTAGTAGTCGGCGCAGCTGTCAGCACCCTCTGCCCTCGTATGTACTCAAGAATCTCCGCTATCTGTGCTTGATGTAGCAACTGCAGATCCGTAACTCTCTATACCATCGTCTGCAGAGTCATCACCTCACACGTCAAGTCACTAGTCTCGCCGACCTTTGGATGGGTAGCAAGAAGCTGTCCATCTATCGAAATCAATATCACAGAAAGTGCGCCAAATCAGCCTCGTATAAATACACATATTTTATGTAGTATACTATCAAACACATATCACATATATAACCTTAACACAACCCGCCTCACAGTCACTTCGTAACTAGAGTTCTAGGGCAAGTTCATCGGGTCCACATCTAAGATTTATTCGTTAAATTTTATGCTCTTTCATTAACTTCCTTTCCCAAAGTTCATCGACCTCGCTCTGATACCAACTGTGACGGCCCCAAAACCCAAGGCCGCCACGTCATGCGCTGCGGCCTACAACCTTGCTATTCACCGACCTTCACTATGTCCCATGCGCACTACATCATTTATCAACCTCATTCACCAAAGTTTATCTTTTAATTTTACCCATAAACTAGTGGAAGCATTTACATGTTAATTTGCAGTTTATTCATCAAAAATTTAAGAGCATTAGTCCTATGTGGAAAACCTAGAACTGTACACAGTATATAAGACGACAAAGTAATATATATACATGTACTTGTATCATAAAACTCCCCTCATTATCAAATATAAGGTAAAATATCAAATGTACAAGTACGAGTATGTCCTGGACAGGAAGCCATCAAAGGTAATCGCCCAGTGTCTCTGCGGCTCTGCTCTTAACTCAAGCCACCCAACAAATACGGTGACGAGCCCAAGGAGTAAACTCCCAAGAGAAGTCCACACAATACTCAACAGTAAATCAAATATATCTACTATTCATACGATTATGTTAATTGGCAACAGAATAACATACTCCTATGAGTGTAGTATGATTCCAAAAACCAAAACATTCGATAAACCATAATAACAATACTTAATTGAAAATCATCAAGCATCAATCAAGTAAATCAACAACATCATGAATAATAGCCATTCATCAAGACTATAAACCAACTGTTTAATAACCAATAAATCCTGCAAAACAAGGGATTAATAGCAGAAAAATATACAACAAAAATATATAATAAACCCTGCAAGACAAGGGGTTAGTAGCACATAACTAATATTGTACTTTTAGTGACTCCTATGTTGAAACAACGTAGCGGACTAGACCATACTTCGGGCTATCTGCCAAGTACAACCCGTGAGGATACCTCAAACAGGTGACCCTGGACCCTCTAGGTGGCCAGCATAGACCCACGACGCACCCACACATGTCTAACATACCTGGGTAGCATATTCACCGGCACATCACTAGAACACATGATATGGTCTAGCAAGACACACACATCCAAAATAGCACAACGAGGGTGCACCCTACCAGTTGTCTATATAATCATACAACCATATCTCAGAGAATAGCAAGATGAGGGTGTCCCCTACCAGTTGTCTATATAATCATACAACCGTATCTCAGAGAATGGCACGTCGAAGGCTCACCCTACCAGTCGTTTATATAAACACACAACCAAATCCCTGGTACTGCCAACAAGTAGCACTCAAGCATGACCAATACCATGGTCTTCTCGGTGGCTGGCATGGTACCTAATATCACAATATAAGAGGAAACACCACAAAAATATATCGTACAATGAACCATATATCGTACAATCAACCACATGCCATACGATCAATCATATTTCATAAAATCAATTTACCTTAAACAATAAAACAATAAATACTCCATATAGCAGCACAAACAGAAAATGTAGTGATAAATCAACCTCAACATCAATATCATAGTGCACAAACATACGACATTCGATAAATAAAATAAATCGAACCGAATTTTGTAAAGCATTCTCAAGGGTTTTACTTCCCTTAAAAGTCATTAAAATCCCTGAAAATATGCTGGTCCAATCCCGCTATCACCTTGAGATACGTGCAAGACACATGACTACGATATCCTAAACCCCTGATGTTAAAGTAAACCATTTTCAATGGTTTAATGCCAAATTAATTGATTTTATAATGCAACAACAAAAATTAGAATTTTATTCCAATTTTTTGGTTGTGACAGATTTTTCGGGTTATAGCGAGGTGTCAAACGCCTGAAAAGTCTCGAAATCCACTTTTTCAACCATTTTTCAAATTTCTCATATTTCCTCTGATTTTTTGAATTTTTCATAATTTTCTATAATTTTCACAAATTTCACGCTTTGCAGAGTAAAAACCCTAATAAAACATCTCGTCAAACTCTCGAATACTTCACTTTTCATATAAACGCATGAATTTCTATTTATTTGGTCGAAATATATTTTTTTTGGATTTTTCCCATTTTTCTAGAATTTTCCCAACATTTTTCAGATTTTTCTTATATATTTTAAATATATATTATTTATTTATTTATTTGGGTTTGGCCAACCCTTACGGGTTTAACCCAACCCTGGGTGACGGGTCTGGGACTGATCCAGACCTAGGCCCGACCTAGGAAGAGGACAAAAACAACAACAATCACATAAGCTTACCTTGATTCCGTGCTCTCGACTTCCTAGATCGACTCCTCTCTTGCCTCAACTCATATTACTCTCTTTCAATTTTTTAGTTTTGGGATAAAATGGTGTTTGGCGGTGGTATTTTGTGATATTTTGGGGGTAAAATGACCATAATATCCCTATGTTCCTATCTCATCCTTAATAAGCCAATGCCTTTTTTAGTCATTTCACATTTCTTTTTATTTTCTGATTTTCCATATATATATACTGGCCTATACTTTCGTGCCTACAATTTCGTCGTGCGCGCCAACGAGTGCACTCGGCGTACACATTATTGTATAATCCACGCATGTCGACCACAACCCTGTATGTCACCAATTTCCCACCAATTTATAATTTTGCCACATTATTTTATTTGTTTATAAAAATTATTTTATAAAACATAATATACCCCAATTTTGCCTATCGAAGGCGTCCCCGTAGACCTGAGTTGGCGTCCACGTCTAAACATAAATAATAATTAACAACTTAATAAAATTGGACCGTTACATTGGTAGTAGAGGTGAATTGAGTGAGCACGAGGAAGAAAATCAGTCGACTCACCGAGCTCAATAGACTCAGCCGGAAGTACAAGCACGAAGAAATTCAGGTCGAAATAGAGTACGTCCGGTTTGCCTCATGGAGGAGCAACGTCGACGTCGATAGAAATGTATCATACCTTTGTATGAGTTTATTTAATGTCATGGTAATTTCTTAGATTTATATATTTGTTTGAGTTTTTTTTGCTATTTGTTTTTCTCTTACTTGTATGCAAATTTTCACATATGATGCAGATGAGGACAGAGATAGTGGCAATCAAGTGCTAAAGTTACAATGAGACCAATTTTTAGTTCCCTTATTTATGAGGAAAAACTAAATTAACTGTAAGATCTTTAAACTAACTATCTCTTTCAAAACAATCAATGCAATTTTTTGGCTTTTTCAATTTGGCTTTGCTATTATGTTATTTGCATTTTCCTTATCATGAATTACTTATAATGCATTTTCCCCAACACTGTGTAAAAGTGAAGGTAAAATGTCAATTTCATTGTGTTGCGTACTTGAAAAATTAATTGTTGGAGGAATTCAATGAAAATAGTGTTAAGTATGAGGAATGCTACACGGTCATACCAAAACACACATTGGTGTGTGAGTCGTCTATATGCGCTTAGATTTAGTGTGAAACACACGCCAATGTGTGTTTTAGTGTGGTTTCGGTTGATGTATGTGTAGTATTTTCAATTTAGCGGGCGAGGGTACGTTTGAGTGGGGAGATACATGAATTACTCATTTTCAAAAAGAGTTAACCATACACTTAATATTTTGTTTAAACGACTCCATTTCAAAAGGAGTAATTCATGTCAAATTGCCACATCATACTCACCTCCCTCAATGATGCCTTTTCAAAACACACAATACATTAGTTTTTGTAATTTTAAAGAAATCATCCCTATTTGATGAATTAAAAAAAACAACATTACTTTTTTAATAACCCCTAAAATACTATCCGTCACAGATTTGGGTAAGGTATGGGTTTAACCCCTTGGCGATTCGCTACCTGAACCCGATTGTGTAACAGGGTTTAAGTAATAGGTACCCTATCCATTAAGTGGATATTTGTGGTCAGTTCCTTACCCACAAAACTCGTTTATTTTGTCTATATTGATAAACATAATGTAATAATATATAATTATGTGCACGAGACAAGTTTCCTTGACCTCTTAGACGTGAGAGGTGTACTTTAGAATTTTGCTAATTAAGATATAAGATGGATAATTTGAGTCATATTTACTATATCTAATTATAAATAAGTTACCTCCTATAATAACATGATTTATTAGTATATCAATGTTTAATTAATACTTAGAAATACACTAAAAAAATATAATAATTGAAAATAAACTTTATTTAATTTATTTATTTTAATTATGTTTTAAGAAAGTATAATCACATCATTTACCTAGGTAACATACATAAGCATTATTTGTATCTAGGACTATAACATTTATTTCACTCAACCCCTTTATAATTTTATAGGTTTTTTTTTTTAAGAAAAATAGAAGTTTCTTTAATCATTAATGGCTCGGTACAGGACTTGTGATGACCCGTCCCCGACCTAGGAGGTCGCCTGACCCAAATAGCTACTTAAGCCCAATACCTAAAACAGACCCAAATAACGGTCTGACATGCCTAAACAAACTTGCAGAATAATCAAACTAACAAGATATATGGAAGCTAAAATGCGGAGGACAATCATATTGAACCACATGTCATCTTGAAAGTCACAATAAGGCTTTATCCTTTTGAAATCAAGTTTAAGTTTTACCAAAAGACTTCCAAATTCTAAAAGCTTCCAAAAGTTCATAGTAGCATCATAAGGGTTCAAACTACCCATAAACCTTGTCTTAAAACCTTGTCTTAAGTTACAACCCTAGTTCAAAGTTTACAAAAAAAACAACATTAGATAGTAAAAACATTAGGAAATTTGAGACTCACACGCAAGGAACTTCAAGATAGGACCTTCTTGCCTTTCCTGTTTACCACGCTCGTAGATGGACCTGTATTATAAGTGGGGTGAGCTAATGAACTAATGGAGCTCAGTACGAGGGAAGACTTGCTCAAACATTAAATACGCAAGTACTACCTAGTACTCATGCAAGTTCTAACATGACATTAAAACCACATTCGCAACATATCATGTAGAAACCAAGGAAGTATTATTCGCAATCAATCATAGGCATATAAATGAGCACATAAATATGTATGAGTATGGATCTAAGTTCATGTTCATCATAGAGTCATGGAAGTAGGTTCATATTCTAGAAATGAGCATATAAATAGAGTTTCCCACATCCAACTAATCATCATGTAGTCTAAATGCTCTTTGGAGCCTAAACAAATAAGGACACCATTCTTACATAGCATGTCCTAAGGCTCATTTACTCATAGCATAGTGGCGTTAATTAATGATAGCATGTTCTAAGTTCCTTGACGTATAATATAATGCATTCCATGATCATCTAGCATGCATATTTCATAAGTTCACCATTTGCAACATAATGACATAGTCTATACATCGATATCGCAATTCATAATCCATCCACCATAACATGCATGTATACAAGAAGGTTTCATAATATAATATGGTAAGCATTCATTCATTTCATTTATGATAACATTTATCATTCTTCATTTGTACAAACACCACAAGTCATACATGGAAAAAAATCACAATAACGTAAAGAGTTCAAATGAAATGCAATAGGTAGATAATAATATAAACTGTTGTTCTATTCAATGCATTTTAGCTATTGACTTGATTTTGGCGACCGATTCTCCTACTCTCAAGGTGATGAAGATCACTAGTGAAAATAATGACCGTTGTGTCCCCTCAATGGTCTCATCAAACCAACAGTAGTTTCGTCCAAACCATGCCGATGTGTGTACAAAACAACACTTAAGGTCTTCATGAGAGGTTGACCACCAATCATGTCTTTAGAAGTAGTCTCGAGGACTTTTGTGAGATAATAATTCCGACTCCTTAGCCAGGAGGGGTGGTTCCAACTCTTTGACCAGGAGAGGGAAATTCCAACTCCTTGACTAAGAGAGGGTAGGTTCCAACTCCTTGACCAGGAGAGGGTAATCCCAATTCTTTGACTAGGAAAGGGTAGGTTTTAAGTTTGGTGCAAAACCATACATCTCATAGATAAGTACAAACCAAGTCAATATCATAATGCAACCCATTCCCAAGCCTTTCGATTTAAACATGAATTCATAATTATTTAGTATTCAATCCATGTTTAATGCATCAACGAAGCTCCCCACTTACCTGGATCCACCGTGACGCCTACACTGACTCCTCACGAGCTCGGGGTCCCACGTGAATCACCTCGCAAATCTAAACAATTATACAACATTACATAAGTAATCACTCGATTTAAAGTTAAGTACTTTTCTATTAATTTGTCTTTGGGGGTCCCGAAGGTTTCGTATCGCACAGTCTTTCCCTCGGGAATGCGGTAGTGCGCCTCGAATTCACTAGTATTTTCTACTCTACTCTCCTCTTTCATTTCTTTTACCCCAATTAGTTACATTATATATATAATTTTTTTTTTTTTTTTGGGTCCAGGGTCAACTGCCCTGGATTGTTGATTGGTCCATTAGGGGAAGGAGTGCCTGGTCCCTGAACCATCCAGGGACTAATCCATCCCCAGGTTCCAAACCAGGGGCACGAAGCCCTTAGTGGTGCTGGGCAATTTCTGCCCTACGCCTTTACGGGCTCGAAAGGGGAGGAGCCTCCTCCCCCTATCCCCACTCTCAGGTACAACTCCCGAGGGTCCCAACACCTCCTCGACGCTGGGGAGCTTCGCCGCTCGTCTTGGTCAGGGATGATGAGTCCCTACCAGATGCGGCTAGGCGGTGCTCGGGTCTCGACTTGTTCGAGGTGCCCTTGGTGGCACCCATCTTTCTTGGATGCGACAACTGCGACAGCGGGGCTGTCGCCGCCATCACCGATGATGCCAGACTGTGCCGCCCCTTTAGGTCCCTTCCACATTAAAACTCAACAAAAGAAACCCCAAAGAGAGCTTAGAGGAGAAGATGGGTTACCTCCATGTAGATCTCTCTAGTGTATAAGCTTTCAATCACCATGAACCTAACTCCTCATCTACTTCCCTTTATGTTCTCTCTCACTCTTTTCTTGTTGTATTAAAATAAGGTGGAGGCTCTACAACTCGTAAAGTTTATATAGTTAGGGTTTATCACTTTAGGTATAACCTTGATAGGAAAAGACTAAAGTACCCCTTATGGGCTTCCAACTCAATTTCACCAATTTATCTTTTATTAGGCCCTAAACACACTAGGCCTTATTTAATTTTCACAAATTAAACAACTTTAAAGTTACACCAACATGCATTTAGTATTGGGATTACTAAATTACCCTCGAGTCAGGTCGCAGAAAGATTCGGGTCGTTATAATATCTCCAATTTTAAGAACTTTTGTCCTCGAAAGTAAAAGTAAGGTATACGCGTAGTCTGGTGTCCATTCATAATGATTTCTTTTACGACCCATTGTTTATCTAAAGCAATTCCCACCCCACGTGAAATAAAGTCTTACTCTTGACTCTAATATCTCAATATTTTCAATTCCGTTCTACTAACCGAAATTCATAAGGCCTCTCTTATAGGTCTCAATATCATCATCATACTTTAGCCACCTACCAAGTTCTTATATTATCACGTGTTTTGGGTATTCCTTTGTATTCTCCACCAAAGTCGCACATTTATTCCTTTGTATTCTCCACCAAAGTCGCAATGTGCACTCGAGTCATCCAAACAAGTGAAAGAACAATACTGAGATATGATATGGTGTCTATCTGCGTCGAAAACAAATATATCTCTGCCTATCTGGCAATAAAACCATACCACCACTTAGTAGTAGGAAAAATAAGGAAATCTATCCATCATATCATGAACACTAGCATTTTAGTTATATATATCAACTTATGACTCATCATGTTATTGGGGCTTATCTGTGGAGGCTACAAATGAGCACGCTCAGCATTCCTTTATGAGATAATACCTTAACATCACTATCCATTGTACATTTGTCGACATTCATTTCTATAAGTTCATAATTTAGGTCAGCTATTTACTGATAGTCCACTTTGCAACCCTCTGTTATGTTTGACCATTAACTTACGCAACAAACTTCTATCGTTGTTATCCTGAGAATCATTTGAAATCACCGCTAAACGGAATTCAATACTCATTTTTTTGCGATTTATCATATCATCTTTGTTTCATACTTAGGTCTCATATCACTACTACTCATATTCTGGGAAACTTTTCGCATCGTGTCCACATACCATTTGACTTTCTTGATTTCTTAGCAAGTGTTTTAAATTCTTTTGACTCAGTGATGTTCACTTTTGGTACACAAATACTTATTGTCATCGTTTCCAAGCTAACTCGTAGCTCTTATAGATTATTTAAAGTTTTCCTCTCACAAACGATTTTCATAATTTCTCGTGATGTCACCAATTCAATTAGAAATCTTAAGTTTTGGATACGGTACTCCCTATTGCAAGTCCTACAAGTAAAATAAAACAATTGTAGTATGTGTTTTCTATCTTGAGTTCGCAATTCTTTTCAACTCACTCATTTGTTTTTCTATGGGTTCAATCCTATCTTAAGATCTCCAATTTTAAGATTCAAGTCATTGTTCACTTAGGTTATGTGACAATCGTTTCCTTTGTTGACACTTCAACAACATCTTTCTTTCAACTGTCCTAGGTTAGGTTTCACTTTGACTCAAGAGTTGTAAGTTCATGTGTTCACATCAGAGATATTCTTTTCATTGGGGTATCCCCAATTTTAATGATGCACCTACTATTGAGTTCATTTTAACATCATTAACTATGTAATATACTCTTCATGTCATACTAATTTGACTCATATGTATCATTCAGTTTGAGGCTTTTCTTAATTATTCAATCATGGCACCACCATCGTATACTCATTCATTTCAAAAACAATTTATCAATTCTTGGTATCCCCAAATTTTAGTAGCGCGCTTATCTTTGAGTATACTAGTATTCGCTTGATTTTCTTATTGCGTCGTTTTTGAAATATTTTTAATTTCTCATACTTATGTTTCGATGTTAACTCTCAGTTTGGAGTCCTTATCTTCGATATTCAACCTATCGATAATTGATTTAGATTTAACTTTCTTTTGCACATGTTCGATCAAAACTTCAATTTCGTAACTCAATCAATCGAGAAGTCAAATATGAATCAAAACCCTTGTTAAAGTATTGAGTTTTCATCAAAAACCATTTTTTCAAGCCACGTTAGGCTTATTTTTATGAAAATCATCTGAAATCTTCCTCGCATTTTTCAAAGCAATTTGTAGAATCCCTTTCAAATCAATTAGTCGATAAAATTCAAAAGTGAAATAACCACAGGAAAATCTGTGTTCTAACCACACAATGATAGCATAGATTCAAATGATACTTTACATTTTTATCAAGTCAATAACTTTCAAATTCAGTAAAACTTTTGATGTAAAGATCAAACTTACGATGTTGAATCCTTGAAATGCTTATAAGTCTATTCACTTTATCTTTTGAACACCAAAGAAAATAAATAGTTTCCTTCAACCCATTCTCAAGTCATTAGTTCAATTCGTGAATCCTAGTTTATGTAATAACATGCCATATCTAATACTTGAGGGAAGCTCCCCACTTACCTTGACTCGTGCGATTTCCCCTCTTGATCTTCACGCGCTCGAGCTTTTACGTGAACCACCTCACGAATCTAGACAATTCATATGCATGCCACATCAATATAATTATCAATTTAAAGCTACTAATTTTCTAATTTATTTGTTTTAGGTCCTCTAGTATGGGTCTCGCGGGTCCCTTGCTGCTTTATGCGATAGTTGAGAAGTGAGACTTAGTCCATCTTTCCCCTGAGAGTGTGGAAGTGCGCTTCGAGTTCCACTAGTATTTTTCTTTTCCTTTTCCTTTTTTATTTTATTTTATTCTATTTATCTATATATCTATATATATAATATTTTTATTATATATTTTTTGTTTCATTTATGGTCCAAGGTCTGGTCTGGCATCTCTAGACCACCTAGGGGCTGAGTTGGCCTTTGACTAGGGATCCAAGAGTCGGCCATCGCTTGGTTGACCGAACCAATGGCCTCCTTGACCCTGATTTTGGAACCTTGGTCAACTAGGGATGTCACGCCCACCCTCTAGCCGAAGTCCCCTACCAGCCCCTAGCGAGGCTGTCATGAGAGGGGAATGGGTTGTGAGTATGCCACCCCTTCCCTCCCATGTTGTGGCTTGGGATAAGGGCCACCTAGTGGAGGACCCAACACAGGCTATTAGCAATTGCGGGACTGCCATCGTCCTATTTCGTCTAGCGATGATGTCGTTGTTGACATCGCTCCTTTATTCGGCGTCACCCATTTGGGTCCATTCTAAATAAAATTTCTCCATTTTACACCAACAAAAACTCAAATAGAGCAAGGAGAAGAAGATGGGAGTGGATTTTACCTTCCTAGTGAGTCCCTTGACTGCTAGCATACGAAATACTCCATGATTCCTCCTACTAAAGCTCTTATCTCCCCTTCTCTCCAATTTTGTTTTTCAAACAAATGAGGTTTTCTAACTCAAAAAGGGGTTTATATAGGTAGGGTTTTGGGGTAGGGTTGTCCAAATGACACATGAAATTACCAAATTACGTACCCTAGGAGTACTTAAATCCCATTTTATGTTCCTTTCCACTTTAATAAAAAAACTGGTAGATAAGAAAGCAATTAATTACAACACATTTGGGTGTCACTAAGGGAAGATCTTGGTCATGCCACGTGGCACGTCGAGAGTGCTGAAAACTACTATGTGGAAACTGTCACGCCTAATGGCGTGTTCATACGTTTTATCTTTGTGATAAGTTTTTTCTTTATTTGTGTGATTCTGGTTTTTCCTGAATTTGACCCCTATAACCATGGTGTCTTCATCAAAAGAGGGAGATATTCATGAGCTTTGTGATGATCTTAGTATTGATGGAATTGATAAACAAGGATTAGTTCTTGAAGAGGGTGAGCTTGAAAAAGAAAAACTCGATTACTCCAAGATTTTGGTGGGAAGGTTTCTCTCAGATCGTCCAATCAACTTTGGAGCCATGAGAGACACCTTGGCAACGATATGGAGATCGATAAAGGGTATGTACGCCAAGGAGGTAAAGGCTTTAAACTTATTCATTTTTACCTTTTTCCATGATCGAGATGTCTTTCAAGTTAAGGATGACAACCTCTGGACTTTTAATCAACAAGCACTATTGTGGAAACAACTGGAGTAGTCTGACCAACTAGGTGGAATTGCAATTGCATGAGATTGAAATATGGGTACAAGTTCACAAGTTGCTGGTGGGTTTTCTGAAAGAGAAAGTAGCAAAATCAATTGTGAACAACATTGGAGTCTATGATAAAAGTGATGAGAAAAGTTTGCATAATATGTGGATTGATTACCTACAAATCAAAGTACGTATGGATGTAAGGAAGCCCCTGCTGATCAATATGAAGATGAAAAAGAGTGGAGGAAAATGGTTTTTGGCTGAATTTGTGTACGAACGAGTACCTACATTTTGTTTCTATTACGGGTTGATAGGAAATTCATAGAAGTTATGTGAGGCGTTGTTTGATTGTGAAAATCCACCCACAGAGAGGAAATATGGGAGTTTTCTAAGAGCCTAAGTTCGAAAGACGAGCACCCTAGCTTTAAGTAGATGGTTGAGGAATTAGGACGGTGGGCAAATTTTGGTGTTTAGAGGTGGCACTGAGTCTGGTGACGTGGTAGATAACTCACATGCTCACAATTGAAGCATAAATTAGGGGGATTACGCGAGCAAGGAGTACATGATTGATAGAGGCATAGATGGAAAGTTGACTAAAAGAAATTCAAATTCTAAACTCCCTAGTTAGGGGGATTGCTCGAGCAAGGAGGACGTGATTGATAGAGGTATAGATGAAAAATTGACTAAAGGAAATTCAAATTCTAAACTCCCTAGTCAACTGGTGGAAAATCCAAAATCGTTGAGGTAGGGGATGAAAATTGACTTAAATAGGTCACAAGTACTAGGGATGCAGGATCCAAAAAACTTGCTTATGGCGAGCCCAATGAATACCCATGCCTGCCAAACAAGATGAGTATACTATTTTTGAACTATCGCGGATTGGGCTCTTCACGGTTAGTAAGAGTTCTATTGGACCTTGTCTAAACATATAAGCCTATTTTGGTATTCTTTATGGAAACCTAAGTAGATCTAAATCATGAGAAAGTAAATTGGGTTCGTAAACAATTGAGATTTGAAGGTTCGCACACAGAAAAAGATGAGAGTCATGGGGGAGGCATAACGCTTTTGTGGAAACAATCAGAGTAGGTGCTAATCAGGTCCTCTTCTTTAAACTTTATCGATGCTACTATGTCACTACAAGGTATTCAATCGTATGGATTCACTAGTTTCTATGGATTCTCGGAGATCTCAAGAAGCGCCGTCTTGGAACCTACTTCGATCACTTGCTGACCAATCCAATGTACCATGGGTTGTGGTTGGTGATTTTAATGGTATGGCACACACAAAGGAAAAAAGGGGAGAGAAGGCAACGACAGTGGTGCCTGAATGGTTTTTGAGGGGTATTGGAGGACTGTTTGCTTACTGATTTGGGGATGGAAGGGTATCCTTTCACTTGGGAAAGATACAAAGGGCTTTGTTAACTGGGTAGAGAAAAGGTTAGACAGGGCAGTGGCGACATTAATATGGAGACAAATGTTTGATGAGGTAAGAGTTCAGAATCTAATCGCACCATGCTTTGATAAAAAAGCATTGTTTCTGGAGATCTTGAGTTGGCAAGTCACTAAGAAAAAATTCATATTTCGATTTGAGAACTCATGGTTACGTGAAGAGGGATGTTCGTAGGTAGTTCAGAGAAATTAGGAGTCGGATTCATTTTTACTAGTGACACACCGAATTGCTGAATGTGGAAGTAAACTTCATAGTAGGGAAAGAACATAGAGCGCCTATTTACAGATAAAATAAAGAAGCTGCGAGTAAGACTGAATGCCCTCCAAGGCCTACATGACTCCTTTTAACTCGGTCTTTCAAGGAGATTGAAATGGAGTACTTTCGTGTCCTATCTCTACAAGTTGAATTTTGGAGGCAGAGGGCTAAACAACATTGGCTTCAAGGAGCCGACTTAAACACCAAGGTTTTCCACTCCTATGCTTCAGCTAGAGGCTTAAAGATTCAAATGGTGTATCGTGTGATGGGGAAATTGGTTTGGGTGTATTAGTAAATGACTATTTCTCTTCACTGTTCAATTCAAACCAAGGGCATGTTGATGCAGTAATTAATTGTGTGGATGAGAGAATAATAGCTAAATAGAATGCACTACTCCTTCATCAATTCTCACATGAGGAAGTCAAGGAAACTATTTTCTCTATGCACCCTGATAAGAGTCCAGGACCAAATGGCATGAATTCGGCTTTCTATCAAAATTTTTGGCCTATTGTAGGACGGGCCATCTCTCAAGCTTGTTAAACATTCTTAGAGGAAGGGCGATTGTCAGAGGACTTGAACGATACACTAGTGACACTCATCCTGAAGAAAGATAAGACAGATTTTGTCACTGACTTAAGACCTATTTCATATTGTAATGTCCTTTATAAAATTATACCTAAAATGTTAGCAAATAGGCTCAAACTTGTATTACCGAGAATCATTTTTGAATGGCGATGCACGTTTATCCCCATAAAGCTATTACTGACAATGTTATCTCGACTTTTGAGGTAAATCACTAGCTTTATAGAAAGACACAAGGAAAAGACGGATATGCGGCTCTGATGATTGATATGAACAAAGCCTATGATCGGGTTGAATGGGCGTTCTTGAATGCAATCATGATCAAAATGGAATCCGTGAGGCGGTTGGTGGACTTGATGATGATGTATGTCTTGTCGGTGAAGTACACTTTCCTTGTGGGTGAACTTGAAGTCGGTCCTATCATCCCCTCTAGAGGTATTCGACAAGGAGATCATATCTCTCCTTACTTGTTTCTATTGTGTACGAATGGGCTCTTGTCCATTCTTTTAAGCCAAAAATCTCTAGGGAATCTACATGGTTGCAAGATTGCCAATAATGCACCTGTTATTTCTCACCTTTTTTTGTCAATAATAGTTATTTGTTTTTTAAAGCCACTATCAAGAAATAGAGACAGTGAAAGAGTGTCTGAGAGTCTATGAAGAGGCGACTAACCAGACTATTAACTTTCACAAATCATCCCTGCACTTTAGTAGAAATACTCAGTGCAATGTTGTAAAGAATATTTGCCAGTTACTTCATGTCATAGAGACCGATGTGTTTGGATTTTACTTGGGACTACCAAGTAAAGTTGGGTTAAACAGGGAAGAAGTATTCTCATATATTCATGACAATGTTCATCGTCGATTACATGGGTAGTAAGGGCGAATATTGTTTAGAGCTAGAAAAGAGGTACTGCTGAAATTAGTTGTTTAAAGCATCCCTACTTATGTGATGAGCGTAATCCTTTTGCCAAGGAGATTGTGCTACAGTTTGGAGAAGATAATGAACAAATTTTGGTGGCTATCGTATGTGGATAAGCATGGCGGGATCTGATAGGGTGACTGGAACAAACTGTGTGTGGCAAAGAAGCTAGGTGGATTGGTAATGAGAAAGGTCTGTGATTTAAATATTGTCATGCTAATGAAACAAGAATGGCGTCTTCTTTAAAATCTCACATCATTGTTAGCGAGATTACTGAAGGCGCCATATTTTTTAGACACAATTTGTATATGCTAATTTGGGAAGGAACTCGAGTTATATTTGGAGAAGTATTATAGCATCAAAGGCAACACTTTTGAATCAAAGTAAATAGACAGTAGGTGGAACTTCATTCCAAGTATTCGGTGATCCGTGGCTACCAGACAAGGAAAACAAAAAGATTTAAACTATACTTCGGCTGAGTTCTTTAACGCAACAGTCGATACTTTGATGCACGAAAATTCTTTAAGTTGGGATGAGGATATCTTACATGACATGTTTGAGGAAAGAGATCAGAAGTTGATAAAGGCAATCCTAATTTTTTATCATTATAGGAAGGACGAATGGCTATGGGAAGGTAACTCAAAAGGCACGTATATTGTAAAGAGTGGCTATAAAGCAGTTGCGGCGAATGTAAATAGGAGTACGACTCAAATAAGGGTAGAATTCTGGAGTGGGATTTGAAATTTGGAGGTACCACCGAAAGTTAAAACTTTCCTGTGGAGGGTAGTCCTCGACTACTTAGCAACGACGATGAACCTGATTAATCAGTGAGTCCAAATTGAGTCAATGTGTGGGGTATGTAAATTGGAAGCTAAAAATGTATTCCATGCTTTAGTGAGATGTATTAAGGCAAGGAAATGTTAGGAAGAATTGAGAATTGGTTCAACTCAAGCATACAATTCTTTTATGGAATGGATGATTGAACTGTTCAATGACTCTACAAAAGAAGTGATGAAAATGGTGGCAATGGTGACATAGAGCATATGGAATAATCAAAACTCTACTATCTGGAGTAATCGATATCAGTCACATACATATATTGTCGAGTGTGCGAAGTCACACCTAGCAGTATAGAAGGTAGCGAGATAAAGAAGGCATACCCCAAAGTCGAGCCATCAACTGTGATCCCAACAAGTAGGCAACGACCGAGGGAAGGATTTGTCACTTTTAATGTAGATGCAACAATGTTTGAAGAGAGAGGGGTTAACTCATATGGAGTGGTTCTAAGGGATAATGGTGGACGATTCGTGGTTGCTTTAATAGAAAAGTATGAAGGGGTGTTTGAAGCAAGGGTAGCTAAGACTAGCTGAAGGACAGAGGCAAGAGAAGAGTAAAGTTGGAGTCTGATGCACTTGAGGTGGTTCAGGTAATCCGGAATAGACACAAAGATAAATCTTATTTTGGAGTTATAATTGATGATTGTGTAAAGTTAGTAATGAACTTGAGGTCCTATAGTGTTTCTTTTGTTCATTGATCAATGAATGTAGCGGACATACATTAGTAAGTGAAGCTAGTTATATGTCTAGTTGAAACGAATGGGATGTTGTACCCTCGTTTCTTTTTAATGTACTTGCAAGATATTTGAAATGAATAAGAGTTGGTTGTGGTTTCAAAAAAAAATCCCAATTATGTTTTATTCAAGTTAGTGGCCCTAACTTGTAACTAATTTCCAACAATTTAGTCACATTAACATATATTAATATATATCGCACACATTAAACACACTATTACTCATATAACGTGTTAAATTACTAAAATGTCCTCGAGTCGGGTCATGAAGAATTCAGATCATTACATAATGCTTTTTGGTTGGAGGTAAGGTAAGAGCACACACATGGGCATTGTACCCAAAGTTACTGAACTTTATATGTGAGAGAAGAGGCCAATAGGTGCCATGTGCGAACTCTCGCTGGACTTTCAAATGAAAACCCACCAAATGACTTTAGAGTTATAGTTTATAAAGTTCAGTGACTAGTGTGTTACAACTTATAGAGTTTATTGACCATATTGTTACAAACATAAGTTCAATTACAAAAGTGTTACAAATTATAAAGTTGAATGACCATGAGTGTAATTTAACCCACATAAGTTCAAAGGTTTTGTCCCAACATATATTATATGAAAGGCGAACATAAAAAAAAGGTAGTGACTATTTGAACTCCATTTTTTGCTTCTTTTACCCCACCAATATGAAAAGACCCAACTACCCTCCATATAAAAGAGTTTTTACTCGTGCATACCCTGGTCACCCCACTCATTCATAACCCAGTCACCCTTTTCTTCAATCGCACTCTCACCGCCAATCTAAATCCGACAAAATCTGAACAAAATCCCATCGATTCGACGTCATAAGTACATTGTTCATCTCTTTTAGTGTCGATTTTGTGATTTTTGAGGTTTGTTTTTCCTTTTTTGAGTCAGTATTGTTTGTGGTTTTGTTGTTGGGTTTAGGGTTTCAATTTGGGGCTTGAATCTTGTATTTTAGGTACAAAGTTTGGATGAGATAAAAAAATATCAAGTGATTTTGAGCAAAACCTACTATTTTCTTGTCATTTTCATGTATTTTTCACTAGATTTGAAAACAAAATTTGTTCGTTCTTATTGTCTGCGAGGTTTGGACGCACATTACTGACACTTCTAAAGAGATCTCGGTTTGATCCCTTTATCACCCACTGAGACTGGATTTTCTTTACAATCTCGGTCAAATTCAGCCGCCACATTTTTAGTGGACTCGGTTAGATTTGAACTTTGCCCCTTTAGTGGTCTCGGTCGGACTTGGCTGATCCAACCAATATCTCTTCAAAGTTGTTGGCCTTGTACGACCGAACCCCGTGAGCATCACTTTTTCACTTCTACGACACGGCGCAACCACATCCGACCTTGTTCAAACAAAAAAACTCTCATGAACACTTGGTTACCTAGTACAAGTGCTTTATAATGACTAAAATCGAGAAATGGAGAGGATTTAAGGGTGTTGGGGTGAAGGGTGAGGATGATGGGGTAAGCAAAGATATTTTTAAAATTTTGAAAAAAAATTGGGTAAATTTTGTAAAAAATAGGGTAAACGAAGTAAAAAATTTAAAAATCAGGTACAAGAAGCAAAAAGTGAGGTCCGAATAGCCGCTGTAAAAATAAAAAATAAAAAACGTGTCATATGTAAAATCTTTTGACCCTATGAATTAAGTCAACACTCCCAAAAAAATCATTTATATATGTGTGTCAACTATATATCATAATAGTCAGGCTCCAGCATAAAAGAAGATTAACGTGAGTGATGGGAAAGCAGTAAAAATTGGGCTACCTCAGCGGACCCATGTTATTTTGTTTTATTTTAGTTTTTGAATAAACTTTAGGAGGCCATGTTATTGAGCCCTTGTTTGATGGTTTGGGGGAGCTAAGAAGTGAGATATCTTAGAGGACAATTTTAACTTATCTTGTTTGGTTGGCTTTGTAATGCCTACTTTTTTATAAGTTATCTCCTAACTCACATCTTATAAAGGAAAATAATTCTCTCACACCCTGCAAGGGGAGATGACTCCCTCACACCCTCCCTAAGGGAGTTATTTCCATTGGAGATAATTACTCTTCATTAATCACTTCTCAATCATATGTTTTAATATTTGATGGGTAATTTGTATAAATTCCCTTTTGTTTTGTCTTGTTTCGTTTCGTTTTTTTTTTTTTTTTTTTTTTTTAAAACAACTTTCTAGTAAGTTTAAAGTTGGAGCAAACATGAAAATATGAACTTTCATTCGAATTAACTCCTGGAACTCCTCTGCAAGAAAACTTCCCAGTAAGTTGTCATAAATAAACCAAATGAGGCTTGAGTGCATTACATCGATGATTAATGTATAGAATAAAGTGGGAATAAGATCGAGCAGGATCACCATAATATACTCTTTTGAACTAGTTTAATTTATATTTGACAAAAAAAAAACTAGTTTAATTTAGGTGATTGATCAGAATAATTAGGTGGGAACTGGGAAGTGTTATAAATAAGAATTCAGCAACAGTACTATAAAGCTCATCACACCCTGAAGGTTTGAAATCACATTTGCCTAACATTCTGAAAAGCGCATGATTAGAATCTCCTTTTCAAAAGCCACTTTCAAATCTTATCTTCTTAATATATTGTCACACTGACATGAGTAACAATCCATGATTTATATGCCCTACATGCCCCTCTCCATTAAACTAAAATGAAACAAAAATACAATGAAATTCTAGTTATCTCTTAAATATAAGAAATATGTAATATATCTCCATAGACACACACGCGCGTATATATACACCGTCATATACACATACAAGAGGTTTGGGTGTAAAGCATATAATTATGAGTCGCAATGCATAAAAGCTCGAATGACTGAATTCCCCGTAAATGTATGGCCTATATTATTAGGTCAAGCAAAAAAGGACCCGAAAAAAAAAAAGACCAAACGTGTATAAAATTAAGCAATAATATTCTTCGTTCCCCCAATATCAATCTGCCAATTTCATTTTGCATGTAATTATTTTGTTGAGTGCTTGCTTGCATTGAGAGCTATAGATAAGGAGAGGTGGTGTGTTAATATTGCTAAGCGTCAAGTGAACATATATTTACTTTTTCTTTTTAGGACAGAACATATATACTTACTTATTAAACAAGATCGGATTGGTAGAGCAAGCAAACTCAAAAGTCTTAAGAAAATAAAGAGGACAATACAATTAAAGTGTCTTAATCCCGATTATTGCGCGACAACCTCGCTTTTTAATTGTAAAAGTGTTTCGTCACTTTTAAGCAAGTTGGCGCGTATAGCACGCACGCCTGGTACCAATGACAACATTTCTTTGAGAAAAGGCTAGCTACATACATATACATATTTGTAGGGAGGGAGGTTGACAGATGCTTGGTCCAAGGATCTTCACCAAAAGCACTTGTTTAGCACTGATTTCTAATAAGATATTCCTTTTAATAATTCTTCAGTCCAAAGTTAAAAAGCTAGATACAACATATATAATTAATTAACTATATATATACATATATCGAGTTGTGTGCATGCGAGTTTTGGTTCATGCACACATACATGTGTACATGTGTGTGGAAGGAATTAATTCCTTTTTGGGTCACTTTCATAACTCCTAAATGGAAAGTATTAGAAGCTGTTGAAGGATCTTGTCTTTGCCATCATGTGAAGATGATGGTGACGAGTTAACAACAATATATTCATCCGATTTAATTGTTACTTGGTGGTTGTACCGTTCATATAGATGGCGATCCGCCTTTTTTTTTGGTCAAAGATTAATTGATAATGAGAATCATTATATTGATAGTACAATATGAAAGTTCGGTCTTCACGAGAGCAACGGAGACATAAAGCCTTAATGTGAGTCACAATCACGAGAGCAATGGAGGCATAAAGCCTCATTGCAACTCACCATTGGAGGCCTTTAAGTCACAATTGACGGGGACGATGTCGGTAAAAATCGGAAGGAAGCCCAAACAAAAGGGAAGAAGGCCCTCTAGAGGGACCAAACAACAACAAACTAAAAACAACTATAGTAACAAAAATACTAAAATCTTAGCCAAAAAGAGAAGAAGAACAAAAGATTGACTTAGACAGCCGCCCCTAAGAATGTCATCGCTTTTGAGTTTCGGCACGAGCGGTTGGCCGCCACTAATCATGTTCTTGTTGAATGGCTCTTGTAATTACTAAACCAATGCATGTTACAACATGAAACGTAGTATGTTGTAATAGGGAATTATACAGTACTGGATATAAATAAAAGCAGTAAAGCAAACCACAAGACGACCAGGAGATTGTTCACGCAGCTTTGTCCACGACCTACATCTGTGGGGCCACGTCAAAATGCAAAATCCACTATGAACACATATGATCTACATGAATCCTTTAGTGACTCCCTCACTGAGCTCTTACTAGCATCTCCCACTTGAATTTCGAGAATTTCGAGACTTTAAGTGATTGAAACTCCAAAATTGATGAAATAGATGATTCTAATGCATTTGGCTTATAGAATTGAACTTTTATACCTTACAAATAATGTACATAACTCCATACATACTTTATGGTGCCTTTCCTTATTTTAATCACTTCTTGAGTTTTTTCGGTATCATTTCTTCCACTTCGTTTGAACTTGTGAAGTTTAGCTTCCTTTGAACTTGTGAGTCTAACAAAGTTTGATATGCTAAAATACTTGACAAACTTATTAGTACCATTTCATATTGTTTGTTGACATCAAAATATCGGGTGAAATGTAAGTATGACAACATTTAGTCCAACAGTGGGTGTACTGCTCTAAAATCAAAATCAAAATTTTAAGTCACGAGAAGAGTTGTAGCTTACCTTTGAACTTGCATTTAGTTATTTATTTTTTTATAACATATTCAATGCCTAAATAGATATGTTTTGATTCATATTTCCATTCATTGTTTCATTGATATTAGTTGATAATTGATATGTTTATGTGCATCACTTACTGAGCAAGTTGGAGCACTCATTACCAATTAAAATTTCAAGATAATGAGGTATTTTTCGACTCAAGAACAGAGAAGAGTAGGAGTTTATAGTATTCTCCACGATGAATTGATTTACCTGTTGTTTATACATTGTACTGAATTATATTTTGTAATAAACGAGGTTAGGATATGGTTTTACTACTGAGGTTTATTCTGGTTTTGTATATCTCGTGTTTTGTCGAAAAAGGTTTTAAATTTTTGTTGCGTTTGGTTTTAAACACATTTCTAATCTTACTATATGGCTTTATTTGTACTAAATAGGATATTTGATCTAAAGCCTGTGTAACGACCCGATTTTATTAACGTCGCAATTTATAATTATTTTCAGACTAGGATGCCAGCTTAGATCCACATAGACATTGTCGATAGGCTAGGGCACGCCTAACTAGGTAAATAGATTATATTTGTCTGATGTTTGCCTTATTGCGATATTAATTCCTTCAATTACTTCATATTACATCGTATGTGTGTGTTTATAATGATAAACCGTGCGAGATGTGTGTCGGGTATTCGCCTCGTAAAGTGTGTCAACACGAGTGTCAGGTAGACGAAGTATGGGTACACTAGGATGACAAAATAATATTAATAAAACCATAGACTAAATTAGTCAAATCAAAATAATAAGCTATGGTGCGCCTCGAGATGTGTGCCGAGGTACGAGACACCAGGTAATCGAAGATTAGTTGAACAAGACTAAGTTGTGGAGTGTCCTAATGAAGTCATAAATGAGTGTTGAATCACTCTAATTGAGGCCTTAAGATGGTCCTTGAGATACGTGGATACAAACTTGATAAGATGAAAGGATAAATACAAGTTGGTGGGATATTTGTTTGGACAAACCATTCAAATAAACAAAATAAACAAAAATCAAGGTGAGTTTTAAATTACTTCTCAATTTCCATGGTTATGAAGCAATTTTCTATTTTTTTTTTATGAAAATGAATTTGAAGCTATAACTCACTGATCTCTTGTGAAATAAGGTGTTATTAGAGTCAAATTCATCAATTGATTGGGTATATTACAATGATTTTGAGGAAATTAATGAAATGGTGAAAATGGATGAATGCATGAATTTGTGATTTTGATATAATATGTTGTAAACCGATTGTTTTCATGGTATTTGCAAATCCCCTATGAGGAAAGGGCAGGTCGACGGCGATAGAGGAGGCCATGAGGTTAAATAACATAATTCCAGAGTTAGAATTCTGCCATTCGACATACGTAGTGCACTACCTAGGGTAGCTAGCATGCTATTTGGATGGTCACTATGCTATTTCTCACGACGAAGAACAATGGCATTCTAGGTGACTCTCTAACGCCTAACCTAGGTGACCTACCTAGCATGTTATGGACAATTGTTGGATTTTGGGGTTCATGCGCAGCGGAGATTACAAAATAATTTTTGAGAAAAACCCCAAAAACAGGATCCGAATCTGATTCCATTAAAACATGTTTAAACTATGAAAACTTAATCATACCTTAGTCGCAATACCTCTCTAAAGGTTAATCGATCTCTAAGGCGCTGCCAACGACGAACGCCCTCTATCAGTAGTCCACACACGAATGGCGGCCGAGATTTGAAGTGCTAGCTTCGAGAGAATAGCAAACCTTTTTGTTTCTCTCCAAAACGATCCAGAGCATACCAAAAACTCTAAGTTGTTTCTCAAACGAAAATAGAGTTTCGGCCCTTTTAAAATCTTTCTCGTACTTCTATTCTAACTCAAAGCGTCTATTTATACAACCCTTGTATATAGACGGTTAAGTAAATTACACATATACCCCTACTTAAAGAAGTATAAGTGTAATACACTACAAGGACGTTTCTGTCATGAATTTTATCATATAAAATTCATTTTTCTGAACCATCTTAAAATCTCGCAAAACCATTCTCAATGTGCGACCCAATAGGCTCATACAACGTTGGCAGTGTACCAAAACACATTTTGGTATACAAGTCATAAGCGGCCTCTAGCAAGACATTATGACTACCCAAGTTATACGAATATCAAATCGATATAACCTAATCAATAGTGTATATAATATCCTTTTGTCACACGATATCCTTTTGATCAAACATAAGGCATGGAATTGTCATCCAACATGTTCAATCGTACTAGTCTCGATTTCTAGGTAGACTGAAAACATCTAAGTGACATTGATCAATATCAATTCACTTAGACTAGGCCTTTTAACAGTCTAACACATCGAGGGATCCACTGGATATCTCTCTTTATATGAGAGGGACAAATTCTATCTCGATTACACAACTTCACCACATTATTCACACAAGAACCAATCACAACCTTTATAATCATCCTAAGTTAAAGACAACGTTTGATTGCGTCAAATCACTGTATTCCTAATGTTGAAGTCTCTGGTAATCTCAAGTCAAAGGACTGAAAAATATACCTATCATGAGAAACAACTATGACTTAATCCATGTGGTGTTCTCATAGCGGGTCGGTCCAGTACTTTGTTCCCTAACAAGTACTCATGATCTTGATTCGTATTCCTATACGTATGATCATCGTATGATCATCAATCAAGACTCACACTAGTCTTAATTCATTATAGTTCCCGAGATAATAATCGACTAGGGACATTTAGGATATTTCTGTAAATACCCATGGATCTTATTATAATGTAAACATGCAAATCAATTATAATAAACAACAAATGAAATCCTCTATTTTATTAACTAAAATGTATTCATAAAGACTGTTAATGGATTGACCTAGGGCATATTTCCCAACATCTCCCACTTGCTCTAGGGCCAATCATTCATGCATCTAATGCCTAATGATCTAACATGACCATCATGTTTCGCTTGTGGAAGAGCCTTTGTCAATGGATCCACAACGTTGTCTTTAGTAGGTACTCTGCAAATCTTTACGTCTCCTCTCTCAATAATTTCTCTGATGAGATGAAAACGCCTGAGTATATGTTTGGATCTGTGGTGTGATCTAGGTTCCTTGGCCTGTACTATTGCCCCATTATTGTCACAATACAAACAAATAGGGTTAGCAATACTTGGAACCACACCTAGTTCATAAATGAACTTTTTGATCCAAACTGCCTCCTTTGCTGCATCGGACGCTGCAATATACTCAGCTTCTGTTGTAGAATCTGCCACAGTCTCTTGCTTCGAACTTTTCCAGCTTACTGTACCCCCATTCAAAGTAAACACATATCCAGACTGCGATCTAAAATTATCTATATCAGTTTGAAAACTTGCATCTGTGTAACCATTTACAACTAGATCATTTTCAAAACCTCCATAGACCAAGAACACTTCCTTAGTCCTTCTTAAGTACTTAAGGATGTTCTTTACTGCTATCCAGTGACTCTCACCTGGATCTGACTGATATTTGCTTGTAGTGCACAAAGCATATGATACATCAGGTCGAGTGCATAACATGGCATACATGATAGATCCAATGGCTGATGCATATGGAATCTTATTCATACGATCCCGCTCATCATTTGTCCTAGGACATTGAGTCTTGCTGAGACTTATGCCATGAGACATTGGCAATAATCTTCTTTTAGAGTCTTGCAAACTGAACCTATTCAGGTACCTTGTCTATGTAAGCACTCGACTTAGACCGATTAGCCTCTTAGATCTATCCCTATAGATCCTTATCCCTAGGATATAGGCTGCATCTCCTAAGTCTTTCATTGAGAAACACTTCCCTAACCAAGACTTGACACTTTGCAATGTTGAGATGTCATTTCCAATGAGTAATATATCATCAACATACAGTACCAGAAAAACAACTACACTCCCACTGACCTTCTTGTATACACAAGGCTCATCTTCGTTCTTAATAAAACCAAAATCCTTGATTGCTTCATTAAAACGAAGATTCCAACTCCGAGAAGCTTGCTTTAATCCATAAATGGATCTTTGAAGCTTGCATACCTTCCTAGAATTCTCAGGATGTACAAATCTTCAGGTTGTATCATATACACGTCCTCAAGAAGCTTTCCATTAAGAAATGCTGTTTTTACATCCATTTGCCATATCTCATAGTCATAATATGCAGAAATGGCAATTAAAATTCTTATGGATTTAAGCATGGCTATTGGCGAAAAAGTTTCATCATAATCAACACCTTGAGTCTGCCTGAAACCTTTTGCTACAAGTCTTGCTTTGAAAGTATGCACTTTGCCATCCATGTTAGTTTTCTTCTTGAAAACCCATTTACATCCAATGGTCTTACCACCTTCAGGTAAATCAACCAAGTTCCAAACTTGGTTATCATACATGGATTGCATCTCAGAGTTCATGGCACTTAGCCATTTATCTGATTCTGGTCCAGACATAGCCTCCTGATAAGTGGTGGGCTCATTTTGATCTATAAGCAACACATCACGGCTATCAGTAATGAGAAATCCGAATCTCTCTGGCTCATGTCTCACCCTACCGATTTACGTGGGCCTTGTGTCACTTATGCGGAGGTTCAACTGGTTCAGAACGTTGTTGAACTTCCAGTAGCGGTTCAGTGTTTATTTGTGATTCTTGAACTTCTTCAAGATTTATTTCTCTCCCACTAGTGTCTTTTGAAATAAACTGTTTTTCCATAAAGGCACCATACCGAACAACAAACACTTTGTTCTCAGCGGGATTATAAAAGTAATATCCTTTTGTTTCCTTAGGATACCCCACAAATAAACACTTATCAGATTTAGGTGCTAGTTTTTCTGAGACTTGTCGCTTTACATAAGCCTCACAAATTTCAAATCTTAAGAAAGGACAAACTAGGTCTCTTCCCGTACCATATCTCATATGGTGTTTTATCAACCGCTTTAGAAGGAACTCGATTTAGAGTGAAAGCTGCAGTTTTGTAATGCATAACCCCAAAAGGATAATGGAAGATCCGCATGACTCATCATAGATCGAACCATATCTAATAAGGTTCGATTTCTCCTTTCAGAAACTCCATTCCTTTTTCTTTTGGGTGTTTTGAAGCAGGAACAGGCTGGGGCTTGACTTGTTCCACAGGCTTTGCGATAGGTACAGCAGCAGCCTTGGCAACTTTAGCCTTGCCTTTGCCTTTCTTCTTCATTCCCTTTCCCTTTTGGACCATCAAAGACATTACTAGAGGGTTTCTTGATATTTTGTTCAGCAGATTTTGAGCATCAAATGCAACTCGAAATTGATTTCTCCATATTATTCATATTGTAGTTCATCACAAATTGTGAGTAACTCTCCGTAATGAATTTAGGATCAAATCCGTAGCCAACTATTGGCTTATGGGAAATCCAAGTCTATCAAGTTGGTCAACATAGCCCTTCATCTTCGAAACATGAGGACTAATCGACGCACCCTCGGTCATCTTACAAGAATGCGGTTCTTGACTGTCTCTCGAACCTTTCTTGCCTAGCTTGTTTGTTGGAATATTTCCTTCAAATGCGTTACACCATGTCGTAGGCTTCCATTAGTTCCATGTCCTTCGAAGTTCAGAACCATAGTTGCCAACATAATGCATGCAACATCGGTAGAATCGTTGACATGCTTATTATGCGCATCCTTCACGACTTTCGTAGCATTGGATCGGTGGGTCCTCGGGATCGGAGCATCTAGGACATACAACTTGCATTCATGCTTGAGAACGATTCTCAAGTTTCGAACCAGATCAAGAAAGTTAGTCCCGATAGCTTATCCTTCTCAAGGATAGATCGCATGACAGGGGATTATTGTTACTTGAAAAGGCCATTGATCTACAATAAAGATTTTGCAAATTTATTTTAGTATAGAGGAACAGACTCCCACTAAATTAACAACCCTCGTAAAACATACTGTTTATTTAGGGGACTAAAATCCATATTTCACCTAATTCTATGACAGCTATGGCATGAAACACAAAACTAGATTATTTAGGTAGGTAACAGTTACCAATTACATCTTATGTAATTTTTAGATCTTTTTATGAGATATGGGACATCTTATGTATTAGCATGTTTTTATCTCATCATATGCCTAAAGCCCAAAACTATTTTGATAGCTTTATTAAGTCGAACCAATTTAAACATTTAGGTAACTCTTACCTAACTTATCTCACCAAGATAACACAATACACCCAACTATGGCTGAAACTATATTAGTGCGATCGAGGCCTTGACAAGTGTTTAAAATTGGATGGCACAAGACTTAAGATTTAATAGAGGGATTTTATTCAGTTTTAGTGATTTTAATTAAACAATGAAATATCATATATTTTATTGATTTGTAGAACCACTAAACAATTTAGGAAATTTTTATGCTATTCACTAATAGAAAAATTTCCGTGCGCTAGGATTAGTTACACGGCGATCCCACTGGCCGGTCAGCGGCGGGGAAACAGGGGGAGTGCCCTTTTTTTTTTTTTTTTTTTTTTTTTTTACAAGACAAATCTCAATTCCAAAAATTGAAATTTGCTATAGAAAATCATATTTTTTTCGCTGATTTTACTATACTAAATTTACCCCTTAATTTATCCAAAATTAAGTCAATTAAAACATTTTTTAATTAACCCGGGCCCACATCTAACTAACCATCTTATCCTAATCCAATTAGGACTTTAGATATTTGAATCCTAGCATATCACCAATAACAAACTTTCCATATTTATCTCCTATTCTAATTTGTTATCTATCTTTATCAAATAGACACTTCATAACAAAATAGATATAACAAGATAAATAAATAATTTCAAAAATTAATTACTTATAAATAAATTTCAGATATTTGAATCCTAGTATATCACCAATAACAAGATTCTTGATATTTATCTCCTATTCTAATTTGTTATCTATCTTTATCAAATAGAGACTTCATAACAAAATAGATATAACAAGATAAATAAGTAATTTCGAAAATTAATTATTTATAAATAAATAATTTCGAAAATTAATTATTTGTTTTGGATTTAAGATATTTGAATCCTAGTATATCACTAATAACAAGATTCTTGATATTTATCTCCAATTCTAATTTGTTATCTATCTTTATCAAATAGAGACTTCATAACAAATTAGATATAACAAGATAAATAAATAATTTTGAAAATTAATTATTTATAAATAAATTATTTCGAAAATAAATTATTTATTTTGGATTTAAGATATTTGAATCCTAGTATATCACTAATAACAAGATTCTTGATATTTATCTCCTATTCTAATTTGTTATCTATCTTTATCAAATAGAGACTTCATAACAAAATAGATATAACAAGATAAATAAGTAATTTCAAAAATTAATTATTTATAAATAAATAATTTCGAAAATTAATTATTTGTTTTGGATTTAAGATATTTGAATCCTAGTATATCACTAATAACAAGATTCTTGATATTTATCTCCAATTCTAATTTGTTATCTATCTTTATCAAATAGAGACTTCATAACAAAATGGATATAACAAGATAAATAAATAATTTCGAAAATTAATTATTTATAAATAAATAATTTCGAAAATTTATTATTTGCAATTTCGATCTTCATCCAAATAACCACAAACATGTAATTGAATCATGAACTACTATCCCAATCGAACCTAATGGTGTCATGGATCATAGAACACGAAACTCAATTCATTAAAATTATTCAAATTAACCTAACATGGTTACTAGCATGTACGAAACTAATTTCAATTAAATCATGAATATATGTATCATATACACAAAACATGATAATGAATCTCATAGAAAACTTATGTATATCACATATACATCAACTATGAACATGTTTTCAATCATATATCAAAAGAAAACATGCAATGAGTTTAATGGAATCAAACTCGAAAGCTCTGATACCACTGTTGAGTTTTGGGGTTCATGCGCAGCGGAGATTACAAAACAATTTTTGAGAAAAACCCCAAAAACAGGATCCGAATCTGATTCCATTAAAACATGTTTAAACTATGAAAACTTAATCATACCTCAGTCGCAATACCTCTCTAAAGGTTAATCGATCTCTAAGGCGCTGCCAACGACGAACGCCCTCTATCAGTAGTCCACACACGAATGGCGGCCGAGATTTGAAGTGCTAGCTTCGAGAGAATAGCAAACCTTTTTGTTTCTCTCCAAAACGATCCAGAGCATACCAAAAACTCTAAGTTGTTTCTCAAACGAAAATAGAGTTTCGGCCCTTTTAAAATCTTTCTCGTACTTCTATTCTAACTCAAAGCGTCTATTTATACAACCCTTGTATATAGACGGTTAAGTAAATTACACATATACCCCTACTTAAAGAAGTATAAGTGTAATACACTACAAGGACGTTTAATCATGAATTTTATCATATAAAATTCATTTTTCTGAACCATCTTAAAATCTCGCAAAACCATTCTCGAAATAAGACCCAATAGGCTCATACAACGTTGGCGGTGTGTACCAAAACACATTTTGGTATACAAGTCATAAGCGGCCTCTAGCAAGACATTATGACTACCCAAGTTATACGAATATCAAATCGATATAACCTAATCAATAGTGTATATAATATCCTTTTGTCACACGATATCCTTTTGATCAAACATAAGGCATGGAATTGTCATCCAACATGTTCAATCGTACTAGTCTCGATTTCTAGGTAGATCGAAAACATCTAAGTGACATTGATCAATATCAATTCACTTAGACTAGGCCTTTTAACAGATCTAACACATCGAGGATCCACTCGGATATCTCTCTTTATATGAGAGGGACAAATTCTATCTCGATTACACAACTTCACCACATTATTCACACAAGAACCAATCACAACCTTTATAATCATCCGGTTAAAGACAACGTTTGATTGCGTCAAATCACTCGTATTCCTAATGTTGAAGTCTCTGGTAATCTCAAGTCGAGGACTGAAAAATATACCTATCATGAGAAACAACTATGACTTAATCCATGTGGTGTTCTCATAGCGGGTCGGTCCAAGACTTTGTTCCCTAACAAGTACTCATGATCTTGATTCGTATTCCTATACGTATGATCATCGTATGATCATCAATCAAGACTCACACTAGTCTTAATTCATTATAGTTCCCAAGATAATAATCGACTAGGGACATTTAGGATATTTCTGAAATACCCATGGATCTTATTATAATGTAAACATGCAAATCAATTATAATAAACAACAAATGAAATCCTCTATTTTATTAACTAAAATGTATTCATAAAGACTGTTAATGGATTGACCTAGGGCATATTTCCCAACAACAATAACAACCAGAAAATGACTAACGGTCTAGTTATGATTAATGACTTTAAAACCTATTCAAACACAATGATAACACTCTAAAACACCTATAAATAATCCCAGGGGACTTAGTGATTGGAGCGCGATTTAAGGTGCGTAAACCCTTTAAGAAACACATGCGAGTATTTATTTACTTTCTTGCTATCAGTTAAGCTTATTTCGCTATTATGTATTCTATTCAGTTGTGGATTTATGAGAAACGGTTGGTTGAATGGTTCACTGTCGGGTTTTACTTCGTAGTGTAACATGTAACTGACACACTAGACATATAGCACGTGGCACCCACGCCCTCGGTGAATTGCAGCTGGTCGACCACCACGAGGGCTCAAGATGTGGCCCAATGATACACAAACACTAAGAACGTCTAGTATATCGAAGTATGGTCTAGTCTTTCAAGGATGATTAGACACACTTTGATATCTTCAGTGTTATTTATGCATGTGATTACTTATTAACTGTTGCTTGTATTTTCTGCATATTTATTTAACATTATTATTGGCTTCCTTTAATAAATGCTTGATGGTTTTCTTCTGAGGTTTTACTCACTAGACTCATCATTTGTTTTGTTGTGATAGCTGATTGCAGATCTTTCTATGTGTATGGGCAAGGGGATTCTTGGCAGCTACCTCTAAGCTCACCCACTGTTTGGCACACTACTCACACTTGTTTATTTTGATATTTTGATTTATTTTTAGGTATCATGGGACTTTGAGAGACTTATAAATTATGTCAATTTTAGGGTGCATTATGTCGATTTTCCACATTATGATTGATGCTCTATATGACATGGACTTTATATATATTTCATGCTATTCATGTCTATTAAGTCTTTTGATGAATTAACTCTGGAACACACATGAAATGTATATCTTGACTATTCTAACGAATAAAAAGACAAACTTAATGAACAATTGAATAACTGGTTAACTTTATAATAAGATACGATAAGTTAGCACACTCTTGAGGAAACTGCGCAGGACACAACGAGACAGTGACGTATCATGGTTGAGGGACCCACAGTGCAGCATGCGGAGGCCTCGAGGCGCGAGGCCACCACAATTTGTATAAGAGAAATGGCTCATGGAACTTAGGTAATTAAGAAAATAGAATAAAATGTAATGAAGAAACTATAGATGTAGAAACCCGATCTACTTACCTTATAACTCTAGTAAGGAAGTGATTGTGAGGTGGGTAGAGTTAGGGTTTATGTACGTGTTATGTTTTTACTATATGTTCTTACTGAATATTATATATTATATGCGTACATATACCGAGGTTGATTCGATGCACGCTTTTCAATGCAGATCACGATGGAAGGACAACCCTCTATGTAACAGCCTAATTTTAATTAAGCCGTTATTATGATGTGTGTGCAGACATGGACGATAGTTCAGCGCCCCGTGGACCCCGCAGATAGGCCAGGGTACGCCTAGAGTTAGGTAAATAGTGATTTTGTGTGTTGTTGTGCATTATTTGCAATGTTTATATGTTATTATGTTAGACTGCATCGCAATATGTGTATTTATATTGATATTGATCATGCAAGACAGTGTAACGTGTATTCACCTCGATTAACGTGTAAACGTGGGTACTGGGTAGGCGAATGATAATACACTAGGTCAGGGTATTAATACACACATGAAAATGATTAAAATGCAATTAGTAATTAATAATAAACCTCGTATGGTCGTTCGTAACGCGAGAGAAGCAAGACTACACATAAGAGTTGGGTACAAGAATGCCCGGGGGTGAGGAGAAGGAGTGGAGTCACTCATTCAAGTAACCTAAAGCTGGACCATTTGACCTCATTGAAGCCTAAGGATGTTGCCTTGAGATGCCGAAACACATTGGTTGACATTTAAGTATAAATAGGATATTTTGTTAACACACTTACCACTTTTCTCTCTCTTCTATGAGCTATTCCAAAAATGGTTGTGATGACAAGGATTTAAATGATAGAATGGGCTTTATTATGAGGAAATATGGAAATTTATGAATTTGAGAAATTAAATGGTATTCTCGATTACCAGGTGTTTAGATTGGCTGACTAGGATTGGACATGCATTGGGAGGCGTGTAGGGACGGTGTTAAACTAGTTGAGTACGGTGTAAGGTGTGTAGTATCCCAATTGATATTCTTTGCATATTTACTACTTTATTTATATTTGGAATTTTATTTCAGTTGTTCAATTATTCTGTTATCCTGTTATGGCTATATAGACGTATAGACGACTGGTAGGGTGATTCCTTCGTCGTGCTATTCTTGTGTGTAGTCTAGTAGTCGATATCACGTGTTGCCATAGGTCTCAATGGATAGTTCGACTCGAGTATCACGCCGGGGCACATGTCGGTGCGCCGTGGGTTTACGCAGAATATCGAGAGGGCCGAAGGCTAACCATGCAGGAGTTTACTTGCTGGTAGTGCTCACGGAGAGTCTGAAGTATCGTGCTAGTCTGACTAAGGTTTAGACACACACTTTTAGCTTTTACTATTATTTATTCATGCAATGAACATAATTCCTTGTTTATTTTTCCGCATGTTTATTTAATAGCTTATTAAATTTCAGCATTTATTTTTGTATTTACTTACTGAATTTCCTTAGGAATACTCACTCTGAACTCGTCATCTACCTTTTGTGATGGCTTGAGTGCAGATTCGAGTACGAGTCGTGGCAAGGGAAAGCTAGCTGATTACTTGTGATTTATGACAAACGAGCCAAACTTGTGCGTTTATATTATATGTATTCTCTCTTTTATCTTAGGTTTGGGATTGTAAAAGATACCTTGACTTATATTTTGGTATTTTGATATAGTTTGAGGTTTACCTCACTTTATATGATGATTACGGATTTTCCATATTAGGTTTATGCTCCAATACACATGATATTACTGTTCTTTCATTAATCATTTTTAAATGATTCCGCTGATAATTGATGATCTAATAGATAATTGGAGTCCAGTAATATAATTTAAATAATAATAATGATTATAATTTGAGGTTTAAACGATATGTGGTTATTAAGATGGCTGTGGGACACATCTGGCCTTGGCGTGGCTGGTTGTGGGCCCGCGTGGCACCCATGACGAGCCACAGTGGTCTGGGGCCATTACACTCTACACAGCCTGAGATAGGACAAACTAGCGATCCTGCTATGGAAACCACTTCTACTCAAAACGTAGATAGAGCGGCCCCATTATCTGAGGTCACCACAACATGCACTGCGGGGCCACAACCTTACCTAGTCACCAGCCTCACTATGTCCCACACGCACCACGTCATACATTAACCTCATTTAAACCTCGACTTATGGCTAGTTTATATCATTTTCAATTTCAAGTTAGCCAATGGACTCAATTCATCTGTTAAATCATAATTTAATCATCAAATATAGCGAAAGACATATCAGACATGAGTATTCGGCTTTATAAGCAAATTCATGTCATATAAGCATCAACCTAATATGGAAAAAACCCATCAAAATATATCATATGTATAAAGTGATCCAAAAGTCTCAAAAGGTAATATACAAGTCAAGGTATCACTCAAAATATCCCATCCCAACTGAAAACAAGAACATAAACAAACGTACGAGTCAGTGCGATGTAGGCAATCACAAATAGTCCACGAGCTTTCCTTTACCTCTGCTCGTATTAGGGTTTAAACTCAAGCCATCACATCAAAATCGATGACGAGTTAAGAGTGAATAATTGCAAAGAAATTCAATGAGTAATTACAGAAATAAATAAAGGAATCCATAAAACTATTAAATAAACATGCAGAACAATAAACAGGCAATTGTAAATGGATCATCACATGAATATAAAATAGTAAAGAATTAAAAGTACGTGTAGGATCCTAGTCAGACTAGAACCATACTTTAAACTATCCCAAGCACCGCCAATGAGTAAACTTCAACATGACTGAAATCCCTAAATTCGCTCTGTAGCCGCATAGACCACGGCGCACTCACATATGTATAGTAATAGTAGTCGAAACCATTGATACATATGTTTTGCTCTAGTGTGCCACAAGCACGCAACAAAATAAGCCTCGGTAGGAGTAAGCTCAACCAACCGTAAATGAGAATATTGAATAAATGGAAATAAATCAATAAATAAGAAAGTAAATACTCGAAAGAATTTAAATTGGGTTACTACATACCTCAAACCATGCTCCAACTAGTTCAAAACAATCCCCTACGGTTCCAAACCCGTGTCCAATAACCGTCAATAAATCCTAAATCACTATTTTTTGAATAATCGATAAATTTCCCGAACCAGAAAATCCTCAATTCCACATTATATGTCCATTCAATCATTTTTTGTTTACATTATACCCTTAAAGGTCTTTGGGACAGACCCCTAATTGGCAAACCCAATTAAACAAAGATATAAATTAAAATTAATTTTTATTTTTATTTTTCTATTTAGACGCCAGGGGTGGAGTCGCCGTGAGCACCCAAGTAGTGGGGTTATGCCTTTCAAGTCGTGACTGGTGTCGTGCTCATGTCATCTACGACGTCATTAAAGCGTAAGAGGGGATACCTGTTGGCCAGAACGTCACGGGCGACTCAAGCAAGAAGAGCAAGGCCACGACGTCACTTAAAAAGTGACAAGGGTCCTTTACTTCCCTAGACACCGTGGGAGACGTCGTGGGGTTTTACTCCCCACTGCATCTCTGGCGGCGTCCCTGCCAGAAATACACTACTGGAGTTTTCTCAGCACCCCTATTCGTTGTCATGGTCCAAACCTATTACAACCTCCTATGGCTTTTCAAACCAACTATATGGAACCATAAAACCTCGGTGAAACTTGTCCGAATTGAAAACCTCGACGAAACTCATTGAAAACGTAGGTAATTCTTCAAAATGCTTAAACCATCAACTTTACCAACACAACCCACGATAATTTCCCAAAATCAATTCAAAAATTATAGCAACTCTCAAAATCCAATGAGCTCGACACAATCCCCAAAACTTGTTTTTAAACCTAATAAAATTCATTCAAAAATTAGAGAACGATGAAGAGAACTCAAATCTAATCTTTGTTTGCTATTCCTCCCCAATTGGTCCTCCAATTCACCTCCAAAAACTCACAAAACCCTCAATACTTTGCCAAATTTTGGATTTCTCTTTGGATCAGAGAGGAAAGGTGGTAAGTGATAAAATGGGCTTTAAATACCCCAAAGTTCATCTAATGGGTTGATGCCATCCTTGGGCACATTTTGTAGTCGATATCTAGTCAAAAAGTCCATCTGTGACTCTAATGTATGACTTGCTCCCTTAGTCTTATCCTTTGTATGCATAAACCATTGACCTCTCTGGCGTTTTGGTACTCGACTTCGCACTGCAACTTGCACTATCGCACACGATTGCGATCCCAATCGACTAGGATTCGATTTATATTAACATTTTAATATATTTCTATTAATCATGCGTGTATTATCCCTCGGCCTAGTGTATTTGTAATTCACCTACCTATTACCTACGTCTACACGCTACTTGAGGCGAATACCCATCACACTATCATGTTCGAGAATAACAATATAACTACACACATTGTGTTGTAAATTAACATCATAAAATATACACATTGAAAATTAGGCAAAACAACATACAAAAATAGACTATTACCTAGTCAAACGTCCCCTATGCCTAGCATGATGTTGCCAACGAACCAATACCTTAGGGATCTCCCTGTTCCGCATAGTCTGTATCCTAAGGTCCATGATCTCAATTGGCTGCTCCTCGTAGGTTTCATCAGGCCAAACCTGCACTAAGCATCGGTCTCTATCCTGACATATCAAGCGTCAACATAGACATAAAATACTGAATGAACCCCAACTAACTGTGGCGACAACTCTAGTTCGTACGCCACACCGCCAACACGTGCCTTGACCTTGAACGGTCCAAGAAACCTTGGTGCCAGTTCCCCTTATTGGCAAACCTCTGATGAACCTTTCAGGGCGAAACCTTCAAATACACCTAGTCATTCTTCTCATAGCTTAGACCCTTGTGGTACTTGTCCACATACTTCCTCTATCCATCTTGGGCCACTTGAAGCCTCTACCTAATCTGCCTGATATTCTTAGTGTGATCAATAACAACCTCAGGTTTTATAGTCATTGTATCTTCTGGTGCTGCCCAACAGGCAGGTGACCTATAGAGCCTACAATATAATGCCTCAAATGGTGGCATCCCAATACTCTCCTGATTGTTATTGTTGTAAGAAAACTCACACAATGGTAGATAATTCACCACGTTCCACCAAACTGCAAAATATACGCCATGAACATATCCTTCAATATCTGAATCAACCTTTCCGACTGACTGTCAATTTAAGGATAGTATGAAATGCTGAACTGTAGTTTGGTGTCGAACTTCTCCTACATACTCTCCCAGAGCTTAGATGACAACCTGGGATCTCTATCATAAACAATGGAGACTGGTACACTGTAAAGCATAATGATCTCTCTCTTGAAGATAATGCTTAGTTGTGGGAAGGAATATCACATTAAAATCAGAATAAAGTGCGCAGACTTCGTCAACCTGTCAATCACTACCCAAATTGTATCGTGTCTCCTCGTAGTCTACGATAGGCCACTTACGAAGTCCATAGTCACGTGCTTCCATTTCCACTGTGGAATGGGCATCAACTGTAGCAATCTAGCTGGTCTCATGTGCTCAATATTCACCTGCTGGCAAATATGACAACTTCTGATGTGAGTGCTCATGTCAGCCTTCATTCCTCGCCACCAAAAAAATTGTTGCAAATCATGATACATCTTAGTCTAACCAGGAAAAACAGTGTCCCGCAATTGGTGTGCATCCTCCATAATGTTGTCCTTGAGCTTTTATATCACAGGTACCCATAACCTACCCCTATGCCTCAAGCATCCGTCTCAAGACCTAGACTAATTAGTGTGTGACGGCCCCAAATTCCCAATGCATTTGGGTACGCCCGGCCTAGACCCGTGCAGGCCCCGAGTCAGTTCCCAACGAACCTGACGAGCCTAGTCAGCCTCAAAACATCAAAATTTCACGTTTTATGAAAGAGTTATTGCAATTATAACACAGCGGAAGCGAATTACCTACTACTCAAGAATTGGGAAATAACTCAATCAAAGGAAATTAGGAATCTATATAAATGTGGAAAACCCAATATGTTCAATTCTAAGTCAACAAAATGGATTGATGGAATCCACTTCAAAACATATTCCCCGGTTCCAAAACAATCATATATATAAACGTCATACAAAAAGAAATAAACATGAGCCTAATCTCGGTACCTCAAGTCCAGCTGCTCACAAAAAATCTCCTAGGCAAGGTCCCTTGCCCCTACTGCTCTCCGTCCTATCTGCACCCACCATCACAAACTAGACGGTGAGCAACTGGAGAAAAATGAATGTAATGCCAGAAGAAGATAACAATAATTCATGATAATACAAGTAAATCAAGTCTAAATATCATGCGGTAATAAAAATGACAGAATTTAAATAAACAAGATGCATGATAAACAGACTAATAGATATCAATCGAAAGTCAAGTGTGTTCCAAGGAATCAAAAGAGGCTCATAAGTGGTCTAAATCATAGCATAACGGCGAAGACCTCGCGAGGTCTTCCCGGGCATCGACACAAGCGAAGGCACAGCTATGACTGGAAAAGGACTCGAACCCATCCACCCAGTACTCGGTGTCACACGGTCACTAAGGGTGGTCACACACTCGTGGCCACGAGTGCCGCGTTTTTATCCCTACTAGTGCAGTCCTAGTACTTTTGAGACGAAACACTTACGCCGGGAAACACACAACAAGAAATGGAATGGAATACCAATAAAAGAGCATAACAAGATTGAATAAATGATAATGAATCACATGACATTTTCTTACTGGCTTACAAACGTACAAATGCTTGTGGCAATTGTACTTACCTGAACTATCGCAACCCGTGTACAACACTCTCACGTCCCTAACGCGTATTCCCGAGTTTCTCGCTACCTGACAAGGTCGGAAACTCGTGTTAATAGGTCAAGTCATTTACTAAATCTATGTTATATCCCAAACGTTCTCCCAGTGTTTCAATGACTCAAACAACGCGATGAAAATTGAAAATAAATGCTCTCTTGGGTTTTGGAAACACTATAACACATGTAAGCTTACTTGTAAATTTGTAAGCTCGGCTCGGTCGAGTGTGGGTCACGTCATAGTCTCAAGGACCGTCGGCGTGACCCCGACGTCATCACCAATAACCAAGTCGAATCATTAAGACATTCAAACCAAATTGACAAAACATTGACTGAAAACTCAACACCGACGTCATCAACAAAGAATGATCAAAACACGAAACCATTCCACATTATTAAGAAACTACAACGAATCCAATTGTTTAATAAAAATCGTAACAAGTAATTCGGCAAAAATAGCAATATTAATAGTACTTTAGATGAACCAAAACTGCGAGAGACCATCGAGGATATGAGCAAGATCCGTGATAACCCCCTACACCAGTGATAGTTCAACCATCAAATCCGTTCAAACATGCGATTTAACGGTGAAAGAAAGAATAAAAATAAGATAAAATACAACACAAAAACAATCACATGGAATGACGACAGTTTCACACTACATAGGACTGTTTTGACAACTCCGAAGGCCGTGGGACCCATGTATGAACTTGATGGGGTCCCCGACAGCGTCCTAGTCATGGTGGTCCGGGCCAGCGGCGCGCCAAGCTTGGCGTTTTCGGCGAAAACCAAAACAGCAACAAATTTAAGAAAAACAGTGAAAAACGTGAGAAAGAGTGGGATAGAGAGAGAGAGAGTCTCCGGCGAGAGGATGAACCCCAACCACCTCTGGACCTCCGACAACCGGTGGTGCTCGGCCAAGACAGTGAGACCATGACCGAGAGAGAGAGGACAGCGAGAAAGAGAGAACCCGAGAGATCGAGAGAAGCCGAGGGATAGGGAAGCCGAGAGAGAGAGAGAGAGAGAGAGAGAGAGAGAGAGAGAGAGAGAGAGAGAGAGAGAGAGAGAGAGAGAGAGAGAGAGAGACGACCTCCGGCGAGGCGTGTCCTGGTCCGGGTGAGAGCAGCGAGGGACGAGAGGTGGAAGTGGGAGAGGCGGCGGTGGTGTGTAGAGAAGATGAATAGTGTAGGGTTTTCTTTTTTTTTATATATATATATAAGGCCAAATGACCTTTTTACCCTCAACTTAATTCCTATACACTTTTAAACCATTGCCCTTATGGGTCATTTTGTTCTTATATTACATCACAACACACACACATCTCAATGCAAATTTCATGGTTGTTCATCATCATGTTGTGTCACTTTAACAATTTCTATTCCACAGACTATATGTTATGTAATTAACCAACTCCCGCGTTCCAACGACGTTCCTCGGTCCGTTTTTCCTTGTTTCGACTCCCGTAACGCGCGTAGTCTCGCCTTGTCTCGCCAACTAATTAATTAAATTAATTAAAAATTCATTTATTTGTACTTTTTACTTGTTTTTCTCCCCCGTTTAACTAGTCGAAACCTCACTCAATTAAATATTGCCCGACCGGCTCGAAACCCGTAAAATACTAAAATACTAATACATAAAATCAAAGAATCATAAAATCACTTCGGTGTCGACTCCCGAAGTTCGAAATACTGTTCAGTATTCACGTAGTCGGGTCACAATTCTGACAAGTGAAACACAAGTCAATTAAAAATTTGGGGTTGTTACAGTCTCCCCACTTATTAGAATTTCGTCCCCGAAATTTATCTAATAAGTAAACTAGATTGACTCTTTGCAACTCATAACGAGACCGATAAAAACTCAAAGTGAGTCATTTCTTGACTCCGAACCGTTCATGACCCTTCAATGGAGAGACCTTCATATATTTAAAGTCTCCTCGAATCATACTGAAGCTCATCGTGATACTCGACAAGTATTTCTTCTGCCACTCCTGGGCACTCTTAAGTCTCAAACAAAACTATCCACATCGTGACCACGAGGAGATCGGGGCAACCACTAACGAAATCCATATCAATATGTACCCAATTCCATCGAGAAATGGGTGGGGCCGTAGTAGTCCTCCAGTCGTCGATGCCCACCTCTACGCGGGCATGTCACACGCTCGAAAACTCCGACACCTCGAAATCATCCCCGGCCACCAAAAGAATGTCGCATATCGGCGCACATCTTAGGTCGACCCGGATACACAACAAAACTGAAACGATGAATCTCCTGAAGTAACTCTTCACACACATCAGCCACCAATGAAAACCCCAGTCGCCCGCGATACCTCTAGCATGAGTCTGTCGACCGACTCGTCTGGGCAATCTGAACCATCCACCATCTCACTGCACCGCTGGTATGACGCATCGTCTTGCTGTCCTTCGCGCACAATGCCAAATGAGACGGTTTGCAACATCGTTTGACCACGTATCTAGGTCATAGTAGTCATCGACACGTCCGCTGAACTTATCAACTTGACTGCCTCACGTAAACCACGCTCATAGGTTCTTTGACACACAACTATCTTCGCATTCAATCCTTTGCAACAAAAAGCATCAGCAACAACGTTGGTCTTCCTCGGATGCCACGCAAAACGAAAAGGTGTAATCCTTCACGAACTTAGACCAAGGCTTTTGTGTCAAGTTCAGCTCCCTCTGAATGAATAGGTGCTTCAAGCTCTCAGGATCATTACGTAACTCGAACGAGCATCGTTCCGGTGAAGTTCTCATATCCTCAGCGCGAACACGATCGCAACTCACTCCAGGTCATGGGTTGATCAGTTCTTCTCGCAAACTTTCAGATATTCGAATGCATAAGCAATCTCACGACTTAAATCTTCTCGAATTAATTGCATCACCATTTGCTCTAAACACGCGTCCTAAAATCTAACCCTGGGTAACAAATACTCATACGCGATTCAATATCTTAGCAGCGTCGACATCTATTTCGCTCTACCACATACGCTACCCACAAGGGTCTTAATTTCATCTTCTCGTATTATAACCCGAACATGAAATGCACCAAACCAGTTCGTACCAAAAGAAACATTGAATCTTAAACTCCATCACGGACTCGCATGCGCTCTGCCTCAACGCAATGAACTCGTTCATTTTCGCTCGAAGGACAGTCGGCGGTAAGTACTTCTAACTAAACTGGGTCTTGAAGTCAACCCAATCGCTCGGGATGCCTCGGGTAGCAACAATTATCGCCTACCAATCGTCCGCCTCCCCCTGCAACATTGACGAAGAGATCGTCGCCTTCATGCGTTCATCAGTAGCGATGATGGTGTGAACCTTCTCGTGATTCTTCAAGAATAGCTCTACCGTTCTAATGTTGGTACCACCATAGAACTTCAACGGGTCGTGCCTCTTAAACTCTCTCCACTACCTAGCCTTGGTAGTGGCTTTCGCACTCTTTGCTGGAGTCGTAACTGAACTAGTCTCAGCAGTGGCCGCCGGTGTAGTTAATGTAGTAGGTATCTCCTTTGCTTGTGCTATCGGCGGTGTTTCAGCCTCAGTTTACGCAACTGACGCAACAACAACTCCATCAGGTATCGCTGCTAACGAAATCGGAGTCGCGAACGTCGCAGAATCAGAATCTCGACTCCTCGAATAGTATTTGTTGGAAGCAACGTAGTCGGGATAGATAGCGTCGTAGTAGTCTGTGCGGGTGTCCTCAGTGACCGCACCAACTCCTCAAATCTCTGGTCTGCGTCGCGGCTCTCTGAGATAATGTATGTATCTCCTCAAGGCATCGTAACCAAAATCTTGTCGATCTCGTCATTCGGACCTGGCTGATTCGCTATCGTTGTTTGAACAAGAAAACGAATACTACGGATCAATACATAGCTACCGCGTACCATATAGTACACACAACAATCATAATATGTGCAAATTTAAATCCGACTCATCCCGAACTCCCCCATCTAAGTTTTTAAAAGGATTATAGGGTTTCCACTCTAAGTTCAACCATTCCTAACTTCCGCTGTCTTAATGGTTTGTATTTTAACTTGAGAGTCAGGTCGTTATAACCTTAAGCTCTAATACCAACTGTAATGTTGGTATCACAATTTTTAGACAATTTTATACTCAGTCCCTAAGCTTCTAAAGCCTATGCTCTGATACCAACTGTGATGTTGGTATCACAATTTTTAGACAACTCTAAACTCTGTGTCTAAGGTTATAAAGCCTATGCTCTGATACCAACTGTGACGGCCCCAAATTCCCAATGCATTTGGGTACGCCCGGCCTAGACCCGTGCAGGCCCCGAGTCAGTTCCCAACGAACCTGACGAGCCTAGTCAGCCTCAAAACATCAAAATTTCACGTTTTATGAAAGAGTTATTGCAATTATAACACAGCGGAAGCGAATTACCTACTACTCAAGAATTGGGAAATAACTCAATCAAAGGAAATTAGGAATCTATATAAATGTGGAAAACCCAATATGTTCAATTCTAAGTCAACAAAATGGATTGATGGAATCCACTTCAAAACATATTCCCCAGTTCCAAAACAATCATATATATAAACGTCATACAAAAAGAAATAAACATGAGCCTAATCTCGGTACCTCAAGTCCAGCTGCTCACAAAAAATCTCCTAGGCAAGGTCCCTTGCCCCTACTGCTCTCCATCCTATCTGCACCCACCGTCACAAACTAGACGGTGAGCAACTGGAGAAAAATGAATGTAATGCCAGAAGAAGATAACAATAATTCATGATAATACAAGTAAATCAGTCTAAATATCATGCGGTAATAAAAATGACAGGAATTTAAATAAACAAGATGCATGATAAATAGACTAATAGATATCAATCGAAAGTCAAGTGTGTTCCAAGGAATCAAAAGAGGCTCATAAGTGGTCTAAATCATAGCATAACGGCGAAGACCTCGCTATGACTGGAAAAGGACTCGAACCCATCCACCCAGTACCTGGTGTCACACGGTCACTAAGGGTGGTCACACACTCGTGGCCACGAGTGCCCGCGTTTTATCCCTCTAGTGCAGGTCCTAGTACTTTTGAGATGAAACACTTACGCCGGGAAACACACAACAAGAAATGGAATGGAATACCAATAAAAGAGCATAACAAGATTGAATAAATGATAATGAATCACATGACATTTTCTTACTGGCTTACAAACGTACAAATGCTTGTGGCAATTGTACTTACCTGAACTATCGCAACCCGTGTACAACACTCTCACGTCCCTAACGCGTATTCCCGAGTTTCTCGCTACCTGACAAGGTCGGAAACTCGTGTTAATAGGTCAAGTCATTTACTAAATCTATGTTATATCCCAAACGTTCTCCCAGTGTTTCAATGACTCAAACAACGCGATGAAAATTGAAAATAAATGCTCTCTTGGGTTTTGGAAACACTATAACACATGTAAGCTTACTTGTAAATTTGTAAGCTCGGCTCGGTCGAGTGTGGGTCACGTCATAGTCTCAAGGACCGTCGGCGTGACCCCGACGTCATCACCAATAACCAAGTCGAATCATTAAGACATTCAAACCAAATTGACAAAACATTGACTGAAAACTCAACACCGACGTCATCAACAAAGAATGATCAAAACACGAAACCATTCCACATTATTAAGAAACTACAACGAATCCAATTGTTTAATAAAAATCGTAACAAGTAATTCGACAAAATAGCACTATTAATAGTACTTTAGATGAACCAAAACTGCGAGAGATCATCGAGGATATGAGCAAGATCCGTGATAACCCCCCACACCAGTGATAGTTCAACCATCAAATCCGTTCAAACATGCGATTTTACGGTGAAAGAAAGAATAAAAATAAGATAAAATACAACACAAAAACAATCACATGGAATGACGACAGTTTCACACTACATAGGACTGTTTTGACAACTCCGAAGGCCGTGGGACCCATGTATGAACTTGATGGGGTCCCCGACAGCGTCCTAGTCATGGTGGTCCGGCCAGCAGCGCCGCCAAGCTTGGCGTTTTCCGGCGAAACCAAAATAGCAACAAATTTAAGAAAAACAATGAAAAACGTGAGAAAGAGTGGGATAGAGAGAGAGAGAGAAGGTCTCCATGCGAGAGGGATGAACCCCAACCACCTCTGGACCTCCGACAACCGGTGGTGCTCGGCCAAGACAGTGAGACCATGACCGAGAGAGAGAGGATAGCGAGAAAGAGAGAACCCGAGAGATCGAGAGCCGAGGATAGGAGGGATAGAGAGAGAGAGAGAGAGAGAGAGAGAGAGAGAGAGAGAGAGAGAGAGAGAGAGAGAGAGAGAGACGACCTCCGGTGAGGCGTGTCCGATCGCTGGTGAGAGCAGGGACGAGAGGTGGAAGTGGGAGAGGCGGCGGTGGTGTGTAGAGAAGATGAATAGTGTAGGGTTTTCTTTTTTTTATATATATATATAAGGCCAAATGACCTTTTTACCCTCAACTTAATTCCTACACACTTTTAAACCATTGCCCTTATGGGTCATTTTGTTCTTATATTACATCACAACACACACACATCTCAATGCAAATCTCATGGTTGTTCATCATCATGTTGTGTCACTTTAACAATTTCTATTCCACAGATTATATGTTATGTAATTAACCAACTCCCGCGTTCCAACGACGTTCCTCGGTCCGTTTTTCTTTGTTTCGACTCCCGTAACGCGCGTAGTCTCGCCTTGTCTCGCTAACTAATTAATTAAATTAATTAAAAATTCATTTATTTGTACTTTTTACTTGTTTTTCTCCCCCGTTTAACTAGTCGAAACCTCACTCAATTAAATATTGCCCGACTGGCTCGAAACCCGTAAAATACTAAAATACTAATACATAAAATCAAAGAATCATAAAATCACTTCGGTGTCGACTCCCGAAGTTCGAAATACTGTTCAGTATTCACGTAGCCGGGTCACAATTCTGACAAGTGAAACACAAGTCAATTAAAAATTTGGGGTTGTTACATAGTGCACCTCGAATCCTAAGCGAGACTGCTAAACCGCTCATATAGCCCGTCAACCCTTTGACACTCAACAACCAGCTCAAAAACACTAGGAACTCTCATCGGACATTAAATTTGTAGCTAAGCAATAGTCAATGTCACACACATTACCGACACTACCTCAAGAAGTTCATATTAATGTGTCATATGCCACAATATTGTCTAGCTATCAATGTCGTACCGGCTCAATGCATTAACTACAACATTCGCTTTGCCTGGATGGTACTCAATGGCGAAGTCATAGGCCTTCAGCAGTTCGAGCCATCTCCTTTGTCGCATGTTCAGATCCCTCTAACAGAATAGGTACCTCAAACTATGGTGATTAATAAATAGTACAAATCTCTCTCCGTAGAGATAATGCCTCGAGCCCATCAGTGCAAACACAACTGTTGTAAACTCCAAGTCATGCACTAGATAATTACCCTCACAGGGTCTCAAACATTGAGATAAATATGCCACTAGGTGTCAATCTTGCATCAGCATGCATTCCAACCTAATACCCGAAGCATCAGTATAAACTCATAAACCTTTACCTACATTTAGTAATACTAACACTTGTGTAGAAGTCAGCTTCCTCTTCAGCACCCAAAAATCATCCTCACACTCCTCTAACCACGTAAGTCTGACATCTTTCTTGGACTCAGGTTTCGTCCAGAAAGTGATCACTTGAATCTTGTCACCATCCACAGACACTCCTTGATTATTGATGACGTGTGTGAGGAATTTCACCTCACTCAGTCAAAAAATCTGCTTATTGAACTTAACATGCAACATGTACTCTCTCAGCGTCATCAAAACGTCCCTCAGATGTCTCTCATGCTCCACACAACTCTTGTTGTATATCAGGATGTCATTAATGAAAACCATGACATATTGATCTGGAAATGGTCTTAAGACCTTGTGCATCAAGTCTATAAAGATTGTCAGTGCATTAGTTAGCCCAAACAGCATGACTAAAAACTCAAACAACCCCTATCTTGTACTGAAGGTATTTTTCTTAATGTCCCCTTCTCAAATCCTCAGCTGGTGATCCTGAGCATAATCAATATTTGAGAAGAGCATGGCTCCTATCAACTAATCGAATAAGTCATTAATCCTAGAAACTTCTTGATCATCACCTGATTCAACTTTCTAAAATCTACACACATTACTATAGTACCATTTTTTTCTTCACGAAAAAGACTGGAGCTACCCAAGGAGACGTATTAAGGTGAATGAAACCACTTATAGGATTCTCGGAGCATTTCTTTCTTTTACTCACTGTAGGTCTTGCTTATTTTAATTGTGATTATTGTACATTACGTTTTGTATGACACTAGGACATTTATTGGGTTAAGAGACTAGGGATATCATGTATGATCGTACTGTTTAGCTTTAATCACTAGATATGTATGTATTTATCCATTTTTTAGGGTTTCCACGTGACAGATTATCTGTTTTCTTGATTTTCCATTTCCAAAGTTATAGTTGGTTATAGTGATTTCCGCTGTGAATTTCTTGATAACTTTATAATCCTATAACTCACACCTTTAAATAATAAAATAATGATGTATATGAGGATTTGAGACTGACTAGGATGCGTAGACTTCGTGAGTAAGGGTTCAGGGGTCCATGTAGGTCTAAGCTATGCGGGACCCAATTTTATGAGGAACTGGGGCTGTCACAGTAACCACTCTATGTTTTCCATTTATAAATATAGCATGAGCTACAATGAGTTTCTACGGTTGTCACCATAATCCTACACATTATCAAGCCACCGCTTGACATTATACTCCTTAATTCTGATCTTTACTCAATGATAACCAAATCTCAATCAACTCTTGAAAACAGTTGGTTTCATTTAGTTTACCACATGAGTTGTCAATTTTGGGAAATGAATATTTATTTGTGATTTTGTTTAATTAACTCATCACTAAGGTTGTAAGTGGGGAAGGGAATCCTCATCCCCGTTGCCTGCACCAGCGGGGCGGGGATTCCCTGCATTTTTGCCCCCGCCGAGGTAGGGCGTATGGCGGGGTGGGGGTGGGGATTACCCTTGCCTCGCAGGTTTTCCCCGTACCCCGCCCTAAGGGGAATACCCATCGCCTTGCCCCACAAGGAATCCCCGTCGCTCGCCCTGGCCCACAAGGAATCCTCGTCGCTCGCCCCGTACCCTACCCCATGAGAAAAAAAATTGAAAAAATATATTAGTTAAATAATAATTAACTTAATGTCAATATATTAGTTAAAAATTAATTTGATGAGAAAAATGAAAAAAAAATCATGTAAATATTGATGAAATCCCAATTTATTACTTTATGAATATAAGCTATACTTTTTTTTGAAAAATGATTAATTAAATTTTTTGGCCACTATAAAGGATATATAACAAATTGACATCTTGTAGAATAAACTAAAAAAATGGAGGTCGTTTTTACCTAAAAAAAATAAAAGGGAGGTCGACGATCTAAACAATGCATAAAGTGATTGTCGATCAGTATATACCATTTCTAAAATATTTTTGTTTTCTCTTGCAAAAAAGAGATCAGAATAAAAACTCAAATGCAAAAATCTAAATATTAAAAAGACCGAAAACTAAATAGCTATCAAAAATTTGAAAAAATAAAAAAAAAAAGGTTAATAAAGTAGCCAAGTGTCAAAAAGAAGACTAAAGATAAGGATCAAGACATAAAGTGCATGAAAAAAATTACATAAGAAACCAATTATATAATCACAATCAGTATGCGAATTGAATCAATTAATCATCGGCGCATTGTTTTCAATAATGTTCTAGAACAAACGTTGATTAATTAAGTCTCTCCCTTGAAATACCATTCGCATAAAAATTGATTAAAAATTTTGCTTGACAGATATTCAATTGTTAATTAGTATGATTGATTTATTCTAATTAATCATATAAAACTTGAAACTAGTAGTACTTAGATAGAGATGCGTTGTATGTGCATCAAATAAAGATATAAAAAAGACCAAAAATTACAGATCAAAACATAGACTTATATAAAGTCCACGCCCCACAGGGAATCCTGCGGGGTGGGGTATGGGGCGGTGAAGTTTGCCCCGTAGGAAATTTCGAGGATAAATTCTTGCCCCGCACCCCTACGAATACGGGGATAGTATTTTCAATTCCTACCTCGCCCTGCCCCACTTGCAACTCGACTCATCACACGAATTGAGTTCTCAAACTCAGAAAATTCCTTAATATATCAAAGTAAAATGCTATTGATCATTGGTTGGGTATTGAAAATCAAGTAATTGATGAATCTTTTTAACTCAAATTGTAATAAAATTTCAAGTAACTTTGATAAACATACTTCTTGAAACCTAGCATCACAATTTTTCATTCATCACGCCTGAATTTTCATTATGGATCTACCACTATTTACCCAAGCCATTTGAATTTCGAGTGATAATTGTATTTCTACGAGTCACTATTTGTAGAAAATTAAATTTTTCAAAATTTTCCATTAAAGTAGCAATTACTATCAATATCTTGATATACTTCTTCCTTTATTCATTCCCTGTATTACATAATATTCTTTGGCTTCTCAATTCTTATATACATTAACAACTCATTCTTCCCAATTTAGACTATATCAGCGTAAAATATTAGACCAGAACATCTCACTAGCTCACTGCCATGTTTTTCTCAACTTACAAGATTGATTGGCGTACAATGCTTGTCTATATCAAATGTCTCTTATGACAAGAGTGTCATATCTTCTAATCTTTTTGCATCAATGCCCAGAAAGATTCTTAGACAAGTTGACATTAACTTCTTAATATGGCCTTCCAAGTTTTTCAGTTCACGTAATTAAAACTAACTCTTCACAAGTTTTTACTTCCAGTTTCAATTTGAAATCACCATAAAAGTGATAGAAGTTCAACAGACAAAATAGAGTTGACCAATAATATGAATTTTCTATAATCCTTTAACTATTACCTCTTACTATAACTATTCACCTTTAGTGTGACTTCACCTTTCCAATCATTTCTTAATCTCCCATCATTGATCTACACATCAATCCGATACTCTCACGTTTCATTTCCTATAGGTGGCTCAACCACAACCTCATTCCTTTCTTTTTATTGCTCTATTAGTCAACAACACTAATATTTTTTTTCAAATTTTTCTTTACTTTCAGTATGTGCGGTTAAATCACATTTATATTGATAGGTTTCTTCACTATTAGAATATGGACTAGCACCATATCTAAAATTCTATACTTCATATTCACTCATGAAGTATGAATAACGTAGTGGTTATCTAACCTCTACTCAGTTTTATCCTTTGTTTGCCACTAATTCTCTCATTGAATGGCCTTTTGATCTTAATCAACTAGTCTCAACACTGGTATACTTCTTACTCAAAGAGAACCATCATCTTTGAGTTTCAATATAAGTCATTCAATGTTAAGTTCATTTTTATGTCCCTTCGTTTGACTTTTGTCTCTAAGTCTATGACCAATTATTCCTTCTACACTGAAAATTATTACTCAAATAATATCAGTGAGAATAAAGACCATTAGAGATTATTTCATTGAAGAGTTGTTTGTAACCTCTTCCCTTTCTATATCTATACCATTAGAATTTAGGTTTCTACAAAACCCAATCCTTAATATTTTCTCAACTCATGAGACCTTAATGGATACAAACCATCATATTATCATTCCACTGTCTTCCTTTATCATATCATTACTGAAGTCCATGTTCCAAAGAACCCTCACAATCATACTCTTTTGACTTTCTAATTCATAGATGTGACATAAAACCTTCAGAATCAAGTATAAATAAGACAGGATAGCTATATATATTGCATAGATATAATAAACTCTACAAATACCATAACTCAATCTTTTATCTTTCATTACCTTCCAAAATGTCAATAAAAACCATTCATTTAGTCCTAGGTTATCCTTAACGTGAGAACTAGTCTCCAAATTAGTTACCCTAGACTTCCACTTAGTATAGAGGTAATAACTTAAGGTTCCAAATCATACTATATCAGATTTATAAAATCATTTGAAACCAATTCGAAAGTGATAACATCGGTCTTTGATATCCACTGTATCAAAATTTGTCCATTGACTTATCAGTGGAATAATATGGAATAATAATACCAAGCTCTACAAGCTAGACTCTGATACTAACTGTAGCATCCCCTAACCCAGTTAAGGCAATACTTGACCTGAAACCCTAATTAAGCCCCGGTAAACCAGATCATACCTAAATAGAACCAATAACCTTGTACTTGTTCCTGACAACAGCCTGTATATGTTGAAAATTAATAACCAAATTAAAACCAAAATGCAGTAGAAATTAAAACTTTTTTGATAATAAACAAGATATACAAAATCGCTATAAACCTCGATATTAAAACTCGTATTCCGACCTTGATTATTACAAAATCATAATTCAATACAATATATATATATATATATATTAAAAGGAGAAATTACACCCTAATCTTCTCCCTTCTTAGATCCTAGCGCACGTTTATTACTTGGAAATGTTAAGGTGAGTGAGTTCCAACATGCTCAGCAAGTGACTCTGATAAGGTCCATCAATTATCAATAAATATCACGGACTTATGTATAACAACATGAATCCAATGCATATATAAGAGAGCATTTGAAATAATACAAACAATACATAAACGAATGCAAATTCATTAGTCAATTTTAATTGTACCTGTGATTTGCATTTTCGATTTGGATTTTGGATAAGAGTATTGTACATTCGTATCATCAAGGACTATGATCCACATAACTCACACACTGATCGAACTAGTGATTCTATGGTACGCCCAGGCCTAACGTAATGACCCGCTCAAATGGGCAAACATCAATTAGAATAATCCAGTCACTATGGATACGTTCTTGGTTGATCCCCTCCGACATATAGTTCCACCCCAGGCCAATACGTCTCATTGAACCTTTATTTGAATTCACATTTTAGTCTAAAAACATTTGATAAAAACAGTCAAATCACGGTATATTGCCCTATTTCCATTCCATGATACTTCGTGCTCTAATAATACTACTTTACATTGCATAATTGAAAAAAGATACGAGTCTCACTTACCTGCTCTGACCCTTCCAACATTTTTCTTTGGTTTTCCTAGCTTTTCGGGGTTCCATCATGTTTTCCAATGCCCGAACACCTATATCATACTCATTAGTATCAATTCGAGTCCAATGTATACGAATCTAAACTCAAAAAAAGACCCAAAGCTTACATAAATCACTCAACTCAAAAAGCAGTTTGTGACGGCCCTAAATCTCCCGGGGTCACCCCGTGACCCACGCCCTCCGCTCGGCGCCTGTCACGTCACTAGACACATCATCACTATTGCCACATCAATAACTCTGTGAAGTGATGCTCCGTTTAACTAATCCTACTATATTAAGTTGATTAATTTATTTAAATATCTAGTAGGTTGGCAAATTTTAATAACAATAGCGGAAAATTTAATTCGTATTTTATGAGAATTTATTAAGCCTAAGCAGTGGAAAACCCGAAAATCACACCATGTATATAATTGAGACGAAATAAACAGTAATCCATATACATGTGATAAAGTTATAAAGTCCCCAAAACCCAGCAAAGCAAAATATACATACATGATATCAAAACACGAACTATCAGCAGCAACGGCCTCAGAGATAGTCGCCTAATACCTCATTTCTCTTGCTCTTGCTCATACCAGGATCTGCGCTCAGTTGCCCAACACATACAGCAACGAGCCCAGTGAGTAAATTCCCAAGAGAAGTCTACACGATAATAATGAAAACCACAATACCTACGAGACATAGCAACAAGAATCATATTCCAATGGCCAGCAGTAAACAACATTCACAACAAATATGACGATCACACACAATATAAAATAAAACAGCATTCGAGTAATTCGGTTCAACCAACGATATCAATTAAAACTAGATAGAGGTGTGACAGAGTCTAACAAAACTAGATCATACTTTGTGAATTCGGATGCCCAGACTGAGCACATCAAGCCTAGACTACACCCGAACCACTAACGGTAACTGGAAAGATATCACAACCCACCGAACACGTGCACCCTGCTACTCAGGTAGCTATTCACCAGCTGCACCAAGTACACGCGCTATAATCTAGCCCGCTCAATTCCATACCACGACCATCCCTATTAATCTCTGACCATGTAAAACAATCAAACACCGACCAACACATGATCACAGTGCATAAACATGGCAACCAGATAAGTAACAAAGCGATAAATGAACAATTTGATAAACAATCATTCATATGGACACACCACGAATGAAGTAAAGTGTAACATTCTCAAGGGTTTTACGCACCTGTAACTACGCACTTCGACTTCTCGGACCCGTCAATTCGACCTACCTAGCTCCCCTATGCCCGAGCTATGGTTCTCCAGTCCCTGAAGTCCATTTACAGTGTTTTATATTATTAATAAAACGCATTAATCAAATTTTATGATGTTATATCATATTTTCAAATTTGAATTGTGGTACCTCTTCTGGACAATGTCGGGGTTCCAAAAATACCCGAAAAGTCCCGAAACCACTTTTTTACCTTTTTCTTAATCTTTTTATATTTTTCTAGAATTTTCTCTAATTTTTCTGATATTTTTCAACTATTTTCCTAATTTCCAGAAAATAAATAATATATATAATATATATTATTTATTTTTGTTATTTAATTTATTTAATTTATATATTTTTTTATTTTATTTTATTTTATTTGTGGGCCCCACGTGAACTGGTCCGGTTCAGGTGGGTTAGACCGGACCGCCTGGTCCGGTTTGGCCTAGCGCGCGTGTGCGCCCTCTTCCTCACTCTTAGAGACGATTTCATATTTGGTTTTCTAGAGACGAAATCGTCTCTTTTTTTTTTCTTCCTTTCTTCTCTTCTTCTTCCTCCTTTGATCTCAAACCACTAAAGACCCTCAATGCATCAAAATTACACGACAAATCCACCAAAACAACACCAAATTCTTGGAGCAAAATACATGTTAATAAACCCAAAATTTACCAAATCACCTCAATTTTCCACAAATTCGATCCAAATCAACAAAATACCACAAAACCAACCTCAAAAACATCTAATTCATCAAAAATGGTAATGAAATCCTCCAAAAATCCAAGTTAACCTCAACCCACCAAAACCCACATTTTTTCAAAAATTCACATTTATGAGGTATAAATTACCTTAGATTAATTGTTGTGAGGCTCAATCTCCTCTCCAAGCTCAAATTCATCCCTCCCCAACCTCGATTTCTCTCACGGAACCTCTCAAATTGTTTGAGAAAAAATGTTGGATTTGTATGCATTTGATTGATCGAATTGTATTTATACATTGGTTCTAATCTGGCGTGTGCACGCATCTTGAGGATGATCGGACGGTTCCTGATCACCCTGTGTCACCCAAATTCGAAACACCTTATCATAACACTCATTTCCTTAAATCACCTTGTTGTGCATCTCGAGGATTATCCTATGCACGCTAATTTTTCCTATCAAACTATAGGACTTTAATTAATTCATTAATACATTTATTCAACCTCAGGTTAAATCACCTAATAAATCATATAAAAATCATTGGTTAGTCATTTTAATACACAGCTACTCGGCAACCCATGCCCCGTACCCCGGCTATCCCGTACCCAATACCTGGTTCCCGACACGCACTTCAGGACATATACCCGACTCGTAGCCTTACCCGATATCAACGTTCACACATGCGATGTTTATATACAATATAATAATTAATACATTCGACATCGCAATACTAGGCATCACACCATGCACAAATATTATAGATATAACCTGGGTTTCCCTCCTCTGAGTCACCCAGCTGTCCCCGTAACGCCCAAATTAACCATTAATCATCGTGATTAACACTAATATTCAATTAAATTAATTTGGGCCATTACAAAGTTATTCACTATTCACATTGGTCAGCGCACTAGGGCCAGTGCCTAGTACACTGCCTAGCTGCTCTTGACCCTGTCGTGCTCGGATTGGTTAGCTCACTAATCCCAATGCCCAATACGCTAGCCGACTGCACGAACATGTTGGACGTCTTCAAATTTGACCCAAATGGAATCCAAACACCCTTTAACCTTAGAAAGGGCCTCATACGAGGACTTACAACATCCATGCATGATTAGAACATTAATGGACCACTACCAATATCCCAACCAACTAACAACTCACATAACAACAACAACACAACTAACAATTCACCTCGAGCACCACTATCTCGATGTCCTCGACTCCATGAGCTCACCGCCACGAGCTCTCTTTCTCTCCATCTTCTCTCTTTCCTCTCGATTATCTGATCTCTCTCTCCCGTTTTAATGAAAGAAAAGTTGATAATGGTGAATTTTTAAATAATTAACTGCCTTGAGAAACACATCGCATCATCTCGAGGTTTACTTAAAACTTATCCTTTTATCCTTACTGGCTAGTGCGGTGGTCCAATACCCAGAGCACTGGTCAACTAGCCAATCCAATTTCAATAGTTGTACTCAATCCTCGTGTACGCCATCGAGTTCACTCGACGTGCACCTATCCTGGTGACCTACGTGTGTTCCCTCGTGACTCTGCATGTCACTCAATACCCGTTATTTATCAATTATTATCATTTTAATATATATTTATATATACCACAATATATATAAATATATATATATATACACCTATAATTATGTCTACAATTATGTAATGCACGCCAACGAGTACACTCGGGTGTAAATGCTATCCCGCATGTCATGTGTGTCCTCCTTTGGTTCTTAGGCGTTCCCTCATTTGTCCAATTATTCATTATTAATTTATAGCCTTATTTACCATATTGTTTCCATTCATACATACTAATACAGACTAAATCAAATGCAATACAACATGCAAATTCACACACACTCTAATCATAACTAATTGGCTTAACCACGAGCCTAACTCGTATTAATTAGGATTCGAATTAATACTAATCACGTGCTTAAGATAACTGGTCGTTACATATTATGAATAGGATTTAAGAGAGGGCTTATCTACACATATAAATATAGGGTCATACCCTAAAATGAATTAAGAATTTTATTTTTGCCATTTTAGAGTTCTCTTGATTTTGAGAGAAAAAGAAAAATGTTTTCTATCTTTCTTGGGGCTAGCACAACAAATTGTGGACACCGTTCGTGTGTGGATTTCTGATAGAGGATGTGCGCTTGAATGTTTGGAGATCAAACAATCAGAGAAGGAAAGCATGAATTAAGGTATGGTTTACTTTTGTAGATATTGTTTAATGAAACTTATTTGCGATCCTGTTGGGGTTTTTCAAAAATTGTTTTGGATTTTTCGCTAGGTATGAACCCCATGATGAAACTTGTCGAAAACGTCAGAATTCTTCAAAAATCGTAAAACCATCAACTTTACCAACACAACCCACAATAATTGCTCAAAATTTATTCAAAGACCATAGCAACTCTTACAAATCCAATGAGCTTAACACACATCACCGAAACTTGGTTCAAAACCTGAGAAAATGTATCCGAAAGTTAGAGAACAATGAGGAGAACTCGGATCCTGTTGGTGGTGAGGGGAGAAAATGGGCTTTAAATACACCCTAGTTCATCTAATGGGTTATGGCCATCCCTAAGAACATTTTAAGGTCAAGATCTAGTCAAAAAGTCCATCATTTGTGACTCTAATGTATGACTTGCTCCCTTAATCTTATCCTTTGTATGCACAAACAATTGACCTCTCGGGCGTTTCGATACTCAACTCTGAACTGTGACTCGCGTCGTCACACACGATCGCAATCCTAATCAACTAGGATTTCGACTTATATTAATTGTTTAACATATTTTTATTTATCATGTGTATATCATCCCCTAGCCTAGTGTATGTATAATTCGCCTACCCGAACCCGCGTCTACATGCTACTCGAGGAGAATACCAGTCACACTATCTCGTTCGGCAATAACAATTTAAATACATACATCGCGATGTAAATTAACATAATTAAATATACACATCAAAATTAGGCAAAACATCACACAAAAACGAACTATTGCCTAGCCAAACATGCCCCGGGCTTAGCTACGGTGTCCACGTGTTGTTGAGTTGTCGTCCACATTTAAAATTATGTAATAATAATGGCATAATTAAAATTAGGCCATTATAGTAGATGACCGACTTGCGGCATATGACGCCTAGTTAGATGAGATTCTAAGAATTCTTAGGGCACAGGTCACAGTAGTACCAGCTCCCACAGATCTGGCTACACTTACTTCACAGATAATCGTCGCCCCAACTACCCCCTAGACGCATGTTGAGGAGGCAAAATAAGAAATGCTGGCCAAGGGTGTTATATTCGTAATTGTGCCAGTTGAGACGCTAACTCCTACACTAACGACCACAAAGCAGTCGTCGATCGCGACAACTTCTTGGAATGCCTTGATAGGTGAAGTGAAGCTGATCAAGGAATTCATCTGGTTCGAGCGCGCATTCTTCTACGGAGGTTATAACCCGAAAGCGACTGGGAAATGGCTACTATCACACTTGTGGCTCTTAAAGCTATTGAGGATCAAGGAGAGCATACAAGCGGGAGTCTCGAGGTTTTATTTTAGAGGCGACGCCGCAATTTGGTGAACGACTTACACCGATACACATCGAGATCCTACTACTTGGATCAAGTTTCGACGGCTGTTCTATGATGAGTACATACTTATTAATATTCAACTGAAAGTGATAGAGGAGTTTTTGGCCTTTAGATAGGGCAAAAATTAAGTTTTGTATTATATGGAAAGGTACCTGTACTTACAGCAGTTCGCTAGGGATGTCGCGGGTACTGAGAGATTGTAGATTTAATACTTTGTTTGAGGTTTAAAGGTAATCATCGCTAGTGCCATTATTTCCACTAGAGCCTGCACTCTTCAAGAGATGTATGGCCGAGTTTTTTTTTCACATGAGACATATCTCTTATAGAGGGATGCCAGTCGCATATTGGTTAGTTCTCAAAGATAATCTGGGCAGCGTTTTCGACAGGATTATAAGCTGAAGAAAGAGAGGGACCAATCTAATAGCAGGGGTAGAGGGCCAGTAGAGATGATAGGCAGGCTGATAGAGGCTGTAGAAATGATTAAGACCAGAGAGATGGCCAGTTTAGATATGATGACTGTCAGGCGAGACATGCCATTGCCCCCACACCTGCTAAGCAGTCGAGACACTAGTACAAACAGGACCAAGATCACGGAAGCCATGATATGGGCGTCAAAGGCCAAGGTCAGGGTCAGAGATAAGGGGTTCGATTGTCTGGATAACAGGATAGGCGAGTATGTTTCATATATGGATAAAGAGGTCATATCAGGGTGGATTGTCAAAGACCTTCGCCACTATGAAAGCTAGATCAGGCCAAAAAAAGCTCATACAGTCGCTCAACTGGAAAGAGATGCGACCTAAAATCTCGTCGAGCGTACACTATCTATATTTGGTAGACTGATGCATGTTATGATAGATTTTAGCAGTACATTATCATTCATTTTTTACGTATGGTAGGAGAGTTAGTATTATCATCACAAACGATAGACACACACCTTGTTCTCAGTAGACAGCTAAGGATAAGATATACCGTAATCGAATATCTCAGGACTGCATATCAGAAGTTGAGGGACATCAATTACCAGTAGACTTATGCATTTTAGAGTACCTCGAGTTTGACGCCTTACTTGGGATGGATTGGTTAGCGGCATATCACTCGCAGTTATATTATTTTCGCAAGACTGTCACGTTTCACGGTATGAGGATCCCAGAGTTCACGTGTAACAGAGTTGTAACTGCATTGCCAATCACCAAAGGCTGACTAGCTACGACTGAAGAACGGGAGGCATTTGTCACAGTTATTGATCCAGAGTCGAGAATAATGATCAAGATTGATGATGTCCCGGTGGATAGAGCTTTTCCCGGTGTTTTTTCATATGATATACAAGGACTACCACAGCCACGAAAGGTTGAGTTTATCATTGAGCTTCTACCAGGGACACAATCGATTTCCAGTAGACCCAACAAGATATTTACGTCAGAGTAGGAGGAGTTAAGATCACAGTTGGAGAACTTATCACACGGGGGCTTCATCCATCAGAGTATGTCTACTTGGGGAGTATCGGTTCTTTTCATGAAGAAGAAGGAAGACTGTGGCGGCACGAAATCCCAAGGCTGACTGGGCCTGCCACGTCGCGTGACACATCACTAGGTTGTGCCACATCACTTGTATGCCTGTCCATGACAGCCCGTGACTTTCTACTTAACCGTTTCTATTAGTCTAACTAAACCAATTGTTTGAGTGTTTTATGCCAATTTGCATTAATCGGTTAACTCATACTACATTCATGTTACTTCGTCCTATTTCAACAGGTGTCTTAATGAATTCTCATATTTTTCAAACTAAGTATTTATGTGTTACAGTTCACAAGTGTTTTAATAGCGGAAGTCTTAAAATTAACATACAGGGTGTGATTATCATAAATTTTCAATGAATTAACATAGTAGTGGAAAAACTCATCAAAAGGATACCATATATATAAAAGGTGACAAAATATATAATGATGATCAATATACATGTATCAGTGTGTAAAAGTCTCCCAATCATCACAAAAACAACATTAATATATAAATAAAGCACCTACAGGCTGCTGGAAGGGAGCTTTCTGATATCAAAGGTAGTGATTACAAGTCATGGAAGTCAAAAGCAATACAATAGAAAATGATAGGAAATAGCATGAAAAGGAATCACTGAGAATCAATAATAATGGACGCGAGTGTGGTATATGTACTGTCGAACTCTGGGACTATCAACACTGAATCGAAGAGAATCTGGTGATGAGGAACTCTCGCCACTGCACCACGATCAATGAGGTATATTATTGGTCGGGAGTTTAAATCTTTCGGCAAACGACCTCAAAGAAGAGTAATCTATGTCGAAGGCAAGCCATCACAAACACGTACTCTCTAATCATCGACTTGCGGAGTAATCTCTCGCGCGAAGTTTAAAGCAAGACCAACACTGTTGCAACAACCGGGTCATTACCTACGAGAGTGCCGGAAAGGGTCATACTGTCCTGTCGACCATATACAGACACACGTGAGAGTGGAGTAGTCAACAATACCAAACTGGTAATTCAAAGGCAACAAAACTGAATTCATAACAGAATAAATGCCAAGTGTTTTTCTGGTGGGGTTTACTTACTTTAAGCAATCCCAAATCGCTCTCAAAACATCTTGCTCATGCCTCGAACTGCATATCTGACACCTTACTAAACACTCATGAGTCTCTGGTATCAAGATGTATGATTTTAATTATTATAGAGCCACATTAAGTTGATTAATGACATTAAATCAAAATTTAGAATTTCATTCTAAATTTCCAATTGTGGCACATTTTTCGAGTTATACGTCCAAGTCCCTCGAAAAGCCTCGAAACTCGATTTACTACCTCTTTCCAATTTTTCATATTTTGTATGATTTTTTAGAATTTTTCCATAATTTTTATCTATTTTTTATAATTTATATTATTTTTTATGTATTTATTTTAATTTAAAATATTTAATAATTTTTTTATTAGGGTAGGGCCCACCTGAACCGGGCCCAATTCGGGCCAAATGGGCCGTGCCCGGCCCAAATGGGCCGTGCCTGGCCCAGGCACGCACGCACGCACTGTGCGCCTGTGTTGCGTGCCTTGTTTTCTCCGCAGAGACTCTGTCCAAAAAAGCAACAATTTTTTTCTTCCTTTCTTCTTTTCTTTTACTCATCTGCAACATCATCAACAACCCAAACAACAATATCAACAACAACAACAACCAATTGCAAGATTTCTCATCAAAAATCCATCAATGTCATCAAGCACACTAAAAGTTTCCCCAAAATCAGTTTTTAAATCAATTTATAGATAAAAATCTAAGCCTAACTCAATCATTGAACTTATAAACAGATATTGAATCCCAATTGAAATAATAACATTTATTTGCATGAAAAACCCCAAATCTCCCTTGCATTACAATAACACCATTAGAGCAAAAATGAAAATAATGAGATAGGTTCTTGTTTACCTTAGTTTGAATGCTTGATTTTTCCATAAAAATTCTTCTATCAATAACCTGGATTCTAAATTTCCAGTACACTCAAACCCTCATTTTCTCTCATTTGTGCTGATTTTTTCATACAAAATGAGCCAAAAATGACAAAGTCTTCTATTTATATTTAGTAGATCTTCATCAACTTGGCATGTATCTCGAGGTCTATGTAAGGGTTCTCATTTAAGCCAGCCAAGTTGTATCTAAAGTGTGTCATTTAACACATATCACTTCAATGACACATTGTACATCTATATGGACAAGTGTCATACATGTAAAATCCTAGGAATTTAATATATCCATGCAACCTACTCTATCTTAACCAAACCTCTCATCTCAAGGCTCATGAACGGTCCTAATTAGGTCCATCCTGTTGATGTTTGGGGTTCATGCGCAGCGAAGATTACAAAACAATTTTGACAAAAACCCCGATAGGTTCTGAATCTAATTCTATTAAAAACGTTTAAACTATGAAAAACTTAATCATACCTTAGTCGCAATGTACCTTTCTGAAGGTTAATCGATCTCTAAGGTGCTGCCAACAACGAACGCCCTCTATCAACAGTCCACACACGAACGGCTGCTGAGATTTGAAGTGCTAGCTTCGAGAGAATACCAAACCTTTTTGTTTCTCTCCAAAACGATCCAAAGCATACCAAAAACCCTAAGACGTTTCTTAAACGAAAATAGAGTTTCGGCCTTTTAATCTTTCATACGTGTATTCTAACTTAAATCATCTATTTATACAACCCTTGTATATAGACGGTTAAGTAAATTACACATATACCCCTACTTAAAGAAGTATAAGTGTAATACACTACAAGGACATTTCTATCATGAATTTAATCATATAAAATTCTTTTTTTTGAACCATCTTAAAATCTCGCAAAACCATTCTTAGTGTGCGACCCAATAGGCTCATACAACATTGGCAGTGTACCAAAACACATTTTGCTATACAAGTCATAAGCGGCCTCTAGCAAGACATTATGACTACCCAAGTTGTACAAATATCAAATCGATACAACCTAATCAATAGTGTATATAGCATCCTTTTTTCACACGATATCCTTTTGATCAAACATAAAGTATGGAATTGTCATCCAACATGTTCAATCGTACTAGTCTCGATCTCTAGGTAGACTGAAAACATCCAAGTGACATTGATCAATATCAATTCACTTAGACTAGGCCTTTTAACAGTCTAACACATCGAGGGATCCACTAGATATCTCTCTTTATATGAGAGGGATAAATTCTATCTCGATTACACAACTTCATCACATTGCTCACATAGTAACCAATCACAACCATTAAAATCATCCGCTTAAAATCACTATGTTCCTAATGTTGAAGTCTCTGGTAATCTCAAGTCAGAGGACTGAAAAATATACCTATAATGAGAAACAACTATAACTTAATCCATGTGATGTTCTCATAGCGGGTCGGTCCAGTACTTTATTCCCAAACAAGTACTTGTGATCTTGATTCGTACCCCTCTACGTATAATCATCATATGATCATCAATCAAGACTCACACTAGTCTTAATTCATTATAGTTCCCAGTATAATGATCGACTAGGGATATTTAAGATATTTCTGTAAATGCTCATGGATCTTATTATAATGTAAACATGCAAATTAATTATAATAAACAACAAATGAAATCCTCTATTTTAAAAAGTATTCATAAAAACAATTAATGGATTGACCTAGGGTACATTCCCCAACATCTCCCATTTGCACTAGGGCCAATCATACATGCATTTAATGCCTAATAATCTAACATGACCATCATGTTTTGCTTGTGGAAGAGCTTTTGTCAATGGATCCGCAACGTTGTCTTCAGTTGGTACTCTGCAAATTTTTACGTCTCCCCTCTCAATAATTTCTCTGATGAGATGAAAACGCCTGAGTATATGTATGGATTTGTAGTGTGATCTAGGTTCCTTGGCTTGTGCTATTGTCCCGTTATTGTCACAATACAAATAAACAGGGTTAGCAATACTTAGAAGTACACCTAGTTCAGAAATGAACTTTTTGATCCAAACTGCCTCATTTGATGACGCTGCAATATACTCAGCTTCTGTTGTAGAATCTGCTACAGTCTCTTGCTTCGAACTTTTCCAGCATACTGTACCCCCATTCAAAGTAAACACATATCCAGACTGCGATCTAAAATCATCTATATCATTTTGAAAACTTGCATCTGTATAACCATTTACAACTAGATCATTTTCAAAACCTCCATAGACCAAGAACACTTCCTTAGTCCTTCTTAAGTACTTAAGGATGTTCTTTACTGCTATCCAGTGACTCTCACCAGGATCTGACTGATATCTGCTTGTAGTGCTCAAAGCATATGATATATCAGGTCGAGTGCATAGCATGGCATACATGATAGATCCAATAGCTGATGCATATGGAATCTTATTCATACGATCTCACTTATCATTTGTCCTAGGACATTGATTCTTGCTGAGACTTATGCCATGAGACATTGGCAACAATCCTCTTTTAGAGTCTTTCAAACTGAACCTATTCAACACCTTGTCTATGTAAGCACTCTGACTTAGACCGATTAGTCTCTTAGATCTATCCCTATAGATCCTTATCCCTAGGATATAGGCTGCATCTCTTAATTTCATCGAGAAATACTTCCCTAACCAAGACTTGACACTCTGCAATGTTGGGATGTCATTTCCAATGAGTAATATATCATCAACATATAGTACTAGAAAAACAACTACACTCCCACTGACCTTCTTGTATACACAAGGCTCATCTTCGTTCTTAATAAAACCAAAATCCTTGATTGCTTCATCAAAACGAAGATTCCAACTCCGAGAAGCTTGCTTTAATCCATAAATGGATCTTTGAAGCTTACATACCTTCCTAGAATTCTCAGGATGTACAAAACTTTCAGATCGTGTCATATACACGTCCTCAAGCAGCTTTCCATTAAGAAATGTTGTTTTTACATCCATTTTCCATATCTCATAGTCATAATATGCAGCAATGGCAGTTAAAATTCTTATGGACTTAAGCATGGTTACTGGCGAAAAAGTTTCATCATAATCAATACCTTGAGTCTGCCTAAAACTTTTTACTATAAATGTTACTTTAAAAGTATGCACATTGCCATCCATATCTGTTTTCTTCTTGAAAACCCATTTACATTCAATGGTCTTACCACCTTTAGGTAAATCAACCAAGTACCAAACTTAGTTATCATACATGGATTGCATCTCAGAATTTATGGCACTTAGCCATTTATCTAAGTCTGGTCCAGACATAGCCTCCTTATAAGTGGTGGGCTCATTTTGATTTATAAGCAACACATCACGACTATCAGTAATGAGAAATCTGAATCTCTCTGGCTCATGTCTTACCCTACCGGATTTATGTGTGCCTTGTGTCACTTGCGGAGGTTCAACTGGTTCAGAACGTTGTTGAACTTCCAGTAGCGATTCAATGTTTATCTGTGATTCTTAATCTTTTTCAAGATTTATTTCTCTCCCACTAGTGTCTTTTGAAATAAATTGTTTTTCCATAAAGGCACCATACCGAGCAACAAACACTTTGTTCTCAGCGAGATTATAAAAGTAATATCCTTTTGTTTCCTTAGGATACCCCACAAATAAACACTTATGACATTTAGGTGCTAGTTTTTCTGAGACTTGTCACTTTACGTAAGCTTCACGACCCCAAATCTTAAGAAAAGACAAACTAGGTCTCTTTCTGTACCATATCTCATATGGTGTTTTATCAACCGCTTTAAAAGGAACTCGATTTAGAGTGAAAGCTGCAGTTTGTAATGCATAACCCCAAAAGGATAATGAAAGATCCGCATGACTCATCATAGATTAAACCATATCTAATAAGGTTCGATTTCTCCTTTCAGAAACTCCATTCCATTGTGGAGTTGCTGGTGGAGTTAGTTGTGAGACAATCCCTCAATTTTTAAGATGATCATCAAATTCTTGGCTCAAATATTCATCACCTCGATCTGATTGAAGTGCTTTGATAGTTTTACTAAGTTGATTCTGCACTTCATTTTGAAATGTTCGAAACATCTCAAATGATTCAGCTTTATGTTTCATAAGATATACATAACCATATCTGCTGAAATTATCAGTAAATATAATGAAGTACTGATAACCTCCTCTAGCCATTATGTTTATAGGACCGCATACATCAGTATGTATTAGACCTAATAAATCACTTGCCCTTTCACTATGTCCAGTAAAGGGACTTTTAGTCATCTTGCCTAGTAAACAAGATACGCACGTTTCATATGATTCCAAATCAAATGAATCTAGAAGTCCATCTTTATGGAGCTTCGTTATGCGTTTATCATTTATGTGGCCAAGACGACAATGCCAAAGATAGGTTTTATTCAAATCATTTGACTTGAATTTATTTGTATTTATGTTAAAGACTGGAATATCAATGTACCTTTTCATGCTTAGAATATAAAGACCATCACACAAATCAGCATTTGCAAAAAAATGCCTTTACGAGAAATTGACCATCTATTATTCACAATAATAAAATCAAAACCATCCATATCCAAACATGAAACAGAAATGATGTTTTTGCTCAAGGCAGGCACATAATAAAAATTATTTAAAGTTAAAATAAGTCCACTAGGTAAGACTATGCAGAGTTTATTTTAGCATAGAGGAATAGACTCCCACTAAATTAACAACCCTCCTAAAAGACACTGTTTATTTAGGAGACTAAAATCCATATTTCACCTAATTTTATGATAGCGATGGCATGAAACACAGAACTAGATTATTTAGGTAGGTAACGGTTACCAATTACATCTTATGTAATTATAGATACTTTTATGAGATACAGGACATCTTATGTCTTAACATGTTTTTATCTCATCATATGCCTAAAGCCCAAAACTATTTTGATAGCTTTATTAAGTCAGACCAATTTAAACATTTAGGTATCTTACCCAACTTATCTCACCAAGATAACGCAATACACCCCGCTATGGCTGAAACTATATTAGTGCGATCGAGGCCTTGATAAGTGTTTAAAATTGGATGGCACAAGACTTAAAATTTAATAGAGGGATTTTATTCAGTTTTAGTGATTTTTAAGTAAACAATGAAATATCATATATTTTATTGATTTGTAGAGCCACTAAACAATTTAGGAAATTTGTATACTATTCACTAATAGAAGAATTTCCGTGCGTTAGGATTAGTTAGACGGCGGTCCCGTTGGCCGATCAGCGGACGGGGGTACAGGGGGCAGCGCCCCCATTTTTTTTTTTTTTTTTTTTTTTTTAGAAAACGAATCTCAATTCCAAAAATTGAAATTCGCTATAGAAAATCATATTTTTCGCTGATTTTACTTTACTAAATTAACTCAATTAAAACATTTTTAATTAACCCGAGCCCACATCTATCTAATCATCTTATCCTAATCCAATTAGGACTTTAGATATTTGAATCCTAGCATATCACTAATAACAAACTTCTCCATATTTATCTCCTATCCAATAGGGATAACGAAACCGATTTTGCTTATATCTCCTAATCTAATTTGTTATCTATCTTTATCAAATAGAAACTTCATAACAAAATAGATATAACAAGATAAATAAATAATTTCAAAAATTAATTATTTATTTTGGATTTAAGATATTTGAATCCTATTATATCACCAATAACAAGGTTATTGATATTTATCCCCTATTCTAATTTGTTATCTATCTTTATCAAATAGAAACTTCATAATAAAATAGATATAACAAGATAAATGAATAATTTCGAAAACTAATTATTTGCAATTTCGATCTTCATCCAAATAATTACAAACATGTAATTGAATCATGAACTACTATCCCAATCGAATCTAATGGTGTCATGGATCATAGAACACGAAACTCAATTTATTAAAATTATTCAAATTAAACTAATATGGTTACTAGCATGTACGAAACTAATTTCAATTAAATCACGAATATATGTATCATATACACAAAACATGATAATAAATCTCACAGAAAACATATGTATTTCACATATACATCAACTATTAACATGCTTTCAATCATATATCATAAGAAAATATGCAATGAGTTTAATAGAATCAAACTCGAAGGCTCTGATACCACTGTTGATGTTTGGGATTCATGTGCGGCGGAAATTACAAAACAATTTTGACAAAAACCCCAACAGGATCTAAATCTAATTCCATTAAAAACGTTTAAACTATGAAAAACTTAATCATACCTCAGTCGCAATGTACCTTTCTGAAGGTTAATCGATCTCTAAGGCGCTGCCAACGATGAACGCCCTCTATCAGCAGTCCACACACGAATGGTGGTCGAGATTTGAAGTGCTAGCTTCGAGAAAATACCAAACCTTTTTGTTTCTCTCCAAAATGATCCAGAGCATACCAAAAACCCTAAGACGTTTCTTAAATGAAAATAGAGTTTCGGTCTTTTAATCTTTCGTACGTATATTCTAACTCAAAGCGTTTATTATAAAATCCTTATATATAGACGGTTAAGTAAATTACACATATACTCCTATTTAAAGAAGCATAAATGTAATACACTACAAGGATGTTTCTGTCATGAATTTTATTATATAAAATTCGTTTTTCTGAACCATCTTAAAATCTCGCAAAACCATTCTTAGTGTGCAACCCAATAGGCTCATACAACGTTGGCGTGTACCAAAACACATTTTGGTATATAAGTCATAAGCAGCTTCTAGCAAGACATTATGACTACCCAAGTTGTACGAATATCAAATCGATACAACCTAATCATTAGTGTATATAACATCCTTTTGTCACACGATATCCTTTTGTTCAAACATAAGGTATGGAATTGTCATCCAACATGTTCAATCATACTAGTCTTGATCTCTAGGTAGACTGAAACATCCAAGTGACATTGATCAATATCAATTCACTTAGACTAGGCCTTTTAACAGTCTAACACATCGAGGGATCCACTAGATATCTCTCTTTATATGAGAGGGACAAATTCTATCTCGATTACACAACTTCATCACATTGCTCACATAGTAACCAATCACAACCTTTATAATCATCTGGTTAAAGGTAACGTTTGATGGTGTCAAATCACTATGTTCCTAATGTTGAAGTCTTTGGTAATCGTAAGTCAGAGGACTGAAAAATATACCTATCATGAGAAACAACTATAACTTAATTCATGTGATGTTCTCATAGCGGGTCGGTCCAGTACTTTATTCCCTAACAAGTACTCGTGATCTTGATTCGTATCCTTATACGTATAATCATCATATGATCATCAATCAAGACTCACACTAGTCTTAATTCATTATAGTTCCTAGTATAATGATCGACTAGGGACATTTAGGATATTTTTGTAAATGCCCATGGATTTTATTATAATGTAAACATGCAAATTAATTATAATAAACTGCAAATGAAATCATCTATTTTAAAAAGTATTCATAAAGACAATTAATGGATTGACCTAGGGTACATTCCTCAACACATCCAACTACTGTGTCCATTTTGTGTTACTTATCAAGTCCATTAAGGGTTTATAGTATATTCCCATACTAAGCTAATTTCATATCATAGGCTCATTACATAATCACATTAGCTTAGCCTATGATCCATTAATGTTTTACACTCTAAGGTTAGACTAAGTTTCGCCCACTCACATACCTGGTGCCTTCGCGCATCTTAAGGCACCTCAGGTGTATCCTCATCATATTTTTCCTTTTATTCAACTTAGGTCAAGTTGTTTTAATTCCTTAGCTTAGGTTATTCTTATTTACAATTAACATGTACATCTAAGTTATTTCATACCTTTTCCCACATTTGCACGCATCTCGAGCGTTACTCGTCGTACTCACGACTAGCGTAAGATGCAAAAATCAACGGTACACATGGCGTTATACTATATTTAATAGAATAGCAACCATATAATCAAGCATCATGCAAATATTAAATAAATAATACCTCAGCAAGCGTGCCCTAGACTAATCCACAATGTCCACGTGGGTCTGAGTTGGGTCCTAGTATAAAATTAGACAATTAGTTAATAATTAATTAGGCGGGCTGTCACAATGTGTTGAAACAGGACTAAGTACGAATGTAGTCTAAGTTAACCGATTAAGGTAAATTGGCATAAAACACTCAAACAATTCATTTAGTTAGACTAATAGAAACAGTTAAGTAGAAAGTCGTGGGCCGTCATGGACAGGCGTGCAAGTGACGTGTCACGACCTAGTGACATGTCAGGCGACGTGGCGAGCCCGGTTAGCCTTGAGATTTCAGGCCGCCACAGTTGGTATCAGAGCCTATGTTCAAGGAAACCAAGGGAAAAACGAATGAAATTGAACTAGACTTAACAAACAGACATAGAAAGTGGAAAACCTGATGAACTAACTTAGAACCTTTGTTGGGAAGTGTAGTGAGGTGGGTAGCTTAGGGCTTTATACATTTATGTTTTGACTTGTAATATGTATATATACGCGTATATTATTGATTGGAGCACATACGCGCTTGCAGATTCAAGATGGAATGATCACCAGCTCTATCTATTACTGCTGACAGGGGTCAGATGAGGGACCCAACGAGAGTTGACTTGGATCAGGTACTACGCGACCCGGTCGCCTTGCATAGCGCGCAACTCAAGGAGATGTTGTTATTACTTTGATCATAGGTTGTGGCTACTCAGGTCACTACTACCACCACCACTACTCCCCCTACTACTGAGACAGCCGTTACCACGACCAGTTAGGATGCACTGATAGCGACTGTTAAGGTTGAGATTCCTGTAGAGACGACTACACCCATACAGACACGGATTACCATGCCAGTGCTGATACTAGCAGACGCAGCACCACCTACGCTAGTGCAGTTGATGGTGTTTGAAACAGCTTGACATCAGAGGCTAAACTAATCAAGGAGTTCACTAGATTTCATCCTGCATTCTTCTATAGAAGTGCAGACCCAGAGGTAGCTGGGAGATAGGTTCTTGCATATGAGAGGCTTCATGGATTATTGAGGATTCATGATAGCATACGGGCTAGGATATCAGGATACATGCTTAGAGGAGATGTCACGATATGGTGGACCCCACACACTGCTACCCATAGAGACCCAACCAGTTGGGCAGACTTTCGACAGGTGTTATACGATCAGTACATCCCTCCAGAGGTTCAGTTGAGACTGAGAGGCAAGTTCTTATCACTTGTCCAAGGCAGTTGAGCAGTGATTGAGTACATGGACATATTTCGATACCTGCTAAGTTTGCCTTCGACGTTGTTGGGACAGAGAGATTACATGACCATTATTTTATTCGTGGACTCTGCCTAGATATTAGTAGATCAATGGTGTCGACCGGAGTGATGACACTTCAGGTGATATATAAGCGAGCGTTGGCTCTTGAGAGTTATTTGATTAGGGGTGGGGGCATCACCATTCCCAAACGATAGGACGGACAGCGTAGCCAGGCCAGGTCTAACCAGAGAGGCAAGAGGAGCCACCCACAGTGAGATGAGAAGGGGTAGAGGCATAGACACAATGACAGTCATGTGATCATATCTTACGCAGTTACACCTGCACTACAACAGGTCATGGTAGTTCAGCGGCCACAGACACAAACTCAGGGACAAGGCCAGCGAGGCTGAGACAAGGGCCAAAGACAGGGACAACAGTGGTAGGGCCAGGGTCAGAAGAGTAATGGACAGGGCCAGGATCAGCGAGGCAGTGGTTAGGAGGGACAGAGCTCCGAGAACAGGCAACACATCGTTTGTTACCAATATAGGCAAAGGGAACATTACCAGAGCCAGTGCACTAGACTGGTGGCACCACCAATACATATTAGGGAGCAGGCACATAGAGCCGCCAAACCTGATCGAGATGCATCATGATAGCCTATCGAGACTGTGACGGCCCAAATTTTCTAACCTAAACTGGGCCCCACCCAGCCTAGACTTATGCGAAACCCGAGCCCCCTCTCGACGAGTCACACAAGCCTAGTTAGCCTTTACCCTTACTATGTACTATTCATTTACAATTTACTACCATTGATTAACGAATTATTATCAATATAGCGGAAGCAAAACTCTAACTAATCAATTAATCACAACCTTGTAAAGCTAAGACATTCTAGAGTGTGGAAACCCCATATATGTATATCATCAAATACGATATGTCAAAGGAGAACAGCTCCAATAGATATACGTGCCCAAAATCTCTCACATACCCAAGCCCAAGTTTCAAAACAACATTTAGGTGCAATAATACAAAAATCACCTACTCAGACAAGTGGAAAGCTTGCTCAAAACAAAGCAAGTCTCTAGGCTCAGAAGCCTTCCCCTTACTAGACTGTGGATCTGCACTCCGTTAAACATAAGAATGACGAACCCAGGTAAGTAATGCCAAGCAGAATAATAATACAACATTTCAAAATAAATAAATATCAGTTCACATTCATGTTGATAGAAAGAAAGGAATAAGGAACGCACAAAATGAATAAGACTGTAAAAAGATCAATCAAAATATGAGTGTCCGAGTAACGAAATGGAATTGCAAGGAGTCCCGACAATAGTCGTTGAGTCGAGGTAAAACCTATAAGACTCGGGTCAGGACGAGAACATAGCCTTCCAGCCTTAACCCTTGTGACTTTGAGATATAGATAAGAGCCCCCAATATATATCTAACTGGGAGATACTAACAACGTCTAGATAAGAGCTCATATCACAAGTGAGTTACCATGACCCCCTTGCAGTGAAAGACTCAATCAAAAAGATTCCAACAGATACGATAATAATCAGAGCAATAACAACAAATTAAAGCTCAAGAAATAATTGTAAGAGTTCTCACTGGTTTACTTACTTGTAATCCAACTTATTATGCATTCCGCAAACCCTTAACACATCTCCTATGACCTCCCATATGTCATCAATGTTCAAAAACCCCTAATATACATTTAAATTGAAAATCCCATTAATAACACTCATTTTAACAATTTTCCATAATTTCATTTGTTAACCCATTTAGTTCGATTACCCAGGTATTAAGTCGTATTCGGACCCATTTAAATACCAGAGAGATTCCTAAAAGTTTTCGAAAACTTTATAAAAAATTCACTCATGTAAACAGTAACATGCCGCCGATATGCCGTGGTCCAATGATTGGACGACGTCTTCACGACGTCGACACTACCCTTCACAGCCTAACACGTATGTGGGTGACGTCATGCATTGGAACGTTCACGGCATCTCCACGATGTCTTCCCCATGAGGCCGTGCCCAAGACATACGTAGGTGACGCTGTGAGTTGGAACATTCACGGCGTCGCTACGGCGTCTTTTGCAGAACGCCTCTTAGCTAGGGTTTTCAACACCCCAGCTCACGTTGCTGTGCTTTGAGCCTATCCCAACTATGACTACACATCCAAATATACACCAAACCAGCCTCGGCTCGCTTCAAAATTTGACCAAAACATCAATTTGCCGAAATTATACAAAATTCACCAAAAATTCCCCAAAATTTAGAAAATCCTCAATCATCAGAACCATTTCACTAATCATCCTTTGATCACCCCATTGATTCCAAATTAATCAAAACAATTTATAAAAATCAAATTCCCCAACTCGTTATCCGAATTTCTCAAGAGAAAACCCACAAAAACACAGCCAAAATGTAGATACTGATGTAGGGAGTCGAGATCTAACCTTAGAACTCACGTTTGATCGCTCCTATCGCGTGAAATCACAGAGAAAATCCTTTCCAACCCACCGTTCTTTCACTGATTGATTGAAGAGAGTGATAAAAATGAGATATGAGATAGAGAGGGAAAAGGTGGTGGTTAGGGTATATATACCCCCCTCTCATCTACTCACGCGCATGAATCCCAAGGATCATCCATTGGCCTCCACTTACTCTAGCCACCAACTCTAACATACAGTGGACTCCAATACGTGAAACAATTCCTTGTTCAAGCCTTTTCTCGTACAATACTCATGTTTCCGGATTCATTCTGAACACCGAACTTATTCGTCAAATCTCCCCGGACATACCAACGTATCAAACGCGTTGTAAAACTCTTAATTATTATTTATTTTGTATTTTTTAGTATTTTAAATCAATTAAGTCCCCCAAACCACTAATTACACGACCAGCGTTCGTCCAAAACACCATTATTTTACGTACCACTTAAGCTAAATTGTTTTCCCGTACCAACGCTCACACTCAAACGCCCTCACACGTTTGGGACATTGAAATTTAAATATTCGGGTAATATAATATAATACAGAATAGCGAACATAAATAACGTACCTTGGCGTCATCGACTGAGAATTTGGACGACTGTATCACGGTAAATGGGCTCACGTACGACCTAAATTGGCACATGGCACAAGTTTGAATTTAGGGTCGTTACAGAGTGTGTGTTGGTTATTTATGGGCATTCTATGCATACATTGATTGATTATGGGTCTACTTTATCCTTTATTTCGGGATGGATGGTAGTAGAATTGAGTTTGACACTATAGACCTTAGGCACACACTTTCTCCTTAACACGGCTGCTGGGGATAAGATTTACCCTAACCGGATATGTAGGAACTGTCCAGTCGAGGTTAGTGGTCACCAGTTACCTATAGATCTCCGAGTTTTAGAATACCTAAAGTTCAACGCACTTTTAGGCATGGATTGGTTATCTGCTTACCACGCTAACCTGAATTGCTTTAGTAAGACCGTTACCTTTCAGATGTTGGAGAATCCTGAATTCACTTTAACCAAAGTCGCGACCGCACTTCCAATCACCAGGGGTAGATTAGCGACCATATAGGAGATGGAAACCTTATTAGGGATAATAGAGCCAGTTGAGAGGCCAGTTGTCAGATTAGAGGAAGTTCCAATTGTGTGTGAGTTTCCTGATGTTTTCCTTGATGACTTACCTGGATTACTACCACCTAGACCGATTGAGTTCTTGATAGAGTTAGTGCCAGGAACTCAGCCGATAGCGAGCAGGCCTTACCACATGTCACGAGTGGAGCAAGATGAGTTGAAGGCTCAACTTGAGGACTTATTGGAGAAGAGGTTTATACATCTAAGTATGTTTCCCTGGGGAGCACCAGTCCTATTAGTGAAGAAAAAGGATGGCACCATGCGCATGTGCATAAACTATCGGAAGTTTAACCAAGTAACAGTCAGGAACAGATACCTATTGCCCAAGATCGACGACCTATTAGACCAGTTGGATGGAGCACGGTTTTTCTCCAAGATTGATCTCAGGTTAGGTTATCACCAGTTGAGGATCAGAGAGGAGGATGTATCCAAGACCGCATTCAGCACACATTATGGATTGTTTGTGTTTATAGTGATGTCGTTCGGACTGACAAACGCACCGACTTTTTTCATGGACCTGATGCATCGAGCTTTGAGACCGTTCTTGGATCGACTCGTGATAGTCTTCATCAATGACATCTTGATATATTCCCAGACTCGTGAGGACCACGATAGGCATCTCAAAGAGATACTGAAAACTCTTAGAGAGCACCAATTATACGCCAAATTTAGCAAGTGCGAGTTTTGGCTATGTAAGGTGAAGTTTTTAGGACATGTGATCAGCAATAGGGGTATAACAGTGGATTCGAGTAAGATTCATGCAATCGTTGATTGGCAGGCTACTACCGACGCCTTGTACAGGATTTTTCCAGGATTTCAGCGTCGATGACCTGATTGACCAAGAAATATGTTGAGTTAGTATGTTCTAGTGAGTGTGAGGCAGCGTTCTTAGAGTTAAAGAAGAGATTGACTTCTGCACCATTGTTAGTGTTGCCAAAGCCAGGCAAGCAGTTGACAGTATGCACGGATGCATATGGCACCGGATTGGGATGTGTACTGATGAAGGAAGACAGATTTATTGCCTACTTGTCACGTCGGTTGAGGACACATGAGAGGAACTACCCAGTGCATGATCTGGAGCTTGCAACGATCGTATTTGCACTGAAGACTTGGAGACATTATCTCTTGGGCGAAAGATTCACACTTTACACATATCACAAGAGTTTAAAGTACTTCTTCACTCAGAAAGATTTGAATATGAGGCAGTGATGGTGGTTAGAGTTATCGAAGGATTACGACTTCTCAGTCGAGTACCAGCCCGGGAAAGGGAATGTCAGAATGGATGCCCTTAGCAGGAGAGGACCAGACATAGATACAATGGTTTGTCAGATGACTCACCAGTATGCTATACTTGAGGCGGTAGTCACCATGAGTGTGTCTGTGGTGCCAGAGACACTGGAGGCGCACATTTGCGAACATATGAGAGTTCCGACAGTTTCCATCCCGCGAGTCCTAGAGAGCCAGTGAGTCGATGCGTCGCATCAGAGGTTCAAAGACATGGAACATAGTCCCTACTTCCCAGATTGGAGAGAATCTATTGATGGGTGTTTGCGACACCAAGGTAGACTGTGGATTTTGGTAGTGGAAGAGTTACGAAATGGTATTTTAAAGTAGGCTCATAGGTCCAGATACACAGTTCACCTCGACTAGAACAAGATGTACCAAGATATGAAACGCTTGTTTTGGTGGCCAGAGACGAAGGCAGATGTTGGCCAGTATGTAAGGGGATGTGAGGTGTGCCAGCAAGTTAAGGCTAAGCATCGAAGATCGGGAGGACTTTGCTACTACCAATCCCTCAGTGGAAGTGGGAACAGATTACTATGGACTTTGTTAGTGGATTACCATGGACTCCACGTAACCATGATGTCGTATGGGTTGTCGTGGATAGAATGACGAAATCAACATATTTCATTCCAATTTTAATGAGATACTCCTTTCCATAGTTGTGTACACTTTTCGAGCGAGAGATCTTCAGATTGCACGGTGTGCCAATATCGATAGTTTTGGACAGAGATAGTCGGTTGACGTCCCAGCTATGGTAGTCTATGCAGGAGCGGTATGGGACCAGACTTCATTTCAGCACGGCTTACCACCTACAGACCTATGAGCAGTCAGAGTGGACTATTCAAACACTCGAGGACATACTCAGAGCTTATGTACTTTAGTTTGGAGGATCATGGGAGGAGTACTTGCCACTTTGTGAGTTTGCCTACAATGACAGTTTCCAGGCCAATATTGGGATGCCACCTTTTAAGGCGTTGTACGGGAAACCCTGCAGATCAGCAACTTGTTGGGCAGAGCCTGAGGACACAACTGCCATTGGGCCTAAGGTTATTGCAAACCACACGGAGAAAGTTTGGTTGATTCGTTTGAGGTTGCAAGTTGCTCAAGATAGACAGCCAAAATACGTGAATAATTACCACGATGGGTTAAGCTATGATGTAGACGACTAAGTGTACTCGAAAGTTTCTGCTTTGAAAGGTCACCAGAGATTTGGCATCAAAGGGAAACTTGCACCGTGGTTTATTGGGCCATATCAGATAGTCAAAAGAGTTGGGGAGGTCGCTTATCAATTAAGGCTACCGAGGCAGTTGTCAGGGGTTTACGATGTCTTTCACATATCCATGTTGAGATTAGCAAGATCAGGGTCGAGACCGATGGTAGATGTCACGCTGATTGAGGTTAGGCCGGATGTGACATACGAGGAGTACCTCGTTGAGATAGTAGACCGTAGAGTTCAAGTTCTCAGGACTAAGCAGATTCTTTTGGTCCTCGTACGTTGGCAGCATCACGGGAATGAGGGACGCGCCTAGGAGAGAGAGTCTACTATATGCGAGATATATCCCCAACTTTTCCACGGTGAGTACTTTAAGTTTAAAGTTGGATTTCAGGACGAAATCCTTTTTAGTTGGGAAGATTGTGACGGCCCGCCTAATTAATTATTAATCAATTGTCTAATTTCATACTAGGACCCAGCTCAAACCTACATGGACGTCGTGGATTAGTTTAGGGTACACTTGCTGAAGTATTATTTATTTTATATTTGCATGATGTTTGATTATATGGTTGCTATTCTATTAAATATAGCATAACTCTATGTGTACCATTGATTTTTGTGTCTTACGCTAGTTGTGAGTACGGCGAGTAACACTCGAGATACGTGCAAATATGGGAACGGGTATGAAATAGCTTAGATGCACCTGTTAATTGTAAACAAGAATAACCTAAGCTAAGGAATTAAAACAACTTGACCTAAGTTGAATAAAAGGCAAAATATGGCGAGGATACACCCTAGGTGCCACGAGATGCATGAAGGCACCGGGTATGAGAGTGGGCGAAAATTAATTTAACCTTGAAATGTAAAGCATTAATGGATCATAAGCTAAGCTAATGTGATTATGTAATGAGCCTATGGTATAAAATTGCGTAAGTATGGGAATATGCTACAAACCCTTAATGGACTTGATGAATGACATAAAATGAACACCAATAGTTGGATGGACCTAATTAGGACCCTTCATGAGCCTTGAGATGAGAGGTTTGGTTAAGATGGAGTAGGTCGCATGGATATATTAAATTCCTAGAATTTTACATATATGGCACTTGTTCATATAGATGTACAATGTCTCATTGAAGTGATATGTGTTAAATGACACACTTTATATACAACTTGGCTGGCTTAAATGAGATCCCTTAAATAGACCTCGAGATACACGCCAACTTGATGAAAATCTATTAAATATAAATAGAAGACTTGGTCACTTTTGGCTCATTTTGTATGAAAAATTAAGCACAAATGAGAGAAAATTAGGGTTTGAGTGTGCTGGAAATTCAGAAACCAGGTTATTGAGAGAAGAATTTTTGTGACAAAATCAAGCATTCAAGCTAAGGTAAATGAGAACCCATCTCATTATTTTCATTTTTGCTCTAATGGTGTTCTTGTAATGCAAGGGAGATTTGGGGTTTTTCATGCAAATAAATGTTATTGTTTCAATTGGGATTCAATCTCTGTTTATAAGTTCAATGATTGAGTTAGTCTTAGATTTTTATCTATAAATTGATTTAAAAACTTATTTTGGGGAAACTTTTAGTGTTCTTGATGGTGCTATGACATTGATGAATGTGATGGATTTTTGATGAGAAATCTTGCAATTGGTTGATGTTGTTGTTGATATTGTTGTTTGGTTTGTTGATGATGTTGAAGATGAGTAAAAGAAAAGAAAAAAAAAATTGTTGCTATTTTTGGCAGAGTCTTTGCGGAGAAGACAAGGCGCACAATACATGTGTGCATGCCTAGGCCCGGTTCAGGTGGGCCCAACCACAATAAAAAATAAATTAAATATTTTAAATTAAAATAAATATATAAAAAATAATATAAATTATAAAAAATAGATAAAAATAGATTAAAAAAAATGGAAAAATTCTAAAAAATCATATAAAATAGGACAAATTGGAAAAGAGGTAGTAAATTGAGTTTCGAGGCTTTTTAGGGGACTTGGGACCCCGGTATAACTCGAAAAATGTGCCAAAATTGAAAATTTAGAATGAAATTCTAAATTTTGATTTAATGTCGTTAATCAACTTAATATGGCTCCAACATAATGAAAATGATATATATTGACACCAGGGACTTATAAGTGCTTAGTCGGGTATCGAGTACGCAGTTCGAGGCGTGAGCGAGAGATTTTGAGGGCGATTTGCGATTACTTGAGGTAAGTAAACTCCACCAGAAAAACACTTGGCATTTATTCTGTTATGAATTCATTTTTGTTGCCTTTGAATTACCTGTTTGGTATTGTTGATTACTCCACTCTCGCGTATGTTTGTATATGATCGACGGGACAGTATGACACTTTTCAGCACTCTCATGGGTAATGACCCGATTGTTGCAACGGTGTTGGTCTTGCTTTAGACTTCGCACTAGAAATTACTCCACAAGTCGATGATTTGAGAGTGCGTGCTCATGATGGCTTTCCTCCGACACAGATTACTCTCCTTAGAGGTCGTTAGCCGGAAGTTTTAAACTCCCAACCAACAGTATACCTCATTGATCATGGTGTGGTGGCGGAAGTTCCTCGTCACCAGATTCTCTTTGATTCAGTGTTGATAGTCCCAGAGTTTGGCGGTACATATACCACACTCACGTCCATTATTATTGATTCTCAGTGATTCCTCTTCATGCTATTTCCTATCTTTTTCTATTGTATTGCTTTTGACTAGCATGACTTGTAATTACTTTATTTACATTTCCTTATTTAAATATGAATTGTGGTTCTTTTGGGTTTTACTTACTGGACTCGTCATCAATTTTATTACATGGATGGACGAGTGCAGACCCTTCTACGAGCCGCAGGAAGGATAAGTTTGGCGACTACCTTTGATCTCAGAGAGCTACCTTCCAGCAGACCCGTAGGTATTTTATTTATATATTACTGTTGCTTTTGGGATGATTGGGAGACTTTTACACACTGATACATGTATATTGATCATTATTGTATATTTTGTCGCATTTTATATACATGGTATCCTTTTGATGGGTTTTTCCACTACTAGGGTTTGTTAATTCATTGAAAATTTATGATAATCACACCCTGCATGTTAATTTTAAGACTTCCGCTATTAAATACTTGTGAACTATAACTCAAATACTTTGTCTAAAAAATATGAGAATTCATTAAGACACCTGTTGAAATAGGACTAAGTAACACGAATGTAGTCTAAGTTAACCGATTAATGCAAATTGGCATAAAACACTCAAACAATTGGTTTAGTTAGACTAATAGAAACGGTTAAATAGAAAGTCATAGGCCATCATTGACAGGCGTGCAAGTGACGTAGCACAACTTAGTGATATGTCAGGTGACGTGGCGAGCCTGGTCAGCCTTGGTACTTCAGGCCACCACAAAGACACGATGAGAATGCGTGTAGATACAAGAGCTTGAATCAGGTAATGATCAGGAACTGTTACCTACTCCCCAAGATCGATGATTTGTTAGATCAATTGGCAGGCACCAAGTTCTTCTCAAAGATCGATCTATGTTCAGGATATCATCAGTTGAGGATTCGATAAGAGAATATTAAGAAGACCACCTTCAACACGAGATACGAGTTGTTCGAGTTTACAGTCTTTTCATTTGGGCTAATTAACGCCCCAATGATTGTCATGGATTTAATTGATAGGGTTTTGAGGATGTATTTAGACAGATATGTCATTGTGTTCATTGATGACATCTTGATCTACAACAAGACTCGTGTAGAGCATGAGTGTCATCTCAGGGAGGTTTTGAGGACACTAAAAGAGCATAGGTTGTATCGAAAGTTCAACAAGTGTGACTTTTGGCTGAATGAGGTAAATTTCTAGGACACGTTGTAACGACCTTCAAACTTAATTAGTGCCACGTCTCATGTTTCAGGACTATGACCTAACTGTCGTGACTTGCCATATTGTCTAAGCCTCAGGAGTCAACACTGATGTATATTTTATTTTTCTATGATGATTGTATTATTATTTATACCAGAATGTAAATGTTGTATGTCCTAGTGCGTGATTTTGTTTTATTTATCGCACTAGATCTGTGAGTGAGGTTTCGCCTAGGAAAACATAAATTTTTAAACAAGCGAGTGAAATTTTGGTGTTTTAAACACAGAAAATGATAACTAGTGAATTATTGGAAAATAATAAATAAATTAAATAATAAATAAACGTTGTGTAACGTGTTTGGTACGTTAGTATGTCCGGACGCACATGATGTGCGAGTCATGATGCGGTATTGGTCCAGGATCGCGAGGTTTGAGCTAGAAATAGCTATGATGTGAGGGAAAATCACCTATCGAAGTCATAACATTAAGTGTGTGGTTAGTAGCTGGAATGAAGGAGGACACTAGATGTGCCTCGGTATGCAGGTGTCTAAGTGGATAAGATGATAACTATATATAGGATTTGCCAACTTTTCTTTCACCTTTCATTTTTCTCATACTCAATGAAATTGGATAGAAGAGCTTAAGGTTTTAGTGGTTTTTGATGCAGATTGACACTAAAGGATTGACCAACCACGTGTATTAAGGTGAGATCCCGACTCATACGATTATCTTCGCGTTGACGCCTATATTGAGCGTTTTCATTGCGATGATTTCGGATGACATTTTAGGGTTTCGATTTTATTGGACTTTGTTGATGAAATTGTGATCAATGGATTGATGAAATAGTGTTGATATGGTGGTTATGATGGTTTAGGAGTTGTTTGTATTTTTCGTGGAATTTTTGGGGGGTTTCAGATGTGGATTTGGTATTGGAGGTTTTCGAATGTTTCAACGAGGGATGACTTATGTGTTAAGTAGTATTGGACGTTCTTATGAGTTTGAGATATGCTCGAAATGTGGCGACACGAACTGGGGTTTCGAGGGTTTCACAATGCAAGGGACGTCGTGGATCATTAAGTCCCATGGTGTCGATCACGGCGCCCAAAATAGAGAGAATTGTCTGAGACACTTTAAGTGGCGTCGTAAGTCATTTCCCTTGGTAGTGTCACTTACGACATCCAATCTAGATAAGCTAGATTTTGGCATTTTAAACGACGTCATGGGGTCTTGAACAAGGCTATGTCACCCACGGCGTCCCAAACAGTAAAAACTGATTTTGTTCAAACTTTTTCAAAACTTTTGGGAAACTTTGAGGATTTATCTTGGGTCATGGTATGACTCTAATTCAATCGAATTGGGTCTAAATGAATATCATGAATTTAGGGAACTAAATAGGACAAGTTAGAGCCGCACGAGGAACGGGGTTTTTGCGTCGTCTGAAGTACGTTAGTAAGCTAGTTAAGGAGATGCATAGTAATTCATTTTCCATTATTGTTGTTTATATAGAATTGAGCCATTTGTTGGAATTATTTTTTTATATTCCTTGGTTGAGTGTTTTTGGCCAAACTGTGTCGAGAAGGTAGTCTTGGGATCATGTTAGCTGGGATAACGTAAGCACTTCTGTAGAAGTGTTGCCTACTTACCTAATCATGAGTTTTTCCCCAAGTATTGGATTGTTATGGATTTATTGTGGAACTGTTATGGCTTGTTGTGGTTATAGACTGCTTAGTGGTCTCTTTTGACTCGATAAACACTCAAATATCATCGATATACTTGTCAATCTGTTTATAATGCAATTTGTGCTATTTATCTACCTTTAAATACGCATGATTCTTAGATTGTTTTATTGGTTATTCATGAACTATTGTTTATGTCCTTCTAGCCTTACTTTCAATTTATCACGTACTCACTGTCTAGTTGTGACGATGGGTGTAGATTGGGTAGAAACTAGCAAGGGAAAGGAACCGATGCTTGACTTCCTTTGAGGACTCTCGAAGCGCTTTCTTTCCTGTTATACTATATGTTATGCCTTTCTGACTTGTAATTATTGTATATTATGTTTTTGATAACAATAGGATGTCTTTGGTATCGAGTGACTTAAGATATCATGTAATAACGTTTTGATTATTGTTGGTCACCAAATATACATGTTTATCCATTCTCAAGGTTTCCACAATTTAGGTTGTTCCCGACTTCCTATTTATTGAGTTATTTAGTTTGATTATATGTAATTTCCACTGCGAACTTCCTAAAATGATATAATCTAATAACTCAACTTTAAAATTGTTCAATTAATGAAGAATAAAAGGTTTGAGGCTGACTAGGCATGCGTTGACTTCGCTAGTATAGTCTCGGAGGTCCACGTAGGTCTAGACCGAGCAGGACCCAGTTTTATGGGGAACTGGGGCCGTCTTATATGTCATCAGTGATCAGAGCATATATATGGATTCAAACAAGATTGAAGTGATCATCAACTAGAGGACGCTAGAGCCTTTCTGATATCTGGAGTTTTCTAGGGCTAGCAAGGTATTACCAACGATTCGTACTATATTTATCCTCGATTGCAACACTTATGAATAGATTGACCAAGAAATATGTCAGATTTGATAAATCAGGTGAGTGTGAGTAGGCATTTTGGGAAGTGAATATGAGATTGGTTTTTACGCTAATGTTGATATTACCAGAACCAAGGAAGGGCTTGTGACGGCCCCAATTTCCCTGTTCAATTGGGTACGCACGGCCTAGACCCGTACAAGACCTGAGTCATCACTCGACAACCTGACGAGCCTAGTCAGCCTCCTATTTAATCAATTGAGTAATTTATAAAAGAGTTATTGCAATAATACACAACGAAAGACTAAACAATTATAACAAAGGGGAAATAACTCAATCAAGGGAAATATAAGAATTCTATAAGTGTAGAAAACCCCAAGTATTCATGTACAATTCGATAAGCATATATACATGATACCAATCTCATCAAAAATGTCAAGTTCAATAATCCCAAAAACATAAATATGAAACGATATACAAATCAGCAAAACATAAGAAAACCTACAAAATGATCTCCCCGGTCCCGATGCTAGTCCTCAAAATAAGTCACCTAGGCAGGGCCCTTTGCCCTTGTTGCTTTTCACCCTATCTGCACCCACCGTCACAAACTAGAAGGTGAGCAATTGAAGAAATCGAAAGTAGTGCCAGAAGAATATAACAGTAATTTATGATTTAACAAGTAAAATAGTCTAAATATCATGCGAAAATGAAATAGCAGGAAAGTAAGTAAATCAAGTGCATGATAAACAGACAGATAGATAAACAATCGAAATTTACATGTTCTAAGATTCAAAAGAGGCCCATGAGTAGTCTAATTTCACATCAATACGGCAAAGATCTCGCAAGATCTCCCCGGGCAATGTCGCAACATTAACGCAGCATGAAATCGAGAGGCATCGCAACATCTTTCGAATCTAGTACCCAATACACACATCACTAGGGGTGGTCAGTTACCCCTGCAGGAGGCACCCTCGTTGTCCCAGCTAGTGCAGGACCACATGATACCTTCGAGACACAATCATGCCAAGAACATACAACCAAGAATATGGAATGGAATATCAAACAAGGGATTAATTCAACAATATCAATGAATAGAGGAATGTATAAATCACATGTCATTTCCTTACTGGCCTACTAACATACACACATACAAGGTACGTATGTACTTGCCTGAACTATCGCAACCCGGTACCACTCCAAGACTCTAACGCATTTCACGCAGTTTCCCGACTACCTGATAAGGTTTTGAATCTCGAATATTAGTTTAAGGCTCGCATTTAGTCTTATGGTGGTTTGCATATGTTTGTTTTAATACCCTTTGTTAAGGCGACCTAAACCGCTAGGGAACGGTCCACTGATATAGTGAACATACCCACACTTTCATAGGTAATGGGCCTTAACACTATTTTATCTCTCTTTGGGTTTTTGTTGGGCCTAAACACTAACTCCATAAACATTTAAATGTTTTGTTAGTTGGATTCTTGTTGGGCCTAAACACATAAGCCCATACCAACACTATCATATACTAGCTATGGGCCTTACCATTTAATTGTCTTGTTGGGCCCTTATTGGGCCTCATCACAATCCCATATATATACTTAATATAACCATAACCTATTCACACATATCACATTTTATTGTTAATACACACCCACATGTAATGAACACACCACACCTAAATATACCCCATTCCTCAATTGTTATGTACACCCACATATTATCATGCACCCCACTATTATGTGAACACAACACCCCACTATTGTGTGCACCCCACTGTTTTACACACACACAAGTCGATTCACACTATGCATATTTTTATTATGCACACACACATAATCTCGTAGTTGTTGGACATGGGGGAGGGGTCATCGCTGGCCACCGGAGTCGTCGAAGACTCTACTCCGATCATCCATGACTGGGTATGGTCCCACTAGCCACGACAACCTCGAATAGTAGGTAAAAATGTCATAAACAGACCCAAAAAAATATCAAAACAATGAGCAAATACACTCCCTTCTCATCGGAAAAATTGACCCATTCGCCGGACGTGAGGCCCTCCGGGAACGTCGAGACCTAGGTGGGTAGTCTATGCCCAAGTTCCCGATCGGAGATGACCTCACGGTGGCTGGAAATGAGTGAGAAAATTGTGTGCAGTGAGTCAAGTTGGCGGACTGGTAGAGAGAGAAAGTAAAACTGCCAAGAGAGAAAGACGGATTGGAGGGAGGAGAAACTCACCTAGGTGTCTTCGGTGGGTGGTGGAGGTCCCAAATGCTATGGTGGGTGGCGGCGACGTCCAGCCGAGTGGAAAAGGGAGGGAGGACGTGAGGCCGAGAAGAGGAGTGTGGACTGGTCGAGAGTGAGAGTGAGAAAGAGAGAGAGAAAGACGTCGTCCTGGTCTTCGACCACCTCTGGCTTGGTCGGAGGTCCGGTGGTTTGGTGATGGCAGTAGGGGAGAGTGGAGAGGAGAGGTGTGTGTGGGTGAGCCATTGGAGAAGATGATGAATAGTAGGGTTTTGGACAAAACGTTTTGTATATATATAACCCGAAATGACCTTTTTGCCCTTAGACTAACACTTGTACATTTCTTGGATAGTTGCCCTTATGGGTCATTTACCTCACCATCACATCTCTACATACATATACATCTCAATGAAAATCCAGTGACTCTCCTTATCGAGCTGTGTTACTTTAACAATTTTTATCTCATAGTCCGTATGCTATGAGACTATTCAACTCCTACATTGATCTTACCTTTCTTCGGTCCACATTTCTCCAAAATTTGGTTCGTCACGCCCGTTTTCTCACCACATCCCATCAACTAATTATTTAAATTATTAGAAAATTCATTTATTGGTATTCTTTGTTTTATTTTTCTCCCCCATTTAACTAGGTGAGACCTCATTCAACTAAAAAAAATCGCCCGAACGGCTCGTGACCCATAAAATACTAATATACTAATGCATGCATCATCATCCACAAATAACCAAATTTTCGGGTCGTTACAAGGCTAAGATTTGTGTTAATGTAGGATGGCCACACAATTGCTTATTTATCCAGCGATTGAGACCCTACGAGAGTAATTACCCAGTTCACGATTTAGAGCTTGCGGCAGTCGTCTTTACACTAAAGGCCTGAGGTATTATCTCTACAAAGAGAAGTTTTCCTTATCCACTGACCATCAGAGTCTGAAGTACTTGTTTACTCAAAAAGATCTGAACATGAGGTAGAGGAGATGGTTTGTGCTAGTAAAGGACTACGACTTCACTATTGAGTACTACCTGGTTAAGACAAACCTCGTAGTAGATGCATTAAGCATGAATGGCATTGATAGTGAGACTGCAATACACCATATAATGCACGAGCATGGGTAACTTGAGGCAATTTTAGTGATGTGTGTGACAAAGGTTCCTACTATAGTTGAGCCACAAATTTGTTGCCAGATGAGGGTTTTGACAGTTTCTATTGAGCAGGTTGTCGAGTTTCAGACGGCTGATGGTCTCTATGAGGGGTTTAGTGGGCTGGCTCAGGACCTGGAGTGTATTGGTTGGTCAAAGACTTCAGATCAGTATTTGAGACATAGAAAGAGGTTTTGGATATCTTCAGTATAGAGATTCAGGATGACATTCTGGAGGACGCATATAGGTCTCGGTACATAGTTCATCCTGGTCATACCAAAATGTGTCATGACTTGAGGAGATTAATGTAGTGGCCAGGGATAAAGGTTAACATTGGCAAGTACATCAGGAGTTGTCATATTTTCCAACAGGTTAAGGCTGAGCACAAGAGATCGGGCAGATTACTACACTCGTTGCCCATTCCATAGTGGAAATAAGAGCACGTTATTATGGATTTCATTAGTAGGATGCCACAAACTTGAGAAGATATGACACAGTTTCAGATGTAATTGACAAGCTGACAAACAAAGAGCTCGTCCAATTTGGACAAAATAAAGTGGTGGGCCAAGTCGAACCGGACTCGACCTGGAAACCCACCCGCCATTAAATAATAATATATTTATTTATTTATAGAAAATAAATTAAATATGATTTATAAATGAAATAAATTTAAGAAAAATCAGGAAAATCCTAAAAAAATAAAAAAAAAATTAGCCAAATAAATAGAAATTTGGAATTTTTATGAAAAATAAAGAATTTGATATTCGTGGCGAGACTTTTGTTGGGGTTTTTGCCTCGTAAAGTGAAAAATTGGCAAAAATTGTCAGAAAATATTGAAAAATATTTTTTAAATTACATGAAAATTCTGGGGTTTCGCTCGGGTATCCTAATAGGTCTGAATGCAACCTAATTCAGCGACCAATTGCGTAAACGAGCCATAATTTAGAAAATTGTAGAAAATAGGTCAAACTTGAGAAAATTGAGGAATACTTGGGATAATTAGGGAAAATTAACAAAAATTGATCAGAATAATTGTCAATTGACGAGTGGAGTGTTGGCAACTAATTGGGGAATGTGTGCAGCTACGCAAAGGCTTTTTAGCAAGATTCGAGGTGAGTAAAGGCAACAATAGAATCAACATGAATGTTTTTTCTATTTCTTGACTGATTATTCTTGAAATACGAGCCCTTTGTATTTCATTCTAGTTCAGGTGACTTAAGGTTTAGGTAGTCCGACTGTGATGAGAAGTCTCAACGAGTTTAGCAGCCTTCATAGACTATGGTTTATTGTTGGAGCTTATCGAAAGGATTTAGCATCTAACTTGTGACTGTGGCATTCCTTCGATAGTGTGTTAGGAATTAGCTGTCGACTTTGTCTGTGGCTTTTCCTAACAGAGTGTGCGTTCAGTGGAGGTGACCTTCTGGCCCACTGGTTCGTACGGGGTGGATTGAGCAGGGGCGATTTTGGGCCCTCTGTGTCGATCGCAAACTGAGGAGGTTTTATGACCTGCGGTTTGATTTAGGACTATATATTCGCTTATCTATTTGTTTCCCGATCACTTGATAATCGTTGTCTGAGTTTGTTGAATCTATTTATCATGCGATTTGCTATCTATTTCATTTTCTTGTTATACACTGCATGATTCATAGACTTGTGATTATTGAGAATTCTGTAGTTTATGTTGAGACATCTATTATTGTTGTTTACTGTTATATTTTGTACTCACCGTCTTTTTTATGATAGTGGGTGCAGATCCACAGAAAAGTCGGAGCAAGGCACCGATGCTTGGCGATATCCTCTGAGACACGCTCAAAACTGTAAGCTTTTCCCTTTTTGTAGGTATTTTTGTTCTTTTTGTATGTTTTGGCTATGTATCCATTTGTTTTGATGTTTTGGAGCTTTGGGAGTTGGGCATTACTATTGATACATGTATATGTTCATTTTGGGCTTTTAGTTGATCTGTTATATACATGTTTTATATGTTGGACAGGATTTTCACATCTAGGTTAATCAAGTTGTAAATTGTTTAAATTGTTGTTAGGTTAGTATATTAAGTTTCCTCTACACACCTAACTAACTTGGAGAGTAAATGGGTAATGAAAAGAGTTAAAGTGAATCATCAATGAGTGATCCAAGGTGAGTGATTAAATAAGGTATTGAATAATTGGTAAGTTAAGGTTGACTAGACTTGCGTTGACTTATCAAAGACTGGCTTAGGAGTCCAGGTAGGTTTAGGACGGGTAGGGCCCAGTTTATAGTTTCTGGGCTTTTACAGTTAGTATCAGAGCATAAAGGTTTATTACCTTGATTCTGAATAAGCATAAAACACAAGCAAATGAACTTAGTGTGGAAATCCTAAGAACTTAACTTAAGCATAGTTGGGAAGTGGATAAAGGTATATTATTTTAAGCATGTTAAATTTTAATGTGTAGTATAATATATTGTTATGTAAGACTGATCGAGACTCGCCATTTGCTACTATAGATTGTGATGGCTGACTAGCCTGATGCTGTAGATCAGAGTGGAGTCCATGATCCTCCACCAGATGTGCCGAGTGATGTTGTTACTTTGGCACGTAAGTTACAGACCTGGACTCAGATAGTAGAGTCTCAGGGACGGAGGATGGACGAGATATTGGATATTCTCAAGGGTCAGGCACAGCAGTTGCCATCTCTATTGACTTCAAGGGTAGTTCCTAGATAGGATGCGAGTCTAGCTATACCTCAGGCCACTCCACCAATTACCACTACTAGTGCAGTTCTTGCACCACTGATTACAACAGTTGTTCCAGCACAGATTGTAGTGGAGCCACGTGTTCATGATGATATTGATTCACGCTTAACTGTAGAGGCGAAGTGGACTCGGGAGTATGAGAAGTACAGATCGAAGAAGTTTAATGGCAGTCCAGGTGTAGATGAGGCGAATATGTATATTCACAGTTACGAGAAGGTTCATAAGCTTCTCAAGATTGAGGATAGCAGGAAACTTGGGTTGGCGGCATTTTCTTTGACTGGTGATGCAGAGATGTGGTGGGACAATTTAGTATCTACACATGGAGAGTCGATTACTTGGCTATACTTCAAGAAGTACTTTAGTTAAAAGTTTTAACCTCCTTCGACTGTGATAGCCAAGAAGTACGAGTTTATGTATATCCAACAGGCATCAAGAGAGTCAATTTTGGCTTATATGGGCAGATATAAGCATTTACTTCCCTTTACTAATGGAGTAGCTGACCGAGACAGAGATTAGGCTTACTATTTTACTGAGGGCCTGTTTCCAGCTATGCGATGGACAATGGTCACTAATATACCTCATACATTACAGGATGCTTATGACCGCAGTTTGGCTAAGGAGGCATATTTGAGGAAACATCCCCCATAGGGATATGATCAGTCTCGAGAGGTATAGGATGAACGGGGACAGGGCCGTTCAAAGGGCAGGAGGAAGAGGAATAGATAGAAGATTTTAACAGTCAGGTAGAGCTCGGAGTGTAACTTCAGTTGCACAGTCTTCGCAGCCAATTCAGACATATGTCATCACACCTATTCAAGTGCAGAGTTACCCTAGTCGACCACCACCGATACCACATCAGGTGCAACAGTCTAGAGATGGTGGAGGCAAAGGTAGGGGTAATGTACAACAGGGACAGATGTTAGGTTAGGGATTGAGCAAGTGAAATTACTTAGCACAGAAACCTGTTAGAGCGTGCTATAGGTGGGTCATCTTGTTAGAGAGTGCCCACAGCCAGCTGAGTTTCAGTAGAGACCTGCAAGAGCTTGCCATCGATGTGGACAGACTGGACATTACATCAAAGAGTGTCCACAACCTATCGATATTCAGTAGAGAGTAGCACCACATCAGTAGCTGTCGAGAGAGCATGCGCATGTTGTTGTTAAGTCAGACCCTCAGGTGACTCGATATCTCGTTGAGGGTATGATTTACATTTGAGGGCGTTTGATGTATGTTATGATTGACTCTAATTCTACTGTTTCCTTTATTTTTGGGCGATGGTTGATCAGTTAGGGTTTAGACCAATTAGGTTAGAGAGACCTTTAGTTCTTAGCATATATGTTGGGGACAAGATCTACCCTAACATGATTTGTGAGTGTTATATAGTGGAGATAGAGGGACATGAGTTACTGATAAATCTCAGAGTGTTAGGATTAGTTATGTCCTTATTATGCACAGATTGCATTGCTTCTGCAAAAATAGTCACATTTCAGATTCTCAGACAGACCGAGTTTACTTTTCGTGGCAGTGCGAATCAGTTGAGAGTTACCAGAGGCATGGTGGCCACAAGTAGTGAGATTGAGACGTTTGGGTGTATTCTGATTATGGCAGGGAGAGTTGTGGTTAGGATCGATGAGGTACCAGTTGTATGTGAGTTTCCAGACGTGTTTCTAGCAGAGCTTCCTAGATTACCACCAACGAGAGAGATTGATTTCATTATTGATTTGGTTCCCGGAACTAAATAGATATCAATTCTGCCATACTAAATGGCTCTTAAAGAGTTGGAGGAGCTGAGATAGCACCTGGATGAGTTATTGGAGTTGGGTTTTATTCAACCAAGTATGTCACCTAGGGGCGCGCCGATCTTGTTTGTGAAGAAGAAAGACGGCATCCTGAAATTATGTATTGATTATAGACAATTAAACTGGGTGATAGTGAAGAACAAGTATCTGTTACCTCACATTGATGACCTGTTCGACCAGCTGACTGGAGCATAATGGTTGAGCATAATGGTTCTCAAAGATTGATTTGAGATCTGGCTACCATCAGTTGAGGATTAGAGCAGAGGATAGAGAGAGGGCGACTTTTCGCACGAGATATGGGCACTATCGGTTTACCACCATGCCGTTTGGGCTGACGAATGCCCCAATGATTTTTATGGATCTCATGCATCGTGTGCTGAGACAGAACTTGGATAGATTTGCTATAGTGTTCATTAATGACATTCTGATCTACTGTAGGACTTGTGAAGAGCACGAAGAACACCTTAGGACTATTTTGTAGACGCTAAGGGAGCATAGATTGTATGTCAAGTTTAGTATGTGTAAGTTTTGGCTTCCAGAGGTTGGATTTCTATGACACATCGTCGGAGCTAGCGGAGTGTCGGTAGACCCAGGTAAGGTCAGAACGGTTATTGATTGGCCTTCACCGAGATCTGTGATAGATATTTGGAGATTTCAGGGATTGATTGGTTATTAAAGACGATTTATGCAAGACTTCTCGAAGATTGCTGCATCGATGACGCAGTTGACGAAGAAGGAAGTCAGATTTCAGTGGGATGACAATTGTGAGCAAGCTTTCCATACTTTGAAGGAGAAACTAACTACCGCGCCAGTGCTAGTATTACCTGAGTCAGGGAAGGGTTTTGAGGTGAACACCGATGCTTATTTGGTCGGTTTGGGCTATGTTTTGATGCATGACGATAGGGTGATAGCTTACGTGTCTCGACAGCTGAAGATTCATGAGAAGAATTACCCTACATATGACTTGGAGTTGGCGGCAGTGATGTTTGCATTTAAGATTTGGCATCATTATCTCTACAGAGATGTTTGTATTGTTTACTGACCACAAGAGTTTGAAGTACCTCTTCACTCAAAGAGTGCTGAATATGAGACAGAGACTGTGGCTGGAGTTCCTCAAAGATTATGACTTCTCTTGGAATATCACCTGAGGAAAGCTAATGTTGTAGCTGACGCATTGAGCCGTACAGGGGCTGACTCAGAGATTGTGACGTGCCGCATGATACATGAGTATGGATTGCTCGAGGCGGTCGAGGTAATGTATTTTACTGATATCCCGACCAGCACTATAGTGTTAATTTGTGGGCAGTTGAGGACTTAGATAGTCTTTATCCAGAGTGCACTTGATGGTCAGCAGGCTGATGAGCAGTATCAGAGGCACAGTGAATTTGCACAGAGTTTCGATCATCCAAAGTGGAGTCAGTCGACAAATTTTTACCTGAGATTTAGAAGGAGACTATGGATTCTATCAGTGGCTGAGTTACATAATAAGATACTCTATGAGGCTCACCTCTCATGTTTTTTGATTCATTCGAATAGGACCAAGATGTATGCTGATATGCGTTGTCTGTTTTGGTGATCGGGGATGAAAACCGATGTTGGTGATTATGTTAGAGGTTATGAGATATGCCAACGAGTTAAAGCTGAGCATAGGAGGCCTAGTAGATTACTGCAGCCGCTTCCCATGCCTCGCTGGAAGTGGGAGCATATTGCTATGGATTTTGTTAGTAGGTTACCTCGGTCTCAGCACGAACATGATAGTATATGGGTGATTGTGGACAGATTGACGAAGTCTGCGCACTTCATACCGATTTCTACTTCATATCGAATGGATAGGTTGACGAGTTTGTACGAGAGAGAGAGAGAGAGATAGTGCGCCTGCATGGTGTACCATTATCGATCGTTTCTGACAGAGGGGCGCAGTTTACGCCGCAGATTTGGCAGAGTATTCAGGCACAGTTTGGCACAAGGTTGGAACTCACATACCAATGGACAGTTAGAGAGGCTGATTCAGGTGTTGGAGGACATGTTGAGGATGTATGTGTTAGAGTATGGTGGTTCTTTGGAGGAGTATTTTCATTTGTGTGAGTTTGCTTACAATAACAGTTATCAGGCCAGTACTAGTATGACACCGTCTGAGGCACTCTACGACAGACCGTGCAGATCTCCATCTTACTGGGCAGAGCCAGAAGATGTGGCAGTGATGTGGCCAGAGATTGTAATGGACCACACAGAGAAGGTATGACTAATCAAACTTCATTTGAAGGGTGCGCAGGTGAGGTAGAAGAGGTATTATGACAGGTACCATGGCGAGTTGAAGTATGAGGTGGGAGACTATGTGTATTTGAATATTTCTCCACTGGGCCAAATATTTGGAATTAAGGGTTGCGCCGAGGTTTATAGGTTCGTTCAAAGTGAAGAAACGAATAGGCAAGGTTGCATATGACCTTGAGTTGCCACCTCAGTTAGCTAGAGTTCACCCTGTATTTCACATATCGATGCTTTGGCTGGATAGGTCGAGGGAGGCCAGACGACCTATGGTGGACCTGAGTTAGATTGATTTGAGGGAGGACATTACCTACGATGAGCAGCCTATTCAGATTATGGGCTGAGAGGTGAAGATATTGAGGAATAAGGAGATTCCCCCAGTTCTCGTCAAGTGGTAGTATCACGGGGACGAGGAACTGACCTGGGAACTAGAGTCTTATATGCGCAAGCATTTCCCTTACTTGGTTTGATTTCGGTAAGTCTTACCCAATATTTTCGTTTAATTTCAACGATGAAATTCTCTATAAGGGGGGAGATTGTAACAACTCTAAAATTCTAACTCATGCCACGTGACATTTCAGGGTCGTATTGTGGGCCCAACTAGCCGTGGTGTACTTGTTTCAGTCCTTGAGAGTCCCCACCGAGGTATGTTATGTTTGTTTAGTGATTTGTATTATTTATTTATTACCGAACGTTAAATTCAATATCCAAAATGTGTGAGGACGTTGTGAGTGTACGTTGGTACCGTAGAATAAGTTCGGTACGAAAGAACGTGCAAAACGGGTATTTGAGAGTTCGGGGGATGAAAATAGAATAAAAACACTGAAAAATACAAATGAAAATAATTAATGGGATTAAATAATAAATTATGGGCGTCAAGTGATATGCAGGGTCATAAGGACACGTGTGGGTCGTACTGTAGTGTGCACACCCGAGTGTACTCGTTGGCACGCTCGAATAAATTATAAGCGAAAAATACAATTGTATATATAAAATATATAAATATATACATATAAATAGAAATTTAAAAAAGGAAATGTGAAATGACCATTAGGGGTATTGAGTTCGTGAATAAGTGGATGAGAATTGAAGGGCAAAATGGTCATTTGACTTACCCCTAAAAATATCATCAACACCACCGACACTCCATTGTCACAAAACAGAGAAATCGAAACAAGAGAGTGACGGAGAGAAGAAATCAAATAGAGAGATCGGTCAATTGAGGTGTGGAGATTCTGGAATCATTGAAGTGAGATCGAGGTGTGGGTTTTTGAAATCGAAGCGAGGTTAAGCATCGTGTTCGTGAGCTTCATTTTCACTCCTCTTTTGTTACTTATTTTCAAAATTTTTGGGTTGATTATGAAGATGATGCTGTGTTGTTGATTGTTGATGAATGTTGAAGAAGGAGAAAGAAAATATATATATATATATATATATATATGGAACGAACAGAGAACTTCTCCAATTTGGAGAAGACAAAGTGGTGGGCTGGGTCGGACCAGACCCGAACCGAAAACTCACCCACCATTAAATAATAATATATTTATTTACTTATCATAAATAAATAAAATATGATTTATAAATGAAATATATTTAAGAAAAATCAGGAGAAATTCTAGAACAATAAGGAAAATTCCTGAAAAATTATATTTCAACCAAATAAATAGAAATTCGGGAATTTTTATGAAAAATGAAGAATTTGAGATTTGTGACGAGACTTTTGTTGGAGTTTTTACCTAGTAAAGCAGGAAATTGGCAAAAATAGTCAGAAAATATTGAAAAATATTTTTTAAATTGCATGAAAATTTTGGGGTTTCGTTCGGGTATCTTAATGGGGTCTGAATGCAACTTAGTACCCGGGTAAGCGACCCAATTGAAAAAAGGAGCCATAATTTAGAAAATTATTGAAAATGGGTCAACCTTGAGAAAATTGAGGAATACTTGAGATAATTAGGGAAAATTAACGAAAATTGGTCGGAATAATTGTCAGGTAACGAGCGGAGTGTTGGCAACTAATTGGGGAACTTGTGGAGCTATACGAAGGCTTTTTAGTGGGATTTGAGGTAAGTAAAGATAATAATAGAATCAACATGAATGTTTTTCTATTTTTTGACTGATTATTCTTGAAATACGAGCCCTTTATATTTCATTCTAGTTCAGATAACTTAGGGTTTAGGTAGTCCGACTGTGATGAGAAGTCTCAATGAGTTTAGCAGTCGGCATAAACTGCGGCTTCTCGTTGGAGCCTATCAGAAGGATTTAGCACCCGGTTTTATGACTGTGGCTTTCCTTCGGTAGTGTGTTAAGAATTTAGCAGTGGCTTTATCTGTGGCTTTTCCTAACAGAGTGTACGTTTAGTGGTGGCGACCTTCGAGCCTACTGGTTCGTACGAGGTGGATTGAGCAGGGGAGGCGGTTTTGGGCCCACTATGTCGATCGCAAGCTGAGGAGGTCTTATGACCCGCAGTTTGATTTGGGGCTATCTATTCGCCTATCCGTTTGTTTCCCAGTCACTTGATTATCGTTGTCTGAGTTTGTTGAATCCATTTATCATGCGATTTTCCATCTATGTCAGTTTCTTGTTATACACTGCATGATTCATATGTTGGGAAATGTGCCCTAGGTCAATCCATTAACAATCTTTATGAATACATTTTAGTTAATAAAATAGAGAATTTCATTTGCTGTTTATTATAATTGATTTGCATGTTTACATTATAATAAGATCCATGGGTATTTACAGAAATATTCTAAATGTCCCTAGTCGATTATTATACTGGGAACTATAATGAATTAAGACTAGTGTGAGTCTTGATTGATGATCATACGATGATCATACATATAGGAATACGAATCAAGATCATGAGTACTTGTTAGGGAACAAAGTACTAGACCGACCAACTATGAAAACATCACATGGATTAAGTCATAGTTGTTTCTCATGATAGGTATATTTTTCAGTCCTCTAACTTGAGATTACCAGAGACTTCAACATTAGGAATACAGTGATTTGACGCAATCAAACATTGTCTTTAACCGGACGATTATAAAGGTTGTGATTGGTTACTGTGTGAATAATGTGGTGAAGTTATGTAATCGAGATAGAATTTGTCCCTCTCATATAAAGAGAGATATCCAGTGGATCCCTCGATGTGTTAGGCTTCAAAAAAGGCCTAGTCTAAGTGAATTGATATTGATCAATGTCACTTAGATGTTTTCAGTCTACCTAGAAATCGAGACTAGTACGATTGAACATGTTGGATGACAATTCCATGCCTTATGTTTGATCAAAAGGATATCGTGTGACAAAAGGATGTTATATACACTATTGATTAGGTTGTATCGATTTGATATTCATACAACTTGGGTAGTCATAATGTCTTGCTAGAGGCCGCTTATGACTTGTATACCAAAATGTGTTTTGGCACACTGCCAACGTTGTATGAGCATATTAGGTCGCATACTAAGAATGGTTTTGCGAGATTTTAAGATGGTTCAGAAAAATGAATTTTATATGATAAAATTCATGACAAAAACGTCCTTGTAGTGTATTACACTTATACTTCTTTAAGTAGGGGTATGTGTGTAATTTACTTAACCGTCTATATACAAGGGTTGTATAAATAGATGCTTTGAGTTAGAATACAAGTACGAAAGATTAAAAGGCCGAAACTCTATTTTCGTTTTAAGAAACAACTTAGAGTTTTTGGTATGCTTTGGATAGTTTTGAAGAGAAACGAAAAGGTTTGGTAATCTCTCGAAGCTAGCACTTCAAATCTTGACTGTCGTTCGTGTGTGGACTGCTGATAGAGGGCGTTCGTCGTTGGTAGCGCCTTAGAGATCGATTAACCTCTAGAAAGGTACATTGCGACTGAGGTATGATTAAGTTTTCATAGTTTAAACATGTTTTAATGGAATCAGATTCGGATCCTGTTGGGGTTTTTCTCAAAATTGTTTTGTAATCTCCTCTGCGCATGAACCCCAAAACCCAACATCATAGACTTGTGATTATTGAGAATTCAGTAGTTCATGTTAAGATATCTATTGTTGTTGTTTACTGTTATATTTTGTACTCACCTTCCTTTTTATGATAGTAGGCACCGATGCTTGGCAATATCCTCTGAGGCACGCTTAGAGCTGTTAGCTTTGCTCAATTTTTGTAGGTATTTTGTTTTTTTGTCGTATGTTTTGGCTATGTATCCTTTTGTTTTGATATTTTGGGGCTTTAAAAAGTTGAACCTGACTGTTGATACTTGTATATGTTCATTTTGGACTTTAAGTTGATCTTTTATATACATGTTTTATATGTTGGACAGGATTTTCACATCTAGGTTAATCAAGTTGTAAACTTTTTAAATTGTTGTTAGGTTAGTATATTAAGTTTCTGATGCACACCTAACTAACTTGGAGAGTAAATGAGTAATGAAAAGAGTTAACATAAATCGTCAACGAGTGATCCAAGGTAAGTGATTGAATAAGGTATTGAATAATTGGTAAGTTAGGGCTGACTAGACTTGCGTTGACTCGTTAAAAACTGGCTCGGGAGTCCACATATGTTTAGGCCGGGCGAGGTCTAATTTGTTGTTGTTGAGGCCATCACAATCATCACGGGACCGAGGGATTCATTTAGGAGCTCGAGTCTGCTATGCAGGAGCGATAACCTCAGCTATTCCACAGTACGATGTATAGTTCATTTTAAATTTCGAGAAATAATTTTCCATAGTTGGGGAGAACTGTAATGACCAGATTTTATTAACGCCATTATTTATAATTGTTTTCGATTAGGACGCCAACTCAGATCCAGGTGGACACTGCAGATAGGCTATGCATGCCTGATTAGGTAAATAGATTATTTTTTTTTTGATATTTGCCTTATTAAGATGTTAATTCCTTCAATTACTTCATATTGCATCGTGTGTGTGTTTATAATGATAAACCTTGTGAGATGTATGATGGGTATTTTACTCGTAAAGCATGTCGACACGAGTGTCACGTAGGCGAGTACGGATACACTAGGATGACAAAATAATAATAATAAAACCACAGACTAAGTTAGTTAAATCGAAATAATAGGCTATGGTGAACCTCGAGATGTGTGCCAAGGTGTGGAACACTGGGTAATCGAAGATTAGTTGATGAAGACTAAACTGTGGAGTGTCCTAATGAAGTCATATATGATTGTTGGACAACTCTAATTGAGGCCTTAGGATAGTCCTCGAGATAAGTGTACACACATTTGATGAGATGAAAGGATAAATACAAGTTGGTGGGATATTTCTTTAGACAAACCATGCAAGACTCATAGGATTTGGAGTTTGGGAAGAGTAGTTGAATTTTTCTAAAGATTTGGAGACAAATTTATCAAACAAACAACAATCAAGGTGAGTTTTAAATTACTTCTCAATTTCCATGGTTATGAAGCAAGTTTATTGTGAATTTTTTATGAAAAAGAATTTGAAGCTATAACTCACTGATTTCTTGTGAAATAAGGTGTAATTAGAGTCAATTTCATCTATTAATTGGGTATATTACACTGATTTTGAGAAAATTGATGAAATGTTGAAAATCAATGAATGCATGAATTTGTAAATTTAGTATAATCTATTGTAATTCGGTTGTTTTAATGGCGAATATTGAGAACATCTGGTATACCGAAGTATAGTCTAGTCTGACTAGGATGATTACATGCACTTTGATATCTTCGGTGTTATTTATGGATGCAATTACTTATTTACAGTTGCTTGTATTTTTCATATGTTTATTTAACATTATTATTGGCCTCCATTAGAAATGTTTGGTGGATTTATTCTAGGAATTTACTCACTGGACTCGTCATATGTTTTGTTGTGATGACTGAGTGCAGATCCTTCTACGAATAAGGGCAAGGGGATTCTTGGCAACTACCTCTGAGCTCGTCCACTGCTCGGCACACTACTCGTAGGTGTTTATTTTGATATTTTGATTTTTGTTGGGGTATTAGGGGACTTTGAGAGACTTCTACATGTATATATATACGTTACTTTTGAGTTATGTCGCCTTCTATACAATGTACATTATGTTGGGGTTTCCACAGTAGGATCGATGCTCTATATAACATGAACGTTATATATATATATATATATATATATATATATATATATTTCATGTCATTCATGTATATTAAGTCTTTCATTAAATTAACTCTGTAAAACACACAAAATGCTTACCCTAACTAATCTAACGAATAAAAAGACTAACTTATGAATAATCGTATAACTGATTAACTTTATAATAAAATGTGATAAGTTAGCACGCTCTTGAGGAAACTGACGTAGCAATGGATATTAGCGTCGCATGGGACATAGCGAGACAGTGACATGGTAAGGTTATGGGACCCACGACACACCACGCGGCGGCCCTGGGGCGCAGGACTGCCACAACATGTATTATTGCACTACCATATTTAGTGGTACCTTTTTACATTTTGTGATACCAGTAGTTTTTGGATCAATTATCTTTCCATCTTATCTAGAGAAGTAATATTTGAGGGTGATTAACTGATAATACAATCATGGATTCTTAAAAGAATGTATGAAGAGATTAAAACAATCTTAAAACTTGCACCTCATGCTGATTTTTCATTAATTTGTCCCATGATATACTTTCAAAACTTCTTGTTTTTCGTCAGCAAAAAGTAATCTAATATTATAAAGTTCTAATAAGCATTACAATGAAAGGTAACCAAAATAAAGGAAGAATACTAAAAAATCACTACTTAGAGCACCAATTCATACATAACTATGGAGGAAGATGAACCAACGCAAACAACATATCTTCAACATATAAAATTTAAAAGCATTCATAGGCTCTTAAATTCAAGAGAGAATAAGTTAAAAAAATAAGTGCAAATGAATGACTTCAGAAGCTTGAAACACAAAGGAAGAAGATGATTAGTTGGCATATGTAATAACTCTAGCAAGCAACTAGCAAACTTCTTCATTTCTCTTGGTGAAATATATGATCTCTCTAACCAACCAAGTGAATTGGCTTGACCACAAGATCAAATGGTGCTGAAAAAGGTTGCGAATTCTCATTCACATGGGCTAAAAATTTTCAACTGGAGAGCTCATTTCTAATTTATATGGAGATGCAAATTCACTTCTTGTGATAAAGCTTGATAAAAGAACATATAAAGTCCTTTGTAACTATAAGAAGTTTTGACCATTGTATTGTTACTTAGTTTGAAACAAATATGCACTTCAAATAAAGGAGAGACTGTTGTTGTTTATGTTATATGTCATTCCAATATAGTATTGAGGCATGTCTCTTATATTCTTTTACCTGCATTTTTAAGGTTTGTGAATATCTTCATCTTTTGCCAGAATTTTATTAGTAATTTTCTTATTCTACTTCTTTAATATGTTAGTTTATTTATATTTTCTTTATGACAAAGTGTTAAAATTGATATCTCGCGAGCACAGTGAGCGGGCACAAACGTGCGTAACACATAACCAAAACTAGTATATATATAAGCTTAAATTATATCTCTTTGGCTTAGATTTGTTTATGATTGTTACGCATTTGTTTGATCTATTTCATGAAGAGTGACAATATTTAACCTAGAACGCATTAATTAGAAAGGGATATGAATAATTTGGAAAGCTCGCCATAAATTGCACTAATCAGACACAATGAAAGAGTTTGACCCATGTAGTCGACCCCATTTAATTTTGAAATTGAGGCTTTATTTTTTTTGATGAAAAAATATTTCCATTCATAGAAATTACTATTACATCTAATTTAACAATGAAATTATATCAATAACATCATTTTCCCACTCCTTGATAAAATAAAATCGACGTTGCGAAAGTTTGTAAACTTATGTGCAACTTATATGCTTGTCTTTTACATCTACAATAATAGAACTATAACAGAAAATAAAACTTTCAACAAGGGAAGGCGAATAAAAATTTCAACGAGGGAAGACAAAAACAGACTTCCAACAAGGGAAAATAAAAACATATTGAAAAAGAAAACCTAGTAAAATATAAAACCAACAACTAATACAAATCCATACGTGAGTATATAGAAGTGTGGATGAAATTGAATGATAGCAGATGCATGTGAGGAGGAGAGGCAAGTGGTGCCAATGTTGAATCTGACAACTGTTGCACACCGAAAGAAACTGAATATTTCAGATTTGAATAGACACGACTTTTATTGTATACATAAAAATAAAGATTATTATTGGAACCACCGCTGATCAAAAGAGAAGATCGATGATAGTTCTAACTAAAGAATCACAAAAAAAATAATAAATGTTCAAAACCCTAACCTCTACTTTTCTTAACTCTAAAGTTTCTCAGGACAAATTTGTACAAGTTGATGTTGTTGTTGTTTACTATTAATGTTACATAAGTAATTTGCACAAGTTAAAGCGTATTAACGTAGTACTACTACGAAAAAATTACAGCCGTACGGTTATTTTTTTTTTAATTCGTAAATTACTATGATTTTTTTTATTCTTTAATTAATACATATCGTGTTTTCTAAATGCGTAATTGGGGTGACGTGAAAGGTTGATGGTATCAACTACACAAATGGCGCCTCTTGGAAAGGCGCCATTCAGATGCGCGCTTTCCAAGAGGCGCCATTTGTCTTGCCACCTCATCTCACCACACCTCTCTGTGCCACCTCATCTCACCACACCTCATCTCTGTGCCTCATCTCACCACATCTCATCTCACCACACCTCACCACACTCACGTCTCCCACATCTCCCCACATCTATCTCGCCACTCCCACACGTCTCCCACACTTCTCCCACACGTCCTCGCCACACCTGACGTCTCCCACACTTCTTCCACACGTCTCCCACGTGACGCCACACATCCCACACATGCTGCTCCCCCCACATGCACACCACGCATGCATGCACTGCATGTGTGGTGGCATGCGAGACCTCGCACGTATGCATGCGAGACCACGCATGCATGCATGCATGCGTGGATGCTTCACGGGTTAGACTTTACGGGTTAGCGTAGCAGAGATTCTCTGCATGCAGAGAATCTCTACAAGCACTGCCCCCTACAACCCCTATCGACGACCTAGGGTCATCAATGGGGGGTTGAAAGTTGGTTGAGGACGGTGGGGAGATTTAAAATAGGGAGAGGGAGAGAGGCAGTGAGGTTTTCATGAGGAGAGAGGGTTCGAGTAAGTGTGGAGCAGTGAGAAGAGAGAGGAAGAAAGTGTAGAGAGAGAGAGTGAGGGAGATCGAGAGAAGCGAGTGAGGGAGAGGAAGAGAGTGTGTGGGAGATCGAGAGAGGATCGGCGATGGCGACGGCGACGCGAAGGCAAGAAGTGTAAGTGGAAGTGTGTGTGGGTTGAGTTTGTGAGCCGAAAGAGAGAGAGAGAGGAACAGTAGAGAGGAGAGAGTGTGAGAGAGAGAGAGGTGCCGAGAGGTGTCGTGAGAGAGAGAGGTAGGGAGTGACGTGGAGGGTGAGAGTTTGCCGAGAAAGAAAGAGAGAAAGGTAGAGAGTGTGAGAGAGAGGGTGAAGTGTCGTGTGAGAGTGTGAGAGAGGGGGTGAGAGGTGCCGTGCGAGAGAGAGAGAGAGAGGTGGGTGAGAGTGTCGTGAGAGGGGGAGAGGGGGAGAGTTTGTGAGAGAGAGTGAGAGAGTGAGAGGTGTTGTGTGAGAGAGAGAGGTCGAGACAGGTGAGAGAGAGTGAGAGAGAGGAAGAGATAGTGAGAGAGAGTGAGAGAGAGAGGACGAGATAGTGAGAGAGAGTGAGAGAGAGAGGTCGAGATAGTGAGAGAGAGTGAGAGAGAAAGGACGAGATAGTGAGAGAGAGTGAGAGAGGGAGAGGTGTTGTGAGAGAGAGAGAGAGATAGTGAGAGAGAGAGTGAGAAAGAGGGTGAGAGAGAGGGGAAGAGAGTGTGTGAACAACGAGAGAGAAGGAAAGAGTATGTGGTATTGGGTTTCGATTTGGGATTGTGTTAAGTGTGTTAGCTGAGAGAGAGAGGGAACAGTTGAGCGTGAGAGTGCTTGTGTTTTCATATATTTAGCAAATGATTCGTTGTTGGGGGAACGTTTAACCGAGATAACCGATATTTTTTAATTATTCTTTATATGAATATTTTATTGTTGTTTAGTTTTCATTTGAATAAAATAACTATTTTTTTTTCACAGGGAAAATTATTTTTTTTGTAGGTAAAGGAATATCAAATTGAAGAACAAACCGGAAGAAAAATAGTAAGAACAAAAATTTATTTATTTATTTATTTAATATATTTATAGTGTAATAGATTCTTTAAGAAAATGTGTTTATTGCATGATGTGTGTAATTTAAATGTTTTATTTTTAAATAGCTAGTAAAGAATGTGAACATCATAGTTAACAAAATGTTACAAATATTAAACCCATAGAAAAATTAATTTTTTTGTAGTAGTGGTCGTAGCTTATTGTGTGTAGTGATAAATGCTTGCTAATTATTTGACATATTTTACAAGTGAATGACAAATCGACCCAAAGATAAATATTATCTGTGTTATTTATTATCAGTGTTTGATTATTGCGACAAGATATCAATTACAAGTTAGTATTAATGGAGTGTCCGGTGTATACACTATTAGTCGCCTCACCATCTCCAACAACGACAAGAAGGAAAAAATCTTTTACTTACGAATTTAATTTGTAAGTAAAAGTGTTAAAATTGTAAGTAAAATTTTTACTTACAAAATGTCGTTGGTAAAAACATTGTAAGAATAGAGTCATCCGTAAAAGTTTACACTTACAAACTTAATTGTAAGTAAAGATATCCTTTTTGACTTACGAATCCACCATCATATGTAAAAGTGTATAATATCTGTTAATAAAATTTCTATTCGTTTTCAATAATATTTATTAATATAACTAGATTTTTCATTTAAATATTATTTTGTTTGTGCCTTTCATTATTTTTTTACGTTAATTTAATGAGTTTCGTTTTGGTATAAAAAAATTTAATGAGTTAGAGAACTTAAATAAAATACAGTTAAACTTAAATAAAATACAGTTATTTATTCTTGATTATTATTCTGATCACTTTTCCATCAATTTGACAAACTTTATCTTATTCGGGAGCCCAAAGCTAGCTAGAGTAGATCTAGCTGGGTAACCAAACAATGTACCAAATCTCCTTCAACCAACAACTAGAAAGAGAAGAAAAAATAAAGTTAGATAGTTTAAAATTCATTTATAATTTTCTTCATTAAAAAATTAAAGAAATTAAAAAAATTGAATACAACCTTCAAAAAAGCCATAGGATGTTTGAAGCTTGTAGCGACTTTGCAATAGGCTCATGCATCTTACATGCACCCAATTAATATGAAGAAAATAAGTTGAAACGTATAGAATGCATTAGGATTAATCAACAAATGTAGGTAAAATGCAAATCAAAACCTTTGTAGAGATTGCATGTACTGACATGGATGAACCCATGAAATTAAGAGACGATGCAGAATCGAGATGAAGTGCAAGGCACAACAATGTTAAGAGGAACTCTTTGATGATTTGCGACGTGATGAAATAGAAATTAGTTGTGAGGTCAACGTGAGAGATACGACCGTGAGCCTAGGAGATAGGGAGAAAAATTGTTGGGTTTTTAACTTATTATCTTTTGAAACAACGTGTGTGCATTGGGGGTAGGATGTGGGGGTTTCGGGTGTGTGTTCCACGTCCGTGTTCGAGTACGTAGCAAGATCCTTATCTTTTTTGTGCCTATCTTCTTATTTTTGATATATTTTTGTGCCTATCTTTTATTTATTTTAGATTTATCGAAATAAAATAAAAACCATTTATTTATTATTTACTTGTACAAAAGACAAAAGTCAAAATTAAATATTATATTACTATTTCGTCCATTTTTAGTGAAAGCTTAATTTGTTAATTAATTTTATTCTTCTTATTCATCTTTTTTTTAGTTTGGTAGTTTCCCTTTTATTGAGTATATATATTGTAAGTAAAAATACATATTTACTTACAAAGCTATACATATTACTTTCCTCTAAGATTCATAAGCAAAAGTTAGTATTTTTACTTGCAAACAAAAGTAGTTTATATAAATATATTTTTGTGAGTAAAAGAAATCCTATAACTCACTAAAAACTATTGCTGAATTGGGTCGATATTCACTTAATAATTATTAGCTTTTGCTTAGAACTCATGAGTCATAAGTACAAACAATACTTTTAGTTACAATTATATCAATTTTTTTTACAAACTTAAGAGTCATAAGCAAATATGGACTTTTACTTACACTTTTTATATTCGTAATTGAAAGTTTTGTAATTAAAAGTCGAATTTCTTGTAGTGAACATCAGTAACAAAATACGTAATCTCGCATTCACAAGTGTCCTCACTCTGCTCTCTAGTGCTGACAGTAGACTATAGGTGCTGCCCCGTCCGGATATAGTTATTTCCAATTGTTCGGTCAACTATCGTACAATGAAAAAATCATGCCACTACTCATCTTTAAATACGTCAGACCATTCTTCTCCCTCTTCTCTGGCCACGACCATGCAAGGAAGTAGCTAACTTGCTAACTGTGACCGCAATTGATCATATTCGAACTCACTATCTACCACTTGAAGCTTCAATAACCACTGATTAAGAATAATAACATTATAGACGATATATTTAGTAAAAACAATTAAGCATTAGTGTATAACATGACCCTTTTACAAACAACATCTCGTTAGAGAAGCATAAAACAAGAAGTGATTGTTGTCCATACAAGTATATAAATGATGTAATGTGTGTTGGTGATCAATCATACAACACCCGTTCAAGAAGTGTTAACTCCTTCCATTATAAATTAAATCAAAGTTAAAGTGAAAAACAAACCTCCGTTTCTCCTCCTCACAGCCAAACTCGAACAACAAGTTCTCAAGCAAAATTCAAACACAAATAAGACTTCTCACCACCCAAATACCGTAGGCACCATGTTCCTCTTTGTCAAATCGAAATCACTTGTATATGGAGTGCTCAAAGTAACTAATGAAACACGGAGAGGGAGAGAAAAGAAGACCTTCGAGAGTGCAGAGAGAGAGAAGTTGTTGAAAAATTACTACAAGATGCTCCATTTTGATATGGGAACAAGAATAATTTTTTATGAGGATTTATTGAAAAGTTCGGTCGTGCCTCAAATCCTCATTTTGATCATTTCTTCGCTTGATATATATGTAATTTTTTTTACGTTATCAATGCGGTAAATTATGTAGGTCATGGAAGGTAGGAACATCCCGTTTCAATTTTATGCATTTGGAGAAATTGTTAAGGTTTCGCAAGGCATCGAGTACAGCAGACCCCCATCAATGACCATGATTATTAAGTTTGGAACGAGTAAACATGAGTTGATGGATCACGTAACGCGTTTGGTATTTCGTCCACTGAGACTCTCATTACGATGACGTATCGTCACGTAATAACTCATCCATCAGGTTCACAATATTTTATCCCCGTGTCGTTGCAAGACGAGACCCACTTCGAGTTGATGTGGTCAACGATGGGCGAATCTACCATTATCAGCGAAGGTAGAGATTTATTTAACCTTCGAGCCAATCGAGCCTTATCAAAATTCTACTGTACATTCACAAGTGGTAGAAGAAAATGTGGGCATGACATGCCCTGCATCAATGATGGAAAGATTACGTATGCAATCACCTATAGGTGATGTTGTGCAAGATAGATTTGTTACTTCGATTGATGATGACATTAGTGCCCCTAGTGATGACCGTAACGAGGATCACGACAACGACATTGAGGAGGACGTATGTCCCCTCGAGGATGCTACGCCATCTGTTAATTGGGAAAGTATAAATGTTGTTACAGACGACCCAACCTACGAACCTCCAGGGGCGGAAAACTTGCAAGATGATGAGCAATTTGCAATTGACGATGAGGAGTGGATGGAAGAAGCAAGCGATGAAGAAGATTACCAACCATTGCCGGTGTATAATGAAATTGATTGGGAAGTGGCTAATTCTACTGCAACCCAACATTCTCATCATTCGACTGGATGGGACATGCCTAATTTAGAGTTGGAAAGAGGAATGTGCTTTGACAATAAGAAAGACTTGCAGCATGCCATAAAAGTGTGGCATGTTAACAACTATTGTCAATACCTTGTTATGGAGTCAACTACAACCTTATGGGCATTGAAGTGCAGAAGTGTGCCTGAAGCTGGGTGCATGTGGCGTCTCCGTGCTTGTTTGCGAAAGAAGAAACAATTGTGGGAGATCACTCAGTTAGACGAGCCGCACAGTTGTATAAATCCCGGCATAGAACGCAGTCATGCCCAACTTGACGCCAACATGCTTGCATGTGAGATACAAAGTGTTGTCGAAATAGATCAGGCAATTGCTATCAAGGCCTTGGTAGAAATGATTAAGCTAAAATACGCAAATGAAGTTCCCTACAAGCGAATGTGAGATGCTAAAAGGAAAGCAATTGCAAATGCATTCAGGGATTGGGACGCGTCGTATGCTACGTTACCAAGATGGTTGGCGGTTGTACATAATAAGAGCCCAGGGACGAAGATTGAGTGGTCACATAGACAATGGGCTGCAGATGAGATCAGGACAAAGCATCCTCAATTTCGTCGTGTGTTCTTCGCATTCAAAGCATCAATCGAAGGGTTCAAACATTGTAGGCCTCTTCTACAGATTGACGCGACATTCTTGTATGGCAAATACAAAGTGGTAAGCTAATGATTGCCCTATATCTCGTTGATGGTAATGGACATTTACTTCCAGTTGCATTTGCAGTTGCGGAAAACGAATCAACCGACTCGTGGGGGTGGTTTTTGAGAATGTTGCGCAAACACGTGACCGATAGAGATGGTATTTGTATTATTTATCACCGTCACTCTGGCATTCTCGAGGCTGTTAACATACCAACAAGTGGTTTTTGTCCACCAAGAGGATACCATCGTTATTGCCTGCGACACTTGACCAATAATTTTAACACGCATTTCAAAAATGATTCGTTGAAGAATATCCTATCTCGAGCTACTGATCAATATCAAGTGAGGAAATTTGATGCATGCATGGAGCGTTTTGCGTATTTGTCATCAGGAAGTCCTCAATGTCTTCAATATGTGAATGTCATTCCCAAGGAACTCTGGACTCAATCGCATGATGGAGGCCTGCGGTACTGATGGATGAATTCTAACGGGGTTGGTATGTATTCGATAGTAGTTATGTTTGTTATCCTATATGTGTTTTCACTGTGCTGATATTACTGACACGGCATTATCTTACCATTGTAGAATGTTTTAACGGTGTATTGAAAGGGGCACGATTCTTGCCAATAACAGCAATGGTTCAAATGATTTACTACAGGTTGGTAACATACACCAACCGACGCAAGGAGGAAATCGATGAAGCAATATCGCACGGGCTCAATTACACGAAATATGCCATGGATAAAATTGCACATTATCAACAATCTGCAAGGAGACATTACGTGAAATTGATAAATCGCGACACTGGTGAGTTTGAGGTGCTCACTGGACGTCATGGCGATCGTATGCATAAAGGCAACAATACACAGATTGTTATCCTGAGGAACTGGTATTGCAGCTTTGCAATAAATGACAATCGTTTGGTTTCCCTTGCTCACACGTGTTAGCTGCATGTGCCCATATTCGAATTGATTATACACAATTTATTGAGCAATACTACAGGATGGACGTGTACGCACGATGCTACTCCTCTCAATTCAAAGCCATCCCCGATGAGAAGTATTGACCGACTTTTGCGACAAAGATTTTACCAGATCCTAGGTGTAGACGTGGCCGAGGGAGACCAAAGGGAACACGAAGGCAAAATGAGATGGATCTTCCTAATGTTTCGAGGACCTTGCGATGTGGCATATGTCATCAAGAAGGACATAAACGAAGAACATGTCCGAATAGAGATCGTGGTCGAGTCCTTACTAAGAGGAACCGTTGCAGCGTTTGTCGTGCAGAGGGACATAACGAAAAAAATTGTCCATCCATATCTCAACCCCAACCCCCCAATCTAAACCAATGGGAGGATTTGTATTTTGTTTGTAAAAGGTGTTAGTTGATAATTTCATAACATTTATATTAATATAGTATAACCTTATGTTACGTAAAGTAATAGATACGTATTTGTTAATGCTATAACTCGTAGTAATGATTTGTTGTGAGTTTTAAAACTACTCGACCAATTTGTTTAATCACACAGTTGTAGCGAGTACACATGGAACCAGGACCATCTGATCCTTCTCTTCTACGCCTCCAATCTACACACAGGTCATCGCAAGTCTGGAGGGGTCAGGTATATACATTTAACATGTATGTGCATAATATTTATGCAAAAACGTTTAATACACATATACATATATATATATATATATATATATATATATATATATCGACATATTTTTTAATTGTAAGGTACATGATATAATGTGCGTGCGAAGAAGACTGGGTGTTGTTGATCGACGGATTAATTACCATTCTCGAATGATCCCTTACCTACGATCTAGTGGCTTTTATGGTGTTTCACGCATAGGATTTTTTAGACTTGACTAGGCTTTGATCACCGCTTTCATTGAGAGATGGCGTCCAGAGACACATACGTTCCACATGCGTTGTGGCGAGTGTACGATAACACTCCAAGACATTGAGATTCAGCTCGGGTTACCAATTAATGGTATGCCTGTGACTGGAAGCACAGATGTCGACTATCTCGCGGTGTGTGAAAGACTACTTGGTGCAAGACCTGAACCACTTCACCTTTCTGGGAATAGAGTTCGTGTTTCATGGCTCGAAGACAATGTGCCACCTATAGAGGATGACAGCAATGAGGAAATAGTTCGACGTTATGTTCGTTCATACATTCTACAACTTATTGGTGGTTGTGTGTTCGCTGACAAGTCGAATCAATATGTACATTTGATGTTTCTTCCGTTGCTCGAGGACCTTCAAACAGCTGGACAATATAGTTGGGGAAGTGCATGTTTGGCATATTTATACAGGGAGTTGTGTCGTGGATCTCGCTTTGGTTCGCACGAGGTCGCTGGTGCGACGATTCTTATACAACTATGGGCCTGGGATAGATTTCCATTTATAGCACCAAGGCGCAAGCCTGTTCCTAGAGGTCGACCTCGAACGTGTGATAGAGTATACATGCCCAATGACATTCCTTTGGGATATCGGTAATAAAAATATTTCTCATGTTATTTTTAATAATTCATTGGGTCTTTTTAATTTACGACAAATTTATTGTTTTGTATACAGATGGATAGTTGCATTTTCGGTAACTAGGACTGCCACACATGTTATATCATCATTCGTGATGCACTTGACACGCAGAAGGAGAATGCCGTGGAGTGGCAACCATACGCTGATGTCATCGAGTCACTTCCACAATTATGTACTCAAGGTCACGGGAGCTGGCGTTCAACGTGTCCTTTAATTTGTTTCCATATAGTTGAGTGGCATTGACCGGAAAGGGTCATGAGACAGTTTGGGCTGACACAGGTCGTGCCACCTCACTGTGATTTTGACACACGTCTGCACCGCGTCCAATTGAGAGGACACCCTCAACAAAATTGGGCTGTGTATCACAGAAGATATATAGAGTTGTGGGAAAATCGTAGTAATACGATAGCCACAATAGAACAAGAAGGGGAACATGATCACGAAGAGTACATGAGGTGGTACAGATCTATCACCAGGCGATACATTGGACATGACGGGGCTCTACACGAATTCTCGGTAACGTTGAAACTATAATGCTGCTATCCTCATGAGTCATATTTAAAATTGTTAACCAAACACTGCATTTTTTTGTATATTAGTCTACATTTGCGCGTCAATTGGAGCGAGTGTTCACTGATGACGGGGTCGAACAAGGCATGGTTGCTCTACATGAAGGCATCAAGAATCTTAGATGAGGATGAACGGCAAAGGACTACTCTGTGGAATGATGAAAATGTAGTTGAGCGGACATACATGACGAAGCATCTCAAGAAGAAGAGGAAGAACAACAAGAAGAGGATCAAAGCCTAGCCAGATAGAGGGAGGAGAAGAAAAACAACAACGACTCAGACTCTGGGTGAGAGCAGTAGACGTTCTTCACCACCTCCTCCAACTCGTCCAACACCAAGAACGTCAGAGACTATTGGTGAGAGCAGCAGACGTTCTCCTTCGCCACCTCTAACCCGCCCTTCTTCTTATGGGTACTCTCCTTTGCCGGCCCCAACGCAATCGGATGCTCATATGTTTTTGCCTAGGACACCGAGCATGAGTGTTCATCCATATCATTTTGATCCATATGCTTTTGGGCCATCATCTTCGTACATGGACCATAGAATGCCTACACATTCAATGCATGGTTCATTGCCTCAATACATGCCGAGTCCATTTACACCGCCATATTATAACTACAATATTCCATATAGTGGAGATGGCTCATTCAGGCCCTTATTAGGCATGCCACCTCATGTTCCTTTCACCCTACCACATGCAGGAAGTCAGTATGTTGGAATGGTTCAACCCCCTATCTTTGATAGCACTGGTAGTAGAGGTCAATCGAGCCAACACGAGGAAGAATTTCAGTCGAGTCATCGAGCTCAACAGACTCAGCCGGACGTACAAGCACGGAGAAATCCACGTCGAAATAGAGTACGACCGGTTTGCCACACGGAGGAGCAACGTCGACGTCGAGGAGTGTTTAGGGTCCCTTAGATGTCATGGAGATGGGGTTGTACATTTGGATGAAAGGCAAGAACTATAAATACAAACTCCTAGCCTTTTTGCTTCACATTTGCATGTTGTTTTCAATAAAAAAATGAAAAAAAAAATTCAGAGCTATTGGGGACTTTTATTTGCTGGAAATTGTAGTCCTTAGGAGGTTATTCATCATCAAGAAAGCGATCTAGTTATATACAATCAAGCATCAACCTTAAGGTATGCTCATATCCACTTATTTGCATAAAAGTGAGTATACCTGATGATACTTTGAATTGCATTTCATTTCCTTTTATTACTTATTCATTGGCAGTCTTTGTGACTATATGGTGCCTTTGTACTCTAATATATTGATATTTGTTGATAATCTTCACTCTTTGAACTTGTTCATCATGATATTGTTTTGTTGATGCTTTCATTGTATCCTTTCGTGTGCTCTATGTCTTCATTTGATGTTTTTAATAGTAAATGAGCTTTAAATAGCATGCTATTAGGATTAGAGAGTTTATGAATGAGACTATGGACTTTGTACTCGACTTGATTAGTCTACTAGCTTGTCATATGCCTTTACCATTCTATATAGAGTCATTTTTGAATAAATAAATTAGTGGTTGGTGAAAATAGTGACAACGAACCATGACATACTCATTTAAGTAGGTTTAAGAAATCAAACATAATTAGTAAATTTAGTTACACATTTGTTTGTTCATTTCGTAATAATTGATTATGACATTTACATTTGTTTCTTACTCTTGAACCTTAAAAAAGTCATGTCAGGCAGAAATTATGCATCGTCATCTGGGGACGGATCTAGTGGACGATCCAGCAGACGATCTGGTGGTCACAGAGATCGTCCATCTCGCGACTTGGATAGTTCGCTACAACGATCTCCCGCTGATGATGCTGAGCCTCAGCAGCGTCAAGAGCAACTCACTCAGCAACAGCTTGCTCAACAAAGAATTAGCTTACTTGTCAACAACTTTTTGTCCGAGAAATGCTTTCTCGGCAACACCATCAATCACAATTATATCAGTATTCTCGTCCGCCTTATGCGCAACACCCCCATTCAGCCATCGAGCCCATCTTTATTTGGCCCCGATGATCCAACCACTCTACAGGCCTACTCCTCTCAATTTGTGTCACAACTCCCTCCACCTATCACTGGTCGTGTAACTTCTAGAGAATCTACCCACGCATCTCCCTCCCATCAGCAGTACTACCAGCATGTCCCGATCGCTTCCTTCGACTCTAGTATGCATGCCTCCCCATCGAGGAGTCATGATCATGTCAAGCATGCATCACATTCGTCCAATACTTCAAGCCACCCTTCGAGTGAGCCATCTATTAGTGGTGCCTCGCGTAGATCACAACAAGACGATGAGCCAACTAAGGCCCCGAGACGTAGAAGTAATGATGACCGAGGCGCGGGGCGGGTGTTTTTTACCGTAAAAACTACGAAAGAATTGTAAGTCAATGAAATATTATTACGTATATATATTTACGTTTAATGAACTTACTATAATATTGGTCTAACTTTTTTTTTGTAAAAATGTAGTAGTACTTTCTTGCATCCGTCATCCGAAGTGTCAAAGCAAATGACGCGGATATATAAATTCGATTTACATAAGGATGGCTACTATTGGGATACAGTTTCCAACCATATCAAGGAGCAATATTTTAACGATTGGGCGGTAAGAGATTTTTAAATAAGAAAATTAAGTTTCTTTTACTTAGCATATATTGAAGACTTGACTTTCTATTACTACAGACTCATTTCGATTGGAGACGATCAGATGACGCTATGGTCAGACGTTTGTACGACAAGCAAATTGCCACTCGTTACGCTGACTTTGTTAGTAAGATGGTGAGGAAGCCGACAAAACCAGCACATGTATCTCTGGAGGTTTTTGAGCATTACAAGAAGATGCGGTCTACTCCAGAATATAAAGCAAAGTCAGAACAAGCGAGCCAAAACCGAAGATCAGAGGTGGGGGGCCTGGTTCGGGTTCGTCTGTGCGCGGAGGTGGAGCCATATCCATCTATGAGCATTTGTTGAGGCTGGTATGTTTTGGGGCATACATACATAGATACATACATACATATGTATACATTAGATTCATATAAGTTTCAAACTAAATTTTAAGTTAAACATATTTTATAGGAGAAGAAATTCGGTAGAAATTCGACTGCTTTTGATTTATGTTTATATCTCCATACAAGGGATCATGATAGCGTTACTTTCTTGGATCCGAGAGCAGAGGCGATTGCCGTAAGAAACTACTTGACCATAACTATTTTTTGTTAATTATAGGTATCAATGACTTATATGACTTGTCAATGTTTAAATTCTTAATACAGGCGACTATACACGAAAGGACCAGAGAGCTTTCATAGTTGCAGCCAGACACTCCAATTGATGAAACAGAATTATATTTGGAGATTGTGCAGCGAAATGATAAAGGCAGGAGATTTGGTCTTGGCTGGACACCGTTAGGGTCTAAGATGCGTAGACATGATGAAGCTGGATCTTCTCGTCCTATATTGAAAGATGATGAGCCATTTGAGCAATTCAATAAGGAATTCGAGGAGATGCAAGCAATGATACTAAAGATGCTTAATGACACGTCTGTAAATCGTGATCAATTGCTTGAAATGCAAGGACGGTTACAACACATGGAACAGGGTTTCATGGAGAGATCAGCTGCAAAAAAAGGCAAGATGATGCTGATGATGATGATGCTGCTCACAATGACTCAACGACCGAGGATGATGAATGATGATTTCTTTTTCACAACATCCAAAAAGGTTAGATTTTTTTGGTTCATTTTTTACTTGATACTTATAAGTTTTTTTTATTATGAACCATTATAAATCTTATGAATTTATTAGGAACAATTATAGAAACATAAATCATGTAAACAATTTAAGTCTACCCTTTGTCTGTATATTTTATTTGTGCTTTATCGAAAATTTTGTAGTTGTTTAAGTTTTGTTTCTATTTGTGTCTAACATGTAGGCTATTGAATGTTCCACAAATTTCTATTTCATTTTTATAACTAATTCGTTAAGATCCTTAGTATGAGTGTCCTTAGCTGTGGAATTGGTTTATCGAATTCCAAATCAAGTTGGAACTCATGTTAATCTTTAGTATATGATCAATATGCTCTGTTTTAGTATTGAAAATGTGATTCAAAGTTGTTAGTTATTTTACCGTTGCTTGTAGGACTTAGTCTAATTTAGTTACTCTATTTTTTTGTTGAATAATTCTAGTTCAGCTCAGATTGTATTTCCTTAATTTTCTGATTTGTTGTTAAGTCAAAGCACGTTGGATATGTGTCCACAATTTGCGCTTATTAGAGGTTTGATCAAATGCCAATATAAAGGCAATCTCGCTTTATGAATAAAACTATCTTCGAGAGTTCTTCTACTTAAATACTTGTATTCGTTATTGCTCTGTTTTTCGCTTTTACCCAATATTTAGGAGTGGACTGATTTTCTAATGCAGTTGTTACTCTTAGGGCTGCTTTGTAGTTGTTTTATCTGATTTTGGTGGTGGGCAAGTACTTGTTCTAGATGTAGATGCAAATATGGCCATATGCTATCTGTTTTGATATGAGCTTTGGTGGGCTAACCATGAGTTCTGGTTAGTTCTGCTCAATATTGCTATGTTTTTCTATATTTGAGAAAGGTTTGCATTGGACATTTTCTCTTAAATATATGTGTATTTCAGTCTGCAGTTCATGTTTTTATTGTTTTGTCTATAATGGTTTGGTTAAAAGCTCAACATTCATATAATGATAATGGTACTGGTTTCATTATTTGGACTTCTTTTATGATGGCATCAAAAATATTTCAAGAAGTCCATGTAGCATGCAAGCATTCGAGTTTGGAAGGGCTCATGTAGTCCGGCCTAAAGGGAAGCACAAGTCACAATAGTTTGGCTACATGGCATTGGAGATAATGGTTCAAGGTACACCGATTTGATTATGCAATGTCATTCATCTACTTGTGTTAATATTGGAAAGGTAACTCAATTTTATTTTTAATTTCAAACACTTATATAGTTCCATATCTTTCTTTTGTAATACATTTGTATACAACATTTGATTATTGTCTCTAAATCTCTTTATCATTTCATATTTGAAACCATGCTTTACAGAATGTTGATGGATCTTGTTTTAAAGGTGGCTAGCTAGGCTGCATAAATTTTAAGGCCTGGACTTGCAAATGCTTACTACTTGTATCTAGTAGATTCTTTTTAAATTTTGTGGTCAAACGAAATGGTACCCACTGAACTGAACAAAGCCATTATGCAGGCTCGAACTGAACTGTATGTTTTGAACTTGTCAAATGGTTGCCACATTGGTGTTATCCTTATACATTGCAGCTTTGTTTGTGCCATTGTTAGTTGTATGTGTGAATTGATATAATTTTCTATTTCAACGATCTATTCATTCATGTTTTTAATAGTGTTGGATGTCTTAGATTACCCTGACCAATGATTGCACGGTGAGGCCTAGGCGATTTGAGACAAAATTGACTAGGCCCTAGTTCTTAAAAAGCTTATTAGGATCCTTAAAGTATATATCGCATCATCTTTGCCTTCTTCTCTGTGGTTTTGAGTGATAGTCTCGTTTTCTTATAAAGAGAAACAAATGAACAGAATGTATATTAGATATGATATGATATAATGATATGATATGATATAATGATTTATAATAAAGAGAAACAAATGAACATAATGTATATTTGGGTTTACAACCTTATATGGTAGGTGTGCAGGGGAGGGAGCATTTCTATTAGATGCTCATAACAAATTTATAAGTATAATGAACAATTCTTTTATTATTAGAAGGTTATAGTAATGCTTTGAAATATTTTGAGAACTCTTTTAAAATATTTCAAAACACGTACTAATAATTAGAAGGTGATATGCAGATAATAGTGACTTAGAAACTGAGGTTTCTGCACTTGACATAATATGATATTCCCTCATGCGTGCTGAACAAAATCTTCCTCAGAAGTACTTCTCGTCCTTAAAGAATGTATAATTTAAATTTGTTTCATCTAATATTTATGTCTTTCGCCGTTATATTGGAGGACACATTGGTAGTGAAGTTATCCTTGATTTTTTTCCTATTGCACGTTAAATAGGTAATGATGTGTTCTTTCCAGCCGTGGAACTACTAATTCCTTCACAAATAAGATAAAATCATACAAATGATTAAATGGGTCCTAGGAGAAGATAATTAATCATATCAGTTTCAAACATCTAAATAATTCTAAGAATTTGAACACTTAATGTCCATTCATTTTAACTATAAGCACAAGCCATCCTAGTAACATGCATTCCTTTTCAATTGGTTAAAAAAAAGAAAAGCATCGAAAGCGATTTTGTTCGTTGATGTTTAGTAATGAAAATTTATGATGAATCTTGGGGTACTATGTCGGTGCCCCCATGTCACACCATTCTTGTTACTTTATTACTTTGATTGGTAAGTGTTTTATCACTTCTTAAAATGCGACGTATCTTCAGTTTGGTTGATATGCAGGACAAGTATAAGTTTGGATGAATAAATGTCTGCATGTTGCATTTATTGGCAGCTTTATCTGCTCATTCTGAGTGTTGATGATTCATTTGAAAAATTGAGGGCTGGATTCATGTACGTGTTTTCGTGTGTAGGTAGGCTTGCATGTACATACACAAGAACTAAGACTGGATTCATGTACGTATTTATTGCTTCCCATTGTTTTTATGGCGAAACATAAATTTCTTCTTCGTTGGTTGATTAAGAACTGCGTGAGCCATGCATAGCGTTTTGACATCGAGAAATTCACTAGAGGATGCATCGGATTTGGGTAGTGCTTTTAGTTTGTGACACTGAGCTCTTACCTTGTTCCCATGCTAATTTGTCTAGCAATGTTAGTTAATCTTAATTATCTGCTAATCACAGCTTGGTCACATTTATTTTCTTTCAAGCGCTCCCCAACAGTTTGGCAATGTCTTTCAAAAAGGTGATCGATTAAGTTTTCGAAACACAATGGAGTATCCAATTGTGGATGCTGATGTAAGTGTGAGCGCACACACAATTGGAGGGTTTATCTGAACACAGTCATATGCCATCTCTAATCAGGTAAAGCCCTCAAACCACTTTAATGTTTGTTTTCAAATTCCGTTTCTTTTGTTTGATATGTTAAATCCCTGCTTATAATGTTTTTTCCTTTACGGGTTGTGATGTAACAAATTAAGAACCATTAGAATTGTTTGTTTGCTCGTTTGCAGTAACCCTTCGAAAGAGGGATGCATAGGATTGAGAACTTAAAGTTTCAGTCATAATTCTACCAAAAAAAAAGTTTCAGTCATAGTTACTTTCTATCATTCGAAGCATTTGTAGAACTCTCTTATTGCCTAACCATTTGTAAAAGTTGATTTCTTCTGTTAACTTAATTTTAAGCATTCCGAATGTGGTTTGTAAGATTGTTTATTGTGGTCATGATTTGATGATTTTGTTTGGAATGTGAGAAACTTATCTGTTGTTGTTAGATATTTAGTTGTAACGTAGATGATGAGAAGACCAAGTTTTTTGTGTTCATTAGAGTTTTTGACAAAAATTTGGAACTTTTTGGGTTGCCATTTTGGTTGAGCTCATTTGAATTTTTTTCTCTCAATGTTCTTCGATCAAAATATATGCTACACTATTATTGATTTTTTTATTTTTGTTGGACAGGTTGCAAAGAAGAAAAGTTGCAAATTCGAATTTGAAGGTGTACTTGTCTTCTCATATTGCATTCATATGTAATTGTTACATGTGTAGTTTTCTTTTTTTTGAAAATATATGGTGTAGTTTTTTTTTTTTGAAAATACATGGTGTAGCTTTTAGTTGCTACAATATTGAAATTGTTATTTGAATTTGAATTTGAATTTAGATATTGTTGGTATTTTAATTTTAGCGCAATGAATTTGATTGTTTAATATGTTGTATCATTTGAATAGTTTTTATTGATTATTTTTTATTTGTCATACAATTTTAATGATATTTAAAAATTGTCGTTAAAGCTCTTTTATGATAGTTGTTCAATGTCATTGTATAGTTACGATGACGCTTTTAAGTGTCATTATACGTTAAAGATGACACTAAACATGTTGTCATTGTAAGTAAATACTTTCCACAACACCCCCATTCTATGACTGTTGAAAACTGTCGTCTTATACTTTTAACGTCAGTTTTAAATGTCATTAATATGCAAATTTCTTGTAGTTATATACTAACTCGTTAATTAATTTTACTTGTTGTGACTTATTTTTTCTTTTATATTGAAATAAATATGATTTGTTCTTTATTATAGGTTATTTTCCATAAAATATATGACTTTTATATATATGTGAATATCAATTTTGTATATCTCAAAGTTTAACTTATTTTCTTTTTCTTTTTCTTTTTTTTTTGCAGGAAACTATGGTATATATGATGAATGGAGTGTATTTTTATGATGATTTTTTTGGAAACTTATTTTTGTTCTCCTATTTTGATTTTTTTTGTATTGATATGGAAAGAGACAATTATTGATACACTGAGTTTATGTATTCAAATTTGATTAAATTCTATTGGAATGTATGGAATGTATTAATTCATTGGTGCCGTGAAATGTATTAAGAAACCACCAACCGGAATGAATTAGGAATGTATGAATTCATTGTATATGATTTTAGGGTTTATGATATATAAATTTTGAATTGTTGTTAATTTAGGGTTTAGTGTAATATATATGAATATATTAAACCCTAAAACCGTAAATATAAATTTAGAATGAATATATATACCTATTCCAAACCCCGCTTAGCTCCAATAACACTCGACAAATCAAATTATCACCTGAATTATACCTATTACCTGAATTAAACCCTAAACCCTAAACCCTAAATTAGCTTCAATTTGACATATTATGTCAATTTTACATTTTTCGAGGTAAAACCCCAGTATAAAGTCACCCCCGACTTTTGAATTTCTCATTTTCCATATAAAATTCTCAATTTCTATTTATTTCGTTAAAATACTATTTTTTTCATATGTTTCTCTATTTTTCTGAATTTTGTTTTCCATTTTCCTTTATTTTCTTTTTTTTTCTTTTTTTTTTCTTTTCTGGCGACGGGCACCCCGTCGCCAATAATTGGCGACAGGATGCCCCGTAGCCAGAAAAGGAAAAAAAAAGATAAAAAAAGATAAAAAGAAAAAACTCACGTGGCGCGTGACACGTCGAATGACGCCTTTTGTAAAGGCGTCATTTGTAAAGGCGTCATTTGTTACACCACAAATCAATTAAATGCGAAATCCATTAATTTTATAATTTTAAAAAAATTTAACTTATTTAAAAAAATTTTTAAGAAAAATAACCTTACTTTTTAAAATAGCCCTACTACTACCTACTCCAATAAATAAATAGATAAATAATATAAATAATGTAGCAATACTACTCATCCTTTGCTTAATTTTTAGCTTTTGTTTGAGGTGCACAACCACACACGTGCTTAATCATGTCCTTCTCGCTCGCCCCACAAGATCTCATCTCCAAATTGGTCCGGTCAACTCTCCACTATTTTAACTTGTATAACTTTTCTGTTTTAAAAAAAAAAAAACTTGTATAACTTTTCCACCCGAAATTAATATTCTTTCTTTTACACCCCCCTCCACTTCTCCCATACAGCACGTAGCCCGATAACTGCCTCACTCTAACCACAACCACCAAAGACCGAGAGATCCAATCACAACCGTTGAATTGAAGAAGCCACAATCTCCTGTTTAGTACAAGATCGTCGTCGTGCCTTTCCCAACGCCGTACGTACTCAAATATAAATATTTGAAATTAACAAGCAACATATATTATAAAAAATAAATAAATTTTGTCTTTTATTTATGTAATTTATTGTAAGGTATATGAGAATTGAATTGAATTGAAATGAGTGTGAAAAGGACGTGTTTGCGTGAGAGGCAAGTCAAGTTCAAAAGAAGATTCGTTGTATCACTTCCCACTCTCTCACTTTCTCTCTCTGTACAAACGCCAAACGCGCCGTGATCAGTCCCTCTCTCATCATCAATCACCGCCATCCGATCCGCATCAGTCTAAGTACGCTGCCCCCGTGCTTATCGAATCATTCCCCAACTGCCTAGCTAGCTTCCCAGTGCGACCTCTTCAACAGTACTCAGGCATGTGTGCATGATATCCATCACGATCACATCTTGAGTAATTGTGTTGTTTTATATATATTGATCAGACGGCGGACGTTGCTTGGAAAGTCGTGATCATGGCTATCAAAATCTGTGCCTAACTGTATCCGAAATGATGTGCTAGCTTATCTATCATCCATCCCACCCATCCATCCATTCATCTAGCTATCAACAGCGCATATGCAGTAACTAGAGAGTGACAAGCAGTAGCTACCGCGCGGGAGTGAAAAGAAAAGCGGAAACGTGGACGTAGGTGCGAGCGAGGAGTACACGCCATTGGATTATCATGAATAATATCCCACCGTACAATCGATGTTGACGCTCCCTTTTAATCCTTTTCTTCTCTTCCTATTTCCTACATTCAATTCAAAAGCTTGCGCGAGGAAATGTGGTAATAGTGAGAAGAGTGAGGGGTTGACGAGACAAAGCTTTCAAAGTGCCCGCCCAATCTCTCTCTCTTTCTCTTGAACGGGATTTGTTAATGTTTGATAAGTTAATGTTGGTAATGCGTGGACAATATAGATTTGTTCTTGCACCTTTGCTTTCTTTGCTTTTAATCTTTATTTACATTGCACGCTATTAATAGACATTACCATCATTAACTTGCCAACGTTAACAAATCTCCATCCATCTTTCTCTTTTTTAAAAAGTGTTAATCCCAAGGAAAATACCACACTGCACAAACAAAAAGATTTTCTTTTTCCTTTCTTTTTAAAGAAAAAGAAAAAAGAGAGCAAAACCAAAACCTCAGAAACCCTAATCCACTCATCATCTCATCCAGTGCAGAGGTTAATTTCATTCGCTCCACTTTTTCATTTCTCTCTTCAACAGATTGGATCGTCTATCCTAATTAAGCTCTGGATCTAGGCATCAATTGATAATCAGGTTGTTGATGGACGATCAGGATGATTCGAAGAAGAAGCTGGTTGTTCATCATCAAGATGTGAGCAGCAGCAGCACTGGTGGTGGTTTCGATCAGTCTAGCTGGATCAACGACTCTTCCAATAATTGCTTTTTCGGCGCTGGCTCTGATTATCGAGCAGAGAGCATTATCTTGAGCGAATTCGGATGGAATTACTTGCAAAGCGATGAGCAGACCAAACAGCTCCAAAGCACTTCTCATTTGACGGACTTTAAAGATCATCATCATCATCAGATCGAAGTATCGATGGATGATCGAGACTTCGATCTGTCCAGATTCTTGCCGGAAAACCGCTCATCCATTAACAATTCGCGTTCAAATCAGAACTTCCCGAGCAGTACCGCAGTCGAGAAATCAACAGGCGCAGATGCTTCCGCCTCCAACAATCCGTCGGTGTCTTCGAGCTCCAGCGACGAATTACAGCCCGAGAAATCCACCGAATCTGACGGAAAACCGCCTCACAAACCGTGAGTTCACAGACAGTGGTTTCGTGGTTTTCCGACTGGCAGAATCGTAATAAGTGGTTAATTCCAGGGTTTTCTGTGACCCAAACCTTTTTTCCCCTCATTGGAGCTGAAGCCAATCCGCGTTTTCTAGAAAGTATTTAAAGCGCGCTGAAATAAAAATTATTTCAACTTTTTATCTCTTTTAACTCGAAAGGTCGGCAGGGGCATCTCCTGTAAATTCCGCGACCATTTCGGCTATTGTCGGTGCCGTTCTTGCGGCGGGAATTGCCTTTTTTTTTTTTTTTTTTTTTTTTTTCTCGTCGTCCTAATCTTTTTCGAAAAACGAATACAGTTCCGCTCATTTTTTTTTCTTCTGAATTTGCTCTCCTTCTTACTACCAAATTAATCACATTTTATGTAAAATGTTGTTTTAATTTTTTTTCAAACTTTGCAATTTCATATAATTGGCATATCTCTACCTATATGTACTCCCATTAAATCTTCAGTTTCAATCGTTGATTATTTCATTTTTTATTGATTATACATACTACCATTTTGTTTTCAGCCGGCTTAAACTGATGAACCTATTTTGGTGGCAATTTATACCATTAATTATGATCTCTATTGTAATTCCTTGGAAGTCATCATTTGATTAACGGATATTTATATCATCAATTAGGTTGTTTATTGAACTTTTAAATCCACAAGAAGCTCGTGAAGTTGCATATATGTTGTTTGTGGTAGATTCGGCTAATATATATATATATATATTTTTTTTTTTTTTTCAAAGTAGTAGTAGTATTTTTTTTCTTGGAACATGTAGTATTGTTTTCATATTATTTATAGTAACAACAAATACTAGTGCGCTATACTTTCTAAAGACTTTTTGTCATTGTGTTTTCTTATCCTTAGTTTTGATGATCCAATATTTGGATGTAATTATGACGTGCTTTGAGTACGTATACTTTTTTGTACAATATTTTTTTTTATTGTTCTCTTCACTTTATTCAATGAGTGTCTTTTCATACTATGACCATAATTATATGGGCTATAAGTAGTGTTACTAGTGTATAGTCATGACTTTCATGCATACAATTTTGGATACATACAATATATATACACATGATGATGGATGTAATTATATATGTACGATTTTTGTTTAATTGAAATGTGATGTAGGGGCAAGAATAGAAAGAAGGGGAAGAAAAGAATTCGACAGCCACGTTTTGCATTCTTGACTAAAAGCGAAGTGGATCACCTTGAAGACGGCTATCGTTGGCGGAAATATGGGCAGAAGGCTGTCAAAAACAGCCCATATCCAAGGTCTGCATCTCGTTGTAATTAATTTATACACTTAATTAAAAAGTTTAGCTGGCTATAGGCTACATATTAAATTTTTTTTTACTTAAAATATTTACATTGTAGTATACCTCAATAGTCTTAGTGGACGAAACAAAAGATGAAGTGAATGGAAAATTAGAACTTTGGATAAATACATTAAAATCTAAAGGCTTTAAGTTGAGTAGGATGAAGCACTGAATACATGCACTATGAATTTAAAAATACTAGCCAGACATCAAGATGATAGAGTAGTAAAATTAGGGGAAGTAGAAGTTCCTAAGGTGAACCACTTTAAATATCTAAGATCAATCATACAAAATGATAGCAATATAGAGAATGATGGCGCCACACATAGAATTCAAGTTGGATGGAAGAATGGAAGAGTGCAACAGGTGTGATATGTGATAGAAATGTTCCTACCAAGTTAAAAGGAAAATTTTATAAAACTGCAATTAGGTCAGCTATGCTCTATGGAAGTAAATATTGTTGGATGGTAAAACAACAACTACTTAAAATGAATGTAATAAAAATGAGGATGTTTAAGTGTATATGTGGTAAAACTCGTAAAGAGATAATAAGAAATATATAAATTTAAAGACAAATAGGAGCAACACCAATTGGCAAAAGATTAGAGAAGGACGGTTGCAGTGATTTATACACATGCAAAGACGACTTATAAATGTCATCACTAAAAACTTTAACTTAATAGAAACTGAAGAAATTCGACGAGGTAGGGTAGACCAAAGTTAACTTGAGACATATTAATTACGAGGGATATATAGTTAAGAAAGCTCGCCATCAATTCCATTAAATCGAGTACAATAGAAGAATTTGATCCATGTAGCCGACCCCAATTAATTTGGAACTAAGGTTACGTTGTTGTTTGTTTTGTATACCTCAATAATGTTTTGCTATTAATTTTAGGTGAATTAATATAGAACTACATGCATAATAATTTGCAATAAATGGCAATAATTTGGCAGTACTTGCAACACTTTTTTTATTGGATTAATCATGAGTTCAAAATTATTTGCCTGATCTAGATCTCTTCTAATCATTTAACTCCAATATGTGGCTTTTAACATCAAGGAAAATGAAGTTACATGTTAAATAAAAATGAATAAATTATTCAAAATAATCTTGATCGTGAATTCATCAAGGTTGGGATGTCTATTTAGAAGATGCAAATGAACTACCACATTAAATTTAAATTCTCGTGCTATATCCACAAATTGCACATCAAAAACATAAAAGAAAAAAGATCAAAAGCAAAAAACTAAAAAATAAAAAAATAAAAAAATAAAAAAAAACCTTATCTATATCTATTGCATTTCAAAAAAGCTTCTAAGGATTTTTCTCCCTTGTAAATGCCTTATTTTCACATTAATGAATAAAAAGTCCCTTTATTCTACCCCCAAAAATTAGGTCTCTTCTTTTTTTTTTTTTTTTTTGTCTCTAGAGAAAAAGAGCAACTAAAAAACCTAATTAAAAGTACTCTAATTCATTGCATGTGTAATAGCTCTATAAGATACTATTGAATTTTATAAAAACTCTATTGATTTTTTTTTTTTTTTTTTTTTTTGTGATTCTACTTGAATCTCTTAAAACTGAATTGTTAATAATTTTTTCTATCATTTTTGCATTTCATGGTATGTGCAATTACATAATATAAGCTTCATTTTTAATTGTGTGAGAAGCGAGGAGTTGTATTTTCTGGTTACCTAGTCATTAATTTGACTTCAAAAACTGAAAACCTTTATTAATTAATAGGAAGGCTCGGCATACCTTTGTGAAATTAGTTACGTTTAATGAAGAATATCTTAAATCATGCATTGAATAAGTGCATTTATATATTTTATTTCTTTTTCCCTCATGAAGTGAAAGGAGATTGTCTAATTATCATGATTTTTAATATTTCTGTTTTTTTTTTTTTTTTTTTTTTTTGAAATCATATTTGTTTATATTTCTTCTTCTTCTTCCCTTGGACTACTTTCCAAGATGTCCAAGTTAAGAAAAGAAAATAAGAAGTACCAAAGAAATTTGTATTGCAAAATCTCTAAGTGATCAAGACCAAAAAGAAAAAAAAAACGTTGAAGGAATATCAAGTCCAATTGCACCCATTCAAGTTAGTCATACGTTTTAAAATCTTCTACAACGTTCAGGTGCAATTGAATGTAAGTTTACATTACTAAAACTAATCGACTATTCTGCGATTTCTTGGCCCAATTTCTAGAGAATCTAGCGACAAGCTTAAATACATTGCTAATATTTTCTTTTGAAGCAAAGCCATTTTTATTTTGTAGCTAAGCATTTTTTTTCTTATGCGTGGTGATTTAACAAAAATTTATCAATTCAATTATTTCCTTAACTACATTTTATATATTGGAACAAAATTCCAATTCGCTATATTGTTGCTAGCTAAAACCATGATTTGTTGTAGTTGGTGTTTTCTATAACCGTTTACAAAATTTATATATACGTAAAATCAGTGTTTTATTAAATACCTTACATTCTAATAATATATTTCATCATTATTATTGAATTATCTTATGTTTATAGCTAGTTTGACAAATTTAATTAATCTAAATAAAAACTAGAGTAGAAAATCTATATAAATGTATACGTTCTTAGATAGTCCGAAAACATTATTTGATCTTATCGATTGAGCTAATTACGATGGTAACTGATTTGTTCTATTGACATGAGAACTATTTGTAATAAGTGCAAGGGAAATACAAGGAAGTCGCATTATATTAGCAAGAGGGTAAGACTTCGCTGCATTTTTCATTTTTTTTTTATTTTGTATTTTTCATATTTCAATATTAATTAAGCACACTAAATCGAATTTCCTATACAACCACAAAACTCTCAATCCCAAATTAGTTAGGGTCTTTTAAATAGATCAAATTAATTATTTCACCCCTCTCAATTTAACAGACAACTAGCTATTTTGACAGCCCTGTTGAGGTTTAACAATCCCTATATTAATTTGAAACTTCCATGAATTATCAAATATAGATCCAACTAGCATGTTTAATTCAGTAAAAATCAAGTTCAACTAAGGAACACGAAAATGGAAAACGGAGTTATAATTATGTATATTTATATATGTATGTGAAAGGGGACCTTTTTTGTTGTAAATTTATTTTAGTGTAATTAAGACTAATCTTGTTTTTTATTTGAATTTTTCCTTCATATATTGCAAATTAGGAGCTACTACCGTTGCACCAACAGCAAATGCACTGTAAAGAAGAGGGTTGAGCGGTCCTCAGAAGACCCCACTGTGGTGATCACCACATACGAAGGTCAACATTGTCATCACACTGTTAGTTTTCCACGTACTGGTATCTTTTCCACTGAGGCTGCGGCCGCCTTCATGGGTCGTCTAAGCCCCACATCAACACCTCTTGTAAATGTTCATGGAGGTATGCAGTGGCCTTCAAGAGGGCGTGCGTCAGTACCGGATGTAAGGCAGTCGTCCTTGCAACTTCACTATAATAATGAAATTGGATTATCACATCGGCATCAAGCGTCATTGCCTCATCGCCAACAAGAAGGTAATCAACAAGTACCACCTAGCAGTGATGACGGACTGTTGGGTGATATAGTGCCTGCGGGAATGCGTAACTGATGATGAATGGGACAAGAGGCAAGGCTTAAGGTAATTAAGCTTGTTCAAAATTGCTTAGACTTTATAATACTCAATTTTGAAAAAAAAAAAATGATCAGTGCTTGCCAAATATTATAGTACAAGTTTAGTTTTAGTCCCTCGAAATTTACGCCTTAGACAAAAGTTCACTTCAGTAATGACGAATGAAAAAAGAAATGAATAACTTGGAATATTCATATGCACTTTTTTAATTTTGCAAATATTAACCTAGTCACATTATATATAATAAAGGGAAACAAATGATATTTACACACTTAATTTTACGCATGAGATGCCACATCTATTCGTAAGTACATTTAGTGCATCAATATGTATCACGACATTTTCAAATAGGTGTGACATTGAATTAATGTGTGTCATTGTTTAAGTACTTCTAATATAATTGTAGAATTGCTCCCCTTGTAAAACAATGAAAATTGAAAATTTTAATTTTTTACAAGTTAAAATAAAGAAAATATTCTTGTGCCCTAGCACGGACATGCCATCGATCGACGCCCCTTGATTCTAGGAACGCATGAGGTGTATCTGTGTATGCATTTTCATTGAGGTGCATAGATGACGAGTATGTGTCTGTGCTGGGGTGGGGTACACTAGCAGCTGGCTCATAATTAAAATAAATGACGAGGTGAAGTACTAAAACCATTAATTAAATTAAATTTTGAGGGACCAGATATCAGTCACTCCTTTTTATTGTGATCTAACTTCAAAAGGAAGTGCTATATTTTTTTAGGTAACATACCATTATATCAGTTATCATACCGCAGCCTTAAAAGAGTCAGATCACTTAAAAAGGTTTATGGGGAATTAAGACAAACATTGCCTACTTGCATTGAATCCTCTAATTAGCTAGATTATCTTATATAAACAAGTAATATTTCAAAATAAAGAAGCATCGACGGGCCTGAGAATCGATTTATATATATAGGAAAAAGCTTGGGTGACTCACTTTAGGCATTAAGCTTTGGCTCGTGCAATACATGTGTCACACTCGCATATGCACATCTCGGGGTATTACGTGGCAACTTAACACAATAAGGATCATCCAAAAGGATCATTCAAATTGAATTGCTCAAAAGATCACAAACAAACAAATAGGGGCAAGAACTTAAACCAAAGTTCAAAATTTATCAATTTATCAAAAACCAACGAATTACAACAAGAATGGCGTTTTATATAGCAAAACCTTAATTTTTTGTCAAAAATAGTAAAAGTCTAAAATATCCTAAACCATAATCTAGACCAAATAAGAGACCTAACGCTACAAACAACATCGAAAACAGAAACTCCTAAAAGTTGTAGTGAAACTAAAACTTTCTAAAAATAGCAAAATTGCAATTTTAGAGGCCCAAACGAAGGAATTTGGTCAAAAAACGTTGTTGTCATGGCATGACAATGTGAATCGATCTCCATGCCATTTTTAATAAACCCATGTCCTCGAAATTTCAAAATTTCTTGGCCGGTCCTTCCAAAAGTCAACAAAAATTAATTTCGATCAAACTTTTCCAAGAAAGTGTTTGTCACTTCTTGGACTGCATCATTCTCCCTAGGGTGGACACGATTCGCCCTCAAATCTTCATTCTCTAAAGTATCCCCAAAAAAGAAACCAAATGCTTGACATTGAACACATCAACCATACGAATATGACTTGGTAACTTCAACCAGTACGGCATTAGGACTTATCTTCTCAATAATTTCTACTAGACCAATCTTTCTTGTCGAGAGCTTATTGTAATCACCAACAGATAAACAATCCTTTGTGAGGACCGCCCAAACAAAGTCACCAACTTCGAACCCCAAATGATGTCTCTTCTAATCAGCAAATCTACAAGTGATCCTTAACAGTTTGATAGACCTCCTATAAACCACGCACAAAGTGTTATGTTATTCCATGCAACCTCGTTTTGCTTGGTACTGACATCAAATCAAAAGGACCCTGAGGAATCACGAAATAAACAACCTGAAAAGACTAAATCTCGTACTCTGTTTAACAACACCATTGTGTGCAAATTTTGCTTTACTTAACTTCATAGCCAACTCTGGAGATTCTCACCCACCAAGCACCTCAAAAGATTATCCAAAGAACGGTTGACCACCTCAGTTTGCCCATATGTCTACGGATGAAAAACACTACTAAATTTCAGTTATGTGTTCACCATTTTCCATAAACTACATGAAAAATGACTAAGAAACCATGCATTTCTATCTTACATAATCGAAGTAGCTAGGTAACCCATGCAACCTATAAACTTCCCGAAAGAACAATTGAGCCACCTTCATAGCATTTGTAGTCTTCTTACATGGAGTAAAATGAGCCATTTTAGAAAAATGGTCAACCACCACATAAATAGAATCGCAACCCGGTTGTGTTCTAAGCAACCCCAACATGAAATCCATGCTAAGATCAACCCATGGTTGCTCTGGAACTGGCAATGGCATATAAAGACCCGCATTAGTCAATGTACCCTTCGAGACTTGCCAATTCAGCAACGTTGCACATATTTCTCCACTTCTTTGTGAATAGTAGGCCAATAATAGGAAGCCTAAACCAATTGCAAAGGACCCTCACTACGTACCTCCTTAATGATTTGCAATCTCAAACTATAATTAGGAACACAAAGTTGGTTGCCTCCGAATAGAAGCCCCTCATACAGTGCATAATTTGTATGTTCATCACTACGCACTTTGGTCAAAATACCAGCAAAGAAATGATTAGTAACAAATAAATCAGAGAAAGATGTAAAACTAAGTACCTCCACAGTCATTTGACTCAACAGACTTCTTTTTCTGCTTAAAGCATCATCTACCATATTTGTCACACCAAATTTGTATTTTACCACAAAATTAAATCACTACAAGTATGCCACCTACGAAGCATGTCTAACCGACACCTTATCTTGCCCATGCAAATGTCTCATGGAATTATGATCAGTAAACAACATAAGCTCACGATGGAACAAGTAATGGCGCAAATGTTTTACTGCTTGTACTACTGTATAAAACTCCACATAGTAGGTCTAACACGACTTAGTCCTTGATAGCTTTTTGTTGAATTATGCCACATATCTACAATTCTGACTCAAAACAACCCCGATACCCACTTTAGATGCATCATAATGAAATTCAAAAGGTAAATGGAAGTGTGACAATACTAAAATAAATGCGGTAGTGAGTTGCACTTTGACCAGCTTGAAACGCCTCCTCTATCGCATCACTCTACACAAACTTTGCACCTTTAATACAATTCGTGATCGACACCATAACACTGTTGAAATGTGGAATGAACCGCCTCTTAGAAGGAAGCCAATCCATGAATACTACAGATTTTAGTGGTGGTACTAGGCCTTAGCCAATTTTGCATGACCTCCACTTTGGACTCATCCACCTGCCGACCATCCCCAGAGATGACATAACCCAAAACTAAAACTTTTGGAATCATAAACGAGCATTTCTTCATAGCAACATAAAATTTCTCCCTGCGCAAAATAGTAAGAACATTTCGCAAATTCTTGAGGTTTTCATCCTTATCAGCACTATAAATCATAATGTAATTGAAATACACAATGACACATTTGCCTATCAAAGGCCTCGAACTCTGATTCATGACTCTCATGAAAGTGCTAGGTGCATTGGACAACCCAAATGGCATCACGAGCCACTCATATAACCCCTCTCAGGTCTTAAAGGTTGTTTTCCACTTATCGTCAATTCGAACACAAATCTGGTGGTACCCACTCTTCAAGTCCAGTTTCATAAACACCCTTACGCGCTTAATTAGCCAAGAAAGTCATCTAGATGAGGGATTTGAAAATGATACATGATTGTAATCTTGTTAACTGCTCTGTTGTCAACACACATTTGCTAGGAGCCATCCTTCTTAGGAGTCAGTAGAGCTAGAACTGCACACGAGCTTAGGCTTTCATGAATAAAGTCATTGCAATTCTTCATGTTTAGCATGACTCATTCTATAATGTGGAATGTTAGAAAGAGTTGCACAAGCTCAAAGTTAATCTGATGTTGGATGTCTAGTAATAGAGGCAATCCATCGGGCAAATAATCAGGAAAGACATCAAAAAACTCATCCACTATAGGCGCCACTGACTCTAAATCATGGCATCATCACACACTTCCTTTTCAATTGGCACATAAACCACCTCCGAGTCACGCAACTCCGGTTCAAATCTGTTCAATGCCAATAAGCTACTAGTCTCTCGCTGGCTTATCATCATTAAAACATTTCATAGGTGCAAGAATAATCTGCAGCCCCTTAAACAATAAAATGTACTTATTGGTCTTCCCATCATGCGTAACTCCTCTATCAAATTGCCACAAGCATCCCAACGATAAGTGACACGCATCCATAGCAACAACATCACACCAAACAGAATTTTAATACTTAGCACCAATAGAGAAAGTCACCAAAGTTCATTTCAAAACCGTTATCTCATCACCTTTTTTCATCCAGGATACTTTGTAAGGGTTGGGATGCTTCTCAGTTGCAAACCCTAACTTTTGAACTGTTTCAACGTAAATGATGTTCTCACAACAACATGCATCAATCATGAATTTGCAAACTTTTCCCAAGATGGTGCATTTGGACTGAAAAATGTTGTTCCTCAACCATTCATTATCAATATTCACTCTTGGTGTCATGCATGATCATCTCACAACTAATGCAGTACCGACGTTTCCAATCACAATCTCATCCTTCGTATTGTTAACAGACGTGTCAAAAATTGTTTCTGGAGTGAGGTATATTGATTCCACATCCGCATCTACCTCTTCATTGTCAACAAAGAGGACTTTCTTTCCCTTGCACTCTGTCACAACAATCGAAGCACTTAATTTGGTTAGTGCTACTAGCAACGGGATTGGTCGCAACAGCTCCCTTACCAGCATTAGCCCCGCTAGTATTAGCTGGTCCACCACCAACATTCACATGCACAAAACTAACACTACATCATAATTGCTACTTTATTTGCTTTGCCTTCTAACGTACTGCTACCAAAGAAGTTGGGTCAAACATGTTGACAGCAACTTGAGTTCTCAAATTCAGCCCACCAATATACTTTGACAAAATTGGTCACGAGTCTCCTGTAGGTCATTTTTAGCAATCAATTGATAATACTCATTAGTGCATTCATCAACAAAGTTTGCCCCTTGCCTCTGGTTCTCCAATCTTTGATACATTAGGCATTGAAAATTATAAAGAAAAAATTCAGCCTGCAGATGTTTCTTTAACTTCTCCTATAAGGTAACTTTTCCCTTTCCCATCCTATTTCGTGTCAATTTTGTTGCTCTCCACCAAGCCATGGCCAAATCGCGAAATCTGGTTACCATCAATTGCATATGATTTTTCTTTGGTACTTCCTTGAACTCCAAGACTTCCTCAGCTGCTGCCAGCCAATCCAGGAATTCTTTAATCAAAATCGTACCATGAGATTATAAAATCTCTATTTTGATTCCAGCCTCCCACCGACTGCGATCGTCATCAATCAACACGTAGTCTATAACACCCTCGTGGTGCCTCATAGTATTCATCCTCTCCATCTAAAGAGGCATTTCCTTTCATCTCCTCATAGATAGGAGGATCGATAGGATCTTCTTTTTGGTGGTTAAGAGCAAGGTTCCTGGCGTGAACCCGTAATAACTCTACCATCCTTATAGACAAATTCATTGACTTACTAACGCAATTGTTCTTGTGCCTTAGCAACCTGAGTGATTCATTGCGCTTTTTGGGTTTGGTTGTCTCTCAGATAAAGTTTTTGACTCCTTGATTTTGGTTCTTCTTCGGTGCCATGATTATTGCCAAATCACGATTGATGATGGCTTTGATACCAATTAACGTAGCGATAATCTTCCAAATTGAATTGCTTGAAAGACTACGAACAAACAACTCAGGGTAAGAACTTAAACTAAAGTTCAAAATTTATCAATTAATCAAAAACCAATGAATTACAGCAAGAAGGGCATTTTATATAGCAAACCCTAATTTTTTGCTAAAAATAGTAAAAGTCTAAAATACCCTAAGCCATAATCTAAACCAAATAAGAAATCTAATGCCACAAATGACATTGAAAACGAAAACTCTCTAAAAGTTGTAATAAAACTAAAACTTTATAAAAATAGCAAAACTGCGATTTCGGAGGCCTAAACGAAGAATGTCGCAAAAAATGTTGTTGTCATGGCACAACGATCAGTATTGATCTCCACACCATTTCCAATATATCCATGTCCTCGAAACTCTAAATTCCTTGGTCGGTCATTCTAAAAGTCAATCAAAGTTAATTTCGGTCAAACTTTTTCAAGAAAGTGTTTGCCAATTCTTGGACGACATCAAAACCGACAGGGTCGATTCTTAAAATATGTGCCTAAAGTGGGTTATTGCAGCATGAATTGGTCAAAATGTAATGGTAATAATACTTTTCTAAGAAATAAAAGGTTAAATGCATGACTAAAATCTCCAACCTGACAATTAGCTGTGTCAGAACTAAGATGAAGGAGTTCCATCATATATATAATAGAAAAACGTGTAGAAGATTACATGTGTTGAATAATAAACTTTATTGATTAGGGCAAAACATGTGTATACAACAAGATGTTCTTATTTATAGAGCCTTACAATGCCCAAAATAAGGAAATTAATACATAAATATCGTAATCAAACAAATATGGTAAGTATTATAATTACACAAATATAGCAACTAACATAATCCACAAATATAACAATTGGATAGTTGCCTAACATCCCCCTTCAAACTCAAAGTGGTGACAATGAAACCACTTAAGTCTGCAAACGAGTAAGATGAGGAGACACCAAATCAGTGACATTTTTGCATGGGAACACAAGATCGTGACGAATGGATGCAAATGATCACGAGTAGGATCGATAGGCAGGCAGGCAAGCAAAACAGGCAGATCTGCAACAGTATTGCAGCGAATAGGAATGACAGTCATCGTGAACTGTGCTTGGCAGCATACGATATGGGGGTAATGAACAGGATCGCAAGATTGGCTTGCACAACAAATATGGAACGAACAGGCAGGACAAGCAAATTTGCAATAATGTTGCAACTAATTAACATGCATAATTTCAGGTAGTTGATGCAAATCCCTAAAGCTCGAGACATGGAGAGATATATGATAGACTTGTGGGCGCATAATGTTTGATGAGGCAGGACAGGTGCATCGGCGAGTGTTTGGAGACGACAATGTAATAGAAATTGTATTGATTGGGTTAAAACAAGGCTAATTGTATACAACATAATGCTCTTATTTATAGAGCCTTACAATGCCCAAATAAGGAAATCAATACGTAAATATCATAATTAAACAAATATGGTAACTACTATAATTACACAGATATAGCAACTAATATAATACACAAATATAACAACTGTATAGTTGCCTAACAACATGGTGGACCCTCAATATTATTATTGAATTCACATGCACTTCTCGAACGATTAGAGCTGGCTTTATATATAGTCCTAGACATTTATTGTGAGCATGATCTCTACATAAGTAATTTGAGGATCTGATGAAACCCTAAAAGTACTGTAATGGTATACTACAAAAATTTGATCATGGAAATAATGATATATATAAAATATAGTGCATTATGATATTCTGTCCGGACATCAATTTATCATATAGTAATTAATATACCATATACATGTGATCTCCATGCTCTTGTTTGCTTGTGCCCGTGAATCATTATATATATATATATATATATATATATTATGAGAACTAAATATATATCTATGCCATGGGTACACTATTTATACATTAACCGAGGCGTCATAAATACATAAATCATTTAATGCACAACACATTTTAAGGAGTTTCCATAGCATAGGTATATATTTGGACTCCATTGTAGAATTTTCATATATATATATATATATGTTTTTATTTTATCTGTGATCCTTATCTCTTTCTGTTTACATACCAATGTAGTGCTCATGGCCTACCTTATCTCACTTATAATTGGCTTTATCATGATTTGTTCTTGATGATGCATGTAGCTTTTTCAATGTCCTTCATTGCTTCAATTTTTTTGTTCTATCGTTTGTGAACTAAGGTGATCATTAAATATTAGCTTTATTATATATATCTGCAGTTTATGACTATACATTTTAACTGCAATTATATATCGCAAATTGCGTGATCTTAGTATTATTGCTCATGCAATATATTTTTATCATAATAGTGTACTTTTCACAGGTGATGTTGCTGGGAATTGTGATGCATGCATATTGAATCAATCGCGCTGGACATTTGCTGTCCAATTATATATTGAGTATCAATTAATCTTAAATTAGAAGCAATCAAGGCCTGATTAGGTCTTCGTTTAACTGTAGGTTAAGATTTTTCTTTTCCTTATTCCAGTGGAAGGCAATGAGGAAATCAATCTTGAAGGTTTGACGTCAATGCTTGTACAAATATTTATAGATCTTCATCACTTTTGGGTTGTAAAGCTTTATATATGTATATATATAAGAAAGAAGCTTTATATATGTTTTTAATTAAGCTTTCTTAGGCTTGGTTTTGTACTCACGAAATCTGTATATAGTTGGTTTTAAGAGAGAAATCCAGCCTTGCTTAGGGTTTGATTTTTTTTTTTTTTTGACTTCAGTGGGAATCAAACCACGATCTCCCATGGTCTTGCCTTTTTGACAAGTGATGTCTTTACCATCTGACCTGAGAGGCTTTAATAGGTTTGATTTAGAGTCGCGCTAAGGGCACCCACTATCCTCTCAGGGCACCCGGTCAATTTGAATTAAAACTGATTTTATAAGGAAATGTCTAAAATATCCTCCCAACCTACCGATTCACCAAAGATGCCATTCAGCCTTCTAAAATCCCTAATCCCGCGCACCCCACTCTCAAACTCCCGATTTTTGCTCCAAGTGAAGTTTGTTCTTGGAAGGCTACACATTGTGTCCAACGATCAGAGAGTGTGCTCAAAGCTTGTAAGTATCAGTTTTGACGTTTTTGTGTGCTTTAATCATCTCAGTTAAAGTTTTTTAAGGTTAAAAAAGTTTGGGTTTTGCGTTGTAGTATTTGAAGGATTTGACGTGTTGAAAGCAGTTTTAGGGTGTAATGGGCGAAGGAATCGAGTTGGAGGCAGAGTCATTTACAATCAAGTTTGTTTTCCTTGTATTTGTGTTATTTTTTTGCATTACCGAAACTTTCTCAAGGACGTGATTGTCACGGCCACATAGTACCGAGATTTAACACATGTTCTTGATTACACATTTCCGAAACATTGTGATAAGTCTCGTTAGATAATGTTCGAGCTCATGTGTGGCCCATTCATTATATGTTTCGGGCACATGATATCGAAACTTATACGATGGTCTCGGTTTCATGGTACCGAGAATACCTCATGAATCTCAAACCTGTAACCCCGAGATTTATTTTTTCAAGTATTTATTTTAATTTTCATGATCAATTCTTACAAAAACATTCTCTTTTTCAGGAACACACATCCATATTTGAATTTGAAGACTATACTAGTGTGTTTAGTCGGGAACAAGCATTCTCTTCTAGGAAGGAGGCTGTTGATTGGGTACAAGAATTGGGTCTTCAAAGGAAGTTTGTACTAGTTACGAAGAAGTCGGACAGCTGAAGGGATTGGTCATAGGGGTAGGGTGAGGCTTGCATGTGAGAGGGTTGGTTCATACTAGAGGTCTTTCACAAAGAGTAGGGATATCCAAAGCGACAAAAGTTGGAGAAAAACATAAGAAGAAAGGAGAGGAAAATGAGGATGAGGATAACTTAAGGCCTCACACTGGTACCAAAAAATGCAACTGCCCTTTTCAGATTTACATCAAGAAAGAGTCGAACTCTTTATGGTATGTGAATGTGCTATGTGGGCGGCACAACCATGAGATCGCTAAATACTTGAAAAGACACTCCTATGCAGGACGATTGAATCTGGATGAAAAGGTTGTAGTGGAGCAAATGAGTAAGGGTGATGCCATGACATATCCTAAACATATTGAGGCAAAGGGATAAAAACAATGCTTCCACACTACGAACAATATACAATGCACGACAAAGAGATAGAGAAATAGCAGGCGAAGGGAGAACATAAATGCAACAACTGTTGCACTTATTGAACGGATATAAGTACATGTCTACAGACTTATTTTGGGCACATCTAACTCTATCAAGTTGGTCCGGTGTTTCCTTTATGTGCTTCTCATTGACTGCATATACAAGACAAATAGATACCGCATGCCATTGTTGGAGATTGTTAGGGTGACTTCGACTGCATTTACGTACTCGGTTGGGTACGCTTTCTTATCAAAGGAGACTAAGGACAACTATGTCTGGGAATTGGAGAATTCAAAACATATATTGGATGGGTGGCCTACACCGGTGTTTTTGTCACTGATAGAGACTAGGGACTTATCAATGCATTCAAAGAAGTTTTCCTGCAATCGCCTCGCTTATTTTGCACGTGGCACATAAACAGAAATGTATTGACAAATACCAAAAAGATGTTCACTAGAAATGAAGACTTCACTCTCTTTAATGATAAGTGGATTGCATTAATGTACTTTAAGTCAGAGGAAATGTTTAATATTAGGATGAATGAGATACGATCCGATTATGGAAATGTGAAAGGGTTGGTCGAGTACTTGGAAAACACTTGGTTGAGGGAGTTCAAGGAAAGATTTGTATCAGCATGGACATATCATATTTTGCACCTTGGAGAGACCAAAACGCAAAGAGTTGAGTCGTCGCATTCCACTCTCAAGAAACATGTCGGCCACTATCAAGCAAATTTAATTGAGTTATGGAGTGTCATTGATGGTTTGCTAGATGGCCAACACAACAAGATCAAGGCGTCGTTTAAGAAGAGTTTGAATGTGGTTTAACACAATGAATGTGGTTCAACACAATTATATGAGTTACTTGTATACTCGGCTACGTGATTATGTATCTTAAGCAACACTTACGTTGATTCGTGAAGAGGTTGAGCGTGCATAGGATATAGGGACAGACCAATATCTTTGTGGTTGTGAGCTACGTAGCACACATGGTCTTCCGTGTGCACACGAGATTAACGTACATCTGTTGGCCGGTACACCTATACCACTTGAAGATGTACACATTCATTGGAGGAAGTTGAGTATGATGCATGAACCATTTCGGCCAATCTGACTATAACTTCAATGACGAGATTCAAAGAGTCATTGATAAGTTTGGAACTTGTGTTGATGAGGACGCCGTCTGAGGACCATTCAACAATTAAAAGAGATTAGCGACCCTTCCTCGACTTCGGGTATTGCACCACCCTCAAAAGTGAAAGACAAGAGGGGAACCCCCCTTATACATTCCTGGGGCGCACGCCAAGTCTAGTAAGAAGAACAAAAAAGGAAAAGTGAAAGCAGTGAAGAGGAAAGCAGAGAAGATGACACATCCACGACAAGACTACCAAGTGAGTTTAAATTTGTACCCGGTTATAAGAACTTTACTTGTTCCCGAAAGAAGCAAAGGCAAGCCGTGTCTATCAAACATGTGGGGTTTCTAAATGTGTGTCTAAGGTTGGCTTCACATCTAGCATTCAGCCATATTGGGTTCCACACGTTGAGAGTACTTTTGATGTGGATAGTGATGGACATTGTGGCTTTCATTGTATTGCCGCCGGTCTCGAATTCCCTGAGGCTGATGGATGGAGAACAATTAGAGAAGGTCTTGTTCAGGAACTGGATGAAAATCAATGTCTTTGGGAAGAACTTCTTAGCGATATGGAACGATTAGGCAAAGTGTGGATTGCATGGTTGTGAATGATGTCGGGGGGACAAGTGAATGACCCTTCCTGATATGGGACTTTTAATTGCAATCACATTTAGTGTCATTTTAGTAAACATCTCTTAAAATAATTGCTTGACCTATCCTCCATTGTGTAATGCCCTACCGACGTCTTTTAGTGACCAAGTTATCATTGGTGTGACAAACGTCAACAAATGTCATTGGGTTAGGGTAAGTTTTCTCTACTTTATGTGCATTATTTTTTAGTTTTATGACTTATGAATTAACGTTAATCACTTATTCTATGTTGTATTTTCAATTCGCAGGTGAAGTTCAAAGTTGATGCATCGCTTCCACCCATTTTCCCATTATGGCACACCTTCAAATACCATGATGTTGATGAGTGGGGTCAGGGATTTTGCTTCCACGAACTTGTACCGCTCTATCATCTCAACTAGCCACGCCTGATGTTGTTGACTTACTATCACCCTAACAAAGTGGAGAAAGTTCAAAATTCTTTTTTTGTATAAACCAAATAGATCAGTACAAAATAGATCAATACATACATGTATGCAATTTTTTTGTATATTTTTGTGAAACTTATTAGTTGATATCTAAACAATTGCCTTTTTTGTATATTTTTGTGAAACTCATTAGTTGGTATGTTTGATAGTTGCCACATTGACTTGTTGTGCACATATGGTTGAATTCATTGTTGGAATGCGTATGTTTGTTCACTCTTATTTGTTGTATGTCTGAATAGATTGTTCGACTACTGCCATTTTATATTTTCTTTCAAAATTAGCTCATTTCGGTCTTGTAGTTCCGAGATTCTAAGAACCATATCGGACATGTAGTACTGACACCTTTTAAAATAGGTTCGTTACTATATACGAAATAAGACGTTGAATCTCGTTTGTATATTGAACGAGCCACTATATATGAAATAAGGCGTCAGATGTGGTGCCCTGATAAATATTCGGGTGCCCTAAGAGAAAACGAGGTGCCCTAATACATATCGGGGTGCACAGAGCCCTACTCAGGTTGTAGGTGACCGAGTATATACGGCTTCGATTCGGTGTAATGTGACCGATGATGGTGTTTGGGGTTCATGCGCAGTGAAGATTACAAAACAATTTTGACAAAAACCCCAATAGGATCCGAATTTAATTCTCGGTCACAATGTACCTTTCGAAGGTTAATCGATCTCTAAGGCGCGATTCGGTTTCTCTCCAAAATGATCCAGAGCATACCAAAAACCCTAAGTAATGTATACCCCTACTTAAAGACCATATAAAATTCATTTTTCGAACCATCTTAAAATCTGGCAAAACCATTCTTAGTGTGCGACCCAATAGGCTCATACAACATTGGCGGTGTACCAAAATACATTTTGGTATACAAGTCATAAGCGGCCTCTAGCAAGACATTATGACTACAAATTATGAAATTGTCATCCAACATGTTCAATCGTACTAGTCTCGATCTCTAAGGATCAATATAATGTCTCACATTGCTCACATAGGACCTTGACTTTCGAGACATGATGAAAATATATGATCACAAATTTAATATTGGTATCAAATTCAAACACTAGCAAGCCTCCTAGAGCCTAACAACTCTAATGCATGGGGTTTTGTTGCAAATTCCAAATATGAAATCGTTTTAAAATCCAATGTATTTGTGCAAAATCGATTTCTTGATAAATATTTTCATTCAAAACACACAAAACTATGTAGATTAAGCTCAATAAAAAGAATCTAGAACAAGGACTTGCTTACAACCAAGAAGATGACAAAAGAGATCAGGAAGAGATGCACATACTCCTTTTTGGTGACCCTTGTTATGAGAAAACCATGGTAGGTAACCAAGTCTTCTATCCACGTTCATTTTTCAGCTTTTTAAAAAAGTTGTCGTCTCGGTGTAAAGTGGCCGCGCTAACTTACTTATTGGTAATGTCTCATTAAGCCTAATTGGACATTGACTTCAAAAACGGAGACATGTTGAAAATATATGATCATAATGGTTCTAATCTCACATTGTTTGAACTCAAATTCAATATTGGGGTGCTTGATATGCATGATAAATATTGGGAATACCTTACATCGTATGATCTTTCATCTTCATTCCTTCATGAATGCCTGGTCTTGAACTTGTATGTCTTGAATACCCGTGATGTGTTGTTTTGCATCCTTTGGATATTAATTAGTACATTTTCACCTTGTTTGTTTCCATCAAAATCCCGGTCGGAGTTAGAGTGACTAACCACTTAGTCCAACAACAAGTACTCGTGATCTTGATTCGTATCCCTATACGATAGTCTTAATTCATTATAGTTCGATAATGATCGACTTTATAATACTTTATCTCAAAAATTTAATATTGGGATAAATATTGGGGTGCACATTTGGTAGGTAACGAAACTTATAGCAATGTCTCGGACCTCTCGGACGTATATATGATCGTTTGAGACGTGTTGAAAATATAAGACTGGTTCTCAAAAGTCTCGAAAGTTTACTATTTATTATTGGGGTGCCCTAAGAGAAAATAGGGTGCTCTGATACATATTAGGGTGCACATTTCCCGACCCGGTTGTAGGTAACCGAGGCCCTACGACTTTTTCTCGGAACACTACTTTTGAGACGTGTTGAAAATATATGATCAGAATGGTTCACGAAAATTTAATAACGAGCATGTCGACTATGTCTCGTAGGTTATGGACCGATACAAGTGGGTATTGTATCGGACTTCTACGTCCGAGACATGTTAAAAATAGATCATAAGGGTGCACCAAATTTCTTAACTGAGAGTATCGACTATGTCTCGAAGGTGATGTACCGATATATATATATATATGATTATTGTCTCAGACTTGGATGTCCGAGGTGTGTTCAAAATAGATAAAAATAACACTTCTCAAAATTTCATAATCGAGAGTTTCGATTTTGTCTCGGACCTTATGTACCGATACCTATAGGTATCGTCTTGGACCTGCAGTATTGATATATGGGATGAAAACTCAATTTCAATGAAATAAAACACATATTAAATAAGATAAGTAAACCACATAGTTATTGATCAAACCACATCACATCATGTGATCACATAAAAATGAAATATCGAGTTTACAACCAAAGTAATAGACCACAACTTAAAAATTATTAAAAACAATATCGAAAGAAATAATCAGTTTAACACCAAAGTATTAAAGCCTCATAAACACTCAAGACTTGTTTTTCTTTGCATGACAACTACTCTATGTCTTGCCGTAGATGTGCTTATGCTTGGGATGTTGTGAAACGCTAGGGTTGGACATGAATTGGGTGTTGTCGTGCGGGGAATCTCTTGTAGGTGCAGATGGTGCCGTTGAGGTGGTGTTTGTGGTGGTGGTGGTGGTAGTGGTGGTACCTGTCCCAAGACGCCTACCCCTCAGGAAGTCCACGACATCATTTGACATTTTACTTGTAGCATCTCGAACTTCGATGCACCCTCCAACAAGTCTATCCATGACAACGCGCATCCAAGGCTCGTCTATTGCGTTGTTCAAGAAAAATATACACAATAAATAAATAAAAAAGTGAAAGTTTACAACTTCAATCTAAAATTTAACCTACAAATGACGTGACCTTACCTCCAATCTCGTAGTCTGCAGTATCGACGCAATCTCCACAATTTGTTGGGTTCTCAATGATTGGATGTGAAACTCATATAAACCAGGGTAGATATTATGGCGTGGTCATGAACTCAAACCGCGCCTTTTTGCCTTGATCTTCAGTTGATAGTAAATGATTACGCCACCTTACCCAATTCTTTTGTTGGAATCCATACTTAACCTAGTATTTCAATGCAGAAGGGCCTTGGTCTGTTTCGATAGGGCGGTACGGAGCATCGGGTATCCCTTGAACATGGCCAAGCTATCGTAGGAACCTCTCCGGATGGTATGGCTCCACAACGTCCATGTACATCAAGGTGCCAGAGTAGAAGGCCAACGGCTAGACAATACCATCGGACCTGATGTCAACGTATGGATCCCAAGTCACCTACATGAACCAAAGGAACAAGTTATAAAAACAACAGAAATGTGAACACTAAATCAAACAACGCAACCAACTTATGAGTGGGTCATATACCTCACTAGGTCGCAACTTATCAAGAGTTTTGCGTATAAAAGCTAGCTTGTTCGCATTCTCAATTGTCTCGTGTTTTTGTATCCACTTACAAACATGCGGTTGAATGTGGTCGATGTATTTTGCATTCGGCGCAGCGAGCTGGAATTTGAAGTGCTCGTATCCCTAAAATAATAAGTCACAAGACAAGTCAGTAGTGTAAGTACACAAATAAAAACTGCATAAAACAAAAATGTCTAAAATAGTAAGTACCTCAAGTAAAGTCAAATACTCTGCAATCTATGACACTTTGACTCTAATAGCCGACCCTAGGTGAAGGTAAAGGTAAGCCAATGCAACTACACCCCATGCGAAATTTCCAACCTTATCCAAATTTTCTAAAAGATTGAGCAAAGCGATGGAGACTCGTGACCCACTCTTGTCAGCAAAAAGAGTGCAGGATAGTAGGTACAACAAGTACGCACATGTAGTGCATTCAACCGGTGGGAAAGTAGATGGTTTTACTTTAGGGCACCATGTACTTTTCAGCCAACACTTCCTCACAGTCAGACCTCTGGTAATGTTAACCTCAACCTCGACTTCTTCAAGGCTAACCCCGAGCAGATTGGAAACTATGTCGATTGCATCCTTCCTCGACTCTTTGGTGTACCTTACAAAATTCTCAACCGCTATCACCTTCCCTGTCATCAAGATCTTTAATAGAATACTGACATCATCCAAAGTGATAGACATTTCACCGAATGGTAAGTGAAATGTATTCATCTCTGGCTGCCACCTCTCAATAAATGCGGAGATCAGCTCCTTGTTGCCTTTTCGATACGAGCAGTCTATAAGTGGAGACAACCAGCACTTCTGAAAAATCCTTTGTAGACCCGTAGTGTCAGGGTGGCAAGACTGCAAGCCCCACTCAAGTAATTGATCCACGTGGTTTATGCACTTAAGCAAGGGGCGATGCTGCAAAAAAGAAAACAAAGGTCATAATACATGACAAATTGAAATTATGGGTAGCATGCATACAACAACAACAATAACACATACCTCATTGTTCCAAATAGCCACCGCAACGTGATTTTTAAAACTTGTCAATAACGATCGGTAGATAGACCATCGAGAAGAGGAGCGGATGGGTCATCTTTAGGCTCTTCTACATTCCTAATGGTTGCACCATTAGTACTCTCGGTCACATGTCGTTGTACATTCTTAGTGGTTGCACGCCATATGGTTATGTTTGTTGCTTGTTGTTCTTCTTTCGAAGTAGGCTTAGATGAATCATATGCCTCATCCCCCCCGGTCAGTATGTCATGCTCTGGAACATATGACGCCTCATCCTGCAGATCGTCTCTAGCAGGGTGGCGGTGTAGACTTCTACCCTTTTGTTTTTCCTTCCGATAAGAGGTTGTTTGTGGTTTCCTCTCACCATGAGTACTTGTAGTACTCTCCGGTTGTCCATGTTTTGACTTACCATAAACTTGTTCCCTACTAATGCTAGTTTTCTTTCGAGCCATATCTATTTAGGAAATGCAATGTTAGAACAGTGCAACAAACCAAAAAATCTAACAAAAAACATAGTTTCAGTATTACACAACCGAGACATGCTAATATGTCTCGATTACAAACCACCGAGATCTGAAGACAGATCTCGGATCCTTACCTGCGAGACTATTATAAAATACCTTACAACGTTACTCGGTTGGCGAACACCGAGATATGCAGATATGACTCGGTTAAATAACACCGTCAATTAAACACAGATCTCTGAGCCTAACCTCCGAGAATTGTAAAAAATAGACCTTAAAACATAACTCGGTTAGGTTCCATCGACATATTGGGCTTTCATCTCGGTTTCATAGCATTGAGACTTAATGCCTTGACTCGATGGTCTATGACCACATGTCTTTAGGTGGTCCCTTATGTTTAGTGTCGATGGGATGTGATCGACACCTTTCAAATGGTCACTACAAGAAAGTACCGTGAAAGTATAACAAGGCATGACCTTGTGTGACCGACCTTTACGGTTTAGGAAAACAAGCCCTACCTTGGGTAGATCAACGCTAACGATGACCAAAACCAATGAAATGAATGACAAATACATGGAAAATAGGCAATTACCTTTGTGAGAATGTCGATCGACTAAAGTTGCCCAAACTAAGTAACTCGAGACCCTTCCCACACTTCGTCTTCTTCCTTAGCAAAAAGTGACTAACCCGAAGCACGGGGAATGCCACAATCAACGAAATCGACCACAAAAATTGAAAAAATGGATGATTTCTTGCAAACTTCGAAGACAGAGAAGCTGTGGGAAACTAGGGTTGTAAGGTTCAATGGCTTCGAGACGTTGTAGAGGCGGTTCTCACGAATGGGGTGCGCACCTTTCAAATGCAAATTGAATGAGGGCATTTTGGTCAAAGTACCGGGGTTGCCCCTGATAAATTGTTAGGGTGCCCTAATCACCGGGATGCCCTGAGAGGATAGCGGGGCACCATAGCTCGACTCTTGATTTATTCTAGTAGTGTTATTAGATGGTAGAGTACTCATGAAATTAGGTTTGTGATTTATCTTAAATTTATTTATTTATTTTTGATCAAAAAAGAAACCAACTTATCTTGTTGAACTCCAAACCTCTTACAACAATACCACGTACCAAACGATTAGACCACCCATTTGCAATTTGTTGATATCTTAAATTTATTTAGGCCCCCCACTTGCAATTGGTTTATATCTTAAATTTAGTTATATGTCTAAATTTGAATTGTTGCAGAAGTAGCACTTTTTCTCCAAATAGGTTAATTTAGTGGGAGCGTCTTATACACAATACAAAATCTTCCAGTCTTTCAAGTCCTGCCTTCTAATGCGTACATTTTTATTTTTGTTCTAAAAATAAAAAATAAAAAGCATCACCTTTTTTGTTCCACAAAACTAGACACGTGGAAGCATTTGAAGGGAGGACTTGAAAGACTGAAAAAACTTCCACTGTATATAACCCGCTCCCTAATTTTGTAGTAGTAGTTAAGGAATAATAAGTATCTTCACACATGTATGACACCCTGGAGCTTGTGAAAAAAATAGTATCTCGGTCGTTGTTGTTCTTTATGATCATAAATTGTACTCCCTTTGTTTCACATTATTTGTCACATTTTGACTTGTACACAAGAATTAAGGTTATGATTAATTACCATTAATATTTTATAACAAGACTAAATTACCCTCCTATGAATGACTTAATTTTGCAATCATGATTAATTATCTACATAACACTTTGATTCAATAATAAAATAAACATATATCTCCTTCCATTGCTATCTAATTTGAGAATGTGTTTTTCCTCTCTCTGGTTTCTTCTGTGAGACGGATGTCTTAATGGTGAGACCCATTAATTATGTTTTATACAAATCATATCCAAATAACTGTTTTTCAGTTATTTGATTCGTAACCTTGTGAAGAGAGAGGGGAGGGAATCAAAACCCTGTACTCTAACCACCTATATGCCCAAACTACCATCAAGTTGGGGCCTAATTAATAGAGTACGTAAACATATAGGGGTCAAAATTAAAGATTATTTAGTAAAAGATAATCTAACGATCTCCCACATAACCCATGTTATGACTTGGTGATTCAAATTAAACCATGATTGTATGCACATTTATAGAATCTATCAAATCACTTTTCACTTAGTTAAAGTGATCAAATCATTGCAGTCACAAGTCATATAATCGACATGATCCCTTCCATGCATCATAATCACCTTAACCAGTATAACTTTAATAAGGATATGATGAAGATGGGAACCATAGACGTCGTGTGCGGAAGAATAATTCAAGCATTGAATTCAAGGACAATTTTTCTCAACCAGGAGAGAATGATGCAAAAAGAGTTTGTGTTAGATTAGGATTTTATTTATTAGATAAGATGATTTAGTTTAGTTGGATTACAAGTTATATGTCATTTTTGTGTCAAAGTTAGAGTTTCAATAAGAGTTAGTGGTAGTAAGAGTTTTATTAGAATTACAGTAAATGTGTATTTTGGTATTCTATTAGAATTAGGAGTCTTATTATTTTACAAGCCTAAATAAAGGCTACATATGCAATAGTTTAGGGATTAATTATTGATTTTTAATAAAGAATTGAATTTCTTTTCTTTGAGAATTTGGTGTATAATTATCTGGCTCTCGAATTGCATTATTCATGTATCGAATAATCAGTTTGGAAGACTTCGTTGCGTTAGTTGATGATCTTATTATCGAAGTTATTTTGCAATCTACAAGTCCTCGATTATTTGAGACAGTGGTTGATGATGGTGTAGTTGACAACTACCTAATTGAAAAATGTGTGGAGCCAAAAAAGAAACTTACAGCGAACCAAACACTTTTGTTCATTAACCGATGAAATGGATGAAGAGTTAGTAGTGGACGTTCTTCAAGACTCTCATAGTGGTGTGTTTTTTGACAACGTTTAAGACAATATTCTCCAAATTCATGTTTCATCAAGTAATGTTAAGTTAGTCAAGATTAGTTGTGAAGATAAATTTGCCCCAAATTACAAGTCGCGTGAAGGTACCAAAATTCGAGGGCAAATTCTTTCCTGTAAGGGGAGAATGATGAAGATGGAGACCATAGACGTCATGTGCGGAAGAATGATTCAAGCAGTGAGTTTGAGGATGAATTTTCTCAACCAGGAAAGAATGATGCAAATAACAACTTTATGTTAGATTAGGATTTTAATTATTAGATAAGATGATTTAGTTTCGTTGGATTACAAATTATATGTCCTTTTTGTTTCAACGTTAGAGTTTTAATAGGAGTTAGTAATAGTAAGAGTTTTATTAGAATTATAGTTAATGTGTATTTTGCTATTCTATTAGAATTATGAGTCTTATTATTTTACAAGCCTATATAAAGGCTACATATGTAATAGTTTAGGGGTTGATTATTGATTTTTAATAAAAAAATTATTTTCTTTTCTTTGAGAATTTGGTGTATAATTCTCTGGCCCTGAATTGCATTATTCGCGTGTCGAATAATTAGTTTGGAAGACTTATGTTGCGTTAGAATATTACAATCCTCCATTCATAATGTTATCTCTAAAACATAATGTAGATAACATATAAGGAGAAAAAAACCATGATTGAATTCACGAGTGTCACGACAAGAATATAAACAATACAACTATAAAAGTATGTATACATACCATAATATTATGCTAACAAGGACTTGTCTATAATGTCCATACGTTCAACATAGCCAATATATGTTTTGGGCAACAACCCCTTAGTTAACGAATCCGCTATCATCTGATCAGTACTAATATGCTCAGTTGACACTCTATGTTTAAGTACTTCAAATCCATGTATTTTACACCCTTTGAATACTTGTCATTCTTTGAGTAGAAAACTGTTATGGAATTTTCACAGTATAGTTTTAACGGTCTAGCTATACTATCAATAATATCAAGTCCTGACACAAAGTTTCACAACCATAATACATGAACAGTGACCTTAAAGCATGCCACTAATTTAGCCTCCATAGTGGAAGTAGAAATTACAGTCTGCTTTCGCACTCTTCCATGAAACTGCTCCTCCAGCTAATAGGAACACGTAATCGAATGTAGATTTCCTTAAGTCAACACACCCGAAAAAGTTTGAATATGAATAGCCAATCACATTGAGATGACTCAACCATTTATAGGTCAACATGTAATCTTTGGTGCCTTGTAAGTATCTGAGTACTTTCTTTGCGGCATTCCAATAGTCCATTTCAGGATTACTTTGATATCGACCTAATATTCCAACAACAAAATTGATATTCCGGTCAAGTGCAAGTCTGGGCATACATTAAGTACCCAACTACTGACGTGTTACAAATACATTGCATTTCTTGACGTTCCAAATCATTCTGATGATATTGCATTAAACTGAACTTATCTCTTTTTTTAATTAGAACTATTCTTGCAGAGCACTTGTTCATTTGAAATCTCTCCAATACTTTATCGATATAACATTTATGAGACAATCTTAACAATCTTTGTGATCTATCATAGAATATTTCTATTCCTATCACATAAGATGCCTCACCCATGTCTTTCATTTTCAAAGTTCATGCAGAGAAGTCTATTTACATCGTGTAATAAGGCAACATCATTAGCAATAAGAAAAATATCACCAACATATATGACCAATATAATGAACTTGCTCCCGCTGATCTTAATGTATATATCGGTTAATAGTGTTCTCTACAAAACCATATAATGTAATGGTATTATTGAACTTAATATACCATTATCTAGAAGCTTGTCTTAGTCCATATATATGACTTCTTCAATTTACACACCAAATCTTCCTTTCATATAGTCAAGAAACCTTTGGGTTGGTCGATGTAAACTTCCTCTTCTAAGTCTCCTATTCAGAAAGGTGGTTTTCACATCCATTTGGTAAAGCTCAAGATCAAATGAGCTACTTAAAGCCATTATAATTCTTAAAGAGTCCTTTGAAACTGGAGAGAAAGTCTACTCATAGTCAATGCCATCTTTTTTACTATAACCTTTAGCGACAAGTTTGGTTTTATGTCTTTCAATATTGCCTTGCTAGTCTTGTTTGGTTTTGAAGACCCATTTGCAACCAACTTGTTTTGACCTTCAGGCAACTCGACTAGCTTCCAGACTTTATAGTAATCCACCGATTTCAATTCATCTATCGTTGCATTAAACCATTTTTCAAAATCATCATATTTCATGGCTTATTTAAATGAGACTGGATCTTTGTCAATGCTCAAGTCTCATTCAGGTTCAAGTGAATAAATTACCACAAAGCCATTTGAAATAGCTGGTTTTCTTGGCCTTGTAAACCTTCTTAATGCTATTTCTTGTGGCTCTACTTGTTCATTTGTAACTTGTACATCATTAGTTGGTTCATTAGTGATAAGTTCATTTTTCTTATTTGGAGCAATGATTTGTTATCTAGGTTTGTTGCACAACCGTGATACAACAAAAGGAACAAAGATTTCAGAGAAATGTTAGATGTAGAGTTTTCAATTGAACTACATGAATATCAACATTTCGTAATTCTTCACTCCCACTGATTTGGCTAATTTTAATGAACCAAGCATTACCAAACCCAACTATTCTTGTACTATGGTTAGGATAATAAAATATGTACCCTTTAGACTTTCTAGGATACCTAATGAAGTAACCACTAATAGTCTTTGCATTAAGTTTTTTCATGTGGATTATATATTCATACTTCTACTTGACATCTCAAAACATGAAAATGCCTCAAATTAGGTTTCTACTAGTCCAAAGTTCATAAGAAGTCTTATGACTTAATTTACTAGCCAGAACCCTTTTTAGCATATATGCAATAGTCTTTAATGCAAGCATCCACAATGATGAAGGTATAGAGTTACAACACAACATACTTCTAACCATATCCATAAAAGTATGGTTCTACCTTTCAGCTACACCATTTGTTGGGGTGTACCCACATTGTGTATTGCAAACAAATGCCTCCATTTTTCAAGAAATTCATATATGGACCTGGACATTTTCCACTTTCAGTGAACTTTCCATAATACTCACCACCTCTATCATATCTCACTACTTCTACCTTTCTATCTAGCTACCATCCTACCTCATTAATGAACACTTTGAAAATGTCCACTGACTGAGGCTTTTCTTGCAGCAAATAAAGGTAACGATATCGTGAATAGTTGATCATAACCGCAAGTATAACGGTTTCAATTGTAATAATAATATATCAACTAATGTTGATTACGATATCGTCCCACAGAGAAAGGTGTATATGCTAATTTTGTTCTTGTTCACTCTTTTGTTAAGAAGAATTTTCTTTTTTTTAAAACTAAACTAAACTAATCTAACTATCAGTGGTTGTTTTTATTGAGATTGTTTTTATATAGAGAAAACATCTTATGTCATAACTTCACCTTAGGTAAAGAATATTATTTTTACTATGCTTTTCAAATCATACTCATAAATGTGTGTTGCGATGCATAATTAGAATAAATGAATTTCCTTAAGATTCACTTAAATACACTATCACGGTGAGAAAGATCTTATTGTGCAAACTAGAATTTCACCTATCGATGTGAACATCGTAAGTTTCATAAAACATTAAGTACTAAATCCTTATAATCATAAACACTGAAGTTTACTATTGTGAAGGCCCCAATTTTTGAAGCAATTGGAAATGCCCAACCAAAACCCGCATAGGCTCCCGAGTTGGTACTCGACGAGTCTATACGTGCCTAGTTAGCCTCAATTCGTTTATTTACGGTTCAAATCATGAGTTATTAGATTATAAAGTTTATCATATCAATACGCAGCAAAATTCAACTATAATCAATCAATAATTCAAGGGAAATTAGGAATTTTACTAATAGTGTGGAACTCCGAATACAAGATAAACATGTAAAGCCTGGTGACCACAGTATGATGGGGGCATATACATGATATCCAACTCTCATCTTAACTCTATCCAAAATGTTTCAAAACAACATATGTAAATAAAAACAATTACATACTATGCGGCAAGGAAAGAAATCGTCCCCAAGGAGCACCGCTCTCTTTCCCTTGCCGTTACTTGTCCTATCTGCACCCACCATCACAAACTAGACAGTGAGTAACTAAGAGAAATTGAAAGTAATGCCAGAAGAATATAACAGTAATTCACGAATTTCCAAGTAAAGAAGTCCAAGAATCATGCGATAATCGAAAGACAAGAAATAACGAAAGAGCATGATAATCATACTAACAAATAGCAATCAAAAATTGTGTGTTCCAAGAAATCAACAAAGGTCGTAATCGGTCCTAATCCACAACAATATAGTGCCCAAGTTCACACAACACAATGGGTGGTCAGGCACTCCTGCTGGGAGTGGCTCGCGTTTCTCCAACTGGTGCGGGCCACATGCACCTTCACATCAGTTCAGTACCCAGGTTCACACAACACTATAGGTGGCAGTAATTCCAGAAGAAATACTCTCGTTTTCCCAACTAGTGTGGACCACATGATACCTACTCGACACACTTATGCCAAGAACACACAACTAAGAAACAGATTGGAATGCCAAGCATGAGATCACATCAATAATCACAACAACAAAAGGAAATAGAATCATAGGATATTTTCTTACTAGCTTACCAACTTACCTGGTACGTCGCGTACCCGTCGCACTCCCACGATCCTAACCCTTTGTGCGGGTCTCCAAACTACATGTCAATGGTTTGAATCTCATTAGGTTGGGTTTATAGTCAATAAACAACTCTAGGATAACCCCCCAAAGTTTTCCAAATTTTTCTCATATTTTTTTGGATTTTTCCCTATTTTTTCCAGAATTTATTTAGTTTTAATTTATTTTAATGTATTTTTATTATTTTTTTAGGTCAGGTCGGGAACCATTCGCATCTATACAGAGCGCAAGCCCAGAAAAAAAAAACTCACGAACACACACACCACATATACCACTTACACAACACACGCCGTAACACATATCACTCGCAGCTTTCTCACGACATTTTTACGAAATTAAAAAACACAACTCATATGCCCGAGACACTTCGCACATGCCGCGATTACAACACCCATGGAAACTTTTACACAACGAACAACAGACAACTCATCGTATACATGCCGTGACATCTCTGAACTGGAGAACGTCTTCGCGGTGCAAAAACGCAAATCTCCTCTGTTCGACTTATACATGGGAGACGCCGCTACGCAATGAACGCGCGGCGTCCCCACGACTTCGGATATAAACCAAAATCCCAGAAATCACCGAAAACAAACCGAACTCTACTCACACACCCCACTTGGTCGATCCTTATCGACATGTTTTCGGGCATCAAGACCAACCAAAAATGACTCCAGATTGTCATGGGATGCCCAAATTCAATTGAAAATTCAAAATCAACAACTAAATCTGAAAACCCAACCCATTTAGATCAAATTAACAAAAATACAACAACACTGACACCGATGTCGTGTGTTGGTCGCTCCGAGGGTTGCTAAGACACCGGTGGAACACCAAGATTGTCTCCGGCAAGCCATCCTTGGTCATGGTGATGACACAACTGTGGATTTACCCACAATTACCCAAAACAGGGAGAAAGGAAAGGAAATTACAAAGATATAGGAGATATCACCTTCTCCGGTGGGGTGGACAACCCTCCAATGGTGTCCACAATTCCTTGCTCACCAAGTTTGAGAGAAAAAAAAGAGAAAAAGAGGAGAGAAGTGTGGGGTTGGTCCTTATATAGGCCCACACCTCATCCCCACACATACACAAATCTCGAGGTCGGTCCAACTAACACCACTTTAGCTGTCCACTTATTCTAACACCTTCAATGAGACTTCACTAGGTGACACGCTCACCACTTAACTAACCAACTCTCTGGTCCATACTCACGTTCTCACACTAGAAACACACCATGACTCACGAGTCGCATGTTTTGGTCTCACCGACGATCTCCCATCGTTAATCGACTTAATTATCATTAATTAGCTTTTTTATTAATCATTTTCATTGTTTTAAAATCTCGTGTACCCGTAACCCATTTACCGATGCCCGCTCGCTAGTTTTCCTACTCATTTACCGACTTCACTGTTCGGTCACTCAAATACGAGTATAAATATATAGTACACGTCATCATTCACAAATAGCTAAATTTTCAAGTTGCTATAGTCTCCCTAACTAACAAGAATTTCATCATCAAAATTAGCTCTAACTTGAGCGAATAAGGGGAACCATCACCTATCCACACCTCCTCCAAACTGCAAGCTTACAGCCACTTCAGACAGCTTGGATCCTTCGTATCAAAACTGCGAACTCTTCCAGAGTTGCTTCAGATAGCTCTGTCTTTACCATTAAACTGCGGACCAATGCAAAGTCACTTCATACAGCTCAATATGTAATGACCAACTGTGACTAGCGAGAGAGTCACTTCCAATAGCTTGACATCAGATATTGAACTGCGAACTTGTATACAAAGTCCTTTCAAAAGCACAATGTTGTAAACCACTCCATTTCTCCACGTCTATCAAACTATGGGCCTCTGCCACTTCGAACAACTTGATTTCATCTCAATCTTCAGACTACGTGTCCCAACCACTTCAAACAGCCTAATTCAACTACGGTTTCTCTAGACCGCTCCTATTTCTCGAAATGGTAGGAATGCCAACGACCTCATTGCAGACATCGTCCACTACCACAACACAAGTCAAGTAATGACAAAATAAGACGCTACGATCGCGACTCACACATCAAACCCATGATGACCTCCCAACCCACTCGCATTTCAACGCAAGTTCATCTATATCTAGACAGTAAATATGTTCAACAAAGTTGCAACCATGGCCATCATGAATACTTCGTATCCATGTATCCTAAGATAAATCACAACCCGTCTGGTCTTGCCTCTCTTTAGATGTATTCATGGCTAGGTTTGGCAACCTATTGTGCCTAAACCTACTACCTCTTTCAGACTCTAATCTAAGTTAAGTTTATCTCATCCTAGACAACTCTACTAAGTTTAGACGGCACTACTCTAGCAAGTATCGACCCTAACTCTATCACATGGCATCCGACATTGCATTTAAACACCTAAAGTTTCAATTAACTAGTTCCATGCATGATGTATGATAACCAGGAAAATTCCTTACCTCTCGGTAGGATCACGAACCACTGCCAGTTGCGGCCATGGGCATGTCCTCAATGGCCTGAGGCTAATCGTCATCCTGCTGGTCCTCATACAAATATGGACATCGATTCTGAAAATGTTCGGGTTGTCCGTACTAGAAACACACCTTCCATCCTCGAGAACCACCATTATTGTTCGAATTCCTCGTTCATTTCCTGTCATATCCCTCTAATTGGTGCTCTAATTGCAACTCATGTCGATCAGTCTCAATCTCTTTGTGGTGAGAACTCAAGTAACTCTCCTAGCCAAGATCCGCTCAGAAGCTCTCTACAACGTCCCTAGCTCAGTCATAATGATCGCACCTCCGATCTCGGGTAGTAGAACCTCAGTAAAATAGTACACCCAGCCTACCTCCTTTCACCAAACCTCTAGCCGTAGATGGTTCTGATGGTGTAGTCATAATTGACGCCCTCAATATAGTTAGAATCTCCTCCAGTCGCTACTCTTGAAATGCGACTCTCTCCTCCAATTCACGAAGGTCCTCTGCGCAACGTGCTAACGACATATCACTATCATTACTAGATCCAGCCTAATCCTTCCTGGCTATTTGAGAAAGAAAGCGAGTTCCCGGATCGACGGATAACTATCGATACCATATAATACACCACATAAAACATACTTATACCAATAAGTTTTCAATTTCTTTACCCGACTCATCCTCACTCCCCCACTAGGATCCTAAGTCAATATTATAGGGTTTCACTCTAAGTTCAACCAAACCTAATTTTCACTGGGTTTAATGGCTTGTGTTTTATGAAAATTAAACTTGGTATGCTCTAATACCAACTGTGATGGCCCCAATTTCCAAAGTAATTAGAACACCCGACCTAGACTCCACATAGGCTCCCGAGTTGGTATTCGGCGAGTCTATACGCGCCTAGTCAGCCTCAATTCATTCATTTACGGTTCAAATCATAGTTATTAGATTATAAAGTTTATCAGATCAATATGCAACGAAATTCAACTATAATCAATCAATAACTCAAGGGAAATTAGGAATTTTACTAATAGTGTGGAGTTCTGAATATAAGATAAATATGTAAAGCCTGGTGACCTGGTGACCACAGTATGATGGGGGCATATATATGGTATCCAAGTCTCACAACCAAACTTTATCCATAATGTTTCAAAACAACATGTGTAAATAAAAACAATTACATATTACGCAGCAAGGAAAGAAATCGTCCTCGAGGAACGCTCAGAGGAAGTTACCAATCACCGATCCCTTTCCCTTATCGATACCTGTCCTATCTGCACCCACCCTCATAAACTAAATAGTGAGCAACTAGAGAAATTAAAAGTAATGCCAAAAGAATATAACAATAATTCATGAATTTCCAAGTAAAGCAGTCCAAGAATCATGCGGTAATCGAAAGAAAGGAAATAACCAAATAGCATTATAATCAGACTAACAGATAGCAATCGAAAACTGTGTGTTCCAAGAAATCAACATAAGTCATAAGCGGTTGTAATCCATAACAATATCCACAACAATCCAGTGCCCCAGGTTCACATAACACCATAGGTGCTCAGGCACTCCTACAGGGAGTGGCTCGCGTTTCCCAACTGGTGCGGGCCACATGACACCTTCACATCAGTTCAGTACCTAGGTTCACACAACACTATGGATGGCAGTAATTCAGGTAGAAATACTCACGTTTCCCCAACTAGTGCGAGCCACATGATACCTACTCAACACATTTACGCCAAGAACACATAACCAAGGAACATATCGGAATGCCAAGCATGATATCACATCAATAATCACAACAACAGAGGGAAATAGAATCACAAGATATTTTCTTTCTGGTTTACTAACTTACCTGGTACGTCGCGTACTGTCGCACTCCAACGATCTTAACCCTTTGCACAGGTTCCCAAACTACCTATCAATGGTTAGAACCCCAATAGGTTTGGTTTATAGTCAATAAACAACTCTAGGATAACCCCCAAAATTTCCAATTTTTTTCATGTTTTTCTGGATTTTCCCTTTTTTTTCTAAATTTATTTAGTTTCAATTTATTTTTTAATGTATTTTTATTATTTTCTTGGATCGGGTCGGGTCTGGCCCGATTCAACCTGACCCTGCCCTAGCCAGGCGCTGGGCCTTGGCCCAGCTACACTATCATCAACCATCCGCATCTGTACGAAATGCAAGCCCAAAAAAACTCACAAACACACACACCACGTATACCACTTACACAACGCACGACGTAACACATATCCCTATCAACTTTCTCACGGCATTTTTACAAAATTACAAAACACAACTCATATGCCCGAGACGCTTCACATATGACTCGACTACAAAACCCATGAAAACTTTTACACAATGCACAACAGACAACTCAACGTATACACGTTGTGACATCTCTGAACTTGAGAACGTCTTCGAGATGCAAAAACACAAATCTCCTCTGTTCGACTCATACGTAGGAAATGTCGCCATGCAATGAACGCGTGATATCCCCACGGCGTCGGATAAAAACCAAAATCCCTAAAATCACTGAAAATAAATCGAACTCTACTCACACACCCCACTTGGTCGATCTTTATCGACATGTTTCCAGGCATCAAGACCAACTGAAAACAACTCCGGATCATCGTGGGATGCCCAGATTCAATTGAGAACTCAAAATCAATAACCAAGTCTAAAAACCTAACCTATTTAGATCAAATTAACAAAAATACAACAACAATGCATCGATGTCGTGTATTGATCGCTCCGAGGGTTGTCAAGACACCGGTGGAACACCAAGATCGTCTCCGACAAGCCACCCTTGGTCATGGTGATGACACAACTATGTATTTACCCACAATTACCTAAAACAGGGAGAAGGGAAAGGAAATTACAAAGATAAGGGTATCTCACCTTCTCCAGAAGTCCCTGTAACTCCGGCGACTCTCCGGCGGGGTGGAAAACCTCCAATGGTTGTCCACAATTCCTTGCTCACCAAGTTTTAGAGGAGAAAAGAAGAGAAAGAGAGGAGAGAAGGGTAGAGAAATGGGACAAAAGTGTGGAGTTAGTCCTTATATAGGCTCATACCTCATCCCCACACAAACATCCAACTCAGGTCGGTCCAACTAACACCACTTTAATTGTCCACCTATTCTAACACCTCTCATTGAGACTCCACTAGGTGACACGCTCAACACTTAACTAACCAACTCTCTGGTCCGTACTCATGTTCTAGCACTACAAACATACCATGACTCACGAATTGCGTGTTTTGGTCTCGCCGACGCTCTTCTGTCCTTAATCGGCTTAATTATCATTAATTGGCTTATTTATTAATAATTTTCGGTGTTTTAAAATCCTGTGTACCCGTAACCCATTTTTCGATGCCCGCTCGGCTAGTTTTTCTACTCGCTTACTAACTTCACTGCCCGGTCACTCAAATAGAAATATAAATATATAGTACACGTCATCATTCATGAATAGCCAAATTTTTGGGTCCAACCATCCATGTTTCCCTAATCAATATATCATGTTATAATGTTTTATGGTTATACTATTCATATTTGACTTAAAAGCTCCACGACCATAGTTACTTCTAAATACCTATAATCAACAAACACGTGGCCAATATGTTCATAGAATTAAGTATAGAATCAATACAAATTCTAATCATTGCAATCTAATCATTAACATTCATCTAATATATGCATAGTATTCATACCATAGGATCCATTGATCCCTAAGATTAAGCGACTACTCACTTGTAAATGAATTCATCATCACACAATTCATAAATGTCATTGCAATCAAATATTAAATAAAGTAATACCTTTAATAAAATATGTGAAACAACTTATTGAATTGCACAAACGAAGTCTTCATTGTCTTCTCCTTCAAACTCTTTTCAATACTTAAGAACAAGATTCTCTTCTTGCTCTCCTAAAATTATTCTACTTAATTCTAACTCTAAGTTATGCTATGATATGGTGGTGTCTATGTTTACCACGTCCTAACCTCTATTTATACTCGTAGACCCACTAAAAATACAATTGGAAATCTTAATTTATATTCTAAAATGAAATAGAAGTCCAACACTTTCCAACTTTCTATTTTCCTCGATATTGGCGTTGTCCATTAGTGAACTGGCATCCCATATGTAAGTCCATGGCGCCACCACAATGCCAACTTCATGTCTGTATTTTTTCTTTCTCATTGGTCTTGGCGCCGCCTGTACTGCTCCTCGGTGTCATCTGTTATATACCATAACACCAACTCTACTCTCACAACACCAACTCTACTTTTGTGTTTTTCTTCTATTTTCTTTCCATCTTCCTTCCTTTGTCTCTCATGTGCCTTAATCACCTAAAATCATATAAACATCATCAATTAGAACTCATTCCAGGATAAATAGATCTAATTTGCAACTAAACTACCCCTAAAACTAAGTCTAATTATGCACTTATCAAATACCCTTAAATTTAAGATTTTGCTAGTCCCGAGCAAAAGTGCATTTTACTAAGAATGCTTACTACTACTACTAATATTGTACTCTATAAAACTCTCTTTACATCATTCATGGAGTATCTTTTAATTAAAATAAATGTAAATTTAACAATTTACTCAAGAATTTTTCTCTTTTTATTTCAAAAACATATTTTTCAAAACACATAGCCTTACAATAACAAATACAATTCACTTTTGAAACTCGAAATAGTTCACAACTAAAATCATCGCTACTTATAAAGTTACTTTACCTCGACACTCAAGTAGCAAGTTTACATTATCATGATTTCTCATTAAGTTCAAAAATTCACAAATAACTATAAATCATACTACTATTGTAGATGTTAATACTTTAAGAGATCATAGGTCTTTAAAGAGTTGGAAGGAAAACAATATTCAATTAAGCTACTCGCACTCGAGCTAAATCTTTTTATTTGAAAAGTTTATGAACACCTACCTTTTTTCTCAATACTCATTTTTTTTACTTCAACCCTATTTTTGGAAATTTGGATTTTATGTACATTTATTCTTTTGTTTATCCTTGCTCCATTTCCTATGGATATTTCTCACCTTTTTTCCACTATAGATTATTTGCTCCTTTTCCTGTGGAATCTATAGGACTCTTATTTTTTTATGTGATAAACTCTTATTAGCACTTTTCATTTTCACTTCAATTGAACAAAGTCTTAAATCCAACTTCTCATTAAGCACTATTGTCTATCTCCTCCTCTTTAAAGCATCAAATCTTTATACTTTACTAAACAAGCATGATTAATACTTATTATATAATCTTTTAGAGATCTAACTTTTTCACAAGTAGTGTTCTGATTTTCTTCTTGCTTTTGTTTCAAGTAATAGCCTTCCCTATCTAAATTTCTAATCATGAAATTATACCATTGTTGGCTACTAATTATTTTCTTCAAAAACAACTTAAAACACTTCTCTTAAGTTTCATATCAACAAAACATTTGTTTATTACTCATCCTCAATTAAAGGCATGGACTTCAAACGAGTTTTTCTAACCTTATATATATACACTCTATATATAAGCTAATCTCTACATACATATTTTTTTATTTTCTATATTTTTTTTTTTTATCTCTAAATGATATGTCATGCAATGCAAATGCATGAATAATAAATTAATGGCTTAATGATCAAAAATATCCTAACCTTTACAAGTTTAACTTTTGAAATTTATCAATTATATCCTAACATTTGGAATTTAGTATCAATTCTATCCTCAACAAATTGCCCACACATTCTTTTTTTTAATTTTCTTATTATACATTTAAAGATTTATTCATACATATGCATTAATGCTTAATATTTTTTTTGATGATTCATGTATATAACACATATAGTAGTGTGTTTACATATGCTACTCAATCATATACATATAATCTAAGTATATAATTCTTTTATTAAATTAAACAACTATATACCCTCTAATAAGTTTTATATGTTATTTTCATATGTATATACATATGATTTTCAACTTACTATTCGTGTTTTATGAATAACTAAAAAAATTAATTAATGTATTAACATATCATTGATTTATAATTTTTTTTTTGTGAGTTCTCGTACATTAATTCAAACACGAGGCTTACAAAATTTTAATGTGTAAATTGATCAATATAGATGATCATGAAAAGAAAAGTTAGAAGATTATGTTGATTTCAAAGAAAAAGTGCCCAAAATAAGTTGAGGGTATAATTGATACTTAAACAAAAAGGTTAAAATTGAATTAATAATTTTCAAAGGTTATGATAGAATTGATACAACTTGTAAATATTAGAATATTTTTTATCATTAGGCCTAAATAAATACTTAAGTGTATGAAATACACTACCATTCATTCCTCTCCCCCATTGCTTTAAAAATAAAGATTTTACGATCATACATGCAATATTTACCACTTTTATCATTCTTGCCACTATCTATAGTGTTGATATGCCCCCAAACTTAAACCAAACCTTGTCCTCAAGGTTTAAAAATAAGCCTACATGATCAAAACATTATACACATAACATATAATGCATGCAACCGAAAAATGTAAAACTGTCCGCATAATAAAAAAAAAGGTGTTTATGATTTATTTTTCCTAAAAATGATTTATAATGTTTGGTGACATCTCCTTTCCAATGAATATGCACCCAACAAATGGTGCTTCCTGTAGAATTTGCACAAAAAATTTAAAAGTTAGATAATATTTCTATTTGTTTAGAATGTTATGTTAACTACTAAATAACAAATATTTACAATGAAAACTACTAAATTTTAAAACCCCTGATATGCCTCCCAGCAACGCTTCTTTTTATGTCTTTAGCCCGACTTATGCACTACGACTCTCAACTGATCATCATGATGCACCATAGTTACTTCAACACTGTATCCTTGCAAAGTTCTTCATATCCAATAATCCTTTTTCTTGTATGCTACTCTATCCTTCATAATCCTCATGTGGTTTGGCACGCCTCTCCATGCTTTGAAACGAGGGATTTTCTTTAAAATCTTGTCATATATCTTTGCATAAATCCCAATTTTCTCACCATTACATTGATCTTGTAATTCTTGTTTAATTGATGTTGGTAATACTACAAAATTGATTGTCTTTTTCACAAAATTTATGATGTGTGATCCTAAGTTTTCATTGCTTTTATCTTCCACTATTGTCTCAAACTTTTGTAGATCAACACCACTATCATGTTGCATAATATCCTCGATATGAATCTCCTCTTTAACACAGTCAAGTGAATCATTTGGCTTTGAAACATTAGTAATGTAGCAATCCTTATGATTAGGCTCCTCTACTTTTACATATGCTTCATGACATGCTTCATAGCTCGACAACAACTCCTTAACTTGATTCTCCTTGGACTCAACCACAACCTCTTATCTTGAATTTATAAATGTAACAATTTCCTCTAAATTCTTTTCCAAATTTAAAAACACTTGATCCTCTTCTTCCTCCTTGTTAAATGATTGTGCAGAAATATCTAATCTTTCCTCATACTTCTTGAGATCATGCTCGCTCTGCTCAACTACGTTTCTTATCATTTGCTCTAGTGAAGTAAGAGACAATTGTCATTTTTCCGAGAACTACATAATGATTGATAGACATTTCCCTTGTAATTATTGTAAAAGCTTTGATAATTATGTCATGACTCCTTTCCTTGTGTGTAGTTGCAATGCACTTGACTTCCCACAAATACTTTAAATCCATATAGGTCATAATATGATTGTTGATATCCCGTCCATACGAAACCACTCACGATTTGTTGTCCTTGGTATGTTGTATTGTCTCGAACAAATTCACTTTGATAGACTAATATAGAGATTTTATCAAGGATTTCAATATTTGATTCCTTAATATCATAGCTATACATTATTTACATCCCTAAAACATACCAAAGACAAAAGAAAGTAGATCAAGTGCAATAGGGTCAAATTTAAACTAAAAAAAAATTACGGGGAGCTAAAATTCTTAACAAGTGAACTAAAACTTTAGTGGCTACCTTTCCTGTCAACGATGCCAAAAACTTGATCGTAACCACAAGTATAATGGTTTCATTGTAGTAATAATGTATCAACTAATGATTACAGATATCATCCCACAGAGAAAGGTGTATGTGCTACTTGTATTCTTTTCACTATTTTGTTAAGAAGGATTTTCTTTTCTTTTTTTTAAAATTAAACTAAACTAATCTAACTATCGAGTGGTTGTTTTTATATAAAGAAAATATCTTGGGTCACAACTTCACCTTACGTAATGAATCCTATTCTTTACTATATTTTTCAAATCATACTCATATATGTGTTTTACGATGCATAATTAGAATAGATGAATTTCCTTAAAATTCACTTTAACACACTATCGTGGTGAGAAAGATCCTATTGTGCAAACTAAATTCCACCTATCGGTGTGAACAACGTAAGTTTCACAAAACATTAAGTACCAAATCTTTAGAATCATAAACACTTAAGTTTACTATCTATGTCTCCTAATCAATAACTATCTATCGATGTTATAATATTTTACGGTTGTATTGTTCATATCCGGTTTAATAGCTCCATAACCATTGTTACTTCTAAATACCTATAATCAATAAACATGTGGCCAATATGTTCATAGCATTAAGTATAGAATCAACACAAATTCTAAGCATCGCAATCTAATCATTACCATTCATCTAACATATACATATTATTCATACCATATGACCCATTGATCCCTAAGATTAAGCTACTACTTACTCATAATTGAAATCAACATCATTCAATTCATAAACATCATTGCAATCAAAGATTAAATAAAGTAATACCTTTAATAAAATTAGTGAAGCAACTTATTGAATTGCACAAACAAAGTTTGCAATGTCTTCTCCTTCAAACTCTCTTCAATACTCAAGAACAAGACTCTCTTCTTGCTCTTCTAATATTGTTCTACTTAATTCTAACTCTAAGTTATGCTATAATATGGTGATGTCTATGTTTATCAAATCTTGACCTCTATTTATACTCCTGAAGCTACTAAAAACACAATTAGAAACACTAATTTATATTCTAAAATGAAATAGAAGTCCAAAACTTTTCAACTTTCTATTTTTCTCGATACTGGTGTTGTCCATTACTAAATTGCACCCCTATGTAATTCCATGACACCGCCACAATGCTAACTTTGATGTCTGCATTTTCCCTCTCTCAATGGTCTCGGCGCCGCCTGTACTGCTCCTCAGCGCCATCTGTTATAGCCTATAATGCCAACTCTCCCATGCGCGAACTCTACTTTTATGTTTTTTCTTCTATTTTCTTTTCGACTTCCTTCCTTTGTCTTTCCTATGCCTTGATCACCTAAAATCATATAAACACTATCAATTAGAACTCATTTCAGGAGAAATAGACCTAATATGCAACTAAACTACCCATAAATTAAATCTAATTATGCACTTATCAATAGTCATCAATAAAGGTGATAAAATACTTTTGACCACTCCAAGATGAGGCGTCAAAATGATCACAAATAGTAGTGTGTTTCAATTCAAGAGTCTCATTGCTTCTTGTGGATGGATGTTTTGATGTGTGTTTAGTTTGTTTTCCTTTAATACAATCTTTACAAACATCCCAGTCAACAAAATCCAATTGAGATAAATATTATCTCCAAACTTTTTACCTTTTTTTTGGAAATGTGACCTAATCTTTGATGCAAAGATAAGCAAAGCACTCACCATGTACACTACGTTTATTTTCAATAACATGCTCAACATTAAACAAGGATTCAACAACATATACTATCAAAATTGAAATAATATATGTTGTTGATTACAATACCAAAACCATAATAGTATTTTTATTTAAACAAACTAAATAATCATTTCCAATCTTAAAGTTAAAACCTACACAATCCAATTTTGATACATAAACAAGATTCCTAGAACATTCAAAAACATAAAAGGAACTTTTTTAAATCCAAGAAGCTTTTGCTATTCAGGATTAATTTGTAAGTCATGATCCCTTCTATGAGTGCCTTTGTTTTGTTTCCCATAACAAAAAATTTTCAATTCCACTTATGGGCTAGATTGAAAGGAATCCCTGCATAACATGTAAACATGATTAGTTGCACTAATATGAAGCCACCATGTATTATTAGGCACTTCAATAAGGTTTGATTCAAAATATATAAAAACTTAATGTATACCTTTCTTCCCAAACCATGTCTTTAGTTTAGGACAATCTTTCTTGAAGTGTTCACTTGTCGGACCCATTTCATCAAGTCCCTGACATTACCTAATTAACTTAATCTCCTCGACGAATCCATTAAACCTTCTTAATTATCTAAAATCCTCAAGATACATGAAAATCCTCAAATTATTTTCAAAGTCGTAATGTCCAAATGCAAAGCAACTTAGGAAATCATTCTATTACGATTTTCATATTTCATAAAACTTTCGACAGAGTCTCTCCTAAAAATGTGTTGCCGGCATGAAAACCTAATAAACAACAACTTTAGGAGAATGCCTAGAAGGACTCACATCGCCACAACAGTTCAAAATATATTATCAAAGTGAATTAAAATATCAAATTCATATTAACTCCACAAGTTTCAACTTTAGAACTCATTTACAGCCAAATCAAAATCACAATCCATATTTACATCAAAATTAACCTTAAACCATCTCAAAATTCTTTAAACATGTCTCATAACCCAACCATAACCTACTCTTAACTCGAAAATCCCAAAACACATTATTTAACAAAAATATTATACGATAAAAAAGTCAAAGAAAATCACCAACATATTTATATGCATGTTTTTCTCGTATTTCAGCATATACATGACATCATCAAAAACAAATTGAGGATGTCAAGCAAGTAAATTCTTACATTGACCCGTACTCCTACAAATGTTATCTGAGACATGGCAACATGTAATTGCATTTCTTACGAGATCAACAAATATATATATATATATAACAACGTGAAACCTTTTTATTTAGGTTTAAGGTTCATAATCTGGTTAGCCGACCCAAATATAAACCTACAACAAAAAAAAAGTCCAATGCATGGTACCCATAATTGACATTACCCACCTTATACGCCTGCAGATACGTCTAGTCTAGAGTGGATTCCATCCAACTCATTGATCAAAACAGAAGCAACTCTATCCGTATGACAAGAATGTGTGACCAATCAAGAATGCAAAATGCAATGCTGACTAAGTTTTAAATGCAGGTGCAAGATAAAACAATAAATAGTAGAGGTCATTGTAGGGTTTACTTACAACTAACCAAATTTAAGCTTAATTTTTGATTCTCGAGTGTCAGATCACCTTGAAAATATCTCCAATAGCTTCCCTACATATCCAATTGTAATAGGAGTCAAGCTTAAAGTAAAATCGGATCACAAAACCCCATAAAAAAACACCAAAATAAGCTCCGAAAGCTATTTCCAAAAATAATACTTTATAACAACTTCAACTTGTTATCAACTAGTCAACTTGGTGTAACTTTTTAACCTTACAAATTTCATTATTTGTAATGTTGATCAAAAAGGAATGTGTAGTACTCATTTCGTACTTTCCATGGACTTTAAGAATACTCAAATAAGATTACAAATGGAAAACTAATGAATTTTCCAATATGACTTGTCGATTAGGCAAACTTTATTAATTTGAACTAACAAAATTTTTCAAAATAAATATTTTCACAATTAAATCCCCAAAACACGACGACAAACACCACAAAATCACTCGATAGCAAATTCATAATATTTTCACAGCCTTTGTGGACTATTTGGACTAAAACCAATAATTAATTCATCCAAAATCCAATGTAAATCGATTTCAACAACAAAAATTCTTTAAAATAGTTATCAAATGACTCGCATCAATTCAATTCACAAAATCCCTAACCTACACACAAGTGGAATTCATCCCAAATTGGCGTAATCAAACCCAATACACCAATTCATAACAAATTCTACCAATTTCTATCAACACCGTGCAAGATAAGTTTAAAAGATGCAAGAATTCAAATTGAATTGAGGGAAATGTCTGGATTGAGAATTTATCGAATTTCGTGTTGAATCCTTCATTTCCACTGTGAAAACTTAGCTCAAAGTGACCGTCTCATGATGTTCTACTATTTTGCAGAGAGAAACCTGACCCGGAATTAGACATAGAAAGATCCGTGAGCACGAGAGAAATAGTGGAGAGGGTGAAGGGAACCAAAAGTTTTCTTTTCAACATTTTGTTCTATTGACTCAAAATGTTTTGATGATTTTCTTAATTATATATATATATATATAAAATTCTCAGCTACTTGTCATCATCTTAATTTTTTATTATTTTATTAATTCTCAAAACCACTATTTTGATGTTTTGACTTTCGATGTTTGTTTTGGTTCCTATTTTTCACCTAATTGAGCCTAACTCTTGAAAAAAATAGCTTCAACTCCATAAAACATTTGTAAAACTGGTTTCGGTCTCACCAAAATCCAAACAATTTTAACTTTGTCCATGTAAGCAAGAATCATTAATCCACCAGAGGTCTTAACAATTAATTGATTGATTGATTGATTGATTGGAGATTTGTTAGAAGTTTCCATAATTGTCACTATCCCCGTATTATCCCTAGATCAATCCATTAATAGTCTTTATAATATATTAATAAAATAGAGCTTTCATTGTAATTGTAAAAATACTTATAAAGAGATATGAATTTACTTAACCGTTTGAATGAAATAATACCTTCTAACAAATTTCTCTATGTGTTAGTTTCTTTCATGGTATCAGAGCCATAGGTAAACGCCATGGTTAATATCCCCATCTCACCAACAACCTCTAGCTCCACAAAAGGCTCGATGTCCACAATGGCTTCTTAGTAAGTCAATGATCCCTTCAATCCATTCGGCAACTCGTTGTCATAAGGGATGACGATCAAACTTGATCAAGACAACTTCCTTCTCTTGAGTCTATCAGCATGTCCTTTATGAAAGGAATCAAGCTCGATGGGTACTTGTTGGGAATAAAGCTCGTCCCCCACAATTCCTTGATGCGGCTGGAACAACCAACCAAGATTTTGAAGATTGGGTAAGTAAGGACCAGATGTTGGTCACTTTGCTTCTTAACTCTCTCTCGTCGGACATAGCCTACCAAGTTCATGGCCATGAATCTGTCGTTGTCACATGGAAAGCAATAGAGACACTCGTGGTGCTCATAACAAATTTAAGGTCCAACTTTCTTGAACAGGGTTGCATACCACAAGAAAAGACTCCCTTACCATGTCCGAGTTCCTTTACAAGAAGAAGAAGTTCTCGAACAGTCTCACAATGGCTAGATCTCTGTTCTAGTTACAGACCTCATCTCTTGCACCCTCGCCGCCCTAGATGGTGACTATCTCCCCATCACCATTCTTCTACAAGATAAAGAAGAGCTCTCATGGGCAGAACTTCAAACTTCCTTGTTGAGCTTTGAAGCAAAACTTCAACAAATCCAAATATTCAAGCCCTAGCCTCCTCTCTCTGTGAGTGCACCCACTCAAAGCACTTTACACTCTAGTAGAATAATAAATCCCCCAACCCCTCTGCTCATTTCTCCCAAAACAACAACAACACACTCTAGGCAGAATAATAACTCACAAAAGGGCCAAAGCGGCAATCGAGGAGTTCGCGAGAGGAGGCCGAGGAAGTGGTTGCTACTACCAAAGAAACAATCGGCCCACTTGCCAAATCTATGGCAAAATTGGCCACACCATTGTTGTATGTTACCATAGAAACAATGCTTCTAACATGGGATCTGTACCCTTTACTCCACAATAACACCCACACCCACCTATCGGTTCACCATCCTCTGCGTTCTTGGCTACCCCTCCATCCATCCCTGACTCCTCTTGGTACTTTGACAATGAAGCCACCCATCACCTGACCTTGGACCCCTCTTTCCTCAGCAACAAATCTGACTACTCAGGTGTTAATCCATAGTTGTTGGTAATGATAATCGAATACCTATATCTGCAACTGGCACCTTATCCCTCACTTCAGCCCCTTCCTTTCACTTCCCAAATACCTTACAAGTTCCTTCAGTATAGAAAAATCTACTCTCTGTTTCTCTGTTAACTTCTGATAATAATGTCTCTATTGATTTTCATTCCAATTTTTGCCTTGTGAAAGATGCTCTTACCAACCGGGTTCGATTTCGGGGGATCCTTGATGATAGAGTGTACCGCATCCCCAACTCCCCACCTACGTCTTCCAATTCAATCTAGCCTCAGACATTTTACTCTTCCAGTGCTTCCATCGACTCCAATGTTTGGCACATGAAATTGGGCCATGCCCTCAGCCAACAATTCATAAAGTGTTGAAATTATGCAATAAGTCCATGAGCTTCAATAAAATTTCCTTTTGCAGTTCTTGTCAATTTGGGAAATCTCATGCACTTCCTTTTCAATTAAATCTCGGACGTGCCTCCCACATTATTGATCTTATACACTAATATCTGGGGACTTGCCTCCTCCCCTAGCTTATCGGTTTTCAATAATATATCCATTTTGTCGACGACCATAATCATTTCACTTGGATCCATCCACTTAAACTAAAATCGGAAGCACTGTCCACATTTATCACATTCAAAACCTATGCGGTAAACAATTCTCTACCTCCATTAAAGTTGTCCAATCCGATTGGGAGGCGAATATCGCCCTTTTCAAACATACCTCACTATCCATGGAATTCGTTTCCAACATCCATGCCCCTACACCCACGAACAACACGGTCGAGCCAAACGAAAACATAGGCACATCATGGACATGACCCTTTCTCTTCTCGCACACTCTCACCTTCCACTATCCTACTGGTGGGATGCCACTCACACGGCAACATTCATCATAAATCACCTACCTACTCCATTCCTCAATGGTACCTCTCCATATCAAGTTTTCTACCACTATCCTCCTAATTACTCTACTATTTGCACTTTTGGTTGCGCTTGTTACCCTTGTTTGCTTCCATACAATCAACACAAACTTCAGTTTCGATCCACCAAATGTATATTCGCGGGGTACAATTCATTGCATCAAGGATATCTCTACCTCAGTCCAAATGGTCATACATATATCTCTCGACTTGTTATATTTGATGAACATGATTTTCCATATCCTCAATTATTTCCCACAAATCTTCCTCACCAAGAAGTCTCACCCATTCCCCATATTGTTGTCACATTTCACCCCCAACAACCACCTCCCACTAATGCCATCAACCCACCCATCTCATCCTCACCATCACCAACTCCAAGTTCCCCACCACCAACGGTCATTCCTCCTCCCACTATTAACCATCACCCTATGGTGACAAGGGATAAAGATGGAATATATAAAAGAAAGGTATTCACCACCTCCAATATTGACTCCTCTATAGGCTACAATATCCTCCCTTCCACCACCACACAAGCTTTGTCTTTTCCTATCTGGAAGGATGCTATGAAACAAGAGCTTGCTGCCTTACATTGCAACCACACTTGGTCATTAGTTCCTCTATCCAACACTTAAAAATTGGTAGGCACCAAATGGATCTTTAAAATCAAGCGAAATTTAGATGGCAACATCCATTAACACAAGGCCTGACTTGTCGCAAAAGGTTACAAACAACAGCCAGGAATTGATTTTTATGAAACTTATAGCCCCGTTATTAAGCCCTCCATAGTTCGTATCATCCTCACTCTTGCTGCCACATACAACTAGCCACTGAAATAGTTGGATGTCAACGCCTTTCTCCATGGCCTTCTCTCCAAGAAGGTATTCATTCCCCAACCCACTAGCTTCGTGGATTCAATAATGCCTCATCACATATGCCAGCTACACAAGGCATTGTACGGCTTGAGACAAGCTCCTCATGCCTGGTTCAATCGTCTTCGCCACACACTTCTCGAACCAGGGCTAAGGATTTAGGTGACCATTATTTTCTAGGCATCGAGGTTCAACGGGATCATTTCGGAATCTATCTCAGCGCAGCTATGTCTCCTCCCTCATACAAACTGCTATATTCTCAAACTTGAAGTCTATGACTACTCCATGCTCCTCCTCAAACTCGACTTCCCAGAGTCTAGCCCCACCTTTTCTGACTACACCTTGTATCGCCGATTAATTGGAGGTCTCCAATATTTACTCACATTCGCCCCGACATTGCCTTTGCAGTCAATCACCTCAGTCAGTTTCAAAAAGAACTGAAAATTGTGCACTGGCAGGCCCTTAAACGCATTCTTGGTTACCTTGTTGGATCTCTGCAGGTTTGTCTACACATCAAATCAAGTTCATCACTCAACATAGTCACATACTCTGATGCTGACTGGGCGTCCTCCCAATTTGATCGTAAATCGGTGGCTGGATATTGTGTTTATCTTGGTCACACCTTACTTTCTTGGCAAGCCAAGAAAAAACAAGTCATGGTGCGTTCGAGTACCGAGAGTGAGTACCGCTCTCTTGCCCACACCACAACAAAAATAATGTAGCTCAAATCCTTACTCCATGAAATTCACCACCCGCCTCAATCTAAACCAATCTTATGGTGTGATAATTAAAGTGTTTTCACTCTTGCCAAGAACCCCATCTTCCATGCTCGCACCAAACACATCGAAATTGATGTGCACTTCATTCGGGACTGAGTTCTCAAACAACTACTGGACACTCACTACGTTCCTTCTAAAGATCAAGTTGTTGATTGTATGACGAAACCTATGCCCTCCTCTCGCCATCAGCTTATGTGTACCAAACTTGGCTTTGACAACACTCTCTCCAAGTTTGAGGGGGGATGTAAGCAAGAATCATTAATCCACCAGAGGTCTTAACAATTGATTGATTGATTTATTTATTTATTTATTGGTTGATTGATTGATTGATTGCTTGATTAGGGATTTGTTAGAAGTTTCCATAATTGTCACTATCGTTGATTTAATCCTTACATGATACTTAACAATTGATTTACAAGTTTTGATCAACTAATTATTTATTTTCACTCATGCCCTTCAAACACATACTTGCAACCCAGATTATGAAAAATTGAGGACAAACCTTAACACACTTTAACGTCGTGACAAAATACCATAATAATAACTCACTAGGCATTCATCAACAAAAAATAACATTTACCTAGTGATTTCTCTTTTTCACCGATTCGAGTCATAATCTACAATACGTGTCATGATTAAGACCCACTAATCTTGTAATTAAGTCCTAACAACAAGTTTATTGAAATCAAGGATTTCACAATCTTGTCAACTAATTGAAATTTTGTCCTCGAGATTTGATTAAAGGAAAGACTCCCTAATTCAAAACTGATAAGAAAGTAACTTTTAATAGGCAAAATCACCTGTAAGAACACTCTTCTTTTCATATCATAAACCTATTGTAGTCCATACATGTAGAGATCGCGAGAACTTCAATTCTTGATATGTTATTATTATTTTTATTTGGTGAAAAAGTATAACAATTTCCTTATCATTCCTGTCAGTTTTGAATTTCTGACAAATCATGTATTCAACTTGTGGAACATCCATCAAACCTTGCTTCATTTATATTTCATTGAATCTCATTCAATAGTCAATACCTAGCAAGATCTATTTTATCTTTTTTTCATGATGTAATATTCATTCTTAATTGAACAATTATTTCACAATTAGTTAATAATTTTTTAGCTATCCATCAAACTATGATACACATATTTAAGTTTGTTTCTCCATCACTAATTATCTTTTTGTCAGAACTATCGGTCAATTAATTCTTAAACTATCATTAGTCTAAAGATATAGAGTGATGTAATCAATATCTGAGTACAAAATTAGATAGTAGAGTAGAGTCATGTGTCTATCTGATCCATCACCATTCCAGCATTTCTCAACAAAAACCTGGAATTATATCAGCCATCCCATGGCTAGAGATATCAAATCTCATTTGCCATCCCATGGCAAGAGATCTTAATTCCCAATTCGATCAGCAAATAAAACCTATACATCATGCAATTCTCACTCCTTTAAATGTCTACTCAAAATATCATTTATGTTTGTGGATTAGAAAGAAATTATAAACTATGACTCGTTAGCAAATTCAATTATTTACATAGTTTGTTGGGCAATATATCTTTCTTTAGTAGCTATAATAACATTTTCCCATAAGAATACGTTTATAATGATCCTCCCTTAATACTTCCGACTTTTAAAAATTTTAACTCATTTTTTTAATTACACAAAAGAAAAGTCGAAACCAAATGAAAATTGTTATGTATTTGACTAGTTAGAGACATACAACTTCTCTAACAATTGTCAAATCATATCCACTCATGATTTTATATAGAACTCATTTCCTTCTTTAGCTACCATTATAACTCTCAAATTGCCCTCAATTTTAATTGTTCTATACATCAGTTTATGATTGACTTCAATGAAACATTATAGACTATTATACAAAACATCACCAATTCATCCGATTATTCAAAGACATGTGCACATGTTACACCAGCTTTTACATTGTGAATGAATCATGATTATGATACAGAGTTACTTAGACTTTTGGTCATGCACAACTACTCCAGTTCATTACCTTGACTAAAGGAGTTCGTTCATGCTATTTCCAGCAGTCACAAGTCATTTATACGACTCATTTCTATATACATAGTCTATTCAATTCTATTTTTTCAATCCTAGCTATTCTCACAATTATCTAACTTTTGGCCCTTTTTATCAACTAATCAAGGATTTGCTCAACATTTGAACCACTTACATACAAAGAAAATATTTCTTATCTTTTCAAATATCTAGCGAAGGAGGATACAACTTTTTCTAGTTTTTTGATAACTTGAACTCTTAACTAATCTTTATTTGAAATGAAGAAAATTTTTATAACTCAAGTAGTTTGTTATTGCATTAAGTTCTTTCCATTAGTCACAGATTTCTTGACTTTCCTTTTCTCTCAAAGGATTTCGGTACTTTTAAGTGCCTATGTATTATAACTATCTTACTACTTATCAATTTACTTTTACCTCTAATCGTTTAACCTTTCAATTATTATTCAATAAAAGAAGTAGAATTTTCAGTATCTTGATCAACTTGTTAACCAATCAAGCTCTTAAAGAATACTATTTCAGTATTTGAATAGAAATTCTCTTACTTCAAAAGTTCACATTGACTTCTTCTACTAATTACTTATCAATACTCTATCAATACATCTATTTCTTCATTTGTTATATCATCATAATTTCATATGTTTAGAAGTAGTTATTGGGTACTTGAGATTTTATAACACATTTACTTGTGTTTTCTTTAATAGCTAATCATAACTATTATCATATCATTTCCCCAATATCTTAACTTCCTACACGTTGATCCTATCACGACGCCTTTCATTTCTAAGTTAGAAATCTTGTCAATTTATCTACCTTAATAACACCTGACATTATGTCAACAAAGATCACTTCTAACTTTTAATTATCTTTATTTATTTCTATCATTTCTTTGTTTAGACTATAGAGCCATTGTACTCAGCTTTACTTGTAAACAACAATTTGAGTAAGAAATGACCAATATACTCAATACTCCTTTATAGAAGTTATTTGATCATTTTCAACTTTGGTTCTCTTCTTATTTTTAGCGTGTCTTACTTTGAAAAGGAGATAAGACTTTGCTACAAAGTTTCGTATTTTCATAGAAACTAGCTTAGATCACTTAACTGGTTCTATCACAATCTCATTGTGATTTTCTAGTAAAGATGTAGCTTTATCTAAACAATTTCTATTTTCAAAAATATGTGTCTCATTTTTACTCTTGTTAAAACTATTTAGGGTGCAACTCTTTATTTGGTTGTGAATTAAACCAATACTTCATAGAATAAGTCTTCTCATGTTACTAGTGCAACCGGTACTAACCATGTACTAATGTCCAAGATATAACACATATCGTAAATCTCATAACGTCTAAATCTATTTCACATTTTTCAATGATTCTCAAGTGTTTGGGACTTTGACTTAAAGTTGATCAGGTATTTTTCTGAGTGTTTCTATATTACAATCACTCAGTATCCTCAATTTCAAAGAAATATAAGTTCAGTATTTACATTCATGAATTGCTTAGATTTCATTTCAACCAATTATCCATTGGTTTTGTAAACTAATTTTAATTCATCAGTAACTTAAGTATCAAACTATTTTACAATAATCTTTCATGAATCTAGCCTTTTAAAGTCCATTTCACTTCCAATTACGCTCACTTATCATATATTAAGTCTATTCTCATTTAAACACTTTGTACTTAACCTCACTAGTTGTATCTCACGAGTTCAGTATGGGCAAGATAAAGAGAATAAACTTACTATCACATATGGAGATAATACAATAATAAATATCAAATATAACGTGATAACAAATTATTCCCAACTCACAGTCACTTCTCAACTAATCACAACCTCAATAACGGAATCTTGTTGCTTTTCTAGAAATCCTTGAAACTCATCGTTATGTTATTCTAATCTATGCTAACCTAGAGCCTTAACCCAACTTTCCAATAAACTCAATCCTCAACTCAACTTCAATATTGTTTCTTTGATTTTTCTTTATTGAGCTAGACCATAGCTTTAATACCAACTCTGTCAAGACCCATTTCATCAAGTCCCTGACATTACCTAATTAACTTAATCTCCTAAACAAATCTATTAAACCTTCTTAATTATCTAAAGTCTTCTAAATAAATGACAATCCTGAAATTATCTTCAATGTCTTAATCTTTGGAAATCATTCTATTACGATTTCCATATTTCATAAACCTTTCAATGAGAGACTCCTAAAAATGGGTTGTCGGCATAAAAAACTTAATAAACAATAACTTTGGAAGAATGCCTAGAAGGAGTCATGCCTCCACAACAAATCACAATATAACATCAATATGAATTAAAACATCGAATTCACATTAAGTCAACAAGTTTCAACCTTAGAACTCATTTACGACGATATCAACTCCACAATTCACATATTTATATCAAAGTTAACCATAAACCGTCTCAAAATTCTCTAAATCAGTCGTGAGAAACCCGAGGCCCGTCATGTCATAAGCCGCAGGCCCGCAACTTTTCTATTTCACCACCCTGTTGTGTCCCACGTGCAACTCACGTTCTTTATTCCTCATTCATCAAAGTTTATTAACATTTAAATACAATTATTCAGCGAAGACTTAATAGCATGAAATAAGGTAAGATTCATGTCATTTAGTATTCAGAGCATCATCCTAATGTGGAAAACCCAGCAAAATACCATGCATATATCTGAGGTAAAATATAACTAGAAACCCATATACATGTATTCGGTGTTCTATAGTCCCCAAAATACAAAACGTAAATATATACATATTGTAGTCCAAACACGAGCTGAAACAATAATGGTTTCAAAAGTAATCACCCAAGACCTCCTTACCTTTGCTCTTAGTCGTTGAAAGCTATGCACTCAGTTATCCAACAAATACAGTGACTAGTCCAGTGAGTAAATTTCCAAGAGAAGTCCACACAATAATCATGAAAAAAACTGATAAATCTACGAGACATGTGAATATGACCTCTGGCAAGAGACAATCACATTTTCATGGTTGTAGGCAACATACATCATACCAAAATATCTGCAAGAAATATAAAGCATCACAAAAATACTTTGAAAAATAGCAATAATTAAATAAACTGGTTCAACGTTAAGCAATAAATAAATCACCAACTCATTAACCTCGATAAGGCCCCAACCTAACCTGTTCGTATGATAAAACAATATAAAAATCCACGTGTATATATTATTTAGGAATTCAGTGACTAAACCTTAACTTATGTAAATGGCATGATCCCTCCGACAGTATTACCCATCAGGAACAACCATAATCCCTCATAACAGTCATAAGTATACCCTACTGCCATCAACATGAGCCCTGTCTTAAGACGGCTCATGCAAGGAATTTAGCCACCACCAATATATATGCACAACCGAAGCTTATGGAGTGAAACCCATGTGTGCCCACTAGCAGACACACGTAAATACGATATGAATAAATCACGATAACGCATTAATAAAGTGAAGCATTCTCATGGGTTTTATTCACCTCAATTCGCACTCTAAAGACCCAATAATACCCTGATCTGATACCGCCTACGCCTCGGGATCCGCGTCCGACACTCGACTATAGCTTAAGTCTCTAATGTCCGAATAAGCCATTTTAAATGATTTAATGTTAAATTAATTGATTTTATATTGGGACATTAAAAAAATACAATTTTATTCCAATTTTTTGTTGTGGCACTTTTTCGAGTTCACTGGGGTGTCAAACGTCCGAAAAAAGTCTCAATACCAACTTTACTACTATTTTCAAATTTCTCATATTTTCTCTAATTTTCTAAAACTTTCCATATTTTTCTGTATTTTATTTTATTTTCGCCAAATTACAAGTTTTACGAGGTAAAACCCCGACATAAAGTCTAGCCATAATCCTGAATAGTTTACTTTTCATAGAAATTCATAAATTTAGATTTATTTGGTGAAAATATATTTTTTTTTCTGATTTTTCTCTATCTTTTTGGAAGTTTTCTCGATTTTCCCAATTTTTTATTGAGAAGGGTTTAGGGCCTAAACCAGGTCCAGCTCAACCGAGCTGAACCAGCCCGGTTCAGGGGGCCAGCCATTCTACTCCATTGAGATCAAAACAGAATCTTGGCTCTGTTTCAATCTCTTAAAAAAATTTTGGATTAGGGTTAGGCTTAACCCAACCCTAAGTCACGTCTAGGCAAGGAAGATGACTCCCTTACCATGTCCTTCCTCGGACAAACTGCCATGGCAATTCATCCGAATCTCCTCCTCCCCCAACCAATCCAACAACAACACAACTCCAACAATAACGACAACAACAACCACCACAAACTCACCTTTTGTCGCCAATTTTTGAGCTTGGTCTCTCTCTCTCTCTTTATCTCCAATTTTGGTTTTTAGCAAGATGAGAATGGTGGTGGCGGTGGTGAATATTGATATTTTGGGGGTTTAGTCAAATGACAAAAATACCTTCATCCTTATCCACTTTCCTTAAACAAATTCATTGCCCTTATTGGTTATTTCACATTTTCTTAATTTCTAATTTTAGTATATATATATATGGTTTTAGGGTTTTAGTGTATATATATATATATTAAGTTACATATATATAAATATATATTTGACTATACTTTCGCACCTACAATTTCATCTTGCGCTCCAAAGAGCGTACTCGGACGTGCACACTATTGTACAACCCACACATGTCGACTATGACCCCACGCGTTACTAAATGCTATGCCCACCAATTTACTATTTTTTCACATTTACTTGATTCGTTTATACAAATCATTTCTTAAACTTAGTGTACACATATTTTATGCGCCCAATATCCTTATCGATATGTTTTTCAAGATGAATACCTGTCACAATGTCTTACACGGTATAGGCAATATAAACTCACACATGCAATGTAAAAAGTCATAAAATAATAATTACCATCTTAGTTACGCAACCAATCAGTCAAAAATAATATTTCTCATCCACGTGGCGTCCTCGTAGACCTGAACCATCGTCCACATCCAAAATCTTGGATAACGGCGTCAATTACAAATTGGGTCGCTTCAATAATAGTTTCATAACTCAACCATGAACTACCCTCAACTCGAGAATCCCAAAATACAATATTTAATAAAAAATATTAGTTTAATACATGATAACATGTAATTGCATTTCCAACGAGATCAACAAATATATATATAACAACGTGTAACCCTTTTATTTTTGTCCAAGGTTCTCAATCAAGTTGGCCAACCTAAATATGAACCCAAAAAAGAAATAAAAATCCAATGCATGCTACTCGAAACAGACATTACCTACCTTAGACACCTGCAGATATGTCTAGTCTTTAGTGGATCATGTCCAACTTATTAACTAAAGCAGAGGCAACTCTATCCATATGATATGAATGCGTGACCAATCAATAATGTGAAATGCAATGCAGAGTAAATTTCAAATGAATGTACAAAGATAAAACAATAAATAATAGAGGTTACTGGTAGGGTTTACTTACAACCAACCAACTTTAAGATTAATTTTTGGAATTCCCAAGCATTAGATCACCTTGAAAGTAGCTCCAACAGTTCCCTACATATCCAATTGTAATAGGAGTCAAGCTTCAAGTAAAATAGGATCATAAAAACCCATAAAAACAACACCAAAATAAGCTCGAGTTATTTCCAAAAATAATATTTTATAACAACTTCAACTTCTTATCAACTAGCCAACTTTGGGTGACTTCTTAACCTTGCAAACTTCAATATTTGTCATGGTGATCAAAAAGGAACTTGTAGTACTCATTTTGTACTTTCCATAGACTCTAAGAACACTCAAAACAGGTCAAAAACAGAAAACTAATGAATTTTCCAATATGGTTTGTCAATTAGGCAAACTTTATAAATTTGAACTAACAAAACTTCTCCAAATCAACATTTTCGCAATTAAATCCTCAAAACTCGACAACAAACACCACAAAACCACTCGCTACCAACATCATAATATTTTCACAACGCGTGGGGACTATTTGGATTAAAACCAATAATCAATTCATCTAAATCCAACAAAAAGTCTTCAAAACAGTTATCAACTGATTTGCATCAATTCAATTCACAAAAGCCCTAACCCACACTGGTGAAATTTATATCATATTGGGGTAATTAAACCCAATACACCAATTCACAACAAAATCTACCAATTTCCATCAACATTGTACAAGAGAAATCCAAAAGATGCAAGAATTCAAATTGAATTAAGGGAAATGCCTGGCATTGGGAATTTACCGAATTCCAAGCCGAATCCCTCATTTCCACCGCGAAAAACTTGGCTCAAAGTCACTGTTTCACGACGCTTTACTGTTTTGTAGAGAGAAAATGGACGAAAATCGGACGTAGGAAGATATGTGAGCGAGAGAAAGAATGGAGGAGGTTAAGGAAACCAAACATTTTCCTTTGAACATTTGGTTCTATTGAATCGAAATGTTTTGATGATTTTTTTAGTTATATATATAACACTGGTTTTAGTCACACCAAAACCCCAAAAATCTTAACTTTTTCTATGACATACTAAACTTTTATGGACCAATTCTCTTGACATACTTAATTAAACTTGCACCAATTGGGACCCAATCTCGACCTCGACTATCGATAATTGATATGAAACTCGAGGCAAGGTCTTGCACCAACTTCATTCTCATTTTACACTACCACCAATCTCGACTTACATGTAAACCACGGCAAAATCCTCACATGATACTTAACAATTGTTTTCAAAAAAAAATTTATTTATTTTCATCTGTGGCTTTCAGACACACACTTGCAACCTCGATTATGACAAATTGAGGATACACTTTGATGAGTTAATAATTAGACAGTGTTTTATTATCAGACCCCTCATCATTTGGGCATCTAACAAGCCTAGATTGTCCCAAATTCTCTGATAATCTAATAAGCCTCTAAACTCCTTGGCTTATTTAATTCACAACATAAAGTTTTTGTAATCCTCAAAATATATGTTTAAGTTAAATCCAGAGTTCTATTCTCTTGAATAAATCCATTAATGATTTCAATTATCTAAAATCATCCTACATGACAATTCTCAAATCACATTCCAAGTCTTAATCTCTAAATGTGAACCATTTTTAGAAATCATCCTATTAAGATTCCCATATTTTATGAAAATATCAGTGGAGTCTCCCTTAAAAATGGGTTGCCGGCACCGAAAACCTGATAAACAATAGCTTTGGAAAAAAGCTTAAAATGGACTCACATCTCCACAACAATTCACAATATAATATCAAAATATCAAATTTACATCAAGTCCACCAGTTTCAACCTTAAAATTCATTTTACAGTCATGTCAACTCCATAATCCATGTGTATAGTTTTGAACTTCAAACATTATTTAATCCTCAAAAACCACGCCAATAGTATCATAATATACTTGGGTCGTAATGAATTATCACTGTTACACGGCCCATCACTCATTCCCATCACCAAGAAAAAATATAATATTGTGTAAAACATTTCATTTAATAAGAAATAGAAATTTAAACATCATTTCAATACCCTAATGAGCTTGTTTTATCCTTTCATGAACTTCATACCATGAAATTACTAACATAAGGTAAAATGATTTCAAATAAGTAAATCCTACATTGTTCAAATTACCTGTATAGCCAAATGCAAGATGATAAGAGATATAAAAGCATTTCAATAAGGATCAATAGGTAAATATCAACGTGTGGTCACAAACTTCCTGTTAACGCGTCACTAAAGTAGGATTAGTGCCCGAGTGAAACGAAAACAGTAGTAGAAGTGACTTCTAATACACTTGAAGATAATTGTCAAGTTGCGTTAACTAATCCCACATGAGCTGTTTTGGTTTCCGACAACTCCTTCCGGATCCCACTAGAAAAATACTTGGCAAAAAGCCAACTATCGGAATCTCAAGACTCGAACGTTTGACCCACATTACCCTTCATGCATGAGTGCATGATCAACAAATGTGCAATGCATAAACAAGGAATTAAATGCATCATAATATAATAAATAGTGTAAAATGAACATTGTAGAATTTGCTTACAACCAACCAACTCCGAGCTAAGTATTTGGATTTCCAAGAGCGTCGGATCACCTGAGTAGTCCCTCCAATAGCTTCCTTTATACCCAATTATTTTATGGGTCAAACTTCAAATGAAACAAAATCATCAAACCCCATAAAAATAGCAGCCAAAGTAAGTTTGAGAGCTTGTTCCAAAAGTAATTGTTTATAACAACTTCAACTAGCTTTCAACTACCTAACTTAGGGTAACTTTTTAACCTTGAAAATCTTAATATTTTTCATGCTCAGCAAAAAGGAACTTGTAGTACCCATTTTGTCCTTTCTATAGATTATAAGAATACTCAAGTCAGATCACAGATGGAGAAGTTATGAATTTTCTAACATAACTTGTCAACTAGGCAAACTTTATTAATTTTGAACTAACAAAACTTTTTCAAATCAATATTTTCTCTATTAAGTCCTCAAACCTCGACACCAAACACCAGGAAACCACTCGACACCAAATTAGAAATAGTTCCATAATCTATAGAGTCAAATTGGACTAAAACCTATATTCAATTCATCAAAATCCCAATATAAATTAGTATCGACTATAATAAACATCTTCAAAACAATTATGAATTGAATTTCATCAACTCGATTCACAAAAACACCTTATCCCACATTGGGGAAATTTATCCCAAATTGATGCAAATCAACTCAATACATCAATTAACAATAATTCCTACCAATTTCCATTAAAACCCCATGAAAGAAATTAAAAAATCATGAGATTTCAAATTGAATTGAGGAAACTGCAAGGAATTGAGAATTTACCAAGTTATGAGTCGAATACCTTGTTTCCACCATGGAATCTTGACTCAAACTGACTGTCTTGCGATGCTATATTGTTTTGCGGTGAGAAACCGGATGAAAATCGAACGTAAGGAAAATGCGGTTTGAGCAAAGGAGCGGATAGGGTTTAGAGAACGAACCAATTTCGTTCTCTGTTAGAAACGAAATGGTTTGTTTTAATTTTTTATATATATAAAACCATCAGCGGCCTGTTTGAGTAGTTTAATTTCTTTTTAATTATTAATTCTTGAAATTCCTATTTTTAAGTGTTTTAATTTCCGGTGCTCCTTTTGGATCCCTTTTTTCACCAACTTAAGCCTAATTCTTGACAAAACAGTTCATCTTCAAAAACCATCCATATTACTTCTGGCTTTGGTCACACCAAAACCCCAAAAATCCTAACTTTGTCCACGACATACCAAATACTTACGACCAATCCTCTTGTCGTACTTAGCCTAACTTGCACCACTTTGGACCCAATCTCAACTTCAACCATTGCCAACCGACATGAAACTCGAGGTAAGGTCTTGCACTTACCTCGTTCACATTTTACCTTATTACCGACCCCAACTTGCACGTAAACCAATGCAAAATACTCGCATGGTGCTTAACACTTGATTTACAAGTTTTCAAGCAACTAATTAGTTATTTTCACTTGTGTCGCACTAGCATCGCTAATTATGACAATTTGAGAATACACTTCAATACACGTTGACTTTGCGATGAAATATCATATAATACACACACTAGGCATTCACCCACAAAAAATAACATTTACCCAGTGATTTCTCTTTCTCACCAATCCTAGTCCTAATCTACAACACATGTCATGATTAAGAAATACTAATATCGTAATTAAACACTAATACGGGTTTCTTGAAATCAGGGATGTCACAATCTTCCCAACTAATTTAAATTTCGTCTTCAAAATTTGATTAAAAGAAAATTTTCCTGATTCAAAACTAATAAGAAAGTAATTCCCAATAGGTAAAATCACCTTTAAGAAAACTCTTCTTATTCATAAAAACCTGTTATAATCTTTACAAGTAGAGATCATGATAAGTTTAGTTCTTGATCTCTTATTCCTTGGTTCGATGAAAAAATTATAACAATCTCTCTGTCATTCCAAGTAATTTTTAATGTATGACGAGTCATGTATTCAACTTATGGAATATCTGTCAAACCTTGCTTCATTATTATATTTTTTTTAATCCATTGAATCCCTTTCAATATTCAATATATAGCTAGAGTTACCTTATCTTGCTTTTCATGAAGCAATACTCGTTCTAAACTGAACAATTGTTCCAAAAGTAGTTAATAATTCTTTCCGTATCCACCAAACTCTGGTACATATGTCCAAGTTTATTTTTCCATCACCAATTATCTTTTCATTATAATTGTCGTCGGTTGGTCAAATTTTAGATTATCAACTATCTACAGATATAATATAAAGTAAATAATATATGAGCACAACATAAGATATTAAAGTAGAGTCGCGTGTCTGTATGATCCATCGCCATTCCAGCATTTCTCAATAAAACCTGAAATTCTATCAGCCACCCCAAGGCCACAGGTCTAGACTTACATCTGTCATCCTATGAAAAAGATCTTAAATTTGTACTCAATCAAAAAATGAGACTTAATACATCATGCAACTCTCACTCATTCTCTAAATGTTTATTCACAATATCATTTTAGATTTGTGGATTATAAAGAAATTATCAACTCTCACTTGTCAGCCAATTCAAATAATTTTTAGAGTTTTACGGGTAGTTTATCTGTAATGGTCCAATATTTATTGATGTCGTTATTCTAGTTATTTCATCCTCGGACGCAAGCTCAGGCTCACATGGACGCCTTCGGAGAGGCTAGACACACCTGGCAAAGCATAAATCGTTATTTTTGTCTGTTGGTTGCTTTATTGCAGTGTTTTATTATTATTTTAATCATTTCAACATCGCACGTGTGATATTATATCCACGTATTGTGTGAGAATGTATTACAGGTGTTTGCCTCAAAAAGTGTGTTGAAGTGGGTATCGAACGAGCATAATATGGGAACACTAAGTCAAAACAATACAAATGTGAGTAAATGACTAAGTTCTAGGTAAATGTCACATTAATTGGAGAATACACTGGGAATCACCAGTCAAAATGGCAGCAGAAAACAACATCGATTTCCCAACGATTCAAAATTTACATGAAAAATCGCCAACTGAATCGATGAAGAATAGAGAGTTATTTTACACACAAAGCCACCGATTTGCACAACGATTTATGAAGAAACAAGAATTGCCCAGGAATCGTTGGTGTCGATTTCGAGAATATTTGATTTAAACTAGTAATTTGTGTTTGATTAGAATATGTACACATTAGAAAATATAAATATGACCCTAGGGCTTCGAAATTAACACCCTCAGCAACCCTTGATTAGTTTTGAAAACATCTTTTGTTTATCAACTAAAGTTAAGGAGTTTAGTTAGTTATTACTTTTGAAGATTCATTGGATAGAAGCATTATTTTATTAAGGTATTTTTTATTATGTTTTCTATTTATTTTTTTATGATATTTATTTTAAACATGCGTGAGTAGTTTATTAATCTAAACATGATTTCAAACATGAACTTAAACCGTTTTACAATGTAGTCATAGTAGATAGAAATATGAATTTAATGCTTTAAACCTAATCATTTTTGCATATTACAATCAATGAACTTTGTATTACATTCTTAGTCTAAAATATCTATTGTGATATCTAGGTTTTGAATCTAATATAAGATAGTAACTAAGTTTAGTCTATAAGGTCTAATTGTCGTTTAGCTCTTAGGTGAATTGTGATATAAGTTGTTTATTATTATGGCATTACCGATAATATTAGCTTAAAGTATGAGTTTTCATAGAGTGCAATGTTGTTTTGTTATTTTTAGTTATTTTATGCTTTTGAAATACTAAGTTTGATAAGACTAGAATATAGCTTATTTCCATTAATAAAAGAAAAACTAATAGTTTGATAAAGACTATTAATCTTACTTATGATTAGAGGTTTAATGATTTAATGAATTAGGGTTTAATGATTATGATATGGTTATATGGCTACACATTAATAAATATGTTCGGATATCAAAACAATTTAATGTTTCATTGTTCAGGATAATTGTTTAGATGTTTTATTTTATATTGATTTGAATTTAGATTAGTAATTTCAATTATTTTGAATTAGTTTAATAGTTTGCTATTGTTTTTAACTTTCATTAATTTAATAAAATAAACAAAAACCCGTGGAAAATCTTTTCCTTAATAAGTTTGCAAAATCTCTGTGAAGATAATTCTCACTTACACTACTACATATTAGAGAAATACTAAAATAAACTGGTGTACTAACGACAACACATCAAGTTTTTGGCGCCGTTGTCGAGGATTCTTAAGTAATTTTTTATGAGTTTTAGACATTGTATGGTCTACAAGCTTCGCGTTCTAATTCCACAGGATCCTTAAATCCATTTGATCTCGAGGTAGATGGAGCTTTTAATCGTAATTAAAGAGAACAACAACGTAGGGAACCACTAAGCTACCACAATGGAAGTCAACTACAATAACAATAATAATTATAATTATAATAATTATAATTATAATTATAATTATAATAATAGAGAACTTACTTTTAGGCAAACCAATCAAAATGTTATAGCTTATAAGCCAATGTGCATTGCCTATCTTAAAGGATTTCCTGAATTTGAACTTAGATCTGGATTCATTAGTGTCTTACTTAACTTCTATGGTAAAGATAATGAAGACCCCTAGAAATTTATGAGGGAATACCAACATAAAGTTAATGGAATGAAACCTAAAGAAGGAAGTCTAGAACAAGTCAAACTTAAAGCTTTTCCTTTCGCATTAAAAGATCAAGCACAAGATTAATGTTAGAAGCAAACTTAGATCAATATATGCCTGCAAGAAAGATTAGTTTCTATATGAGACAAATTATAGTAGCAAATATGATAGATGCTGAAACTTTTAATGAGTTTTGGGATAGATTACAAAGATTAATTTCTTCTTGTCCACAACATGGATATATTGAAAAAGCCTTACTTGAATACTTCTATGAAGGACTAAACCATTTTGAACAAAGATTACTAGAAACCATATGTGGTGAGTCTCTATTTGAAACAACACCAACTTTAGCAAAAGAAAATATTAATAAAATGGTTAAGCAATCTAAACAATATGGTGAAAAGACTAAATGTTCAAAAAGAAAAGTTTATGAAGTTAATGAGAAGAGTAACTTATCTGATGATAAGTTTGATGAGTTAGCAAGCATGGTTAAGTTATTATTAAAAGATAGATCACATCAAGTTAAATCATGAGGATTTTGTAATGAAGTAACACATCCTACGAATGCGTGTCCTACTTTACATGAAGATAATACTGAATATGTCAACCCAGTTATAAAACAATTTCCTGGTCCTCTAAGGAATTAATATAATAACAATAGTTATTATATGGAAAAACCACATTCAAATCTTAGTTATGGTCCACAATCAAAATTATAGTACTTATAGACCAAGAGCACAAATGCAATATGCACATATTCAACAATCTCAACAAATGGTTCAATTTGTGCAACCAAACTTATAGCAAATATTGCATAATTTCATGACTTCAAAGTCATCAAAACTTTATTCAAATTTCTCAAAACAAGTTAGAACTGGTTCATCCATTAATGAATTGAGAAATCAGTTGACTCAGATGAATTTGCAAATTAATAGATTGAGTAATCAAACTAAAGTATCTTTTCAAGCTACTCAAAATACTTAAAATACTTGTGCTAATAATCAAGCACAAGTTAATGCTTTATTTTTTGATAATAAGGAAGAGACACATAAACCTGAAAAGATACCAAAAAGAGGTAAAAAAAAATACAGAAAATAATAGAAGAAGAAGAAGAAATGCTGGTCAATGTCAATCCCACTAGAGAATAGATGACTGAGCAATTAAGATTTACACCTTTTCTTAAAAGGTTTACCCATGGTATTTAGCCAGAGTCAAAGCTTATGAAAAATCTTTACAACTTCTAAAATATCAATAAAGAAAAGGATTAGATTCCTAATAATTTAAATGAATATGTGAATTCTAATTCTTTTGTTCAACAACGATTAGCTGATGTTAAGGAGGAAGAAAATAAAGAAGACATATTTTAAGCATTTAGGAAAATAGAAATTAATAAACCTTTAATGGAATCAATAATGCAATTGTTAAACTATGATGAAGTTTTGAAAGAATTTTCTAAATCTAAAGATAAATTTTTAGAAGAATCTAAAAAAACTTAGGAGAGAAGATGTCTGCTTTAATTAAAAAGAAAATACCTGAGAAATGTTTTGACCCAAGAATGTTTGGAATTCCTATTACAATAGGAAAATCATTTATTGATTTTTCCATATGTGATCTCGGAGCATCGATTAATGTGATATCACTTAAATTTTATAAATCATTGAATATAGGTTCATTAACTAAAACATGTATTAATCTCACATTAGTTGATAGTGTTGTAAATGTAAATGACAACTTATTATGTATTCTTATAACCCCCATTTTATTACTAGTTGTTATTGTAATTATGTTACAATATGTAACCTACATCTCCATTAAGGGCAAAGGCCTACAAAAGGAGGTGTAATGCTTTGTGTTGGTTTTTGGGGTTTATACGCAGTGAAAAATTCAAAATAATTTATGAAAAACTCCAACAGGATTGCAAATAAATTCCATTAAATAAGATCTACAAAAGTAAACCATACCTTAATTCGTGATTTCCTTCTCTGATTGTTCGATCTCCTAAATGTTCAAGCGCGTATCCTCTATCAAAAATCTACACACGAACGATGATCGCAATTTGGAGTGTTAGCTCCAAGAGAGATAGAAAACGTTTTTCCTTTCTCTCCCAAAATCTAGAGAACTCTAAAAAAGGCAAAACTGAAAATATTCTATTTTTAGGATATGACCCATTATTTATATATGTAGATAAACCCTCACTTAAAATCATATTCATAATACAACTATTGTATTTAGGCAGATTAAGCAAATTACACATATACCCCTATTAATAAGTTATTATTTAACAAATCATAAGGGTTTTCATGTCATAAATTTATCATATAAAATTAATTACTCTTGACCAATTGAAATTGCGCAAAGACATTCTTTGTGTGCGACCCAATAGGTTCATGCGACGTTGGTAGTGAACCAAAAACCATTTTCGGTATATAAGTCATATGTGGTCTATAGCAAGGCATTATGACTACCCAAGTAGCATGAATATCAAAATCAATAAATCTAATAAATAACATATATCATATCTTTTTGTCGTGCGATATCCTTTGATTAAACATAAGGCATGGAAAGTCACCCTTAATGTTCAATCGTACTAGTCTCGATCTTTAGGTAGACTGAAAACATCTAAATGACATTGATCATATCAATTCACTTAGACTTAGTCATTTAACAATCTAACATATCGAAGGATCCACTGATATCTCTCTCTTTAAGAGAGGGACAAATTCTATCTTGATTACACACCTTCACATATTGCTCACATGATAACCAATCACAATCATTATAATTATCTAGTTAAAGACAAGATTTGATTATGTTAAATTATCATGCTCATAATATTGAAGTCTTTGGTAATCTCAAGTCAAATCACTAAATGATAAACTTATCAAGAGTAACACTTATAACTTAATCCATTTGGTGTTCTCATAGCTCGATCCAGTACCATGTTCCTTAACAAGTATTCATGATCTCGATTCGTATCCCTATGCGCATGATCATTACATGACCATCAATCAAGACTCACACTAGTTTTCATTCATTATAGTTCCCAGTATCATGGCCGACTAGGACATTTAGGATATTTCAACAAATACACATTGATCTTATTATAAGGTAAACATGCAATCACTTATAATAATGCAGCAAATAAAAAATCTATTTTATTAACTAAAATTATAAAATAAAAAATGTTTGTATATTGACCTATGGCACATGCCCCAACACATTGTACATTTTTGTACCGATGAATAAGAATTTCTCTACTTTCTCTCCTATCTTCTCTTATTTTCTAGTTCTTTACTTTACTTTCCTAGTTTTATTCAAAATAATTTCACAACACGTTATCAGAATTACGAGTATTGTACTTGACAAACTTACCCATCACATAAAGTCTAAATAATGAAAACTTAAATTTTGGCTATACTTTATGAAGTTCATTAGACCACTATCCGCATATCACATATATACTTTAATTTACATGCGCATAGACCTTAGATTGATATCCAATGATTATTTGAAAAGGATTTTATATAAATTCATGTAGCTTTATCATTTATGAATAGTCTTAGGAGGACGATAATTAAAGGTTTTTCTCTAGCCATGAAATAATGATCCTAAATGGACACATGAAATATAGTAGATCTATTTTGGAGATTTTCATGTGTAGTTCTTATCTTTCAAAGGATCAGTCTCCTAATGGGCATGTGAGTTTGGTAATCATTTTTTTGGTAAGAAAATAATCATTTAATTTGCTTCAAAACTGCTCTCAATTTGAATGGTTATATATACAGTTCATAAAATTATTAATGATTAACTATATTCTATTCTTGATTTTTATAATACAAATAATGCTATAAGTTTGAGTTGATAGTGGGTAAACCTTGTCCTCTGTAAAGCTAAACATTGAAAGGGATATAGGTTATCCCGTTCAAGAGGTATGGTTATTAAGTAAACTTCGTCTCGCCACCCAACCTGGAGGTTGTCCCACCAACTCATATAAGTAGTATATTTTGTGTATAAAATAATCAAGTTGTAAATATATATTCAATCATATATATGCATTCTTACATTAAAAAAAAAACTATTTACGTCATTATTTTCAAAAGTATTATACTTGATTGAATTTGTTGTCATAATATTATTGACAAAAATCACTTGTCAAGGCAACTAGATGCTAAAATTATAAAGCATTTATGCAAGGTTGTGTGCATAACACTAATATTTATTCGTCGAATATCTCTATAGAGATTTGAAAAGTGAATATTTCACTTTATATTATCTTTTTACCTTATGGAGTTATGAATATAAACACCAAAAATTGGTGATGCTCCGAAAAAGCTCAAAATGAGTGGTTAAGTCTCGAGCTACAAAATTTATATCAGTCAAATATCATTTATTATTTTGCAATTTCAACTACCTCTATGTTGAGGCTCTGCAGAAATATGACTGATGAGACAATAAAATGCCACATAACTCGCCTCAATTTATTATTGCAACAAAATATCGAGCGCGTACGTTAATTCAATAAATATTATGAATTAATTTCTTGTTTGTCTCATAGTAGCTAAATAAAATAATGAGATATTATTTATAAATATCACTCACATCCAATTGGTCAAGCTTTATGAAGCACATGTTGCGTTTATAAAAATGACCATGGTCTCAACTATATAATTATGGACATGGAAAAGTGAAGGGATTCGGTAAAGGTCTTAATAATAATTTCACTCAAAGTGGAATAAAAGTGGTGCACCACATGAAATATGAATGGCGAAATTATCAACAATGAGCATGCTCAAAAGCGTGACAAGCTATGTCATGTATGAAAGGCCATTATATTAGGTCACACTTATTATATATTGTCATATATGCCCAAATATTTTGGTGACCTTTACCATGCCAATCAAAGGCAAAATTATGAATTTAATTTATAGCTTATTAAAATCGACACATTGAGATGTGTTCAAATCATGAGCTAAATAGAGGCGAAGAATGCAGAACTTGCTTATCTTGCTACATGAACACTATAAAAGAGAATATTTCTCAAATTTGAACTTAGCTAAGACTAATGTTCAGCCAATATCTGGTACACATCCAATATCTGGTACAACCGTTATAATGTTGTTAGTGTCGTACACCAGAAGAAATTTACTTAGAATAATAGAGAGTTTCTCTATATATTATGGTTTAATCTTATAATCAAATTCCCGACTTTAGCTTCTAGAATATTGAAGACACATTAAAATGAATGATCTAATGACATTCATAATGTGGATTGATCTTTTTTATTGTCCAAAATTATGAATAATGTGAAAATATTGCAAATTCACATGGACATCCTTTTGGAACCACATTTTTTAAATCAGCTAGTATTATTTAAAGGCAAATCTAAGAGACTTATATTGATTTAAATCTCTATTAATCATATTATAAGATGTCTTGGACCCCTTATAGGGGATTTATTTATAATGTATCTTGTTAATTATCACTTTCTTCAAGCAATTTTCCACCATTAGAGGGAGATAAAAAACCAATTCAAAATGAATGACGCGAAATTGCTTGAAATGCATCACTTTATCACACTATGATCCACGCACAAATCAATGCAAACTTAAAATTCAAAGGATCATTCATTTACAACAAATTGCAAATCAATTACATGATGCATTTGTTGATGCAAAACGAGTGACAAATTCACATATCCCAGCTATAAATGCTCCTGCAAGAATTGATGTCACTGTGCAACAAAATGCACAAGAACCAACAAAACACTTAAAGCATGGAAGGCCGGTTGGTTCAAAGGATACAGTTCCCCGAAAGAGGAAAACGAGAATAAAAATAAATCAAAATCAAAATACTCCTAAGAAAGTACAAGAATCCTTTGATAAAGATATGTCAGAACAAGTTGATTCTGACGAGGAACAATTACCTCTCGAAAAAGAAGAAAAAGATGAAAATAATGAGATCTCAATAAATTATTTAAACTCCGGTAAGATTTGGGATCGAAATAATATTATTCTTGATGATATCTTTGTTTTCAATGTATCCTTTGATATATGTGAAAATGATGATGATCCAGAACCATAAACAATGGATGAATGCAAAGACCTGATTGGCAAAAATGGCAAGAGGCTATCCAAACATACCTAGACTTGTTGAAGAAATGAGATGTTTTGGGCTAATTTTCCAAATGCCAAATTGCGTAAAGCCTGTTGGATATAAATGGATATTTGTACGAAAAAGAAACGAAAAAATGATATTATAAGGTACAAAGCAAGACTTGTAGCTCAAGGTTTCTCACAAAGCCCTAGCATTGATTATGAGGAAACATATTTTCTTGTTATAGATGCAATCACATTTCAATTTTTGATAAATCTTTGCAGTTTCTGAAGGCCTAGATATGCATCTTATGGATGTCATAACTGCATATCTATACGGATCCCTAGATAGAGATATATATTTGAGAATTCCTAAAGGAATTGAAATATTTGATGAAATAAAATCAAAACCTCATAACATGCATGCTATAAAATTACAAAGGTCTTTGTACGGATTGAAACAATCTGGTCGAATGTGGTATAAATGCCTTAGTATTATTTACTTAAAGAAGGATATGTAAATAATCTAATTTGCCCATTTGTCTTCATCAAAAGATCATCAACAAGATTTGTGATTATTGTTGTGTATGTTGATGATTTAAATATAGTGAAAATCACGATGACATCGTCAAAACATCTGAATACTTGAAAAAGAATTTGAGATGAAAGAACTTGGAAAAATAAAACTTTGTCTTGCTTTGCAAATTGAATATTTTCAAATGGAGTATTTGTCCATCAATCAAACTATATAGAAAAATTCTATAAAAGATTTTATATGGACAAGGCACATCCTTTGAGCTCTCCAATGGTTTATCAAATCACTTGAAGTGGATAAAGATCCATTTCATCCTCATGAAAATGATGAAGAGCTACTTGGTCCAAAGGTACCATATTTAAGTGCAATTGGTGCACTTATGTATCTTACAAATTGTACTACACCTAAAATTGTCTTTGTTGTCAACCTACTTGCAAGATACAACTCTTCACCAACTCAAAGACATTGGAATGGTGTTAAACATGTCTTTTGATATCTTCGAGGAACAAGTGACATGGGTTTGTTTTACTCGAGAGGAATAAAATTGAATCTCTAAGGTTATGTTGATGTTGGATATTAGTCTTATCCCTATAAAGTTCATTCTCAAACGGGGTATGTATTCACCTGTGGTGATACTATTGTATCATGGAAGTCAATAAAGCAAACTATGGTTGCTACTTCTTCCAATCATTTTGAAGTACTTGCAATTCATGAAGCAAGTCGTGAATGTATATGGTTGAGAAATATAATTGAACATATTCAAGAATCATGTGGATTACCTTCAATAAAAGATTATCTAACCATATTATATGAAGGTAATGCAGCATGTATCGCCCAATTAAGTGAAGGATACCTAAAAGGGGGCAGAACAAAACATCTTTCACCAAAATTCTTTTATGCACATGTGTAACGGCCCGATTTTCAATGGTCGTTATTGATGAGGAAATTGCGGACGTGGACGCCAGCAGGGACGTTCGTGGGTCCCATAGTGAAGACGGAGCACGGCCGGATAGGGTTTACAGTCCGTTTTGTGTGCTCTGGTGGTGAAGTTGCGATGTATAGGTCCAAATTAGTTAAATGGCATTACAATATGTATGTTAAGGTAGTTTGTTGACGAGTGAGGAATTTCTCGGGGTGCGTGCGGACACGGGACACGAGGCACGGGGTGCCGGGTAGTTGGGGGAACTAATGTGAGCTTATTTGCAAATTTTGGTAATTTATTGAATAGAATAGATAATTATTATGTGATAAATTAATTGGAAATCAATTGATCCTATAGTTAAGGAGAATAAATGACAACAATTGGATGATTCTCGAGATGCACAAGAGGGTGTTAAGTGTCAAGATAAGGTGTTTGGAGTTGGAGTGACACAGGGTGATCAAGAACCCTTGGATTGTTCTCGAGATTTGTGTATACACTTGATTAAACTAAGTATATATATATGTGTGTGTTTGACCGATCAAAAGGAGAAAGTGAGAGTGAGGTTTTGAGAGAGATTGAAAGAGAGATCGGTGGGAAGAAGAAGAGGAGGAAGAACAACAACATTTAAAGTGTGGAGAGGTTGATTTGTGACTTCCTACAACAAGAACCAAAGGTATGGACACAATAAACTTGAATTTTTGTGAGATTTTTGGTAAGGGTTTGAATTTGTGAAATTCGAATTTATTGAGGGATTACACACTTGGTTTTGTTGAGAGTTAAGTGTGTATGAGAATGGCATGAAATGGTTGTGTTTTTGAGTAAATTTGGGAGAAATTTGATGATTTTGGAAAGTGGGTTTTGAAAATGTGATTTCCATAAATTGTGGATTTTGGGGTTTGATTATGGTAATTAGTGTTTAAATGGTGTAATTAAGGTCATTGATGTTTTATGGAAACATGGAAATTAAATTTATGGGTTTGGAGTTCAACTTTGTAATTTGAAAATTTTCTGGACAGCGAGCAATTAGCGCGCTAATGGGAGAAATTAGCGCGCTAATCACGCGAGTAATGAAGATGATGAACGGTGATTGAGATTAATTAGCGCGCTAATTTATCTCATTAGCGCGCTAATTGTTCACTTTGGACTCCCAAAAATTGGAAAATGAGAAAATGAGTCAAACTAACATTATGAGCCCATTAATTGATCATTAAACCTCACAAATGAATTCCAGGAGTCTCGGAATAGTAATTGGAGTCGGGGATTTGGAGGAATCGGACTGGGATTTGGGTTTCGAGTAATCGGAGTGCGGTATAGGTGCGTAAACCCCAACAGAAACACATTTGAGTATTTAATTCTTTCAATTCTTGCATATACTTGTTGTTGTTGCTATACATACTCATGGGGATCATGTGTTGGTCTGGTTGTCGATGGGTGTTGGATTTGTTTTCTCTATCGGAGTTTATTCGGGACGATTGTGGCACGTGATTAAGCATGCTAGATTGTAGCGCGTGTACTTGCGCCGCCGGTGGATTGTGTCCCGAGCCGCGGGGTGCACGTGTTCGGTGGATCTGTGATTTGTTCCGGTCACCGTTAGTGGTCCGGGTGGATCCCAGGTGTGGTGTGTTTCCTCTGGGCGCTCGGATTGACGAAGTATGATCTAGTATGTGAGATTGCATTCTACTTTTGTCTGGTTTTATCGTAATGGTTGTGGAGCATATTGTTGACATTATGATTATTCGTTGATCATCTTGCATGCTTGTTACCTACACATGCAGGGTTTTATGGCTGCCCGTACTCTTTGCATGTGTAGCTAACGTTAGTTATTGGCCTCTGAATCTGTTTATTATTTACTCGATGGTTTTCTTTGGGAGTTTACTCACTGGACTCGTCACCGTATGTGTTGGGTGATTTGAGTGCAGGATTTGATAAGTGCAGGGACAAGGAGACACATAAAGATTATCTGTGACTGAAGGCGTGAACTACTCCTTTTATACGCTGTTGATTGTATATATTTGTTTAATGCTGGGTTTGGGTTGTGAGAGTTATATTCTAGTTTGTTTATGACTTTGAGGATGACACTTGATTTATATTTGGGGACTACATTTTGGTATGGTTTCCACATTAGATTAATTGATATTTAGACTTGTTACATTTGGTATCATTTAATGATTTGAGACTTCATTGCGTAATTTATGGTTAAATGATATTAAAGGGCATAATTTAAGGATAAATGATATTAGAGGAACTAAAGTTAACGAGAAATTGATTGATAATGGATAATCGGGCGTGGGACACAAATGGCGGTTGGGTGGTCGGTTGTGGGCCCACGCGTGGCCTCCCGTGGCGGACCAATGTGGAAAATTGGGGCCGCCACATTTTGGTATCGAGCGGTCGATAGGACCTAGGTTTGAAAAACCTAAAGGGATGAAACGTGGATGATTGTTAACTCGATACCGCCACATTTTGGTATCGAGCTTAGGTTTAAGGAACCCAGGGGAGTGAGGTGTAGGTTATGGTTAACTCGATACCGTCACATTTTGGTATCGAGCGAGGTCAAACCTTAGGAATTGGAGATTGAACAAGAATATAAACTCAATGAATAAATCTTAGATGTGGAAACCACAAGTGAATGATTAAAGTCTTAGTTGGGAAGTGATGCGAGGCGGGTAGATTCAGGAAATTATATATATACGTGTATGTTTTGATTGTGTATTACATATTACACGCGTATATATCGAGTCGATCCAATGCACGTTAGTTGTGCAGTTTATGATGGACGGACAGACTCCTACTACTCCGCCGACTACTCAGCAGGAGGTTGGGGAGACTAGTGATCATACCACTAGTGACATGGCTGATTTGCGAGCCATGGTGCAGAGACGCTACAGATTGTTTATGATAGGGCGTTGGCTCGCGAGACATATTTTTGCGCGAGAGCGAGGAGCAATCGATCATCGTACACCCGAGATGATTTGCAGTTTGATCATGATTTCAGTGACGATCGTGATTCGAGGGATGATCAGTACTACTATGATGACGGACAGATAGATTGGAGTCGCGAGGACGACCGGAGACCCGATCGATGATCAATTCAATAATGTCGATCGCCGGGTGGTACATGAGATTGTACCTATACCGAGACAAACAACCGAGAGACAGCGTCGTACGACGGAGAATCGGGATCGAGGGGACCGGAGTTGTGGTCAGCGCTCTGAGGACCGACAGTCTGGAGGCAGGGACAGACGTAAGTGTTATCGGTGCGGACAGAGAGGTCACATCAGTGTGAATTGCCCTGGAGCCTCTCCAGCATCAGAGATTCCACAGACCAGGAAGAGAGTTCACATTATAGTACCGCCAGTCAGAGAGACGACCCGACAACATGAGTAGGGTACGTTGTTTTACTAGTCCTTTTTCATGCATTCGTTGCATATAGGCTGGTTAGTTTATTTTTTTGAACCAGCATGTTCTAGTGGATGAGTTCACTAGGGTTTTTGTGAGATTGTGAGATTAGTAGATGTGTTCACTAGGGTTTTTGTGAGATTGTGAGATTAGTAGATGTGTTCACTAGGAGGTGGTTGTGAAACTGGTAGATGTGTTCACCAGGAGATTGTGAAACTGGTTGATTAGTTCACCAGGAGGTTGTGAAACTGGTTGATTGGTTCACCAGGAGTCCATTTGCAACTGGTTGTTGTGGGATTGGTTGATGTTTTCACCAGGGACTGGTCGATGTGTTCACCAGGGACTGGTTGATATGGACTGGTTGATGAGTTCACCAGGGATTGATTTATACACCAGGAGTGAGTGGACGACTGGTTGATCGGTTCACCAGTGGCAGGTTGATTTGTTCACCTAGATTGAGGTTGATTTGTTTACCAAAGTTAGGGGTTGATTAGTTCACCGAAAGTGGTAGTGGAATAGTGATTGATTAGGTTGACTACATTTGTTTAGATTAGTTGACCTGATAGATAATTGTATCTACGTTGTAGTTCTCTGAGACGAGATATTAGTTATCTCAAATTTCGGGACGAAATTTCAAATTAGTTGGGAAGAACTGTAACGGCCCGATTTTCAATGGTCGTTATTGATGAGGAAATTGCGGACGTGGACGCCAACAGGGACGTTCGTGGGTCCCATAGTGAAGACGAGCACGGCGGATAGGGTTTACGATCCGTTTTGTGTGCTCGGTGGTGAAGTTGCGATGTATAGGTCCAAATTAGTTAAATGGCATTACAATATGTATGTTAAGGTAGTTTGTTGACGAGTGAGGAATTTCTCGGGGTGCGTGCGGACACGGGACACGAGGCACGGGTGCTTAGGGTAGTTGGGGGAACTAATGTGAGCTTATTTGCAAATTTTGGTAATTTATTGAATAGAATAGATAATTATTATGTGATAAATTAATTGGAAATCAATTGATCCTATAGTTAAGGAGAATAAATGACAACAATTGGATGATTCTCGAGATGCACAAGAGGGTGTTAAGTGTCAAGATAAGGTGTTTGGAGTTGGAGTGACACAGGGTGATCAAGAACCCTTGGATTGTTCTCGAGATTTGTGTATACACTTGATTAAACTAAGTATATATATATGTGTGTGTTTGACCGATCAAAAGGGAGAAAGTGAGAGTGAGGTTTTGAGAGAGATTGAAAGAGAGATCGGTGGGAAGAAGAAGAGAGGAAGAACAACAACATTTAAAGTGTGGAGAGGTTGATTTGTGACTTCCTACAACAAGAACCAAAGGTATGGACACAATAAACTTGAATTTTTGTGAGATTTTTGGTAAGGGTTTGAATTTGTGAAATTCGAATTTATTGAGGGATTACACACTTGGTTTTGTTGAGAGTTAAGTGTGTATGAGAATGGCATGAAATGGTTGTGTTTTTGAGTAAATTTGGGAGAAATTTGATGATTTTGGAAAGTGGGTTTTGAAAATGTGATTTCCATAAATTGTGGATTTTGGGGTTTGATTATGGTAATTAGTGTTTAAATGGTGTAATTAAGGTCATTGATGTTTTATGGAAACATGGAAATTAAATTTATGGGTTTGGAGTTCAACTTTGTAATTTGAAAATTTTCTGGACAGCGAGCAATTAGCGCGCTAATGGGAGAAATTAGCGCGCTAATCACGCTGAGTAATGAAGATGATGAACAGTGATTGAGATTAATTAGCGCGCTAATTTATCTCATTAGCGCGCTAATTGTTCACTGGACTCCCAAAAATTGGAAAATGAGAAAATGAGTCAAACTAACATTATGAGCCCATTAATTGATCATTAAACCTCACAAATGAATTCCAGGAGTCTCGGAATAGTAATTGGAGTCGGGGATTTGGAGGAATCGGACTGGGATTTGGGTTTCGAGTAATCGGAGTGCGGTATAGGTGCGTAAACCCCAACAGAAACACATTTGAGTATTTAATTCTTTCAATTCTTGCATATACTGTTGTTGTTGCTATACATACTCATGGGGATCATGTGTTGGTCTGGTTGTCGATGGGTGTTGGATTTGTTTTCTCTATCGGAGTTTATTCGGGACGATTGTGGCACGTGATTAAGCATGCTAGATTGTAGCGCGTGTACTTGCGCCGCCGGTGGATTGTGTCCCGAGCCGCGGGGTGCACGTGTTCGGTGGATCTGTGTGATTTGTTCCGGTCACCGTTAGTGGTCCGGTGGATCCCGTGTGTGGTGTGTTTCCTACGGGCGCTCGGATTGACGAAGTATGATCTAGTATGTGAGATTGCATTCTACTTTTGTCTGGTTTTATCGTAATGGTTGTGGAGCATATTGTTGACATTATGATTATTCGTTGATCATCTTGCATGCTTGTTACCTACACATGCAGGGTTTTATGGCTGCCCGTACTCTTTGCATGTGTAGCTAACGTTAGTTATTGGCCTCTGAATCTGTTTATTATTTACTCGATGGTTTTCTTTGGGAGTTTACTCACTGGACTCGTCACCGTATGTGTTGGGTGATTTGAGTGCAGGATTTGATAAGTGCAGGGACAAGGAGACACGTAAAGATTATCTGTGACTGAAGGCGTGAACTACTCCTTTTATACGCTGTTGATTGTATATATTTGTTTAATGCTGGGTTTGGGTTGTGAGAGTTATATTCTAGTTTGTTTATGACTTTGAGGATGACACTTGATTTATATTTGGGGACTACATTTTGGTATGGTTTCCACATTAGATTAATTGATATTTAGACTTGTTACATTTGGTATCATTTAATGATTTGAGACTTCCGCTGCGTAATTTATGGTTAAATGATATTAAAGGGCATAATTTAAGGATAAATGATATTAGAGGAACTAAAGTTAACAGGAAATTGATTGATAATGGATAACTGGGCGTGGGACACAGCTGGCGGTTGGGTGGTCAGTTGTGGGCCCACGTGGCCTCCCGTGGCGGACCAATGTGGAAAATTGGGGCCGCCACATTTTGGTATCAGAGCAGGTCGATAGGACCTAGGTTTGAAAAACCTAAAGGGATGAAACGTGGATGATTGTTAACTCTGATACCGCCACATTTTGGTATCAGAGCTTAGGTTTAAGGAACCCAGGGAGTGAGGTGTAGGTTATGGTTAACTCTGATACCGTCACATTTTGGTATCAGAGCGAGGTCAAACCTTAGGAATTGGAGATTGAACAAGAATATAAACTCAATGAATAAATCTTAGATGTGGAAACCACAAGTGAATGATTAAAGTCTTAGTTGGGAAGTGATGCGAGGCGGGTAGATTCAGGAAATTATATATATACGTGTATGTTTTGATTGTGTATTACATATTACACGCGTATATATACTGAGTCTGATCCAATGCACGTTAGTTGTGCAGTTTATGATGGACGGACAGACTCCTACTACTCCGCCGACTACTCAGCAGGAGGTTGGGGAGACTAGTGATCATACCACTAGTGACATGGCTGATTTGCGAGCCATGGTGCAGAGACGCTACAGATTGTTTATGATAGGGCGTTGGCTCGCGAGACATATTTGCTGCAGAGCGAGGAGCAATCAGATCATCGTACACCCAGAGATGATTTGCAGTTTGATCATGATTTCAGTGACGATCGTGATTCGAGGGATGATCAGTACTACTATGATGACGGACAGATAGATTGGAGTCGCGAGGACGACCAGGACCAGACTGATGATCAATTCAATAATGTCGATCGCCAGGTGGTACATGAGATTGTACCTATACCGAGACAACAGCAGAGAGACGTGTCGTACGGACAGAATCAGGATCAGAGGGACCGGAGTTGTGGTCAGCGCTCTGAGGACCGACAGTCTGGAGGCAGGGATAGACGTAAGTGTTATCGGTGCGGACAGAGAGGTCACATCAGTGTGAATTGCCCTGGAGCCTCTCCAGCATCAGAGATTCCACAGACCAGGAAGAGAGTTCACATTATAGTACCGCCAGTCAGAGAGACGACCCGACAACATGAGTAGGGTACGTTGTTTTACTAGTCCTTTTTCATGCATTCGTTGCATATAGGCTGGTTAGTTTTTTTTTTTGAACCAGCATGTTCTAGTGGATGAGTTCACTAGGGTTTTTGTGAGATTGTGAGATTAGTAGATGTGTTCACTAGGGTTTTTGTGAGATTGTGAGATTAGTAGATGTGTTCACTAGGAGGTGGTTGTGAAACTGGTAGATGTGTTCACCAGGAGATTGTGAAACTGGTTGATTAGTTCACCAGGAGGTTGTGAAACTGGTTGATTGGTTCACCAGGAGTCCATTTGCAACTGGTTGTTGTGGGATTGGTTGATGTTTTCACCAGGGGACCGGTCGATGTGTTCACCAGGGACTGGTTGATATGGACTGGTTGATGAGTTCACCAGGGATTGATTTATACACCAGGAGTGAGTGGACGATCGGTTGATCGGTTCACCACCATGGCGGCGGGTTGATTTGTTCACCTAGATTGAGGTTGATTTGTTTACCAAAGTTAGGGGTTGATTAGTTCACCGAAAGTGGTAGTGGAATAGTGATTGATTAGGTTGACTACATTTGTTTAGATTAGTTGACCTGATAGATAATTGTATCTACGTTGTAGTTCTCTGAGACGAGATATTAGTTATCTCAAATTTCGGGACGAAATTTCAAATTAGTTGGGAAGAACTGTAACGGCCCGATTTTCAATGGTCGTTATTGATGAGGAAATTGCGGACGTGGACGCCAGCAGGGACGTTCGTGGGTCCCATAGTGAAGACGGAGCACGGCCGGATAGGGTTTACAAACTCCGTTTGTGTGCTCTGGTGGTGAAGTTGCGATGTATAGGTCCAAATTAGTTAAATGGCATTACAATATGTATGTTAAGGTAGTTTGTTGACGAGTGAGGAATTTCTCGGGGTGCGTGCGGACACGGGACACGAGGCACGGGGTCTTAGGGTAGTTGGGGGAACTAATGTGAGCTTATTTGCAAATTTTGGTAATTTATTGAATAGAATAGATAATTATTATGTGATAAATTAATTGGAAATCAATTGATCCTATAGTTAAGGAGAATAAATGACAACAATTGGATGATTCTCGAGATGCACAAGAGGGTGTTAAGTGTCAAGATAAGGTGTTTGGAGTTGGAGTGACACAGGGTGATCAAGAACCCTTGGATTGTTCTCGAGATTTGTGTATACACTTGATTAAACTAAGTATATATATATGTGTGTGTTTGACCGATCAAAAGGGAGAAAGTGAGAGTGAGGTTTTGAGAGAGATTGAAAGAGAGATCGGTGGGAAGAAGAAGAGGAGGAAGAACAACAACATTTAAAGTGTGGAGAGGTTGATTTGTGACTTCCTACAACAAGAACCAAAGGTATGGACACAATAAACTTGAATTTTTGTGAGATTTTTGGTAAGGGTTTGAATTTGTGAAATTCGAATTTATTGAGGGATTACACACTTGGTTTTGTTGAGAGTTAAGTGTGTATGAGAATGGCATGAAATGGTTGTGTTTTTGAGTAAATTTGGGAGAAATTTGATGATTTTGGAAAGTGGGTTTTGAAAATGTGATTTCCATAAATTGTGGATTTTGGGGTTTGATTATGGTAATTAGTGTTTAAATGGTGTAATTAAGGTCATTGATGTTTTATGGAAACATGGAAATTAAATTTATGGGTTTGGAGTTCAACTTTGTAATTTGGAAATTTTCTGGACAGCGAGCAATTAGCGCGCTAATGGGAGAAATTAGCGCGCTAATCACGCTGAGTAATGAAGATGATGAACAGTGATTGAGATTAATTAGCGCGCTAATTTATCTCATTAGCGCGCTAATTGTTCACTGGACTCCCAAAAATTGGAAAATGAGAAAATGAGTCAAACTAACATTATGAGCTCATTAATTGATCATTAAACCTCACAAATGAATTCCAGGAGTCTCGGAATAGTAATTGGAGTTGGGGATTTGGAGGAATCGGACTGGGATTTGGGTTTCGGGTAATCGGAGTGCGGTATAGGTGCGTAAACCCCAACAGAAACACATTTGAGTATTTAATTCTTTCAATTCTTGCATATACTGTTGTTGTTGCTATACATACTCATGGGGATCATGTGTTGGTCTCAGTTGTCGATGGGTGTTGGATTTGTTTTCTCTATCGGAGTTTATTCGGGACGATTGTGGCACGTGATTAAGCATGCTAGATTGTAGCGCGTGTACTTGCGCCGCCGGTGGATTGTGTCCCGAGCCGCGGGGTGCACGTGTTCGGTGGATCTGTGATTTGTTACGGTCACCGTTAGTGGTCGGGTGGATCCCAGTGTGGTGTGTTTCCTCGGGCGCTCGGATTGACGAAGTATGATCTAGTATGTGAGATTGCATTCTACTTTTGTCTGGTTTTATCGTAATGGTTGTGGAGCATATTGTTGACATTATGATTATTCGTTGATCATCTTGCATGCTTGTTACCTACACATGCGGGTTTTATGGCTGCCGTACTCTTTGCATGTGTAGCTAACGTTAGTTATTGGCCTCTCGAATCTGTTTATTATTTACTCGATGGTTTTCTTTGGGAGTTTACTCACTGGACTCGTCACCGTATGTGTTGGGTGATTTGAGTGCGGGATTTGATAAGTGCGGGGACAAGGAGACACGTAAAGATTATCTCGTGATCGAAGGCGTGAACTACTCCTTTTATACGCTTGTTGATTGTATATATTTGTTTAATGCTTTGGGTTTGGGTTGTGAGAGTTATATTCTAGTTTGTTTATGACTTTGAGGATGACACTTGATTTATATTTGGGGACTACATTTTGGTATGGTTTCCACATTAGATTAATTGATATTTAGACTTGTTACATTTGGTATCATTTAATGATTTGAGACTTCCGCTGCGTAATTTATGGTTAAATGATATTAAAGGGCATAATTTAAGGATAAATGATATTAGAGGAACTAAAGTTAACAGGAAATTGATTGATAATGGATAACTGGGCGTGGGACACAGCTGGCGGTTGGGTGGTCAGTTGTGGGCCCACGTGGCCTCCCGTGGCGGACCAATGTGGAAAATTGGGGCCGCCACAACATGAGCCTCAGAAGAATGGTGAAATCGATATCAAGCAAATCCGATCGAGTGATAATCTTACTGATTTATTCACAAAATCCTTACCAACTACAACATTTAAGAAGCTTGCATATGGTATTGGCTTGCATAAACTTAAGGACATTGCAAGCAAGAAAATAAAGCAAGTTTCACCCATGTCCATATGGGGGAGTTATTGATTAGTGTATTGCACTCTTTTCCCTTAACTATAGTTTTATCCCACTAGTTTTCCTATTAAGGTTTTTAATGAGGCAATACTAACAATATTATACTCCATTTCATTATTAATTAGCGTATTGTACTCTTTTTTCCTTTAGCTATGGTTTTATCCCACTAAATTTTCCATGCAAGGTTTTTAATGAGACAATTCTAACAATATTATATTCCATATTTTGATGAACAAGAACAATGTACTCTTTTCCTTTGCTAGATTTTTCCACATGGTTTTTCCTAGTAGAGGTTTTTAACGAGGTATATTATTTCAACAAGTTATCATTCAGGGGGAGTGTTGTAAATGTAAATGATAACTTATTGTGTATTCTTGTAACCCCACTTTATTACTAGCCATTATTGTAATTATGTTACAATATGTAACCTACACCTCCTTTAAGGTCAAAGGCCTATAAAAGGAGGTGTAGTGCTTTGTACATTTTTGTACCGATGAATAAGAGTTTCTCTACTTTCTCCCTATCTTTTCTTGTTTTCTAGTTCTTTACTTTACTTTTCTAGCTTTGTCCAAAGTAATTTCACAACAGATAGTACAACTGTTACACCTTATGGTTTATTATGAAGACATTTTAATCAAAGTAGATGACTAAGTATTTCCAACAAACTTTTATGTCGTAGAAATAGGAGATTCTATATCACCTAATTCTCCGCCTATACTATTTTGTAGACCTTTTCTTAAAACTGTTAAAACTAAGTTAGATATCTTTTAAGGAACAATGTCTATGGAATTTGAAAATAAAATTGTCACTTTCAAATTTAATGAAGAAGATAATTGTGATAATTTTGATGAACTGAAATGATGATGTTAAAGATAATGTGTGACGGCCCCAAATTCCCCTTGCATTTGGGTACGCTCGACTTAACCTCGTACAGGTCCCGAGTCAGAACTCGGCAAGCCTAACGAGTCTAGTCAACCTCCGATTAATCAATTTAATAATTCATGAATGAGTTATTGCAAGTTTAGCACAGCGGAAAGTAAAATAAACTAAACATAAGGGAACTAATTCATGCAAAGGAAATCAGGAATCTATAATGTGGAAAACCCCGAGTATTCATGTACAATAGACATGAGATATGAATAAGTACATGATACCAATCTCAAAATGATCCCAAGTTCAATGATCAAAAGCATATATATAAAATGTCATACAACTAAGCAAAAGATATGATATACCTACACTAAGGTCTCCAAGTCCAGCCGCTAATCCTCACAAAAAGCCACTTAGGCAGGGCTCCTTGCCTCTACTGCACTCTGTTCTATCTGCATCCACCGTCACAAACTAGATGGTGAGCACCTTGAGAAATCAAATGTAAAGCCAGAAGAAGATAACAGTAATTCATGATGTATCAAGTAAAGCAATCTAAATATCATGCGGTAATAGAAAGATAGGAATTTAAATAAATCAAGTGCATGATAAACAAACTAATAGATATCAATCGAAAGCCAAGTGTATTCTAAAGATTCAAAAGAGGCCCTTAAGTGGTCTAAATCATAGCATAACGGTGAAGACCTCGCGAGGTCTTCCCGATCATCAACACAAGCGAAGGCACAGCTATGATGGAAGGGACACAAGCCCACCCACCCAGTACTCGATGTCACACCGTCACTAAGGGTGGTCATACACTCCTGTACAAGTGTGCCAGCGTTTTATCCCTCTAGTGGAGGTCCTAGTACTCTTGAAACAAAACACTTACGCTAAAAAACACACAACAAGGAATGGAATAGAATACCAATAATAGAGCATAACGAATCTGAATAAATGATAATGAATCACATGGTATTTTCTTACTGGCTTACAAATCATACATAAGCTTGTGGCAAATGTACTTACCTAAACTATCGTAACACGTATACACTCTCGCGTCCCTAACGCGTATCCCCGAGTTTCTCGCTACCTGAAAAGTTCGAAACTCGTTTAATAGGTTAAGTCGTTAACTAAACCTAGTTGAATCCCTAGTATTTGCCCAGTGTTTTAACGACTCGACAACTCGATAAATCAATCGATAAATCGATCAGAAACCTAATGAAAACATAACGACTCTCTTGGGTTGTGAAATCACAACACGTATAAGCCTCATCACGAATCATAGGCTCGACTCAGTCGTAAATAGGTCACGCCATAGTCTCAAGGATTGGTGGCGTAACCACGACATCATAACCGTTCAATTAACGTAAAAACATAATGTCGACTTCGCTCGACACTAACGACTCAACATGAGTTCAAAATGACCATACACCGGCGAGTAGGGAACTTCATGGATATGGCCTAATGCTCGTAGAGTGCCTACAAGGCATGGAAAGGCCATGTGCATGCCCTACGTCACGTCGACGACTACTTGACACGATAGAAATGACTCACGCATAGCTTCACCATTACAACGACTCATCACCATCGATATGGATGCTCTGGGGTTGTGAGACTCCATGAAGAATATGGTAAGGTCTCCAACAGTCCCCCCATGTCATCGCATCAACGGCAGCGCTACCACGATGGGTGGTTTCCGGTGAGAATAGTACAACATGCATACAACACATGAACGATGTAATATAAACAATAACGCCGCTGATTTGGGACCACTCCGGGAGTCATGAGACACAAGCATGGACTTAGCTTAGTCCCCGACATCCCTGGTCATGGTGGCACAGGGGTGGCGTTGCCCACGGCGGTGGATTCTAGCGAGGACAAGCATAACACACATGAAATAACATAAACATGAAATGCCAAAAGTTCGCACTCGCCTCACATTTATTGACCACTCTGAAGGGGGTTGTGGGACCCAAACCTAGGCTCCCCCCTGACAACCTCCAATCTTGGTGGTCCAGTGGTGGCGCCGCCCCTAGGACGAATTCCAGCGATGACTCAAAACAATCCCACACAAACACGACAACAAAATCACATAGGTTCAAGAGACGAAAACAATTCCAACACGACCAAATCGAACACAACAAGGGTAGCGAGGCATCATCGAGGTCATGGAGAGGTCCCCAAAAACCCCCATGTTCGATGGTTTAGCCAGTAGGGCCGCCTACACAAGCATATTCGGGCGAGACATAAAACAGAACCAATTTATGAAAACAGTGCACAATCGAACACAACACCTATGTGACGCAAACGTGGGTGCTCTGGGATGTGGGGACTTTAGGGCACCACTAGGGACCATCCCCAACCACCCCTGATAAGTGCCACCACCTCCGGCAGTGACAAAACACGACAGCAGATAAAATAGTGTGATGAAACTATAACGTGTTGCACAACCGACTCAATGCAAACCACCGCGATTGGGGGGAACTCTGGGACTGGTGAGTCGTCTCCGACAGATCTCTGACCTGAAACAACCACCACCACCGCAAAACAGACATGCAATAGTGAGCACAATCGCGGTGGCCAGTGAGAACGAGAGAGAGAGAGAGAGAGACAGAGAGACGGACCTCCAACGAGGTCAAGGGCTAGTCACCAGGGGGATGCTCGATTGTGTGAGAGAGAAGGACCGATGAGAGAGAACGGGATAGGGTGCGTGTGGTAGGAGATGAATAGTGAATGGGAAAGTGGAATATGTCCTTTTTATAGACTTTTCATCTCATCTCATCACCCGCACGCATCTCGAGGTTGATCCAAGAGCTCTACACTATTTGGATGTGTCACTTTAACAATCCTATCCCATGGTTCATTTGTTAGTAGTTATCAAACTCACGTGTTCATACGGCGTTCCTCGGTCCGTCTTGCCTTGTTTCGATTAATTAAATGCACGTAGTTTCACCTTGTCTTGTACAAATAATTATTTAAATTATACAAAAATTCATTTAATTGTATTTTTCATTGTGTTACACCTCGTGTACCCGTAACTAACTGTCGATACATGCTCGTCCACTTTTCCTACTTGTTTACCGACTTCATTATCCGATCACTCAAATACAAATATAAATACATAATACATATCATCATTCACAAATAGCCAAATTTTCGGGTCGTTACATAATGATTTCTTAGAATATAATCGTTATAAAAATGTAATTACTAAAGTATATGCAATTAATGCAGTAACAATGGAAGATGAAAATCACAACTCTAAGAAAGATCAAGTTGAAGACACTTCACATGAAAGAAAGTAACTCAAGAGTGAATAGTTAAGCAACCAGAGACTGAGAAGAATATAGTTAGGCATGAAAATCCAAAAGCCAAAAAGAATAAAAAGAAGAAAAAGATGAGTTTAGACCCTGTCAAATTGAATGATACTGAACATATATATATATCTAAATATAAAAATCAAATGGGTTTGGAACTTCAAAGCCCTATGTGATATGGGTTCTAATGCCAATCTCATGTCAATACATTTCTTTCTTCATACTCAATTGGAGTTGGATTAACTTGCATCTGAAAGAGTTCCTTTACCAAATGGTTCTTCAATCAAACCAATAGAGTGGTTACGAATGTACCAGTCCAAATGGATAAGTATATAATACCCACAGATTTCTTGGTTATGCCACATTTTTTCAATGAAGAGCCTTCGTTAATTTTAGGACAACCTTTCTTAGTTACTTCTCGAGCTATTATGGATATTCTGTATAGAACAATCACTTTGAGGATGAATGGTCATACAATTACCTTTTAGAATGACACTAGCGTGGACAATCCAACATTTAAATTTATAGATCCGACTTAGTATGGATTGGCTCAATCGAGTCAACGACTGTAAATAAAAACCTCAATAGGAGGCAGCCTGGTTTAAGGAAATATTTTATTGATGCATTCGATGAGCGTCAATTTTTGGCGTCGTTGCCGGGATTGGTTTTTCTTTCTTTGGTTTTATTTATTTGCTTATTTATTTTTATTATTTATAGTTTCTTTATACCCTTGTCTCTAGCATGTTTGTAAGAAACTCCAACATGGCCGCCTCTACACAATATTCTTCTAGCTGGCTCTTTGTTGTACAACAGGAACCTATTAAAGCTTGTAATCTTTTTAGTGGTTGTCATCACTTTCCTAATGTATGTCCTTTGATTATTGGAGTAATTCATCACCATAGCCTGACATATATAGTTCCATGCGGAATCGACCTTTAATGGATATAATAAGGTTTTTTTTAGAGATTGAGCAAGACATGTAACTCATCAAGCAAGAATTAGACCAATGGATTCAATAAAAGGATCAAGAAGCTGAAGAAGAAATAAAGTTAATTCTCCAGAAAAGATCAGCGAAGACCATGAGTGCAATTCCATTAAAGAGTGTTGAGGTGAAAGATGAGGAATATTGGAGTGATTACGAAGAGTCGGAAGGGGAACTTGAAGTCTCTCAATCGAAGCTAGAGATCGTTATGGCACAAACTCACGAAAAAGAAGCCAAAATAGAAATTGAAGTCACTTTAACAAGGCCGGAGGAACTACAACAAGAGAGCAAGGAAGACCAATCCTTTGTATTGGTGAACCCACCTACCCTCCCGTATATTGTTGATGATTTTGACATGGAGGTGGACAAAAAAGAGCGTTTGAAGACTTTTTGCACCGTCGACACCTTTGTGTTGGACGATTCAAAAATTATAGATTCATGTGTTAGAATTCTCGAATAAGCTCCCATTTCTGAACAAGGGCGTGTCAGTTTCACTGCCCAATGCTAAAGGAGAGAGTATCATTCTTGGATACTCTTTATTGGAAAGCATCACGTGAAGACAACATACACTAAGTCGAGCCAAAGACTTTAAACAAAAGAATTATTGGGAGGCAGCCCAAATTTTGATAAGTATTATTTAGTTTTTTATTTTTTTATGCATGAACTTATATCATCTTCTTCTTATCATTATCATGTTCTTATCACTATCATGTTCTTTCACTATTTTCATTTGTTTTTTGTGTATAGACCACTTGACTTATTTTGAACCTTGAGGACAAGGTTAGAAATAAGTTTGGGGGTATTTTAGGTATTGTGGATTGTATTGGATGAACTTTCTTACTAAAGACTGCAGGTATGATCATTACTTTTTTTAAAATTATGCGGTTGAAGGACGGTAATGGTGGTGTTATTCTCATTCTTTTATCTTTCCATCTCTTTTTCTTCTGTCATAATTGGTACTTCCATCTTCTATTTCACTACAATATGATACATTTTCATGCATACATTTAGTATAGTTTATTAAGAGTAGACATGTGTCTATCTATGTTTGTTCTTGCATTTAGACCTTACATAGTGTCATATGTTGACATATGTTGCATTTAGAGTCACCCGAAACTTTGTTTCATGCCTTTGGTTATGATGAGTACATTATGATTGCTTTTTGACTTGAAACTCAGGAAAAATTAGGAGAAACATTCAATCAAGCTGTAGCTCAACATTTTTAGGGTTTCATGATTAGAGACTTAGTATCATGGTTAAACTTTGTGCTAGATACCAAAATAGGCAGACGGTCAGAATTGTGCAAGTAATAGTGCTTTAATTCATATTTGATAGTCAGTTTAATTATAGTGAAAGTGAGAAGGGTTAACAGGAATTTTCTTAATAGAATGTCCCACAGGATTCCATAGGAAATGGAGCAGGAAATCTTGTGGTGGGAAAAAGTGAGAAAAATAGTCCATAGAAAATGGAGCAGGGACCGTATTACTTGAAAATAATATGGAGAAAAAAATATAATGTATTCATTGAATGAAAAAAGGCGAAGTCTATGAAAACTCCTCAAATAAAAATGATTTAGCTCGAGTGCTTTCACTAGATTAAGTGAGATTTTAAACTTGCGTGCTTGAATGTATAGACTAAGAAAACTCATGAGTAGTTGATGGCCTTTGTTAAAGTGACTTCAATTTCTATTTCGCTTATTCTTCTTGAGTTTGTACCATAACGATCTCCGGCTCTGATTGAGAGACTTCAAGTTCCCCCTCCGACTCTTCGTTAATCACTCCAATATTCCTCATCTTTCACCTCAACACTCTTTAATGGAATTACTTTCATGGTATTCGCTGATCTTTTCTAGAGAATTAACTTTATTTCTTCTTCAGCTTCTTGATCCTTTTATTGAATCCATTGGTTTAATTCTTACTCGATGAGGTACATGTCTTGCTCAATCTCTAAAAAAAACCTTATTATATCCCTTAAATGTCGATTCCGCATAGAACTATATATGTCAGGCTGTGGCGATGAATTACTCCAGTAGTCAAAAGGACATACATCGAAAATGATGACAACCACTAAAAAGATTACAAGATTTGATAGGTTCTTGTTGTACAACAAAGGGCCAGTTAGAAGAATATTGTGAAGAGGCGGCCATGGTGGAGTTTCTTGCAAACATGCTAGAGACAAGGGTATAAAGAAACTACAAATAATAAAAATAAATAAGTAAATAAATAAAACCAAAGAAAGAAAAACCAATCCCCAGCAACGGCACCAAAAATGGATGCGTGTCGAACGCGTCAATAAAATATTTTCTTAAACTAACTATTTGCAAATAGTGGTAAAGGGTCGATCCCACATAAATTGGTAATCTTTCTAAGGTTCTAAAAGAAAGGAAAAATAGGGGTTTAGAGAAAATAACTTAATTAATTAATTTACTTACTAAGAAATTAAATAAATAAAAGAAATACCTAGGTCTACGAACAATTAATTTAAATACCTAAGTTTATGGTTCCACAAGACAAGATCAAGATTCAATAGCATATCATGGTCGTCAATCTTTCCCAAAACAATTATTAATTCAAGTTCCCCTATATTAGCTATGGAAAATCGACATCCGCCTGAAATTCTAATTCCCCTAATCTCGATAGTTAGGACATCCGCCACTAACTACTTTTTAATTAATGCATAACCCTAAACATCCTCCATAAGGTTTAACATACTAACCACAGTAATAAACTTCTATGGGAATACTAATCCTAGATAACCGGATCGTGTCCGCTCCCGATTGAACCTAGATTCAATTGTTGCACACTCAAGAACCGAAAGGTTTTGACGGCAATCGGGTGAATGTTTGTCACTTTTATTGTCTAAAAGTACAATTACGGATACAATTGAGTCAATTGACTATAGATTTTCCACCTAAAAGCATGCACTGGCCACATACACACCTTAGATTTAAACCATATTCATGAAAACCAACAACAAAGTAATAAAAGAAATTAAATTAAATTAAATAATTAAATAATTAAATCTCACAAGTTATGCCATGAATCCATAATCTTGAATTGCTTCACCTCCAACCTAGGCAATGACTTGATTAGCCGAACATGTTCTTCATAAAACTCTAAAGAAATAATGCAAAGAGTTCTCTAAAGAATAATAATTTTTCTTCTAATAATACATAAAGTCCTAATATATAAAACTACTAAAAATTGGTCTCAAGAAGAGAGAACTATTTTGGGTATTTTTTCGTTCAGGACACGTGTTAGACGTGGATTAGTGAGAAACTGGACGTTGCTGACGTGTCGATGTGTGATTGGACGAGAGGCCGGTATGCGTTGACGTGGCAAAACGTGATTGGTGCTGAGGAGTGCTGGTGACGAGTTAGGCGACACGTGGCGGGCTCTCATTGGCTGGAAGGTAAGCTGGTGATGCGCTAGACCAACCGATCGTGGACACGTGGTGGGCAGAGTGGCGGGAAGAGACTCGCGTGAATCACCGAAAATCTGAGAGTTTGTATGGGAACGCATCTCGAGGTCGATCAATGCATAGGAGAGAGGAGACTACTGGGCTTGTCCACGTGGCGGTAGCTGGTTGGTGGAAGCGTTGCTGAACAGAGGACGTGGCACGCACCGATTGGTGGAGAAAACTTGTGAGGCGTGGCCTGGCAAATGGGGAGGCGACACGTGGCATCAATTGGACTCTAATTACTTCACTGTCGATGTATGTTTCGAGACAAATTCTCCCGGTTTCCGATTACTGCAAGTAAATACTCTATTTTGAGTATTTTTCCACCCCGGATTCAACCGTGCACTCCATTTCACCTAAAAACCAAAACTAAATATAATTAGATATATATTTTATAAACTTTCCACACTAAACTATATTAAAATAGACTATTAAATCTTATAAATACTGACTTATCACAACCTATTAACTATCTTTATTTTTGTTTTAGTATTAGGATTTAGTTAGTTGTTTTTATTCTCTCACTTTTTAACTCTTGTTTGGAGATATTTTTGAAATTTAATTCCAAAATAATTTCAAATATAGGGAAAGTGGTCAAGTTGCATTTGTCCTTCTTTGCAAATTATTGTCCTTATTACACTTTTAATTATTTAATTAATAATAACGAAATTAATCTATTAGTTACCTATCCTATTTAAATTTCTGAATTATTTATAGAGGAGATGAATAGAAGGTTGTTTGAGTCATTGTTGAAGAAGACGGATTGTTTGGAAAAGAACTCGTTGTTGCAGAACTCGTATTCGATGAAGAGAAAGACTAGAATCACGCAAACATTAAAAGGTAAGGTCATAATTGTGATTTTCATTAAGATTCATCAAATTGTTATTCGCTCTTTTTTCTATATTTGATAGATATACACTATGTTTTAATGTAAATGCATATGGTTAATAGTTAGTGATTTGTCTTTTTTTTTTTTGCCTGACTAAGGACACCCCACCATTTATTTAGTACAACCCAATTATGTGTGACACCCCAAATTCAAATTTCAATTTATGAGGACACCCCATATTTTTACCAAAATACCTCTTTATCCTAACCGAAGCATCCAACTCTAAAACCTTAGTCGAGACATCTATTTTAAGTTCAACGACATATTGTCGAGCCTTATCTTCTAGGCTCAGTGTTATCCAACCGAACCTCTTTAGTAAAATTTAATTGAGAATTACTAACCTAAAGATTTGGTGGGTTCTGACCGATTCTTCAATCAAAGTTCGACAGGTTTTGATCGACTCTCCAACGAAAAGTTTGGTGGGCTCTTACCGACTCTCCAATAAGAAACTCGGACCTGCGAGGCCGAGTCACTCAATGATGCCCTATAAATCACAAGAAGAAGATGTGCGAAAGATGATGGAGTGCATAAAACGAGAGGAAAGGGTGGTGGAGTACATTAATCGCAATGAGGGACATAAGGACATAAGAGTCATTTTACAGTAGAATAGACTTTTTTTAAGTTTAACTTTTATGCTGGGGTGCCCTAAGTAAACAGTAAGGTGCCCTTAGTCAAGGCTCTTTTTTTTTTTGTCTAGTAATGATGCGTCTCTTTTTGAGTTTAAGAGTTTGGTAATTAAAATGCCAGCAATCTGATCTAATTAGGATACAAAATGGCTAGTATATTGACGCGTTCAAAGTGGTATTATCGACATGCATGCATATAATGGCCTATGTAAAAATTTTGTATGTTTAATTTGCGATTGATAAAAAAGATTTATTTCAAACATTTTGTAAGACCTTCTACCAACTCATGTAGAGGTTTCAGATTGATGAGTACTAAATAGTGCCATTGGTACAATTATCCCCCCAGCTCGGGAGAAGAATATTAATGTATTAATGTTCCATTACAGTAATTACACTAGTAATAGGACAACATTGAAGCCCTTAGACTGTTAAGGTGTGTTCGCTTCGCTAGACTAAACCAATTAGTCTCGGGATAAGGCTTAAGGCCGATGTTCGTGTTGCACACAAATTAACGCTAAGTACAAATTAATCGGTACTCATACCAACTAAAATATCCCACCAATTCCCGCATCACTATTAGTCCGGATGTGTGGGATAACGAAATGACGAGACTCCCAATCCCATGTAACTTAGTCCGCTACCATATTTCCTATTTTATCTCCAAACCGAACGGACTATTAGAGACTAAAGACCGTGAAAAACAATTCGAGACAACAGTACAGCCCCAACTAATATGTAACAAGTCTTATTGAACAATGATCGATTGGGCAGCTAAATCAGTAGCAGCAAACAAACTCAGGATAGTTCAGTTTCAAAAATATCCCAACGTGTTTACAAGAATAAAGGCACATGATGAGGCAGCAAACAGAAGAGTCTGATGATTCAACGGCAATCAAAATCCTCTCAACCAAAAACCAAAAACAGCAATCAGAATCATTGATAAAATAATGATAATAAAAATTTTAAAAAAAATTAAAAAAAATTAAAAAAAATTGCCAACTGCCAACCTAACAAGATATGACAGCCCAAAATTAAGGACTCAGCCCAAATTCAGCACATATGTAAACAACTAGCCATGACTCTTTGAAGTGTTAAAAAAGAACCAAAATTAAGGACTCAGCCCAAATGCAGCAGCCTTGCAGGCCATTGTTACATCCAAAACCATGAAATTTTTTGACAGAATTATAAGGAAGGAAATGGTTATTAAGATTACACTGTCAGGAGAAACCAGTTGGCCAAGAACCTATTTTAGTGCTCCTGCACGTAAGGAGAAGTTGTAAATGTAACTCAATAACCAGCAATTCTGATCCTGTACATACCTCTCTACCTCGCTGTTTATATATGTTCAAGTTGCTCTTACTACCTGAAAACCGGCTGTTAGTTTCCTCATCATGGAAGCATGCTTTTGCCCGGCAAGGTGGAAATTGAAGACTGTCTCACTGTTGCAAACAACATTACATATAGTGCAAATCCTCACAGCTTCTGCTGCGGCTCCACCTTCCATGACCTTCCTCCGTTTTGTCTCCAAATCCTCTTTAGATGTTGATGAGGCCACCTTCTTCTTTGATTGTTGGGTATCGACAGTTTTGTTTGGGTTTTCTGGTGGACCAATTACTGGACCACTTTCCTTTTGCAAAGCAGTAGAAGCAGGATTAGCAACCTGTTTCATTGATTGCTCTATTTTCTCAAGGTTCTTCTTGTGTTTCTTGCCCTTTTTGTGTTGAACAAGAACATCCTTGCTATTGCAATCGAGTTTGCACACCTCACACCAAACAGATTGCACTATCTTTGTCTTCCTAGGAACCCGATTCAAGGCCTTCTTAATAGAAGGCTGAACCACTTCATTGATCAATAGCATAGGATTTTGATTTGCATGGACCATGGGATCCATAGCAATTGGAACTCCTGTTGCAGCCTGCAAGTAACCATGAAGCATAAGATGATTTATATCATATGGTAACAGTAAATATAACCAAGTAGTAACAATCACACATGGGAACAAAGGCATGCCATGGCTAACAAACATGACAGAATATAATAATGGAAACAAGAACCTAATTTTTTTTTTCTTTTTTGATGGAAAAAAAAAGAACCTTATTCATAGACAAAGTTTGTATTAAAATAAATAGTGGCAACAATCGCACACATTGAAAATAGAATTTCCTAATGTTGAATTAGAAAAATGAACTAACTACTGGAAAAAACAACCTCTATTTAAGAATTAGATTTTTAATTGTACTTATCGTAAGATGTTCAACATCTAGTCAGACAATGATAAGAAACGCGCTAATGAAGCAAGAACTCATAACGCATGCCATTGAACGAGTATGCTAATCAAACAACTGCATCCCATGTCTGCTTTAGCATTTGAAAAAAGACCAACACATTTTTGATACATACATTTCAATGCTTTACAAAAGAAATTGAACCATTGTGAAGCAAATGTATGTAACAAAAGTACGTTACTAAATCACTTCTCTTAGCATTTTCCAACCAGGCAATGAAATGTTTTAAAGCTTTCTTGGATGTTGCTATATCCCTAGCATGTCATCTTCTTCCAAGGCCTTTGTCCTCACTATGGATCAGTCCATTTACACAATCTTAGACGATCCGGATCCTTATGTTGAAGAAAAATGCGAACTGGCAACAATCTCCGCCAAGAGTGGTGACATTTACCTGGAAAAGTCCTCCCATTCTTTTCACTGGCAAAGGCCTCCATCAGGAAATCCTTAGTAGTTGTAAAGCCGACCCGATGGGCCACGGCCATATGTAGCTCAGGAGACCCAACCTAAAATCCAAATAGAACTAGCACCTACGACTAAGGGGAATGGAATGTCAACCACATGGTGAGATGATCTTAGAATACGAGGCGAGTGGTGGTATTCATATAGAAGAGAACAGCGATATAATACTTGCCTACCATAGATGGTCTCACAACCCATAGTGTATTTTTTTATAAGAAACCAACTTACTCCCCTCAAACTTGCACAAGGAGAGACCTGAACCCTCAACCTCATGTACAGGTGATCATGTACCAAACCATTAGAGCTACCACTTGGTTTGTAAATAGCTTCTTGAGTTGGATCGGTTTTATTTGATGCAGGTGAATTTCAAGTTCAGCACTAATGTTTTGAGCATAAGAACTTTATGTTATTTCTTTGACTTTTGCACTCCAAGGTATCTCAGATTGGAACCAGCCAAGAATCCCACTCAGCCTTCATAGTTGTTGGTTAAATTTAGAGTTGTTCGGTTTGTTGACATGAGCTACTATAATGTCACATGAGTTTTTGTAATTTCACGAGTTATTGTAATTTCTAGGTTTGAGGACGCAAATTGAGTTGGATCAACTCTAAGGTGATGAGTTTGGGTGAATTGGGCATGTGAATGTGTTTGATGGATATTGTTCATGGATTAAGCTTGGGCTATTATGGGGATCAAATTGTTGGGATTTAAGTAAGAATTTGAAGTTTGAAACCTAGAGAAGTCAAAAATGGACTGTTGCACGAAATGGCGATGACTGTCAGCCATGGCATAAGCAACCAAGACGCAGTCAGACATGGCAGAGGTAGTTATGGCGCAACCAATCGCGATACAGCTACTACAGCGCCGAGAACTGAATTTGCGTTTGGGTTTTAGTTTGGGTTCCTAAGGGCCTATAGGCTATCTTATACACCCTTATACACCTAGTTATGAGTGTAATTAACCATATTATGCCTATGTTGATGTAAATGTGTGTGTTGTGGACTCGTGAGAGGTCCAAAAGGGACTAGGATAAGTGGGTTTCGCTTAGTTTATCACTTACGCTATATCTATTAGTTAAATTTTGGATTCATATAGTTTATGGATAAGGGAATGGGGTAATACATTGTGACTATGTGATTGACTTTCCTTAGAGGATAAAGGTGATAGCCAAACCTCAATACACTAAACCTTGCTATCACCATACATGCTAACACCGCGTTTGTACCTCATCCATGTTGGTTCAAATGGATCCTTGTGTGGTCCCCACCGGTGATGGTATAATGTGGATCATGCATGTCAAACCTTTAGACCTTTCAGGCTTCCTTCTCACTTGGTGCAAATGAGAAGGGGTGATAGACTTACGTAACTGATGTTGTGGCTTTGAAGAGAACCCTCCTAGCAGCCTTGAGAATCCAAACTAGACAACACATACCATAATGTGTGGTTAATGGGCCTATCTTACTCAACGGTGGGTGCATCGATCATGTGGTCGGGTGGGATAATCGCAGTGTATGTGCAAAGAATTGATTGATTTGCATGCTATGATATCTTGTTTATATTTCCTTGATGCCCTTCGCAGCTATTGGTTCATATAGTTAGTTTGCATGATGTATTAGTAGATATTTGATGGCTAAGAGAACAACACCATACTGAGTATGTTGATTTGCTCACCCAACTTTAACATTTCTGGTACCTCATACGGCAAAATAGATCAAGGAAAGGAGAAGGTGTAGGCCTGTCTAGGATTCTTGAAACTTATCTCCTTTTATGTGATGGATGTATCTATTGATCTACAGTTTGTATTTTTGAGTACTGTATTTATGTAACTATAACACAGGATGGATAGTAGATTTCAACAAATGCCTTTCCAGATTTTGTAAACTAATTTTGAAAATTGGTTATAAAATGCTTTCGTAGTTTGGTTGTAAGTTTATCGATTTTCTATATGTATATACATGTTGTGTTAGACTGTTGTTTATCAGGTCGAAGGCTGACTAAGGCACTGACTTGACCAATATGGTATGTAGGGGTTGAGCAATGTTAAGTGTCGGGCAGTGTCTTGGTTGGAGTTGAGGTCAATTGGTGCTACTCATGCTTCTTTTTCAATGAATCTCCATATTTCTTATTCTATCTTAACAAGTTTTACTACACATCCAACTAAGCATCCTCATTTCCATTACCCTCATTTAATGCACGTATTAATTCTTTACAGCTCAACATAGAAATTTCTCCTCATTCTGCCATTATGACATGGAAGTTCTAAACAACCAACACAATAAAGGTTGTTTGGTTTCAACTATCAATATTTAAACATCTAAAAGAAATGCAGATCATTCATTAAGGGGAGCACTGGGCAACCTCATCACCGGTTGTTTATTGCTTTCCTATTATGCCCCTCAATTTAGCTGTGTTCACACAGTAAACTGATAGCAAATGAAGATGATCAGAGATGAAAGAGGGGTTGCCTTACGATTTTATTGATGGAAGACGAACAAAAGAGAGATACAGCAAACGGAGAGGGATTGCTCTCCATGACGCACTAGAGAGTTTCCTCTCAACCAAACGCTTAGGTCACCAGTTCACAATTACTCCAAAAGATCCCCCACAAACTCACCGACTCTACTATATATACAAGACTAACTCAAGACTCACTACTAACTTGATCAATGACTTAACCAACTGGCTTGACCCCACAAGAACCATCTTCACTTGGTAGTAACTGTACCACTTGACCCCGTAACCTTTTTCACTGGGTTCGCTTCAGGCTTCTCTTGTGTCTTCCTGTTATACACATTAACAAACGATCGCCTGCCCCGAATCATAACAATACTCCCCCTTGAAATCCACCTTGTCCTCAAGGTGATAAATAGAGAAGTGAACAGCGAAGAAGATAGAGTTGCCCGAATCATTAACCCACGTGGTAGGAGGCGCATGAATGATCACAAGAGTAAATGACCATGCTAGGATCCATATGAACTAGGGTTGTGCACTTTTTGGCCCGGCCCAAGCATAGTTCGGGCCGGGCCCATACTGCATTTTATAAGAATCAGGCTTAAGCCCGATAGCCTGTATGCCACATCAAGTTCATGGCGGACTTTTTTTTTTGTGAGTCGGGCAGCCAGCCTAACCCGACTTACTTTAAAAAACAAAAAAAAAAAAAACCCTTAGAATGTAAGTATCTAACATGCATTGCGGACCAACCACTTCTCTCACAAGTTTACCAAACTATTGTCGACTATTCGTATTCTCTTCTTCACGAGTACTCGAAATCTCCTCTGTTGCTTGTTTGGACGGCTCCAATTCACCTTCTTGGCTTCCTCTTTCTATATTTCTTCTCGGCGTTCTCACAACACACACCTCGTGCACATTGCTCATTGTTCCGCGCTCGCACGGTACCGTATGTTGATTGTTGACGATAAATCGATCTCTTCATTGCATTGCTATATGTTGATCAATGATTCAATATATGAAAGTTTGTGTTGTTTGTTTCTTTGGTCTTCAACAGAATCAACAAGAACTTGGCTTATGTCTGCTTTCTTTGAACATATAGGGAAGTGGGATGTGGGGTATGGGTGGTTGTTTTATTTGCACACAGGGACAGTACACACATTGCATGATTTTTGCTAAGGCTTATGTGTTTTTTTGGCTTCATCAGGCTCATATGATTCTGGGATTCCTTACTACATAACTTGATTTTGGGATGCAAGTTTTCAACCAGAACTGCTCTAATGTGTTTAGCTTTTAGGGAGCGCAAAGGACAGTCACAGTGGCTCGTTTTTGTTTAAATCTTGTATAGCCTACACTACATATAGTAATCTATATATACACTACTTATGTAATCTATTTTGTATATATTTTTAAAATTAATAAACAGAGTGTCACCTCCATTCATATAAAAACAGTATCATCATATAGGATAATGGATAGCCCTAGTACTTTGTCTTTATTTTTGTATATGTTAATTTACCCTATTAATGTGTCTTCCTTTTTTAATTAGTTTCCAATTCCATTAGGACCATTACCAACAAATTTTAGACATTGAATACTAGTTATTAAAAAATAAAGATGGAGCTCTTAAAATGCATGTTATTTTTTTAATGTAGTAGACAATATAAGCTTATCCATTTAATCTTTACTACTTGAATATTTGTTTCTTTATTTGCTAGTATTTTTATTTCAGATGTCAAATATGACTGGTGGAACTGGTGATGAAAACCTTAACGAAGATCCTCCTACTCATGATGCACCTATTGATCCATCAACACTTTCTAATGCTAAGGGTCTACCACCATTGCCTAAGAAGATAAAAGTCATTACTAGTACTAACAAGAGAAGGTTACTTGCTTGGGATCATTTTCAGAGGTTGGAGGATGATCCTAATGTTGCTGCATGTAAGTACTGTGGGAAAAAATATGGATGTCACCCTAAAGATCATGGCACAAGGAATTTGAACTACCACTTGGAAAAATGTGAGAAACACCCCCTTAGAATTGCAGAGCGAGAGAAAAAGCAATCAATACTCTAGTTTCAAAGAAGTTCAGGACATCAGGAAATGGTGAGGATACTAATAATTTGGTTTGTAAATCATACAACAAAGACAACTGCAAAAAGTTGCTTGTCAGGTTGATCATCATTGAGGCGTTGCCTCTTATATTTGTGGAAAAAGAGGCTTTCGTTGAATTGTTGAATGGTTTGCAGCCTAAGTTTCCTGTTCCAAAGAGGACTACGATTGCAAGAGAGGTCAAGAAAATGTATTTAGCCAAGCAAGCTAGTTTGAAGATGATATTTAAAAGTATGAAACTGCGAGTTTGCCTCACTAGCGACACTTGGAGAAGCATACAAAATATTGACTACATGGTCCTCACTGCACATTTTGTTAACGATGGATGGAAATTGCACAGAAGGATTCTTAACTTTTGTCAAGTCGCCAACCATAAAGGAGACACTTTGGGGAGAGCGATTGAGAAGTGTTTGCTTGAGTGGGGGATCGATAAAGTGTTCACAATTACAGTTGATAATGCGAGCTCTAATGATTTAGTCGTGGCTTATTTGAAGAAGAAAGTGAGAAATTGGAATGGGTTGTCTTTGGAGGGGGAACATATCCACGTCAGATGCGTTGCTCATATTTTGAACCTTGTGGTTTGAGATGGGGTACAAGAGTTGGAAGAGGCCATTGCTAACATTCGAGCAGCGATTAGGTATGTGAGGTCATCTCCACAACGTTCACAAAAATTTAAACAATGTGTGAAGAGTGCAAATTATGTACCAAAATTGTTGTTTGCCTTGATGTCGAGACTAGGCAGAACTCGACTTATATGATGTTGGAAACAGCAATGGAATTTCAAAATGCCTTTGAAAGGATGGAGGATGAGGACCCTGATATCTTAAAGTATTGTTGGGTGAAAAAGATAATGAAGCTCCTAAATCAAGTGCAAAGGAGAAGAAAAAATCTTCCAAGGAAAAGAAACCCACATCACCACCTTCACTTGAGGATTGGGCAAAGGTGAAGATCTTCGTGAAGTTTTTGAAATTCTTCTATGATATCACAAAAAAGATCTCTGGCTCTTTGTATGTTACATCTAAAAACTACTTTGAGCTGATCTTCGTGATTCATTCATATATTAAAAAATTCCTTACTTCTAATGATGAGATTTTAGTTGCAATGGCTAGAGCCATGAAAGCCAAATTTGATAAGTATTGAGGAAATGAGAAAAGAACAAATATTTTGTACACATTGCAGTCGTGCTTGACCTAAGGCACAAGTTGAAACCCATCTCATATTGTTTTAATCTGATGTATGAGCCTGAAGAGAGCAAAATGATGTCACAAACAGTTGAACTTACATTGAGAAGGCTATATGATGAATACAAAAGTACTATTGATGACGACGATGATGAGGAATTAGTTGTCCAACATTCAAGTTCAAGGCATATGGAAAATAATGATATGGGTGAGATAATGGCCTTCAAAGATATAACAGAACATTTGTATGCTGGTGATGAGGTTCAGAGTAAGACTGAGATCGATAATTATCTACTCGATAGTTGTGAAAAGCAAAGGAAAGACTTCAATATACTTAATTGGTGGAATGTCAACTCATCAAGGTACAAAGTCTTATCAAAAATAGCTAGAGACATTTGGCAATTCCAATCACAACTATTGCATCAAAGTCAACATTTAGTACAGGAGGACATACCTTGGATCCTTTTCGTAGTTCCTCGAGTCCAAGAACTGTGGAGGCTCTCATTTGTACTCAAAATTGGCTCAAATCTTTGAAGATAATAGTTGATCATGATGAAGCATTGAAAGGAATCAAGGAAATTGAACAAGGTTCATTTTATGTTTTTTATCAACTTTTATTAAACTCACCACTTGTACTTGAATAATAAGTATTAGTCTTGAAGAACTTGCTCAAGTATATTAATTTTTGCCAAGTAATTTGTTATTTTTTGTTCTAACTTTCGAATTAATCGTCATTGAAGAACTTCCATGGGACGATGAGCCGTTAGACTTTGATCCATCAAATGACCAACCAAATGACATTGAATGAATAAATCGAATTGTAAGCCATTAGTTTTTGTTATTTATGTTTCTTCATTACCTTATTAATTAACTATTATTGATCATGTTGTTTTTTACAAGGAAAAATAAGACTAAATATGATTATTCTTTTTTTGTAGATTGAGGACATGAGCATTGAACGAGATGAATACTTGCTTTTTCCACTTTGGAATCTTCTTTGATAGTGCATGCTTTTGGTTTTATTATGAAATCTTTAATTAAACTTAATGTTTTTTTTTTTTTTTTGTGCTAGTACTTATTGTTTTAATTTGTTTTTATAAACTTCCAACTTCTTTTAGTAATTAGTAGTGTGAGACTTGGATTGTAATAGTTTGATGGTTATTATGCTATGCAAGTTTAATGTTACACTTATATTAGTTTCATATTTATATATGTGTGATACATTGTTGATGCAGAGATGTATTCATTGTGATAAAATCCAGTCCAATAGCAACTTGCAACTTGCTGTTTTTTTTTTAGTCCAACAGCAATTTGCTGTTTTTTTTTAGGGAAAAGGGTTGCTGTTTTTTCAAGCCCCAAACTTCTTTTGCAGTCCAAGGCCCAAACTGTGTTGCTGATTTTTTTTTGGTAAAGCTGTGTTGCTGTTTTTTTTGTTTAGATGGTAAAAACAAAAAGCCCAAAAGGGCCTTGGCCCGCCCAGCTCGTCCGGCCCACCCGATTGTTACATAAGGGCGAGCAAAGGGCTTGGCAAACCCACTATCGGGCTTACCACGGGCTGGAAAATGTTCAGAATGCCCCACAAAGATATATCAACACTACAATCGATCCGAGAGTCTAACGACATCCCTGGGAGAAACACTGACGTAATTCCCATGGAGAGAAGAGCCCAACAAGTTAATAACCAAGATAGGGGTATCCACCAAGTGATCACATCAAAGCCAAGACCTAGTCCCCATGGAGAACGCAACAAACAACACAAGTGTGGGAAAGCAAAGGTAGTAGCAAACAATTCTACAAAGTCTTGCGTCCTAGTGTCATGAAATAGCCAACACAATTGAACATCCAGAATGATGTGATCCAAAGAGACTGCAAAGCCCACGAAGTGGGATGATAGGATGATTCTCTAGTAGCACACCAACAAAGTGGCCAACCACTTTAAGTGGGATGGTGAGTATGCCGATTGAAACAGATCCATTGGCTGAAAACAAAACGATAATAGTGATGTGATGTGTGCGAGAAAACAAGAATTCTCATAGATACCTTGATTCGTTGGCACGCTCTTCACCCTAAGATCTCGAAAAATGCGTCGAGCACCATCGGCTTTCTTCTCTACTGGTCTTGGCACAACGAGAGCAGGAGTTTCACGAAAAGGGAACGAAGGAAAGTGAAAGTCGATGAAAACTGTCAAATCCCTAAAGAATACCAACAAAAATGAAAGACGTGGTGGCGGCCATAGAGGCGAAGCTAAGGCAGCAAAGCAGTAGCGGCTCATGGAAAGTGAACCAAATGTCGTCACGGAGGCGCCCAAATTGATCGCCAACATCGTTAGAGAAAGATCTCGCAGCCCTAACACCATTCCTTTTACTCGAGAACGTAGATCTGTTGCACAACGTCGTGCTGAAGCCAGATCTAGCGATCTTGAGACCTTCGGGGCTTTAGATTCAACGCGAGGGAATTGAATTTGTTGATCACCCGACGTTTGAATGGAGGAAGTGGTAGATCTGGCGGTGGTGAAGGTAACGATGATGAATCCACAGAGATGGAGATGGTGATGGAGTCGCGGACTACATCGATTGCTCCATGTGCGCAAGGAGAGACTAGTCGTCCACACCAGAGCAACACATTTGCTGACATGACTTTGTAACAATTTTTAGGGCGCTGGAAACTTGTATGGTGGAGTCGTGCGATGCTAGATTGGAACTACCAATGGCTTCATTTTGCGATCTCCCTCATCATGCGAGATGTCGTCTGGAGGAGGAGAACTGACTTGCTGTGAATCGAACTTCTCCATCAGGCGATCGAATCTCCACAAAATCTTCTCCATACCCCTAATATCTCGTTTGCAAATCTGGAATCCATCTTTAACATCGTGGATCTATGCTCTGATACCATTGATAGCAAATGACAATGATCGGAGATGAAAGAAGGGGTTGCCTTACGATTTTATTGATGGAAGATGAACAAAAGAGAGATACAGCGAAGGGAAAGGGACTGCTCTCCACGACGCACCAAAGAGTTTCCTCTCAACCAGACGTTTAGGTCACCAGTTCACAATTACTCCAAAAGATCCCCCACAAACTCACCGACTACTATATATACAAGACTGACTCAAGACTCACTACTGACTTGACCAACTGGCTTTGACCCCACAAGACCCATCTCAATTTGGTAGTAATTGCACCAAATCATAACATAAAATGATTGCCTGCCCCAAATCATAACATAAACATAACATAAACACTTTGATGAGGGACAAGAGGAGGGATCGCAAGAGAGAGAGAGAGATGGGTTTTGGTTGGGCTCAAAGAGAACCATAGGGAGACCGTTAATGTGCACAACGATAATGGTGGAGAAGATTTTTGGGTTTGCTAGAATTCCAAGAGATCTACTTCAAGGGAGGCCATAACACAAATTAAGAGCAAATCGCCTTCGCCACCAATACGTGGATTGAAATGGAAATTTGATCAATGAATCGCTCGTTTGTCTTGAACTTAAGTAGTTTTTCCTCAAATTAGGCTTTGGTTGGGCTCAAAGAGAGCCATAGGGAGACGTTAATGTGCACAACGACGATGGTGGAGAAGATTTTTGGTTTGTTAGAATTCCAAGAGATCTACTTCAAAAGAGGCCACAACACAAATTAAGAGCATATTGCCTTTGTCACCAGTATGTGGATTGAAATGGAAATTTGATCAATGAATCACTCGTTTGTCTTGAACTTAATTCGTTTTTCCTCGAATTAGGTTTTCTTTAAAGGGGTTTCTTGGGTTCTAGACGGAGATTCCTCAATTTTGTGTCAAACGTGCCAATATGAAACAAAAGGCAAGTGTTAGCATCAATTATGTGCAAAGGTTGTGAGAGTGATAAACAATGATAAGAGTGAGAGAGATAAACAATTATAGCATCAATTATGTGCACTCTTTCAAAGTTGTGATTAAGAGTGAGTTGACATTGGATATGGGGATTTGTTTCGACTCATTGTGTAAACTTTGATTTGAGTTGTTTGATATGACCACTCTATCAAACCACTACAAAGCTTCTGATGCATGAAGCTGAAATCGGTCTAGAAAAATTTCCATGCTCAGGGCAACACTTTGATTATGTCCAATGAAGCAAAGTGAAGGCCAACATGGACTCTAAAACTAAACTGAAAATTTATGTGATTTCAGCTTAGAGGGGCAGAAAATATTTTTCTTTGATTAAGTTCATCAATTAACTTTAAGTTTGCTCTAGTAAGCATTTTCCTTGTTCTTACATGTTGATTCATTCCTTTGTTAGATTCGTTGGATGTATATACATCAACTTCATTTTTAAAGCATTTAATCAACATCTGTGTATAATAAAAGACTTCTAGTTATATTTTTTAGTGGCAAAAAACTTTCATTCAACTTTATTGACCCTAGCTATTACGATAAGCTTTGTAGCTTCTTTTATTTCCCTTCTCATATTTTATAATTTACAAGGGATGTTCTAATTTTATTAGAAAGTTAATTTCATGTTTGATATGTTATTGTATGTAATTCGTCCTATGTAGAACATTATATGCACTACATAACCGGTCCCAAGTCCAAAAGGAAAATTTTGAAGCCCATTTTCCATACCTTGAAAATAGGAGAGGGTTTTGTGATAGGTTGACAACCAGCGCAAAAACTTTTGCAGCCATTGTAAAACTTTTGCAATCTTTATGAAGCGGATCAAATATATATATATATGTTGTTAGGGTTCTCCCTCCTAGTGTCGCACTACATCAGAGCCTGGGTGTAGTGAAAACAAGAGTGTTTCAAATCGTCGCCTAGGTGTGAAGAAAAATGAGCAAGGGTTCTCACACGTATGTGGGTAAAGAAGTTATTCCCTTCACATTGCTACCCGGATGTGAAGAAAAACACATCGCATGGATGTGAAGAAATACGACCAAGAGTTCTTACATAGAGGATGGGTATGGGTAAAGAAGCTAGTTCAAAACTAAAACGAAAAGAACATCATAGATAATGAAACTATATCTTCTAGACAAAATAGAAATAGAAAAAGAAATCAAACACAAAGGGAAGAAAAAATTCATATAAGGATATGGAACATAGGAAAGCACTATGGGCATCCCGGTATCCTCTCAGGGCACCTCGACTTTTTTATATTTATGTTGGTTTTAAAAGAAAATGACACATTTGCCCCGGGTGCTAAGAGTAATCGGTGGGGTGCCTACTGGGGTGCCCTGAGTAATCGATGGAGTGCCCATAGCGTGAGACTACATTAACCAACATTACGTTTCAGGTCTCGATGGGAAATGGCCGAACCCATGGTCTCGTACACACAGGACTGAGACAGGTTGTTGTGTTAGTTGCTTTCGATCAAGACATACACACATGTCTCGGCACAAGGCCATCGATACCACTTATAAAGTCTTGGTGGTCACCCATCGAGTTGGGTGTTTGACTACCATATTTGGGTGTCGATTGGTATAGACAGACACTGTAATACGGGTCTCAACAAGACATGACAGAGACCACTTTAACATGTGTTTTGGATAGTGGGGTGCGTTGCTTCACAAAGTAAGGGCATTTTAGTATAAATACCAGGGTGCCCTAATAAATTGTTGGGGTGCCCTGAGAGGATACCGGTGCACATAGCACAACTCAAAAATTGCTTGTGAGAGATTGGAGCATTATGTGGGTGGGTAAATCTAGTGTTTAAAAAGTTGTCTTTATTTTTGTTTTTTGAGGATGTTTTTGTGAAGCCAAAGTATTGAGGATACTGTTATCAAAAGTAGGTCATTTTGTAACTAATTTTACTATTAATATATCTTCTCTCTCAAAAAAAAAATGGATTGACTTGGTTGAAAGAACTTTTTAACAAAATTATAAAATCAAAATCAATTCCGATGGATCGAAGAAGAACACTATTGTATCAATCTTCAAAAACAAATGAGACATTCAAAGTTGATGTAACTATAGAGGAATTAAACTTATGAATCATACTATAAAACTTTGGAATAGGATAACTGACAAAAGACTACAAAGAGAAACAACATCTTAGAATTAATTTGGCTTCATACCAAGAAGGTCTACTATGAAAACAATTTTCCTTGTAAAAAGAAAAATATAGAGAAAGAAAAAAGGATCTACATATGATATTTCTAGATTTAGAAAAAGCATATGATAGGGTTCCTAGAGATGTTATTTGAATGCTAGGTACAAAGACACTATTAAAGATATGTATGAAAGAGTAGTAATGAGTATAAAGACATTTGGTGGATAAAAAAGAATTTTTCATTACAATAGGACTACATTAAAAACCGGCTTTAAGCCCATATCTTTTACCTTAGTTATGGATTAACTAACTAGGCATATTAATATAACATGGTGTATGTTACTTGCATATGATATTGTTCTAATGGACGAAACAAGAGATGGAATGAATAGGAAATTAGAAGTTTGGGACTTTGGAGGAATACATTAGAATTTAAAGGCTTTAAGTTGAGTACAACATGTGTGCTATGTGAGCAAAGTATCCCTACCAAACTAAAGAAAAGTTTTATAAGAACTACAATTAGGCTTGCTACGCTTTTATGGAAGTGAATGTTAGGTGGTAAGGAAACAACTACAAAAGAAAAAGGTAGTGGAATGTGGAAATAATGATGCTTAGATGGATGTGTGGTAAAACTCATAAAGATATAATTAGAAATACAAAAATTCAAAAAGAAATATGAGTAGCACCATCGAACGCAAATAGTAGGGAAAGGCAGTTGTGGTGGTTTGGACAACTTCTAAGACAGCCTACACATGCCCCGCTAGAAAACTCAACATAATAGAAATTGGAGAAATTCAACGATGTAGGGGTAGACCAAAGCTAACTTTGGACGCATTAAGGATTTAGGAAGGATTTAAAGAATTTGGAAATCGCACCATCAATTGCACTTAATTGAGCAATATGGAAGAATTTGACCTATGTAGCCGACCTCAACTAATTTGGTATTGAGACTTTGTTGTTGTTTAACCCATGTTAGTTGATTGCATACCTTTTTCTTTTTGTAATCAGTTAAGGTTTGAGATGGTATAGCTACGATATTTAACACATTGAGATGATTATTAGTAATTTAGTACGACTTGAACCTACTTCATTTTTTACTTGTGATGAGTTTGACACTTCAAATAGCATGCTCTACTGGATTGCAAGTCGAGATCCACTACACCACCTTCTCCTTGTTGTAATTCTCAATATTTATTAAATACATTTAGTTTTTAAAATTGTAAACAACCACATTTAAACCCGCCCAAGCCCATACCATAACAGGGTGGGCTTGGACCCGCCACATTTAAAGTCAGGCCAAGCCTAGGTCATACCAGGTCTAGGCAGACTTTGGCCCGCCACATTTAAAGTCTGGCATGGATAGGACCTTGAAAAAAAAGCCCGCAGAGGCCCGCCCGATGAACACATCTACCTATGTTCTTCAAATCATAAAATAGCAAGTCCAGCCCTTAGATATGTACCCCGTATCTGACACCCGTACCCAAGTCTAGGCCATGAGATCATAAAATAAAATCTTATCATTCAAGTTTAAATTTGTTGATTTCTACCAAGTTGTGGGCTACCCAATTGAAATTGATACAATCCCATATTAATAAGGAGTTAAGGTGACCACAACAACAATGTAGGTGTGAGTCCAAATTAGTTACAAGGGAGTAGAGTGGGTAATATTGGATTTGTAGTATAAATACATGTCGTGGGGTAGAGAAAGGTATCTTGTTGTCTTGCTTGTAATTGGAAACTCTTTTGGGTATGTGTTGAGAGAGTTTTAAGACTCTTCTCTGAGTTTTTTGGATCTTGTTGTTTTCGTTCATCAATTCAACAAAAGAATTCCAAAATTCTATCAATGATATTAGAGCACTACAGAGGGTTTCACCGACGAAATCACTCGAGGAGGTGAAGAATCAGATAACCATTTTCAGTTCGGAAATGAAGGCTACGTACAGAAGGTTGGCTCGAAGATTTGACAAACTTTTCCTTCTTCACTATGGGATTACATTATCGGACATGGGAGAGTTGCAACTCGGAGTGTCAAGCGACATGAATGGCCATGATCCGCCAGACCGGTAGCATCCAAGTTGATTGGGATTGTTGGTGGTCCAGATGTAGTGGTGAATGAGGTGTTTTCGGTTGTGGGCGCTCCAGATCTAATGAAAAATGAGTCACAAAGCCTTGAATTCGTGGTGAAATTAGAGATTGGTGGTTTGGTGGTGTGGATAGAAGAGCTTTCCTTCAACCTCGTGTTAACGCGTCGAAGTTCTCGAGTGTTCAACACATCAGGGAGTCCGATGGAGTTAAACTCCCAGATCCATCAATATGACGTTGTTGGTCGACGATTCGAGCACCTGTTGGACGGATTCAACCTATCCACCACTGCGACCACCGGATTTGTCTACTACTAGGATTTACCTTCCAAATCCACCACTTCTAGCCGTGCTTAGGGAGGGTTCGACTATGCAGCCTTAGACTCACCTCCTTGACCACCTTCGAGATCTTCTCTCATGTTGGCAAATCTCCGAGCTCCGAGGTTGTGGTAGTTAGGGTAGATTTTCCCACTTCTTCGTTATCTTATCGCGCTCTCTTGGTTGCAAACACTTAGAGAAGAAGACTCGACACAACATTCAAGGCAATCAAATTATTCGAGGCACGACAGTGCATCAACGTACTTCTCATTACGTTTGTGTTAATGCAAGCAACCACATCTAAATGTGCATAGTCTTATGCCAATGGATCATTCTCGATCTGCACACTCATTATCTCAATTGAGGTTGGTGGTCCATCATGTTATTTTGCTATTTAAGAATCATCAAATGGCGATTACTTCGTCTTCCACTTCTTGGACTTGTGTTGTTTTGCATCCCATTGGTCTTTGAAGATGTACCACATCCTTGGACCTTGGATGATGTTCGGCTACTGGTGTGTTTTCCGCCATATTACGGGGCTTATAAATGTGAGTTAATCTCAATCACAACATTTGATGACGATGCCTTCTCTATTCACATGGAATTTGGCTCCAATTGCAACATTCACGCTATTGTGTGTGCACATCATTATGGTCGCCTTCCAAGTGTTTGACGAATGGTTTGCATCAAAATTATCTATTCTACAGTCTCTCTTTTTTTTTGAGTGTGCTTTTCACTCGGAAAAAGAGAGATGTGGTTCATTTGATAATGTGCTTTCCTATGGGATTATAGTGATGGATGGAAGTGGTTCATCACGACAAATGTCGTGGCAAGAAAATCATGGTGTTACTTTTTTTTGGGGGCTTTGTGTGTGCAAGGGCAAGAGCAAAGTGCTTGATAATGTGCTTTACCATGGGATTTTACAGTGTGAAGGAGATGTGGTATTACTTTTTATGGATCTCACAATCGGATGCAAATTGAGAAGCTCATTAAGTTGGACTGCGTACTGCGGACTATGTACTTATGAGAAGCTCATTAAGTTGGACTCCTTGCATGGACCTAATTTTGGGGGCCAATAGATTGGGTTCATTTGCTTCGCTTTTCTCCCTTGCCCTTCTCAATGCCATTGGTGGGGTATGTTTTGTTAAACTTGTCCTTCATCTTACGGGGCTTACTTGGGCACTACAACATTTAAGTCATCCTTTCATGTTTGGGCTTGTTCTTTCACTTGTTGATCATCATGTTGCTCCTGCTGATATGATCCCAATTCGAGTGTTCCCATTGTTCACATTTTGGCTGGTTGGGCGGGATCCTATTACTCGTCTTAGTATGAGTTTGCATGCTCCTCATTTATAGTTGAAGCACATGATAGCCCAACCATCACATTGGCATTGAGCAATGTTCCTCATTTTGTTACTATAAGGTTCATATGGATCCTATCATGGTCTAATTACTTCCGACTCACTTTTGTTTCTCTCATCTTGTGGGTTCATGGTCCATGTCCAGGGTTAGTTTTGTTTCCCACCTTAAGGACGAGGCGTTTTAAAGGGGAAGTAATGATACGATCCATATATGGGTGACCACAACAACAATGTATGTGTGAGTCCAAATTAGTTACAAGGGAGTTGAGTGGGTAATTTTGGATTTGTAGTATAAATAAATGTTGCGAGGTAGAGAAAGGTATATTGTTGTCTTCTCTGGGATTTTTGGGTCTTGTTGTTTTTGTTTATCAATTCAACCATAGAATTCCAAAATTCTATCAGAAACCTATGGGTTTTTTTTGTCAAATAAATTTATGGGATTAGTTGAGCATAAATAGGGAGTTGCTAAAAATTATCAAGGATTCCTATCAAAAATAAAAAAAAAAGTATCAAAAGGAAAAAAACTTATTTGACACAATTTCGTGCACTCTACAATATCAAGAATATCATATACATTGAATTAGGACATCTGCAAGAGCAAATTTAAAAAAAATAATAATAAAAATTATGTAGGCAAGACCCATAAGGGTAGGGTTAGAGAATCTTTAATTTTCTATCTTGTACAATTTCATATATTTAATGAGGTGAGAACATCACTGTTAATTTTCTCCTCTTAGGTCATAAGCGAATACAAGGTTATTTGAAGATAAATTGGAAGTGTAGAGAAATTCGTTAGGCATGCCTCTATTTTTTCATTGAAGTTGGGTATTCGTTAGTAAATGTAGTTATAGGAAATATATCACATCAAATTTGATGAGTGGTATTACAATTTAAAGTTAAGATACAATCCTTTTTAGCAGATATAAGAGTATTTAAGGCAAGGTGGACTTTCAATGTTCTATCGTGATACTTCAATGTAAGTAGAGGTAGAGTTTAAGAATCTTTAGTTTTTTGTCTTAAAGTTTCATATGTTTTAATAGATTAATCACTTGTTTCTTTTCAAGAAAAAAAATATAATAATCATGCAAATAAAAGTGAAAGGTTCACAAGAAGAGGCTTGTCTGATTTGATTTTACACGTTTAACGAAAGGGACACAATTTCAAGAGTCTAAACTTCTAATGATAATCGAAAAATAAATTAATAAAAACTAAACATAAAGCTCCACCTTTGGTAAATGTGCATAACGAAAAAGGAATAGAAAAGCATTATTTGCATACTCTGTGTTAAGAGTCATAAACATACATCACTTTTAATGTATTTATCATCAAGAACTTTCGCCAAGTCATTTCTAGGCATCAATTAGTTCATCTCACAAACATGTTCCATAATTCAAATTGCCTAAGTAGCTCTCTATGTTAATCATAGCAGTAGTTTTCAAAGCATTGCATAAGGGAAAGTACTGCTAATGCAGTATGTAAAGCATGCAGCAGGTGTTCAGATAAATATTTAAGAATAGCGGCTTATTTGAAAATAACACGAGTTTATATAGAGTCAAAGATCCTCACTCCTCAACTCACTAAAGAGACAACCCTCAAAATCCACTCTCACTTCTTTAACAATGCCGACAAAAACTTTAGTTTGACATGTCTGGTGAGAACTTACAATTAGCTCCCTCCTCTTCATTATGTAGACATGTGCATTGGCCTTCATCAATGATTGATAGTTCATTATTCTATCGTTTAAATACTATGTTTTTTGAAGATTGTCATGAATAAAATTGGATATCTTAATTTCACCCTTTTAATATGTAATATTTTAGTTCAATATAGGGAATACATAACGTGGAAAAAATTTGTGGCAAGCAAAGTATCCATAACCCTTATAAAAGAGGCTTAACTTATTGATTTCAATGCTCTAAAATAGCTTTTTTTTTAATTCCAAATAGCTATTTTTGTAATTAAAAAGTTGGTGTTTTCAGCCCACGTGTAATCTAAGTTACCCGGACTCGGATACGGGTGTCAGGTGCGGGTATGTATCTAGAGGTCCAACTTGGCTTTTTTTATTTTTTAGGACTCACGGACTCGGTAATAAGTGTCCAAAATTTTAGACACGGGTACTCGGACACGGCAAGAAATTGTAAAATTTTAAATATTATTCTTTAGTTTGGTACTTTATTATAATAAAACAAACATTTTAAATAAATGAAACTGTTTTTTTCTAAAATAAAATATGATAAGAAATCTTTTTTTCAATAAAATAGCAAACAACCCCTAAACTTTGTTTTGTATATAGGTTGTATTGTTGTACAGCTTTAGTACAGCAGTACAACTTTAATTGTGAGACAAGAGAGAGATAGAGCTTTAGTGTACAATAAGAGAGAGAGAGAGAGAGCAGCAGCAGCAGTAGCAGCAGCAAGTGTCTACACCGCTTCTTCTTCCTCAACAACAACGAAACCACTTCTTCCTCTCTCTCACCTCCTCTTCTTTCTTCTTCCTCTTCTTTATGGTTATTGAATAATCGAAACAGAGCTAGCGATGTCTCTCTCCTTGTTTTTTTTCTTCCCTTTCTCCTTCTTCTTCCACTTCATCAACGCGTCCATCCTTATCTTCCACGATCCGACACATATCCAGGGTCGGTGTACGTGTCGAGTCATGTCGACACGGATACTCCACCCTGAAATGCCGAGTTCGGGTATCATAGCGTGTAATATCCCCTCGCTCTCCCATCTCTGTCTTCCTCTATGTGTTTTCCATCTCTGATTCTTGCCCTCCCTCGTCCCTCTTTGTCTCATGCTACCTTTGTTCTTTTTTAGCGATGTTGTCTAATCTTCCTTGATTCTTCTCATACTTTGATTTTTCCTTTTCCTTTTAGGGCTTGAATTGTTGTTGTCAACGCGGTGTTGGGGTTTGGTTTCGTTGATTTGTTCAATTGGCATTGCAATTGAGACTTGTAATCTCCCCGAAATTTGAAATTCCTCATTGGATTTGATCTACAAGAGTTTGTTCACGATTAAGTAGGGAGTCATTGTTGAAATTGAGGGGTTTATGGTTGGATTTGTGGTTGAATTCAAACAATTGTCAGACTTTT